>CM041293.1:153771964-155126964 GCA_023052935.1 Piezodorus guildinii | reverse complement strand
GGAAGTAAGGATATTAGTCATAACCGTGGAAGTGACAATCGGGATAATTGTAAAAGTGTCGGGGGTTAAGGAGTAGAACAGAGCTAAACCTAAAAATATTAATTATTATAAGGCCTTGGTATCTGTCAGATAGGAAAGCAATAGGTATTTAAATTGATAACACAAAAAAATAAATAAATAAATAAAACGTAAGTAGCTAAAAAATATAGTAAATAATTATTAAAATATTGAATTATGAATGTAAATAGAAAAGCATAACACAAATATTGTATATGAGAAAATTAAAATATTCCAAAACAAAAATAATATGTCTTCTTTAAGGAAACAATATAAATATTTGACAAAAAGTCTGTAAGTTCAAAACAAACCTCAGGCAAAGTTATCTAAGTGGACCTGTCTATTAATTATTACCGCTGGACACCCATCCGCCTTCCGGCACCTCACACGACCACCACAGAACCACACATATTTCATCTTTGCATGACGAGCCAGTATAGGTGCCTGTTGGCCAGCGTCATCGCCTCGTTAACGTAAACAGGGTGCGGTTTGTTCTCCTCACTTTTATATAAGTATGAAAAAGTAAAAAGAATCGTCCAGAACAGAGATAAAATTCTAAATGACTATATCAATTGTACTGGTGACCATAAAAATTGAGAATTGGAAAAAAAAATCTTCCTTCTATGACATCTTATAGATAAACACATTAATTAGAATTAAATTTGCAAGTCATAAGTGGAATGATGATAAAGAAACATCAATAAACTATAACGTCTAACGTATATTGCGTTCCTCAACAAAATTGAAACGATATTTTCAAAGATATCTGATATACGATTCCAATTTAATCGCGGACATAATTACACCCGAGACAAGGAAAATCACAAGAAGTGGAAGAAGGTATTTATGTTTATTAAATAGCTATGAAATTGATGACATCTGTAAATGGCGTGTTGTGTTGGATGAATTGGCTACAAGAGTATTACCATATGATTGGATGTAATGATAATATTCTCCACAAAGGTTCCGCGGCATTTGATGTAGGGTCTCATCGCTCACCTTGTATTCACAGCTCATTACCTTTAGAAATGTTGTGTCTTGCGTGTGGGGGGACAAGTATTAAATCCCTCATATTTAATCTGTCTGCTAAATTTATAATATTGTGACCGTACATGCAACGCTAGTTCTGAGGCTGTGGGCGTTTCTCATCGTGCGTGTGCATTCTTCACTTAAAGAAGGAAACGATCTTATTATAATAACTTGCTTATTAATCTAAAAAAAGAAGAAGCTAAAATTAATAAATCCACAGATGTAAAATTCCTTAATGTAATCAGCTGCATATATAAGATATACTCTTAAAACTTGAATACTGATTGCCATCAAGTGAAAAAGTCCGAAGAAGTCAGTAATCACACAATTCTTCTTCACTTTTTGATTTAGTACGAGGATTTTAAGTCTAAACATTAAATGCTGAAGTTATTGAGTGCAGGCACTGACGATTCCAACCCGCGCATTTAAAAAAACTATAGAAGAAAATAGAAAGAAAATAAACTTTATTTACATTTTTACATATTGACAAAAAATTTATAAATGATTTCGGATGAGACATCCTTACAATCATCAAATGTTTGGTTCATTTAGTAGTTATAATCTTATTATCTAATCTATAATTAGTGGTAAAATTAAATTGATATTAACTATGGTAGTAGGAAAAACTAAATAAAAAACCTACATATAAAAAAAAATAATTAAAAAAAAAAAAAAAAAATATATATATATATATATATATATATATATATATATTATAATTTTGTTTTAAATAATTCGGGTTTTGGGTCATTAATCTAATACTCCTTCTTAATTTTCTTTATTTTGACGTTTCGATCCTCCGTCCATGAATACACATAGGATCCTTTTCAACACTGCAACAAAGAATTTTATTGAGCACCGGCACACCACTCAGGCTAACACAGGGCACAGCCCAGCGCCCTGTGTTAGCCTGAGTGGTGTGCCGGTGCTCAATAAAATTCTTTGTTGCAGTGTTGAAAAGGATCCTATGTGTATTCATGGACGGAGGATCGAAACGTCAAAATAAAGAAAATTAAGAAGGAGTATTAGATTAATGGATTGGATTGGAGTATTAGATTAAGGGGGCGGCTGGTCTAGTGGATAGACTACTGTGCTCCGTGTCCTGGGTTCGAATCCCGGACTCGTGGCGGAATATTATTTATTCTGTTTAATTCAGTCCGGTTGGCGAACCCTGGGTATGGAACCCTCCTGGGGCAGACCCAGCCTCTATAAACGGGTACCCAAATTAATTGGGGAAAACACTGGCGGTCTGAGCGCATTTAAGCCTAATCACCTCATTGCACTGCCGGTGCCTAGAAACAGAAAAGAATCTCTATATGGACATGAGCCCAAGACCCTTCATGGGTTTTATTGGTACAGGTTTTTTTTTTTTTTTTTTTTTTTTTTTTATTAGATTAATGACCCAAAACCAATATTTAAAAAAAATTATAATATAAAAAAAAAAAAAGGGTTCGATGAATTAATTTTTGTATATATAATATATTGTTCATTGATTTTTTTAAACTGTATATAAAATAGATTTCACAAACAACTCTAGAATTATAGACATAAAAATTCCCGTGATGATACCACCCAGCGTTATAACTTCAATGTTTATTTAATTAAGGAGATACCCAGTATGGCTTCGATTTCAGGCACCTCGGAGTATGGTCGGCAAGAGATGAGGGTAGTAGTGGGTTCAGTGGACTAGTAGTTTGGAATTGGAATCTATTTAGGATTCAGACCGCAATTAATATAATATTTAGGTCTTATGGGTGGTTTTATATGTGACGAAGCAGGGAGAATTTCGGAATTTTGAATAAAGGATTGGATGAGGGAGAAATTTTATGGTTTAGTGGTGCCTCATCACTCAAAAATAAAATTCTTACTATACAAATGTAATCAGCTGCACATATAAAATAATAATATTTAAGTAATAAATAATATGCAATGTAGGATGAAATAGTTCCTGTTGCGATTATAAATAATTTTCAATACTAAATATGCTTTATAATCTGGAACCAACGTTTTGACCCACATTGCGAGTCTTCATCAGAGCTTTTTCATCCGAATTTATGTAAGCGACTGAAATATTTAATGCGACGTTCATTTTAGTATCATTCAATACTATCTAATATTTAAGTTCAGTAAACCAAAGGAGCCACTTAATACCATACATTTTCTCAAAAAATCTAACGATTTCGATAAAAATATCTATATCAATGTAAAATTTAATTAGTTGTAATATCATAGAGGTTTTATTCAGACTGAAATAATGTAACAGAGATTAAATGCCGAATATTTTAATTTTCTTCTCCTAAAGTACTTTTAATTTTGTAGATTCGAAAAATCAGCTATATCACCTAGTGATAGTATTTTAGCGCTTAGAAAAAACAGATAAATGTGTAAGTTGAACGAGTCTGATATTTTACTAAAGAAAAGAAAAACGATTTTATTTAGATATATATATATATTTTTTTTTTTTTGGCACATAAAACAGTAACATATTGAAAAGCTAAAGATTTTAGAAAAAAACATTACCTCTTACACACAAAGGTAAAAGCGGATAAAACTAACTGATGTTTCAAATATATATGTAATTATTATAAAGTTTTTATTGAACTGTAATATATGAACAATTTTTCAATCCATTATTTCATGTTTTAAATGTTTCCATACACCATCACCATTTCAACTCCAGATCTATATTCTTGTCATCGTGTCAAAAGCGTGGCTGAGTCTGTTCGAAGAATTGTGTTATCTAAAATGTGCGGCAAACCACTTCATACTCCTTTTAAATCATGAAAATTCAAACAGTTAAGAAAATACGTGAAACTTAATAATTAAATGATTTATATAGAACATTGTTTAAAATCTATATATTTATCTAATATCATTGTTATGTTCTTCATCATAAATAATTTAAAGCTGGTAGAGAAATATTTTTCTAAAATCTTTGCTTTCACGTACATAAGTATATATGACTTTTTCAAACGAAATTGCATAAAAATTTTCTGTTTTCTCCTTTATTTTGAATTTCATTTTTTTATGTTTTTATCAGCGATTAAAAGATAATGTAGTTATTTTATTGCACTACAAAATTAAAGGTTTTATGGAAGAAAATTTAATATCGATTTAAACTGTCAACCTTTTTAATCAGAATGAAACATATCATGATATTAAAACTATTAAATTTTTACATCGATATAGCCATTAATCAAATCGTCCGAACCGTTTCGAGAAATCGAAAAGTGAAAATTTCATGGTATAAGTGCTTCTTCAGGTAAGCTCATTTTGATGAAACAGTTTTACATCTGGGCGTATAGTTGTCTTAAATATGAAATTTCAGTTTCATAACTTACGTTTCCGTTACCGTAAGAGAAAGTAAAAATCATTGAAGTAGCTTCTTCACAAGACTATTTTACGCCCATAATTGTAAATTAGTCATTTTTGTAAATTATTCATAATACATTTGTTAAAATCAGTAAAAAAAAAATTATAAAACTAAGAATGATGTTAACAACAGAGTTAGGTGAAAGTCTTGTTTTGCGCGCACCGATTTTTAAAATCATCATCAAGGTTCAGGTAGGTAGTGACAGACTTTCATCTCCCTAAAAATCTCAGTTCATTATTGTATGAAACGTCCATATGAGGTTTTGGTATAAGAAAAATTTGTTTTAGGGTAAGATATATAAATTTTCGTTCGCTTCCTGAACCGATAAGGCATAATTCGTGGATCTAGACCGACCTGTCCTTGAACCCGAGTGGCAAAGACAAGGCTGAATCGACATCAATGGACTGGTTATAGATTTATAGAAGGCATGGAGCTGCTGCAGCATGGAAATTATGTTTGTGGCTAGGCGAAGTTGGGTTAGACACTCTGTCTGTGCCTCGCAAGCAGTTTCTGTCTGTAAGAATTATGCAAAAATGTAAGTTCTTAATGTATCTTAAATATTTTGAACCGTAGACTTTTTTCATTATTTGTTTTACATTATTGACAAATAAATATTGTTTATATATCTGTATTCTTGTTTGACCAGTTACTCTATGTACTGAAACAACTCGTGGAAAATTATAAAGTTGTTAGAGTTAATATACATCAACGACAGACATATTGACTACAAACATACAATAGAAACACTAGCATATGATTGATAAAGTACTATGGGAACTTTTCAATTTTTTTGGTAGGAGATAAATGTCGTTAAGTGATTTAGATTTTCCATTAAACTCACTAGTAATTTAATGTGGAATAAATTTAAATCCGGAATAAAATTTCCCTAATCATACAAATCAAATCCGTAGTTTCTAAGTTCTTAAGTTCTTGAATATGTTTTTTGAATATATATATATATATATATATATATATATATATATATATATATATACATAATTTTTTTATCATTAAACATTTTATTGATATTTACAACTTTAATTATAATAAATACAATAAAAAATGAGCTAATTTACACTAATGGGTATGTCAATGTATTATAAAGTAACTACCCTTTTGCATTTTTTATTTTTTTGAGAAATAAAATAATATTTAAATAATAAACTACATTAAACAAAAAAAAACAAATAATTTAAAATAACTTTTACTAGTTGAATGAAAAGTAAGGTAAATTATAGCTCATTACTATGGATATAATAAATAACTTTTTTCTTTTAATAGGTTATAATGTCCGTAACATAAGGAATTGAAAATATATAGGGATATTAACTATGTTTTTTTTAATTATTAAACAAATTGTAATTTAATAGAACCTAAACGAATAATTTTCTGTTTTTTTTTTTGGTTTTTTTAAATAACTTTTAAATGCACACAATAATGAAGCCAATTTCATAGTAGTATGTCTTGGTAATGTTGGACTATTTATTAAAATTCATTAAAGAAATATTTATTAAAATCCATAAGGAAATAACTTTATTAATTTTTTAGAAAACAAGTATTATTATATTATAATTAGAATTGAATGAAGAAAAAAATAGGATAAAATTCTAATTATTTTTTTTCGAAAATACTTTTTATATAAATATAAAATGATGAAGTCGGTTTCACTGTAGCCAGTTTTGGTAATGAAGGACTATTTGTTTCATGAAAGACAGTGCGTTTAAGTAATTGACTTTCAGATTAAAAGTAAGGACATATAAATGTTTTGTATGTGTATTTTATTTTATTCTTATAAGTAGTATTAGTAACATTTGAAATACAGATGTTATTATTTTTTTTCTATAAATTGACTTGAACATGACAGTCTACGGTGTAAGTGTTGTGGAAAGCACTTTAAAAAAAAAATAGGCTTTGAGCTTTGTTTTAAAACAATATTCTCTGGCTGTTAAGAGCTGCAATTTATCTTCATTCTTAAAGAAAAAGGTTTGGTCTGCGAATACAACGAAGATAACTTGCAGGCTGGATTCAACTCTATTACATTAAATTTAGAAATGAAATCTGTTATCCAGAATATCATCATTATGTTTGTGATGACAATTGCTTATTTAGGAATCTATCGAACGTTTTTGAGAACTATGATTTTATGGACGGTAACGGAATCTATTTTGGATAATAATATCAACTGTTTAGAAGCGCGTTGCTAATAATTGTTTCATTTTATAAAATACTAGCTGTTGCCCGCGACTACGTCTGCGTCAATTTGTGTTATTATGATCGCTATTAAGAAGTTTTTCAAAAAAATATATTTTAAAATACTTCTGGGTAAATAATATTTTAAATTTTATTTTCTGGTGGCAGAAGAACATACTGATTTTCCCCTCAACTCGATCTTGACGTGTTTAAATGTTTACCCCTATGGTTTATTAATTGTTACTGCAAAAGATCAATTAACGGGACATGGAATTATTTTAAAATGATAAGGTAAATCATTTGGAATCATTGGGATGCGAGTTTAATTTTCCTACATTTTCCACTGATTCTTCACTCCTATTGAAGCGTTATATGATATAATCTAAACTCTTCCTCGATAAATGGACTATCCAACACATAAATAATTTTTCAATTCGGACCAGTAGCTCCTGAGATTATCGCGTTTAAACAAACAACCTCTTCAGATTTACAATATTAGTATAATTTATTTTCAACATATGATATAGCTGTAATTATATTTAATCAAGGAGTATATATATATATATATATATATATATATATATATATATATATATATATATATATATATATATATATTTAAAAAATATTTTTTATTGAAATTTACAACAGTATTTTATCCAATCCCGCCGTCCATCATACATTTCTGACCTCCTTCAATTCAAATTCTCTGTCCATCCTCGTTGTACACTGTAGCCTTCGGATTTATACAGTACGGCCCACCGAACTGCACATTTCGATAGATCCTCTCTCATTCGATCCTCAATGCTATGGAATTCCATCCCTCAGTCCATCCGTCACTCCAGCTCTCTTTCAGCCTTTAAATCCCGCATTTGTAATCATTTAATGAATATCCAGGATCAATAGAGTTGTAAAAAAAAAATTATTATTATTATTTATTTTTTAGTCGTCTTTGTTTCATTCTCATTTGAATATGTCTAATTTTATATAAGTTATTATTAACTTGTTGACATGAATTTAACTTACTCTAAGACCCCAAATGACATTTTGTACATTCTGTATTTTTTATTCTAAAGGGAAATGTCCCAGGATAATAAAGGATTTATTTATTTATTATTATTATTATTTTGTAATACAACAAGTGAATATGCTGGTAATGATAAAATACATGAAAAAACATGAAGAGAAATTGCCGATTGGCAGCACTCTAGTAGTCAATCTAAGCAAGAAGGTCTCGAGGCCATCTTCTTTTCAGGGGTCTTGGAGGGTTATTAGGGATCGCATAGGAAGCTAATGTAGAAACTAGTGGGTTAGAGTGGGAATAGAGTTTTTCATGAAAGGATTCATAACTGGTTCGGGTCATAACAGTATATTATTTAAAATTATCTTTACATGAGTGGGCTATATAAATAAATTAATGTTTATAAAACAGAACAATGATATTCTTTATACAAGAATTGCGTGACAGTAAGAAAGCAGTTTCTGCACTTACACATTACAGAGATAAAATTCAGAAGCGAAATCAAATTCACAAAATTAGACTATATATATATATATATATATATATATATATATATATATATATATATATATATATATATATATATTATTTTTCTTTGTTGATTTTTCAACTTTTTACTTTATACATTATTGTTATAAAAGTATTGGAATAAACCACATCCATCTTCTACTCACTCAAGGATGAAGTGAGGCTTTATTAAAATGATGATAGAATAATATATTCAAGCATCTCACAGGAAAGTTTCAACCTTCCACAAAACCGAAACCGTTTGTTGTATATTCATGAGGTTCTGCGCGAAAAAAATAATGTAAGTTCCGATCTCATAATATTTAAATTTCTACATAATATACGGCACAGCGTCACTCGATTTCTGAATTTGCAAGGAATGGCATCTCATTTGCATGAGTGATTGTACCATTTTTAAACACCCCGGTCAGAAGTCCTACGGACGCCTCCAGGGAGAAATATGTGAAAAATCTCAAGATTGTAATCTTTATATTTCATGGAAATTCTGTGCCTTATTGCTCGCTTTTTTCAAGGCGACACTTTCTTAATGGTTCGAAAAATCTTAGTCTCCAAGAATGGTAGGGCTACTTTATTCGAAAATGAAACTAGTCGTGAAATTTATACGGCAATACTAAATTTAATCTTTCATTTTTTTTTATGTGAATATTTTTGGGAGAACCATTGTCACTTCCTGTTATTCAATATTAATAACTTTTATAAAAAAAATATGAGTTAGTTTTGGAAATGGGTAAATATAAAATGGAATTTTTCGTTTATAGGCCTTCAACTTAATCGCTTACTTTCAATAGATAAATACATTATTTATTTGTAGAAGCGTACCATTCAATCCGTATTACCCTGAATGATATAGTTTTTTTTTTTAGTTTTTTTAAAATATTATTTAGATAAATGTCATCCAGATTATTATAATTCTGTTTTTCGTAGACATTTTTCTATTATTCGTTGAAACTCTTTCTAGAATAAGAAAGAAAGAAATACTAATCTAATATGACGGAGATAGTCTAATATTTTATTAAACGTAAATTAATATTGACCCTTAAACACAACGCAGGTATTAATATTTTATGGCTCATTTAATCAAAATTATTGGGTCTGAAAGGAAAGTTAGAGCCAATCCTTCCATTTCATTAATTAGCTTCCACGGCACTGAGTTCCTTCCTACGATTTGACGAAGGTTTCCTTTATCATTAAAGTTTTGAACTCGGTCGCAGAAGGAGTTAGCCTGTATATAACGCTACTTAAGCAAACTTTTCACTTAATGTAGCAAACTTATTTGAGCTATCTCCAATTTTAAGATAATACAATGACAAATTTTACTAAAGTAATATATTTATAAATATATCTTTATGTTCCGTGTAACTAAAACGGACAAATGAGACGTTGGTTTCTAAAGGCTTTACCCGAAATTCCGATGGCAATACTTCACTTTACCAATCCTTCTGGACCAAAAAAACCCTCTATTTCTATAACATGTTCACCCCATTCTCCTCTGTCCACTCTATCAACACAAGATCCCAGTCCCTAAACCTGTTCATTCCCTCCTACAGAACTGCTTCCTTTAACAGATCTTTCGTTATTCATGCTGCTTCCTTTTTAGAATTCCATACCCATGTCCATTCGTACATATACAAGTATAAAATATTCATCCATCTTCTTGAAAGTCCACCGCGCCTTTATAAGTTTTGAATATTTGCACTCTTTATTTAATTTTATTTATTCAATTTTTTAGTTAATTTTATTTCTTGTATTAATTATAAGGTTGCAATATTAACTTGTATGATTTAGGCTGTCTATTTGATAGGGAGTTCGTATCGGTGGCGAGGTGGAATAGTCAAATGATTAATATAATAGCTGCAGCCAAAGAAAATTTTAGAAAAGAACTAGGGATCTCCGTTATGGGTGCCGAACACCATCTAATTTATAAGAAGCTAGATTATGGTGTAAACTACATTAATGACAAAAACAATATAGAATTAATAAGAATAGTTTTTAATACAAGAGCCGAATTGATATCCCTAAATTGTAAACCATGGATGAGGGAAATAGTTTACACATGCTCAATTTGTAGTAGTAAGGAAGACGAAAATATAATTGATTTTTTAGGTAAATGTACGGCATTTAATTATTTTAGGAAAAAGTATTTTGGAGAAAGTATTTTGACTGAAAACAAAATAATAGACATTTTAAATGGAAATAATTGGAACTCATTGTATAAATTTATGAAATGTGCTGTTAACTACAGAAGCTTTTTAATAAAGGAATTCAATTACAATAATTAAATAAACAGAGAATATGTTGTCACAGATAAAGTGTAATTATATTTTGTTTATTCTATTTGGGAAACAAAGATTATCCCTCCACTTTTTACAATAATGTATAATGTTTATTTATTTTTTGTTTGTTATTGTAAGCTTATTCTTTTGTTTATTAATAATGTATATAAATAAACCAACTTCCTGGCAGACGGAAATCCATGCCAGTATTTTGTGTTCTCTAGACAAATGTAAAGAAAAATGTAAAATTTATTAATAAAACACATTTATCTATCTATCTATTATCTTGTACATGTATATGCGTGTGTTTAAGTGTATGTATAATTTGTATAATATGCAGTATAGCTTTGTTATTTTTTAAATTATGTATATTTAGAAGACGTAATAGCCAGAAGATGAATATTTAAAGCACATTTATTATATTCCTAGGAGACTAGTTGTCTTAGAGTAATTTTTTTTTTTCATTTTATTTCAAAAGGTACTATACCGATTTTAGGCAATTTTATAGGATTTTTTTTTTTAAATTATGAACAATCTATTTTAAAAAACTAAAAAAAAAAACCTTTATATTTATAAGACATAAATAACTAACAAAATTTTAAAAATTGTGTTAAACATATAAAGTAGTGAAATTGTATGTTTGTTTTTTTTTACTCGTAATATATCTTATTTTGTCTGTAGTCCCGTTTTTTAAGAATATAAAGGTCAGCTTTCTAGGAAAAATAGAGAACGATCGTCCGTTCGAGAACAAGAAAATATAGAAATACCATTCCTTGAGCTTACGTCAAGGGAATAAAAATATATCTACCAGAGGGAAAAGAATCCTTAAAAACCTAATAGATTTATAAATAAAAGAAACAATATCCAAATATTGTTATCCAAATTAAATTTAGTAGAAACTTAACTTTTTTAAATTAATTTGTTTAATATTTTTTATTGTCAGAAGAACAGTAGGCAGGCATACACAGTAAACAACTGAGCTGTGTAAGTTGTTCGGAAAGATGAAGCGTGGTAGTTTCAGTATTTGTAATAATAATATAGTAAATGATACCTTAAATTAATTAAATGAGAATTTAATTATACGAATGTAAATGGAAATTACTATAATTTAAAAAATAATGTGAATTCGAATCCATTTTATTGTTCTCATTCATAGTTATAATGTATGAAACAATAGACAGTGCTCAATATAATGTTACAAACACGAACCAAGGTGTCACCTGTGGTTTAGGGTCTAGCAGAACATGCTTTTATGCCCAATGCTGCGGGTTCAATCCTGGCAGGTGGCCCTGGGATTTCATAGGAGTACGAAAATTCTTATTTATGCCGTCCGTCGATGGAGACGTGAAGGGGTAGTCCCGAGCATGTGCGATTTCAGGTACGCGTTAAGGGTCCCTATTATTAAACCTGGATAGGCTAAATTTAGGATTTTCACTACACCCATAATAAGTACGATTAGCCACATCTGCCTTAAGTGAAGCTAAATGAATAGACAAACAGACAGACCCAAAGAACCGACATTTTCTTGACCTTAATATGTACAAGTATGTTTGTGCCTATTGCGCCCTAACTCAGCCTTCACTGGTTAGGCTGTGATAGAGGCTGGGATCTCATGGATTCCGCTTTTCCCTCCCTAAGTGGAGAGAAAAGCCCAGTCTAGGGTCCCTTTAGCAAATTGTATAAAGTTATGATTGTTTGTATGATGTTTTTTTATTTGCCAAAATTGCAATTATCTCAGTTACAAGTTTTTTTTATTTTTATTAATTAATATTTTTTGTGTGTATAGGTGTTGTTTTTATTTATTTTTTATTCATTATTATTTTTTTGCATATATGTATATATATATATATATATATATATATATATATATATATATATATATATATATATATAAATAAAAAATAAGAAAGAATATATACATAAAATAAGAAATAAATAAATTAGATTTTATTAATTATATTATATATATATATATATATATATATATATATATATAATATATATATTGAATTTATTTATTTCTTATTTTATGTAATTTGAATTTATCATTATTTTCCGTATATATTGTATGTATGTAGTCTCATATAACTATTACTACGGTTCATTTTGAAAAACAATTGTAATATATCTCAATAAATAGATATTAAAAAAACATATATGTACAAATTCTCTGACTTATAACCGAACTTAGGCCATCTTCGAATTCGTTTAACATAAACACAGTTTAGCTGCAGCGATCATTATGAACCTCGTAGAAGGTTAATGACACAATATCTAACACCTTTAAAAAAAAAATTAATGATTTCCTGACCGTCTTTAGCTGTAGCTTAGACCGGAATCTTAGAATGTGAACAATAAAGCCTTTGTAACCATATTGACCTCGAAATCATACACACGGTTCGATTCTGGCCATGGCTGGTTTACTTTTAATTGAAGAATAATGATTTTATTGCGTGGCCTTCGCACGGGATAAATCCTGACCTAACTCAATCAGACTATAAAAGGTTGGTTACCTATAGGATAACCCACCCTGTATTAATGTAAAGGAAAGGACGCTTTTCTTTAAGTCAGTGATTTTATTTAGTTTCAATCTTCCTTCATTTTAAAATTTATTTTATAAATAGCAACCCCCGATCCTCCTTGAGTTACACTGCTGTATTATATCAGTTAAAAGTCTGAGACTTAAAATGTCTGCATAGAACCTTTCATTTGCCTATCTTGAACGATTAATCTGTATTCATCTTCCCTTCTGAAGATGGAGAGAACAGGGCGTAACAAGGCTATAGGAATCGTCAGAGCTTTGAATGAATCACTTACTACGCTGCTGAGTACCCAATTACCTGCCCTAACTACCTCGTTAGTGTGTTTGACAAACAACTGATCGGTAGTATCTGGATATCCCGGGGGAGCTATCGTATCAGTTTCTTCAATGGGAGCCTCTAATATCAAGTAGCTAATCAAAGAGTAGGCTGTAATGAGGGGATTAAGTCAACTTTATACTTCATCAAACTCAATCACAATCACGCATCAAATGGACTAAAACTATTCGGAAGGCGATGAACGGTCAAGTTGTCCATTTACTATGTATTGATTAAATAATAAATTATGATGCCACTACTCATCTTGTCAATTAACGTTGAAGAGCCTTAAACATGTTAGGTGATTTTATTCATGGATTACAAGCTAGTTTTAATCTACCCTTAATAAACTCATAAGTTAATTTATTTTTTCCCAACATCTGTGAATAAATATCTAAGCATCGGAACTGTTTGGGCTAATCAACTATTGGGTTGTGTCACATGAAATGTCCGTTTTCAAGGTAAAAGATTTTTATTAAAAATACGATATGAAAACAAGATAATTTTATTCGAAGTATTTACCTTATTTTTCTACACATTTTTCCCAACGTGACACCAACTTTTTATCCCCGAACTGAAAACTCTGAGCTTTGAAGTGAAACAAAATCTGAAAACGCACTTTTCACGTTATCATCATTTTCAAAAGTTTTCCTTTGACGAAGTTGTCTAGATTCCTGAACAGGTGGTAATCTGTTGGAGACAAGTCAAGAGAAAATGGTGGGTGCGGAAGAACTTCGTAGCCCAGTTCTTCCAATTTTTGCACGGTATGTTTTGAAACATGGGGTCTTACTGCCGCACAGTGAGATCATGAGGTACTCATGTATCGAGATTTTTTA
Organism: Piezodorus guildinii; assembly: GCA_023052935.1. Taxonomy (NCBI): domain Eukaryota; kingdom Metazoa; phylum Arthropoda; class Insecta; order Hemiptera; family Pentatomidae; genus Piezodorus; species Piezodorus guildinii. Next base: position 155,112,799 of record CM041293.1, on the reverse strand, counting down.
CTTTCCCAATACTCTTTAAATGTCTGGTTTTCCAAGTCGGTATCCCCAGCTGAAAACTTGGCAAACCAACGGCGAATGGTCCGTTCATTAACACTCCCTTCCCCAAACGCCTTGCAAATATTTCTAGCGGCCTCAGCTGCTGAATGGCCGAGTTTAAACTCGTACAAAAATATTACTCGAAAACCGCGTGTTTCTATGTTCACATATACTAAAAAATGGGTAATTGATTGGGAAGCTAATGTTTATAATACAAAGGTAAAGGATTAGTAACTGTTTACTTTAAATATGTTAACATTCGAAAGAAAACAACAGAGACCAGCTAAGTCCTTTATGTATTTCAAAAACTATTAAAACCGACATTTTATGTGAAACAACCCAATAACTGCTCCTTATTATGTCATCAACTATACCATGCACCACGACCTTAATGTTCCATTTATTTTAGACTTGATTCCATCCAAATTTTCCAAATTCCATAAGAACCCCAGTCATCATCATAATCCTCTAGCACAGTGGTTCCCAATTAGTGGTCCGCGGACCCCGGGGGGTTTGCAGATGATATCCAGGGGGTCCGCTAAAGATGATTATTAAATAATTTGAAATTAACTTGACTTTTAATAAGAATCACACGCTCTACATGGACAGACTTAACATTTTAACTTATGTAATAGCTTGTGATCACTGATAGATGATTGCTACTGTATCCAATCTTAAAATTGGATTTTTAAGCCAACAATGAGTTTAAAGAACAAATTGTATCGTAAAAGACAATAAGCAATATTTAATTACTTTATCAGTATTTAAATAAATATATGACCTGCAAAAAGTTTTAGATTTTAGCGTATTTTATGGTTGGTTAGAACATATTATACTATGGCTTACCGGTCGACATTATAGAGGAAGACCTAAATTTTACTTATCCATGTTTTATTAGAATAGTGATCTTTAAAGAGTATAAATAAGCTTTGGACTACCATTTTACATTTCCTCTGAAGAACGGCATAACGGAGGGTTTATTCCTTCCTTTAAAAATCCTAATGACATCTGCCAGGTTTGACCTTGCAGTTTAGTTATTCAATATTTCGCGGATTCAACTCATGGTGTCTGGTTCTTTATTTTTCATTTCCATTTCTCAAACTATGCCACTTCTCGAATACAGAGTTTCGGTAAAGGTAGCTCTCATGAAACGCGGGTGATATCAGTATAGCCCACTAAAAATCTAAATATATGTCTATTATTTAGAATTCGGGGGGTCCTTACTATTGAAATTATTGGAGAAATAGGTCCGCAAAAGATTTTTGTTAGGAACTGCTGCTCTAGCACAATCCCTATTCAGCTCCACTCATCCATACAACCCTTCTAGAAAGCTAAAACAGCATTGGCACCGAGACGTTTTCTAAATACTTATGCTGGAGTTCTGACATTGGTCATATTCTCCTCAAATGTGCGGTGTGTTTGTGGCTATAGCGCCCTCACTCAGCTTCCGCTGGCTCTAACGAGTAACGCGGCTGAGAGGTAAGCGCTGGGATCCTTCGGACTCCGCTTGTCCTTCAACAAGTGGGAAGACAAGCCCCGTCCAGCGTTTCCTAAATATTGCACGTAACACACGTGTAAGTGCGTTCATGTTTTGTTCATTTATTTGTTAACTTGTATTTATTTTTTAATGTCATTTGACTTTTCTATATTTTTATACTGTAAATATTGTATGAATATATCTTAAAGCACTATTATTCTTGTCTATTGAGACAAATTGTAATATTTCTGAATACATGTATTTTTAGAAATACTCCAATACTATAAATACAAAAATAATTTTTCATTGATTCATACAACATTTTTTTTGTTATAAAAATGTTAGGATGACCAAAATGTATTGTGTATCTAGGCCCGGAAAGGGACATTTTTGGATATCCAGCCTGGAGGACCTAACATTTGTAATGAATACCTTAACTTAATTTTAAGGTAATTTAATATTTTGATTGCTAATTATAACTGAATGATGGCGACTCTATGAAATTATAACCAAACAAATTGAATAAAAATATTGAGCACTAATATAATGAAACTTCTATTTATTAAGCTGTATATATGTCCGATTCCGGTTATTGTGTTGATGATTTGGTCTATTGCAAGAAGGTTAAAACTTGGCTGATCTGGTGAAGGGATGATAGTAAATACTATATAATTCTATATATCTTCGTGTCTACTACCTCATTATTCCGATGAGCAACAGACTGAGAACATAATATAAACGAGAGTTTGCTGTATTCCCGTTAGGAGTCGTTTTGTTTTCGCAAACTACCACAAGATTCCGAAAACAGAAACTACTTGGAAAACTTTAACTTACTTTTTAGTTAGTTTCCAAGGAAACATCTAATCGTAATCCCCCATTACATCTGGAGATTCTCAGCGGGCACTATAGGGTCGAATAAGCTTACATTCGCTATAATTAATTCGGCTTTCCTCTAGGGAGAACGAAATTTAAAAAATGGGATTTTCAGATAAACGTATTAAAGTACAGAGTTTATTTCACGATTATCATGATAGAAATAAATTATGTCATATAAATGCCATTCGTTGTTTATACGCCTCGTATTAACTATTAAATAAAACAAAAAAAACTAGTTAAACAAAGATGATATTAAGGCCAGAGAATTATATATTTTAGACAATAGCATCCTGCTAAATAAAGAATAATTTGATGTATTTTTTCGCTTTTATTTAATTCATTTTTTCTAAAAATTATATTATCTAAAACGCAGCAATTATTACATAATGGTTTATTATTTCCAAATAACAATATTAGAGTATAACTGTTTATATATCTGTTGATAGGCAATTAAGTTATAAGAAAAGCAATAATTCAAGAGATAATATCATATCACTACCGCTGATTTCAAAACGCAATTTCTCAGCTAGTTGTAAACCAATTTCTTTTTTTTTCTCTTTATATAATTATTAGCCCTTTTTTGGTTAAAACACACTGGTTTAATGCTTTCTCTATCTTCAAAAGTAACTGAGTTATTGAATTAAATCACTTTTAATCGGCCGCCATTTTAAAACTAACCAGCTGATATCAACGTCTTGGGATTAGGATCATCTTTACATGGACTAGTATTTATGTGGCGAATAAAAAAAAAAAAAAATGGTTCAGTAGTTTCGGAGAAATGCCGTGGACGGCGGACGGCTGACAAACGATTTTTTTTTTTCGTTATTCGGATTCTAAGCATCTTGGAACGTAAGCTCTCAAATTTGAGTCTGATTTGTTTTTTGGTCGATTACAAAGGTTCGTTATTGAAAATAATATACCAAAATGAAAAAATAAAATAAAATAAAAATAGAATAAATACATTCTACACTTTAGGGAGTATTTATATGGAGGGAGAGAGTGTTCGAGAAATGGGAATGAACAAGAAATATTTTGTTGGTGAACACCTCAGGTGAAAGGAAAACATCAATCCTTAGATCATAAAATTCTGAACAGCAGATAGATTTTGTTTTCTTTATTCCTCGGACGATTAATGATCTGTACTTCATAAACTCAAATGTTGTGAAAAGCTGAATTATTGACTTGAGCATATATCATGTCCAAAGCTGAATTAAGATAAAGTAGTAGCAAAATGAAAAAAATAAAATGAATATATATATTGCAAACTGTCTAGCATGAGCTAATATCCAAGCAATCATAGTCAGGGAGGAAAGAGGAAGCTATAAACTGAGAATGATTTACGGTTCGCGTAAGGATAGCTACAAATCTTATTTTTGTAGTAAGTAATTTACAAAATCCAAGGCTGCCAAAATGTATCAAGATCATGTATTTAAGTTTAAGTATGTATGTATGTATGTATATATATATATATATATATATATATATATATATATATATATATATATATATATATATATATATATATATGTAAATATATTTTAATTATTTGTTTGTGTAAAAACATATTTATGAACATATGTTCAATTATTTTGTTTAAAGAGTTGTACAGTTAAGGGTTATTTAATTGTAATTTAATTATTCTTTGTGATATAATAAAATCAGTTAAAACCAACTTATAAATTAAATTACAACATATAACTTATATTATGGAGTCAAAATTATATGTCCATATAGTCAAAAGGAATTCCGACGAATATCAGTTGGCCGGACTTTCTGAAAATAAATTGCTATGGTATACTTTACCAGATGAATGTCAAGATTTAAAGGTACATGCAGTATTATTAGTCCAAGGAGCCATCAAAAATGCAATCTTAGCAATTAGACCAATTGGTGGATACCGAAAGGTAGGTGTTAGGTTAGGTCCTAATGTAAAAGGGGAATATTTTGACGAGGACGGGAATCCGTGTTTCAAAAATATTCCTCTAGAAGGGCTTAATTCTAGAGGAGTGATGAAGACAATTTTTTTATTAAAAGAATAAAAGAATTGGAAAGTAAATTAAACCAACCAGATGTTGAGTTTCACGAAATAGAGAAGAAGTTTATTTTAGATCCATTTGACAAGACACAGAACCCAATTGAAAGGTTGGAACGGTACGAGTCTGAAAGTAATAGACATAATGTAACAACTGATTCGAAAATAATAGGAATATTAGGTTTTTTCTTTTGGGTGCTTCAAAAGATTGGTATGAAGGAAATTTAAAAAAAATTGGTTTGAAAGATTTGTCTCAGTGGAAACATAACTTTTTAAGAATATTTATTGATAAAGGGTGGTCTGGAGTTAGGAAAGCATACAGCTTTAAGTACTTAGGTGGTTCCTTAGTGGATTACGCTTTGGCCTAAGAGAGGCTATGCTTAGAAGTTGAAAGTAATAGTACAGTGAATACTAGAATCAACATGGGCTACCGTTTGAAGTGCAGGACAGGTTGGATCGAGAATCGATAAACAACATGGAGGATTTGTTCATAGAATTAAGAAAAATCGATTCTTTTAGTTCAATTCAAAAAGTTGTAACATCGAATGCTAGTGTAAATAAGAAAACATATGGTTCTTTTAAAAAGCCATGTTTTATGTGTGATTCTCTAGGATGGCCTAACAGATATTATCATTCGTCTAAATGTAGAAATAAAGTAGCTTATAGAAAAAACAAACACATCAATATGAACAAGGATGACCAGGACTTAAACTAGAGAACCCGGGGAAGTTAAATTCATTAATCAAAGTAAATGTACTTGTTAATAATGAAATGAAAACAAAATATATATACATATAAGTTCTCTACTTTTCTTAGGTTTCAGTCAATAAATAAACAATTTTATTTATACAACGTTTCAAGAATTTATTGTTCTCATGCCTTAACTGTGGAAAAACAAAAAAACAGAACATTACTATTTGTATCCCATAATTAATATATGATGTTATTGTTAGAGATATAGAAAAGAATACATTGAACAATGAATAGACATAAAGTAGGTAAATAGATATTTTAATTTACATTAAAGATATTATTAGAAATTTACTTAAAATTTTAGATAAAATAGTGTCTTACATAGACATATGTGTATAAAACTTTGGATGATCACTGAAGTAAAGATGCAATGGAATAGTTCAGGTATGGAGGATTTTCCATATTTATGACGTCAGGAGTCTGGGGTTTTCTTCTTTTGTTTATTTATTTTAATTTTATTTTGTATTTATAATTATTATTATTCAGACGTTTCATTAATAAAATATAGATGAGTTCTCGTCTTGATGACTCGAAGCTTTTAACTGGAAATTCCCCTCCCTTACTCCCGGGCCCAAGAAACCTCAGTATAGCTTACAAAGAAGGGGCAAGGGTGGATAAAAAATAAAATAAATAAATAAAGTAGGGACATACCAGAAGTGTAAAAGAAATCATAGAAAGCGCTTTTAAGAAAATATTTTTGAAACCTTTAAAAAAAATTGATTTTCAAATAACTCAAATACTATAGATCTTCTAAACAATTATATGTGCTAATTTATTATATTATCAAATTTTCTGTAAATGGAAAAAAAAAATCTAAATTAGACTAGGAGCATCAAATATGGATGGGAGGCTCTCAGAGTTAAGAATGTCCCAAGAAGTTTGGCGGAAGCCATTAAATCCATATATCAAGAACAAAAGGAGCAGTAAGGCTGAGTCGGATGTCTTTAGCGTAGCAAGGGGGTCAAACAAGGGAACTGTCCTTTGCTATTCTTGCTCTATATGGATGAAGTGGCCACCATATGTAAAAGAATAACAGAGAGGACCTTCCTGGGCCGTAGAAACCTTCGCCCAGTAATGATTCAACTTCTCCTCTACGCGGACGACATTGTTCTTGTGGCGGACAACGTAGATAAATTACGGCAAGTGGTAACTGAATGGCATGAAGAGCATAGCCGAAAAGGAATGAAAATAAATACGAGCAAAAGCAAGATACTACAAGTGGGAAGGCAAGCGGAAGATGTCCAAATATACAGTAACGGAGAGGAAATGGAAGTGGTTACGGATTTCACCTACCTCGGCACAGTAATAGAAAAATCTGGGAAAGTAGACTCTGAAATATCAAATAGAATCATAAAGGCAAATGCAGTCTACTATCAGATATGCAATACTGTAGTAGGGAAGCGAGAGGTGGGTAGAGGTGTTAAGCTCCATATCTTCAAGTCAGTATATTTGCCTATACTACTATATGGAGCTGAAAGCTGGATATTGACGGACCGGCAGGAGAGCAGAGTCACAGCTGCTGAAATGAAGTTCTTTCGAAGAATAGTAGGAAAGACAAGCCAGGAACCTAGCTGGGAATAGAGAGGATTGGAGCCGGTGGCTATACGCTCCCCTACGCTGATACTGCACTATGGGGAGAAGCAAAAGAAGAAGAAGAAGCATCAAATATTCTAAACTTATGACAAATATATTAGAGCATATAAGCCTTCGTAACAATGTTTTATTTGTTGGGTTCCATTGATATAAATTAAATTATCATTGTTATTATTAATACGACTTCAAACAGTTGATAATCATTTCGCTATTAGAACTATTTCTCTTAACTCAAATTATTTTTATATCCCATTGGCAATTTATATATTAATTTATACCAAAATTTAGATTAAATAACCGCAATTAATTCTTTTGATATTATAATTTTCGAAAGAATAACCGATCTACCCTAGTCATATTATAGTCATAGTATTATAGTAATCTAGCAATATAAACATATATTAATTAATAAAACACGAAATATTCGGCAGCAAAGCAGTAAGAGACAGATAGTACTATAATAAAATTACACAAAAAAGGATTAGGAAAATTTAAAAAAAATGAATTAACTGGACGAACTAATTACTAATAATACCTCACATTTACTGGACGCACAGCAACGCAGTTGCGAATAAAAAACAATAAATAATTCGACGAACTGCAAATGTTCGATATATATCAAACAATGAATAAAAAAAAACCACCAAAAATTGTTCCAAAAGAACGAAAAAATAATTATGCTTTTATAACAGAAATACGTTTCTTACAATTCTTGAAAAAAAATTACTTTCATAGCTGCGGGCTTATTACGAAAAACGTTTAACTTCACTTAATATTTGGAATTTTAACTTAAATAAATAAATAAATTCTTTATTATCCTGGGACATGTCCCTTAAGAATAATATATACAGAATGTGCAAAAAGTACTTTGGAGTCTTAGAACATATTAATCACATATAAATAAATTAATAATTACTTATGTAAAATAGACATATTTAAACAAGAAGAAAACAACAACAAAATAAATAAAACGCTTATTTACAATTTTACTGAGCTAGGATATTTATTAAGTGATTAAATATGTGGGATTTGAATGTAGAAAGAGAATTGGAGTGACGGATGGAAGGAGGAATGGAATTCCATAGGATTGTGGATCGAATGAGAAATGATCTGTCGAAATGAGCAGTTCGGTGGGGCGTACTGTATAAATCTGAAAGCCTGGAGCGTGTACAACGATGATGGACAAAGGATTTGAATTGTAGGAGATCAAAAATGTATGATGGACGTGATTTATATTTGCAGCATTGGCTTATACATGTAAAAAAAACAAAGAACCTTAAACCAAAAATAGTCATACTTAGGTAGATTAAAATCAAATAACTTGAATGAAAAATATATTAATTTATTTAATTTAGGACTTTTTTTTTTAATGTATCGTAATTTTAATCAATGCGACGTGAAAACGTGAAAGGAAAAAAAATGAACTCTCAAGTGATAAAGGCATTCACACACCTTTAACATTGTTTTCATTCTATTATAAGAGTGTGAATAACTATATATATATTTATTTATACCTAGCTCTGAAAGGGGGCCAAATTCTTTTCTTTTAAAGCCAATGAGTTATTGTTATAGCCGCGAAGCTACCGGGGGCTAAATTTATGGGCCTCGCCAACTCCGTGTAACAGTACAGCTGTTGAATGAGGCTTCTGCGATCGCTTCTCATTCCATTCTACCTTTATACCCTCTGGCATCATTCATATCCATATGAGTACGAGAATTCTCAATTAGAAATTTCATATGACTTGTATAAGAAATTTCATCTTCTATTAGTTTATTAATTTCGATAATGAAACTTCTTAATCGACCAAGAAAGAAAAGTTTGGGTGCTGAAAACACACCACTTTCACATCTCGGTTGTTAAAATCCATTGAATAACTACTGAATAATGTAAAAGCTTAAAAAAAAGTTTAAAGATTTTTATTCAGTTCCGTTGGAAACATAAGTTTTAAATTAAAAATCTGGTCCGTGCAACACACGACTTTTACTTACCTTCGTTGTTAAAATCAATTTTGTTTGTTTATTTATTTAACGTCACTTTATGCTACTATAGCTAATCGGACGATGCTACAGTGGGAGTCCTAAATTTTGCCTATCCATGTTTTATTAGGATAGGGATCTTTAACGAGTACCTGACATCGCACAGGCTCGGGACCACCTTTTAACGTCCCCTCCGAAGGACGGCGTAACTAAGGATTTTTTACTCCCATTAAAAAATCCTAGGACCACCTGCGGGTTTGAACCCGTGACCTTTAGCATGGGAGGCTGTTACGCTAGCTACCCAGCTACAAGTGATCCCATTAAAATGATTTAAAATTTTTAAAGACATTTAGAGTTTAAAATAATATTCAAAGAATTAATTCCGTTGAGTTTCAATAAAAAAATTGTGTTTTATAAAATAATCTATTAGACTGTTATATACGACAATCAGTTTTATCGGCTTTAGATCACTCTCCATTAACCTTTAAAATTCCATGTATTTAAAATCATATCTAAAATCATTTGCTTTCAAACGGTATATTATACATCCATATCACTGTTCAAAAACACAAAAATTGCATACAAAAAAATATTTATGCACTTTTCTCCTTTAGTTTTATATCAAAATCGTTCAAATAATGACGGTATGGTTATTTGTACAGAATCTACAAAACTAAAAGTACTTTAGAAGGAAGAAAAATTAACCTATCGGCATTTAACCGGTTTCAGACTATTTTAAGCTAAATGAAACCTGCATCATATTGAAGCTCATTAGCCTTTACATTGATAAAGAGGGTTTTATCAAAATCGTTCATTGCTGAAATGAAATGAAGTTCCTGCGAAGAATAGTCGGAAAGACAAGAAGAGATCGTGTCAGGAATGAGCGGATACGCCAGGAACTGGAGGTTGCGCTGTTAAAGGACATTCTGCAAACCCGCCAGCTGAAGTGGTTCGGCCACGTTATTAGAATGGAGGATCACAGAGATCCTCTAAAAACTATGGATTATGTGCCAGATGGGAGAAGGCCTCGGGGGAGACCAAGGATGTCCTACCTGGAGTACGTGGACAGGCTTTGCAGTGGAAGAGGGAAAGATCTCCGCCAGGCCAGGAACCTAGCAGGGAATAGAGAGGATTGGAGCCGGTGGCTGAACGCTCCCCTACGCTGATACGGCACAACAAAAGAAGAAGAAGGCTGGGAGAAGCAAAAGAAGAAGAAGTTTGGAAAAAACATAAAAAAGTGCAAAGTGTATCGTATAAAGTGGCTCTTCTGGTTTGCTGATTTTGTTTAAAAATTTGCTGTAATATCTCAGGTATATCCTCTTCTAAATTATGAAATTTCAATTTTATGCAAATTATTGTTTTCGTCCTAAACTCACCACACACACACCTTTCTGAGGGACTTTTTCTCAGGAGACAATAAAACGTATTTCCGTTGAAAGCTCTTTAGAAATTAAAAAAATTTTATCGATGATCATAGTTTCCTTTTCTATATATATATATATTTTTTATATTTTTTTTTTTTATATTTTTTTAATATATATATAATTGCAAGTGAAAACAAAAAATCATGAAATATGCGAATACATCTACACCATTTTTTTTTTTTTTTTTTGTGGTTTCCTCTGGTGTTTCACAAGTCAAGACTTCTAAGGATTATTATATCTGGTAAACTTTAAATAATACAATAATGAAGAATTTTCGCTAAATAGGAACGAAAAATACAGATGCGGTGATCTAATACTTTTAGTTGACAACAATGTCTCCATAATAATTATAGCCAACTTACAACAGAATACTTTTTGTTAAATATATGGTTAAAATGGTCTTTTAAATACACTGGAGCTAGCTTGGACGTGTGCCTAGACTTGACTATACATACTAATGCTCTCCTGTCTCCGGGCAAAGCGGTTTGATCTTACTTATTCCGGTTCGCGAACATTGTTTTACAATATTGTTCTATCATTGAAACTAATGATTATTGTAGCCCCAATGCTTATCAATGAGTTTATTAGCAATACACATAATAATTAGTCATAATTTCAAAAAGAAGTTCATTGCATTTTATACATTACTTTATCTCCTTCTAAGGAAGAATGATAAGATTGTAATTTGCAATTGTGGTTCCAAGACTTCATTTTTGGAGCGGCCAAAATATATATATACATATATATATATCGAGGAAATATTAAGTGTTGGTTTTATTATTCTATTATTTAACGACCACTTATTAAAATTATTTAAATCGGATGAGACGACAAGCTGTGTTAGGCCTTGAACGTGCAATGTAGTTTCCTAAGGATCTACACCGCGATTATCAATGATACGTCATTACTTCCTACACCTATTTTCGTGAGTGGTCACCAGTTGGCTGATGGGTCTCACAAGAGGGGAAAGGCAGTGAGTGAATATCCATGTAAACATATGCTTGAAAAAATCCACTCAATTCGAACTCACAAGCCCTGACGTGTAGAATAGTGTTCTTGCCATAGAAACACGGGCATTGTCACTGTTACAATTGACAAAAATGAAAGTAAGTTTATGTAGTGTTAGTGATGGAATAACAAAACTTGAAGTAATTTTATTTGGATAATCAACTGAAAATATTATAAACAAAACATATATAACTATAGCTCAACTAGCCCCAACCCGGAATTTTAAAACAAAAGTGAGGTTATAATCATAAATCATAAGAATTATACCCAGAACAACTCCACAGAAGTACAATAGTTCTGAGAAAGATTAATACTAACCTGATTAAAAAAAGATAAAAATTGACTAATATAGATGAAAGGGGAGCCCATGATCTGAGTGACGGGAGTACTAGTCTCTTATGCTAAAGTTTGTAAGTTCGAATCTCAGTACCAACGAGGCTTTTATAAGGAAATAATTAAATGGGAATTCACTCACAGCCTCTCCTCCGTGTATGTGGGACCCGTCAGCCAAATTTTGGCCACTCATAAAAATAGGTGTAGGGAGTCATCACTCTACCCAGTAAAATCCCATCGAGAATCGTGAGAATATTCTCCCAGGAGATACAGGCCAATGAAAATAAAAGAAAGAAAAAAAATGCAGACAAAAACTTGTGATGAACGGCGGTTTTACTTTTTGGTCACAAAATAAACAAAATACACGTGCGCTTCACTTCGATCGCATGGTAATTATCTCTCCCACAACTCTTTCTTTCCGCCATAAGATGCCTATGTGTACGGTGAATATTTTGCGAACTATTTCAATTTCCCAACTTGCCCCTATGCTCAACTAGCCCCACTCTACTCTACTTCCGATGCTTTAAATGATGTTATTAAACCCAAATGCAAATTTATCAAGCTTCATTGAATCATCGTCCGGGGAACGTATTGAAGTTTTATTTCAACCTACGTTTCTGGTTTAATATAACTAAGACGTTCTCCACCATAGACGCCTTTAAACTAGCTCATTATATAACCATTCAATCTATTTTAAGAACCACACAGATAATTATAGCATCTGCTTTCATAAGCTGTTAAACCGACAACTTAATGACTGTATCAAATCTCCCCGTCACGCAAGTCAAAGCTGGGTAAACTCTGTCATTTCTAAATTATCTCACTGCTCGATCCCAGACAGGACGGACCGTCAAGATTCCTAAACAACTGCCAAAAGAGTTTTGTAGTAATTTGGCAAACGTAGAACGAGTCCTTTTAGCCTAGATTTTTTTTTGTCTTTTACAGCTGAAGTATATTCCAAGAAAAACCTTAAATTGTTCTTTATCAGTTTGAGTTATTATCAGTGACTAGTAGTGAAGCGGAAGGTGTAGGTTCCAGTGGGCGTTGATGAAGATCCTAGATTCACAATGTCTTTTTCATGTTAATGTAATCTAGATATACTCATTACTTAATAATAAAATATTGAGCATTCCTACAGAGTTAATTTCCTCTCATTTACATATACACACAGTATTTTAAAACTGAATAAGTAGTTGGAAAAACAAGTTAGTTAACGGTCCGTAAAACATTTACAACCGTATTTTAGTAAGTATGCGTTTTATAGATTATTTGCAATACCCCAACAATTTGCAGACCTCATGATTTTCTGTTTTTATTCCTGAGGAGTCGGTACGATAATTACTCAACGGAAACTATTTAAAAAGATTTGTTCATACAATATATAAAGAGTAGAGATTAGTTCATTATTTCCTGGATTTGAGTTAGCGTTGGCTATTCCGAAGGGAGTAATTTAAGGTGACTATTGCATTACTGGAGAAAAATATGACATGTTTACAGAATAATCAGTTTTATAAAATTTATGCAGAGGAATAACTTCACTACGATATGTCAAAGTAAGAAAGTAAGTCCTGACAATTTGGTAATCTGTAACAAACTATAATATTCTGCCATTATGTATATGAAAACGTATTATTTCATCAAAAATGGTGTATTTCTTTATCTAATTAACTTTCTTTATCATAATGACAAGTCTATGCTGTTGTTTACAAATTTGACTTAAAGTCCACTATAATTACCTTCACCCTACGTCGTAAACCTATGACATCCTGCCCTACAGTATCCTTTAATAACATTCCACTCGTTCCAGTGGAACAGATCCGCTACCTAGACTGAACAATTCTTCTACTTGACAAACGTTTAACATGGAATCCACACACTAGACTGAAACGACAAGAAACTGCTCGCCGCTTTCGGTTACTTCAACACTTACTAGACAAACGCTCTAAACTTTCACTTAACTACAAAAGACTCATCTACATGACCATCATAAGACCTATCTGGACTTAAGGAGTTGAGCTATGGGGCTCCACTAAACCATCAAATTCTTCCCGTATCCAATCCTTACAATCCGAAATCCTTCGAAAAATCCTAAACGCTCCTTATTTTGTCACGAATAAGCTTATCCATAAAGACCTTAATATTCCCTTTGTTGCTGATTTGGCCCGAACCAGGTATCAATCCTTCCATGACAAACTCCAATCCCACTCTAACCCACTAGTTTCCATCCTTGCTTCCTCTTCAATTCCCGACTATCCTCCGAGGCGTCTGAAAAGAAGATGGCCTCGAGACCTTCTTGTTTAGATTAATTACTAGAGTGCTGCCAATGGGCAGTTTCTCTTCAGGTTTTTCATGTACACTATCTTTAATCAGCACATTTACTTGATGTATTCCTATACAGTTGTATATTTCAATAAAATATAACAAAAAAAAAAAAAAGTCCACTATCAAGCCTAAACAACAGTAACATTCATTACAGCTTTTTAAGATCTAGTAAACATGCTAATAACATTTAAGGAGATTGCAAAAAAGAAATTCTCAAAGTGGGAGAGCTAAAATTTGAAAAATGCTCTCCTGGAAAATATATTAATCAAACAGTGAGTTTCCATGTTCTTCCCCTTTACCCTTCATTATTGGATTGATTTAAACATTACGTTTTACATTCACGATATCGTTACAATCATATATGCCATTCTCAAAAATTTAACATTATTCTTAAGAATGGTTTAAATAGTATTAATAATTGGACTTATATTAGTATATTTAAAATTTAAAGCCGTAAAAAACAAAATTACAATTTTTAATTTTATTTACCTATATAAGAGTATATGAGATATATAGTTAAGGAAAGTATTGAAGTCATGAACATTTTTTAATTATTTTTTTAAACTGACTGAACCGATGACAAAATTTAGAGCCGTTTTGAAGGAAATCGTGAAAAGGTAAAAATATTGGATATATACCTACAATATATGCTATATGTATATATCCTTACTATATCTTCCATATAGTTAAATTAAAATTCTTGAATTGATTTCAACAACGGAGGTAAGGGAAGTCCGTGTTTTACGGGCACTGAATTAAAAAAAAATAGATAACTAGATAAAAATTACGGTGGGATCACTTGTAGCAAGGTGGCTAGCCAAAGGTCGCGGGTTCAAACCCGCAGGAGGTACTAGGATTTTTTAATGGTAGTAAAAAATCCTTACTTAGTTAATCCGTCCTTCGGAGGAGACGTTAAAGGTGGTTTCGAGCCTATGCGAAGTCAGGTACTCGTTAAAGATCACTATTCTAATAAAACTTGGTAAGGCCAAATTTAGGACTCTCACTGTAATGTCCGATTAGCCATTGTAACATTAAGTGACGTTAAATAAATAAACAAACAAAATTTACGGTATTCGGTCACGTTATTACTACAATTAACATAGCGGATATACCAGTCTAAATAATTTAATACTAATCTTATGAATGGCTTTAACAATTTTCATGACAGAATTTTTTATTGTCAGCATTCAAATTTCATGTAGCAAAACAAATTACATTTTTTTTTCAAAATAAAAAGAAACATATTTTTATGAATTGCTCAGATCCAAATATAAATGACTGGATTTCCTTGATTCGCAGTGCATCTTAAGCTTGTCTCTTCCAGTAATGCACAGCTCTCGAATACAAAGGGACGAAAAAACCCAACTTCGATAAGAGGAAGGTCGTAAAAGGTGCGCTGACTCTACAAGACTGAGACATTCCTCGATGGCGGTTCGGGCAAAGAGGTTTTTAAAGCTGAAATATTCGGGACAGATCACATTGAAGAGGGATAAAATTCCCCCATAAAATAGAGATAGCGCTTTGACGGCGTCTTATTTAGTCCCTACTTTGGGATTGTGCCATCTCAGTGACGGCTCTTCTGGCCAAATGGTATATCTACAGGCCTCACTCGGTTAATGTCTTCCTTCGCTTCCTTGTAAACATTGGAAGCGGGGCTGATTGCTCGAGTCTTCAATCCAGCCAGCCGATATCGAACGCGAAACGTAATCGAAGTCCCGTCTAGATTCAACCTGACATTCATTGGAATTCACCTTCGCTTCGTCACTGTCCAAAAGTACCTAACTGGCAGAATGATATAGGTATATCGAGGAACATATTTATTGAATAAGAGTAAATATTTGGCCGATGTGTATACAACAAAGGACGGGTAAGGTTCAATAAACGATTTTCATAAATATCATACAATATTTATTGTGAAACGAAAGAAGTAAATATGAAAATATATGAAGGAATATCGTTATGAAGTGATAAAATGCTAGTTTATTACAAAAAAAATAAAGTTAAATGATAATAAAAATAATTCCCATTTTATATCTACCTCAATAAGACATCGGTGCGTCTCGCACTTCTTGATAGATCGGAGTGTTAGAAAACTTCAAAGGCTTCAGAAAAGTAACTCATAATTTTTAAAAGAAAAGATCTCCGCCGTAATTTTGAAGGAGTGGAAGCGACGCATAAATAAGGTCCTAAACAACTCTTTAGATAAATATGTTGTCAAAGCAATGAAGTTGAGGTCAGAATCGCAGATGGAAAAATACATAAAACATTCCTCATACAGTCTCCATAGAACAAGAATAAGAGGTAGACCAATGCTGAGAGGTGTCGCACCAGACGCTCGTAGCATCATTTTGGGCTGTGTCACATGAAATGTCCGTTTTCAAGGTAAAGTAGCTTTATTAAAAATACGATATGAAAACAAGATAATTTTATTCGAAGTATTTACCTTCTTTTTCTACACATTTTTCCCAACGTCACACCAACTTTTTTATCCCCGAACTGAAAAACTCTGAGCTTTGAAGTGAATCAAATCTGAAAACGCACTTTTCACTTGATCATCATTTTCAAAAATTTTCCTTTGACGAAGTTGTCTAAACTCCTGAACAGGTGGTAATCTGTTGGAGACAAGTCAGGAGAATATGGTGGGTGCGGAAGAACTTCGTAGACAATTTTTGAAACATGGGGTCTTGCTGCAGCTCAGTGAGATCATGAGGTACCCATGTATCGAGCTTTTTTACTTTCCCAATACACTTTAAATGTGCTGAGAGTCCTATAACTGTTTGGTAGGGGTTTCCTTTTACTGTATGTTGTCGTTATCGTTGGACGGAGTCTTCCTCGTGGCAAGTTTTCCAAGTCGGTATCCCCAGCTGAAAACTTAGCAAACCAACGGCAAATGGTCCGTTCATTAACACTCCCTTCCCAAACGAGGATTAGTAACTGTTTACTTTAAATATGTAAACATTCGGAAGAAAACAACAGAGACCTGCAAAATCCTTTATGTATTTCAGAAACTATAAAAACGGACATTTCATGTGAAACAACCCAATATTATCTTAAAAGATTATATTAGCCAGAAAAAATATTTTAAACACTGTTTTATATCTGGGAAAGGTACAGAATAATTGGTGACAAATCATAAAAATCGAAAATTATGAGCGGCAAAATTACTAAAAATTAGATAATTTGAATTAGATTGACCCCTAAACTTTTCATCGGCTCCAGAGCGTGACGATTGGAGTTAAAGGTTGAAGGAGGCCAAAACCTGTAACCGGGATATAGCGCAGTGAAAAAATATTCATGATTTGTTGCAATTATTTTTTATTGAGTAATATTGCAATCTGTCCTAATTAGGACCTATTCCCTATGTCCTAATTTATAATAGTGATCAAGTACAACATTCACAAATATATACAAAACAATAAATTTATAAAATAATAATACAATTGTTGCAATTATTAATAATAATAATAATTGTGATTTTATAATATTTCTATATCCTATATACATTCCCGTGGCTGAGTGGCTAGCGCGCTAGTCTCTCATGTTACTAGTTCTGAGTTCGAATCCCAGTCCTGGCGGGGCTTTTATAAAGGTTTAAAAAAATGGGGATTCACTCACAACCTCTTCCCCGAGTATGTGAGACCCGTCAGCCAAAGGGTGGCCACTCACAAAATTATTCGTAGGGAGTGATGACCCTATACTAAAAATAGCATCGTGAAACGTGAGTGTAAACTCACAGGAGTTTACACCGCGATGCCCAGGGCCTACACGGCCTGTCGCGCCACTGAAAGATGAAAGATATACATTCCATTCATATCTTTAACAGGTATATTATTACTTTCTAGACCCAATGAATACTTCCAATTTGCGTCTAAACGTTGGGTATTATTTATTTAAACAGTTAAATAGATAACTGGTTTTTTTCTATAATTAAACATTTATTGTTTTGTGTATATTGTGTGAATGTAGTATGAATGTTGTACTTTATCACTATTAAAAATGTCCTAAATTGGTCTGATTGTAATATTACTCAATAAAGAATAGTTTCTGAAATAATTCAACAAAAATTTAACAATTCATAAAAAAACAAAACATTAATAGAACTATGGACCGTCTTGCCTGAAGCCGACCTGTTCAATTTTACATATTATACAGCAGTAAAACATATGTCACTCACTGATTCTCCAAAACCAAAATTAATAAATAATATATTATATATGTGTGTGTGGGTGTGTGTGTGTGTGTTTGTATGTACAAGGCTACTTTACAGTAATTATTCTCAGCCATCCAGTAATTTCCCTTAAAACAGTTTATCTTTTCGTCAGACAACTCTTTCCGAAGTATTTTTTTCTAATTTCATTACAATAACAAAATGAAACATGTAGAAAGGAAATGAAACATATTCTCCGTTTATATTTTATTCTGTAGTGAACTGGAATATCATACATATAAAAAAATATCTTGTTTAATATGAGATGAAATGATAAATTATAAGAACCATGTTTTAAAAATATTATGTGTATTTCCGTGTTTTTACATCTATGAAGATCTTGGATTCGCATTTAGAAATGAGCTGTTTATTATAAATCCCTTGAATTCACAACATTTGTAAACGTTAGGACAAACGAATCATTGTGAACGAAATAAAACGTTAAATTTCAAATAAGAAGACATGGAAAATTATAAATATAATCTGGTTGTTTTGTAGGTAAGCAAGACCGTCTTACCGTCATATTATTCAGTCAATCACATAATACTACACATATTTTCAAGCAATTTATTTTATTCAAAGTAAAGTAACACAGCTTCCAAAACTTTTATATATTAATGATGGCAAGCGTTGATCATTTCTTATTAAAATTAAGGATGTGCTTTTCATGTTAATAAGAAGAAAAATTTAAATAACAAGAAGGAAATAATATTAGCCCTTTCTACAATTCCCAGCTTTATAATGCGAAAAGATTAATAGGATGTATTTATTGGTTTAAAATATAATTACTTATCATATTTCAAAGCGAACTAGACTTCATAACTATAAGTAAATGTTTGATTTTTTAAACGTTTTTGAAGTTTGACTAATGATGGAAAGTGAAGTGTAAAATAGTGCTGGTTTATACGAACTTATTATCTTCGACTTGCGTCTCATCTTCCTTGTTTGTGTCAAGAATGCCAACATTTGGCTGATTACCAGGCCAGTGTTGCCAGGCCACGGAAATTATGAAGACTGTCGTTGGCACTGTCAAAAATAATTATTGGAAAAAAATAGTCTAGTATTAAATTTCTAAGATAAATAATGGTTAGGGGAAGTTGGTTAGGAGTGCGGTCATTGAAAACGAAAAGGTGTACAAAGATGAAAGTTCATATTTGAAACAAAATATATGCCTGAGATGATACTTCCGAAATACAACTTTTTCATTAAAATTGACTAATCGGAACGGCCACTTTATACCATGCATTTTGCACCTTTTTACTATTTTCTCAAAAACTGCTATAATGATTTTGATTAAAATGGATGTAAAATTTAATAGGCTTTAATATGATGTAGGTTTCATTCTGATTGAAATAGTTTGACAGGGCTTAAAGGGCCGATATTCCTCCTGTAAAGTACCTTTAATTTTGTACATTCCAAAACATAAACAATATCATCTTAATGACATTGATGAAGGACAGCTAAATATACAAGTTGGGCGAATTTGATGACCAATAAAAATATAAAACAGAAAAAATATTTATTTATTATTATTTTTTTTTTTATAATGAGAACAGTAATATAGACGTATACCGTCGGAAAGAGAAAGATTTTAGAAAGAAGTATTATCTGATACAAAAAGTGGTAAAATGTAATATAAAGTGACGAATAGGGAATAAACTTATTACTGATTAACAATTTAATGTAGTTACATTATTTAATCTAAATCATATGTTTCCAACGAAAATGAAATCTCATTTTATTAAAATCAATTTAAAATATTTTTTAATTTGAAGTATAGTTAATAGTTTTTGAATTAATTTCAACAGTTCAACAGAAGTCGTATGTTGCCCAGATCTTTTGTATTATACATTTTTTAATTTTATTAAATTATTAGTCTGACAAGGCTTAAATGACGATATCCCTCCTGTAAAGTATCTTTAATTTTGTACATTCCAAAAGATTAATCAAATCATCTTAATCACATTGATGAAGGACAGCTAAATATACAAGTTGGACGAATTTGATAACTAACAAAAAGAGAAAAGAGAAAAAATATTTGTTAATGTAATTTTTGGTTTTCTGATAATAAGAACAGCAATATAGACGTATAATATACCGTTGGAAAGCAAAAGATTTTAGAAACAAATATACACAAAGTAGTAAAAGGTAATATAATTTACAAATTGATTTTAACAGTCGTGTTAAGTGTAAGTCGTGTGTTGCCAGCACCAGATTTTTGTATTATACATTTTTAAATTTTATTAAATTAATGTATATCTATATATATTTTTATTCCCGTAATGGACTATATGTAGATCACGTAAAGCCTCTATGGTCCTTTCTGCGGTTTGCCAACGAGATTTTCATCATTTCACTCATGTCTTTCTACAATATCATTTGAAAACTTTGTACTAATCCGTTAATTCGTTGTCTCTGGCAAAACTGTCAATGTGTCTGTACAAATTTCGATCTTTAATATTTTTTATATCTATTTCAGCACACTCAAAATCTCTCCTCACTTGTTCAGCCCAATTTATGCCTTTGATAGAGGGAAGTCGATGCAAGTTCCCATAAAATTTTAATCGTTTTTTCTCATGTCAAGGGAAATGTTTGACAGTTCTTCTGTGGTTTTATTTTTCTAAGCTATCGTCTGATTTTCGAGGTTCTAGACTTTTTCTAAGGATTTCCTCTTTCCTTTATGTATCGTGATTTGATGGATTAATTTATGACTTACTACCATCATCGTCTATTACTATCTCACTTAGTTTTATTTAAAAATGTTTGTATTTTTCTCTCTTTTTTAACTAATTGTTATCTCACTTTTTCTTAGCTGTAAATATGGCTAAAATTAAAAATACGATATTTTGTAAAATTTCATATAAATGTGTATATCATTACCTTCTAATGACCTTAAAAGATGAATGCGGATGATAAATAAATAAACATTTTATTATACTTTATTTCAGCAATTTTAAGTTCTAAAAATAAAAGAAAACAAGTGATTCAAACTGTTCAAATAAAAAACAAACCGTTATAATATAATAATAATAGGATTACTGAACCCAAAGATGCCGAAAGCACCAAATGTGGCATACACAAACTCGTCACCTAGCGACGCTTTGGCCTAACTCTAGGACTTCTACCAGTCGGTTCAGCAAATCTCTCAGTATCAACTCAACTATATTGATAGGATAGAAGCTATGCAATTCCGCTTTGGGTAACCTTTTAAATTCCCCGGCGGCATCATCTCTCTTTGGACAAAATATTTTACGTAGGACCTTATTCTCAAAACGGTCAGGCGTTTAAACATGTAAATAGCTACCAAAATTGGAATTAATAAAATCCGATTAGTAACAAACAAATTTTCTTGTTCTTAAACAACTTTATGCAGAAATATTACGATGTTACTCAATTAAGACACTTATAGTTGATACAGTTATTCAGATTTATACAAAATAATAAATTTATAAAGTAATAATCAAAAATAATCAATAAAATATATACAAAACGTTGCTAATTAGCACCTAATATTAATGATTTGAGTGAACATTTACCTATGTATGTATATATATATACTACATATATGTATAAAGGAATATAAAATATATTTTTGCAACTGTCTCAAGTGGCCAGACACTGGTCCCGCCTCAATATTTATAAATGAGAAATGAAATATGTGAAGAGGTCAGGATCGTGTTGGATGCCAGGAACTCATGAAGGCGTTTCTTTATGTCATATCCTAAATAAACAAGAATGAGCCAAATTTACTGAACTCAACGAAAAGCCAAAATACCAAAGAAAACTGACTGCGATTTATATTAAAGAAAGAACTGCTTATTCGCTACTCTGAAGATAAGTTTAAATAATTTATTTCCTTATTAGATAGTATGTGTACACACACACTTACACTTACACACACCACACACACACACACACTCACACATACACACACACTAAAATGGCTAAATTACAATTATGGGTGTGAAATAGTTTTTTTTGAAAAAGCTACTATGTGGTAGCACTTTAATGATCATTTTATTGTATCTAACACAATATTGATTTTATTAGCAAAGCTCAATACCACCGGTTTTTTAGGCTCCTCGGAGGATTATCGGAAATAGATGGAGATAGAGGTTATGGTCAAACATGTTTGTGTGGGCTGGTTGTTTAAATTTAAAACTTTAGAATAAGTAACATTTATTATTATATTTTTCTATCTGGTAATTTTTAAAATTTTATTTGAATAAATTAAAGATTCATTTTAAGTAAAAAATAAAATCTGGCTATAGAGTTATTTTAATATTAAATTATAGTATGTATATATATATATATATATATATATATATATATATGCAGTTGTAAAAATCAAAGTAATATATATTTAAAAAAAAAAAAAAACGCACCCTATTCTACTTGTATTTTGAGTTACTTTGAGTACTTCTCAAAAACTGAAGGTATGGTTTCAATAGGCGATATGTTTTAAAAATAAGGCTATAATATAATTTTTAACAATATTCTGTTGATAAATTATTATTATAATTATTTTTCAGAAACAAAACAAAAAATATTAACAATTTTCAAAGGAAACATTATAGGAAAAGTATTTCAAAGAACTTTATAACTTACTGAGCTGAAATTAAGCTCACATTCTTTAAAATTAATTATTATTTGTACATGTTTTGTAATTTTTGTTTATTCTGTAAATAATGTATGACGTTGATATAAAAGCACTATTTTTATTATCCACTTTAAGAAAATTTGTAAATTTTTGAATACAAATTAAAACACACAACATATATTATATATATATTAATATATTATATATATATAATAAGACACGGGAAGGTAGGTATCTTATCAAAATGTACGGTCTCTCTCAAGGTCACAAAAGGCATGTTTATCAACCGGTGCCGACAACCGTGACCGGTTACAATATATTTTATATAATACACAACACATGTTATTCTCTCTTGTAGGCCAGACAAGTCGTATATTTAAGCTGTACAAACCTGTTTTTCTTAAGGGTGAAAATTCCCCGAATAAAAATTATTTTTTATTTTATTCTAAATTAACAGATAGAAAATATACCCATTTCTTGAGCTGGTATTCATTATACATCTAGTAGAGTGTTTGAATTTAATTTTTTACGATAAAAACTAACAATATAATTTCATTCACTAACATCTTAAAATTTCAAATAAAGTAGATATTTATATATATATATATATATATATATATATATATATATATATATATATATATATATATATATACCAATAACTATTATTATATCACCACAAGGGTTATATTTTTTTCCTTGTAAATATTGGAATGGAAAAACAAATTTAAATAGCTCACAAAATTACAATAGCTTGTCTTTTTTTTGGCTCTTCACTACTAACCCCAGAGCAAAACAAGAGTTGAATTATTTATAAGAATCATTTATAAAACCTTGTTTAGGAGTTGGCCTTTTGCCACTTTTCAATTTACGGAATGGTTTTAATTCACCTAACGTTAATTAGTCGACTTTGAAGTAAAAAGTATTTTCAAAGCCTATACATTTCTAAACAAAAAAATTGTCACTTCGGCTATGGTTCCGGCCATTTATGAACACATTTTATTAATTAATAGGCATTGATAATTTTCAAAAAAGATTTAATTTAATTTAATAGACTGTTAATTAAAGTAATCTTAATATTAATGAGGTGTGAAATTTCATGATAGGTGCCAAGCTTAAGGTACCTAAATTAGTCGTTAGAAATGTGATTATATTTTGATTTTTTTAAAGATAAATCATGTTTTGATTTAGTAAAGAGTAATGTCATATTACTTTCTATAAATATTTTCGAAGGCAGCTGATGGCATTATTTATTAAAAGCTCTCAAACTTCATATGAAAAAATAAGACATTGCTTCCCAGTCCGTTTTTCCTTCTTGACAGTTTTAAAAAATACTATCTATGCATGTATCAATAGTCTTATTTTTGCATTATGATATACAACAAAAAATCATTGCATAATAAAATCGGAAAATGTGTTTTTCTCATCATTGTCGTAATTGTTCTTTTGTTTGAATATTTGTTCGATAAATATTAGGCCGTTTTACAAAAGAAATTCTTGGATATATTTTTTTAAAACAATTTATTTAATCCAGTCATCGCGACGTTTCAGCCTCTAGGGGCCCTTATCAAGCTTCTGTAATCAATTAAAGTTTCATTGCATTTATACATTTTCAACAATTCAATTACAACACATAATAAATTATTTTTAATAATTATGTCACCTACCATGCATATCCATCTTAATTATCTTTTCATTTCACCGCTTTTCAGCAGCGTCGTCATAATTTTTTTTAAAATATCATTTTTCAAAAAAACCTGTATTCAAAAATATCATATTATTTTTCATCATCATTGAAAAAGGGATCTATTTATTCAAAAATAAGAAACATTTTTTCCAACTAACTTAACAGTTTTTCGGCCGCCTTTTAGATGTTCTCGTGCGCGACTGAACTTGGGGTGAGGATGCCAAAGGATTTATATATTTCCTGATTACAGAAGCTTGATAAGGCCCTAGAGGCTGAAACGTCGTGATGACTGGATTAAATAAATTGTTTTAAAAAAAGATATATCCAAGAAT
This sequence comes from Piezodorus guildinii, assembly GCA_023052935.1. Taxonomy (NCBI): domain Eukaryota; kingdom Metazoa; phylum Arthropoda; class Insecta; order Hemiptera; family Pentatomidae; genus Piezodorus; species Piezodorus guildinii. The sequence continues at coordinate 155,088,142 of CM041293.1, read as the reverse complement.
TTCTTTTGTAAAACGGCCTAATATTTATCGAACGAAAATGTGTTGTTTTTTTTTAATTTCGAAAATCCCTTTATTCAATTTTTTTCTTGTTATTTACGATAGTTACAAACCTTTCATAACAAGCGTTTATAAATACAAATAATAATAAGATACCTATATTTTATTAAGGTATACATATAGATTATTCATGATTTATTGATGTAAACCGTAGGTCGTCTCAAACTTTTGACCGGCAGTGTATAATATAAATATAAACCATCTACTATACTACGATTTCTAATTAGGCAAACTATATAACTTCTTTAGACATCTAGAAGAATATATTTATTGTACTCACACATCTCCTCTCCAAGGACCCAGATGAGCGGCTCGGAGTTGACCTCAACCAGGACCGTGGGAGTGCAGACCAAGAGGACCATGAGATCGGCCACGCTGAGGTTGATGAGGAAGATATTGGTGGAGTTACGCATATCCTTAGTCTTGACGATGACGAGAGGTACCATGACATTGCCGACAACACCGATCCCCAGGATAACGACGCAGAGGAGGATGTAAGCCGCCCTCACGTAGGGCGGGAAGAGCAGGCCGCCCCCGTACGTCGAGTTGCCGGCTGCCTCAGCGCTATCGTTCCCGGCCCCATCATGCGGTGAGTGCCTCCGCCACCTCCGCCCCTGAAACAGTCAACAACATATTTCTAAGCAGGTAGAGTATACAAGGTTTATGAAGGATGAGATGATCCCGGTGGTGGTCATAAAATAATATTTTACACAAGTTGTAATTCTTCATCAGTGATTAAAGAAATTTCTGTCATTAACACACATACTGTGTAAATAATATATAAAATAATACATAATGAATACAATTTAAAGCAGAAGATCAGGAAAAAAGTAATAAATACTATTAGTGAGGAATAATAATAAGTAATAAATCAAATATTAACATAAGTAAATAGAGAAATAAAATATCTATAAAAAAGTATCATAAGGTAACATAAAGTGAAGCAAAAGACAGATGCCAAATAGAATAAGAAAATGAAAAGTAAATATAAAGTTCTAGCAATCTACCCTTGCTTCACCAAGGTGCAATTTAATTTGGTGTTTATGTTCAGAAATCGCCGCTTTAGGCTGCTTCAACACTTACTAGACAAACGGTCAAACCTTCCTCTGAACTACAAAAGGCTCATCTACATGGCTATTATAAGACAATCTGGACTTACGGAGTAGAGCTTTGGGGCTCTACTAAATCATCAAATTCTTCCCGCATCCAATCCTTACAATCCAGAATCCTCAACGCTCCTTACTTTGTTACGAATAAACTTATCATAAAGACCTTAATATTCCCTTTGTTACTGATTTGGCCCGGACCAGGTATCAATCCTTTCATGACAAACTCCATTCGCCTCTAACCCACTAGTTTCAATCCTTTCTTCCAAATCAATTCCGGATAATCCTCCGAGGCGCCTGAAAAAGAAATGGCCCCGGGACCTTCTAGCTTAGAATATTTTTAGAGTGCTTCCAATGGGAAGCTTCTCTACATGAATATCAAGCCATTGTATTATATAACATCACATTTACTTGATGTATTTTTGTTAATACAGTTGTAAATACCAATAAAATGATTTAAAAAAATGTTCAGAAAAATTGGTATTCTCTTTGGGATTATGAGTTGGTCGTAACGAAAATTACTCTCAGCAAGAAAATATTATTTTATTTCATAACATCTATTCATTATTATATTTAATCATTGGAAAAAAACAAAACAACAAACATAAATTGATCAACAAATCAAATTCCTGGATCGCTATTGTTTTTATTCGTTAATTATACCATATATTATATTTTTCCTTTTTATATTACTTTTCATTCAACGCAATATTTAAATACATATCAACTACGGAAAAACACGCTAAATTCTTATTAAAGCACATTACAATTCCTATTGGCGGAGTCTTTTCAATTTCCTTTTTGTTTTATAGTTTCCAAGATAATTAGTATAACAAATACAATTAGTAAATGTGCAGTAATACATAGCTCCTAAATAGTAAGACCTATGGTCAAATTGTATTTAGGAAAATATCGTAAATTGTCAATCCAAGTATACTAAAATGTACAAGTAACTTTTTTCTCATACCCTAATGATTTTTTCATGTTCTTGAGCTAAGACCCACGTTTCGCTGTCATATGTCAGCCAAAGGCCTGACTATTCTCCGATATATTATTAATTTGGCTTCATGTGAAAGATTTTCTAAACTGGAGTAGCTTCCATACTGCATTCATAACATCTACTGCCAGCTGCCAGTCTTGTTTTTTATCTCTTAATTAATGTTATTTTTGGCTGTCACTACTGACCCTAGATATTTGAAATTTTCCACAAAACTTAGGACAATACATTTCAATAGTTTTCGCTTATAATTCACATGGAAAATCGATAAAACAAATCCAAAGATTCTTATTAATAAATGGATGATCAATTCAAAAGAAGGTTCCTAATAATTGAGAAAAAATTTGACGACGTAGCAATTTTATTAGGTGGGACTTAAATATTAATTTTCCATATGATATAAATCTAGCGGTACTCATTTTTTAATGAAAAAATAGGATTAGCTATGTCCAATAAAGATATTATAACAAACTACAAAAGGACAACCGATGCAGTTTTACACGCTATTTACATAATTTCAAATCAAAACTTTTCGTTTCATACTTTAGTTACCAAAACCATTGTTTCCTTTTAGAATATAATGAAATCGTTATGTACAAATAATTCAATTTTGTAGAAATTGATGAGGATTGATATTTTACGTTTATATGGCTGATGCGATGTAGAGACTGATTTATGCCACGTGGACTGCTGAACGAGTGCCCTAGGAATTGAGTACCGTACTGGTCTGCCCCATATACAAAAAAGGTGACCGATTATCGTTTAGCAATTATAGAGGTATAGCTCTCCTTAGTGTCGTTTACAAAATACTATCAACAAGAGAATACTCGATGGTGGAAAAACTAGTTTGTGAGTTCCAATGCGAGTTCAGGCCTGGAAGGTCTACTATTGACCATATTTATCTTTGAGGAAAATGTTAGAGAAGGCTTATGAATTAAAAATCGATCTGCACCAAATTTATCTGGATTTTAAGGAGGCCTACGAAAGAATGGATCGAGCAGAACTTCTTAAAAATTTGAAAGCATTAGGAGTGCCACTGAAACTAGTGCAGTTTGTAAAAATGATTTTATCTAACACTAAATACTGTGTGAACATTCAGGATGTCTTATCCAAAGAATTTGATGAGGCTAATGGCCCAAGACAGGGGGATCACTGCCCCCAACGCTGTTTAATCTTGGTCTGGAAATGATATCGAGATCCATCAGGACAAACACCGGAGGAAAAATAATGAACAGACTAACGCAGCATACGAGTATAGCCTATGCGGATGATATCGTTATCACGGGCAGAACCTTTTCATCGTTATCAGGAGTTCAAGCGGCGAGTAAACTGGGTCTGGAGATTAATGCAGAAAAAACCAAATATATGAGATCATCTAGAAGAGTCAGGCAGGAAAACCCTAACGGTGCAAGGTCGGAATTTCAGCTATGTAGACAATTTTAAATATCTAGGGTCAGTTGTAACAGCAAAAAATAACATTAAAGAAGAGATAAAAGCAAGACTGACAGCTGGCAGTAGATGTCTGCATGCACTTCGGAGATTACTCCAGTTTAGAAATTTTTCTATAAAGCCAAATTAATAATATATCGGACAATAGGCAGGCCTGTGGTGACATATAGCAGCAAAACGTGGGTCTTAACTCAGGAAAATTTAAAAATCAATAGGGTATAAGTAAGAAAGATACTTAGGATAATATATGATCTACTAATTAACGAATCGGAACAATGACGATCCAGGAAAAATCAGAAACTAATGAATATGTATGTCGAACCAGAATCGTGATATTCATTAAGATCGCAAAAATACGATGGCTTGGCCACATAGAAATAATGCCAGAGTATCGCCTACTAAAAAGACTCCTATACCAATTACCAGAAGGAAGGCGAATGCAAGGAAGACCGCGCATGAGATGGCTTGAGGACGTGGAGGCGGACCTGCGCCCATATATTAGATTTTGCCAACGTTTTAGCCCACATGTCACAAAAGAGCCTCAAAGTCTGCAAAATTAAAATCTTTTTCACACGACTGATTCCTGATAATTTCTACCTTTGAGACTTGCAACAGTCGAACATACATCCTCTAAAAGCGTATTGTAACTACTATTTATATTATTAATTATTTATATTACTTTGTACATACAGTGTATTTCAATTAATAAAAAGGTATATAAAAAGGGAGTGCATTATTACTTGGAGATAAAAAATTTTTTTGGAGAGTTTTAAGTTTTCACTTCTACCAGTAGTCCATATGGCTGCCAGTTTTTTCTTTTTTTTTTTCAAAATGTATATGAAAAAATGAGATTAATAGGTTACCAAATCAAAATTTAAGTAATGAAAAGAGGAACTTAGCTTACAAAAAAGAACAAGAGTTAGGTTTCCATTTTCATTTGTTATTTATACTTATTTTAAATGCTTTGGAAGAGAATAAAGCAGATGAAATTTCAATAGTTTTCCTGGAAAAATAGTGCTTTAACAGCAAAAAAAAATGTAAGCTCGCAGAATGGAGTGACCATTTTTATAAAATTTGATTCATTTTTTTTTGTAATATAAAACTTGCTTCAGGCATGGATTGTGAGACAGTAATCTGCTATTAGCTTTTTCCTGAAAGGCCAACGCAAATACTTAAAATAAAAATTTCCTTCTACAAATCTAATTCGGGATAGGCGAGTTGAATTTTAATTCGGAGCTAACCCACTGAATAAATTTCGCTTTCACTCCGGCAAAGATAACGCGGTAACTAAGATCGACCGCCTTTCTGCAATATTTAAAGTACCCTGGAGTTAAATTACGAATGTAAAGTAATTTGTAATAATAATTTAATAATGTAAATGAATAATATATTTAATGATTAAAAAAAATGATAATAAAAAAGGTCTTATTTGTCAACGAGAGCAATTCTTAAAAGTTACTGAGTTCAAAAAATTATAATCAGTTATCACAAAAATTCAACTATTCATGTAATTAATCCACTACACTCTGGAATGAGTTCCAAAAATATCGTGGCTTTGGTCCAAAAATGAAATTTAACGCTCAAGAACGGACGTATATTATATTTGTCAAGACGTTACATCAAGGGATAACTGAGTAATTCGGTAGTTAGTGAAATTCCTGGATGAAGTTTCGGAAATATTAGGCCCAGTTGGAAAAATTACTAGGAAACCATACCTAGGCTAAACTATGCCAAGTTTCCTCAGTACAACAAATTTAGGCGTCAAGAGGAATGGAATGATTTATAAAAATTCGGAATTAATAAAAGGTTATGTTTACGAGAAAATTGATATCATATATATATAATTAGTTTTGAAAGAAAATATTATGGATCCAAAAATCGAAGATTCGAAAACGAATTATGTAGTGTATCAAGTCGCATTTGAGTGAAATCTTGGAGGTTCGCCAAGAAACCGTTTGATGGAAACTCTTCTGTTTGAGATGTTCATAAACATACCGGGTTATCTGGATGGGTAACGGTATATGCATAACAAGCTACAAATCTATTTTTTACCTTACTAGTAATTTTCAAGCATATTTTATATTTTCTAGAGTTATAATTTGAAGTATAGAAGAACAAAAAAATTATTCTCGGACCAAGTTACCAAACAAGAACATAAAGTTTGACATAATATAAGAGCTACATTTGACCAAGATATAAAAAATAAAAGTATTTAACATAAATAAAAATAATATAATAAAATAAAATTTACTCTTAATGATAAAACTAAAAGTGAATTTCTTCTTCTTCTTCATCTTTCCTCTCTACCGCACAGCAGTGTGAGGGGGTCGCTTGTAGAGGCTGATCCAGGCATTCCTATTCTGCGCCATTTCCCCTGCTGATCTCCAATCTATATCTCTTTTTGGCAGGCCTTCCTGATCCCATCCTCCCAAGTCTTCCTAGGTCTTCCTCTTGGTCTCCTTCCCTCTACTTTCAGCTCATATGTTGCTTTTGCCACGCGATCCTCCGACATTCTTGAGACATGGCCGTACCATCTTAGCTGAATTTCTTCAACAATATCCTCGGCCGGTCTGACATCAAGGTTGGATCTTATTATGGTATTTCTTATTTTATCTCTCCTCGTCTTACCCTCAACTTTCCTCAAGTAGCGCATCTCCATAGCCTGGAGTTGGCTTTTATGTTTAGTGGTGAGGGCCCAGGATTCGCTGGCATACGTCAATATAGGTAAGAAGGTTGTTTTGTAAACTACCATTTTTGTATGTTTGGAGACCTCTCTTTTGCCTATAAAGCCCTTCTTAAGAGATTAGAAACACCTTCCGGCAGACTTTATTCTTTCCTTTATGTCTTCGTCCACCCAGCCCTGCTCATTTAGATGTGCGCCCAGATACTTGAAGCTCTTTACGTGCTCAATCTTTTCTGCCCCTAGCCTGATGACTGTCCATTCGGTTCTCTCTCCTTCCTATCCTCATTATTTTCGTTTTACGGGCATTTATTTCCATGTTTATGGGGTTAAGAGCTTCCTGGAGGACGCGAAGATTGAACTGGAGATCTCTTCCATTATTGGCTAATACGACGATGTCATCAGCATATGCGAGCATAGTGAGGTGGGTAGGCGATAGATTCAAGTTTCCTAACTAGTAGGGTCTCATTCTCGACTTGGCCTTCTTTAGAGCTCCATCCAGGACCATTATGAACAGCAGTGGGCTGAGACTGCAACCTTGTCTGATGCCTTGAGATATCTTAAATTCTTTTGACAAGTGGTTGCATGTTCTGATGATACCTCTCTGGTTCTATAAAGCCCTGATATGGCCATTTCTAATCCTTCATTTACTCTCCTATCATTGAGCTCCCTTACGATGTCTTGTTTCCTGACCCGATCAAATGCTTTGGCCAGATCAACAAAGCATGCCAGAACACTTTTATCCTTTTCTATTACTTTTTCAGTGATCTGCCGCATAGTGAATATAAGATCTTGGGTACTACTGTTTGGCCTGAATCCATATTGTTCTTCTCCAAGGTTTTTCTCAATTTGTCTCCTTAGCCTTCTCTCAAGGATTGTGGAATAGACCTTACTCGGGACGCTTAGAAGTGAGATGCCCTTGTGGTTTTTACATTCTCTTTGGTCACCACTTTTATATATAGGAAGAATGATGGACACTTCCCAATCTTTAGGAATCTTCTTTTCTTTCCATACTAGATTAAGGAGATGCTGGAATATTTCTTCACCTTTTGTTCCCATGTGCTTAATCATTTCCGGAGTTATTTCATCTATACCAGCTGCTTTCCCCAGTTTTAGCCGTTCTAGTGCTTCGGTTATCTCGTCTTCAGCTATATAATTCTCTTCCATTTAACTCACTTCCTGAGCTACATCCGAGTTATCTGTTGATAATCCGCTGCAGTCAAATAGGTCTGTGAAGTATTCCACCCATCTTTCCATGATTTCCTTGGATTCGGTCAGTACTTCTCCATTTTTATTCTTGACATGCTTGAGCACGGGCCGTTTCTCTTTGCGCATATTCTTGAGTGTTCTGTAAAACAGCTTCTGATTTTCTTTATATTTGCTTCCAATTTTTCTCCAAAGTCATCCCAAGCTTTTCTCTTTTGTTACCTGACCATTTCCTTTACTCTTTTCCTCTGTTCTTTGTACTCGGCGTAGTGAGTCATAGATTTTGTTTGGAGGTAATGCTTCCAAAGAACTTTTTTCTTTTTGGTTTCATTTCTTATCTCCTCGTTCCACCATACCGTTTTTTTGCTTCTCTGATTGGAGATTGTTTTTCCACATACTCTCTCAGCATGTATTATGTATTATGTATTTAAATTCTTAAAAGAGAATTAAAAAAAAAAAAGTTGAAATAGCATATATAATTATAAGTGAATAATTATAACGCTGGTTAACATCTTAAGCTTGACAGTACATATTCTTATCGTCTCTATACAATTATTATGTTTTATATATAATTATTATATTATATTATACCTCTATACAAGAATTTCAGTAGAAAAAAAAAGTAATGGCTGAGATTCGTCTGATTGAGGTCTTATTAATTATGTCTGACTTATGGCAATTGGTTGAGGAGTCCGTGGTTGAGTGGCTAGCGCGCTAGTCTTCCGCGCTAAAGGTGGTGAGTTCGAATCTCAGTCCCAAAGGAACTTTTTCAAGGATTTTATAAAAGGGGATTCACTCACAGCCTCTCCCCCGGGTATGAGAGACCCATCAGTCAAATGGTGGCCACTCACAAAATTAGGCTTAATGAGCGATGACCCTACCTTATAAAATACATCGAGAAATGTGAGTGTAATCTCCCAGAAGAGTACACCACGAGGCCAAGGGTCTTACACGCCTGTCGCGCCACTGGAAGACAAAGAAGAAGGCAGATTGATATCACGAGGGAAACTTTAAGAGAGAGCGAGAGAGATATGTTTAAACGTTCCATAATTTGAAGGCAAACTGAGTCTCAGCCACTAAATTTTGTCCTACCGTACTTATCATATAGATATATAATCTGTATAAGTTTCATATTTTTTATTCAGTTCCTTTTACGTAATCCCACTTTTAGTGCTAAACTTAGCAATAAAACATAGAGAAATATTTATATTAGAGAAATGAAAATGTTCGCACGATCGAAATTTCAACAAGTGCAATGATGAAACAAAAAAAATATAAATAAAATAAAAAAATAAGTGTGGGACTCCTTTCTAAGATTCTTTATAGCACAATAAAAGTTTCAGTTGATGTAAATTTTCTTGAATGTTTTAAACAATTTTCTTGGCTACTTAGGTAATGTGTTGTAAGGACCAAAACTGTATACAATACTCTCATCATTGTTAATTTTTTTTTTCCTTCTGAAATATGCTTTATGCTTCCGGAAATAATAATGTTTAAAGAAAGTCTTATTTTAACAGCAGACAGTATCTTATAACTCGGGAGTTCTAAGACTTATAACTAAGTCACAGTTACTTATATTCATCGTTTATTTGTGTATTCTTTATTAATTTCATAATTTTTTACTCGATTCCTTTTGAGATATTTTCGTGTGAACATCGCGAAAAATAAATTTTGACATTTTTGAAAATTCATAAAAAAGACTATTTGGATTAAGATTGGATTTTTTTTCTTTATAAACTATTAACTCACTGAAAGTCTGGTTTTTATTAATTTTCGAAATTGAAACCACTTTCTTCACTATTAAGGCAATAATAGTTGTGGCGACAAAAAATATAAAGCATATCCCATTTTAGTGCTAGTTTTTAATTCGATATCTACAAAATTAACAGAATCAGAGAGATTTTGCCAACATATTCAGCCACGAAGCTCACTCAAAACGTCTGTATTTGCTAGAAAAATATTTTATCTACGGTTTTATATTCAGTGAAGGAACGGGTTAAAAAATCTGAAATTTTGATCAGCAAGGCTTGGACAATTTCTAATTGATCGACTCTTATTATTTCTGAAATTCAATTTTATCGTTAAAATTATTTTTATATATTTATATTTGTTTCATAATTGTATTTAAGCATTTTCATCCTTGGTTTATAGACATTCCTAATTCTATATTGATTAGTTTCATTGTCATACCGTATTGATATGTTTCTCTTTTGTTTTCTAGCTGTTTGCAGCCATTACGTAATTGAGCCGAAACGTCGCCAAAATTAAAATATTGTTTAACAGACTGACTTTTGATTATTTTAACATATTATTCATCAACAAATTAATTCATGTAGAAAAGTATTGAAAGCAATATATTTCTAAAATATGACAGAGTACGAAGAAGAGAAAAGTGATTACCAAGAAGTTTAGTCGTAAGATTTTTGAAGCTTATTTTCAAACATCCCTAAATTCTGTTTTCCGCCCCATTTCCAGTTAAAACTAAACGGTTCTGAGGAGAAGAGCCGCCTTCGATTTGCCGCCAGATTCTTCACGAAAAAATTCCGGGAAAAACCCGCTTCAGACATTGCCAAAAGGGATATTATCTCAGCAAGTCTTAAAATATAGCTGTCAATAGACCCTAATTAGTTACAGTTTCGTAAGAAATTATTGACATATTTATGCTTCGCAAGGGGTTAGGGCGCAACTGAAATCGGAGATAGAATAAATTTGTTCCGCAAAATTTAATGTTGAAGCGTAGATGATGGTTTCTAAACATACATTTCCTGGAATATACATACGACCTAGTGAGAAAAAAGGTATTTGCATATTTCTTGAGAATATATAAAAAACAAAATTGACCTCCTTTGCAATATAAATATAAATCTTACCTATTTGTTTGTGAACCATTTAAGTTGGTTACCCATGGTTTCATATTTTTAGAAATATTTTTTTTATATTTTAGATACAAATAATTTTAATCAGATTAAAGCCATATCAAAAAACAAAGAAACAATGACTATGGAAGGCATTTCCATTTTAATTTGAACAAAAAACATTTAATATACTTTATATAAATTTTGAATCTTTGCTAATAATGGTAAAATTAGGATTATTTTGGTTTCGCTTGATTAGAAATTTTATTATCTCAAATACTGAAATGATTACTTATAGTTATTCAAGAGAAGTGCAATTTTTGAGTTATTCGGTAAAATATTTTTTTTAAAAAGATTTTACAGGATATAATTAGTTAACCGTTGAGAATTGCTAAAAGAGATTAGTCCGGGTGGCGGTCAGTGAATGAATCGGTAGTCAGTTTTACTACATATACGTGTATTCTTACTATTGTATTATATAGGTTTTTACTTTAACAATCTTGTTAAAACATTTTCTAGTACCATTATGATATCATTACTATTATATTGAGGATGTATAGTCGGCTGTAGAAACTATTATAGGTGGAATAGTCAGGAATCAGTCATTTTTTTTTTTTTTTTTTTAATTTTGCAAAATTAAAAACTTTTCAAAAAACGACTGATTCCTGACTATTCCACCTGTAATTACGATTATATGTTTAATCTGATTACTTCTGTTTATGTTAGTATTACAATTTTACTCATTGTTGTCAGATCTCGTCAAAAAGGTGGTACGTATTTTCCATTTTACCCAACCTTTCGTACGTACTTTCCTATCTACCTACATTTCATACTACCAAAGTGTATTTAGTTTCCATTCGTCTACAACACGGTACGTGTCTCCATTGTACTTCATTTTTCAATGTTTTTTATTTCATGTATTTTTTTTATTTTTTTATATATATATATATATATATATATATATTTGTACCATTATTTTTAGTCATTATCTGTTCTGTATAGCCCTCTCATTATCATACTTTTGTTATTGTAATTTAATTAATTGATTTATTTACACATCTAATTCCTTTTATGTTATAATATTGACATTCTCTAGCGCAATAGTTTTTAAAATAGTATATTTAATCTTATTTTTAATGTATCTCTTTTTATAGCCCTGATGATGACCCACAACAGGGGTCGAAACGTTGGCAAAAAATAAACTGTTTAAACTACTCAATTGGTTTATTAGCGACCGCTATCCGGACTTATTCCTTTTAGTAAAAATTTTTACATTTTTCTTCACGGCTTAGAGATAGAATTATCCAAAATCCAACGTTATTGCACATACTGACGGCGAGGGAAACCTTCATTAGCTTCAAAGCCATTGTCAATTTTGACAGTCAATACAGTCATGACTTCATTAGGAATTCTTTATTAAGCTTAGCTCCTATCTACTGTTTAATTGTTTACTGGATAGATGCGGATAAAAATTTGATAGAGAAAATATGTGTTGGTATGTATATATATATATATATAATAGAGAGTAGATAGAGTATAGATAATGATAAGAGAGAGAGAGAGAAGAGAGAAGAGAGGGGGGGAGAGAATACAGATATATAATAATGTTTATCAGTATAAAATTAAATAGTAGACCTATAGCATATAAATTGTATATTTAAAGGAATTCATACAGCTAATGTTGGAGAATATATTTCACTAATCTGTGAAATAAGATACGATCGTTGCTTTTGGCTTAGTTCCAAACCACTGGGATAAAATCTAAACCCACAACGGTTAATAAGTCAGTGACTGTGACCGTATTGGCTGTCAAAATATCACAAAACATCACTTGCTTCCTAATTAATTTTCGGATTGTGAGGATATTTCTGTTGAATAATACTGTTTGAGCTAGTGGTTATTTAATAAAAACATTAAATACTTCTTTTAATTTATTATCTATTAATCTATTGAAGTTTGTTCCTTTAAATGTGGAGGTTCGTATGCATGGTAGAAAGTGACACTTCTGCTCCGACTTTTCGATAAAAAAGTGGCTGTAAAATTTGGGCTTATAGCTGTATTAAATATGAAATTTCAGTTTTGTATGTATATATTTCATGTCATAAGACCTGTCTTGACCTTCGGAGTTGAGCTTTGGGTCTCTACTAAACCATAAATCTCTTCCCGAATCCAATCCTTACAATTTAAAATCCTTCGCAAAATCCCTAACGCTCCTTACTTTGTCACGAATGAAATCATCCACAGTGACCTTAGTGTTCCCTTTGTTGCTGACTTAGAGTGAACCATGTACCACTCCTTTCATGAAAAACTCCACTCCCACTCTAATCCATTAGTTTCAATCCTTGCTTCTTCTTCAATTCCTGATGATCCACCGAGGCGTCTGAAAAGAAGATTGTCACGAGATATTCTTGTTCAGACTCACAACATAAGAGTGCTGCCAATGGGAAGTTCTCTTCATTTGTTTTTTCCTGTATTTTTTATTTCTGTATAATAATAGACAGTTGTAAATTTCAATAAAAATAAATTAGAAAAAACAAAAATAATGTATATATAAATATATAATGTATATATAAAATATATATATATATATATATATATATATATATATATATATATATATATATATATCATATATAAGTACGTGAAAGTAAAAATAATTAAGTAATTTAAATTTAAATAGAAAGATAATTAAAAATAAATACATTCGTAATTTTAATCGAAGTAGTTAACATCCATTTATAAGTATTTAGTGCTCTATTCTAGAAAGCATTTGAAACACGAACTCACTACGAAGCTAAGTTGAAGACTGAAGTGATTAAGATGGATATGTTCATCACAACAGGGTTATAACCAGCTAACAGCTCTTCTAAAATATTTCGTCTCCTCACTTTTGGGATATAGCACCTCGCTAAAATGGAAACAGCATTTCAGCATTAGGTAACCAAGGCCCATGATGGATGTAAATAACATTCATTAACAATGAAAAGAAAATCTGGTGCGCGCAACACACTACTTACACTTCTTCCGTTGTTAGAATCAATTTAAGAATTTTAAAATACATTTGAAGATACGAATAAATTGTTAAAGAATTAATTATTTTGAATTTCAATAGAACCGTGTGTTTTATTAAATAATCTATTATATTCTATCAACAACAATCAGTCAGTTTCATCGGCCTTTCATCGCTCTCCATTAATCTTTAAAATCTCGTGTATCAGATAATATTTTTTCTAAAATCTTTAGCAATCCAACGGTATATTATACATCTATATTATTATCCTTATGTTCGAAAACACAAAAATTGCATAAAAAAATATGTTGGCACTTTTCTGTTTTAGTTGTTTATCAAATCCGTTCATTATTGTTATTTACCAGTCATTTATCAGTGCTATTAAGATGATATGGTTAATCTTCTGGAATGTACAAAATTAAAGGTAGTTTATAAGAAGAAAATTTAATATATCGGCATTTTAGCCCTGTCAGACTATTAATATAACTTACATGATATTAAAGTATATTAAATTTTACATCGATAAAGCGGATTTAATCAAAATCGTTTGAGTCGTTTTTGAGAAAATCGTAAAAAGATGCTAAATGTATAGGGTAAAGTAGGTCTTCCGGTCAGCCGATTTCAGTGAAAAGGTTGCTGTAACGATGTACCACATACACACGGACCAGGTCAAATATAATATTTTTGTATATATATGTATATATATAAACAGGATCCTGCCATTGTTATAGCTGCTATTTTTAAACTAAAGAGCTGTTAACAGCTGCTTAAAGCACATTACATAATGATAATTAGTAGCTTATCTCTAATTTATTCCCTGGATGCAGAGTGGTCTTCATTCCTGGCATAACTTCTTAAAAACAAAAAAATCTGCAGTGCACCTGGCCCGGAGTAGATACCCAAATAAACCCTTCTTTCACATAAATTTTGTTTTTTTAATTTACTCAATAAATAATTTCTTTTTTGTTAGTTTAGTAATAAAAACAAAGAATCTGGTGCGCGCAACACGTGACTTTCAATTACCTCCGTTGTTAAAATGAATTTTAAAAGTTCCAAAATTTTAGAAGTTTTAAAAGTTTTTTCTATAACATTAAAGTTTAGCATGTGTATGTAATTTTATGTCTTTAAAATGTCACATTATAACTTTTTAATAATGAATGTTTAGAGGACATGAAGTGTCAATAACTCATCCACAAGGTGTCAATAACTAGTTTTTGATTTTTTTACCATTATAATATTGCCATATTAAAAAAAAATATCAAGGAGCTATTTTACCGAAAATGCTCTAGGCAGTACACGTATGGCATAAAGCTATGCTCCGAAAAACCAATCTTACGAAACTTCGAAGGCTCCAAAGACTGATGGCCATAAAAATATGTAAGGCATACCACACTATGTCTCAAGAAGCTGCTTGTGTTTTGGCTGGAATAATTCCAATATAATTAAAAATAAAAGAGACTGCAGAACTATTTAACATTAAAAAACGACATTCAGACTATAAATATATTTTGCACGAAAGAATAGATCGCCCATATGAATGCAAGAATTGGATTCATCCAGCAACACACGCGAATATGATGACACAGGTACAAACTGACTCAGATACTTAGTCAGAAATATTTAAAGACGAGAACAAAAATGGAGAGAACGTAGGATGTGCATGGCTTCTAAAAGATAAATATGGAAAACTGATGGAAGCTCAATGCAAGCTAGGATCGGAATGCTCCAACAACCAGGCGGAGAAGCTTTCTCAGAGCGACAGAATATCTCCTTGACAATATGACTGATGTATTTACAGACATAACTATCTACACTGACAACATGAACGTTATACATTCCATACAAAATACAAAAATTCATGACGGACTAACTGAGGAAATTCGACTTAACTTGAATAAGCTACATTTGGAAAATAAAAACGTTAGCATAATGTGGATAAAGGAGCACTCAGGAGTAGAAGGCAACGAACGAGCGGACACCCTTGCAAAGATAGCGGCTCAAAGTGACCTTCCTATCGCACAATAAGGTTCCCATATCTTACATCAAAGGGGAGGTGAGGAAGGAGACGATAGTCAAATGGAACCGTTCCTGGACTGCTTCACCGGAGTCACCAAGCCTTCATAGATTTGTTCCCTTTATCACACACCATAACTACTAAAACATACTAAGTAGTAACTACAAGGTGACACAATTCCTGACTCAACATGGACAAACAAAACAATACTTAAAACGCTTTAACATACTACAAGACGACAAGTGCCCATACAATGGAGACATACACAACTTTCGACACTTAATATACGAATGTAAGCAATTAGACAATATACGAGCAAAACTAATACAGAAAGTTATACTGGAACACGGGACTTGGCCAGAAAAAGAACAAAGACTTAATACAAAATTTAAAAAATATTTTATAAATTTCATAAAATCAATAGACTTTAATCAACTTAACATATATTGTAGGAAGGCAGTTGAGGTTTTGTAATCTTGTTGTGCTTAATGTTATTTTTTATTTTTGTATTTATTTATTTTTTGTTCATATCTTGATTTGTATAGTTAACATATTTTAGGCATTTCATCTACTTATGATATTTTCAATGTGTTATTTCTCTTCTCTTTTGTTTTATTTATTGTTTAAAACATTGTAGAATGCTACAAACTTAATATATTTGTAAATATAATATAGTATTACGTGTAGTGTGCTTACGTATTAGGCATGGAACATGTAACTCTTAATTAATAAACTCTCCTTCTTTGGGGTTTCAATAGAAGGAAAAGAAGAAGAAGAAAAAAAAAGTATATATAACTTTCTCACTTCATCATAACAAATTTATAAAGAAAACTTATAATTATCGCTATAACTAGTTTAAACCAAATTGTCGAAACCGTCTAATGTAGTAAAAGAGGAACACATTAATAATAAATGTGTACTAATATTATAAAGGTGAAGAGTTAGTTTGTTTGAACGCGCTAATCTCTGAAACTACTGGTTTGAATTGAAAATTTCTTTTTGTGTTAGATAGTCCATTTATCGAGGAAGGCTTTATATCACGCTGCGTCCAATAAGAGTAAAGAATCAGTGGAAAATCTGGAAAAACAGAGAAAGTTAACCTCGCACCCCAAAAATGCCAAACGATTTACCTATTAATTTTAAAACAATCCAATTTCTTCTTAAGTTATCTTTTGACGTAACAATTATTATATCATACGACCAAACATTTAAACACGTAGGAATCGATTTACATCAAGACTGCTTTTCATACGGCTATCTATATGTCGCATTGTCAAGATCGGGTTGCGGAGAAAATATAACTAAAAATATCATTTACGCAGAAGTATTGATATATATCTATATATATATATATATATATATCAATACTTTAATTTTTAATTTTTTTTTTTAACTTCTTAATCGCTGTCATAACAGAAATTGACGCTGCCGAAGTCGCGGTCAACAGCTAGTTTTAGAATAAAAAATAGGATAGAAATTTAATTTAATAATTTTGTTTGAAGGCCCATAATTATAATTTTTTAGGATAAAAATATGCAAGCTAATTTCCTGATTGGCCAAATGTATCATTAACATTCATAAATCACTTACACCATACTCGTTTAAGTTCTATATTGGGTCGGAAAACAGCCCTTGATACGATCCGGTACCTCATCTCACAAGAACACACAATGATTATTTAATTGTGGATGTAATTAGTTGACCGTTGAGAATTACTGGAAGGAATTAGTCCGGGTGGCGGTCATTAAATGAAACAACTAAATAGTTTCAACTATTTTATTGTTTGCCAACGTTTCGACCCCCTTTGTGGGTCATCATCAGGGCTAAAAAGATACAAAAGAATATAATTTCAATGACATTACATACAACTGTTGTAATTGTTATATAGCAAAATGTTCACTAAACAAAATTTACACAGGTATCAATAATTTACATGAAATATGAAATATAAAAATATGAAGTATAGTGGAGATACGTACCGCATGGTGGGAGAATGGAAACTAGGTACTGTTTGGTAGATGGGGGGTAGGTAGGATGGAAAATACGTAGGAAAAGGTAGAATGGAAAATACGTATTGATTTATGGACAGGGTCTGACAACAATGACTAAAATTCTTAATACTACCATACAAAGAATCAATGAAATTTAACTTATGATTATAATAATGATACAGGATAAAAAATTATAATTTAATTCTTGAAATATCACCTATATAATAGTAAAAACAGTGATGGAAGATGTATATGGAGAAAAACTGACTGTACCTCCCAACTTAATTATCCCTAATTCTGTTTAAGGTATCCAAAGATAACAGGGTGGAAAAAAATAAAAATGGAACATTGTAAAATACATTAATTGACAAATCTTACAGGTTGATAAAAAAGTTAAATAAACATAAATACAAGTTGGAATAAATTGAATAGTGAAGACATTTAGAAAATTTTAAATACATAAACAAAACAAAATAAATACATATATAGAATTATATGGATACCTAAAATAGATTTAAAATTATAAATAAAAACATACAAACAATACTAATGAAAAACAAAACAATATATATGGTGGGATAGACAGAGAAAATATGCTACTTAATAGAGTTTAATATGTGGCTATATGTGGAGGAAATGCATTGTTTATCGGTTTTGTGGTAAACAGGATTGGATTGGAGGTGGATGTGGACGGATTCTGCGATTAGTCTTTTCCTATGGTTTGGAACATAATCTAATATTAACAACATTTTGAGCTTAGGTCCCAATTTTTCTACCCCTTCTTCTAATCCTTCAAAAATGATTCCCCAACTTATCACGGATTTGGAATATTTTGGAATATTTGGAATAAAGATGATATTTTCAAAATAAGTGAGGACAAGGAAATCTCCCGTTTACGTATTAGTAATATGATCTCCAACCACCTCCAACGCCCTCCACCTCAATCGTCTCTTTCCCCCCTCTTCTTCAAAGATCTTTCCTTCACTCGCTCATTCCTCAGATCCAATGACCAACTTATAGTTACTAGGGCTGACAAAGGTAACGTGACAGTTATAATGGACAAAACTGAATATGACGACAAAATAAACTCACTCTTATCTGACCGATCGACATATACA
The DNA here is from genome assembly GCA_023052935.1 of Piezodorus guildinii. Taxonomy (NCBI): domain Eukaryota; kingdom Metazoa; phylum Arthropoda; class Insecta; order Hemiptera; family Pentatomidae; genus Piezodorus; species Piezodorus guildinii. The sequence continues at coordinate 155,069,659 of CM041293.1, read as the reverse complement.
CCATCTTCCCGTGATCCCACCCGCCCTCTCATGATTAAATTCAATCATCATATCAAAAATCTCTTAGAAAATAAATTCATCAACCTAACCACGTACAGAAACTTGATCTCGTACAACTCCTTACCCCCGCGTTTATATGGCCTTCCCAAAATTCACAAACCCGGCAATCCACTCCGTCCCATCATTTTTAACATCAACGCACCTTCCTCGAAACTCAGTAAATTCCTTCTACCTTCACTTAAAATACTTAGCCGAACTAACCCCTATGACATTAACAATTCCATTTACCTCCGAGAACAGTTACTATCATTGCGTATTCCCCCCAACTACATTCTAACATCCTTTGACGCCGAAAGCCTATTTACCAATATCCCCATTGATAAAGTTATCCAACTAGTAGAAAAACACTGGAACATCATTGAACCCCACACCACACTCAATCTTCTTTCATATTTAGAATCACTAAAACTTTGTTGTAAAATCGGATATCTCACTTTTCAGAACAAATTTTACAATCAGATCTCGGGACTTGCAATGGGTAACTGTCTCGCTCCTGACCTCTCTAATATCGTACTAAATGACTTACTCGACTCTATAACCGCAACCTATAAAAATGAAATTATATTTATTAAAAAGTACGTGGACGACCTCTTCCTTATAATAAACCCAGACAAAATCCTCGATATCCTAAAATCGTTTAATTCATATGATCCACGCCTCCGTTTTACCGTAGAAAGAGAAAACAACTTGACAATTCCCTTTTTAGACTTACTTATCACTAGAAACACTGACGGTTCTATTTCAACTGACTGGTACACCAAATCCACCTATTCCGGTAGACTGCTCAACTTCTTCTCCCAACACCCATATCATCAGAAATTAAATGTTGCCAAGAATCTCGTCCACCGTTGCCTATCCTTGTCTGATCCAAAGTACCATCCTAATAATATCGAACGTATTAAAAAAATACTAACCTTAAACAGCTTCCCAAAAAAAGTCATTAAAAACCTTATAGATTCTTATAACACAAAAACCACCGTTACTTCCCCTACAATTCCCGACCATGATTCACCCATGATATTTTTATATAGATCCCTACCTTACATTCCGCACCTTTCTGAAAATATAAAAAAAATCCTTATATTTTCCTTACCTTCCTTAAGACTAGGACTAAAGACCCAGAAAAAGCTTTCTCACCTTTTTACCAATACAAAAGACCCGATCACTCCTATATATCGTTCCAATATTGTTTATAAAATTTCATGTTCAGATTGTGATGTATCCTATGTAGGAGAAACCAAAAATTACCTAAAAACCAGAATATCGCAACATAAACTCTCCGTATCCTCTCGAAACCCTCTAGCCTCAAAACTTTCTGAACACTCCATACATTTCAATCATTCCTTTAACTTTGACGACTGCTCCATTTTAGATTATGTTCCAAACCATAGGAAAAGACTAATCGCAGAATCCGTCCACATCCACCTCCAATCCAATCCTGTTAACCACAAAACCGATAAACAATGCATTTCCTCCACATATAGCCACATATTAAACTCTATTAAGTAGCATATTTTCTCTGTCTATCCCACCATATATATTGTTTTGTTTTTCATTAGTATTGTTTGTTGGTTTTTATTTATAATTTTAAATCTATTTTAGGTATCCATATAATTCTATAAATGTATTTATTTTGTTTTGTTTATGTATTTAAAATTTTCTAAATGTCTTCACTATTCAATTTATTCCAACTTGTATTTATGTTTATTTAACTTTTTTATCAACCTGTAAGATTTGTCAATTAATGTATTTTACAATGTTCCATTTTTATTTTTTTCCACCCTGTTATCTTTGGATACCTTAAACAGAATTAGGGATAATTAAGTTGGGAGGTACAGTCAGTTTTTCTCCATATACATCTTCCATCACTGTTTTTACTATTATATAGGTGATATTTCAAGAATTAAATTATAATTTTTTATCCTGTATCATTATTATAATCATAAGTTAAATTTCATTGATTCTTTGTATGGTAGTATTAAGAATTTTAGTCATTGTTGTCAGACCCTGTCCATAAATCAATACGTATTTTCCATTCTACCTTTTCCTACGTATTTTCCATCCTACCTACCCCCCATCTACCAAACAGTACCTAGTTTCCATTCTCCCACCATGCGGTACGTATCTCCACTATACTTCATATTTTTATATTTCATATTTCATGTAAATTATTGATACCTGTGTAAATTTTGTTTAGTGAACATTTTTATTTTTTTGTATAACACTTTCATTATTGTAATATGGTCATTGTATTTTAATTAAGTTTTTTTTTTTTTTACATATACAGTTCTTCTGTTATTTTTTCAATACCGACGTTCTCTAGCTAAATAGGTTATATAATATTGTATGTAATGTCATTGAAATTATATTCTTTTGTATCTTTTTAGCCCTGATGATGACCCACAAAGGGGGTCGAAACGTTGGCAAACAATAAAATAGTTGAAACTATTTAGTTGTTTCATTTAATGACCGCCACCCGGACTAATTCCTTCCAATGATTATTTAAGTATGTTTCCTCATGCTTAAATCTGTCTTATAACAAATTTTTCCCCCACTTGAGCCAATAAGAGCCCATATTTAACACGGCAGTACCCAGCCTTGCAGATGGCTTCGATAAGAGGAGAAATGAATTTTTTATGATACCAAGTCGAAAGGCATGCCTAACAGGAAGAGTTCCTCTGGGATTTTCAAGTAATTTCCCGCTCTCGGTAAGCCAATATATCTTTGATGCTATTTTAAACGTTTTTCAGCTTCACTCAACTTCAATTTATAGGCGGCCTCCTTACGGTAATGGAGGTTCTGAGAATAAGTATAATCTTGGTCGTCAACTTTATTGAGATTAGCGTTGTTAATCCTTTATCAGTAGAAAAATTTCATTAAAAAAAGTTATAAATTTCGTCCATCAAAACCTTCTTGCGATACAATTTTTTTATTTTATAATCTTCTAAATGAACTTAGCTATGACAAACCTATAAAAACTATAATTTTATATAATACTTCAAAGTTTGCATATATATGTAAATTTTACATTACTAAGACACATTATTATTATACCAAAAGAATAAAATTAAGACACTTTAGTCAATAATGTGCGATTTTAAAGCTGGCATGTTGCGCTAGGATTTTTATTTAAAGTAAAAAATCTTTAGTTATGCCGTCCTTCAGAGGGGCTTCGAGCCGTTGCAATGTAAGGTAAGTCAATCCATAATCCATATCTTAATTAAAACTAGATATGCATAATTTATGAATCCTACTGTAGGATCTTCCGATTACCCATAGCCACATAAAGTGACGTTAAATGAATAAACAAAATTTATCAAGCCTTGTTGAAGAATACAGTGATGATTTATTATTAGTTTCTAATTTTTTTATTGGATTATGGAACCAAAAAAAATAAAAATAAAAAAAGTCGGTAAGGATTTTATTAATGGTGAGTTTTGAAAAATTCATTATACAGCAATTATGAAAATTTTATCCTGACTTTACTAATCATAATTTAGTTGTTTTTTTTTGGTTCAATTACATTCTGTCTCAAAAAGGAACAATTGTAACAGTAATCAGTGACTTAATTTTAGCAAGATTTCCGAAATAAGTCAAAAAACTAAGATAAATTTATAGCTAAACAGAAGAAGTGATACGTATCCATCTTAAAGGACTCATAGGTATAAACAATATTTACAATCAGCGTGGACAAGTCAGAACCTGGTTTGAGTTGACTATAGAGAAAAGTAAGATTTTGAGATCAACAGTAGAATTTGAGTTTGTCTGGTCATTGATAGAATCAGAAACAGTAAGCAAATAAGGTTGAATTAAAAGAAAAAAATTAAATTTGTGTTCAAAATTATTTACTGATTTTATTGCAAGATGGAAGAAATTTAAACAATTCGACACTTAAACCTTTTATAATTAATAACCGTATAAATTTATAATTCAATATTACCACAAGGTGATAATATAACTATAAATATAACTTTTTCACTTCATCATAACAAAGTTATGAAGAAAACTTATAATTATCGCTATAACAAGTTTAATCCAAACCGTCTAATGTAGTAAAAGAGGAACACATTAATAATAAATCTATACTAATATTATACAGCTGAAGAGTTTTTTTGTTTGTTTAAACACGCTAATTTCTGAAACTACTGGTTCGAATTAAAAAAATATTTTTGTGTTGCATAGTCCATTTATCGAGGAAGGCTTTACGCTATAGAATCTCACGCTGCGTCCAATAGGAGAGAAGAATCAGGGGAAAATCTAGAAAAAACAAGGAAAATTAGCCTCGCATCCCAATGATTCCAAATTATTTACCTTTTAATTTTATAACAATCCAATTTTCCGTTAAGTTACCTTTTGCCGTAACAATTAATAAATCACCTGGGTAAACATTTAAATACGTCGGAATTGATTTACGTCAAGACTGCTTTTCATAAGGTCATCTATATGTCGCGGAGAGAATCAGTATGTTCTTATGCCACAAGAAAATATAACCTACAGGTAGTTTCAGAATAAAGAATATGATGATAGAAATTTAATTAATTTTGTTTTTTTGAGGGCTCATAATTATAACAATGGACCTGTGAACTGGTTTTTAGGATAAAAATATGCGAACTAATTTTCTGAATGACCAAATGTATCAATAACAGTCATCAATCACCTACACTATACTCGTTTAAGTTCTATTTTTGGGTCGGAAAACAACCCTTAATACGATCTGGTGCTAAAGTTGTTCTGGGAATCTTAGGTTTAAGGTACCCTTAATTATTAAAGACCTATAACAACTTCATATTATTATTACCGAGGCTAAATATAGAACGACCTGAATTCTGGCGTAATTACACTATTTTACTGTAGACTGTTTTGAAAACTTTAATAATTTGAGAAAATTCGTTATAATAATCGCATATTATCAAAATATTTTGAATAAAAAATATATTATCCAGTGTAATAACAGTATTATTATTGTTCTGAAAAAAAAAATAATATCAAGTATGTAAAAGAAAGGATAAAATTGAGTTTTTACTTCACTTATCGAAAACAAATTATTTACTTTTTTTGTGTGTACAAATGATAGATAGTGAAATAATTGTTTTTGTGAAGAGATACGGGATTATTTTCCTTCTGAATCACTCAACGGTCAACTAGTATAATCTATTTAAATCCTGTTTGATATAGTTTAAGAACAAGATGCAGTAACATCAGAATATGGGTTAATCTAGATCAGGTTAACCAGAAAAATCATTTGATGGTAATTCAAAAATTTATCATATCATATTGGGTTGTGTCACATGAAATGTCCTTTTTCAAGATAAAGGATTTTTATTAAAAATACGATACGAAAACAAGATAACTTTATTCGAAGTAGTTACCTTCTTTTTCTACACATTTTTCCCAACGTGACACCAACTTTTTTTATCCCCGAACTGAAAAACTCTAAGCTTTTGAAGTGAAGCAAAATCTGAAAACGCACTTTTTACTTGATCATCATTTTCAAATAGTTTTCCTTTGACGAAGTTGTCTAAATTCCTGAACAGGTGCTAATCTGTTGGAGACAAGTCGGGAGAATATAGTGGGTGCGGAAGAACTTCGTAACCAAGTTCTTTTAATTTTTGCAAGGTATGTTTTGAAACATGACGCTCAGTAAGATCATGAGGTGCCCATGTATCGAGCTTTTTTACTTACCCAATACACTTTAAATGTCTGGAAACGGTAGATGCACTTCCATTTAGTTGTGCTGAGAGTCCTTTAACTGTTTAGTAGGGGTTCCCTTCTACTGTATGTTTGAGGACATCGTTGTCTATTACGGACGGTCTTCACTCGGTCATAGGTCTTCCTCGGGGCAAGTTTCCAAGTCGGTATCCCCAGCTGAAAACTTAAAAACCAACGGCGAATGGTCCGTTCATTAACACTTCCTTCCCCAAACGCCTTGCAAATATTTGTAGCGGCCACAGCTGCTGAATGGCCGAGTTTAAACTCGTTCAAAAATGTTACTCAAAATCGCGTGTTTCCATGTTCATATTTGGAGGTATACTAACAAGTGGGTAATTGATTGGGAAGCTAATGTTTATAATACAAAGGTAGAGGATTAGTAACTGTTTATTTTAAAATGTAAACATTTGGAAGAAAACAACAGAGACCTGCAAAATCCTTTTTCTATTTCAGAAACTATAAAAACGGACATTTCATGTGTAACAACCCAATACTTTAAGTGAAGTTGAAACGTATTCATTTATTCATGTAGAATTGATAGAGTATTTCAGAGGAAAACACGATATTCCGTATATCTAAATTATATTTACCACCAGTAGACTTCTAAATTGATTTAATTATGTATGTATATATACCCCTAGAAGTTTATATCAGTTAATTATTTTTAAAATGGCGGCCGTTTAAAAGTGATCTAATTCAATAATTCAGTTACTTTTGAAGATAGGGTAAAATAATTTGTGTTTTTTACCCAAAAAAAACTGCAAATAATTATAAAAAACGAGAAAAAGAAAAGACAAAAATTTAATTTATTATAGAGTTTTAGATTCAGTAAAGTCCGATAAACAGAAAAAAAGCAATATATATATGTAAACAGTTATACCCTAATATAGTTATTTCGAAATAATAAATCAGTCTGTAATAATTTGGAACTTTTTTTTTTCCAAAATCGATCTGTAATAAAATATGTAACACAAAAAAGTATTTGATAAAAGTTTGGTATGGGCTTAATTTTTTGCAACAGCACATTGTAAGTATGCCAAGGGAAATTCAGCTGGTTTTCGATTTCATTATTCAACTTTTGTCATTCGCTAAGCAAATATTTGCACCATAAAGGTGATCTGTGAGCTGCCACCAAGAGGTTATTTCGCCGAGAGATAAATAAGACGTTATTGCCCCGAGAACAGATTGGAGGAAGAGGCTGCGTTCACTGCACTTGCATCCATCTTAAGCAAGACTGGTCCCTGCAAACAGGGACGTAAATCAGATGCAATTAGTGGTGCATATATCATTCTTCGTCTTGTTTTTCTTCCTTCAAACGGCTTTAGTGATTTATTTATGTCACATAGTTCTATCTCACGCTTTATCAAGCTGGTAGGCGAGCTTTTCCACGCGAGAATAAGATCTCGGGTGAAGATTCGGTGAGGCGGAAAAGAGATCAGATGCGCTCACTTAGCATTTACAGTTTATCCCTAGTTACTATTTCACCCAACTATTTAAAATACATTTTAAACGTTCAATATCATAAATAATAATTTGGCTCCTACATCTTAATAGTTTATTGCACATAAATATCAAAACGAGTCAACGTTTCGGGGGCCTTCTCCATAATCAGGACTCACTAAAATACATTAACAAATTGTCAATTAACATTATAAAATAACTTTTTTATATACTAAAATCATTTTAAAAAAATATATATACAATAATGTTACGTAAAATTATATTTACCTGAAATTCATTTAAAAATTAAAATGTTATCCAATTTTAATTAAAATTTTTGTCAATAATTTATGTCATTAAAATTGTTTTGTTTTTTTATATTAACACTAAGAAAAATCACCCATTTAAACTGTCATACCCTTTGTCCCCTAATGGATTAGGACCATCCTACTTATTGCATAAAGTACATACTGATTTATTTTTAAATATAGGTCAATGGTAAGGTTTACTATTTTAATTTCCCTATTGCATCTGCATAGTGAGAACTAAGGTGCTTTGAATCTGTATATATATACGTCCATAGAACAAAAACTTTTAATCACTCCTTTCTTGTCCGCTCTACTACTCTCTGGAATTCCTTACCTACTCATTTCCGCCATGCTTCATCCCTACCATCATTCAAGTCTCAGTTGTTCCAGTACCTACTGTCATCCCAAACAGACGCTGAACTACAAGCCTGATATTTCAAATCAAATTTCAATTCATAGAGAAAATTCATTATTTATTGTTTATATTAAACTCAGTTAATGAATATGTCATTATGAACCAGTTTCAATGTTTTATTTTAATCAACGCTTTAATCTATAAGATGTTATGTATATTACTCTTTTATTTTATTTACTCTTTAATATACTTTAATCCACTTTTTTTTTCTGATACCATTGTAAATAAAAATTAATTATAATCCTTTAGTCTTTTGGCCAGACACATCGTATATCTTAATTGTACATATCAATTGTTCTTAAGGGACTCCGTCCCAGAATAATAAAAAAATTTTTTTTATATCTATCTATATATATATATATATATATATATATATATATATATATATATATATATATATAGAGAGAGAGAGAGAGAGAGAGAGAGAGAGAGAAAGATAGGGAGTGAGAGACAGATTGTTTTCTTTTAAAACTATTTTTTTCTATTTCTAAAATTCTAGGATTTTTAAAATCAAATTGGTGGTTAAGCTATATACTGTTGTGCCAATGCTTTAGTGTTTATATTTTTACTGTTTTTATAATTGTTACTATGTTGTTTCACTCTTGTTGTGATCTTTTTAGGACTTTCTTCTATGTGTATCTTATCAGAATGTATAAAATTTATTTCATAAATAACATTTAGTTTTTTATTATGTTTGATAAGTGATTATTTAATTTATTATTGTTATATAGTCCTAATTTTATCTGTGGTAAATCATACTCAACAATTGTTCTTTCAATTTCTTTAGATAGATATTGATATTGGTAAAAATTTTTCTGCTTCTTCCAATTATTATTTCTACATCTATTGCACCATATTATTACTTATTATATTTTTTATTATTTCATTCTTTTATTATTTATTGTTTTATTGTTATCCATTTTTGGTTTATTTATGGTATTGGAAGTTTAAGGAACCAACTTTATAGTTTTATTATCAAATTGTATTCTTCCTGATAACATATCTTTATAACGTTCAAAGATAAATTTCCTTAACATTTATTGAAAATTTGAGGTTATGATAAAAAAAATCTGGTTTGTAAATAAGAATTTCACTTACTTCCGTTGTAAGTAACGAAACCTAAAGTAATAAAACGAATACAAGAACTTTTAATTCAAGATAGAGATGAAAAAAAGGTTAAAGCACTATATTTCATATAAAGGTGAGAGAAAGTAAAAATCTTTATAAAAACTTCTAATAACGAAATTCCTTTTATTATACATAAGACAATGATACACCAAGTCATCTGTGGTGTTAGCTATAATATTTTTTTTCCCGAGGTCGCAGGTTTCAACCCGGCAGATGGCTATAGTATTTTCAGGGGAAAAAAATTCCTTGGTTATGCCATCTTTCAGAGGACAAGAGAAATGGTGGTCCAGAGCGTGCGAGATATCCAGGAACTCCTCAAAGATCCCTAAATAATTAAACATGGATAGTATGATTATTCATGCTACCATATGTGATCATTAAACCCACAGACAACAACAAAATAACTTATAATTATAAATAATTGTCACGCATCATCAAAGAATTGATTTAATAAAAATTGTGCTATGCGAAATTTTAATATCAATACATAAACAAATTGTTAACAAACCATTTTGGACGTGGAATCAAATTTTTTATGATAATATGTAAACTGTGAAGAAGAAAAATACCCTATAACCCTACAACCCATGAAGAGTCGTGTTATTAAGTATTTCATTAGAGGCATGTTTTTGTAACATTTATTTTAAAAAATAACTTAATAAATAATACAATATTAATATTTTTTTATTAGGTATACATATAACGTTTTCTCTCCTAAAAACTTTTTTTTTTTTTTTAATTTTATTTTCATTCTTTATCAAAAGTAATAAATTGCCTGTATAAATTCCAAGACACTGACAAATCTCCTTCCACTCCTGACATAAAACGTAGGTTGTTGAAAAAGCAATCCATTCATTAGTCCCAAAAACCTGAGCGAGTTCCAAATTAAGGTCCCACGGGCCAAAGGAACAAATTTCGCGTGCTTAGGTGGGCGTCTGAAACTTTTTTTCTTATATAGTTTGGAAAAAAAAAAATCTTATGTGTTGATGGGTTACCATACAATATATCAAGAAAGAGATGGATGTTCAGAGTGGGCGTTAAGGACAACACATAAAATAGTAATGTTTTATTGAATTGAAAATATAAGATAAAACATATATAATTTTACTACTAACATATAGTTTATTAAGCACTAGTTACTACTCCTTCTATAAACAATCCAATCTCATTATAACCCACTAGTTGCTATCCTTGCTTCTTTTTCGATTCCTGATAATAGAGTGCTATGAATAAGTAGCATTTCTACATGTGCATCATTTTTATTTTTATAGTTCCCTCTATTTACTAAATGTATTGCTTCCAATAGAGTTGTAAATTTCGATAAATAAAAAAAATATATACGAACAAATTTATACATCAGAAATCAAGAGTAATATTGGAAAGAAAAGATTGAACGGAAAAATAATCTATATTTTAGAATGAAAATTTCTTACAAATAAAACCAACATAAAAGTGGTCTTAAATATTAAAAGGACTTTGCATTATAGTTGTAATAGGTATTATTTCTAGAACTGGAAAGACACGATTAAATTTTTTTTTTTTTTTTGTCACCTCTAATAAGAATGTATGTTCAAATCTACACATTAATACTATATTACAAAATAATGTTGAATTAATTTTTTTTGTTATTTGCCTCTACTCTACAGGGTCATTAGCAACTGTGGTTTGCTAGATTTGGTTGTAATATTTAATTTATTTGAAATAGCTAGATAACTTTTTTACTGTGCCTTCATCATCATTCAATACGTCTTTTAGGGTTCCTGTCAACTTAATTTTACGTATTGTTGATTCGAAAAGGGGGCACTCTTATAATGATGTTGGACAGTTTGTAGAACATTATTACAATATTCGCAGGTGGGTGCGTGCAGATTTCTCAAAAGGAACCTGTGGGTAAACTAACTATGTCCAATACGAAGTCTAACTGTGGTCTAACCTAACTGGTCAAACTATCAAAGTCTAACTGGGTAAACTAACTGTGTCCAGCATAAAATTTTATTTTTGTATTTTTATAGTTCCCTCTATTTAATAAAAGTTTCGCTTCTAAATTGTAAATTTCCATAAATAAAAAAAATATATACGAAAAAATGTATACATCACAAATCAACAGTCATCTCTAATAATAATGTATGTTCTAATAAACTAATTAATACTATATTACAAAATAATGTTGAATTATTTGTTTTTTGTTATTTGCCTCTACTCTACAGGGTCATTAGCAACTGTTTACGTTGAAAAGAATCATCAAGTGAAGGTTTTAAATCTTTAAAAAATAAAATATACAATTTCCATTTCTCTTCTAAGATCTCGATAACTTAAAAACATTGCATACTATCTAAGATTAGTAATAACAAAACAGTTTATCAAAAGTTTAGAAGGATAGGCTGATAAGTAGACCAAGTTAATGTTTAAGCAACTATGTGGAAGTCCAGTAAAAGTTTCGTAAAAGCGACAGTCCTACAGTTTAAAATAAGATAAATATAATGACAGATGACGGTAGAAAATATGGTGTTGCATCCGAGGTGAACTTATTCCAGTACCATCAATGAGTTAAAATAAATTTGATTTACATTATAAATGTAACATTATAGTTGAACTTATGGGCTTCTCAGTGAAGCATTCAGTTAAATATTGAAAATGAATAATAAAATAATTAAATTCCAATGGAAGGAATATCTCAACCATCTTAGTGGAAGTAAAGAAAATAATGATTTAAAAAAAAAGGTTAATTAGGGTGATAATTAAAATAATAGATGTAGCCTGCGGTTTTTACATTTTTATATATGTCCGTGTATACACGATTAGATAAGGTATAAAATTAATGCGTATAACTTCCTTATCAGTCAATCAGTTACTGCCTCAACTATTGTTATGTGCAACGTATAAAGTCTAATCATAATATAGCTGATCTGAGTTTTATCTTTTATATTTACAATAGTATACTAGTAGAAGTAGGCATACCTATAATTACTCAATCTATTTTAGGTTTATGTGAACATCATTGTTGTAACCCGTTTTGAAACAAATTTGTGAATTTTTGCCAAGTGTGGATGAATCATTCCACTTCAAAAAAAAAAAAAAAAAAAGTTTTTCTAAGGTTTTATAAATTCGATAATAGCAATAATAGAACGTTTTAGTTCTCCTTCGTTCTGACAAAGAAATTTTATGCGCCGCTTAAAATCATTATACAAATATTATTATAAATTCATAGAGATGTATGTATATAGAGTAGATTTTAAATTAGAGCATTTTTAATTGACCAACATTTGCATAATAATCTACTAACGTTAATATCGAGGTATAAGAATTATCTTTTGATGCCCCGCTATTTTTTTTTGCCTAAAATCGTATATCGGCACAGTGATAGCGGAAAAAATTCGCGGGCGGCAGACGGCGCAAAGTAGAAAATATGACCGTCTTAGGTGGACAAATTTCTGAAACTTTTTGACACGATTGGCGAGCGCACAGTGGTCAAAGATAAATTTTGTTTGCTAAAATCAAAAACTTCTCTAAATTTTACGTTTGAAGTCCCAGAATACGGGAAAAATAATGCAATAAATCTAATTGTTACTCGAAGTTGCTTACCTGTCTCAGCAATGTCCATTGTTAAATGAAAGCAAAAATACTCTTCGCTACATACACCTTGAACACGATAAATGGTCATCGAATAAAGATTCCTAAGTCCACTGCCGGTTATTAGGCACTCATTTTATATTTACTTGTAAACACGGAATGACGGTAAATATTAGTATTAAGCGTCTTACCAACTAATAATAAAAAGGTGAAGCACTCGAAAGTCCCAAACTTTTGTCCACCTAAATTGTTGATTTTGCCCTGCGTGCGGCGGACAAAAACATTTTTTTTTAAATTCGTTATTCGTGTTTAACTTATCTTGAAACGTATAATGATAAACCTAAACCAATTAAAATAGATGTTTCCATGTTTTGGTATTTTAGTCATTTAATTATTATCTTTGCTAATAATTGTCAGATAAGGATGTTTTTTAATATTATAAGAATGTTGTTAGAAAATTCGATGATTGTTTATATTTACAGTCGTGTTCATATAAAGTGCATCACTCAATAAAATAAACGTAAAATTTCCAAAATGTTTTTTAAAAATGTTGATTACTCACAAAAAAAAAATATTACATTACATACATATTAGAAAATCACATAAAAATCAATGAAAAAAATAGAAGTTTAAGTTATATAGTAAAATGAATTATAATATTAATTTTCAGAACTATGACCCCAATTGGTTTGTGTCACGGCTGATTTCCATTAAAATCGTTTCTCTTTATGTGATTTCACAGTGTTAATTGTTTTTGATAAGAAAATGCTTAAAATTCAACATAATTAAAAAAATATATATTGTGGTAGTAGTTAAAAATACTAACCAACAACTAGGAAACTTTTTTTTATTTCATTAAGCGTATGATGTAAATAAGTTGACAAAAAAATATTCGGTTGGATCAAATTTATTACCACAAAAAATTAAAGTATAGGTGATGCGATTTCTATGAACACGACTGTATAATTTTTTAGGACATTTTTTTTTATCTTTTAGTATCTTAATTTTATTTTTTTTTTTTTTTATCGATGTAAAAAATTTTCCCAAAACTGCAATGTAAAAAAAAAACCTATAGTAAAAATGTTTGCTTTATAGGCATTGTCATTTTTAATGTAGTCCAATAATTACATAAGTAAGTGAGTAGTAACTTGCTTTAATGAATATAGATGTAAAGGAACCCATAGAGGGTAAAAAGGTATAAGAAACAATACTCCATATGAAGCAGTCTTTGTTAGATAGCATAATACTAAATCGGATGGTCTTAAGGGCTTAAAACAATAGATGGAAGAACGAACACAATGATATAAGGAGGTTAATTGTTTCTTGGAGATTGAAATAAATAAGAACTAAGGGCGTATTTCCGTCAGGAAGAGAGCTATAGTCACTGCAATGGGATATACTCTTAACATCCTTGAATACTTCTGAAGAAGCATACAACACTACTTAAACAGCTTAACTCTATTTGTTGATCAAATTATGATTAAAAAAAAATATTGATATTTAAAATTTATTAATAAGTACAACAACTAATGTGATGGAAATATAATAAACATACATGAAATATATGCAGAAACACTACCCATCGGGCAGCTCTCTGAAAAAATATTCTAAACTAGAAGGTCTAGAGCCATCTTCTTTTCAGACTCCTCTGAGGATTCTGAGGAATTGAACAGGAAGACAGAATTGAAAATAAATGGGTTTGGAGTGGGGAATAGAGTTTATCACGAAAGAAATGGTACCCGTATTTTATTTGTTAGGTGTATTTTTTTGAGTTTATTGGTAACAAGTAAGGACTGCAAGGGCACACCAACGCTGAGCCCGTTATTTCATCAACTTTGATGCCAGTATTGAGAAGACTGAGGAGTTTTTGAGAAAAAGAAAGCGCATAAGAAAAGTACTTTTGTTAGGCCAAATAGTGATTGTTAAAATAATGATCAATGAAAATATTAAGCAGTAAAATTTGTATATTTGTTTCTTAGAGCTTGATCGTAATTTCAATAATTAAAAAAAAAGTTAATAAAACGATTCGTTCATGTATGGACTATATAAACCCTAACACATGTAATTCATGATTATTTATCGAGTTAATAATACTTATATTGAGTTAATGCCATCTTCTTCCACTATCCATCCGTATCCTCCTTGTATCCGAACTTATTTTCCCCACTTAGACTATTGCTGCTTAGTATATGGTGGCCTCTCGACTGTGCTTGAGGATAGGCTTAAACGAATCATGAACATATTTTTAAGATTTGTCCTCAGTACTCCGAAGAGGTCTCATGTGACCCATTTTTACGGCGAGTTAAAGTGGATTCCTCCCCCCAATCCGCAGACAATATTTTCTAGGATCATATCTTACTAAATAATTAACTCCCAACACCCTCCATAATCCACGGTCTCCTACAATTTAAATCCTCGTCCACTAACCTGAAACAAGATTCCTACCTTTATTTTCCTACCCATAGGACTACAACTTTTGATCGTTCCTTCCTTGTCCGCTCCTCTAATTTCTGGAATTCTCTACCTACTCATATCCGCCATGCTGCTTCCCTCTCCTCATTCAAATCCCAACTTTTCCAACACCTTTTATTATCCCAAAAAGAAACTGTAACATTTATATTCCTGACATCACACTTTGAAAGAAGAAGAATTTTGTTCATTGTTAATATTTAAATGCTGTTATCTATTTTTTTAAATTCCGTTCATGCAAAATATTTTTATAAGAATTGTATTTAATTTTAATTTTATTCATTGTATATTATTTTTTTTACATGTCACTATCAATCAAGATATTAAATGAACGGACACTATGAGATATTATGCAGATTACTTTGGAGCTATAATTTCAATTAAGGATATTATGCGGCGTCTCATTTGAAACGTAAACATCATTTCTAGGCGCAAGTATTTCGCTTTATTGCGTCCCTTAATCGCCGCAGCTTAATTCCACACATTCTGCTATAAATGAATATTCTCTTCTCTATTTTGCTATTTTCATGATTTCAAGGAGCTATTTAATAATTGAATAAAAAGCAAAATATAATAAGTACTCTATAGTATCAAGAATGCCAATCTATACTTCTGGGAGTAATTTCATTATGCTAATTGTTATAATAAAAATCTTGAAATATTCAAGAGCTACAAAGTATTTCTAGATAACGAAAAAATTAATAAATGTTTCGGAAAAAATGGATTATCATCATAGTATATTTACAAAGAATTTCACCCCTTCTCCGCATATTCTTTGTATATTTTAATACTTAATATCGTATCTAAATTAAGCAACCTTCCGCCTAAAACAGTGGTGGATCCAGAAAGTAACCCACCATAGAAACTTTTTAAAAAAAAATTAATAATTAATTTTTTTTTCTTTATATCTTTATTTACACCTGTCAGAAGATGTCTGTAATCACAAATGTGTTGGATCAAAAGTAAGATCAGACATGATAGGCATGGGGAAGTAAAGTGCCCAGCAGCACCCCTTCCAAGGCTCAGATCAAAGTAACGTTAGAAAACGTTATTAAGTACGAAGCAGGACGTTTTTATTTTCTTTAGAATACAATATAGTATATCATACTCATTCAAAGAAACCATTAAATAAACAAGACTAAAAAGGAACAACTAGATTTATCTTGAAATATCAACAACATTCTCTACTAGTAAACAACCACTATCTATGGAAAACAAATTGCTAATATACAAGAACTCTGAAACCTATCTGGACCTACGGATTCGAACTGTGGGTGACAATAGTTAATGCTCCTTATTATGTCACCAACCATACCTTACATCGCGACCTAAATATTCCATTTATTTAAGACCTTATACCATCCAAATTCTCAAAATTCTATCAGAACCTTATACATAACCCCATTTTGCTATCTTAATCCCATTCAGCTCCACACATCCTTACCACCCCCTCTACAGGTTTAAAACGGGCAGTGGTTCTCGGAGATCTTTTGTAAACATGTACATAGTAGTAGTTCTAGCATTGGCTAGATTCTCCACTCTACGTGCTGTATGCTTGAAAATTGTATATAGGTATGAATGACTTTTGTACATATTCTTATTGATTCTTTTTTTATATATGTTATTTATTATTATTTTTAAATTATTGTTTGGTATATATTGTGTG
Source organism: Piezodorus guildinii (assembly GCA_023052935.1). Taxonomy (NCBI): domain Eukaryota; kingdom Metazoa; phylum Arthropoda; class Insecta; order Hemiptera; family Pentatomidae; genus Piezodorus; species Piezodorus guildinii. Next base: position 155,052,894 of record CM041293.1, on the reverse strand, counting down.
AATGTAGGATGAATGTTGTACTATTACCAATATTAAAACTGCCCTAATATGTCAGACTGTAATATTACACATTAAAATTTTATCTGGAAACAAAAAGTTAACAACTAGGTAACATTTAGGCATTCCTCTCAGTAAAAGAAGTATGCACTTTCTTAACAAAAGGTAGAAAAATGGAATAAAATGGAAAGGACTAAAATAAAGAATGTAAAACAGGTATGCATTAGGAGTAAAATGAATGGCCATGCTTAGCCACTTATTTTTTATACTGACAAAAACTGCCCAATATTTTCGGTTGAATTCGCCCACGTCAACACTAAATAGAGAAAAGCTCAAATCTTTTAATTAATTACGAAATGACTCATCTACATGACAACCATAAGGCCAAGTATAACGCTTACGTACTAGAGCTGTAGGGCTCTTGAATTCTTCTGTTATCCAATCTTTACCATTCAAAATCCTTCGTAAAATCATGGATGCTCATTACTTTGTAACAAATAATGCTGATTTGGTCCGAAATAGGTACTGTACTACTCATGACAAAATTCTATGCCACTAGTTTCAATCCAAGGATATGATTAATGCAACTTCCTTAATCAATTACCCTGGACAATCTAATATCAATTTACTTGATGTATTATAGATAAGGTTGTAAATTGATTTACTATAGTTTTAAATTATTATGCTATAACAAAATTAGTAGATGAATATTACTGCATTCTAAGATGATTAACATGCAGTTATAAAATTAATGCATTCTTGAAAAATATAAGTAAAAATACATATAAGAATTATCTTTTACCTATTTAAATAATTTAATCTATCTAATGTTTTCTGGCAGCTGTGCTATTTTTATTTGCGAATTTTATGTTATTCTTAAGGGACTAAGTCCGAGAATAAAAGTTTTTTTCTATTCAAAAAAATATATCTAAGTTAATTAAAATGGATATTTTTAAACTATGTAATCTAATGGAGAGAGGGCGTGGTCTAGTGGATAGAGCGCTAGTCTACTGTTCTCCGGGTCCTGGGTTCGAATCCCGGCTATGAAGGAATATTATTTATTTGTTAATACAGCTGGAAGGCGACCTTAGGGCGACCCTACTGAGGCATACCCAGCCTCTTTAAAGTGGGTACCAGATTGGGGAAAACCTTGCGGCTGAGCGTAATCAAGGCTAACCACCTCATTGCACGGCCATTGGCCTAAACAAGTAGGAATCTCCATATGTATTGAGCCCAAGACCCTTCATGGCTTGAAGAGGTACGGTTTTTTTTTTTATTTTATTGTTATTATTTTTTTTTTTATTCAATCTAATGAAATTGTATTGTAGTTTTGTTCCGAAAAGAGCAAAAGTCACGGAACGATTTAAAAATATTAAAAAAAAAAATTCATTTAAGCTTAACAACCCTTGATTAAATTAAAAAGTTTGTTAGTTATTTTAGAGGTTTTTTTTTTAAATTCGAAATAGTCAAATGAACGTCACTCGATAGAAACAAATTATATTTCCATTTGAATGCAGTGGGACCCATAAACACGGCCATATACATAAATATATAAATGATATTCCCGGGTTGACAGTTTTGCATGGCTAGATCGAATAATGAGACGTTTGTCATGGGGCTAATTTAAATGCAGGCGCCAGTTCCCAATAATTCCTGACTCCTGAGATCACGCCAATATATTCTATACTTCTTACCTGACATCAGTAAACAGGTTGTTCTTAGAAGGAACATGCAACTTATGTATCATAGATTATTTATTAATTTTGTGTAATTATAATTTAAATAATTAATAGTTTAGTAAAAAATCGCGTGATCAAAAAAATTAATTTAAAACTTTTCCTATCTTTTGTGGAAAAAAATACTCTATAAAATTTTCCTTACAAATTGGTATGGTCCTTTTGGGATATATGATATATTATAAAGCTAAATTATGTAGGATACCACATTCTGATCTTCTGATGACTCATAAAGTATTTTTTAAGCAAATTTAACATTCACCAATAAAAATGATTTAGTTTTCAATTATTCAATTTAGTTTTCATTGATAATATATTATTTTGTACTTCTTATAAAGTGATAAGAAATAATTTCAGTTTTTTTGAATAAACTTATTCTTTTAAAAAATTTCATTACATCTTAATAATATATAAAGACTAAGTTTCTCGACTTGGAAAGTATGATAAATAGCGAAAAAAAAAAAAAAAAGGTAATCACCTAATAACTTTTTTTCATGATCATATCTAACTACTTTAACATCTCAATCAATCAATAGATTTTTTTTATCTTATATTTAAAATTAATTGATTTTACATAACATATTTTCTGAAATAATTTTGGAAAGTTTTATCAAGGATAAGAAGATCCTCATTGTAATTACTCTTGGAACAGTTCATGTTTGACCCTTCAATGAAACTTGCAGTACAATACATACTTTTATTGTTACTTTGTATCATTATCAGAAAATGTGAATTTTTTTTTACCGTTTTAAACGTTTAATTAATTTTTTAATTAATCTAGTTCAACAATCTTAGACAATGTACTCCATGAGGCTAACTCAACTCTGTTAAAAGTCTGAGATTTAAGCTGGAACGTCGCGCAATGGGCTAAATTACCAATTTAGGTGGACAAAAGTCAAGTTAAAAGTTTGGAATTTTCCAGTGCGTCACCTTTTTTATTATTAGTTGGCTAGGCCATTAATACGAATATTTCCCACGATACCGTGTTTACAAATAAATAGTAAATGAATGAATCATTCCTGTTCACACAAGTGCCTAGTAACCAACAGTGGGATTATTTTTATTCGATGGTCATTTATTCTGTTTAAGGTGTATTTATAGCAAAGTCCTTTTGCTTTTATTTAACAATGGGCATTGCTAACACAGGTAAGACATTATATTTCTAAACTCGTTATTGAATATACATTGCAATCTCACCTGTAGAGTTGATTTAGCAATTCGTAAATGTACGCCCTTATTCAATAACGAAAAACTATATAACTTCCAAGTTACCCCAAGGATTTGTTTGTAGGATTTGTTTTACCAATCCTTCTATTCTTTAGATATTACAAAGAATTTTTGCGATTTTTTGCGTTTTGGGTGATACGTCATTTTTTTCAGACACAACACTACGAATGAAAAAAAATTTACAATCTGTAATTTCAAGAATTTCCCAAACCATATGTAATACATCTATTAGCAGATTTTAGCAACTCCGAGTCATGATTAGTTTTTTTTATTGTCTTTCCCGTATTCTGGGACTTCAAAAGTAAAATAAAGGGGAGTTTTAGATTTTAGCAAATAAATTTGATGTTTCAGAAATTTGTCCACCTAAATCGGTCATATTGCCCACTGTGCGTCGGCACACAAGAATGAATTGCCTTATTAGTGTGATTGACGATCTCAACCAACTTCTTTAACCTTATATATATATTTATACATTTATATATTTTAATTCAAATATATTTTTCACTAATATTCCATCTGATATAAAATTACCACGTATCAGTTTTCGTTATGTTCTGTTATCTCAACAAATCATGAACTATCGAGGGACGGAAAAAGATAAGGCGCCTGACTTCTTGAAAAGGTATTTTTAAATCCGATGCAGACTTGACGAACATCCATAACCTCGGATAAAAGTTATCTATGCCTCTTTCTCAACAGGCCACGTGGCCATCATGTTTCCATCAGATTTAGCAACATATCTATTTTGACGTGGCTGGATACACAGATCATCAATTTCGTTATAGATGGTATCCTCGGGAATCCTTTTAAACTTGTTATCCTTTTATTAGAGATTGTTTTCCGAGACTTAGCTAGAAAATATTTCACTTAAATGTATTTAGTTGTATAGAAAGGCTCGTGGTAATGCGTGTGAGGAGGTTAGTACCACCATCTTTACCACTCAATGGTGTTCAAGTTATTAATTACAAAAAACAAAACATTTATTTCATAACAGAACTAGTAAATAGGCTAAAAGAAAATACATATGAACCAGACAGTAGAGAAGCTACCCATTAGTAGCGCTTTAAAGATATTCTAAACTAGAACGTCTCGGGGTCATCTTCATTTCAGGCGCCTCGGAGGATTATCAGGTATTGAATAAGAAGCAAGGATTGAAACTATAGAGTGAGAATGGAGTCGTGATAGGATTAGAACCTAATTCGGACAAAATTAGCACATACGGAACATTAAGGTCATTATGGATGAGCTTATTCCTGACAAAGAGGGAATTGTTGAGGATTTTACGAAGGGTTTTGATTCGAGAGAAACTCGATGGTTTAGTAGAGACTTAAAGCCCAACTTCTTTAGTTCGGATCGCCTTTATCATAGCTTAAATGAGCCGTTTGTGCTTTAGTAGAAAATTAGAATGTTTGTATAGTAAGTGTTAAAACAGCTGAAAACGTCGAGCACTTTTTTTTTTTTTAATTTTTTTATTTTCTTAGCCCCTTGGGAGTTGGGGTTTGGAAATCGGAAATAGAGGAAGGAATATGGGATCTCTTTTTCTGCATTACATGCATTATAAGAGGGGAGAGAGGATACAATAATTTTCGGTATATTGGAGCGAATGGGAGTCACGTCTAGTGATGGGGCTCACTAGTCTTTCTGTGTCAGTTAGTCAAGTTATGGTTTCTCTGTCTAGTCTAAGGGTCCGTACATAGTCTTGCCAGCGCTGTGGCCGTCCTGTCGGAGTCAGTGTGTTAAACAGTGGGTTCGTGCAGAACCGGAGACTATCAAAGAATTTGATATGTCTCCGGGTGATGAACTCTGTCACGGTCGGAAGTTCAAAGGTGTCGTGTATTTGGTCTGTCTTCGTCCTCTGTAGAGAAGTATGCCTCACTATTCGTCTCAGTACTCCATTTTGAAACTGCTGGAGCTTTTTTGCTATGGTTGGTGATATACTAGTTAGCATCGGTGCTCCAGCTTTTTTGTTATCTCATTACAAGCCAACTCCGGCTGATGTAGAGCTGTCTCTGCGTCGAGCACTTATTGCCGTTTTAGCCTTGTATGAGGATTCCAACAAAGTAGTTTGTCGGGATGGAATCTTAGGTATCGTATCTTTTCAACAGGATATACCGGAGAGTTATTAAAGGACACTTTGGGGCCATAATTAAAACATATTATTGATAAAAACAAAACAGGAAACGTATATTCAAAACATGAATTATTCTTGTAGGATTAGAGTAGTCGAGAAATTCTATTGTCTCTTTCAAGAGGTTTTTGGCCGTCATTTAAAGCAATTCCTAATTACTTCATGTTCAATTTTTATGCGATAAACAAATAAGGTTGACATGTAAGCAATGAAAATATCAAGACAACTCAAGAGTCACCATCACACTCAGCATGTTCGGAAAGAAATTTTTTTTCGGTTAACTAATAATGTTATACGTTTATGAATACTTTTAGTAAAATTAAATAATTATGTTTTAGCTGCTAGAGTGTGTGTCGCTGTAAAATCTGCACACTGATGATTTTTTTTTTTACTTTCACTTACATAACTTATACTTAATTATACTTTATTAACTTAATTAACTTAATTATAACTTTAACTTCATCACTTGTGTAAGGGAAAGTATTGGGATCGTGAAAATTTTCGAATTCCAGTTTTCAACGGAAATATACATTTTAGGGCCCCCTGAGTCCAAATAACTAAGTCCCGCTAAAAGGTCTGTGTGTGTGTAGTAACTCCCGGTAAGTCCAATGAAACTGATATTTCATATTTAAGACAAATATACGCCCGAAACGTTACAAAACCTTTTTCATCAAAATGAGCTTACCAGAAGAGCCACTTCATACATTACTTTTTGCACCTTTATTCGATTTTTTCGAAAACGGTTCCGACGATTTTGATTAAACTCCCTATATCGATGTAAAATTGAATGGGCTTTAATATCATTTAGGTTTCATTCGGATTAAAATGGTCTGACAGGGCTCAAATAACGATATTTTAAATTTTATTTCTCTAAACTACCTTTAATTTGGTTGATTCTATAAAATAACTATATTAACTTGTTACGCTGATGAAAAACAGGTAAATATATAAATTGAATAAATTCCATACCCAACTAAAGAAGAAAACAGAAAAAATATAAATATATAATTTTTATTGCAATTTTTCGTTTTTGAGCATAAGAACAGTAATATGTATGATACACCGTTGGAAAGCTAATATTTTAGAAAAATATTATCTCATACACAAGCTTTTAAAAGTTAATGGAAAGTGATAAAAAGGCGATTAAACTAAGTAATTGTTTTAGATAATAATATAATAGAGTTTTTAATAAACACATGTTTCCATTAATTATTTATTTATTTATTTATACAGAGCATCTACCCATTATGGGTCATTAGCTATATACATAATTGTTTTTTTTGTTTTTTTCTTAAAATAATTTCATTTACAAGACAATAATGGTGAATGTTTGGTAGAAGGACATTATATCTTAAATCACATTGAAGACTTTACATTTTTTTAAAAACTTAAATACTTTTTGAACACACACTTCACTGTTACCTAGTGCTATTTCCAGCCTGGTGTCAATTCCGCACTCCGTTCTTGCAACGCTGAAGGCCCCGCAGTGCAGTACGATGTGCTCCACCGTCAGAGGTGCCTGACAAGTCCTGCAGGTCGGTGGGTACAATCCTTTCAGTAGGTAACTATGTGTCAGTGCTGTGTGTCCGCTTCTTATCCTGGCCAGAACCACTTCTTCGCGCCGGTTTTTCCTCTCTGACATTTCCCATATCCCTGGAGTCTCTTTAATTTTTCCTAATTTGTCTTTAGTTTTACTCCACTCAGCAGCCCATGTAGTATAAATCATTTTCTTGACGTATTTTCGCCAGTCCGATGCAGTTGTCTTATTGACACGTGTCACTTCCCTTCCAGAGTCCATCCTTGCATTATTAGCCGCTCGATCAGCGTCCTCATTGCTTCCTATGCCCAAGTGAGATGGGACCCACAAAAATTTTATTGTTTTTCCTTCACTTTCGCATTCTTCCTTGAGAATCTGGATTCTTTGAACCAAGGCTTCTTTTGAGTACCTATTCTCTATTGACTTTAGAGAACTTGGAGAATCAGTTACAATCAGGTGATGTTGGTGGTCGTGTTTTACTATGATTTTCAAGGCTTTCCAGATCGAGTAGAGCTCTCCAGTGTATACACTATTTGGTTCTGGTAAAACATTTTTGCTACAAATAGAGCCCATGAGGACAGCACAACCAACTTCGGAGTTCGATTTTGAAGCATCCGTGAACCAAAAGCGGTAATCGGAATATTGTTCTTTCCGCTCTTTATACAGCTGGTTGTAGACATGTTGAGGTGTTGTGAGCTTTGGGAATACAGTTAAACTGTAATCGATCTGATTTTCCATTTCCATCCAATTTGGTACTGAGCTATTTGGCATCGTAAAGATTTCTGGGATTACTATTTGTAAATCGTTTGTCAGTTTTTTGAACCTGTTGTAGAAACATTTACACGATTCGTGGGGTTCTTCGCTTGCAATTGGATATGGCGTGGATTCAGAAGAAAAAAGTTTTTTTCTTGACATCAACGTGCCCACGTATGCCAGTAGCAGGTATTTCCTTCTTGTTTCTAATGAGGGCTCACCACTCTCCACGTACAGGCTTCCGACAGGTGTTGTTTTGAATGCTCCGATACAGAGGCGAAGAGCTTGATTGTGAATTGGATCCAGTAACCTCAAAGTCGAAGCGCTAGCTGAACCATAACCGACAGCTCCATAGTCGATTATAGGTCTGAAAAGGACTCGGTATATCGTTAATAACGTTCGCCGGTCAGATCCCCACTGAGTGTTGGCTAGTACTTTAAGTAAATTTAAGCCTTTTTGACATTTTAATTTTATATGACGAATGTGTTGAGACCAGTTTAGTTTTTGGTCAAAGTAGACTCCTAAGAACTTGATAGTGCTGGCATAGGAAATGGGTTGATTTAAAAGTGTCAGTGATGGGTGTGTTTGACATTTTGTTTTTTTGCAAAAGTGTACAGCTATTGTTTTGGAGCTTGAAAAGCTAAAACCTGTGGTCCTAGACCATGCTTCAAGGTTCTTCAATGTTTTTTGTAACTTCCATTCAATATACTCTAACGACTTGTTTCTTATATAAATTGTAAAATCGTCAGCAAACAAAGAACATCTTACTTCAGGTGGTGTTGTCTGTGCTATGCTGTTTATTGCTATTAGGAATAAAGTTACACTCAGTGGGGGTCCTTGCGGCGTACCGTTCTCCTGGAGGAACGTTTGAGAAAGATTAGGACCAACTTTAACCTTGAATTTTCTTTCTTTGAGGAAGTTATTGATGAATATCAGTAATCTCCCCGTGAGGCCTTCTTTTGAAAGAGTGCTTAGGACATTGTATCTCCACATAGTGTCGTATGCTTTTTGGATATCAATGGAGACAGCAACCAAGTGCTCTTTGTTAGAAAAGGCGGTCTGTATTTCGTATTCAAACTTCATTATTTGGTCAATGGTTGAGCGGTTTTTCCTGAAGCCGTACTGCGAAGCTGAAAAAAAGTTTCGTTTTTCTAAATAATATGTCAATCGATTGTTGACCATTTTTTCAAGTAGTTTCGATACACATGAAAGGAGAGAAATAGGTCGATAGTTATTGATACTAATGTCTTTGTGATTTTTCTTGATGGGTATAACTGTAGCGTTCTTCCACGTTTCAGGAAAAAGTCCTGAGCTCCATATCCTATTATAAATGGAAACTAAAAATATTTGTGCGTTTAGAGGCATTTTTTTCAAAAATAAATATGGAATCTGATCGGGTCCTGCAGTGGATTTATCTTTGCACGTACTTAAGGAGTTTTGCATCTCAGATAAACTGAACAGGTGATTGTAAATTTCTGAATCTTGTGTGTAGAATTGAATAGTATTTTTCTCCTGTTCGATTTTATATAGCTGGAAATCTGGAGTGTAGTTGCCTGTTTTCGACGTAGATGAGAAATGAGTTCCAAAAGCTTCAACTATTTTAGATGGATCAGTAATAGTTTCATTTTCCGTTTGTATTGTAGAAATAGCCTCACTTTTTTTAGATCCTTGAATGGCATTCACTTTTTTCCAGACTTCTTGTAGGCAACTGCTACTATTAATGGAATTAACATAGTTTTTCCATGAATTTTCTTTGCTTGCCCTTAATACCTTCTTTGCAATAGATCTAAGTTTTTTGAAGTTGTTTAAATCTTCAGGTTGTTTGGTTTTTTTGAATTTGTTGAATTCTTTCTTTTTGTTCATTATTGCGATGCGGCAATCTTCATTCCACCAAGGAACTAAGCGCCTATCATTATATGCCATCTTGTGAGGAATACTCTTCTTTGCTGCATCTAGAATGGTGAGATTAAGGAATGATATTTGTTCCTCTACTTCAGTCAACGAGCTTCCCTTGTTTTCTATTTCCCTTTCCATTAATGTAGAAAACTTTTCCCAGTCGGCTCTTTTGAATGACCATCTCGGAGTTTTGTCAGTCTTGAAATCAGTATTAGTATCAAACTTTATAGTGATTGGGAAGTGATCGCTTCCGTACAACATGTCCTTTACTTCCCAATGCACTTTGTGGAGCAGTCTGACATCTATTAATGATAAATCGATGGCAGAAAGATAGCCATCACCACAGAAATGAGTTGGAGAACCGTCGTTAATTAGAGTCAAAAAATCATTAGAGTCAATAAATTTATCGATTTCACTCCCCCTATTTCTATAGTCAAATAATGAGGAGCCCCATAATTTGTTGTGTCCATTTAGATCTCCAACAAGGATGACAGGTCTTGGGAGTTGATCTACTATTTCTTGAAGATCATTTGCAGTGAAATCTTGATTCGGTGGGATATATATATTGCAAACTGTAATCGGTTCAGGTTTAAACATTTTTGCGGCTACAACTTCTAGACTGGAATGAATTTTAACTGGTTCTGAATGCACGTCTTTATTAACTAATATAGCTACACCTCCCCAAGCGGATTTACAATCTGTTCTGTCTTTCCGGTAAATTTCGTGATTTTTTAAATTTACTACCTGAGATTGTGAAAAATGAGTTTCTTGTAAACACCAGCAATACGGTTTCTCTTCGTTTAACAGTAGTTTAAAGTATTCAAAGTGTTTGTAAAACCCATTACAGTTCCACTGTATAATAAAAGAATTGGAATTGTTAACCATAATGTAAAATTTTATAAAAATGTTTCCAAGAGATCAGCTGCGTTGTTACCAATTAATTATCCGTACTATCGTCTGTGTTACTTATAAAATCTGTTGCTTCCCACTGTTTTTTAAGAAGTTTTGTGATTTAAGTTTTGTTCTCCGATCAGTTATTAATGCTTTAGTATCTTTTAGCATGCCCCTAAGACCCTCCGTATTAGTAGTAAATTCCTGGACAAATTCACTGATGTTTTTAGTATTGGGGTATATGTCGATTAACTTGATCATGTCTTCAAATGATATAGGGTACTTTTCTTTATTTCCTTCAATTGCTTGTCGAGCACTTTCAAAGTTAACCGAAGAATTAATTTTTTCAGCTTTTTTTAGTTTCTTCAATTTTTTACCTACGGGTTGAACTGGGGTCATCAATGGGTAGTCTTCAAAATTGATAATATTTTCAGGGTCTTCCTGGGAATCTATGGTGAGGTTCAATTCGGTTGTTGATACAGTAGAAGGGGTAGAGCTAGAATGGCATCGTTTGACCCCGGATACCACGGTAGGTAGTAATATTAAATTATTGAGAGCAGTCGATTGAGTAAGGTTATCTAAGGCGCCACCGCTAGTAAGCTGGTTGTCATGACTAACAGACAACAGCTCCACTGTACCGCCTCTGGCAGCCTTAGGCAGTGGTGAAGTGCTGGCGTTGTCATGGCTACTGGCTAGCGTGGCCTCTACTATGTTATCAGTGCTGGGTAAAACATGATTAGGCGTATCGAGTAGCGAGCGATCGGTGTTTGTTTCTTCACTGACGCTACTAATTATTTCTGGATTGAAATTAAATAATGTAGCCTCGTTTTCTTTGTTTTGGGGCTCAGAGATATCTATATCATTCTCACACTCTGGGCAATCGGTAGAGATATGCCCTGGCTGTTTGCAAATAAAACAGGTGACAATGTCTTCACCTAAAAAAATTCGGTAAGCTACATTATCGTGTTTAATTAACAATGAAGATGGGAGTTTGGTTAGGTCCTCAGGTGGGATGTAGACTTGTCTTCTAAAACTTAAAACATGGGCCAACCGTGGGTCTTGGTACCCGGCCCTGAGAAAGTGCATTGGTGAAACTAACCTCAACTCTAGTTTTTTCAGTTCATTTTCTATAGTATCATGAGGTATGGAAGGGCAAGCATTAGAAATAATAATTCGTTTTGCTGGATTGATTAACCGTTTTATGTGAATTTCTTTGTCGTTAATAACTATTGATTTATGATTCCTAATGATATTATCTACTGCCTCTTTGTTACTGAAGTGAATGCAAAACCGGGAATTGGAAATTCTTGATGTGTATCGGATGAATTTTGGGTCGATTAGGGCTGCGATTTTGATTACGTACTCTTTCTGTTTAATACCCGGAACAGTGTGTAATATTATAGCGTTTTCTCGCTTTGAAAACTTTTCTGATGCGGTGGCTTTGGCATAGCTAATTTCTGTAGGTTTGAGGTTAGGTGTTACTTTATTGGTTGTTTGTCGGTTTTCCATCTCTTTTTGACTAATACTGTTTATTTTCATGACATTAGAGTTAACTGAGGATTTAATGGGGGTAGCTGACATCGCTACAGAGCCAAAAGCTCTGAGCACCTATAATAGGCGTATATACGCCAAATTTCTTATTGAAATACAAATTCTCACTTTCGTGATGGAACACGCACCCTTAAATTGTCTAAACTGCACAAAATAATGTCTATTTTTTCATGAAAAACACTTATAAATTAATAAAACTGTAAGACTGGCCTGAAGTGCTTCGCATGGGTCCCAAACAGCTGATCTTCCATTAATTAATTCTTTAATAGTTTCACGTATTTTTATCTCTAACTGTATTTGAAAATTCTTTCATTGATTTTAAAAATGGAGGTGAGTGAAAGTCGCGTTGCCAGATTTTTTCAATCACAAACGATTTTTTTCCATTAAATATTTAATTTCACCATGACAACGCTAAGCCACACTCCGCAATAACTACGCAGGAAAAGTCAGTGCAACCTGGCTGAAATGTTTTCCGACACCTATCGTATTTTCCGCAACTTGCAACACCCGACTACCTCTGCATCCGACGTGCTAGTTTTCAGGCTTTTCTAGTGTAAAAAGTAATTAAATTTTTATTATTTAAATAAATTGATAAACCTTAAGTTAATAATATTTTTTGTGCATTATGTTTCTACATTCAATTATCTATATGAAATATCTACTGAGGAAAAGTATAGCGATTGTAAGTTTTTTTTTTTTTTTGGATTGTAGTTTTCATCGGAAATACTCGTTTTTATATATAGTCTGCCTCGAAAACAACAACTTTAAAAACTGAAACTGCATACTTCAGAAGTGTATATGCCTGCGATCCTATAGCAACTTTTACATGAAAATCTATTATTTATTTATTTTTTATTTTTTGGACTTGGACATGTGTAACTTTCATTCACGTGGCCGTGGTCTGTAACTTTCATCGTGTAACTTTTTCTGAACGAGCGAAAAGTAGAATAAAGAATAAATAGAAATAGAGATCTCTCCATTTTCCCGGTCAGGGAGATATCGAGCTTATAATGTTAGCATATCAGTTATCAAATTATTAAAATTTGAATGTGTAATTTTGAACCCATATTTTTTTTTTTTTTTTTTTTAAGATAATTTTAATGTACCTTTTTCATATGAACAAAGGAAATGAACTTCTCTGGTTATTTTCGCTTACTATACAATTAATTTTTTGTACTGGAGTTCTAACACTGGTCAGATCCTCATGTTTATTATGTAATTTGACCTTATCATTATTTTCTGTATATATTGTATGAATGTGGTCTCATATCAGCATTACTATTGTTTATTCTGAAACAGATTGTAATAATTCTTAATAAATAAAAAAAAAATTCTTTTTTTGAAGTATGGGTTTATTTATTTTTATTTTATCGGACCACAAAGGATATCGTAGCTATTCTTAATATGGGTTGCATAAATTGAGGATTCGGTTGGTAGCTACTGATGACCAATAGCGTTCATCGCGAGCAGGATTATAGGAAAAGTTTGTCCCCATTTCCCAGGGGACGTCCCGAAGTTGTTACGGTTTCCTTCTAATTTATCGCCACTTTCAGAAGTATCCTCTCGTAGTCTGAAGTAAAAAGTCAGTTTGTTATTTAATTCTTCGACAAAATAGATATTTTTAATTGAAAACTTTGGATTACACGGTCTGAATCTACTAATACTAAACTTTTGAAGCAATAATCTGTTTTATATACTCCATTACCTACTATCTTAGGAAATTACAATAATAAACTTTTATAAGATAGTTCTATTTTATTTAAGTAAACGGGTTTCTATTTAAAAAGTCCCTTACAAATAGGGAAGGAACTAGGATTTATACTAGGAAATTATAGTATTTCCACCTATTATTTCATGCACCCTTGGATAAAAGCTTATAGTTTCTTAATTATAAATGTATTTTTAAAAGGATTAAAATAATAAATATGAAATGGATTTAAATCCACCGTACAGAGCAACTGGCTTAATGTTGGGTAGTTGACGCTGTAACCCGCTATTGGAAGCCTACAATAAAATCCCTCAAACAACTTCTGTGGGGCGACATGTTGTCTAGGCCCTAGACTGCACGGTATATCTTGCTGGAAGAGAACACACGAACATGAATTTTATAGGGCAGTGTCATTACTCCCTACGCCTATTTTTGTGAGTGACTACCACTTGCTGACCGGTTTCACATACTCGGGGGAGAAGCTGAGTGAATCCCTATTTAATTATATGCTTATAAAAGTCCCGCCTGGATAGGGATTCGAACTCGCAACCTTTGGCGTGGGAGACTTGCGCGCTAACCTCTCAGCCCAATCAAACAACTAAAACATTAAAAACGCTGCAAATTATTATACAATGGTTTATTACTCCCAAATAACATTAATAGGGTATAACTGTTTATATAACTGTTGATAGGCAATTAAGTAATTTGAAAAGCAATAGTTATAATTCATAAGATAATAGCATATCACCACTGCTGATTTCTAAACGCTATATCTCTGCTAGTTCTAAACTAATTTCAATGACTCTTTTTTCATTTTTTTTTTTTAGAATTATTCGTGTTTTCTTTTGTTTAAAAACACTAATACAATTTTTCTCTTTTATTAAAAAAACAACAACAACGTCTTATTGAATTAAATACTTTTAATCGGCCGCCATTTTAACAATAACCAGCTGATATCAACGTTTAGGTGTTAGGATCATCGTTGAATGGACGAGTATTTTTGTGGCGAATATGAAAAAAATTGGTTTAGTAGTTTTGGAGAAATGCCGCGGACGGCGGACAGCGAAAAAATGGATTTTTTTTTTATTCATTATTCAGATTCTATGCGTCTTGAAAAGTAAGCCCTCAATTGTGAGGGAGGGTAATTTTTTTTTTTCTCAGTCGATTACAAAGGTTCAATATTAAAAATAATAAAACCAAAATGTTGCAATTTTTACACAATGGTTTATTATTTCCAACTAATCATATAAAGTTAAATGCTATGAAAACTCAGGCCATCCTAATAGGTTCCAATTCCCTCCTCAGAGCCAATACTACATTTCCTAGTTTAATCCTAAACGATCACCCAATTACCTTCAGTTCCACTGTCAAAAACCTAGGTATTACCATAGACCAAACCTTTTCCTGGAAACCCCACATTGCTCAAATTTCCAGACGAACTATAAATACTCTTAAGTACTTCCATCGCTCCCGTCACCTCCTCCCACTTCCCACCCGTAAGATGTTGGTTTCCTCGCTTATTTTCCCCCACTTAGATTATTGCTGCGTGGTATATGGGGGCCTCTCGACTGTACTTGATGACAGACTCAAGCGGATTATGAATATGTTTATAAGATTTATCTTCGGTACCTTCAAGAGATCACCAGTAACCCACTTATACAGCGAATTGAAGTGGCTCCTACCTTCCATACGTAGACAATATTTTCTAGGGACATACCTCTACCAAGTCATTAAATCTCAACATCCTCCATATATTCACAATATCCTTCAATTCAAATCCTCAATTCACTCACTTGAAACCAGATCACGCCATTCTGACCTTTACATTCCTACCCATAGGACCAAATCTTTTGATAATTCCTTTTATATCCGCTCTGCATCTCTCTGGAATTCCCTACCTAATCATATTCGCCATGCTTCTTCCCTTCTCTCATTCAAATCCCATCTTTTCCTACACCTTTTAAGATCCCAAAGAGACGCTCACTAAATGTAAAATTGATAATTCACTATCTTACTTTCAACTTAAGATCATTTTATTTTAATTTTATCAGAATCTTAGAGTTATGGATTAATTCATTTATTTTATTTATTTTGAAATTGTTTAGCTCTATTATTTTATAGTAGATTTTTTTTTCTTTGGTTTATATTCCATATATTTTTTATATATCTATATAAATAGGTCTTATTTTTATTTTTTACACATTTGTAAATAAAATTTTATTTTATTGGTCTCTCGGCCAGACACATTGAAATGTATATTTACTGTACAACATTGTTATTCTTAAGGGACATAGTCCCAGAATAAAGTTATTTTATTATTATTATTATTATTAAAAAAACATCTGAATTAAAGGCGTATATGGATAAAATTTCATTTTTTTTCATTCTGTTTTATGATTAATTCAGGTGCCTTGATTAGAAACCTCTATAGATTTGATCTCTGTTTCCAAACCGAATCATTGTAATAGAAAATCATTTAATAGCCCTGCATTTTAAGACTCGAGAAGGTGCTGAACGTTCAAAAATCACCTTAGGATGCCTCATTATTTTTGTTAAAAATTTAATTCATATCACTATTACTACTGTTCATTTAGAAACATATTGATATATATTCCAATAAACAATTTTTAAAAAATATATAATTTCAATGAACTGCCTGAAATGATTTTTTTGGGTGGAAAATAAATCTTAAGAGAGTCTTTTGGATTCTAAATTGTAATGGTCACAACGACTATATTAAAAAAAAATCATTAATAGTGTTTATAACAAAAACATATAATAGGCGTGTTATATTTTGCAAGTAAGTAAGACAAATTATTGAAGATCTATAAATTGTTCTAATAATAAAAACTTAAAATTCAAAATGCTATTTCATAAGATAATTTTTTGAGAAACCTGAGAAATAAGGTTAAAAAAAAACAACACTGATAAGGTAGAAGCAGTGTTTTGCACAGGAATAGCGACCCGGATAATTGTAGATTCACCTTACACACTCACCTTATCCGGTGAAGGCAGGCATCCCAGCTAGCTCAGGAGAATTACCTGGATTCTAGTGTACTTCTACTTCTACTACCTTCAGAGCTCCTACATTTTTCAGAATTACAAATTTAATAATTTACAATCTTATAATTTGTTGTTTTATGATAAAATTATACAGAGGGAAATGGATTATTTTAGTAAATTGTACGTATAAATTGATGAAATTTATATTTTAAATTAAAATAATCCCCAAAATCTTGAATGGAATGCATTTCTTCATAAATAAAATCACCCCTAATGACTTTAACAGCCTATTTGACACAGATATATCCCAAAATAGATGTACCTCTTTTGATTCCAAGTTCTTTACCCTCACAAATCCCCTTATCCGTAACCTATCATCCTCACATGTTCCTGATAAACCTCGGAGGTGATTACAATAAATATGGCCACGGGACGCACTAAATTAAATTAAATGAATATTCAAGTGCTGGTTACTTACTTTACCAGACTTTTTCAGGCCGATAATTTAAGCATTTTGAATATAATTAGTTAACCGTTGAGAATTACTAGAAGGAATCAGTCCGGTTGGCGGTCGATGAATGAAACAATGAGGTAGTTTCAACCATTTATTTTCTGCCAACGTTTCGACCCCCATTGTGGGTCATCGTTAGGGCGTATTGTAGGCGCATGAAAACTGATTGAAATCATTTCACTGATAATTAAATTTTCTACAAAATGAAAAAAAAAATTATTGAAATTAGTTGAGAAATAGCAGATATACAGCGGTTTGAAATTAGCAGTGGTGATATGCCATTTTTTTAAAAATTATTTATTGTTTTTCATATTACTTAATTGTCTATCTACAGCTTTATAAACAGTTATACCGTAATGTTGTCATTTAAAATTAATTAACCATTCTGTAATAATTTGCAGCGTTTTTATTTATATTAATTATTTTTGGTGAAAATCTGTTTTTGTTTTATTATTGTATATATATTTTTTATGCCTTCCTATTTCGACTCCCGCCATCTGAAAGTCCAGTATCTCTTCGATCTAAATAGAGTTTTAGTTCTTATTTTTTGTAATCCGGAGCATACTTCTAGATGCGCTGCATCCACTCCACTATTCGCATAACAATGACAGGAGAGTGGAGACTCTACCACTCCGATCCGATATAGGTGCTTAGCCAGGTAGTCATGACCGATAATTATTCTGAACCGAGCAACAGCATCTCTTCTCTTCAAATCTGCCGGTATCCGTTCTTCCTCAAGAAGGTGTTTGGCCCAGTGCTTATTAATCGAACTCAGTTTTAGAGAACTTCATCCCTAGCTCAACGATAGGAAATTTGATTGTCCGACTGCTCTGAAGTTCATTGCTTCATTCCCATGGATACCACATTGACCTGGTAACCATTGGAAAATCACCTACCCTGTTGAAGCAGTTAATGAATTTGTGATTGGCAGTTCACTATGTCATTTTCTTGAGATGCATTTGGCTGCTTAGCTGCAATGATGGCTATCTGTAAATCCACAAACAAGACAATGCTCTTTTCTTCTATATTTGAGAGTGCTTGCAAAGCTAATAGTATAGAACGAATTCCGCCGTCGAAATGTTTAGACCATTTTCCCACCGGCTTCGAAATTGAAATAGATGCGAGTACACGCCCGCTCCTGCATTGTAATGTGCATGTTCAGTTCAAACATCGGTGTAGGCATGGAGCCAAGGAGGGCTAGGATAACGCTCAGTTATGTTATAGCTTGTTGTTTAGGTTTCACTTTTTATTTATCATTAATATATCTTTCTTCAAAAATAAATTTCATTATAAGCTCAAACAAATTTATTAATTTGAACTCTCTCAGATTAATAATTATTATTATGATTATTAATTATTAATTTGAACTCTCTATTATTTTTAAAAAATGCCGATTTAAGCCCTTTATTGCAAACACCAGCGAAATGAGCTTCACGGTTTAATGAACTTTTCAACACGATTATAACTACTTAAAAGCATTCATATATAATTTTATATTCTTAGAGATGAAAGCTACGAGTTTTATCTTGGCCACTTAACACCTCAAATGTTTTCCCTTTTTTTTTCTTCTTCTTCTTCTTCTCCAGCCTGATCCCAAAAGCGGCAATCTTCCAAAACCCAAACTGGTGAAGAGGAACAAATTCCTGATGGAGGGACAACTTGGCATTCCTGGTCCAGCCCCTTTGATCCGTACCGCCCTCTCCAGCAGCAGCTGGACCAACGGCCAACATTTTTTGGAAATCTTAATGAACCTTTATTGGACAGCTTGTCAACGTGAACATATCATATAAGTTTATGTTTATGATCAGCCAATTTGAAAAAAAAATTATATATACTTTTTTTTTTTTTTTTAAATGACCTCTACCCTAAATGCTCTTTCAATCCAACCATAATGTGAAATTTGCAGATATTCTAGGGAAGATTATTATTTTTTAGATTTTATAGTCGGTAACATTTTTGTAGTGCTAACAACGGTCATGTAGGTTTTCAATTATCATTGATCATCAGTTAACTATATTATAGATCTTCTAGATCAATGGTACACAACTAGTGGTCCGTATATTGAATTAAATTACCTGAATAAGTATTGTAGCAACACAAAAAAATCTGGTGCGAGCAAGACACGACTTTAACTTACCTCCGTTTTTAGAATCAAATACATATTTAGCTGTTATTTATCAATGCTAACAAGATAATAACGGTTACTTTTATAGAATTTACAAAATTAAAGGTACTTTAGAGAAAGAAAATTTAAAATATCGGCATTTAAGTCCTGTCAGACCATTTTAATCAAAATCAAACCTACATGATGTTAAAGCCCATTAAATTTTACATCGATATAGCAAGTTTAATCAAAATCGTTTTTGAGAAAATCGAAAAAAGGTGCAAAATTCATGGTATAAAGTGGCACTTCAAGTTAGCTGATTTCGATGAAAAAGGTTTTGTGACGTCTCGGACGTATATTTCTCTTAAATATGAAATTTCAGTTTCATAGGACTTACCGTTTTCGCCCGGGAGTTACCACACACACACACACACACACAGACACAGACACACACACAAACACAGACCTTTTTGCGGGACTTTGGACTCAGGGGACCCTAAAATGTGTATATCCGTTGAAAACTGGAATCCGAAAATTTTCACGATCGCACGAAAATTATAAGAAACAATTATAAAAACTAATTAATTTTTTTACACGATTGGCGAGCGCACAGTGGTCAAACATCAAATTTATTAGCTGAAAACTAAAACTTTCCTATATTTTACGTTTAAAGTCCCAAAATACGGGAAAAATAATACTAAAAATCTAGTAATTGCTCGGAGTTGCTAAAATTTGCTAATAGATGTATTTTATATGATTTAGGAAATTCTTGAAATTATAGATTGTATAACTTTTGATTCGGAGTGTTCTGTCTCAAAAAAAAATATGTGTCACCCAAAACGCAAAAAATCGCAAAACTGTTTCGTAATATCCAAAGACTAGAAGGATTGGTAAAACAAATCCTTGGGGTAACCAGGGGATTATATAGTTTTTCGTTATTGAATAATGGCATACATTTACAAATTGTTAAATTAACTCTACAGGTGAGATTACAATTTATATTCAATAACGAGTTTGGAAATATAATGTCTTACTTGTCTCAGCAATGTCCAATGTTAAATAAAAGCTAAAAGACTTTGACTAAATACAACTTGAACGGAATAAATAACCATCGAATAAAAATAATCCCACTGTCGGTTATTAGGCACTTGTATGAACAGGAATGATTCATTAATTTACTATTTATTTGTGAACACTGTATGGCGGGAAATATGAGTATTAATGGTCTAGCTAACTAATAATAATAAGGTGAAGCACTGGAAAGTTCCAAACTTTTGACTTGACTTTTTTCCACCTAAATTGGTAATTTGGCCCACTGTGTAATGTTGGCCGTAAGTAAAAAACGGCTAAATTAGAAACTTTTGATGACCAACTATATAGTAGAAAAGTTTGTTATTTGTTATGGTATTTATTTTATCAACGAAACCTTATATAATTTTTTAGAATGTTTTCAATTCTAACATTATTTAAGTGCATGAAGTTCATTATTTAAAATTGTATTTGTCAAAATTGTATTTATTTAGTTTTTTTCCTTATTATTATTATATTATTTTATATATATTATATATATTATATTATAATTGTTATTTTATTTTTAAATTGACTTAAACAATCGAGGTTAGTGATGGTCTTGTATTTTATTTAAAGAATATTTTCACCATACCAGATTTTTATTTAACATTTCAGATGGTAACACGCGGACGATTTTTTAAAATTTAAATTGATGCATTAATAATAAGCTATTTCAGACAATGTCTTAAGCAACATTTACTTAAGACTTAGGTTGAAGTTAGTCTGATAAATTCTGAAAGTTCTTAATCTTTAGCATGCCTTCGTAAAAAGGATCATTTTACACATAAAGTTAAGTTACTTTAGCATTGAATAATAGGATTATCATGAGGGAATAACATGAAGTTGTATCGTGTTCATTCACAGTAAATATTAAAAGTTCCGGAGTAGAATGGCCGACAATAGTTCCAAGAGGAAATACTTATTTGCATTTCTAACTTGATAGTCAACTCTTCCTGGATTGTAACTTTTTCCTTTTCTTCGAACTATTCGCTGACTGCACTTTCAGAATATACTCTGTCGAAGAGTGTTAAAAATTGGAAAAACGAGATAGCTATAGGTCGAAACATTTTTTTATCACGTTAGTCAAGTTAAAATAAAAAGAAATTGGCAATACACTCAATTTTAAAATGGATAATTATGAAAGAAAGAAGAATATTATTTCTTAATCAACTTTAATTGAAAATCCCAGTAGTCTAACAAATAAAAAATGATAAGAACGTCTTTTGTTAATTAGGGAGTGAAAATGGATGTCTCTTTTTAATTATGAAATAATTTTGGCCAACTCCAAGATCTTCCACTTTCAAATTTCAGATATTTGAAGAACAAATGATAGAGAAATCATAATTTAAATTTAAATCATGAATTTTTAGTAAACTAATAAATAAAAAAAAGCCCTGTGGAGTCACACTTTAACCGCTATGTTTACATAATTTACTGTACAAACTATTATCATAAACGCATATATATGTAAATCAAAACAAAATGAAATATTCACAATGAAAAATTGTAAAAACTTTTTTTTTGTTTTTTGTTTTTATA
Source organism: Piezodorus guildinii (assembly GCA_023052935.1). Classification (NCBI taxonomy): domain Eukaryota; kingdom Metazoa; phylum Arthropoda; class Insecta; order Hemiptera; family Pentatomidae; genus Piezodorus; species Piezodorus guildinii. Next base: position 155,031,242 of record CM041293.1, on the reverse strand, counting down.
TTTTATTGAAATTTACAACTGTATAGGAATACATCAAGTAAATGTGCTGATTAAAGATAGTGTACATGAAAAACCTGAAGAGAAACTGCCCATTGGCAGCACTCTAGTAATTAATCCAAACAAGAAGGTCTCGAGGCCATCTTCTTTTCAGACGCCTCGGAGGATTGTCGGGAATTGAAGAGGAAGCAAGGATTGAAACTAGTGGGTTAGAGTGGGATTGGAGTTTGTCATGGAAGGATTGATACCTGGTTCGGACCAAATCAGCTACAAAGGGAATATTAAGGTCTTTATGGATAAGCTTATTCGTGACAAAATAAGGAGCGTTTAGGATTTTTCGAAGGATTTTGGATTGTAAGGATTGGATACGGGAAGAATTTGATGGTTTAGTGGAGCCCCATAGCTCAACTCCGTAAGTCCAGATAGGTCTTATGATGGTCATGTAGATGAGTCTTTTGTAGTTAAGTGAAAGGTTAGAGCGTTTGTCTAGTAAGTGTTGAAGTAACCGAAAGCGGCGAGCAGTTTCTTGTCGTTTCAGTCTAGTGTGCGGATTCCATGTTAAACGTTTGTCAAGTAGAAGCCCAAGGTAGCGGATCTGTTCAACTGGAACGAGCGGAATGTTATTAAAGGATACTGTAGGGCAGGATGTCATAGGTTTACGACGTAGGGTGAAGGTAATTTGGTGGGATTTGTTGGATTTTATTTTAATTCTCCAATTCTGACACCATACCTAAGGTCTCTGATGTGGGATTGGGATTTTGAGAGGCAACAGTGGGATCATTATTGACTGATAATACACAAGTGTCATCTGCATAAGTAGAAAGGAAAGTATTAGGATGTGATGGGATATCAGCTGTATAAACTGTATAAAGAATGGGTCATAGGATACTGCCTTGAGGAACACCAGCAGACTGGGTAAAAATTGTTGAATAGGAACTATTGTTGTTGATTCTGAAGGAGTAAAAACTTAAAAATAAGAAATATACGTCTAGATACAGGTTTGTTTTTCACCAGTTTAAAGCTAATTAAATGAAGAAGTTTTTGCTGAGAAACGGAAAATCTAAAACCTAACTATAGAAGAGTATATACTTAGAAATATTTAAAATAATTAAATATATGTTAATTATCATTCAAGCATGGTTAATTAATTAACTAAAAGTTATTTATAGGGGCTAAGTTAATATATATATGAAGGATTAACTTCATATACCGTGTAGGGGAAATAAGATAGGTAGAAAAGTAATTTTATTTTAAAATTAAAGGTAATCAAAATAAAAGTTTTCGGAATATTCGGACATCTCAAGCAGCCTTTTTATCACTATTCTATCGATCGGTTTTAAATTTCCCAGATCTCAAAATAAATTCCTTTTTTAATAAACTTAAAAATGGTGAAAAAAACAAAGCTACCATTCATTGTATATAATCACCTATAGGTAGGATGCGAGAAGTAAAAGTAAATTTTTAAAAATACGTAAAGAAAATTCCAGTTTTTTATGTTCTCATAAACGCCTATAAAAATTTTTGTAGCAGGTATAAAACCTCAAGAGAAAAAAAAAAGTTCATAAATCCATGATCCAATGCAACAAATTAGGAGGCAAATCAAATGTTAAGATATTTCGTATTATTCTTGGCTTTTATCAGTAGTGAGATCCATTCAGATAAAATAACTCCTAAAACAAACATTACTTTAAAATATGAGGTTTCCTACTTAACTGTCATATCAGTATAAAATGAGTGATAAAAGGTTGTTCTCAACCAAAATATCAGCTGAATATTCTTAGAGATATAAACATTTAATTTTCTGCATGGCCTTGTGCGACACCTATTTTCTTATTTTGAGGGTTTAAGATTTTAACCTTCTGGGAAATTTCCTTTTTACTTTCACTTACTATATATAGTAAGGGAAAGTATTGCGATCGTGAAAATTTTCGAATTCCAGTTTTCATACGAAAATAGACATTATAGGGTCCCCTGAGTCCAAATAACAAGTCCCGCAAAAAGGTCTAAGCGTGTGTGTGTATAGTGTCCGTTGGTAACTCCCGGGCGGAAACGGTAAGTCGTATGAAACTGAAATTTCATATTTAAGAAAATATACGCCTGAGATGTTACAAAACCTTTTTCATCAAAATGATCTTACCAGAAGAGCCACTTTATACTGTGCATTTTGCACCTTTTTTCGATTTTCTCAAAAACGGTTCCGACGAGTTTGATTAAACTGGCTATATCGATGTATAATTTAATAGGCTTAAACGTCAATTTTATTATTAAAATGGTCTGACAGGGATTAAATGCCGATAATTTAAATTGTCTACCCCTAAAGTACCTTTAATTTTGTAGATTCTATAAAAATAACCAAATTATCTTGTTAGCATTGGTAAATAACAGCTAAATATGTAAGTTATGCGAATTTAAAAATACAACTAAAAGAGAAGGGAAAGAAAAAATATTATCTGATACACAAGCTTGTAAAAGTCAATACAGATTGATAAAAAGCCGATAAAACTAAGTGATTATTTTAGATAACAATATAATAGAGTTTTTAATAAAACACATGTTTCTATATTAATTCAATTTCATTAATTCTTTAATGGTTTCACTCATTTTTATTGTTTGTTGTTTATTTATTTAACGTCACTTTATGCTACTACGGCTAATCGGACGATGCTACAGGGGAGTCCTAAATTTTGCCTATCCAGGTTTTATTAGGATAGGGATCTTTAACGAGTACCTGACATCGCACAGGCTCGGGACCACCTTTTAACGTCCCCTCCGAAGGACGGCGTAACTAAGGATTTTTACTCCCATTAAAAAATCCTAGGACCACCTGCGGGTTTGAACCCGTGACCTTTAGCATGGGAGGCTGTTACGCTAGCCACTCAGCCTCATTTTTATTTCTAACTGTATATGAAAATTCTTTAATCGATTTTTAAAACGGAGGTAAGTGAAAGTCGTGTGTTGACCGCACCAGAGTTTTTTCATTCTGTACCACTTGTTTTTTTTTACCGATTCAGTAGATTTATTTGTGTTTTTCTGATGAAAACCATAGCTAACAGCAAAATCTACAAGATTAGACTTTCATCTTTGACTATTGAGAATCGGACAACGAGTCACATAATTTTTTTGTTTCACTTAAGGTCTAGTATCTGCTTTCTGCTCTTAAAATATGACGAGAAATTTACGAGACACCCTGTATATATATATAGTTATTTATTTATTTGTTATTCTTTTCTACGCATCATATCCTTCGACCTCCAGAATATCAACTATAAATGACTAAAACCTTCTCAGTTCTCATGTAGCGGTGAAGGGGAAATTTTATCAGAGCAGGTTGTTATCAGAATTTACGCACTAAGAATAATGGGAACCGACGAAGGCCTCGTGAAAGAGGTCAGAGATATCGGTCGGTGGGGCACATGGTCGAGGGTATGATCCGATCCAGGGGGATGCTAAAATAAAAATCTTGTTTACAGCTATTCCTACAATCTCGCCCCACGGGGAGTGCTCTGCCCTAAATCCCGCCTCTCAGGGTCCAAGTCCCATGGCCCTTCTTATCAACTCTAGGGCATTGGAGCTTAGAATGTTTTTTTTTTTTTGTTTTTTTGTAATTAACATTTTAAAATGACAACTATGAAATCTTCCCTATTACTCTATTCTAAATTGTAAATAACCAGACGTTGATGACCTTGAGGTTTTACGCCTTAAAGCCCTAACAAACAACACAATTGTAAATAATCGCATATATTAAAAATTCAGATTGAAAAATTTGTACTTAATTATAGCTTTTTCCCACTCAATTTTTAATTTCTTTACGCATAATATTTGATTTTTTTATTTTCAAATAAATATTTTTTTCTTCACTAATTCCTTGGATTTAATGCGAATAATTTCAATAATATGCTTAGTTAAATATATCTGATGATATATTCAGCCGAAGTTCACTCTTCACAATTCCTTGGATTTGATGCACATAATTTCAATAATATGCTTGGTTGAAAATATCTGGTAAGATTTTTCACCCAAAAGTGGAAATTTTAGACTGAAGTACGAAGATGATTTTTTCTGTTCAGTTTCCCCTAAATTTTATGCTACTCTTCGTGATTGTCGCGTAAAATATTGATTAAATTTAAATTTCATAATAATAAAGACCACCAGTTTGTGGTGCGAACATCCCACTTCATTTAGCCCTATCATTGAGTGGTGGATGTTTTCTCGTCTGCATTGCAGCGTAGATCGTACTCCAAAGGAGCCTTTCTTTTACCATGTCAAGCCTTTTACCAAGTGTGGCACTCAAGACTGCTGTAAAAACTTTGTAAATTCCTCCCTCCTTCCTTCTTAACCAGTCCTTGCTATCTGTCTGACACATTCTTATAAAATAAATCACAATAGTTCGTCTTCTTTCCGTTTTATTCTGTCTGCTGATGATCCTCAAGGCAGTATCCTGGGACCCATTCTTTACTCAGTTTATACAGTTGAAATCCTAATCCATCTTAACACTTTTCTTTTTACATATGTAGATGACACGTGTGTGCTATTAGCCAATAACGATTCAACCATTGGTTCTAAAACTCTCAACCTCACATTAGCGATCTTGAGGTAGGTGTCAGAATTGGAGAATAAAAATATAGTCTAACTAATCCTACGAAATAACATTTATCCTACGTCGTAAACCTAATACATCCTATCCTAGATAATACTTTAATAATATCCAGGTTGAACAGTTTTCTCTTCTAGGACTTGTGTTTACAACCACTTTATACTTTCCTAATACTAATTAGAGAGACGTTCTAACCTTCTACTTACCTAAAAAAGAATCATCTACAGGACCATCATATGGCCTTTGTGGACTTAGGGAGTTGAGCTTTGAGAATTCTTTTCGTAACTATCGAATTCCACCTGTTTTCAATGATCCAATATAAATACTTCGTAAAATTTTCAAGGCTCCTTTGTCACGAATAAATACATCAATAAAGACCTTAATGTTGCTGATTCGGCCTAAACTAGATATCACTACATCCATTACAAACTTCATTCTATTTCAATTCCTTCTTCCTTTTGAATTCCTGATTTTCCTCCAAGGCGTCTGAAAAGATGGCCTCCAGACATTCTGCTTTAGATTAGGTAATTACATTGCAATATAATATAGCTTTAGTTTTAATTATTATAGTAGTATAAACATACTGCTATAGAGTAGCTAACGAAGGCTGTCAATGTGCAGTTTTATACTCTTTTTTATCCTATAGTACATTCAGTTGTTGTAACATCTAATAAAGCATAAATTAGATTTAAAAAAAAAAGAACTTACTAAATTGAGATTTTTATTCCATTTTTTCCCAACACGTTAAACAATTCATATAGAATTTTTTTATATAATATATTTTTCGCTGGATAAATTTTTTTTGAATTAGTGATGCGGATCATTAATATCCTTACTTAAATATGGCGGAAGAATGATTTTAAGTAACAATGAAAACTTTTAACATGAGTAAAAAGCTAACTGACTTTACATTACACGTCTCTCTTACGTGATTTCGTTCGATATAATGATTGTATTGAAATACAGAGTGAATCACTGTTATGTCAGGTACTCGTTAAAAGATCCCTAACATAATTAAACCTGGATAGGCAAATTTTTAGAACTCCAACTGTAGCATCGTCCGATTAGCCACAGTAGAATTAAGTGTATAGTGTAGTATTAAGTGTCGTTAATGATTTAATAATCAAACAACTTATATGTAATATTTTAACTGTTAGTTTATACCTGGAATTATTTATATTTATTCCATTTTCGTAGAACAAACATTTTTTACTTTACAATAGCTATCCAAATGTCCAAGATTTTATATTAAAAGAAACTGCACGATAAGTAAAATAATATATTTATATTTCATTTTATAAAAAAAAAAAAAAGTTCTTCATAATCCTATAAAATAAAACAAGCTATTATTTAAAAACTTGTGAGATTGCTTAATTATTCATTTTATGTCTGTAAATAATTTTGATTCATATTATTTACCCAAAACATTATTTGCGTTACGGAGGATATAGAAAACTAAATCATTTTTTAAGTGGAAAATATGGACCAAAATTATTTATAAACCTATGACATATAATATAAATAATATATATATATATATATATATATATATATATATATATAATTGGTTTCTTATTTAGTTCTCTCGTAAATCAATATTAAATATGAGAAAATGGATAGAAAATGTATCAAAAACAAGTAGATAATTAAATAAATTATAATTGTTTAAAATTTAATGTATTTTTAAAGATTCTGTTACCTGAAGGTTGTTGATGATGATGGAAGAGAGCGAAACGGGGCGTTGTGACATGATCGTGGGAGACATGACCTCACCCCGGACAATTGTTCAGTCCGGCTCCTGCAACATGGCAACATGATTATCTAGTGTTAAATGTTTTAATTATTATACATGCATGATAATTAACTAGAAGCATTAACTAACTACATATATAGTGTAGAGAGATGAGATGGTGATGGAAAAGTCGTTTTATTTTCAAGATTAAAGGAAATACAAATAAACGTTTTCGGGATATTCGGCCAATTTAAGCAGCTTTCTATCGCTCTTATCACGGTTTTAAATTTTCCAGATCTCAAAAAAAAATTCTTCATTCAAAAAACTTTAAAATGGTGAAAAAAAAGGCCACCTTCATTGGTCATTCAAGAATGAGATAAGCCAAAAGTAAATTTTAACAAATCTGGTGCGCGCAACACACGACTTTTACTTAGCTCCGTTTGTTAAAATTGATTTAAGAACTTTTAAATACATTTAAAGATACAAATAAATTTTTATTTATTTTATTGATACAGGCAATCCACAACATAGATGATGTTTGCCGACGTTAAATATTGCTATTTCAAATATATTATCAATAACAGTTTCATAGTTATATAGATTGAGAAGGTAGATGTATGAAAGGTAGGTAGGAATATGGAGAAGGTTAATTAAGATTGCAAATTGATTGCAAATAAATTGTTAAAGAATTAATTATTTTGAATTTCAAAAGAAACATGTGTTTTATAAAAGAATCGTTTATATATTATCTAAAACCTTTAAAATTCCGTCAATTGGATAATAGAAATAGTACAAGTCTATATTTACTGAACCCAAGACTCTTTATTGGTTATGTTTTATTTTATTGCATATTTAGAGTAATTTATAGTGTTGTAATTCCATGATATAGTCAATAATATAAGAAACTTTTACATATTTCCTAATTTAACTATCAGCCTATAAGAATATATCATAGAAAAGGTGATGTGTACCGAGAAAGGCTTAAATATGGATGAAAAGATTCCGTTTTGGGGTATGCCGATGATTTAGTACTGCTAGGGAAGACACGGAAACCATACAACTAAATACAAGAGTGTTAATAAAAATCGGTAAAGAGATAGGACTCGAATTAAATACCAATAAGACAAAATATATGATTAGTAGCAGAAACAGTGGCGATCTTGGTGATATTGATATATCAAGGCATACATTTGAACACGTAGAGAAATTCAAGTATTTAGGTTCAATGATAAAAGAAAAATGAAATCCAGGAAGAAATAAAGTCCCGGTTAAAGGTGGGAAATGCGTGTTATTATTCAGTTGCTAAGTTACTTAGCTCGCGACTTCTATCTAAAAACTTAATGGTTAGAATTTATAAAACTATTATTCTTCCGACGGTTCTTTGAGGATGTGAAACGTGGCCACATACTTTGAAAGATGAACAATAGCTTAAGGTTTTCGAAAATAAGGTACTGCGTGAAATATTTGGTCCGAAGAGAGATGATGCCACTGGGGAGTTTAGAAGGTTGCACAACGCGGAATTACGGAACTTGTATCCTGTAAATATATAATTAAGTTGATAGCATCGCGGAGACTCAAATGGGCGCGTAAAGTTGTTAGGCTTGGTGAGGAAAGTTGATCCGACTGGTAGGCGTCCGAAAGGTAGGCCGAAGCGTCGATGGGAGGTTTGCGTTAAGGCTGATTTCGGGAGCTTGGCCTTAAACGGTGAACATTGGACGAGTCTGTGTAGGCGGAACATGGTGGTATCGGCTTCGAACCTTCCTGTTCGGTAGGCCTATTATTATTATTATTAACTATCAACCATTTAGTAATATTTCTTATCAAGTATACACCAATGATAAACAAAGAAATATACAGATAATATTCTTATTACGTTTAGTTATGCTGTTTATTACTGGATGATTTTAAAAACGGTCGTTGCAAAATTATTTCGAATAATTACTTCCAAACACAAGCACGATGAATGGGTTTTCAAATTTCGAGTTAACTTTTAAATGGCCTATTACAGGAAATGTATTGTCTTCAAGATAAGAAGTAACTACTAATCAATGTCAAACAAAAACCAAAACACCATAGGCATAATAATCTTTAGAGCATGACTAAAAAATATTATATCTCAGTTAATATTGCTCTAATTTGATCCAGATGCTTGCTTTATTTTTTATTTTTCATTAAAGAACTCAACCATTAACCAAAATTCGTACAGAGAATAATCACAGTATATAGTAAAAAATGCGCTAACCAGATTATTTTAGGGTATAAAAATCTAAATCGTTCTATCCTAAACTTCATATTCTCCACTCGACTTCCTCTTGTCAGGAAACCACTCAAGTCCTTCAAGAACACGAGAGTATTGGAAGCCGTCATGGGCACATCTTGGTTGAAGGGTTGTCGAGTATCCATAGGAGTCAGTAGAGTGGAAGAGTGTTTCTTCTGCCCTAAGAGCTCGGTTCACTTGCCACAGCTTTTAGATCATGTCGCTCATGACAGAAAGGAAATAAAAAAAAAAAAAATCTTATTTAATATGAAAACACAAGTAAAAAAGTTAGATCATACCGTCCTTCGGAGGGGAGGTAAAATGGTAGTTTCGAGCCTTTGCTATGTCAGCTACATGTTAAAGATCCCTATCCTAATTAAATCTGGTCATGCAAAATTAAAGACTCCTCTCAGCACCATCTGATTAGCTACAGTCTTGGGGGAACAGAACATTTAAGGCCGTAAAAGTTCTTTTGATCACAACATCCTGCAGGCTTTGTGGAAGAAAGCCCCAAAGCAACTGTTCGAGAACTTGCAGAGAAACTTAACCTTAGCGAATCCCTAGTTACCTTCTCAAGGCGATTCTAATAAGTAAAAAAAAATCTTGAAAGTTGGGTTCTACACACATTAAACGTCCTCCAAAAAACTTATGAAGTTAGTGCTACGCTTCTTTCCCGAAACAAAAACGACCCTTTTATGCCAAGAATCGTTACTAGTGATAACAGTAGACGATCTGCACAATGGATCGACGAAAGTTAAGTAAAGTTAAAACACTTTTTAAAGCCCCTTACTCAGTAAAAAAAGGTGAATATTACCGTTTGGTGTGCTTCATTTGGTTTAATAAACTACAGCTTCTTAAACCGTGGATAAATCATCAATGTCAAATCGTATTGTAACCCAATAAAATGCGAAATCATAAATAATGTCAGTCATTTAGAAGGGACCCATTTTATTGCAGGACAACCACATGTTTCATGTGTGACAAATCAAAAGCTGTTAAAGCTTGAAAAGACCTCTCATCTACGGATTATCATTTCGTTTTTGATTCTATATCACTACTTACGGGACAAACAATTAGACAGGCAAGGAGTATTAGAAAACACATTTTCAGAAGTTATCACCTCTTAAGATAGAAAATCCTTTCTGAGGGAATAGAACATTGCTAACTCGTTGGTTGAAATGCATTGATACTCGTGAGGACTATACCGATTAAGTAAAACAGTTCTTTCAGTACATTATTCTTACTTTTTTTATTTTATTTAATTATTTACAGTAATTTACAACTGTATTACACAATAAGTAAATATACAGAATGAAAAAAAAAGTCATGAAAATGTCTTCGAGAATGAACTAACCTACCACTACTCCACTGACTATTTTAAGGCAGAAGATCCCAAGGCCACCTTATTTTTAGTCGCCTCAGAGGGTTATCAGGGATATCTAAGGAAGATAAATTACGGAGAAGTGGGGTTGTGTGGACAGGGAGTTTAGAATGAAAAGAGGAGTATCTATCACGGGCTATATCTGCAGTAATTGAATGTTTAGGTCATTATGGAGGAGTTGATTTGTGACAAAATAAGGGGCATTTACTATTTTGCGAAGGATTTTGGATTGTAAGGATTGGATGCAGAAGGAATCAGATGGTTTCATAGAGCCTCAAGGCTCGATTCCATATGTCCAAATAGGTCTGATAATAGTGATGTAAATGAGTCTTTTGTAATATACTGGAAGTTTTGAACGTTTGTCTAGTAAGTGTCGTAGTAATCGGTATCTTCGAGTAGTTTCTTGTCGTTTCAGTCTTGTGTGAGGATTGTTTTCTTTTTAAAAGAAGTTCTGTATTATCTACCTGTCGACCCAATAGATAGATTCCACGAATTTAGCAACGACGTAATCCTACAGTAGGGTGGTTTTAATGTGTATTTTTATTTAAAATCTTACGTTTTAGTTAAAATTGTGCTAGACTAACAGTTTTTATTGAATTATTTTGTAGACGGTATTTAAAAGAAGAAATGAGTACCTAAACATTGATTGATAAATAAAATGAGTCAGTTATATAAAATAATGTAAACATACTTGTTCACTACTCTTTATCCATTAAAATAATTTACACTATGATAATAAGAAACTTAAAAAGTTATTGTCACATTCTATGATCTTTATCCTGAAGAAAGCTCAGATGTCCGATTTATTAACCTTTACATGGCTGAATATTCACATAAAATAATATATTCTGATATTCCATTTGATATTATTCCATGAAATATCTGTATATCGAGCCGAGACAGACCAAGGGTATCGACGAGCAATAAGGGCTCTGGTTACTGTTACGTGTGGGTTGTTAGGCCCCTCAATTTCCAGTATCTCTCCAAACAGACCCTATTTTTAGCCCTCGCTAAGGGTGCCTGGTCTTAGGGGACGGTGTCCATATCCATAAAGTCGGCGAGGAGGGGGTCATAAATTGTGTCAGCTCACCGGTAATATTACGAGGCATCATCAGGGAAACATTGGTCAGTAGTCGTTTTTACTGGTAGCCATAACAGGGTTATATACAGGAAAGAGGGGATTTTTTATTCGATTCTATCAAATATAAAAAAAAATAAGATTGCCGTCAATGACCCCTCGATTTACTCTTAAAATTCAATGTATCGGAGCTTCAGTAGGTATTTATGATAATATAAAATCTCACATAACATTTAAAGAGAAAAAATTCTCACCATTTTGGGGATATGCAGTGAGCTAAAAATATAACACTGTCTCATATCATTTCATATTTATCAATGCCAACTTCATTGAATTTAGTATTTTATTTTATTAATGCATGTAGTAGTATTCCTGTTTGACCTAATATCTTCCCTACAACTTACGCTGATGACACAGCTATCTTATCCTCTCACTTAGATCCCGAAATTGCATCCATAGGCCTCCAAATGCACCTTTATCAAATTGAAGATTGGTGTAACAACTAGGGAATCAATGTTAATCAATCCAAATGCAAACATGTCACCTTCACCCTTCGAAGACAATCCTGCCCTCCAGTTCTCTTTAACTCCATCCTGTTCCCTTTCTCTGACACAGTCCGGTATCTTGGCTTCCTTCTGGACAAAAGACTAACTTGGAACCTGCATAATAGACTTAAGCGACAAGAACTTAATCGATGATTTGGCCAATTATACAGACTACTGAACAGAAATTCTAAACAGAAAACAAACAAATAAAACAGCCAAATTTTCTGACATTAAACGCATCCAATCCTCCCACTCATAAGTCCTCCGAACAATAGTTAATGCTCCTTATTATGTATCCAACCATACCTTACACCGCGACCTAAATATTCCATTTATTTTAGACCTTATACCATCAAAATTCTATAAATTCCATCAGAGCCTTATTCATCACCCTGATCCGCTAGCTCAATTCCTATCCAGCTTTACACATCCTTACCATCCCCCCAGAAGGTTGAAACGGCAGTGGCCTCAAGACCTCTTGTAATATGTATGTTGGAGTTCTAGCATTGGCTAGATTCTCCACTCACGGGATGAATGATTGAGAATTGTTTATAGGTATGAGTGACTTTTGTATATATTCTCATTGATTCTGTTTTGAATATATGTATATTGTAATATTATTTTATACATTTATTGGTTTGTATATATTGTGTGAATGTAGTATGAATGTTGTAGTTTATCAACATTGAAAATGTCCTAATTGGACTGATTGTAACATTACTCAATAAAAATTCTTTCTGGATTAATAATTAAAAAAAAAAATCAATGCATGTAAAACACGTCTACAAACACTAGCCAGTTGTAGCATTACAGTTTTTTAGAGTGCGAATGGAGATGAAGATGAATCCTATATTTGCGTTAAGCGCATAAAATTTGACCATTTAGCCTCTCTGATGATCTTCATAGCAGTCAAGAAGTCTATTTTTTGTTGTTGTTTTTTTTTGGAGGAAAGGGGAGAAGAAACGAGTTGAGGAATACGACTAATAATATATAAGCTCCCCGTTTTCGGCTACTTTGGCACTTACTAAATAGATGCTTTAAATTTCTACTTTACTACAGAAAACTTCTTTACTTGACTATCATATGGCCAATAGAAGTTTTCTTGTATCCCATTTCTAAAATTCAAAATCATTCGTAAAATCTCATTGCTCCTTACGCTGTCACAAGTATACTAACCCATAACGACCATGATGTTCCATGTGTTACTGATTAAGCCTGAACAAGGCATTAATATTTCTACCAAAAACGCTTGAGTTCTAGGCCTTTCAATTTTGAAGCGTCTGAAAATAAAGTGGTTGCAAGCCAGATTGAATATTTCAATTGGAGTGCTACGATAGGGTAGTGTCTTAACATGTTTGTTTCATCTCATTTTGTCTTTGTGCATATTCACTTAACGTATTATTATTTTTTTTTTATTCATTCGCAACTGTCAGAAGCTATCGGACATTAAGAAAATGTCCTGTATAAATAGTGAGATCAGATATTTTGGTAGACATGGGGAAGAAATGTGCCCAGCATCACCCCTTTCTTGACTTGAATTTATCAGAGATGGTTTCTCATACAGCTCTCTTTGGCATTTTTTAAACATTACATTTAAAACGTCAATAAATAATATTTTTGAAAAGTTACCAAAAAAATCCCACTTAAACTATAATTAAATATACCGCTGAAAAATGAATAATGGAGAAGTTTTTAGAGCCATATTATGAATAGAAAGACCTTACTGTGAATATGCTTATTTACAACTCTAGATAAAGTTAGGGCGGAAATGTGTCAATAGTAGAAGCGGAGAGAATGTTTTTTGCCAGGCCCTAAGGGACGTTCGGACAGGGCGCAACAGGAGAACAGTAGACACTGCCAATGGAGGATCCTTTTTTTATTCCTATTTTATTTTTATTTTTTATTTTTCCTATCCAGGGACATTTTCCTGCTTTATTGAACGGTTTTCAAAACAAGATCAAATGTTCACTAGAACCTTTCTTTTATAGTCAACTTATACTTTATATCATATTACTATATAACAATTTATATCTGGTGTTTCTTAGAGCTTCTGGAGTTCCTCGTTTGTCATATTCCACCCGTGTTATAAAACGCCAGATATAAGAGGGCCAGGATAAGATGCCTGGGGAACGTACATAGAATAGAAAAAGGTAGATAGTAAAAATAATGATGTAGGGACACCTTGGTGCAAGGAGGCTGAGGAGGAGAATACAAGATGTAGAGGAGGGCCTTAGGTCGCTGGGTGTCGGCAGAAAGAGAAGAGCAGCCGAGGACAGGTCAGAGTAGAGGAGGATCACTGAGGGAGCCAAGGTCCTGCAAGGACTATAGCGCCGATAGATAAATAGATAACCATTTATACAGCTCTTTAGGAAATTAAATGACTTATCAGTAGAGTAATAAATTAATCAAAAAGCTAAGTAAATACGAACCAACAATATTGTCTGTTTGTATTCAAGGAAAATGGTACACATTCATGGAAAGTGGCTAAGTTTAAAAAACTGTATTTCCTATACTTCTCATTTGAATTTAATGATTATTTTTTTGTTCTGTAGGACATTTAATGCTATAGCTCTAATATAATATTCCGTAGTTTACCACGGTTTCTTAATGCGAAAACTCTATACATATTTTTCTAATTCTTCAACAAAAAAATTATATATATATATATATATATATATATATATATATATATATATATATATATATATATATATATATATATATATATGGTTATAATCCTATAAATAGGTAAAATTTGTTTATTTTTCCTTTTTTTTAACAATTGCTGTCGCAATAAGAAAACTGTAGAATTTGTTCTGTATCTTCAAATATAACTGTGATATTGAATTAAAACATTTTAATCGGCCGGTTATTCTAAACCAATCGGCTGATATCTATCAAATAGGAGAATGAATAGCTAAATTACGTATGACAGATAAGTTTGTTAGTACACGTTATTTGGTGAAAAGCAAAACATCGAATTTTGAGTAGGGTACTTCTGTTTTCTTGATAGATTACAGCGGTAAAAAGACTAAACCAAAACATATGAAACGTTATTTATTACCAACGTTACGCTGCTCAAAGAGTAAAAATTATTCTTCCATTCAACGACTTAACAGAAATATTTGCCAACAAAACAGATGTCTAAACAAAAAAATCACAAAACAAATCGCTTATAAGCAGCAAATAAATTATGAAATAGAGATCCACTGATTAAAGCGATTTATTAATTAGGGGCGTTTTACAACGTAGTAGTCTCTCCAATTCTCGCCACTTTTTATTAAATCATTTAATCTTATAGTTAACATAGATTTTTTTTTTATTAGAAAAATAAATAGTAATTTGGGAATTAGTTGATCAAACGATCGGGATAGGAACCATACAAAATTATAAAGGACGATATTAACAAATAGCTGATAATTTCACAAGTCTCCCCCTCTAAAAAAAAATAAATAAAAACAAAATGAAATCTGCTTAATATAAAAAATAAAAAAAATGCCAGCCCTACCAGCTCTCTCAGAACTCTACTTCTGACGCCAGCTTTTTCCTTTCGTAAATGATATTTACTTGCGACATATCTAACACCGATTCTTATGTATTGTATATAAATTTTTAGGAATTATCAACCCTTTTACGCGATTTAAGGGCTTGTAGAGGGGTAGAAAACCAGTAAATTTCTCTATATAACATTTCAATATACCAATATTAAGTATTTTTTCTGTCAAGGAAGCAAACATTATACGGTATCACTTGTAGCTGGGTGGTTAGCAAAACAGACTCCTATACCAAAGGTCACGGGTTCAAAACCGCAGTTGGTCCTAGGATTTTTTAATGGGAGTAAAAAATCCCTAGTCATGCCGTCCTTCGGAGGGGACGTTAAAAGGTGTTCCCGGGCCTGTGCGATGTCAGGTACTCGTTAAAGATCCCTATCCTAATAAAATCTGGATAGGCAAAATTTAGGACTCCCACTGTAGCATCGTCCGATTAGACAAAGTGACGTTAAATAAATAAACAAACAAACAAAGCAAAAATTATACCGCTTAAAGTCACTAAAGTATCAATTAAAATATCACCATAATAATAAAATAAATAAATGAAAAAATAGTTAAATTAGCTTTTTTGGTTTGTCGATTTCGCTTAAAAAGTTGCTGTAACATCTCACACACGTACGCATCTAAATATGATATTTCAGTATTAAAAAACATTTGTTTTCATAGCTAACTAAATATAACACACGCGCGGAAACTTACATACATACAGATCTTTCTCATTTGGATTCAGGGGACTTAAAACGTGTATTTCTAGTGAAAACTAGAATTCAAAAAAGTTTCATGATCTCAACACGTCCCCTTATTAAATGTTTCATATATAATAATAATAATAAATTCTTTATTTATTCTAGGAGAAGTCCCTTCAGAATAATGTTACAAACAAATTAAATTACAGCTTTAGTGTCTTAAGAGTAAAAAAAAATAAATAAAAAGCAACAGTAATGACAAAGAAAATGAATAATAGTTATAAATCCAAAGGTAGCTTCTTATAATAATTTAGAAAACATACAAAACAAATTAGACAAGAATAAAAAAAATAAAATATGTTCATATATACTTTGCAAAATAAATTATGCGTAAAATAAAAATCATAAATCTTTAATATACTAAAAAAAATGTGATAAATAATCGTTTATCTCTGCCGATTTTGATTGAAATTCGCAAATCACTTGAGGTCATTTGAAAATTAGATAGACAGAAAGTGTTTGAATAAACGGGATTTGAAGGTCGGAAGAGTATTGGAATGACGGATATAAGAAGGAATAGTATTCCATATGGATGAGGATCGGATAAGGAAAGATCTGTCGAATGCTGCGGTTCGATGAGGCGTTATATACAGGTCTGAAGACCGCGAACGAGTGTTGCGGGAGTGGATGGAGGATTTAAATGAAAGTATATCAGAGATGTACGATGGACGTTGAGATTGGAGAACTTAAAAGAGAAAGGATGCCAGAAAGTACTTAGAACGGTAAGATGGGTTTAACTCCTCGTAGAATATAGGAGAATGAAAGTAATTAACATAAAATTTTCAACTCTTAGCTGTGAAAAGTATTAAACTATCTATTCTATGATGTTAATTATCGAGCAAATATTTATTATAAATTTGCAGATGAATTCTATACAAATAAAGATTACTTATTAAAAAATCATATAAATATGATCATTAAATATTTGAAAAAAAAATGTTTTTCGAGATTTATTTGTTATTATATGCTTTATGCCGTGTAAATATTGTATGAATGTAGTATGTATGATATCTTTCAGCACTACTATTAATGTCTAAATTGGGACAGATTGTAATTTTACTCAATAAAAATTGTTGTGGAAAAAAAAAAAATTTATGCTCATTACTGAAAAATAATAATTTAATAAATAAAGTAAAAATGAAGCGTAACATAGTTCGAATTTACATAAGTAATATGTATAAGTGCACAGAATACTCACAATTAGAGATATATTATTTCTATCTGCTCAAATATAAATAAATGTACAAAGGAATAAAAATATAGACAAACTAAACACGTTTGTTCCGTCCCAACTGACAACTGAGAACTCAATGTTAGCCGGCAGATCTTATCTTTTGTGTTTTTCCAAGACAGGACACTTTTTCAATGAGCTACGTCCTGGCGTACAACGATAGCTCTGTATTTGTAGATCTCTGGTCGTTTTCAAAGAAAGTAAGGTTCCGCGGAGACACAGTATGACCTAACAGGGAATTCCGAAGACTGGCCTACATACCGAGTCGTGAAAACTAAGAAGGAACACTAATTATATACCCTTTACAGCGGCTCTACTTGGAAATTCTTTAATTCCGCGAAGAGGTGTTGGGTTACACGGGATCTGAAGATATGAAAGGGACCTGACAGTGGAATATACACGGTGTAATCGAGTTAGGGGCGGTAGGTAAGCCATTAATTCTAACTCTAATAAATACCTGCCGCATGCGGGATATAATAATTCTTACTGCCATCAGAATATCTTACAGGAGGAATGGAGGAATAAATCAATAGATGTTCTCTATTGGATAAATTATGATTTACAGAAACCAATTCGAACTAAAAAAAACAACACTTTCACAGAATTTACCACATATTCAAAATAAAAATTAATTTCAACAATATAGGCTCATTGCAGTAAATTGTAATATATGGTTTGTATTCAATTAGTTGAGATATTTATCGTCAATTATTGGTACATTAATCACATTTTTGCACTATTATTTATTCCGTTTTTAGTTCATCTTCTTCTCCGGCTCTACAGTCGAGTTGAACTTTGGCCTCTCCGACAATGCTTCGCCATTCTTGTCTGTCTATGGCCCGCCTTCTCCAGTTGGTCACTCTTATTTTAGATCCTCTTCCACGTCCCTAAATCAACATTTACGTGGACGTCCCCTCATTCTTTTCCCTGAAAACGTTACGCGCAAAACTTTTTGGGCATCCTTTCATCTGGCTTTCGCTCTACATGACCCAGCCAACTAATTCTTCTCGACTTCATGAACTTCATTATATCTTTGTTCAGCATAAGCTCATCTAATTCTTGGCTACGACTAATACGCTATATACTATGTTAGTTTATAGGACCGTAAATTCGCCTTATACTTTTTCTTTCGAACATTTTAAGAGCTCACTGGTCGGCTACCTTAAGCGTCCACGTCTCTGCGCCATAGCACACGACGCACTGTGGGGAAAACTACTATTTCAGGAGTGCAAAAGTCAATATTCGAAAGTGCGATGAAAAGCCCAACATTATTACAGATGTAAACAAAAGTGTCTTGAGATATGAAAACGAGTCCCTCTATCTTTTAAACATCCTTTATTTGTAAGTAATTATTAACAGACCGTAATGCGTATTGATATCTCAATTTGGTTCAGACCTTCATTTAGATAGGTTGTGAAATAAAAATAAAAATTTAATTATAATCATAAATGATAGCTTCAATTGAAGATAACAGATACAAAATTAATAATTAAAATACGATGGTACATATAAATTTTGGAATATTTACTTTCAATCATTTCTACACTCTAGGATTCACCTGGATTTACTTTGAATCCAACAAACCTTTTTTTTAAATGGACTGTTAAAACAATTTTTACAAGAATTGTCGGCGGCTACCAGCGGTATCGATAGTCATATATTGTTCATATGATACTTTTTTTATAAACCCATTAATTTTTACTCCTTGGGTGAAGAAAGTATTTAAATCCCCAAAATCTTAGAAATTCTGACATTTTCTAGGGTGTAGAATCCAAAAAAACATTGAGTTTCAATGGTGTCGCACTGTGGCGAATAAAATAAAATATAGTGTACCATTTTATTTAATCGTGTTTTTTTTTTTTTAAACCCATACCTACCTTCCCTTCATTATGACTCAATAACACGAGTTAGCTATGGATATTAATTTTTGTATAATTTTGTCAGAATTTATATTAACAGTGTTTTTTTAGGTCAAATAAAATTTGTTTTTCTAACTTGTCCCATATGCAACCTACGCCATGATATGTATTCATTAATCCCTAGTCGATTTTTTCCACTTATTGGTACTGGTGGATGACAATTCAATATAAAAAAAATTGGTTTAAAACTGGATGGAAAACATTTTTTCTAAAAGATATTTTTTTAATTTCCATTTTCAGTTAGATTTCTATGAAAAACAAACAACCAATTCGTTGGTTGGATTGGCAATGTTGATATTACTCAATTCAATATATTTTTAGGGTGCATTCGAAAATTTCGAAACATTTTTGTGATCATTATGAATTTTGCAATAATAGGGGTGTTATATAATTTGAGCTTTGTCTGTTTCCTTAGTAGGGCCGATTTTCTTACCCTAGAGAGAGCATAATACGCTTTGTTGCCATACATTATTCTTCTCATTATCTCGTCACTCACATTATTTATCTCAGTGCTAACTTACGTGAAACATACCACATCTGAAATCTTCTTTGTCTTCTTCTTGCCTTAGAGCTTAATGGTACCATGTATTTGGTTTTACTTGTATTTATCTCAAGATCCACGCTTTTACTTTCTTGAACAAACTTTGCCGGAATTTCCTTCAATGCCTTCTCACTTCTTGCCAGAACGACAGTGTCACCTGCATACCCAAGTATTTGACAAAATCGAGTTGCTAGACTTCTATCAGAGACGTTGTATTGTAGTCCTTTATGAATGACAAGATTAAACAAAAATGTAGAGAAGAAGTCTCAGTTTACAAAGTCAGGTTTAGTTAGATTCGCCTAAATTGTATGCAGAAGGTTTGCGCTTAAATATTAATAACTTGTGTTATATTAAAAAAAAAAAAGTTCCTGCTGGAAAGTGGGCTGAAATTATGACTCTGCTATAGTCATAACGTCATATCAAGCTGTAAGCGAACTACGAGCCGATTTCGGCTTTTTTAACACTTAATAGCATACGTTATAGTATTCTGATGAACTAAAAACGCCAATTTGTGCTTTAGGAGTTGAACTTTGGGGCGCTACGAAACCACATATTCTCATATCCAATCCTTAAAATCCTCAATGCTCCTTTCTTTGTCACTAATAAACTAATCCATAAGGACCTTAATGTTCCATAGGTATCTGATTTGCCTGGAACCAGGTACCAATATTTCCATGACAAACTCCATTTTTACTCTATCTAATTATTTCAATCCTTGCTTTCTCTTCAGTCCCCATCAGCCTTCGAGGCATCTGAAAAGGATATTGACTTGCGAATACAAATTCTGATCGGACTGCTATCATTAGATAGTTTTCCGTTACGTGTTTTCATTCCTTTTGTCTGTTAGTATATTTATTTGATATATTGTCGCATGCAGTAATCAAATTCAATAAATAATAATAATAATAGTAAAATAATGATTAGAAGCAAAAAGGAGTGAAGGTTAAACAACATTGTGACATATTTTGTATTGATATTTTTATCCCCGAATTTCTATCGATTTAAGTGAATTTATTATTAATTATTCATATTCAACCAAACAAAAGTAAGATTACTAATAGTATACTTCCTAACAGACCCAGCTTTTGGTTTTGCTAAATAGATCTGATTGGTAATTATTAATTAATTATATATTAAAAATAAGACCAATACTATACTAATAAGTTGGTAAGCGTATTTATGCAGTTACTGCCGTATTAAAAATATATCATTAACATTAAAATATCACTATTACTACCGTTTATTTTTAAACAAATTGTTATGTATATCAATAAATAAATATAAAAAAAAAACATTAATGTTTTTGTATTTGTTCAAAATACGAATATATATGATTTCATGGTGTAAATTTTTAATGATTCTAGCACTGTAACCTGGTTGTCACCGTAAGATAATAGGATTAGAAGAACTTGACAGACAAATAATATGACTATTACCTACTTCTGTGGTAATTCAAAGGCTCTTAGATTCAAATGAGCCCTTTATACGAGATTTAGGCAACAACCCTTACTCAATACAAACCCATAGAAGAACTAAGATATAAAACAAGGAAACAGTAACGACTAAGGAAGGATTCTGGAAATTGGTTATAAAAACAGACATCGAACAAGCGAGCAGGGAGAGAATGGCCAGGAGTCAGTATTATGGTTCTTTATGGAGCCGTAAAGGATAATACCTTTCATTTCTCGATATGTTGTGTGTGTGTTTAATATATATATATATATATATATATATATATATAGATATAGAGAGAGAGAGAGAGAGAGAGAGAGAGAGAAAATAATTTTAATCTGGAACTAGGTTCAGAAATGTACAATTGAAATATAAAATACGTCTGACCATCCGAAAAAGGAACCTACTTAATTTTAATTTTAATATAAAGAGGGAAAAAATACGACAAAAACTAAAAAAATACTTTTTTTTTTTAATTTTTGAAGAAAATTGTGTACGACAAAATGGAACCAAAATTAATTGATAAACAATATTAAAATTTGAGCAGTAGATAACTATTTTCCTTCATTCAGATTTTGATATCTAGACTTGAAATACTCGTATCATAATTTCCGTGCGTTTAGTTGGGATGACAAATGGTATTCCAAAAGTTGGGATTTAAATGATGATAGAGAAGCAGCATAGTGGATATGAGTTGATAGAGAATTCAAAGGGTAGTAGAGTGGAAAGCATACACACACTTAAACTTACTTAAATAAATAAAAAATAGTTTAATTATTGCCGTTTTCTATCAAGTAGCATTTCAATGAAAGTCAATTGAGACATTGATTTCCAAAAGGTACTATATCCAATTTACACATTTTCACAGAAAACGCAAAAAACAATAAAATATGAATACAGTACTTTTTGGAATGGAACGTGGATACAGTACTTTTTGGAAATAATTAAAAGTACTTTTTGGAAGAATATAACACTAGATAAGTTGGTAATAGTCACTATAACCTTCATGATACATTGCCGATAACTGACGTCTTTATATTGTTAATTACAAACTTATGTATATTCCCCTATTCTCCCTCTGAGAAATATCTTCCTTTGTTGGATAATTACTTTGATTATATATTCTTCATAAAGAAAGTAAATATTCAAATAACAATTTATCTATTTATGTTACTATAATAAGAAAGTATGTAATTATGAAGTTTGTTTTAAACTTGTATTTACCATTTATATGACTTTAGCCAATATATTTGTATTATTAAATTCGTGCAAACAATATTTGCTTTAACTATAATAATAATAGGCTTACCGAACCCGAAGGTTTGATGCCGATACCACCGAACCCCGCCTGCACAGACTCATCCAATGTTCACCGTTCAAGCCCAAGCCCCCGAAATCAGCCTTAACGCAATCCTCCCATCGACGTTTCGGCCTACCTTTCGGACGCTTTCTAGTCGGATCAGCGAATACCAACTTCTCGGAATCCGCTCCTCACCGAGCCCAACAACTTTACTCGCCCATTTGAGTCTCCGCGATGCTATCAACTCAATTATATTCACAGGGTACAAGCGCCGCAATTCCGCGTTGTTCATTCTTCAAAGTAAGCGGCTACGTTTCACATCCGTAAATAACCGTTGGAAGAATAATAGTTTTATAAATTCTAAACTTTAAGTTTTTAGACAGAAGCCGCGAGCTAAGTAATTCAGCAACTGAATAATAACACGCATTTCCCCCATTTAACCGGGACTTTATTTCTTCCTGGATTTCATTTTTTCTTGTTATCATTGAACCTAAGTACTTGAATTTCTCTACTTTCTCATATTTACTATAGAGACGAATAAATAAATAACTTTTGAGCTTTTTTTTTACATAAAACAAATCAAATAATTGTATGATTTTAAAATTAGATCAGGCACGGTTGTTCCTCAAATATTTAGCAAGTTTGTGGAATGCTTATTCCAAACTAATTGCTGGATTAAATACCATTTTTCTATTAATATGAGAGTTTCTGAAATTTTTTAAACGAAATTTATGTTGCTGCAAGAAGAAATACTATAAAAAAAAAAAATTAATTGACAACCTACGAGAGCCGTTAAGTTGCTTAAAACAGCCTAAAAACTGATTATTAGGTTAAAACTATTGTTCAAAATAATATTAGTTATCCAAGACGTACTAAATGAACCAATACAAATTCACAAAATGAAGAAAACAATAAATTAATGGTAATATATTACGGGGTTAGGTGCTTCTGCTGTATTTGTTTACAGAGGATATAGTACGTTATGGAATGAAAAGTTTTTAGTACCATTTGGAATAAAATGAAATTTTCAAATACGTTTTTATAGGATTTCTATGTTTTTTAGATAAAATCGGATGACGTATTTAGATAAAACTAAACCAATAGTGTACAAATATGTCAATATATCAACTTCGAAAAGAATGTCCTTTAGTACCTTTTGGAAATCAACGTCTCAATTTATATGATAATTTTCACTAACGTTCTCTCAGTTATAATATATTGGTTCGTGTCACATGAAATGTCTGTTTTCAAGATAAAGGATTTTTATTAAAAATACGATACGAATACAAGATAATTTTATTCGAAGTATTTACCTTCTTTTTATACACATTTTTCCCAACGTGACACCAACTTTTTTATCCCCGAACTGAAAAACTCTGAGCTTTGAAGTGAAACAGAATCTGAAAACGCACATTTTACTTGATCATCATTTTCAAAAAGTTTTCCCTTGACGAAGTTGTCTAGATTCCTGAACATGTGGTAATCTGTTGGAAACAAGTCGGGAGAATATGGTGGGTGCGGAAGAACTTTGTAGCCCAGTTCTTTTAATTTTTGCACGGTATGTTTTGAAACATGGGGTCTTGCTGCCGCTCAATGAGATCATGAGGTACCCATGTATCGAGCTTTTTTTACTTTCCCAATACACTTTAAATGTCTAGAAGCGGTAGAAGCACTTGAATTTAGTTGTGCTGAGAGTCCTTTAACTGTTTGGTAGGGGTTTCCTTCTACTGTATGTTTGAGGACTTGATTTGAGGTCTTCCTTGGGACAAGTTTTCCAAGTCGGTATACTCTGCTTAAAACTTAGCAAGCCAAAGGGCGAATGGTTCGTTCATTAACAGTCCCTTCCCCAAACGCCTTGCAAATATTTCTAGCAGCCTCAGCTCGTACAAAAATATTACTCGGAAATCGCGTGTTTCCATGTTCACTTTTGGAGGTATAAGTGGGTAATTGATTGGGAAGCTAATGTTTATATTACAAAGGTAGAGGATTAGTAACTGTTTACTTTAAATATGTAAACATTCGGAAGAAAACAACAGAGACCTGCAAAATCCTTTATGTATTTCAGAAACTATAAAAACGGACATTTCATGTGAAACAACCCAATATTTTATACACAAGTGAGAGAAAGATAAATTTAAGCCTATAAAATAAATTTATTCTTCTGCGAGCTCTATTAATTACTTTTAGTACAATAGTGATGTATCTTACGAATAAGAATAGTAAACCCTTTGTGAATTATGATAATTGAACGCATCTGCCCCCGTGCATTGCAAAAGGCTTCCTCCCGCTCAGTTAGAGGTTTGCTAAAGAAGCTTTTGAATGTTTCTCGGAAGATGCCGCCTTGTATGCAGGATGTACTCAAGAGGATGGAGAAGAATTTAAAAGCCCAGTTCCTTTGCCTTGCTCTTTGAATTAGCTAATTCGTAATCAATGGCGGTGATGAATACGCCTGTCATTCATTGATGATGTCTGCTCGTGCCTAGGAAATGAGGAGGCGCAAAAGAGGCCCTGAGGAAATTAATAATGTTCCTAAGAGGCGCTTGGGTTTATTCCTTCAGCGATCCTTCAAACGGTTCCTCTATTTATTTATTCAAACATAATTTATTTAAATTAGCACCTGAAAGCTTTCAGTGCGTATATGTGTTGAAGGTGATTTATGGCTTGAAATCTTCCAGGCTCCTTTCTACCAGCGATATACGTAGATAAAATCAGCGTTTTGAAAATAGAAAATAAAATAAATTCGACGGACTAATGCAATAAACATTTTCAAAATTATGTATACCTTCCTGCAAATGTATACATTTGGTAGATTTTAAAACAAGACAACAATTAGATCTTAAAGACCGATAAGGCTTAATCTGAATTGTACTTTATTTTTACAAACATACACGTTTTAAAAATCTAATAAAGAATTTTAAAATACAGTTAGAGATTAAAAAATATCAGGTGCGAGCAACACACAACTTTCACTTACCTCCGTTTTAGAAGCGATTAAAGAATTTTCAAGTACAGTAAGAGATAAAAATGAGTTCCATTAATGAATTAATTAAATGGAATTTCTATAGAAACGTGTGTTTTATTGAAAAATCTATTATATTATTATCTAAAATAATCAGTTAGTTTTATGTTTATTTCATCACTCTCTATTAACGTTTAAAAGCTTGTGTATAAGATAATATTTTTTCTAAAATCTTTAGCTATCCAACGGTGTATCATACATGTATAATACTGCTCTTAAGTTCAAAAACGAAAAATTGCATTAAAAAAATATTGTTTCTGTTTTCTCCTTTAGTTGGGTATCGAATTTATTCAAATTTATATATTTACCTGTTTTTCATCAGCGTTAACAAGGTAATATATTTATTTTTATTAAATCTACAAAATTAAAGGTACATTAGGGAAAGAAAATTTAAAATATCGGCATTTAAGCCCTTTCAGACCATTTTAAACCATTTTAAGAAACATGTGTTTTATTAAAAAATTTATTATATTATTATCTAAAAATCACTCAGTTTTATCGGCTTTTCCTCACTCTTAATTAACTTTTAAAAGCTTGTGTATGAGATAATATTTTTTCTAAAATCTTTAGCTTTCCAACGGTCTATATTCATGTATAGATACATACTGTTCTTATGTTTAAAAACAAAAAATCGCATTAAAAAAATATGTTTTCAGTTTTTCCTTTAGTTATTTATCAAATGTGCTCAACTTGCATATTTAGCTGTTAATTACCAATGGTAACAAGATTATATAGTTATTTATATGGCATCTACAGATTTAAAGGTACTTGAGAAGAAGAAAATCTAAAATATCGGCATTTAAACCATGCCAAACTATTTCAATCAGAATGAAACTTACATGATATTAAAGCTAATTCAATTTTATATCGATATAGGAAGTATAATCAAAATCGTTTGCGCCGCTTTTTAAAAAATCGTAAAAAGGTGCAAAATCTATAGTATAAAGTAGCTCTTCCGGTCAGCTGATTGAGATGAAAAAGATTCTATAATATCTCGGGCGTATAGTTGTCTTAAATATGAAGTTTCAGTTTCATAGGACATTTCGTTTTCGCCCGGGAGTTACCACACACACACAGAATTTTTTGCGGGACTTGGTTATTTGGACTCAGGAGACACTAAAACGTGTATTTCCGTAGAAAACTGGAATTCGAACACTTTTACGATCTCAATACTTTCCCTTACTATATATATAGTGAGTGGAAGTAAAAATGGTTGATAAAGATAACAGGGCAGGTATTTATTCTAAGATAATCGTTATGGACTTTTGAAAGAGTCAATTTTAGTGGTGACATGAATTCTTTGAGTCCTGGTGTTTAGTGAAATACCTTATACATTAATTTAAATAATTAACAAATTAATATCGATCAAACTATTTTTAATTTATGTAGGACGTCGACTAATAGAGAACTATAAATAATGAATCTTCTTCGTGTTCTCGTAATTCATACTGTCGTGCCCGGTCGCCAAATCGTTCCATCAACGACATCTAATATCTGAGATACATTCCGATAAAACGCTTCGATATATTTATCGATAATAGCATCGAATTCGTTTGTTTGATTGGAAAAAATTCATCTCATTCCGGTTATCTGGACGTTTCTCTTAGCCCTCAGCTGAATTATGGAAACATATGCTGATAGAAGTTCGGCATTTTAAAGAGCCCGATTATCAATGATAGATATTCCGGTTTCATTACAGGCCAACTAAAAAAAAAATTATAATATTCCGTTAGTACAAGAGTACACTGGAATACCTGAATAAGCGAAAAATAAAAACGTAAATTGAGACGTTGATTTTCAAAAGGTACTAAAGGACATTTTTTACGAAATTGATTTTTTTACATATTTGTATTCCCATCATTTATTTCTATCTATGTATTCTATTTGATGTTATCTAATGAATTCTCAAGTGCTTAAAAAACACGATTTAGAAATTCGGTCATTTTCTAAAAGTACTAATTACGCATTTATTTTCGTTCCAAATCATTCTAAAAAAATCCTTTTCATAACTTTAATATGATAATATTTTTATAGTAAAAAAATAATTCTAAATTTTAAGGCAAAAAGACCCAAATTAGCTGGTTTAATAATATAGTAATGAGAGGTTTTCGCGCTTCCTGTAAAATTTCCTAGAATGGATATAGTACCTTTTGGAAATCAACGTCTCAATTGTCGCAAATATACATACTCATTTCCAATTAGTACACACACACACACACACACACACACACACACACACGCACGCTCATATACATACATACGTAGACAAGTTAATTCATTGTAGTTGTAATTAAAAGTAATAATAATCATGAAATATCAGGATTCATTATCATAGTCTATTGGTCCCAGTATCGAATCCCGGCTATTGCAGAATAATGTTTATACTGTTATATCAGCCTGCGGTGACCCTACCGGGGCACACCCAGCCTCTATTAATTGGGTAACCAAAAATAAAGAAAATCCTGGCAGCTGAAGAGTGTGATCTCGGTTTACCTAACCATCTCATTGCTTGACCGTTGGCCTAGAAACAGTACGAATGTTCATATGCACTAAGCCCAAGACACTTTAGAGATTGTAGACGTACAAATATATACATATATATTTTAAACCATAAATACATATAAATCCGGTGATAATATTTTTTTATTTTCTTCTATATTTAAATTTTATGTGATTCATTTATTTTCCTAAATATGCAATGAATTGTTTCTTTACTTTAATGCTCGATGCCATCATTTTTAAATAATGTAATATTGAAAATTTAAGGTAAGTCGAAATAAAATACCATCACTGAGATATGAAAAATATTTAAATCCTGCTTGAACACCGATTGAAGTTTTTTCTTCCTACATATGGATAGCATATAGAGACAATTCCAGAGATCGCAGCGCTTCTCTCCTTCATAGTTATTTGAAGTCATGACATTAAATTATAAGGATAATAGTAATCCAGTGATAATAACAAGTTAAGGAAAGTTTTAGATAAAGAGGAAATGTAAGTTACTGCTGAAACTTTGAAAATTTGTGTAGAATTTTAAAAACATATGAGATATTGAGGTCATGATGTGAGGAGTTTCCTCATAAGTCAATATGGGACATTTTTCAATGGGCTTCAGATAAACGGATTGGATATTGTTGATGGGAATAGACTTGTAAATTAATAGCATGACATAAGTCAAAACAATTATATGTTCTGTCTAGTAATATTATTACTGCACCGTCGGTTTAGCTCTTGTCTTTTAAGTCCAGTATGTGGGTTCCATGTTAATTTATTTTTTAAACAGAAGCCAAGTACAGGACAGTGTCTGAATAGAGAAGTAGTGTGTTGTTGGAGTGGCAGATAGGATTTACATTTTATATACTCAGAGGGTCAAAGTGACATTATCTTTTATGAGAATATCAACAGTCAACATGAATCATTTACAAAACAATGGACTCTAAGACACATTTACCTGATCAATGGTATTCAATACATAGTTTTTGGTGAGCTGTTGTACTTCGATATTTGTAATTATTTAGAAAAAGAATATATAATAATAAATAAATCTCATTATTTGTTTTCTGGCTAGCCCATGCAAATGGAGTTATGTTTTGCAAAATTATTTCAGTTATACATAAATCGAATAGATGTATTAGAACTGTACTAAGCAAAATATGATTCCTTAAATAAAAAAATCTGGTGCGGGCAACACACGACTTTCACTTACCTCCGTTGATAAAATCAATGTACGAATTTTTAAATGCAGTTAAAGATGAAAAAATACGTGAAACTATTAAAAATTATTTAAATTGAATTTCTATAGAAACATGTGTTTTATTAAAAAATCTATTATATTATTATCTAAAATAATCACTTAGTTTTATCAGCTTTTCATCATTCTCTATTAACTTTTAAAAGCTTGTGTATGATATAATATTTTTTTTCTAAAATGTTTAGCTTTCCAACGGTATATCATACATGTATATTACTATTCTTATGTTCAAAAACAAAAAATTGCATAAAAAATATATTTTTTTCAGTTTTCTCCTTTAGTTGGCTATCGAATTAATTCAATTCATATATTTACCTGTTTTTTATCAGTGCTAACAAGATAATATAGTTATTTTTATTTAATCAACAAAATTAAAGGTACTTTAGGGCAAGAAAATTTAAAATGTCGGCATTTAAGCCCTGTCAGACGATTTTAATCCGAATGAAACCTAAATGATATTTAAGCCCATTAAATTTTACATCGATATAGCGAGTTTAAAAAAAAGCAAAACCGTTTTTGAGAAAATCGAAAAAAAGTGCAAAATGCATGGTATAAAGTGCCTTTTCTGGTAAGCTGATTTTGATGAAAATGATTTTGTTACGTCTCGGACGTATATTTGTCTTAATTATGAAATTTCAGTTTCATAGGACTTACCGTTTCCGCCCGGGAGTTACCACACACACACAGACCTTTTTGCGGAACTTGGTTATTTGGACTCAGGGGACCCTAAAACGTGTATTTCCGTTGAAAACTGGAATTCGAAAATTTGCACGATCGCAATACTTCCCCTTACTATATATAGTAAGTGAAAGTAATAAAGACTTAATAAAATGTAACTGTAGAAATATAAAACAAAATAAAAAAACAACACCTCAAGCTACGATAGTCAACAAAGTCCCTCTGCAAGACTGGACAAGGCAGTTCAGCTCTTTACAGAAGGAAAAGTGGCAGGTCGAATGGAATGAAAATCCATCTAAATTAAATGAAACAAAAAAAGATTGTGGCCGTTGGAAGACCTCAAACAGAAAGTCAAGGAGAGAAGATCCTCTGCAGGCTGCGGATAGGACATAGTGAGTTCTCCCACGGCTACCTTCTGCGAGGTTTAGAAGCCCCAACTTGTACCTATCCTATCCCTATCCCTATTATACCTATCCGATGATTCATTTATTTTTTACCTATTTTTAAATACGCAATTCGTCAACTAGCATTAGGAAATCTTTAATTATAAACAAATAATTAAACCAATGACTTTAGTTTGATACCGAACTGCCCTATTTGGAGTCCCTCATATACGATTTCCAATAGAATATAATTGTATGTTTCATTCTACTTCTTATTGGTGGTTGGTAATTTACAAAATAAGAGGAGAAACGTCTATCAAGGCACTGAATGCGAACATTTTAACTTCTCATTTCTTTTTTTTTCCATTTAAATAAGGAATAATAAAGTGAGGGCAAAGACAAAGGGTGTATTTTACAGTTGGCACAAGTTGATTAAAGCTCTTCCAATTAGCCGAGAAAGCCGTCTCATTGAGCAAATAGAACTTTAGCTTATTTGCCAAAGTCACAGTAATATCCGTAGTATTTTATATTTTTTTAAGATTGTTAACTTTTTTCATTATCAAAATGATACATTTACAACTCATAAAAGTTAGTAATTATATAAGTAAATATTCGTGTGTTTAAGATGGTTATTTATTTAAATAGTTTGATTTTTTCTGTGATCTAATTAAAAAAATGACCCGCTATTGGTCGTCAGATTTGTATAAAACCACTCACCAAACCGCATTATTTAAAAGATCATTCCTTGTCCGATCCTCTTTTTTATATAACTCCATTTGTTTTGTTTTTTTAATTTGTCGCTTTAACAGTTTCCGATTTCCTAACCTTTAAAATTCAAAAGAGTTGTGTTTGATTATTATTAATAAATACATTTTGTCAAAGTCAAAGTCAATTTGGTCTGGCACCCAGGGTTGCTTTACAAGCTCCGCAAATTCCTTCCCCCAACATACTTCCTTCTTATCCAATCCTACCTCACTGACAGATCCTTCAAAGTCAATCATAATAATTCCTATTCATCCATTTTTAGTCGGTTTGCTGGTGTTCCTCAAGGCAGTATCCTAGGACCCATTCTTAACACAGTTTATACAGCTGATATCCCTTCCCATCCTAAAACTTTCCTTTCTACCTGTGCTGATGACACTTGTGTGTTATCAGTCAATAATGATCCAACTATTGCCTCTCAAACTCTACAATCCCACCTCAGAGACCTTGAGGTATGGTGTCAGAACTGGAGAATTAAAATTAATGTCAACAAATCCAACCAAATTACCTTTACCCTTCGTCGAAAACCTATGACATCCTGCCCTACTTCCTCCTTCAATAATACTCCTCTTGTCCCGGTTGAATAGATCCGATATCTAGGACTGCACCTTGAAAAACCCCTTACTTGGAACCCTCACACAAGACTGAAACACGAAACTGCACGACTTTTTCGACTTCTTCAACACTTACTAGACAAACGTTCTAATCTTCCACTTAACTACAAAAGACTCATCTACATGACTATCATAAGGTCGATATGGAGTTACGGAGTGGAGCTTTGGGACTCTACTAAACCATCGAATTCTTCACGTATCCAATCCCTACAATCCAAAATCCTTCGTAAAATCCTCAATGCTCCTTACTTTGTCACGAACAAACTTATCCATAAAGACTGATTAGGCCCGATCTAGATACCATTCATTTCATGACAAACTCCATTCCCACCATAATCCTCTTGTTTCAATTCATTCTTCCTCTTCAATTCCTGTCGATCCTCTGAGGCGTCTGAAAAGAAGATGGCCTCGAGACCTTCTAATTTAGAAAAGTTACAGGAGTGCTGCCATTGGGTAGTTCTTTTTTAAGTTTGTTTCACGCCATTTATCTTTTGTCACATTTACTTGATGTACCTTGAAGCAGAGTTGTAAATTTCAATAATGATGTTAAAAAAGAAATTGATTTAGTTTCGATGGGAGTTCCATTTGTCCCATTTAGTTCTCACTTGTCTCAGGATAAATAAAGAATTTATTATTATTCTTATTGTATACATGTAAAACTTTATTTTTTTTTAATATAATTAATCAGAGTGTCCTGATTAGAGAACTTTAGAAATTTCTGTTTATATCTTAAAAAATCACAAAGTTTTTAAATTAAACCGTTGTTAATTGTTCAATATTTTAAAATTAATCAAATAATATCAACATCTTAGGATCATCGTCAAATGCTCTTTTATTTTTGTGCCAAAAAATGCCAAACATCAGTGCAGTAGCTACGAGGAAAATCCGTTGACGGCGGATGCAAGGTGTTTGTATATAGAATTATATAGATAGATAGATAACTGTTTTTTTATTTCTTTAAGCATATTACAACAAAACAAATATTATAAATATAAAAAACATTTGTAGAACTATGGTCTTTTAGACCGTCAGTCTGGAGCCGATCTGTTAAGTTTTACAAATTATATAATATTCAAAAACAGGTCACTCACTGATTCTATTCAATTCCTAACTGTATTAACTTATAAATAAAACAATAGTAAAAAAATAACAATAATCAATTAATATCACATATTAGAAAGTATTTTTTTTTAATTATAATTAAATTCTTTAATAAGCCGATATCTATAAGGCCGTGCTATTTTACAAAAATTGTATACAGACAACCAGTTATCACCATTGAGACATTTTATTACATCATCAACGTTTAGAGAATTCTTTCCAAAACAATTTTTTCTAATTTAAGACTGAATCGGACATACACCTAGGAAATGAAATGTATTTTCTGTTTCTTTTTATTGCACAAGGAACACATCACACTACTATTTGAATAAAATCTGTTAAAGTTGAGATAAAGAAGTTCACATCTAACTTTGAATATCCATTTAACCCCATTAAAGTTTATTTTATTATCATCAAGATAATGTGTTCCATAGTCATAATTTAAGTTTTTATACAGATATATAGAATTATATATATAATAAAGTTTATATATATATAAATCATTGACTCTATATTTAAACAACTAGCGGCGGATGAACGGATTATTTTTTTAAATCTTTATTTGGGAACAAGTTATGTTAAAACGCAAGACTTCAAATTATGAAGAAAGGGAGGAGGTAATACTAATTTTGTTTTGGTCGTTTGCGAAGGTTCATTAGAAAAAAAAATAAACCAAATATAGATTTCAAGAAATTATCCGTGCGATGGGCGTTTCTGTATATAATTTTGTTCATTACTCTACAAGTAGCCGATTAGGCAGTGGGCAATGAAGAGTAAATTATAATAATATAATAATAACAGGCCTACCGAATCTGAAGGTTCGATGCCGATGCCACCGAATCCCACCCACACAGACTCGTCCAAGGATCACTATTCAAAACTAAGCCCCCATGATCAACCTTAACGCTATCCTCCTATCGACGCTTCGGCCTACCTTTCGGACTCCTACCAGTCGATTCAGCGAATAACAACTTTCTCGGAATCCGTTCCTCGCCGAGCCCAACACCTTTACTCACCAATTTGAGTCTCCGCGATGCTATCAACTTAATTATATTCAAAGGGTACAAGCTCCGCAATTACGCGTTTTGCAACCTTCTGAACTCCCCATTGGCCTCATCTCACTTCGTACCAAATATTTTACGCAGTAACTTATTTTAGAAAACATTTAAACGTTGTTCATCCTTCAAAGTAAGCGGCCACGTAATAGTAAAAGTATAATAGTTCTTACAATCGTACGAATAATAGTTTTATAAATTCTAACCTTTAAGTGTTTAGACAGGAACCGCGGGCTAAGTAATTTAGCAACTAAATAATAACACGCATTTCCCCCATTTAACCGGGACTTTATTTCCTCCTGGATTTCATTTTTCTTGCTACCGTTGAACCTATATACTTAAATTGGAGAGTAATTTACAGTATATATATTTTAAGGAATATCAAAGGAAAGAAAAAAGCCCTTTTTGAAGGAATGATTTTGTAAGCTGACCAAATATCGGATAAAATTGACGAAGGCTAGTGGTGGAGCCCTGTTTGATCCTTCTATTATATATATAAGATTACTCTAACTGGATCCCCCACCCATAACGGTAATGCGTTTGAAGGCTTATTCTGTTAGTGGCCGTGGCTGGAATTGTCGCCTCTCTCGCCTCGCCTGGGACATTTTCTTTCCACTTTCTTCTGTTTCAGAATTTTTATATCTTCTATTCAGCTCTTAAGATGGAAGAAATTAAATTAGAAACCTCAATAAGAAAATAATAGTAATTACTTATTTAACTCATCAATTCAGAATATATCAATTTCGAATAAAATAAATTACGATTAGGGAAATCTAACGAACTCTTTAGACGTTGTATTTACTTATTTGTTCATAAGTATTCGAGTATTATTATTTAAGTTTTTATTACTTTCACTTACTATATACAGTAAAGGAAAGTATTGCGATCGTAAAAATTATCTAATTCCAGTTTTAAACGGAAATACACTTTTTAGGGTTTTAGGGTCTCCTGAGTCCAAATAACCAAGTCCCGCAAAAAGGGGAGTGTGTGTGACCGTGTTTGGTCACTCGCGGTCGGAAACGAAAAGTTCTATGAAACTGAAACTTTAATTTAAGACAACTATACGCCCGAAATGTTACAAAAACTTTTTTATCAAAATCGGCTAACCAAAAGAGCCACTGAGCCTTCTGGATCAAGGAAATGTATTTTTTCAGCTAGCACTGGTAGGGTGAACCAGACAGTTAGTTACTGACACCCTTAAGACTACATTTCTGTGGGGAAATTAAAAATAAATACTTTTTATGAACGGATTAGATTAAAACATCCTATAGCATTTCTTCATATATCATTTTAAAGATTTGAGAGGTTTTTTGGATCAAAAGTTCAATAATTTTTACTTTCACTCACTATATATAGTAAGGGAAAGTATTGCGATCGTGAAAATTTTCTAATTCCAGTTTTCAACGGAAATACACGTTTTAGGGTCCCCTGAGTCCAAATAACCAAGTCCCGCATAAAGGTCTGTGTGTGTGGTAACTCCCGGGCGGAAACGAAAAGTCTTATGAAACTCAAATTTCATATTTAAGACAACTATACGCCTGAGACATTACAAAACCTTTTTCATCAAAATGAGCTTACTAGCTTTATACTATGCATTTTGCACCTTTTTAGGATTTTCTAAAAAACGGCTTTAACGATTTTGATTATACTCGCTATATCGTTTTGAAATTTAATGGGCTTTAACATCATGTAGGTTTTATTATGATTAAAATAGTATGACAGGGCTTAAATGCCGGTATTTTATATTTTCTTCCTCTAAAGTAGCTTTAATTTTGTAGATTCTATAAAAATAACCATATTATCTTGTTACCACGGACGAAAAACATTTAAATAAATAAATTGAAGGAATTCGATACCCAACTAAATGAAAAACTGATTTTTTTTTGTTTTTGAATAGAAGAACAGTAATATACATGTGTAATATACCTATAGAATGCTAAAGATTTTAGAAAAAAAATTATCTTATACACGAGCTTTTAAAAATTAATAAATAGTGATGAAATGCCGATAAAACTAACTGATGATTTTAGATAGTAATATAATAAATCTTTTAAAACACATGTTTCTATAGAAATTCAATTTAATTAATTATTTAATAGATTCACTATTAGTTTATTATTTTCAACAATCAACCTTTGAAATTGACAAAAATGAAATTACCCCCGCTCAAAATTTGAGGGTTTACGTTTCAAGATGAATCTGAATAAAAATCCGTTAGTCCGCCGTCCTCTCCGAATTTACTGAACCAATTTTTTTTTAATTCGCCACAAAAATACTAGTCCATTCAACGATGATCCTAACACCTAGACGTTGATATCAGTGGTTAGTTTTAAAATGGCGGTTGATTAAAAGGATTTTATTCAATAACTAATAACAAAATTTATTAGTGTTTTTTAACCTACAAAACGCGAATGATTATATAAAAGAGAAAAAAGAAAAGAAAAATAATTGATATTTTTCACATAAATACGCTCATAACTAAGTTATTTTTGACGATAGAGAAAAGTATGTGTAGAGTTTTAGAATCAGTAAAGCGCGATAAACAGAAAAAATAAAATTAAATAAAAAAGGGAAAATGAAAAAGATTGAAATCTCGCTTGTAACTACGTTATTTTCGAAGATACAAAAAAAAAAAAAATCATTACTGTTTTTTAATAATTATATAAAAGAGAAAAAAAGAAAAGAAAAAAATTATCACAATAAAAACTTATTACATGCCAATAATACAATTAAAATGAATAGAACTTTATTAGCATCAAAACAATTATCTTGAACTAATGATTTATGTTATACACTCGGTAACGACAAACTAAACTTTGCCATTCACAAGTAGATAGCAAATCAGGGTTCCAGGAGATCCCAGTGCTATTCTCCAAAAAAAATTTGGATCAAATGAAAAAGGAATCATTGAATTTGGTTTACAACTAGCTTAGATATTGCGTTTTGAAATCAGTGGTAGTGTTATGATAAGATGCTTTGAATTATTGCTTTTCATATTACATAATTGCTTATCAACAGCCTTATAAACAGTTATACTAAAAATATTGTTATTTGGAAATAATAAACCATTCTGTAATAATTTGCAGCCTTTTTTTATCTCTAACTGTATTTAAAAATATTTATCGATTTTTAAAACGGAGGTAAGTGAAAGTCGTGTATTGCCCGCAACAGATTTTATATTATTAGTTTTTAAAACATTCTTTGATGGTTTAACTAAAGTATCGGTCAACGAAAAAAAAGGATAAGAAAAAAAAATGAAATTAGAAGAAGTATTAATCTACAGAAAGTCCTCTCTGGAATTCCACATGAAACTTCTAGCAAAGCTCACGATTGCTGTCTTCTGCTAAGGGTCTCACCTCTCAAACTATGGAGGATCGTTGAGGACCTTCTGGCATCTTGGGGTGTAGAGAAGTAGTGGAAAGAGACTTTAGTCAAAAGCTGCCATACCTTCTAGCAGACCAGAAACTTACGAACTTCATCCAATTGTAGTAAACAAAGGAGTTCAGAGATACAAAGAGAACAATTTAGACCAGTAGAACCCACACTGAGCTCCACACAAATGAACAAAGTGGACCAAACCAGCAGGCATGATCTGGTACAAACAAGTAATGGAACAGTCAAAACTATACATTATTGCTAAATTAGCGACTTTGACGTTATGAATATTGATACTCTCTCTCTCTCTCTCTCTCTCTCTATATATATATATATATATATATATATATATATATATATATATATATATATATATTTATTTATTAAAAGTCCGAATCTACTGTTTTCCGCTATCACAAAGGTTAAAAAAATAATACAGTACTTTCCAAAATTAAGGTTCCAATGGAAACAAAAAAACTCTGCAAATTATTTAACTATGGTTTATTATTTAGAAATAACGATAATAGGGTATAACTGTTTATATGGCTGTTGATAAACAATCAAGTAATATAAAAATAAATTATTCAAAGATCATATCACTACCGCTGGTTTTGAAACACAATATCTAAGCTAGTTTTTAACCAATTTCAATGATTCTTAAATATTTCGTCAAAAATTTAATTCTCTATCAAATTTTGGCATTAATTTATTTTCTAATTAGGAGAAACGTATTTTTTTTTATTAGTTATTCGGATTCTACGCATCTTGAAACGTAAGCTCTCAAATCTAAGGAAGGAAGTTACTATCATTATTTTTTTCTTTTTTTGGTCGATTACAAAGGTTCATTATTGAAAATAATAAACCAAAATCCAATGAATTATAACTGTTCTACCCCTGACAAATAATAAATTAGAAAAAAAAATAGTGAAACTCATCAGTAAAACCTTCTAAAATCAATAAATTCATTCATCTATAAATTCAAGAACTATTTGGAAAATGATATTTAGTAGGCTAATTCTAAGTTTTTAATTCAAAAAACATCTTTAAATAAACCATTTCATACCTTAAAATGCGAGCTACTTCGTTTTGGAATTCCATAGCTACTTCTATACGCAAAACATCATTTTTAGTTTTATTTAAAAATATATTATTTCCACAGCTTCTCAACCATTAATCTTCCAAATATATGTAAACATCAAGTTAGAATTATGTTAATTCTCTAATTTTACTGTGATCTATGTACCACTATACATATGTAAGTATAAAAACTTTTTATAGTTGGAATAGTCAGGAATCAGTCATTTTTGAAAAGTTTTTAATTTTGCCAACGTTTCGGCTCAAGCTTGTGAGCCATCATCAGGGCTCAGTTCTAATGTAAGCTCAATTTAATTCACTCTACTTGGGACCTCAACTTCATCATCGCAAACTTCAGAAACCATCACATCTGAGATATGTACTCTTCATCTTATAAACCTACCACTACATGTTCATCACCAGTGTCACCTTCACAGCATCCGGACGCCGATTCATCACTTACTGTTACTTCATCACCAGCAACAATCACAGCGACATCAGAAAATAACATTAGAACTATGTGGGTTCTACTGGTCTAAATTGTTCTCTTTGTATCTCTGAACTCCTTTGTTTACTACAATTGGATGAAGTTCTTTGAGCCGAAACGTTGGCAAAATTAAAAACTTTTCAAAAATGACTGATTCCTGACTATTCCACCTATAATAGTTTCTACAGTCGACTATACACCCTCAATATAAAAACTTTTTGTTATCTATTGTTTTACTATTATAGTGAACAGTACAGTGTACACACGTTTTGTTCGTTTTTTCGTTTAGTTTGTCGTTTATCATACTTTTATACTTTTACAGTGCATCTTTATTATTTATTTGTGCCAGAATAATACTTTGTTTAAAATTACAAATTGTTATTCTTAGATTGAAGGTCCTAGAACTTTTTTGTTTTTCAAAAACGAATATTGATGCATTAACTCTTTTCTGACTTTGTTAGTTGATAAAACTTTATTAAAAGAGGTACCTGTATTTGGTGGCTTCATTAACCTTTCTCATTACTTTGATCGTGGATCGAAATCTTTCCTATAGCCTGAAATTTAATAGAAGTATAAATCCATTTGTATCCGGTCCTTCGAGGAGAACTTAAAAGGTATACGACCTTTGTGAACCGGTACTCGGAAGAACTTAAATTAAACCGGACATTGCAAACGTTAGTGAGATTCCCATTAACTGGGTGATTAGAACACGTAAGTCGTAGGTGGCATAAAGTTACGTAAAAGTTTTATAGAAATGCTTAGAAAACCTTTAATGAATTACTTTTCTACTAAAAAAATTACCTATTCTTGCGAAAAACATAATAGATTTTGTACCAAAAAATGTAGAAATATACCTACAAATAAGAAGGCGCTACGGCAATTGTTGAGGTAGGAAGGATTAGTTACTTGAGGACCATAATCGGACCTAGGAGGATAAGAGCTGTTGAATTGGGGCTTCAAAGTTTCTGACCCGAACAAAAGAACTAATTTTTCCTCAACCAATCTTAACCTCACTAAATTTTTCATCCGTTCCTCCAAGACTGGTGGAGATGAAAAAATATAAAAAGTTAGAGGCATAATTTGATATTTATTTAAATTCAACTGATTACAGTGTATCAGGAAAATTTCGTTATACTGTAAATATGCATGTCATATTTTATTAAAGTGTATAAATTATTAGGTTATTGAGTTTCATGAATTCTATTTGATATAAAAATACATTAATTAATTGTTATTCTACTGCTCCAAATTATTTTCCTGTCAATTAATAAATACCTACTTACGAACAAATATTTTTTTATTTTCACATGAGAAAATTTTCTAAATAAAATATTCAGGAACAATATTTTCTTTTAAACATCATTTATTTATTCATTATTATAACAATATACGTTTCGAGGGTTATATAATAGAATAGAAAAATAATTTTTTTTCTGGGACTGGGTCCCTTAAGAACAATATGATATGTACAATTAATATATACAATGTGTCTGGCCACAAGACCAAAGGATTATAATTAATTCTTGTTTACAAAGCTTTAAGAAGAAAAGTAGGATACAATAAAACAAAAGAGTAAAATAACTAAAAGAGTAAAATAAATGAATAACTTTTGATATGTTGAACAAAACTTAACATTGAAACTGATTCACAATAATTAATCCATATAGAAACATGAACAATAAATAATAAATTTTCTTTTTGAATATATATTTGATTTGATTTATCAGGCTTGTGGAGCGTCTGTTTGAGATGACAATAGGTACTCGAACAGCAGGGACTTAAATGGTGGTAGGGAAAAAGCATGGCGGATATGAGTGGGTAGGAAATTCCAGAGAGTAGTAGAGCGGACAAGAAAGGGATGTTCAAAACTTTTTGTTCTGTGGGCAGGAATATAACGGTCAAAATGGCGCGATAATGTTTGGAGGGAGCGGACTGACGATTTAAATTGCAGAAGTTTGTGGATATAGTGAGGTAGCTAGGAGTTGATGGTTTGGTAAAAGAATGATCCAAGGAAATATTGTCTGCGGTTTGAGGGAAGGAGCCACTTTAACTCACTGTATAAATGGGTCACATGAGACCTCTTCGGTGTGCCAAGGACAAATCTTAAAAATGTATTCATAATTCGCTTTAGCATGTCCTCGAGCACAGTCGAGAGGCCACCATATACCCCGCAGCAGTTGTCAAAGTGGGGTAAAATAAGTGAGGAGACAAGGAGCTTACGGGTGGATAGTGGCAGAAGATGGCGGGAGCGATGGAAAAATTTGAGGGTATTTATTGTTGTTCAGGAGATTTGGGCAATATGGGGTTTCCAGGAAAGAGTTTGGTCAATGGTAATACCTAGGTTTTCGACAGAGGAAGTGAAGGTGATTGGCTGATCATTTAGGGTTAGACTCGGAAATGTAGTATGGGATCTGAGGAGGGAATTGGAACCTATAAAAATCGCCTGAGTTTTCGTAGCATTTATCCTTAGTTTATTCAGGTTGCCCAGGCACAGATTCTATCCAGGTCTGCCTGAATATTGGCAAATTCTACAAGAGACTCGGAGAGAGAGAAGGATAAGTAGATCTGGAAATCATCAGCGTATAAGTGATGGGAGCAGTAATGGATGGCATTGGGAAGGTCATTAATATAGGAATTAAAACGGATCGGAGATATGCTTGAACCCTGGGCCACACCTGCCGAAAGGACAAGGTAGGAAGATAAAGGATACGCCTCATCTTCAGAATTTTTGGTCATCAGATAAATCATATTTTTCAATATTGTCAAATTCTCAGAATATACTTTAATAATTAATATTATCAATATTATTATAATTCTTTTTTTAATAGTGTAATAGTTTATAGCTAATGAAGTTAAAAAAATGACTATTGTTAAATCTAAATAAGGATATTTTAAGAATTTGACAATATTGAAAGATATGATTTATTTGATGACCACAAATTTTGAAGATGAGGCGTATAAGCCTCGAAACGTGAATTGTTATAATGATGAATAAATATATGATGTTTAAAAGAAGAGACTGTCCCTGAAGATTTTATTTAAATTTATATACTCTTCATAATTGGGTGAATCTAAAAAGTTTCTAAACAAGATTTAAATAACTTTATTATTATTTTTGGTATTTGCTGATCCGACTGGTAGGCGTCCGAAAGGTAGGCCGAAGCGGAGATGGGAGGATTGCGTTAAGGCTGATCTCGGGAGCTTGGGCTTGAATGGTGAACATTGGACGAGTCTGTGTAGGCGGAATTCGGTGGTATCGGCATCGAACCTTTGGGTTCGCTAAGCCTATTATTATTATTATTTAATGAAAAAAAATATGTTTTAGATTTTTCACTTTTAAACATTTTTACTAAATGAATTCGAAACACGAAACGAATAAATCAAAGAAAACCTAAATTCCGAAATCCGCTATAAAATAAAAGTAATAATATCTAACTATTACTTTCAGTGGAGAACATGAAAATTTTTGAAACCGAATATACGAAGCATATTTTTTAAGAAAGTACCGTTTTGGAATTAAAAAAAGACGTGCAAAGATATTGCAATAATTTTATTTTTACATGAAAGCCTATGCCTTAATCTACTTTTCTACATAATTTCCATGAAGTTTGAGGCACTTGTCATAACGCGGCACCAGTTTTTGAATACCCTTCTCAAAAAATTCTGCCGCCTGACTTAACCACTGCATCACAAATGTTTTGACTTCGATTTCGTCTTGACCAGGTGTTCTGCAAGTGCAGGGACAAATGGTAGTCGCTGGGCGCCAGATCAGGGCTGTATGGAGGATGATCTACAGTTTTCCATTTAAATGATTTGATGAGATCTTTGGTCCAATTACCCACATGTGGACGGGCATTGTCATGCAGCAAAACGATACCCTTACTCAACTTGCCACGTCTTCATAAGTCAATTCATCGATACATTCGATAACGAAGTCAAAACATTTGCGACACAGTGGTTAACAAGTCAGGCGGCAGAATTTTTTGAGGAGGGTATTCAAAAACTGATGCCGCGTTATGACAAGTGCCTCAAAATTGATGGAAATTATGTAGAAAAGTGGATTAAAGTACAGGCTTTCATGTGAATATAGAATTATTGCGGTATCTTTGCACGTCTTTTTTTAATTCCAAAACGGTACTTACTTAAAAAACGCCTCGTATTTCAACGGAAATACAATAGTCGTACAGAACTTAAAAGATGTAAATTAATATAATAATCTATTAATATAAAGTAAAAAAATCGTTATTTTTACGAATATTGATTTAGAAGTGGCATCACTTTACAACATGGATTTTACATTTTCTTATCGAAAACAGTTTTTACGGTTTTGAAAAACTGATCCTATTGATGAATTACTTAATTGTACTGAATAGTAGGTTTGATTTGAAATATTTCGACATCTTTATCTTAATCCTTTTTATTCACACCTGTCACGAAGATGACAGTCGTGAATGGGCAAGGATTTGATGTTGTAGCGTGCTAGGCCAAATACAAATTATTTCTGTAAAGTATTTGTTTTTAAACATATTTTCAATTTAACCATTATTTCGGAATGTATGCCATTTCAACTCCTCATGACCCCGACTACAGACAGATGAATCCTTTTCTGTCGATCACAGCTTCCTTTATGGAGTATAGGCTATTAACGCATGTGCAATGCCATATGTGGCGACAATATGGAGTCATTAAGCAGCCACAATGTGCCCAATTACTGAGCTCCTTCCAAGTTCAATCACGCCATTGTCCAAAAACCGTTAGAATTCTTTATTTATATGGAAAAATAACATTCCTACCGTAATATAATTGTGCTTTATTAGTCTTGAAGAAAGGACCTTATGTGACAAAATACTTATATTATAATATTTATCATTAATAACAAAGAACTTTAATGTACTAACATTGTTTAACATGTATGAAGTTTAATATGTTTTATTTCTATCCTATCATTATACAGTTGTTTTTGTTTATTTATTTAACGTCGCTTTATTCATATCCAGGGTAAGTTAGGATAGGGATCTTTAACGGGTACCTGACATAATATACAGTTGTAAATACGATAACAATATATATGCATACATATATTTTCTTCTAATACCCTTAATTTTGTACATTCGAAAAAATAAAACTTAGAATTGATGAAAAGCGGCTAAATATAAAATTTGCTAGAATTTGATTATCAAAAATAATTTTTGATGTAATTTTTTTTTTTTTTTTAAGATAAGAACTGTAATATAGATGTATAATATACTGTTAAAACGCTTTTTGTTATAAAATGTAATGAAGAATGATGAAAAACGGATAGAAGTTGGTGATAATTGTTGATCAATGATTCCGAACAGAAAGAACATTGATGGTGGGACATTTGAAAGTTTTATTTTTTCCAAAAGGTACTAGGTTCTGATTTAATTTTATTCCTAGGAGTGCTGTCATTGGTAGTTCTTCTTCAAGTTTGTTTCACGCCATTTAACTTTTGTCACATTTACTTGTTGTACCTTGAAGTACAGTTGTAAATTTCAATAAATGATGTTTAAAAAAAAAAAAAAAAAAAATATTCCAAAGCAAGTGATGAAAAACGGAAAAAGCTAACTGTTTATTGTAGATAACAATTTTATATTACTACATTATTTAATTTAAAACATATTTTTACAACAATACTAAATATATTTCGTTAAAACTTTTTGAGCTCTACTTATTAGTTCTTAATTTGATTTTAACAACCAGGGTAAGAGAAAGTCGTGTGTTGCCCGTACCAGATTTTTCAACTTACAGTGAGAAGAAAAAGCTCAGCAGGTAATAGCAACATCTCATTCTTTAGGGATATTTCGATTAACACTGAATCAATATTATTCACTGAATCCCAATTTAATATAATTGCGGAAGATAATAAGATTAATTACAGAATAAATTGAAGAAGAATAAATTTTAAGACATGAATATTTATTAAGTTAATTTAAATACTTCCTTGATTAAGTACTCTAAGATAAATTAAATCTATTACGAATTTATTTTTATTTTTAACA
Organism: Piezodorus guildinii; assembly: GCA_023052935.1. Lineage (NCBI taxonomy): Eukaryota > Metazoa > Arthropoda > Insecta > Hemiptera > Pentatomidae > Piezodorus > Piezodorus guildinii. The sequence goes on along the minus strand of CM041293.1, from coordinate 154,986,599 downwards.
AATTTCAATGATCTAGTAGAACCTAATCACATTGTAATTGAATTTACACTTCGAATAACCCGACAATTTCTTCTTTTTATCGATCTAAAATAAAAACGTTAATTTATCGAAATACGGTTCATAGTATACAAGATATATATATATATATATATATATAATATATATATATATATATATATATACTATACTACTATACATATATATATATATGTATAGTAGTATAGTATAAATATAGCATGTACTGGTTAATTATACAATATTTATATACTATATATTTCTAAATATTCACATGGATATGTCTCTTGGCAAGGGATCAGTAGTTTTTATTGTGTAACGTTTTTTGCACCCTCAAAAATGTAACTAGTTTGATACGCTCTAGCTTAGTTGGTGTTGTTTGGATGAAAAATGTTAAGACAGATTACACGTAAAAATTCAATGATTTTTTTTTCTAATAAAATTGGTTTGAATGAATAATAGCAATGTACCTATATCTAAATGTATATCATTAAACTTTTTTTTTTCATTATATTATTTATTTATCTTATGTTCTGCTATGTTTTTAACCTGCTGCTTTTCTGAGGCAGCGGTAGCTTCAAAAACTAGCTTACTTACTTACTATATTTAGTCAATAGATAAACTATATTTAATGATACCATTGGATCTCCTTTCCAAAGGTATCGTGTTTACCAATCCAATAGGTGGCATGCAGGGTAAGATTAAAATAAACAAGATTCAATTAATACATTACTGTAATTATTAATTTACACATATCCATTATATTAACACATTGCCTAGAACTCTGATTGAGAATACTCAGGGACATTTTACTACCTTTGCCATACAATATTACAAATAACGACATACCTTTGAAACCCTTAACCGGCTGGCGAAGGTGAAAACAGTCTTAGGTCCCCTTTCTCGGCATCATCCTCCAGCTGCTCTCAGAACACCGACGGCCACCTCCTCTTCTTGTAGGTGGAACCCGACTCACTCCTCTTGAGGATAAAACTTGACTAACTCTTCGGTTCTTCTCTCTCATTCTTGTCACCTCGGGTGGGCCGAGATGGGAAGTACCGGTTGGCGATATAGCCTTTGTGCTATTATTCTTATCTTTCCACCAATTTTTAATATTCTTGTTGCCCGCCGCTGGGGGGAAACTACCAGAGGTTTCTGGTAACGCTGGGGGGCCCATACCGATGGGAAATCTAGGGGGCTAGGTAAACAAACACCTTTTGATGTTTTGCCGACAAAGGTTCGTTATCATTAATTGTTTAATATTAAAATTATTTAATTATGAACTCCCCTCAGTATCCTCAATACATTACAGTACATCATCAATCCAATTTAGTATTTATTCGCCCGTCCATCCGCAAGCCCTATTTCTGGTTCGGAAAAGGAATAGATCATAGATAGATATATTTATGATCTGTTGTTTTTATAATAATGTTTATTTATTTTTTATATTTAATCGCTATAAAAAAGAGAAATGTAATATGGCTGTTCAATAATTTATTACTAATTACTTATAATTATAGTTAGCAAAAAAATAAAAATGATTTATTACAATGCTGTATCCAAAAAGCAATCCAATATATTTGGTCAGAATGGTTTCAAAATATTTTGTTTTTAATAAATCATTTATCTTTCACCCTTCACTATTATGTTATATTATTATAAAATATTTAACGTACAATACAGGATATCTAACCAATCAATAATACTGTTAATATACTACTCAGCTAGTAGATATATTTATATTGTTATTTGGCACTATTCTAAGAAAAATATACTGGTTTAATTGAATTTGTACGTTGCAACATTAATTACACTTTATTATCTGCTACATCATCTCCTTTAGTGGTGCAACAGACGCATGGAACTGTGAAATCAAATTATATAGTATAAATTATAAGAATTTAAATTTAACGAATCCTTTCGCAATGCGCCATGCAAAAAAAAAAAAAAAATACAAAGCTAAGAAATAAACCTTTCCGTATTCCAGAAGATTTGCGTGGTCGGCGAAGTACTGCTAAAGAGGTTAGTATCAAATTACTGCTCTTTAATATTTGTTGAGGCAGTTCGCATGTCCACCTATACTCTGGTGCAGAATTCCAAATAGGGACTATATCAAAGTTAAAATGTTTTCTCAAAATAAGAAAAAGTAGGAAGCACTGTACCATAATATTTTAAAGTAAAATACTGACCGGTTGTGAAACAAGAAATATTGACATAAAATATAAATTAAAATAAAATAAGCTAACCTTAAAACTAATGGACAATATAAATTAATTCAAATATTCAAGTAATGTTTTTCATTACAGTCAGATTTTAAATTACACACCTAAATTATCTAATTCTTCTCGCATTCAATCCTTGCAGTCAAAAATCCTCAATGCTCCTTATTTTGTTACCAATAAAATCATCCATAACGACCTAAATATCCCATTTGTTGAAGACTTGGCCCGTTACAGATATACCTCTTTTCATTCCAAACTCCCTGCCCACTCAAACACGCTTATCCGTGACCTCTCCTCCACATCTATTCCCGACAACCCACCCTAAAAGAAGATGGCCAATAGACCTCCTACCATAAATTAGACATCGGAGTGCTACCTATAGGTAGTTTCTTCACAGGACTACCATGTGTTCTAACCATATGTTAATCCTTTTTACTAGTTGTATTGATTTAATACAGATGTAAATTTCTTTAAATAAGTAAATTAAAAAAATACACACTTTTTTAATAAATTTTAATGTATATTAAAGATAAAAGACCCGCTCTAGCTCAGAAATTTAGGAGGAAAATATTTGTCTTTTATGCATATATATATATATATATATATATATATATATATATATATATATATATATATATATATATATATATATATATATTCATAGCTGTATAGGTTTCAATAAATAATTTTCATTTTTCTTGTAACGTTTTTTCCTCTGTCAGAAATGTAATACATTCTGTTGGTGTTGCACGGGTCGAAAATTTACAGACAGTATCTTTATCACCTTGATGAAGAAAATAATTTTCACTAGGACCTACGATATACCAGCTATGTTGGTTTTAATAAAAAAATTACGTTTGAAACAGATATTTTCTATCTTAATTGTTTATTTATATATATGTATTGGAAATGCTATATATATGTATAGTAGTATAGTATGAATATAGCATGTACTGGGTAATTATACAATATTTATGTATTATATATTTCTAAATATTCACATGGATATGTCTCTTGGCAAGGGATCAGTAGTTTTTATTGTGTAACGTTTTTTGCACTCTCAAAATTACGTTTGAAACAGATATTTTCTATCGTAATTGTTTATTTATATTAATCAATAATCCGCCGGTCCGTCTGCAAACTAAATTTTTTCCTGTTTGGAAAAATCAATAGATTATATATTAAAATATCTATGATACAATTTTTTCCAATTCAGGGAAAATTGTGTATCTTTCCATAGTTTGTTCCAAGTCATATTAACTTAACGTACGCATTATTAACAGCATGTTGACGCTGTAAGATGTCTCTAACGTGCTTCTCATGCGAACGAGAATTTCCGAAAACGAAATATAGCTATTAGTATAATAGTATACAATGAAGTAAATACAGTGCTCATTCAATACTAAATTACCGACCAAAAAAGAAACAGTCGGAAAAAAGTAAAAGAAACAGACGTCGGAGATTTGAGATTACGTAATGCTCATCTCACTGAACGTATCTCGATCTTCACATTGGTAATGAAGTTGCCATTTTACATATTTATATATATTCTATTATTATTATTATTATATATATATATATATATATATATATATAATATATATATTTATAATATATTATTGTTTAATCATATAAAATATATATATTCTCTACTTCCATAATATTATTTATTCATTTACAAATGTATTTACATTTCTCATCAACGTTTTGGGGTCTTGTCCCCATTTTCAAGACTAAAAATAATTTATACAAATTAAACAAGTGAAATATATTGTCATCATATTTTTTTTACATATATACATATTATTTTAAATTGTCATCAATTATAATTATCATATTTTTTCACAATTATTTATAATTAACCTGTTATGTTTTTTCTCTCCCCTCATAAATATATTTAAATTACTAGCTACATGTCAACTTGCTGATGTCTAATGGCACACTGTTTCTTTTTGGTTCATAATTTTTTAACTATGTGTCTGGTGTGTTCTACCACCATTCTAATCTAATCCTTAGGGCCTTTATTTTATTTTTTATTGTGATATTATTGGTTTTTTTTTATACTTACAAAAAAAAAATTATATCATTAATAATATCTTATATCATTCACTATTATAGAAGAGTATATCATATGATCATATCGATTGGAAACAATCTCTTCCTACTTTTGTTCATATGCATTCTTTATTAACACATGTTACACTTTATAAAGTGTAACATGTGTTAATAAAGAATGCATATGAACAAAAGTAGGAAGAGATTGTTTCCAATCGATATGATCAAATAATATCTGTGTATAATACATTCCTAGGTTTTTTGTATCGATTGTATTTTATAGTTTTTTTAATTTTCACTTACTATATAAAGTAAGGGAAAGTATTGCGATTGTGAAAATTTTCGAATTCCAATTTTCAAAGGAAATACACTTGGGTTCCCTGAGTCCAAATAACCAAGTCCCGCAAAAAGGTCTGTGTGTGTGGTCACACCCGGGCAAAAACGGTAAGTCCTATGAAACTGAAATTTCATATTTAAGATAACTATACGCCCGAGACGTTACATAACCTTTTTCATCAAAATAAGCTTACGAGAAAAGCCACTTTATACCATGCCTTTTGCACCTTTTTACGATTTTCTAAAAAAACAATTTTTTACTTATTAATAAGTTATGATGACAGACTTGCATGAAGTGTTCGACAAAAAGCCTGTCGACTGTTAACTTTTTTGATTAACATATAATAATATGAAAAAATATATATTAAAAAAATCTTTTTAGTTACGTTTTATATAAATATAGCATATAGTGCTGTGTAGTAGTTATTCAAGTAAAAAAGATTAACTAAATACAAAAAATAAATAAATATATTCGATCCAATATAAGATATTTATAATAATAGGTATAATAAACAGTATGTATGTGCATAGTGTGCAAGTGATATCTAATGACATTACGATCCTACAACTCTTTCCCTACTCTTCATGCGTGACCAGCTACTACTCAGAGAGCTGAAAAAATGGTGTTTATTTTTATTTTTCCTTATTAGGTACATTTTAGACTTGAAAATTGACATTAAAAACTTGCAAAAAAAAATATTGTGTAGGACCCTCCAATGAATCAAATTAGTAAAAAATTGTTGGTGTACTAATCCAACATAATTTAAAATTTATTTTTGAAACAATAAAAATTTTGATTCACGTTTTCGAAATAAAAATTCAAAAAAATGTTTTTTGAAACTCTATTATAAAACGATTAACATATTTTTTTTTTCGTGAAAGTCGGTTGATTCGTTCAGAAGAAAAAATTGTTTTTTTTTATTTTTTACCATAGGGTACACTTCCGATAAAATTGAAAAAAATATATGTTACGGAGGACCCTATAATGAAATAAAGTAGCGAAAAATTGGAGGTGTACCAAACCATCATAACCAAAAAATATGTTTTTGAAAAATTCAAAAATTTTTTGGGACCAACATTTTCGAGGAAAAAAATTTAAAAAAATATTTTTTGAAACCTATTTATAAAATCCATAACATATATTTTTTTCGTGAAAATCGGTTGAGCTGTTCAGGAGAAAATAATTTTTTTTGTTTTATCTTTCCCTCTCCATAACTTCCCCCCCGTTAGGATTAAGGGGCTAAAACATTCGGTAAGGTTGTTTCTAATAGGTGTGACTCAATGGTATAAATTTGGTTTAAATACACGAGGGGGCAGATTTCACCTGCTTATCCGGCTAGGCCCTTTTCTTCCTCTAAAGTACTTTTAATTTTGTTGATTCTATACAAATAACTATATTATCTTGTTACTACAGATGAAAAACAGGTAAATATATAAATTGAACGAATTCGATACCCAACTAAAGGAAAAAACAGGAAAAATATTTTTTTAACGCAGTTTTTGAGCATAAGAACAATAATATACATGTATGACATACCGCTAAGGATTTTAGAAAAAATATTATCTTATACACAAGCTTTTAAATGTTAATGGAGAGTGATGAAAAGTCGATAAAATTGACTGATTATTTTAGATAATGATATAATAGATTTTTTAATAAAACACATGTTTCTATAGAAATTCCATTCATCTTTTACTGTACTTGAAAATTATTTAATCGATTTTAGAAACGAAGGTAAGTGAAAGTCGTGTGTTGCCCGCACCAGATCTTTTGCAAATGTATTTAGCTTCAAGTATCTTTCTGTTTCTATTGTTTTTTATACCAAGGGATGAATATGCAGTTGCATTAATATTTTTATAATTATTTCATATATATTGAGGATGTATAGTCGACTGTAGAAACTATTATAGGTGGAATAGTCAGGAATCAGTCATTTTTTGAAAAGTTTTTAATTTTGCTAACGTTTCGGCTCAAGCTTGTGAGCTATCATCAGGGCATTACTGAGCCATGTCTAAGCATAAACCCTATTTCATAAATATACTATGTTAATCTTTATCCGTGGAATTGCAGAGTGCCCCTGAGTTAAGATTACCTTACCTCTTAAGCTATTAAATGTGTAATGTCTTAAACAATTAATCAAACTGTAAATAAAACCTAATAAATAAACATACCTTTGTCTAACTTGATTATGTTAAACAGGTAGGTGGAGAACTTTGAAACCACAAATAGATTCATAAGTAAGAAATAGTACTTTAAACAAAGAAAAACGCCCAGAAGTCAGTGAAAAGTAAGATCAAGTTTAAGATTTAATCTTCCCGAGAAAAACTTTTTTTAACTTTGTTGAATGTAATTTACGTTATTCTGCTGAAATGGAAATATTAATTAATATTTTTTTTTTAGAAAGGGAGAGGAGGTGAATTGTCTTTTTTCATACCTTCTTCTAGTTCAAGAGACTTATATTCTATTTGATTAGAAGAAGAAAGGTATCACCATTAAATTATTTTTTTAAATCGCATAACCTGAATTTTAAACCTTGAATTTAATTTGGCCAATGCTTCTAGTTTTTCAACAATTTTAAGTTTATCCCTGCAGCTGAAAAAATGTTAGGAAAAATCCCTCAAATCTGGTAATTTTGCAAAGATATCGAATTAAAACATAAATTGATAGTATGATAAGGATATATGATACATTTTTCGACCTTACAATACATTACCTAAATAGTGAAGTGAGGGGGTTAAAAAAGTCTCTAAAATCAACAAAAATGAGACATTTAGGGATCTGAAAATTTACTGAGGAAAAAGAAATTCATCTTCGATTATTTTTCTTACACATCTTAGTCATTATCCATTTCCTGTTAAAGGTAAAATAATCAAAACTAGGCCTATTCTCCAAAGTTTTGATTTCGCACTGATATAAAACATAATATGATATAATAGTTTCTTCTGAGGAATAGATAAAAGTGCATACAAAATTTTCTTTTTCTCATAAATTTATTTTTTGTGCATTATATTGGTGAGGCACTACATATTGGAGTAAGTTGGTGTAATTTTGATTTTTAGGTACGATTGTATGTACTTATACCCTCTTTAAAAGCACAAGTTTTCACGCAGACCTTGTGCCTAACAGCTAATCTTAGAAAAGTTTAAATTTCCTGTAAGAAATATACAAAATATTTTTGGGATTACCTGTAGCGTGGTGGTTAGCATAACAGTCTCCTATGCCAAAGTTCCCGGGTTCAAATCCACAAGTAGCCCTAAGATTTTTTAATGGGAGTAAAAAATCCTTAGTTATGCCGTCCTTCGGAGGGGACGTTAAAATGTAGTCCCGAGCCTGTGCGATGTCAGGTACTCGTTAAAGATCCTTATCCTAATAAAACCTGGATAGGCAAAACTTAGGATTACCACTGTAGCATCGTCCGATTAGCCATAGTAGCATAAAGTGACGTTAAACGAACAAACTAAACAAAATATTTGTAAATACTGAAAAAAATTGAGAGGAAATTATATATATTTATTTATTTATTGGAATTTACAACTGTATAACAAGTAATACAACAAGTAAATAGAGAGGAAATTAAGAAATAATTTTAGATGATGAAAGCCGAAAACTTATAATTCCAATTTTTGTTCAAATTAGTATTTTTTAATTAAATATTATATTATGCATGCAATATATACCTGTAGTTCGTACGATTTTTTTGAGGAATGGGAATTTTATATATATATATATATATATATATATATATATATATACAGTTCTTTTTTTTTTTTTTTTTTTTTTTCAAGATGGTCTTTTAAACTTGAGATTTTAAAGAAGATCTCATATAATTGTGCGTAAAAATCTATATTATCCCACCTTTTCTCAGGAAAAATCCTATTTTTACTGGACAAGTTTTTGACATAAAAAGAAACAGAAATGACTTGTTATCTAACCAAAAATAAATAAATAAATATATATTTACATATAATATAAAGGAATAGATGAAAAGTAGTTATACAATTTTCTTTTTCTCATAAATTTATTTTTCGTGCATTATATTGCTGACGCACTACCTTATTAGTTGGGAAAAGGTGGGATAACTTTGATTTTTAGGTACGATTGTACATGTATATATATACCTATATACAGTTCTTTTGTTTTTTCAAGATGGTCTTTTAAACTAGAGTTTTTAAAGAGGATGTCATACAATCGGGCGTAAAAATCTAAATTACCTCACCTTTTCCCAGGAAAAATCATATTCCTACTGGACAAGTTTTAGACGTAAAAAGTAACAGAAATGACTTATTATCTAACCCAAAATAAATAAATATTTACATATAATATAAAGGAATATATGAAAAGTAGTTATAAAATTTTCTTTTTCTCATAAATTTATTTTTCGTGCATTATATTGCTGACGAACTACCTTATTAGTTGGGAAAAGGTGGGATAACTTTGATTTTTAGGTACAATTGTACATGTGTATATATATATACATGTACAATCGTATATATATATATATTTATTTATTTGTAAGTATTAAAGAAGGTGGACAGTAAACTCTATTTAGAGTAGGGCCGAGAAAATAAGCATGTAAAGTGAGGCTGTTTAATGCAGGAATGCAATCACTGAAAGCACCTCCACTCACTTAGGCCACTTGTTTACGTCGTATATTTCATTAAAAGTCCATTGAGATACATTATTAATGCACATCCCACATTCGTCAGGGTCTTATTGATAGTAAAATTGATACCGGCCTAATTTATTCCGATAGTAAATAATATTATCTCAAGGATTATTTATTCCTAAATGTTAACGGCTCGGCTACTTATATTTCAAGATTCCACTCCAACGATAATGGGACAGGACTTAAAGTCTTTCGAGAAGTTATTGTGAGATCCAGCTCTTAAATCAGGAGATACTTTTGACGGATGTGATGGAAATTAGAGATAAGAGTACTTTTTAATTGCATTTTAAAGCCTATTACGCTTTCTCTCCATTACGTTTTATCAATTTATTATATAATACACTCCTAGTCGAAAGTATTTGAACACTCATGACTCTCGAGATTTTCTGGTTTTTCACCTTAATCCAGACTTTGTTTATATCGTATTTATAGTAATATTGTTCATTAAATGAGAGATATTAGGGATTAGAAATATTTTTATTCACTGTTTACCAACAACGATGAAATTATGTTTCATTCATTTCTAATTTCCTTTCAGTCAATGTTTACGTTTGCCTTACGTCTTACATTTGCCTCAAGTCTGTTTTCTTTCTTTTCTCTTAAGTCTAGTTGAAACAATAAATTTTATTCACAATGAATCGTTTAAGTCACGATTATTCGGTCGGTATCATCACTCTCTATGAAGAAGGCAAATCATTGCGTTACATTGCGACTTGGGATTCAATATTCTACTGTTTCAAGGACCATAAAGAGGTACAGCGAGACTGGTAGTCATTCGAGAATACCAACTTCAGGGCGTCCCAGAGTTACTAACCCCATAGATGGCCGCTTTATTAAAATACTAGCATTTCGGAAGCGTTATTATACTGCGTCTTCCATTGAAACTTGATCGCTGGTGTTAAAAATCTCGGAGTCAACGGTCATTAGAAGAGTGAGAAAGCCAAACCTCAGGTAAAGGTCCTCTTCTCACCGCAAACCTCCGTGTAAAAAAATTAAGTTTTGCTAGGGAACACCAATCTTGTACAGTAGGGGAGTGGAAAAAAGTTTTATTCACGGATGAGACGAGAGTGGCCCTTACCAGCCCAGATGGCCGTGAAAGAGTTTTGAGAAAGCCTGGAGAACGGTATAGTCAGTTCTGCACGTTAGAAACTGAGCTATTTGGAGGGGGTTCTAACATGCTCTAGGATGACATATTTAGGGAGGCGCGCACCGAGTTAGTGCAAATCCAAGGAGGGGCGTTGAAGGCTTTGAGGTATGTAGAAATGATTTTTCAAAATCATGTAGTGCCTTTAAGCCATTAATAGGCTCTGAATCATTGCTTATGCATGATAATTCTCGTCCCTTCAAGGCAAAATGTGTTTCTGAATAACTGAACACCACAAATATTCACACCTTTCATTGGCTAGCAAGAAGTCTTGACCTTAACCCAATCGAGCACGTTTGCGACTATCTCAAAAGAATGATTCAGCCACGAAATTCACCTCCTACTACCCTTGAAATGCTAAAGACAGTTGTATATTGCGGGACAATATACCCCAAGATTTTCTTCAAAAGCGAGGTTATAAAAAAATCGTAAGAATTATACTTAGAACAACTCCACAAAACAAAAATACAATGATTATCTGAAAGATTAACTTACCTGCTTAAAAACAGATAAAAATTGACTAATACAGACGAAAACATGCAATAAACGACGTTTTTACTTTTTGGTCACAAACTAAACAAAACACACGAGCGCTTTACTCGCTCATCCTGCCGCCTCTAGCGATCGCGCTGTGAATATCCCACCCACGACTCTTTCTCTCCACCATAAGATGCCTATGCCTACGGTGAATATGTTGCGAGATGTTTCAATTGCCCAACTTGCCCCTATGCTCCATCTAGCCCCGCTCTACCCTATGTGAAAATCGTGTGTTGCCCGCACCAGATTTTTTGTTTAAATGACACGGAGAACAATGTATTTGTGAATTATATACTAAATTTCGTGTTAATTTTTTTTTTTTTTTTTTTGTTATTTTGTCTTATAGAAACGTAATGTATTATGATATGACTGATTAGCTTTTCGTTGTGATGAAGGATTGGACCTAAAGACAATTTTAAAATAAACATATAATTACAGAAGTAATTTAAAACATTTATTTTATGTATCGACTGGTTTTTGAAAATTACATACTTGCTCCATTTTTTAAAAATAATTACCCATTTATAGTTGTATGCATTCGTAAGAAATAGGGAACATGAAATATTACAAGATTTGATAAAAGACTAAAGCAGCAGACGCTTTTTTCCGGGTTTAATATTTTCATTAGGAAAAAATCTGGCAAGGCCAACACACTACTCTCACTTGCCTCCGCTGTGAGAGTAGTGTAGATGTATGTGAAATTATTGTGTCGTGCGCACGCATCATATTTTTTTTTCTTTTTTTTTTTACGATTATTGAGAGTGTATCATAATCCAATGCATCAGTTAATCAAATATTAAGTTTACAGTAATAAATTCAGAAAATACTGTTTTTGTAACTTTATTGAATTAATGCCAAGACAAATCTGTTTAATATAAATTCAAAACAAAACTAGCCATGATACAATCGTGTTAAATCGTAGAAGTAGGCCATTCTAATTCCATCATACTAATTATATTATTTCATAACGCACAACTCTTTCTCTGTTAATTTGCTTGGTTATTTTTCTGTATACAGAAGTGTTTATCTAGATCTACTTCTAATTGTGTTAAAGTTTCTAAATCACCTACAACTCTTTTAATTAAAAACCCAACTTCTTAACGAGATACTGACCATTTAAGTTGGCCCTTCTCCTCACAATCTGGAGATAGTGCTACTTCGCATTACGTAGGCGGTAATCTCTTTAAAAGAATATTAAAAAGCAATCATTTTGATGAATCTGTTGGAGTGGAACAGTTGACAGTAGGCCTAATTTTCTTATGTCTGTAGATTAAATTTCGTTTTAATTTAATTTATTTTGACTAAGCGTCATAAGATAGTATCTTTGTAGCTTTTAAAAAAAATATTTTTTTTTTAGTATTTCAACTTCATGTTCAATGAACAATGTATCCATTTCACATTTATTTCTATCTTAATTATTTCATAGATAATGTTCAGTGAAGATTTTTATTTTAAATTGATGTTGATAGAAAAAGTTGTTCATCCACATTTTTACTTTCACTTACTATATATAGTAAGGGGAAGTATTGCGATCGTGAACATTTTCGAATTCCAGTTTTCAACGGAAATACACGTTCGTTTTTTTTCCCCTGAGTCCAAATAACCAAGTCCCGGTGTGTGTGTGTGTGTGTGTGTCTGTGTATGTGTGTGTTAACTCCCGGGCGGAAACGGTAAGTCCTGTGAAATTGAAATTTCATATTTAAGGCAAATATGCGCCCGAGCCGTTTCAAAACCTTTTTCATTAAAATGAGCTTACCAGAAGATCCACTTTACACCATGCATTTTGCACCTTTTTTCGATTTTCTCGATAACAGTTCCGATGATTTTGATTAAACTCGCTATATCGATGTAGAATTTAATGGGCTTTAATATCATGCAGTTTTCATTCTGATTAAAATGGCCTGACAGGCTTAAATGCTAATATTTTACATTTTTTTTCCCTGTAAAGTACCTTTAATTTTGTAGATTATGAAAAAATAAACATATTATCTTGTTACCACCGATGAAAAAACACATAAATATATAAGTTGAACGAACTATATATCTAATGAAAGGAGAAAACTGAAAAAATATCTTTTTAATGAAATTTTTTTATGTTGATCATAGCAACAATAATATACCGTTGGAAAGCTAAAGATTTTAGAAAAAATATTATCTAATGCACTAACTTGTTAAAGTTAACAGAGAGAATTCGTTCTATTTGTGTATTTAGGCGTTTTTATCAATGGAAAAAAAGATGGAATTGTTAATTTATAATATAATATATAATAATAAGGGAAGAATATTTAAAATATCGACATTTAAGCTCGGTTATACTTTTACAATCAGAATAAAATGTATATTATATTAAAGCTCATTAAAATTTATATCAATATCGTGAGCTTTGTTAAAGCAATTTTGAGATAATCGTAAAAAGGTGCAAAATGCAATGTATTAAGCTCTAGCACTTTCGGTCATCCGATTTGCTGAAAAAGTAGCAAAAAACTTCTATAGCGCATGGTTTTCTTAAATATGAAATTTTAGTTTTGTGCGATTTTTTTGTTTTTGTCCTAGACTTACACACACGGATCTTTTCGCGCGAGTTGGTCGCGAGAACTAAAGGGACCCTTAAACGTGTTTTTCGTAAACTGCATAAGGTTAAGTAATAAAGAAATATGAGTTTTAAATAATAATTTATATTGTTATATTAATATAAAATAAATATTTCCATCGAAATTTTACATTCACTTACTATATGTAGTAAGGGAAAGTACTGCGATCGTGATAATTTTCGAAATCCAATTTTCAACAGAAATACACGATTTAGGGAACCTGAGTCCAAAAAACCAAGTCCCGCAAAAAGGTCTGTGTGTGTGTATGTGTGTGTGTGTGTATCCGTGTGTGGTAACTCCCAGGCGGAAACGAAAAGTCCTATGAAACTGAAATTATTATATTGAAGACAAATGTACGTCCGAGACGTTACAAAACCTTTTTCATCAAAATGAGCTTACAAGAAGAGCCACTTTATACCATGCATTTTGCAGCTTTTTTTCGATTTTCCCAAAAACGGTTCCGACGATTTGGATTAAACTCGCTATATCGATGTGAAATTTGATGGGCTTTAATATCATGTAGGTTTCATTCTGATTGAAATAGTCTGACAGGGCTTAAATATTTATATAAATATGCCAATATTTTACATTTCTTACTTCTTCTAAAGTACCTTCAATTTTGTAGATTCTATAAAAATAACCTTATTATCTTGTGTGCATTGATAAATAAAAGCTAAATATGTAAGGTGTGCGAATTTGAAAAACAACTAAAGGAGAAAACTGAAAACATATATTTTTTAATGCATTTTTTTGTTTTTGGACATAAGAATATACATGTATGATATTCCGTTTAAAAGCTAAAGATTTAAAAAAAAAAAATATCTTATACAAAAGCTTTTAAAAGTTAATAGAAAGTGATGAACAGCCGATAAAACTAACTGATTATTTTAGATAATAATATAATAGATTTTTTAAAATCACATGTTTCTATAGAAATTCCATTTAATTAATTCTTTAATGGTTTCACTCATTTTTATCTCTTACTGTACTTGAACATTCTTTGCCCGCACCAGATTTTTATTTTACTCAGAATTTATTTAAAACTTTTGTTTAAGAAGCTTAGTAACGAAAATGCTTCATTTTTCATAAAAAAATTCAATGTAGTTTTAGCTTGTTAAACTTTCGGTGCTTCTCTGGTGTTTTTGTTTATTCATTTCTTGTGTACAGTTAAAAGATTTTAAAATTATGAAAATAAAATAAAATGCGATATAAAGGACAAGATAACCCTATACAAAGTTAAAAAGAATGATGGTTAGCTTTATTCGAATAAACGGCAGATATATAGAGTGCGGTGGTTCCAACTCAATTTTCTCCGGCGTGGCTCATTCATCATGTCCGCTCGCTGAGGCAACTCTAATTGCTTGTAAGCCTCTCTCTTGTAGTTAATATGATAATAAACTTTTACAGTTTAGGGGATCTAGTTTAAGCTTTGTAGTGGGGCAACGAAATGCAGATTATAAAACTGTAAAAATATCCCTACTATAAAAAATTTGGTGCGCGCGACACGCCACTTTCACTTACCTCCATTATTTGTATCAATCCAAGGATTTTTAAACACATCTATAAACGAAAATAAATTGTTAAAGAATTTTTTAAATTGGATTCAAATATTTTTTATTTATTTACAATAAACCCTCCTTATAACGAGCTCCAAGGGACCAAAAAATTCTCTGTTCGTTATAAAAGAATTCGTTATATCCGAAAAATAGGTTGTATGTACATTATGTCTTGGTATAAATTCAAGTAGTAAAAAAGAGCTATTTTCAATACAGCATTCGCTTTCAGGCACATGTTTATTCAGAAACTTCATAAGCTTTTAAAACTATGCACCAGCTTCGTCCGTATAAAAAACATTTCTTGCATGATATTTTGCGTACTCTTGAAGAAACCTTTCCAGCTAACAATTTAATTTCGATTTATCAGATTTATCTTTATTAGCGATAATCGTTGATAGATTAAATTTTTATATCCCTATTTTTCCGCAATTTTAGATTTTGACTCAATTTTTTTATCCACTCTTGAAGAATCGCCAACTTTGTATTTAAATCAATAGATTTTCTCTTTGACATAGTGTACGGAGGGGAAGCGCACTTCGAACGAAAAGCGAGAAAGACTAACCTCGAAGGAACCTCGAATAAACGCAACTAATAAAAGCAATAACAACAGAATAACAAGCTGAAACTCTGGAAGCCAGAAGACACAGACTGTGAATCACAGAGCTCAGCTGAATAGATTGGAGAGGTAAGAAAGATTTGGAAAGAAAGGCGTCGCTCTTTACCGGGAATGAAGACATATCGTATTTTTTTCTTCTTCGTTTTTCGTAATAACCGAACCAATTCAATTCTCAAGTCCACAAAAGTAGTTCTTTAGTTTGTTATAAAAGAATATTTCGTTATAAACGAGGAGAAACCATAGTTTTCTATTCATTTTTCAAGGGACCGCAACGATAGTTCGTTATAAACGGGTGTTCGTTATAACCTGTTCGTTAAAAAGAGGGCTTACTGTATAGTAATTTACAACTGTATTTAAGAACATAATAAGTAAATATGAATAATAAAATAAAGTCATGAAAATCTAATGTAAATACAAACATGCGTTTTATTAAATAATCTATTATATTATTGCATAAGACAATCAGTTTGTTTTGCATTTCATCACTCTCCGTCAACTTTTACAATAGTAGGTACAAGATAATGTTTTTTCTAAAATCTTTCTCTTCCCAACGGTACATTATAAATGTATATTAATTACTGTTCTTATGTTCAAAAACAAAAAATTCGCGTTAAAAATATTTTTGCAGTTTTCTCGTTTAGTTGAATATCTAATTCGTTCATCTTAAATATTTACCTGTTTTTAGCAATGCGATATGATTAATTTTTTCGTATCTACAAAATTAAAGGTACTTAAGAGGAAGAAATTTTAAAATAATGGCATTTGAGTCCTGTAAGACTATTTCAATCTGAATGAAACCTATAAATGTCATTCCAATTTATAATTTATTATATTTTAGGCATAGCAAACACGAAGGCTCGTTGCCGATATCAATGAATGTTGTATACACCGTCCAATGACCAAACTCAAGCCTCGGAGATCCGACTTGAAACAATCCTCCCTCCGACGTTTCGGTAAAACGTCCTTAGACTCAGTGAAGAACGAATTTCAAAAGACTTGACTTTCGGAAGAAAAAAATTTTTCATTGTTCTCCGTATATAAAATACCCTCGAAATGTTGTTTAAATATATTTAATATCTCAGTCTGATCCGCTATTATGAAATGAAAAATGTTTTTATTATACTGGGAACAAATTCTCTTAAGAATAAAATTAAAATACGAATTTATTGATCGGAACAATGTCGTCATTTAAATAACAATACCTAAACTCAAATAATAAATTGAAGTTATAACGATAAGGCGGAGAGTGGAGGTCAGAAAGACGGGATATGGTATGTTGTTAGTTGCATAGATACCTAAAACAATTCATTAGGAGCTCAAATCGTTTACGCGATTTGTTTATACTTTTGTACATCTCTCTTCCGTTACTGACGTAAAATACCTGACTCAAGGTTAATTATTTATGTATATACAATTTCCGTTCACTTTAAGAAAGGACCAATTGGTCCTAAATGTAACAGGTCATTAATAAACTTTATTATATTCTGATATTTTCGATTGTGTCTAACTCTAATTCGATTATTTTGCTTTTAAGATACTTTCATTTAATTTTGATGTGTTGTTGTTCACAGCTCGAAAGATTTTTGGAAGAGCCATACTGACAATAGCGCTTTATTTCTGAGTTCAACATCTCATATTTCTTAAAGTATTTATTGCTTATTGTGTTAAGATATAAAATAATCGATCAAGAGATATTAGAAGAGATAAAACATTATAAATTAATGGTTAATGATAAGGTGGAATTGAAAAATACCTTTGGTGTAGAGGTATTAACTCGTTGCACTACTGATTTGCTAATAGAATAAAATAGTTCTTGCGGTAAGAGGAAATAAATAATATTTATAAATAATAACTCGCGTGACAAAGACAGGCTTAATATGAGGTTGTTAACATAGCTGAGGACATGACTTACGACCGACATGAAGAAATTCGTTGGTTATGATGGGATCTTATCACGCTTATCAACATTAGTGCGGTAATAAATAAATTATCATGGGTGACATGAGTGAACCTTAAGTCATAGATAATTAGAAATAATATATTAAATTTATAACTTAACTGCAAACAACCCTCACACGAGACTAAAACGACAAGAAACTGCCCGTAGATACCGATTACTACAACACTTACTAGACAAACGTTCAAAACTTCCAATCCACTACAAAAACCTCATTTATATCACTGTGATCAGACACATCTGGACATATGAAATCGAGCTTTGGGGCTCTACTAAGCCATCTAATTCCTCCCGCATCCAATTCTTACAATCCAAAATCCTTCACAAAATCCTAAATGCTCCTTATTTCATCAAAAATAAAATCATCCATAACGACCTTAATATCCCATTTGTGGCAGACCTTTCTGGTACCAGATATACCACTTTTAATTACAAACTCCCAACTCATATAAACCCTCTTGTCCGCAACCTATCAACCTCACATATTTCTGACAACCCTCCAAGGTGATTGAAAAGAAGATGGCCTCGGGATTTGCTTACTTAAATAAACATCGAAGTACTACCGCTGGGTAGTTTCTTCACAAGCCTTATACGCCTTTTATTATAATTCATCTCTTTTACTTATTGTATTTATGTAATATACAGTTGTAAAATTCAATAAAATATAAATAAAAAAAAAGCAAACAAAAAAATCATTATTCTTTAATTACCTTTCCTTTAGACATGTTATATATATATATATATATATATATATATATATATATATATATATATATATATATATATATATATATATATTTTTTTTTTTTTTATTATTATTTTTTTTTTTTTCCAAATATGCCAAAAAAAGTTTGTCGTAATCATTGAGACATATAAAATGTAATTAGTTCTAAAAATCTTCAAGTAACTATTCTACTTTCACTCGCCTATATTAGTTTTAGATTAAAAAAAAACAAAAACAAAATCGTTATAGTTGGAATAAAACATAACGGATATTCAGTTTTTCTAGATAATTCTAAAAATGCTATGAAATTTTGTTTTTTGGGAGTAATTTGTATGAGACTAGGTTTTTCGAGAGAAATTTTTTAGAATACAATTCTATTTTCATCTAGGCGATATAAAATAACAGCTTGTGCCCTTAGAAAATGAGCAACTAACAAAAACTATTTAAGAAGTATTTTATTGAGTCAAAAGTTTTATTCACTTTTCATTTATTTTATTCTCCAATTGTAGTAATTATAAACACCCATTGGTTATAGATTATAAATCGCCAAGACCATGAGAAAAATAATATTCTCCCCTAAATACCTGACAATAGAACTATCGTCGAAATTCTTATTCGAACACCCACAGAGATCGAGCTTGTCAATGAAGCGCCAACATCTAATAATGTAGGTAAAACCTAACTGTTGTTTATTTTTTTCAATAATGTCCTTTTGTAATCGACCAAAATAATACACTCCCCCTTGAAATTTGAGGTCTTACATTTTAAGGTACGTAAAACACAAATAACGAATAAAAGAAATCTGTCGTCGCCGATCAAAAATGCTTTAATGCAATAACATTTATTTTTGAAAATAGAGAAAAATATGTTTAGTCATAGAATTAGTAAACCACGATAAACAAAGATAAACGGTCATAACTCAGTTATATTCGAAGCTTGAAAAAGAAAAAAGAAAATAAAGTTTTAGAGTTACACAACGAGAATAATTATAAAAAAGAAAAATCAGGTGTGGGCAACACACGGGCTTCACTTACTTCCGTTTTTAAAATCGATTAAAGAATTTTCAAGTACAGTTAGAGAAAATAAGTAAAAGTATTAAAGAACTAATTAAATTGAATTCCTATAGAATCGTGTTTTATTATTTTATTGTTGTTTTATTTATAAGTTGCAAGAATGTGATGATCAACTAAAAGAGAAAAGTGCAAAAGTATTTTTTAATGTAATTTTTTTTTTTTTTTTAAACTGGTTATGTATTATATAAGTACAACATCCCGTTGGAAAGCTAAAAATTGTAGAAAAAATATTATTTTATAGAAAGAGTTGTAAGATATAAATTGAGAGTGATGAAAAGCGGATAAAATTAACTGATTGTTTTAGATAATAATATAAACTCTTAAAAGAGCACACATTGACTTCTATTTGTCACTTAATCAGTTTATTTCATAAGCTTTTCATATTTGTCGAAGTTTAGGGGCTGTTTCCCCATTTTCAAGACTTATTATTTTCATTATATAATTGCTTTTTCATATATCATCCATCATTTTATTTTATAGCACACTGCTATTTGTTCTATTTGTGCTATTACTGCTAGTTGTGCTATTGGTGTTCATTGGTTCACTGAACACCAATAAGGACAAATAGCAGTGTGCTATGAAATAAAATTATGGGTGATATATGAAATAGCAATTATATAATGAAAAAAATAAGTCTTGAAAATGGGGAAACAGCCCCGAAACGTCGACAAATATGAAAAGCTTATGAAATAAAGTGATTAAGTGACAAATGGAAGTCAATGTGTGCTCTTTTTAGTGTTTATATAAAGAAAAAAACAAAACAAAAAAAAATCTTAAAAAAAAAGAAGAAAATAATAATATAATTGATTATCCAACAAAACACATGTCATCATCATCATCATCATCATAATCATTCCCCCTTCTACCGCTGTTCTGTGTGAGAGTTCTGCTTATAGAGTCTGGTCCAGTTGTCTCTCTCCTGCACCAACTCTGCTCTCCTGTACCAATTCTGCGTTTCCTGCATGCTTCCTTTACACTATCCTCCCAGGAGATTCGCGGCCTTCCTCTGGGTCTTTTTCCTTCCGTGCGAGTCTCGTAGGTCTTCCTGGCACTTCTGTCTGGATCCATCTTAAGAAGATGTCCAAACCACCTCAGTTTTCGCTCCTTCAGTATTGTCTCTGCCGGTTTGACATCGAGATTAGCCCGTATGGTGGCGTTCCTTATTCTATCTCTTCTTGTTTTTCTCTCTATTTTTCGTAAATACCTCATTTCCATCGCTCGTATCTGGCTCCTGTGTTTTGTGGTGAGGGTCCACGATTCTGAGGAGTACGATAGAATAGGGAGGAATGTCGATTTGTAGACTGCTAGCTTGGTCCGCTTTGTCACTTCTCTTCTCCCTAGGAAACCTCGTCTGACCATACAGAACATCTTGCCTGCTGCTCCAATTCTTTGGGCCACTTCCTCGTCTATGTAGCCACTCTCATTGAGATGAGCTTCCAGATATTTAAAACTGTCGACCTGCTGTAATCTCTCTCCTCCAACCCTTAGTACTCTCATTATCCTTCGGGGTTTCTTTCCGATACGCATGCATTTCGTCTTACCCGGATCGATCTTCATATTTATTGCGGATAATTCCTCTTGGAGGACATTTATGTTGTGTTGGAGGTCTCGATCGTTGGCAGCTAGTAAGAAGATGTCGTCAGCGAAGGCCATCAGGGAATATCTGGTAGAGTGCAAGTTCCTGTGCCCTAGCTGGAATTTCCTCATTATAGGTTTGGTTCTCCTTAGTGCCAAGTCCAGAACCATGATGAAGAGCAAAGGACTCAGGCTATAGCCCTGTCGGATACCCAGTGTAGTCTCAAATTCTTTTGAAATGTGATTTCTGGTCCTAATCACATTCCTCATCTTTTTATACAAAACACATGTTTCTATCGAATATCAATTTAATTAATTCTTTAAAAAAATAATTAAAAACCAATTTAATTAATTAAAAAAATAAATAAAATAATAATATAATTGATTATCCAACAAAACACATGTTTCTATCGAATATCAATTTAATTAATTCTTTAAACTAATTTCATCTCTAACGGTATTTAAAAATTCTTAAATTGAACGTCGTGTGTTTCGCGCACAAGATTTTTTCATTTAAATCAATACATAAACGGTTGGTCTTGGCGACAAATGTTATAAAACAAAATATATCCACTACTTCATTTTTGGAAATGTATTTCCGTCGAATATTCGATCCGAACAGCACCAACAGAGCTGAGTGTATCAAACTGTAGTAAAAAAAACAACACAAAAACATTACAAAACGAAAGTTACAGATCCCTAAAATACATAATTAAAGGCGTTTAGATATATTGTGCTATAATTTTACAGTTATAAAATAATTAAGTTCATTAGGAGAAGAACTTAAGGCATTGTGCTCTGAAAGGATTTGCCTGAGGCGGATTTCCCATCGGAATCTGGAAACCTTCCAACAACTAAATGAAGGTAATCGTTACGGCTTACCTTGCCATTCTCACAAGTGTCCAGTACTAATTAAAAACTATAATTAATCATTCTTCAAGAATCACGAGGAGGATAGTTATGAGCACTCGACTAACTATAATGACTCGACTAGTCGAGCGGCCGCCAACTAGACAAGAATCTAAGAGATGACTCAGAACTAGAGGAAGAGCAAGGAAGTGATGGGCGCTTCATTATCATGTCATCCTAGGCTACCGGCTTAGCTCCAAGACAATTTCACACGCTCAATGATTCATCACTTCACCTCTAGCTTACAAATTAACTTAATCTAATCAAACATTTTATAGTCACTTTTAAGTTAGGATAGGGCGGGGCTAGTTGACCGTTTCTTCACTTGAACGGATATAGCTCCTCATTGATTAGCCTCAATGAGTTTGTAAATGGCTTGATGGATTCGTAATATACCCCTTAGCAAAAGTGTCCGTAGTAATTTTTTTGTAAGAAGTCGAATTTAAGAGCTACAGCTATTTAAATCCAGGAAGTCAAGTTTCTCCAAAGTACCCCACAGGCGAGGTAAGTTTAGCAAGGGTATGGGGCAAGTTGAGCACTAAGAATGGCTAACACAACAATGGGTTCAATTTCGTCTAGAAAATAAAGTAAAAATTCGTGTTTAACAATCTGCTCTTTATTTATTGTCTTTTAGTGACAGACGACGAAATTTAAAGTAATTTTCTTTGAATAATTAACCAAAACTAGAATCAACAAAACATTAAAGTATTTCAAAACTAATTTGAACATTAGATACAATCTTACTATTTTAAATCACGCTTAAATATTTATATTATTACTCATACAGCTTATTTAATTTTTTTTTAAAATATTAATAAGATATTTGGAACCAAATGATCATTTTATTGTTGCAATTCAAAAATGAAAGTAAGTTTATCTAGTATTAGTGATAGAATAACAAAACTTGAAGTAATTTTTTTTTTTTATAATTAACTGAAAATATAGTAAACAAAACAACACAGGAAACTATAGCTCAACTAACCCCAACCCGAAATTTTAAAACAAAAGCGAAGTTTTAAAAAATCATAAGAATTATACTCTTTACGCCATAAGATGCCTATGCGTACGGTGAATAGTTTGCGAGATATTTCAATTGCGCCAACTTGCCCCTATGCTCAACTAGCCCCGATCTACCCTACATTTTTTTTTCTTAGAGGTTCATTTTTAGTATTATAGATAAAGCAGCAAAAATAAAAAAAAAAATCAGAAAACTTAGCCATTTAAAATAGGGATAAAGTATTAAAGCTTAATAAAGTTTTGCTCACCCATTTATTGTCAATATATATGCTACTGTGTCTAATCTGAGGATGTCTGAGTAGGAGTCCTAAACTTAGCCTGTCTAGGTTTAATTTTTATAGAGATTTTTAACGAGTAACTGAAATCGCACGCGCTCAGGAGCACCTTTTTTACGTCTCCTCCAAAGGTTGGAATAACTGAGGATGTTTTACTTTTATTAAAAAGGCTTTTGTGCCTACAACTACCACATCCTCCCCCTTCCAACTAACCCCCACTCAATAAAGTATTTTTCTGATAGCCATTTCTATTAAAATAAACTGATGCGCGCAACACACGACTTTCACTTACATACAACCGTTGCTAAAATCTATTTAAGAATTATAAAATAAATGTTAGAGATGAAAAAACGGTAAAAGAATTACATATAGTTTCCATAGATAATCTATCATATTATTATATGCGACAATAATTCTGTTTCTCTGCTTTGCTTCACACTTTATTAACACATACAAAATTTTGTATGAGTTAATATATTTTCTAAAATTTATATTTTTTCACCGGTATTATATACATCTATATTATTTTGTATGTTTGGGGAAAAAAATATAAGCAATTTATTTAAACATATAACTATGATATTTGCTCCTTTAATTAGTTATCCAATTTCATTAACTTGTATATTTAAACATTTTTTAATCAATAAAAATTAAAATAATATGGTTATTTTTTTATTAGAATTTACTAAATTAATGGTACTTAAGAGGAAGACAATTTTTTTTTTATTATAAAAGAAAAACTTTTTTAAATTATATAAATCAACATAATTTATAAGAATGATTCCTACAGCAGTTCCCTTGTCAAATTTAGCAAAACTTTCAATTTCTAATCTTTATTTGTTTCATTAGTCCAAAAATTATAATCGGCTTTATCTGAAAGGGTTTTAGTTCTGTGACCTCTAGTTCTGTGATCTAGGGTCACAGAAACTAGACGGGCACTATCAAAATTATGACCCTTTTACTATTACTTTATTGTACACCCTTATCTAGCCGAACTGATTTAGGAAAATAGAAAATGTCATAGTGTATAGGGAACACTAGGAATCACTATAAAATAGAACTAATTTAGCCTGTTTCTACCATCATTCCTAAAAATTAGATTTAGAATTCAAAATTATGAAAAATAACTCTCCATGACCTTTTTGTAATGTTAAAAAAAAATAGATAAAAACAAAAATATATTTTTAAATAATTTAGAAACGAAAATAAATTGTTAAAGAATAAATTAAATTGAATTTCAATAGACACATGTGTTTTATTAAATAATCTACTGTATTTTTAACTACAACAAACAGTTAATTTTATCTGCTTTTCATCACTCTTAATTAACTTTTACAAGCTTGATATTTATCTTGTTTGATAAACAAGATAATATAAGATGCAATATTTTTTTCTAAAATCTTAAACTTAAGAACATTAATAAAAATGTATAATATATAGTTGGAATGCTAATGATTTTAGAAAAATATTAAGTTAACGGAGAGTGATGAAAAGCCGAAAAACAAAATTATAATCATAGATAAAAATGTAATAGATTATTTAATAAAACACATGTTTCTATTAAAACCAATTTAAATAATTCTTTAACAATTTATTTTCGTTTATAAATTTGTTTAAAATTCTGAATTGATATAAATAATTGAGGTAAGTGTTACTCGCACCAGTTTTTAGAATATGTAAACATTATCGACCAAGTAAACATGACTTTATTATTTGTTTGTTTATTATTTAACGTCACTTAATGCTACTATGGCTAATCGGAGGATGCTACAGTGGGAGTTCTAAATTTTGCCGATCCAGGTTATATTAGGATAGGGATCTTTAACAAGTACCTGACGTCGCACAGGATCGCGACCACCTTTTCACGTGTTCCTCCGAAGAACGGCATAACTAAGGATTTTTACTCCCATTAAAAAATCCTAGAATCACCTGCGGGTTTGAACCCGTGACCTTCGGCAAAGGAGGCTGCTATACTATCTAACCAGCTACAAGTGATCCCATGACTTATAAAACATAAAGGATTAAATTTAAATATGAAAAAGGCTAAAAACTTTTTACAACCCAATATATGGTTGTAGGGATTGATGAAAAGAGTGTTAAAGCTAAATCATTGTTCTAGATTATTATTTAATATTAGGTTATTCAATCTTAAACACATGTTTCCATCAAACAATGCAATTCTTCAACTTATTTTCAACTCTAATTTTATTTAAAAGTTCTTAAATTGGTTTACGAACGGGTAAGTGAAAGTCTTGTGTTGCGAGCACCACAGTTTTTTTCCTGATTTGATTATTTCTCGTTCTCTGTCCAATATGACGTACTTAATAATTAAGGATTGCATCATATATCCATAAGCTATACTCGCGAACCGTGTCAATGACCCTTTGAGATCTAATCATACTTGGCAATCTTTAATCCAGAACACGCGTTGCCGGCTACTGTGCCCTGCCTCAATGAGCAGCTAGCGGGAGTCTCCGATCGTCTGATTGGAACATATAGTCTCTCTGTTTAAATCAGCATATAATAACAACCAGTTGTCACGGAGGAGGATTTATAACTCCCGGGCTGGAGTGTCATAGATCAATATCTAAATACGAGTTTAAATTTGTGTTTAAACATGTGGCGTGATTTGTATAATTTTTTGTTTTTTTACCTCTTGTAAATATATATTTTATATTACATTAAAAATACCGACTCATATTATTATTATAATTACAATAATACATGTAAATAGGAACATGAGGAGAGGAAATATGCCCATTGGCAGCACTTCACTAGGTAATCTAAACTAGTAGGTACCGAAGCCATTTTCTTTTCAGACGCCTCGGAGGATTGTCAGGAATATTACATTCCTGACACTCCTCCGAGGGAAGAATTAAAAATACGGGAAGAAGGGTCATAAACCCAAAACTCAACTCCGTAAGTCCAGATAGATAAGGAGTACCTGACGTCGCACACCACCTTTTCACGTCTTCTCCGAACAACGGCATAACTAAGATTTTTACTCCCATTAAAAATCCTAAAACCACCTGCGGGTTTGAACCTGTAATCTCGCGCATAGAAGCTGTTATGCTACAAGTGGACCTCTATTTTTAATTTTGTTTTTTTTGTATTTATTATTGAAATTTACAACTGTAATTTATTACAACAAGTAAATATACATAAAAAAAAAATTTACATGAGACAGACTTGTAGAGGAACAACCCAACGGTAACAATTCCAGTAACTATTTTAAACTAGAATGTCTCGAGGACCATCTTCTTTTCAAAGAGCCAAATCAGCAACATATGGACATTCAGGTCTTTATGGATGATTTTATTTGTGACAAAATTAAGAGCGTTGAAAGATTTAACAAAGGATTTTAGATTGTAAGGATTGGAAAAGGAAAAAACTGATGTTTAGTAGAGCCCCAAAGCTCAATCCGTAGTCCAATAGCTTTATGATGGTAATTAGATTAGCCTTTGTAGGTTAAGTGGAAGGTTAGAGCGTCTGTCCAGTAAGTGTTTAAGTAAGCGAAAGCGGCGGGCAATTTCTTGTCGTTTCAGTCTTGTGCGCGGATTCCAAGATTCCTAATTCCTGTTTAACCGGGACAAGCGGAATATTATTAAAGTACACTGTAAGGCAGATACCATTAAATTAAATATAAAAAAAATCTTTTGCGCATAAAACCGGTTTAACATTTCTCTTCCTAAAATCAGGATTTTAATAAATATCAACTTGACATCAAAATTGTACCGTCATTGCAAAGTGGTGTATAACATAAAATGACAGTTTTTAATCAAATATTTTCTATTATTATTTCTTCGATATGGAATAGAATTAGAAATCAATTTATGGACCATTGTCATCTAACGTCCACTAGCCATGTGCTCGATCCCATGCGGATACCATTCCTTTCAATGAACTCATGAACAAAACCTCCAAAAAATTATCAATTGTTTACCATTAAATAGTAATCCGATGGTGCGAAGTCAGTACTATTAGAAGGAGTTTAAACCCACGAAGTTCTTAAAACTGTTTTCTGTTTGACGGGGTGTGTGAGGACGAGCATTATATTCTTAGAATGAAATTCCTTCTTGGCTGATTAATGCAGGAAAAGCTCTTAAAACATCGCGTATAACCTTTCCAGTGCTTTGCAGTAGAGTTCAAAATATATAGAGCATCAAATTAATTTGTCATGCATAACACCTTGAAAATTAAAACCGGGGAAAATTATCACACAAAGGTTTATTAATTCCAAATAAGAATATTAGGGTAAAAACTGTAGATAAGCAATTAAGCAATAATATAAGACGCAGATAAGCAATAATATAAAAAGCAATAATTCAAAGGATCATATCATTTCACTACCGCTGATTTCAAAACACAATATCTAAGCTAGTTTTTAATCGATTTCAATGATTCTTTTTTCATTTGGTCGAAAATGTAATTTTATATTTGGTATTTATTTATTAATAAGCAGATATGGATTTTTTTATTCTTACATATATATATATATATAAAATTATATATATATATATATATATATATTTAAAACTATATATACTTTAGAGTAAGTTTTATTCTGATTGAAATAGTTTGACAGGGTTTAAATGCCGATATTTTAAATTTTTTTTCTACTAAGTACCTTTAATTTTGTAGATTCTGCAAAAATAACCATATCATCTTGTCACCATTGATAAAAAGCATACAAATTCGATATCTAAAGGAGAAAACTGAAAAAATATTTCTTCAATGCAATTTTTTTGTTTTTTAAAACATATTTATTGATACTTACAACTGTATTTTTAAAAAAAATCAATATATGTGATGGTTATTTAGAAAATGGTCATGAAATACATGTAGAGCCACCAGTGGCAGCACTCTAAAAATATTCTAACTAGAAGGTCTCGTGGCCATCTTTTTTTTTTTTTTTTTTTTTTTTTTTTTTTTTTTTTAGCATAAGAACAGTAATATAAATGTGTAATATACCGTTGGAATGCTAAAGATTTGAAAAAAAAGATATCTTATACACGATTTTGTAAAAGTTTATAAAAAGTGATGAAAAGCTGATAAAATAAACTGATTATCTCTAATTGTACATGAAAATTCTTTCATCGATTTGTTGCCCGCACCAGATTTTTTAGAATTCAATCTACGATTTTTAGAGACACCCTCAACGCGAAATATTGCACGATCATTGTTCATTTCCTACCTCAAGCTCTGAGCTGAAATGATAATGACTATGAGTAAACGGGCTGTATGATTATGGAGACAGGATAGGAAACGCTATAGGGGTGTTGTGCTCTAACACAGTAATTACACAGTTCTAGCTCGGAGCGGCATCTCGATGGTTCAGTAACAGCGTGTCACCTGCTCCTATTTATTGGTACCGGCATCCGAGCCCATCTAAATTGCAAAGTCCTTTCCGCTCTCCCACTAAATTGTAAATAAATCTTCATTCCCTAGTTTCGCTAAACCAATGAACCAAAGCCGTTTATTGAACCTCAAATGTAATAGATAGAGAAATTATTGTTTATAGTTGTACCTTTAAGAAGTTGAAATACTTGCATACTGCGCCCAATTTAAGGGTGTTTAGACGAGCCTATCACCCTGAAAAATTGTCAAGGGAGCTTGAGAAATCGTGGTAGTGAACTTGATAAAGAGGCATGGCCTAGCTCGTCGCTGGGAAAAATTACCCTAGAGAAATTGGAACCCCGAGAAATTGTAACGTCTAAACAGGTGCTTACCTTCAGTTCGGGTCTGAAAAATTGGAACAGCAGAAAGAGAAGGATTTCCATAAATTTAGTATGGTCAGCACTTCGATTTCAGCAATAATTAATTGCATGATTAGATTTTTTTTAATGATTGAAACATTGCCAATTTTCCAAGTCTGATCGTCTCGTCTAAACAGCCCTTTAGCCAGTCAAACCAAAAATTGGTTATACCATTCTTTGAGTGAACTTTAAATGGTGGTGTCATTTTCTAGTTCTATCCTCAATAAGCTTGGATAGAGAAAGTTTTTAGACTTTCACTTACCCCCGTTGTTAAAAATTAATTTTAAAAACTTATAAATAGAGATAAAAATAAATTGTGAAAGAATTTATTACATTGTATTTCAAAAGAAACATGTGTTTATATATAAATTAAGTCTTTTTTTACTTGAGACCTGGTCGTTGCAGGGTACATTAAACATTTTTCATAATTGGAAGGGCTGCATGATTTAAATGAATGAAGTGTGCTGTATTTGATTGAATGGTTCTGTTGTTCTATTAGGTTATAAACGGTCATAAATGAAGTGGGCAGTATTTGATTTAATTGTCATATTAAGGTATAAACGGGTTTAATTGCTAAAAATAATATAATATTGTTAGTCTGTTCAGAATTTTGACTGAAGGTGAGTTGTAACTTTGAATATTGCTTTATATTGGTTTGTGTCACATGAAATGTCCGTTTTCAAGGTAAAGGATTTTTATTAAAAATAAGATGATTTTATTCAAAGTATTTACCTTCTTATTTACACATTTTTCCCAGCGTGACACCAACTTTTTTATCCCCGAACTGAAAAACTCCGAGCTTTGAAGTGAAACAAATTCTGAAAACGCACTTTTCACTTGATCATCATCTTCAAAAAGTTTTCTTTGAGTGTGAGATCATGAGATACCCATGTATCGAGCTTTTTTACTTTCCCAATATACTTTAAATGTCTGAAAACGGTAGATGCACTTGCATTTAGTTGTGCTGAGAGTCCTTTAACTGTATGGTAGGGGTTTCCTTCTACTGTATGTTTGAGGGCATCTTTGTCTATTACGGATGGAGGTCTTCCTCGGGGAAAGTTTTCCATGTCCGTATCCACAGCTGAAAACTTAGCGAACCAACGGCGAATGGTCCGTTCATTAACACTCCCTTCCCCAAACGCCTTGCAAATATTTCTAGCGGCTTTAGCAGCTGAATGACCGAGTTTAAACTTGTACAAAAATATTACTCGAAAATCGCGTGTTTCCATGTTCATATTTGGAGGTATACTAAAAAGTGGGTAATTGATTGGGAAGCTAATGTTTATAATACAAAGGTAGAGGATTATTAACTGTTTACTTTGAATATGTAAACATTCGGAAGAAAACAACAGAGACTTGCAAAATCCTTTATGTATTTCAGAAACTATAAAAACGACATTTCATGTGAAACAACCTAATAGTTTTGGGGGCCGTCTTTCATTTTGAATCATCATTCTTCTTCTCGGACCGGCCGTTGCCAAAGTTGTTACTCCTCGATAAATCTGAAGACTTTTTCTCTAGAAATAATGTATTCCACTTGAGTAGGGCACAGTGCTAACTTTTCTCGGTCTTCTCAATTCTTCTCAGAACTAGAGGTTTCTGACTTGTCTAGGAGTACTTCAAGATGCCACCACTAGGCGGCTTTACGTGTACTTCTGTTCGCTTGGTGACCGCACTAAAATTCTGTTAAAGGAGAGAGTTCCCTAACCAATGTGCGTTAAGGTAGATTTTTTTATGAGAACATGAATTTGAATGAAGCGAACAGAAAATGTTAAAGATTTTAAAGACCTTTCTAGGTCCTCTGAAACTACTTCCTTGAGACTAATTTATTCCGAAAACGGTATTGCCTATAACAACAGGTATGTTTGGATATTACTGATCTCTTGCCGGCGTTCCCCTGTCATAAGCGCAGTTAAGGGACTCCAAATATAGCCTGATAGCGCCGGGTGTAGAGGGCAGCCTATCATTAGGAAGGAGCCTCGATGTTTAGCCTTTCCTGGCCTAATGCCCAGAGTCGTGATCTGTGCGCTTACTGACCATCAGGAGGTCGTCTGTACTCAGGGCGTATCATGAGAACTGTTTTAGTGCTTTCAAGTAAGTACTGGCGACAATAGTATTACCAGTTCATTAAGGCTGAATTAAAAAATGCTATACTTAAACGCATGTATTAGAAAAATCATTGGCTTTATACTGGTATGTTTTTATGTGACTGCTTTTCTAAGGCAGCATTAGCTCCAAAAACTGCATTAATTGGATAAGATAATTACAATAAGATTAAATATACTATTTTAAAAGATATTGAGCTAAAGGATGTCAATATTAAAACATAAAAAGTAACTAGATAAATAATAAATAAAATGAAATTGTTATTATCCTGAGACATGTCCCTTTAGAATAAAAATTCACAGAATGTACAAAAAGTGCTTTGGAGTCTTAGAACATATTTTTTTTTTTTATTTATTTATTTAAAGAAATTTACAACTGTATTAAATAAATACAACAAGTAAATAGGCTTTATATATGATTAGTACACATGATAGTCCTGAGAAGAAACTACCCATTGGTAGCACTCCAATGTCTTATGTTAGAAGGTCTCTTGGCCATCTTCTTTTAAGGCGCCTCGGTGGGTTGTCGGGAATAGATATGGAGGAGAGGTCACGGATAAGCGGGTTTGAGTGGGCAGGGAGTTTGGAATGAAAAGAGGTATATCTGTAACGGGCCAAGTCTTCAACTAATGGGATATTTAGGTCTTTATGGATGATTTTATTAGTAACAAAGTAAGGAGCATTGAGGATTTTACGAAGGATTTTGGACTGCAAGGATTGGATGCGAGAGGAATTCGATGGTTTAGTAGACCCCCATAGCTCAATGCCATAGGTCCAAATAGGCCTGATAATTGTGATATAAATGAGTTTTTTGTAGTAAGTAGGAAGTTTTGAACGTTTGTCAAGTAAGTGTTGTAGTAATCTGTATCTACGAGCAGTTTCCTGTCGTTTCAGTCTAGTATGAGGATTCCATGTTAGGCGTTTGTCGAGGTGGAGTCCTAAGTACCGAATCTGTTCAACAGGAGTAAGTAGGATATTGTTAAAGGATACGGTGGGGTAGGAAGTCATAGGCTTACGATGTAGAGTGAAGGTGATTTGATGGGATTTATTAGGATTTATTTTGATTCTCCAGTTTTGACACCATTCTTCAATGGCTGATATAGAACATATTAAGTACATATAAACAAGTTGATAATTACGTATATAAAATAGGCATATTCAATTGATAAAAAAAAAAAAACAACAACAAAAAAAAAATAAAAAAGGTTATTAACAACTTTATTGAGTCTGGATATTCATTAAGTGATTAAATATGCGGGATTTGAAGGTAGAAAGAGAATTGGAGTGACGGATGGACGGAGGAATGGAATTCCATAGGATTTTGGATCGAATGAGAAAGGATCTGTCGAAATGTGCAGTTCGGTGGGCCGTACAGTATAAATCTGAAGGCCTGGAGCGTGTACAACGAGGATAGTAAGAGGATTTGAATTGTAGGAGGTCAAAAATGTATGATGGACGGCGGGAATATATATATTGGTAAAGGAATGACGCGAGGAAATACTTGCGACGATTGGAAAGGTAAAGCCTCTTCAACTCGCCATAAAATTGGGCGAGTGTAAAGACAGATTTCTTTAGATGTGTAATGAAATCGATTAATTAAATTACAATGACTAATGTATAATAATGAGAGGGATATACAGAGCAGATAATGACTAACGAATATTTTTTCAAATAGTATATATAATCTTATTGCAAATGTATCTCTTTAGTATCTTTTTAGCCTTGATGATGACCCACAATGAGGGTCGATACGTTTGCAGAAATATAAATGGTTGAAACTACCTAATTGTTTCATTCATCGACCGCCACCAGTACTAATTCCTTCTAGTAATATTACATAATACAATCCTTTGAAAGAAAAATCTTGAGGCGAATAGTTGGTCCTGTGAGAGATGGAGATGGATGGAGACTTAGTAGGAACAGAGAACTTTATGACCTTTTTGGAGAAATGGATATCCTTAAATTCATAAACCTGGGAACGCTCAGTTAGGCTGGCCATGTCGCAAGGATGCAAGGGGAAGAACTGCCAAGAAGAGCTTCGAAAACTCCCCGCTTCACAGTACTCGATGAACCGGTAGACCAAGGCTCCAATGGGTTGATAGAGTGGCGGCGGATGCACGGAGCCTGTTGGGAGTCAGAAACTGGAGAACGACAGCACAGAATCGGGCAGAATGGCGATGGCTCATGAGGAGAACAGGGGTTGTAGTGCCACGAAGATAGAAAGATAGATAGATAATATTACATAACAAGGTACCTATTATCAGGACTTGGTTGGGCGGCGAGTATCGGCGAAGATCGATTTTATCTTAGGCTTTACATTTTGGCTTCCTCCGCCCTTGATTTTCTACTTGCCTATGATTCTCCGAAGACTAGCCTATATAGCCTATGATTCTCCCATACTAGCCCTCTTTGTGACTGTCCACTGGCTCGACTCTGCTCTCTCATCCATGGTTGCACTACGACTAATTTCTGATTCCAAGTTCTCACCCTTATCACCTCTAGCCACTCAAATTCTAAAAAAATACTATTGCTTGGAAAATTACATATTCCATATTTATTATTGGCTATAATTGTTTTTAACCTTGAAGGGGTCACAAGGCCTAAGAGCGCGTTTATACTGCACACGTTTTGAAAACTGAAGCGCTAGCGGGTCCTATTGAATTCCAGGAACCTGCTTTAACCAGGAAACCGCTTTAGCTTGCAAAACGCGTGCAGCGTATGTGCGCCTTACGTACATACATCTAGTGTGAAGTCAGCATGCGGTTTGTTAGTTACTGGGATAGCTAAAACATTACTAGGGCAGGTAATAGCTTCAAGAATTCATTTTGTCCTTTTGAGTGCTAAATCAAAATCAAAAGAAATTTTACGCATATTTTATTATTAATTATAATAAAAATTAACATATATGCGACAGTTTGTTATGTTATGTATTGATAATTCTGGGGGAAAAGGGGACTTACGATACATATTAACTAATTTTAGTATTAATTAACCCTTACATCAAGTTTCAATCAGATTGAAATATTCTGACAATGCAAAAAACGCTGATATTTTAAATATTCTTTCTGCAAAGTACCTTAAATTTTAAATTTCATGTTTTTAGCATTGACAAAAACTGTCTGTGCCAAAAAAATATGAATAATTAATTTAAATAGAAAAATAAACTCCTTCTGAAACGTATATATCCTATCCTTGATTTCAATAATATTATCCCCGATCATCACTTTGGCCTCCAAATATCCCATTTCACCATCCAGCTGTGTCATCGTGTGCTTGATGTAGTCTCCTGTGCTTTGGAGCGTGGATTGTACTGCACGGGAGCCTTTCTCGACGTAGAGTCTGGCATCCAGGACTGCTGTACGAACTCCCAAAATTCTTCTCTCCAACATACATCACGTACATCTAGTCCTATCTCACTGACAGATCCTTCAAAATAAATCACAATGTGTCCTATTCATCTCTATTTACTCAGTCCGCTGGTGTTCCTTAAGGCAGTATCCTAGGACCCGTTCTCTACACAGTATATACAGCTGATATCCCAAAAAATCCTAACACTTTACTTTCCACTTATGCTGATGACACTTGTGTGAGATCAGTCAATAACGATGAATTGTTTCCGCTCAAACCCTTCAATCCCACATCAGATACCTTAAGATATGGTGTCAGAATTAAAATAAATTCCAACAAATCCCACCATATAACCTTTACTCTTCGCCGGAAGCCATTGACAACCTGTCCTACAGTGTCCTTTTATAATATTCCACTTGTCCCTGTTGAACAGATCCGCTACCTAGAAATCCTACTTGACAAACATCCAACATAGAATCCACACACAAGACTGGAACGACAAGAAACTGTTTGCCGCTTTCGATTACTTCAACACTTACTAGATAGACGCTCAAACCTTCCACTTACCTACAAAAGGCTCATCTACATGACCATCATAAGGCCTATATGGACTTACGGAGTTGAGCTTTGGGGCTCTACTAAACCATCGAATTCTTCCATTATCTAATTCTTACAATCTAAAATCCTTCGTTATATCCTCAACGTTCTTAACTTTGTCACAAATAAAATCATCCATAAAGACCTGAATGTCCCATATGTTGCTGATTTGGCCCAAACCAGATATCAATCCTTCTATGACAAACTCCATTCCCACACCAACCCACTAGTTTCAACCCTTGCCTCCTCTTCGATTCCTGGTAATCCTCCAAAGCGTCTGAAAAGAAGATGGCCTTGAGACCTTCTAGTTTAAAATAGTTCCTGGAATGTTATCGTTGGGTTGTTCCTCTACAAGTCTGTCTCATGTCATTTTTCTTTTTGTATATGTATTTGTTGTATTATAAATTACAGTTGTAAATTTCAATACATAAAAAAAAATAGAAATAGAGGTCACTTGTAGAATAACAGCCTTCTATGCGCAAGAATACAGTTTCAAACCAGCAGGTGGTTCTATAATTTTTTAATGGGAGTAAAAATCCTTAGTTATGCCGTTCTTCGGAGAAGACGTGAAAAGGTGGTCGCGATCCTGTGCGACTTCAGGTACTCGTTAACGATCCCTATCCTAATTAAAGCTGGATAGACAAATTTCAGAACTCCCATTATAGCATCGTCCGATTAGCCACAGCAGCATAAAGTGATGTTAAAGAAATAAACAAACAAAAATAATATAAATCACGGCTGAAAATTAAGGAGAATATAGGACTTTCGAATAAATAGGTTTTTTATCACCTAAGGTTTGAGATTATAACAAAAGGAACTTCGTACGTGATCTCAGGCAGTTGTAGATGCCCGGCAAAAGTTGAAGTCTCCAGTTTCACTTGTCAGTAACGGCTGCCGCTATCAGGTGTTAGATGAGATTTATAACACGGCTGGGAGAAATAAATATTTTCATTAACCGGACTCTTTCAAGTTATTTACGGAATAAAGTCCAGTCCTGCAAAACACCTTTCGCAGTGCGAATAACGTGTGATATCTGCGCTTGAAAATCTCTACGTGGAAGGAATACTGTCTGAATATGACCGCTTTCTCATCCAGCATAGTGGTTCACTTATTGCTAAGAAAGTTCCTTATCTAGACCATTTTACCTATTATTAAGAGTTTCACGAAAAATGAGATAAAAATAAAGTAGTTTTATTTTAGGTAAGTTGTGTGGATTAATATAAACTTCAAAAATACTTTAATATACTAAGAGAAGTCATGTTAAAAGTGGTTTATATACAATTAATTTAAATATTAGTTATGTCAGGTTTATATGTCCTAGATTGCTAGATTATTGAAAGTAAATATATAATAAAACTTATAACATATAAAAGTAAGATCATACATGTTAATCTAATTTCCACTTTTCTACACTAAACATAAAATATTTAAAACAATAAATTTAGTAGTTTTATAATTATTCAGCTAACAAGTTGCTATCAATAAAAGAAAAGTAAATATTTGTTAAAACTTTTTGTTAGTTCTGGAGTAGTAAAAAAAAATGTTAAAGGAAAGAAAAACATAAACCTTTCTTTTTATCAAAAGTTTATTATTATTTTTTATTGAATGATAGTAACACAAAGAGTATGGTTAAACTATAAGTTTCTAATTAGCGTAGTATGGTTCCTGACGATGAAGTTACCTAAGAAATAGACATACCTATAGATTGCATATAACAGTTAATTATAAGAAGCATGTTGTGGAATTAACTGAGTTAAGTTTTAATAATTGAGTTGTTGATATCTAACAATTGTATCATTACAATTTCTATTTGATTAACTTCTGGATTGTAGAATTCTGTTGTGAATCTGTGTTACCGACGCACAGTGGGCAATATGACCGATTTAGGTGGAAAAAAGTCTGGAACTTGTCTATATTCAACCTTTGGGGTCCCAGATTACGGAAAAAAATATAAGAAAAATTATAAAAAACTAATTAATTTTTGACACGATTAGCTAGCGCACCGTGGTCAAACATCAAATTTATTTGCTAAAATCTAAAATTCCTCTATATTTTACGTTTGAAGTCCCAGAATACGAGAAAAACAATACAAAAAACTAATTATGACTCGGAGTTGCTAAAATCTGCTAATAGACGTATTTCATATGGTTTAGGCAATTCTTGAAATTATAGATTGTAAAATTTTTGATTCGCAGTATTGTGTCTGAAAAAAATGATGTATCACTCAAAACGCGAAAAATCGCAAAATTTTTTTGTAATATCTAAAGACTAGAAGGATTGGTAAAACAAAGCCTTGGGGTAACTTGGGGGTTATACAGTTTTTCGTTATTGAATAAGGGCGTACATTTACAAATTGCTAAATCAACTCTACAGGTGAGATTGCAATTTAAATTCAATAACGAGTTTGGATATATAATGTCTTAACTGTCTTAGCAATGCCCATTGTTAAATAAAAGCAAAAAGACTTTACTCTAAATACACCTTAAACAGAATAAATGACCATCGAATAAAAATAATCCCACTGTTGGTTATTAGGCACTTGTGTGAACAGGAACGATTTATTCATTTACTATTTATTTGTAAACACGGTATCGTGAGAAATATTAGTATTAATGGCTTAGCCAACTAATAATGAAAAGGTGAAGCACTGGAAAGTTCCAAACTTTTGACTTGACCTTTGTCCACCTAAATTGGTGATTTAGCCCACTGTCAAGTCGAATAACACTATTTTGAGTCCGAACTGGGCGATTTAAAATTTATTTTGTGGTAGTACCACTGAATCCCAAGTATTCTGACCTTGTTGGTAATTTTTACGGTTCGTACCTCTTCCAAAGTAAAAAAAAATTGACTCACTTTTGGCTAATCTTTCCTTAAGGGTTTACTAGCACCTACCTGCCAAAATAGGTAGTATTATGAAAAAAATCTTACTAAAAAAAAGTCTTCTTTAGCTCATACTCTAACACAGACATCGAATTTTTGTCGAACATTATTTTTTTTTTTTTTTTTTTTTTTTAATTGAGATATATTACCATTTGTTACAAAATGAACAATAATAATATTGATAAGAGACCACATTCATACTATATATACAGAAAATAATAATAATGGTCAAATTTCATAAAATATAACATAAATTCAAATATATACAATAAAATAATAATAATAAATAAAAAACAAAACAAATCGAAACATAAACCTATTATTGAGATAAATAAAAAGTTGGCAAATAAATAAACATCTTACACACAATTATAACTATATACAATTTATACAATTGCTAAAGGGACCCCAGCAAGTGCTTTTTTCTCCACTTGTGGAGGAAAAAGCGGAATCCAAGAGATCCCAGCAACTCTATCTCAGCCGCATCACTGGTCTGAGCCAGTGGAGGCTGAGTTAGGGCGCTGTAGCCACAAACATACCGTACATGAGTGGAGGATCTGACCATTGTCAGAACTCCAGTTTAAATGTTTACAATAGGTCTTGTGGCCACTGCCGTTTCAATCTTCGAG
Organism: Piezodorus guildinii; assembly: GCA_023052935.1. Classification (NCBI taxonomy): domain Eukaryota; kingdom Metazoa; phylum Arthropoda; class Insecta; order Hemiptera; family Pentatomidae; genus Piezodorus; species Piezodorus guildinii. The sequence continues at coordinate 154,948,015 of CM041293.1, read as the reverse complement.
GAGGATTGTAGGGAGGGGTGGTGCTGGATAGGGATTGTGCTAGAGGGTTAGGATGATGACTAAGGTTCTGATGAAATTTGGAAAATTTGGATGGTACCAGGTCTAAAACAAACGAAATATTAAGGTCATGGCGTAGGGTACAGTTGGTAACGTAATAAGGAGCATTAACTATTGTTCGGAGGACTTTGGATTGGAAGGATTGGATGCGTTTGATGTTAGAATGTTTAGCTGTCCCCCACAGTTCAAGTCCGTAGGTCCATATAGGTTTCAGTACTGTCTTGTATATTAGTAATTTGTTGTCAACTGTAAGATGAGATTTTCTGTTTAGTAGTCTGTATAACTGGCCGAATCTGCGGTTGAGTTCTTTTCTTTTTAGTCTTGTATGTGGGTTCCACGTCAGTCTTTTGTCTAGTAAAAAGCCGAGATACCGGACTGTGTCTGAGGAAGGAAGCGGTATGGAATTGAAATTAACCGTTGGACAGGATTTGCGTCGAAGGGTGAATGTGACGTGAGTGCATTTGCTTTCGTTCACCTTAATGCGCCAAGCATTGCACAAGTCTTCGACAAGGGAAAGGTGCTTTTGGAGACTTAGCGATGCTGCTTCAGGATCGGAATTGGATGACAAAATGGCGGTATCATCAGCAAATGTTGCCAGAAAGGTATCGGGATCGGTAGGGATATCGACGGTGTAGAGGATGTAGAGGACGGGTCCTAAGACGCTGCCTTGAGGAACACCGGCCTCAACAGTATAATGTTTGGAAAATTCGGAACCACTGCGAACTCGGAAGGAGCGGTTTGATAAATAGGATCGGAGGATTAGGTATAAGGATTGAGGTAAATGGGTTTTGAGCTTAAAGAGCAGTCCCGGGTGCCATACCCGGTCAAAAGCTTGAGCTATGTTCAGAAAGGCACCCGAACAATACTCCTTGCACTCAAGGGCGGAGGAAATGTGGTCTACAACTCGGAGACCTTGGTGAACCGTGGAATGTTGAGGACGAAATCCAAACTGATGTGAAGGAAAATTGTGAAATTTTCGTTTTAATGTATGTATTTGTTTTAATAGGAGTTTTTCGAAGATTTTGGAGAGGATCGGGAGCAGGCTAATAGGTCTGTAAGATGAAGTGCTGTGGGAAGGTTTGCCTGGTTTTAGGAAAAGGATGATAGTTGAATGTATCCATATGAGAGGGAAAAGGTAGTGCGTAGGAAACAGTTATAGAGATATGCAAGAAATGTAATGGCTTTGGGAGGAAGTTGTCTTAAGATCTGAGGAGTAAGGAGGTCGTATCCTGGGGATTTACGGAGAGGAAGCTTTTTAAGAAGATATTTAACCTCAGATGGATTAACTGCTTTTGTCGAACATTAAACACGCGTAGACTGCTCTGTGATGAATTACTTCGGTTTTAAAATCTTCTATAATACTCATTACGAAAGGAACGCATAAGACCCGGTTATCTTTTTTTGATAGTGGATATACTATACATTTATCATATGTTTCTTCAAGAGAACAGTTTGAAACCTAATGAGTTCTTAGAAGAATGATGGTGTGATCTTATTCTCATCAAAGTTAATGTCCTAACCCTACGTCATGATTGAACCTAACAGTGCGTGTGGTCTAACTGTCAAAATGGAACGGCCTGCTATGATAATCGGCAATTCACAGTCATCATTTCAGATAACAAATCATATAAAACAAAAGAAATCAATTAGCATTCATATCTATCAATTGTGTGCGTATGAGAAGGCATGCCTTTGCAAGACTCATGCTATCTACACACTAGTGCATTAATTGTTCTTTAGATCTTCTATCGATAAAATTCTATAGAATCATAATGATATTAATACTTATTATACTGATATAAACTCATGATCCTAACTCGAGTAGTTAAATGAACGAATAATTTTTCCCCACTACATTATTGTACATAAATAAAAATCAGAGATTCTTTGAATCTATATTACACTAAAAATACTCTCGGATCAAACCCGTTATAAAGATTTGTTATGTGAGAAAATATTATCGTTATTTTTCACACTAACTAAAAATATGATGAGATCGACTGAGATTGTTGTGCCCTTGAGAAGCAGAGGTTTTATTTTCTCGATTAGCCGATTGAGTTTATTCAATGGAACCAATTCATCAGTCGAATGCACATGCCCGATACCCACTTTACAATCATTCATGATCATTTATTTATTTAAATCATATACAAAACCTTCTCTATGTATTAAGTTTCTGTTCACATAGAATGATAAAGGAGTTTTATTTACATGTTTATTTAATATATCAACACTATATATGGGGTTGTGTCACATAAAATGTCCGTTTTCAAGGCAAAGGATTTTTATTAAAAATGCGATATGAAAACAAGATAATTTTATTCGAAGTATTTACCTTCTTTTTCTGCACACTTTTCCCAACGTGACAACAACTTTTTTATCCCCGAACTGAAAAACTCTGAGCTTTGAAGTGAAAAAAAATCTGTAAACGCACTTTTCACTTTATCATCATTTTCAAAAAGTTTTACTTTGACGAAGCTGTCTAAATTCCTGAACAGGTGGTAATCTGTTGGAGACAAGTCGGGAGAAGATGGTGGGTGCGGAAGAACTTCGTAGCCCAGTTCTTTCAATATTTGCACGGTATGTTTTGAAACATGGGGTCTTGCTGCCGCTCAGTGAGATCATGAAGTACCCATGTATCGAGCTTTTTTACTTTCCCAATACACATTAAATGTCTGGAAACGGTAGATGCACTTGCATTTAGTTGTGCTGAGAGTCTTTTAAATGTTTGGCAGAGGTTTATTTCTACTGTACTGAGGTTTCATTTCCTAAAGCAACATCTGAACGAAACACCAATCAAATTAAATGTTTAAAAGATTTGCTGATTCCACATATTATATAACGTACTTTTTTTATTTTTTATACATTTCAGCTCTAAATTATGATAAGGGAATTATAATAGTATACAATTTTTATTCCTTTATAATTTATCCGTCTCTACCTTTATTTATTTAAATAAACATTTAAATGTAGTTATCCAAAGACTAAAATCAACCCATTAATTACAAAGATGTAAAAACAAAGATTATTTCGATCTAAAGTTTTAATACAAAGCAGAAATATTGTAAGATAAGAAACATTGCCCTCTCCGACATAAAAGTGAACAGTATAAGTTGACATTATTCCTAACTGGAACACAAGTTCCTTACTGCCGTTAATCACTCGGATTAGCCAAAGATGGCAGGCATTCTTCTTGAGCTCATACACTGATAAGAAATATAGCTTGTTATAACAGTCCATGCTGAGTCTGTTATCTTAACCCTCATCCTGATCCTTAAGATAACACAAAAAAAAATGCCATCAGACTCAGATTGAGCGTGAGCCAAGCTGACACTAATTTATCGTGTGATTACTTAAAGGGTTCGATTATTTCATATAAATAGATGTTAAGCTATATTTTGAATCTAGTTAAAAACTTCCAAATAAATATACCGAGTACAGGATGAATTTTTATAGTAATACGTAAGATGACAAGCTAATTTTGAATGTATGAAGTATATTCAATAAAGACTGAAAACATAATTGATATTGGGTTGTTTCACATGAAATGTCCGTTTTTATAGTTTCTGAAATACATAGAGAATTTTGCAGGTCTTTGTTGTTTTCTTCCAAAAGTTTACATAATTAAAGTAAACAGTTACTAATCATCTACCTTTGTATTATAAACATTAGCTTCCCAATCAATTACCCACTTTTTATGGTATACACCTCCAAATATGAACATGGAAATACGCGATTTTCGAGTTTAAATTCGGCCATTCAGCAGCTGAGGCCGCTAGAAATATTTGCAAGGCGTTTGGGGAGGGGAGTGTTAATGAACGGACCATTCGCCGTTGGTTTGCTAAGTTTTCAGCTGGGGATACCGACTTGCAAAACTTGCCCCGAGGAAGACCTCCGTCCGTAATAGACAACGATGCCCCCAAACATACAGTAGAAGGAAACCCCTACATACAGTTAAAGGACTCTCAGCACAACTAAATGCAAGTGCATCTATCGTTTTCAGACATTTAAAGTGTATTGGGAAAGTAAAAAAGCTTGATACATGGGTATCTCATGATCTCACTGAGCGGCAGCAAGACCCCATGTTTAAAAAACATACCGTGCAAAAATTGAAAGAACTGGGCAACGAAGTTCTTCCGCACAAACCATATTCTCCCGACTTGTCTCCAACAAATTACCACCTGTTCAGGAATTTAGACAACTTCTTCAAAGGAAAACTTTTTGAAAATGATCAAGTGAAAAGCGCGTTTTAAGAATTTGTTTTACTTCAAAGCTCAGAGTTTTTCAGTTCGGGGATAAAAAAGTTGGTGTCACGTTGGGAAAAATATGTAGAAAAAGAAGGTAAATACTTAGAATAAAATTATATTGTTTTCATATCGTATTTTTAATAAAACTCCTTTACCTTGAAAACGGACATTTCATGTGACACAACCCAATATTTATGAGCAAGGACAGATAAATATATTGGGTTGTCCGGAAAGTTCGTAGAGAAATTCGGACAGAAATTAAAATTGATGAACAGCTTAAAACTTATTTATTTAATCTACAAAATAGTTATGACTGTTAGTGATTACCCTTTTCTAACGGCTTGGAAGGTCCAATATCCCTTTTTTCTAAAAATCACTGCCCTTTCTCCTGAAGAACAATAAAAGGTCCTTTTTGATGTCATCTTCTGAAGAGTAGCATTTTCCTTGTTGAAAATGTTTTAGGGAACGGAAAAGATGAAAATCCGAAGAAGCGGTAAAACCTCCCATCTGAAGCTTAATAACTATTACCGAGTCCTTAAAGACACATTAGGCACAGCGTCGTCTTAGTGGAATAGCACTCCTTTTCGATTTGCCAACTCTGGCCCTTTCTTTTCAATTGTTGCCTTCCATCGATCTAACTAGGCGTAGTAAAAGTCCGTATTTATAGTTTCGTTTTGTGGTAGGTGCTCAAAACGTATGAGTCCTTTCCAATCCAACCAAATGCTGAATATCAGCTTTCTTGGCTGCAAGATTTTTTCGGCTAGTGTCGTGGATCAACTTACCATGACTGTGAAAATGGATCGTCCACACTTTTTTCAGCAGTAAATCACAACATGAAATTCTTTCAATTAGGTTCCTTTCACTGAACTCATGGGGAACACAAACGTCGTAACGACAGACGTACCCGTCCTTCTTTAGATGATCAAAAACTGTCGTTTTTCAGGCTCTTAACTGCGCAGCTATCTCATGGACAGTAATGCGTGGATTGTTAGCGAACACCGTCATTATGTCCTCAATGTCAAGAGTTGAACTCCGGCCAGCCGGGGGTTGGTCTTCCGAATTGGAATTTCCTAATCTAAACCACGAAAACCACTTCTGAACCGTGCTATCAGCATTCGAATCGCTGCCATACAGGGTTTGGGCTGCGTTTTTCTCTTTTTTTAAAAAAGAACAGCATAATATGCCAAAAATGAACAGAATCGTCACTCATGTTGATTTGCAATAAACCATACTACCAAGCCTTAATAAAGACGAATTCCGTGTGTGAACATAGTTAATTCCATGAGGATTAAAGGCATATAAAAAAAATTAGCCTTGTGATTAATTTTTAGTAGAAAAAAAACGTGGATATCATTATAAAATCACTTACTACGAATGTGTTGTCAAATTGATGTTATAGGCATATATTAAACTTTTTTTTTTCTTTTTTTTTTTCCTAAGCCCCATGGGAGTTGGGGTTGGAAATCGGAAATAGAGGAAGAAATATGGGATCTCTTTTTCAGCATTACATGCATTATAATAGGGGAGGGAGGATACAAAAATGTTCGGTATATGGGAGCGAATGGGAGCCACGTCTAGTGATGGGGCATACATTAAACAAGTTTCTGTTTACAATATATTGATAGTTTGATAAGATAAGATTTAGTTACGAGAACATTACAGCAACATGTGTTGCAGTAATCAATAATAATAAATGGTATAGAATTGATCCCAAAATATTATTGAAATGATTTATTTAAATTAATGTCAGTGGTTAACAGTGAATCTTAAGAATATTTTTTACGAACCTTTACATGAATCTCAAAACACCTTTGGGTAACAATTATTATATTGTTTTGTGTAATAAAGTGGAGATTTAGAAAAAAAAATGTCATGGCCCTAAAATCTACTACCTGTAAAACACGATTGAAATTGATTTTGGTTTATTTTTTTCAGTAATTAAGCTTTGTAATCAACTATGGAATATATATACTACCCCCTCATTCATTGTAGTTTTATATTTAAAGAAAATACGTCTCATTTGTTGTTTCCTCGATGCAGTACGCATCAACGTTTATTTTTTGAAGTTAGGACAAAGACAAAAAAAAAAAAAAAAAACTGCTGATGTGACACAATGTTACTCAATATTTAATTCAAAATGGAGGAAAATAAAAAAATTCTGGTCCATATTTCAGCCATCTATAATGACGGATAAAAATATTACCTGCTAAAATTTTTATTACGAAAAATTAAAAAAAGTATAAAAACTTATTTGGAAAATAAATCATATTTCAGTGCTCACAATGTATAGTAATAATAATAATAAAAGGCTTACCGAACCCGAAGGTTCGATGCCGATACCACCAAACTTCGCCTGCACAGACTCGTCCAATGTTCGCCGGTCAAGCCCAAACCCCCAAGATCAGCCTTAATGCAATCCTCCCATCGACGCTTCGGTCTACTTTTCGGACGCCTACCAGTCGGTTCAGCGAATACCAACCTTCTCGGAATCCGTTCCTCACTATGCCCAACAACTTTACGCGCCCATTTGAGCCTCCGCGATACTATCAACTCAATTATATTCACAGGGTACTAACTCCGCAATTTCGCGTTGTGCAACCTTCTAAACTCCCCAATGGCCTCATCTCTCTTCGGACCAAATATTTTATGCAGTACCTTATTTTACGAAAACCTTAATCCGTTGTTCATCTTTCAAAGTAACACAATGTATAGACAAAAGGAATATAAGGGAAGGCACGTAATAACATAAAAAACTTCCAAAATAAAGATTCATGGAGTCAGAAAGGGGAATAGAGGTGAATCGTCGCTTCAGCAATCGTTATTTTTGCGGAGTACCAATTGTAGCACCTTATTTAACGTAGATATCGCACAGATTGGAAATATCTCCAGAAGTTTTTTTTTTTTTTTTCTTTTGTAATTCTCAACAAAATATATATTTCCCGTGAAACTTTCACTGTTTACATTGTATGTAAACAAAACAAAAAAACTTTCCATAATCAAAAAGCTTATACTACGCAATATTTGAAAGTAATAGAGAATATTAAGCAGTTTCTTAAAACTTTCTAAAAACTTTACCATAAATTTGAAAACTAGTTATGAATACTCAACTCTCAAAGTTATAGAAAATCCCAGCATTACCTTTATCTCTTTCATAATTTTGGAATATGAATATTTGGCCTTTTTGCTTGTCCAACTTTCTTCTTATTATAGTTCAGGGGAAGAACTAATCACAAAGTTGGTTCTGATAAGTTAAGATCTTCGCATTAAAGAAACTAGTTTTCAAATCATTTGCATGATTCTCTTCCTTCGACTTCACTTTTTCTTATGGTTCGTCAAAGTTTTTTGTCGAATCTTATGTTGCGTTATTTATTAAATATCTGTTTTGATAAAAAAATAAAATTTATTGAATAAAAGTTTAAAAAGTATCATCCTTCTGATCTTAATTATGATTATATATATCATACATTGGTATAATATTATATTAATTATTCATGCTGATTTTTATATTTCTTACCCGTGTAAATTCACTCAGATCACTAAATTCCAGAATTATTACGGTAAGACTACATCATTACGAGGCTTACTTACCTGAAACAAAGAAAAATCATTTTTAGATTCTCAGCAGAACTATATTATATATATATACATATCAATGGTATCATAAATTAAATACGGCCACTTTTACACACAACCGTGTCCGTGTCCGTGTGTCTGTGTTAAGCCCAGTGTAAACTAGAAGTCCTATGAAACTGGAATTTCATATTTAAAAGAACTATAAGCCCAAGATGTTACAGTAATTTTTATCAATTATCAGATTATAATATTATAATATTTTTACCCGGGGGAGATTGTGAGTGAATCCCTTTTTATTTGTATGCTTGAAAAAAGTCATCCTGGGACTGGGATTCGAACTCACAACTTCAGCGTGGCAGGCTAGCTCGCTAACCACTCAGCCACGGGCTCCCCAATAATATAATAGATTATTTAATAAAACACGTGTTTCTATAGAAATTCAATTTAATTAATTCTTTTATGGTTTCACTCATTTTTACCTCTAACTATATTTGAAAATTATTTAATCGATTTTAAAAACGGAGATATGTGAAAGTCTTGTGTTGTCCGCACCAGAATTTCGCTAATACAGTTGTAAATGCTAATAAATAAATACTATCAGCTAGCTAATTAGACAAAGAAATAAATTACAGTGAATTTGTCATCACAACGCGCGAAGATTAATCCCATGATTAATAATATTTCATATAATTATTAATACATAACGGCTCCCTAATTTCTTTTCAAAGATCATACACAATTAAAATTGATATCTTAAATACGTTTGAGTATATATCGATGCCTAATGAAATTCAAGCAGAATTATAAAGACTCCAAAGAAAGTAGTTACATCAGGCTTGGATGCCGAGATCGAACATACCGTAAATGCTTTAAAGGATGGCGATAAAGTTGTAAATTCCTAAGTGGGATCGTTGCGAAATCGAAAATGCTGTCAAGTAGCAGCGTTTGCCGAGAGTGTAGGCACGGCACCCTCTTCGGGATCAAGAATAAGCTGAGCTGGAAGGGCCTAGCTATGTACGGCATTCACTTCTTATAAATTGTGACCCTGGCGTCGTTTTCAAATGCAAATGCTATTACCTTGGTTGGCTGCCCCTCTTTGAAGATATCTTCCGCACCTCCTTAGACCCCTTCTGCTAACAGCTTTTGATTTATCGTCTTCGACAACTATCGCCTCGCAGCCTCTTTTGTTTGTTTTTTAAGAGGAGGTTGAGTCCCGTTCTATTATCTGTAAGCATGGCTCTAAAGGTTCTTTGCCGAAAGACATGGTCCTTATTTCGAAGGGCATTGAACTGAAAAAATGTCGATTTAAAGGTTACACTTGCGCCTTTACAAATCGTAAAGGGTTTTTAATTCAGCACATAGTAAGTGCTCTACGATTTCTAAGCCAACAGTTGTGTAAAAACCGATAAGACCCAGACCTAGCTTGACAATAAGGTTTCTGTCTAGTAAAGAGTGATACCTCCCTAAGAGGCTGAGTATACCCTAGGATAGTGATACACATCAAGAATTTGATTCCGATAAATTTTCGTAGTATATAGAATGGGTTTAGCTAGCCTGAAGAGGACACAGGATACCACATTGCAGGGAAAAATGAGTTAGATCACAGAGGTCAACAAAACCTACCTTCCAAAATAATTACTAGCAAGCTCTTACAAAATATCTGTTAGGATGTTTCAAGTCTTGTGGAAGGGAAATGAGTCGATTTGTAGCTGCACTGGATAACCAATCCAGTTCCCAAAAACCTAGGGCGCAGCTAGTACAGAAACCGGCTACAGTAAATCGGCTGATGATATCCTCTACTCAGAATATATATATATTTTTTTCTCTTGGCGTAATCTTCTTAAAGAATATACCGACGATTCTCGATGAAATTTTATAGGACAGGGTCATCACTCCCCACGCATATTTTTGTGAGTGGTCACTATTTGGCTGAAGGGTCTCACATACCCGGGGGAGAGACTGTAAGTAAATCTCTATTTAATTATATCCTAAAAAAAAGCCCCGCCGGGACTAGGATTCGAACTCACAACCTTCAGCGTGAGAGGCTAGGGTGCTAGCCATTTAGCCACGAGCTGAATAATTTTACCAACCAAAACTACGGAACATTATCATGGATTAGACATCGAAGGAGACGGAAGATTGAGAGATGTATCCCGGACATAAACCTGCCTACCATTAGCCTTGCTAGACCATCGAGACCCTTTTAGTTTTAAATAAGAAGTAAAATCATTTATAAAGGCTAATAATTATTATTTAGTAAACCATTTAGTTTAGTGGTCATTCTGATTAATGAATTTGATAACACAAAGTTCTTTAGAACAGATTCCAATTTTTTTTTTTTTTTTATAGACAATTAGCATTAATAATTTTTAGAAATTATCTTTACTAAATAGCCTCTCGAACCTTAATCGTTCCGAAACCTATTTGCACTTGTTAATCAGGAAAAGTAAATTGCTATATGATTTACGCTTTGACAAATTTATACTCTGAGCAAAAACTAAATATTTGCCTTTGACAATGAACTATATTTTTACAAGCATACAAACAATATTTTTTTAAGCATTCAGGAGGTGATATACCTGGGCTACTTTAATGTTGTTTCATTTATTAATTTGTTGACTCATATTATCCACACTTCTTTTTCAGCCATGATATTCGAATGTGTTGATTATTGGTTTACAGCTGCGTAGTATGTGGGAGTTTTTGCTTTGGAATGATACAGTTAATATTTCAAAATAAATAAAAAAATTCAAAGTTTAGATATATGTTAATAAAATAAATCAATCTATAAGCGTAAACATATTGCTATGTTTTTGACCGGCTGCTTTTCTAAGGCCACGGTAGCTTCAAAAACTAGCTTACTTACTATATTTATTCAATATATAAACTATATTTAATGATACCATGGATCTTCTTTCCAAAGGTATCGTGTTTACCAATCCAATAGGTGGCATGCAGGGTAAGATTAAAGTAAACAAGATTCAATTAATACATTACTATAATTATTGATCTACACATATCATTATATTAACACATTGCCTAAAACTGTGATTGAGAATACTGAGGGACATTTTACGACCTTTGCCATACAATATTACAAATAACAATATACCTTTGAAACACTTAACCGGCTGGCGAATGTGAAATCAGTCTTAGGTCCTCTTTCTTGGCATCATCCTCCAGCTGCTCTCAGAACCCCGACGGCCACCTCCTCTTCTTGTAGATGGAACCTGACTCTCTCCTCTTGAGGATCAAACTTGACTCACTCCTGGTTCGAATAAGACTCCCCTACGAATCTTCTCTCCCGTCCTCGTCACCTCGGGTGGGCTGACATGGGAAGTACCCCGATTGGCGGTACAGCACTTGTGATCTTATTCTTATCTTTTGACCACCCTTAATATTCTTGTAGGCTGCCGCTGTAGGAAACTACCAGGGGTCTCTGGTACCGCTGGGGGGTTCCATACCGATGGGAAATCTAGGGGGCTAGGTAAACACCTTTTGATGTTTTGCCGACAAAGGTTAATCAATATTTATTTAATTAATAACATAATTATACAATTCTAACTCCCCTCAGTATCCTCAATACATTACAATATATATAGATATTTGTAGCACTAAAAAAGCAATTCTAAGAAAGATTGTGTTTTTAGAAGACTTAGAGTTACAGCAAATATAAAATGTAGCAAGGTTTGAAACGATTGAGCCAAATTGATGATGGAGATTGTCATTAAAAAATAAGCATCTGGTTTTAGCCTTATAAGAAATATAAAAAAACATCATGATCACACTGGATGATTTTATTCGGAACTATATTGGAGAATTGGGAATTTCATTAAGGTTTTTTATGTAAATGAGAATTTTGTTTAAAATTAAATCTAGATTGTTTGCATGAAATGCTGCCGATACCAGTGTTGCCGTAAAACATGATAGGGTGTTATAAATGAAGAGTTAGTTTAAAATTTGCAGGAAAAGTTTTATCATTTAAATTGTATAGATTACAATAGGTAAACTTTATATATTTAATTTAAGGGAAATAAATTACCAAAATACCCCACAAAAACATAATTATGATTGTATCTCGCTTCAGGGAAGTACTTTATTATGGTTAATCATATGGAAAAAATAGGTTATAAATCAAAATAATTTTATATTTCAATTTTTTTCTGGTCTTTCCATTAAAGGAATTTCTATAGCCAACACTGCGTTCTATTTTACCATAAGCGTGGAAATCAATTTACGGTTTTTTATTTTTTTCCGTGAAAACTAGAAACAAAACTAAAATTTTGAAAACAATTTGCTCATAGTTATGCTGAGCATAGATTGAGATATTTTTAATTTTTTGAAATTTATTAAAAATTCACGAAGTCGTTATATGAAACCCAAAGTTTCCTTAAAGTTATCTAATAACGATTCTAAACAAAGTTAAATGCAGGAAATATAGATATATAAATATGTATATAAGAATAATTAGATAAAGAGACATTTCTCTGAAATTATCGACAAAAATTATATATTTTCATGATATAAAAAATGAGCTAAAAATACGCCAATCATACCATTGAAAGTGAATTTAATAAGGAACAAAATTATGTTAAATTGCTAATATACCTTAAATAGAACGATCGGTGTATACTTTTGTCCTGAAAAAGTGCGTTTGGAACCACTATGCGACGGAATCTGACTTCAGGATGTGATTCAAAATCTGTTAATAGTACAAAAACAACTTAGTTCTAATCAAATTAACTCGATAACAGAATTAATACTTTATGATTTAGTTGAAACTTTTCCGATGATAGGGTTACACATTTCTTGGGATGGGCTTGTTTGTTAAGAAAAATGACTTTACCATCAAACGTAGAATTGGTTTCCGTTGTTGTAAAAAAAAAAAAAAATAATTCGGGAGAATTGTTCATCGATTAGAGGACTGAAACATTTTCAAAAAAGAAATCGAGGAGGAGAATGGAGGCTGAAGATGCGATTGGCAGACCGTTAGGCAAGAAAGGGTGCGAGAACTTAAGGAGAATACGCGAAAAAAAGAATGACTGATTGATTAAACTAATAGAACAGGAAGGTGAAAAATGACTGAAAAGTACGTTTTGCAAAGCAAAAAAACTCGTATTGCCAAAAGACAAGAAAGGAAATGAAGAAAAAAATCTAATATAAGTTAATGTTAACCAGATGCTATTTATTTTCCTGATTTAGGAAAAATTTATTCTGTCACTATTAAAGTCTCTGAAATGTAAAAGTATAAAAACAAAAAAAATAAAAGGCACTAGAGACATGATGGATACAAAAGAATTCGAACCATCTCCTACTTTGGTAGAAGACAAACGGTTCGAAAACAGTCGCTGTTGTGTCGGCAGCGCTAACGTCTTTATTAGCATAGGACAAGGCCCTTCCTTTGGGGGAAGATATAAGAACTGGTCCTTCCGATGTTTGTGTTAGTCCGGCTTGTCTTGACGTCCGAACCAATAACCATTCTTCGGTCCCCGATTCGGTAAACTACGTCCCAAAACAAGCAAGAAACCGATGCGTCATTGCCAGGTGAGTTAGCTGTTAAAGGTGTTGGAAAACTACTCAAGAATAGAGTATTTATTTAACAATTAAATAAAGAAAGAGTGAGGGAGAAATGATTTATTTATAGCAAAATAATATAATTTTGGATTCCTTGGATGAATAATTGGATTCCTCAAATATATTATTTAGTCCTTACTAGGCATACTATGTTGATGACATTCATATTTTATGATTATGGATAATCAGAATAGAATATAAGCTAGCCATATTTTTATTCTTTATATCATATTTTATTTTACACCATTCATCAACACGCCAGGGTCCTAATACAAAAGGTAAACTATCAAAATCTCATTACATAACACTGATTAATATAATAATAATAATTGAAATTTAAACTAATAGGTAATGTGCTATTTACCAACTTAATTTATTTAAAAAAAAGAAATATATATATATATATATATATATATATATATATATATATATATATATATATATATATATATAGTATACTATCAAAAATCTCATTACATCCACACTGATTTATATAATAATAATAATAATTGACATTTAAACTATTAGGTAATGTACTATATATCAACTTAATTTATTTAAAAAAAGAAATATTTATATATATATATATATATATATATATATATATATATATATATATATATATATATATATATATATATATATTATATAAGATGGATACAGACTGCAAAGCAATAAAAATACAGAAAAACACGCCAACATCGAGACAGACATCAGGAAAAGAAGACTGAAATTCTATGGGCACATACAAAGACTACCTGAAACAAGACTGACACGGCAAATACATGAAGCAACAGCAACACTCAAAAGCACTACGAACTGGATCAAACAGCACGAGAAGACTAACAAAGAGCAGAACATAAGACAAGAGGAAATCCAAGACAGAAACATATTTAGAGACAAAATAAACAAATTTGAAGTAACTCTAGAGCAAAACAAAGAAAAACCATACAGACCCAAATGGTCTGCAGAAAGAAAATAGAACTTCAGCCAAAGAATGATACAATACTGGTAAGACAAAAAGAACAAGAAATAAGGAAATTATGTCATAAGTGTTTAGCGTCTTCCTGTTAGGGAGATATCGCACTAATAATAATATATATTATGCATAAGTATTTCAAAGGCAAAACATGAATATAGATTAGTTTTAGAATTAACGAATCAACAAGTATGTAATTATTTACAATAATAATAGAGGTCGACGAATAAATAAGTTGAAATGAACAAATATGAAATAATCTTCAACTAACTAAAAAACATACAGCTGATGCTGAATAATTCTCAGAGAGTCCAGTATAATATTTTTTTTTGCCAACAAGGCCAAATTCTTGTAACACTGAAGTAAATAAATAAAATTAATAACTCTATAAATGCGTTTTAAATACGTCAGAGCTAATACCTCTATACCGCTGATGGTTATATAATTAATTAAATATGATGAAACCTTTTTTAGCATTGATGCCTTAAGCATACATTCAAATAAAAAGATAAATATATATTTTTTTTAAGGAAAATTGATAAACCAGTGAATAAACTATATGAGCTATGAGATTTATTATGTTGTTTTGATAAAAAAAATAAAAGCAGATAGTACATGTTGGACAACGGATTAATAATAAAAGGTTTGTTAATAAACTTTTAGCTTGTGGGTATTTTTTTTTCATAAGTCAGCTTTCCTCCATAATGTTTTGCATGGAAAATAAATGAATTGATAAACAAAATTTACATTTGGTGAGTAAACAGTTATTTCTTCATTGAAAGTTTATTTTCTATAATTGAAATATTACAATTTAAGCGTATATTTGAGATGAATTAAAGTATTGGAAAAGTTGAGATTTGATCGAGGATAGAGAAGCAAAATATGGTTAGGTAGAGAATTCCAGAATTATATTACTGTAAATAAGATATTTTTTCAGTTACAAATACACTTCTTAGACGGTATGGATCTGTACCATCTAAATCCACTAAAAGCTAGGGCATCACTCAAAGAAGCCATATAGCATGCTAGTAATATTATTAGTTTTTACCCATTAACATCAACACGCATCAACCCTTTAACACACAACTTAGGATTACATAATCTTCTATGAATGATTGTAGTGGATCAGAAAAGAAAGTGTCTTTGCGACCTCATTCCTAAGCGGACAATATCATAGTATGTAACCAATATCATGGCTCACGATATGAAATCTAATGTAGTCATTGCAGTTTTATGAGTATGATCGTTATGGAGGCAATAATTATTAAAGATTTTTA
Source organism: Piezodorus guildinii (assembly GCA_023052935.1). Taxonomy (NCBI): domain Eukaryota; kingdom Metazoa; phylum Arthropoda; class Insecta; order Hemiptera; family Pentatomidae; genus Piezodorus; species Piezodorus guildinii. The sequence goes on along the minus strand of CM041293.1, from coordinate 154,932,308 downwards.
GAAACAATAGTATCTGAAATATTATTTGTAACATTCAGATACCTGATCTGATTTGAAATCTTGAAAAAAGGCACTAGGTCGTAAGACATAGTATCTGCAATTTCTTGATTGATGAACTCGATGACAGTATTGGAGTGAGCAAGTACTTCATATGTTATTATACTAATCTTTAGTTAATTTTACTTTGACTTACTATATATAGTAAGGGGAAGTATTGCGATCGTGAACATTTTTGAATTTCAGTTTTCAAGGGAAATACACGTTTTAGGGTTCCCTGAGTCCAAATAACCAAGTTCCGCAAAAAGGTGTATGTGTGTGTGTGTGTGTGTGTGTGTGTGTGTGTGTGTGTGTGTGGTAACTCTCGGGCGGAAACGAGAAGTCCTACGAAACTGAAATTTCATATTTAAGACAACTATACGCCCGAGACGTTACAAAACCTTTTTCATCAAAATGAGCTTACCAGAAGAGCCAGTTTATACACGTACTATGCATTTTGCACCTTTTTTCGATTTTCTCGAAAACGGTTCCGACGATTTTGATTAAACTCGCTATATCGATGTAAAACTTAATAGGCTTTAATATCATGCAGGTTTTTTCCTGATAAAAATCGTCTGACAGGGCTTAAATGCCGATATTTTAAATTTTCTTCTTCTAAAGTACCTTTAATTTTGTATATTTTATATAAATAACCATAATATCTAGTAACCATTGATAAATAACAGCTAAATATGCAAGTTGAGCAAATTTGAAAAGCAACTAAAGGAGAAAACTGAAAAAAATATTTTTTTAATGCAATTTTTAGTTTTTGAACATAAGAACAGTAATATACATGTGTAATTTACCGTTGGAAAGCTAATGATTTTAGAGAAAAATATTATCTAATACACAAGAGCTTGTAAAAGTTAATAGTGAGTAATAAAAAGCCGATAAAACTAAGTGATTGTTAGATAATAATATCATAGATTTTTTAATAAAACACATGCTTCTATATAAATTCCATTTAACTAATTATTTATTGTTTCACTCATGTTTACCTCTTACTGTTTTTGAAATTCACTAATCCATTCTAAAAACGGAGGTAAGTGAAAGTCGTTTGTTGCCCGATCTAGATTTTTTTTTGTTTAATTACTATGTTGGTATTAAGTTATAGTAAGAGGCTACTGGTCTAACTTACAAAATTGTAAAGAATTTTAAACGTAGTAACTGAAATAATACCACTTTAATGCGAACGCCCCAAATATCAATTACCTAACCCTGAAGAGGTATAATTTATGTCTATTTCAGAATTATATAAAAGGTCTAGTGAGCTTTGCAGCCCATTCATTGATTTTCCGATTTATGACTTAAGGTGTAGAATGACTTGCGGAATGCTATGTTATGTTGACTTTTTTTTTTTTTTTTAATTCTACAGTGTCATTTAGGTCACGGTATATAGGTTAAGTTTACACAATCTGGAAGGTCACTCATTGTGAGAAAGCTCCAGTGAGTGGCGTATGAAATCATCATTTACGTGAAAAAAAAAAGTTGATAATCAGTATCTCATTAATCATACGTGATAACCAATTCGTTCTATTACAATCAAATTATTTGGATTCTGAATTAGTCCGAACAGACATATATAGTTCATGTTATTGCTTGGACCATTATCATGCTTGCAATACCCATCCATTAATTTCGGAAAACAAAAATTATTTTTTTAGTCTGGTCGAATGGTGAGTATCAGTTTCAGAAACTATAACCGTTAGATTAAAAATATTTATTTTATCATCATTATTATTATTATTAGAAATAGAAGGGAATATTTGCTTCAAGAGATGGCTTAACCCAAAAACTCAAACATTTCACATGAGAGTCATGAATAACTCAAAATTTATAAAAAAAAAAAAAATTAAAGACATTTTTTAAATACGAAGATTTATTCATAGTATTATAAACCAAATAACAACTCTAGTTTTTAATTATGTTTCTCATCATTGTCTAGGAATTAGCTTACGACAAACCGTAATATATTGGGTTTGAACGTATGAAATTACCGTTTTTAGAATCAGTAATAAAGTTTTAAAAAATAAATGTAATCTTACAGACGAGTTTGGCATCCAGGCCTGCTGTACAAACTGCGTCAATTCCTCTCTCCAGCATACTTCTATTCATTCGTTCCAACCGCTCTGACAGAACCTTTAAAGTTTACCATAACATTTCTTACTCACCCGTATTCACTTATTCAGCCGGTGTACCGCAAGGTAGTATCCTGGGTCCGATCCACTGTATACAGCTGATATTCTCATCCATCTAAGCTCTATCCTTAAAACCTACGCTGATGACACATGTGTGGTATCTGTGAACAATGATCCTGCTGCTGCATCCCAAAACCTACAGAACCATCTATCGGCCATTGAAGAAGTGTCAAAACTGGAGAATTAAAATAAATCATAACAACTCCCATCAAATCACCTTAACCCTACGTCGTAAACATATGACCGGTACTTACCTCGACAAATGATTAACATAGAATCCTCATACTAGACTGACACGACAGGAAACTGCTCGAAGATACAGATTTCTACAACGAATACTCGACAAACGCTCAATTATATAACCATTATCAGGCCTATTTGGACCTACTGCATTGAGCTATGGGGGTCTACTAAACGATCAAATTCCTCTCGCATTCAATACTTGCAATCCAAAATCCTTCGAAAAATCCTCAATGCTCCTTACTCTGTTACCAATAAAATCTTCCATAAAGACCTAAATATCCCATTTGTTGAAGACTTGGCCCCATATAAATATTTCATATCATTCCGAACTCCCTGCCCACTCAAACCCGCATATCCACAGACCTCTCCTCTATGTCTATTCTCGACAATCAACCGAGGCGCCTAAAAAGAAGATGGCCAAGAGACCTCCTACCATAAATTAGACATTGGAGTGCTACCAATGGGTAGTTTCTTCAGAAGACTATCATGTGTTCTAACCATATGTCAATCCTATTTACTTGTTGTATTAATTTAATACAGTTGTAAGCGTCTTTAAATAAATAAAGTTAAAAAAAACAATTTAACAGATTTTTTATTAAAAGTGTTTATCATCATTTCAATAATCTTCTGTCAAAGGCTTGCCAACTTTTCTATCCCAGATATGTGAAGTCACGTGTTAAAAGAAATAGAGAAAAGGCATTTTTAGTATTGGAATCAGGAAGTTTCAGTCAAGAAATAAACAATTTTATTTATGCAACGTTTCGAGAATTTATTGTTTTCATATTAATGGAAAATCAAAGAAACAAACGAGAAAAAAAGAGAAATATTAACATTTTTATTTTATTTTTTTTCCACTGTTAAGAAATGATTATTAGAACAAAAATTCTCGAAACGTTGCATAAATAAAATTGTTCTTAATGACTGAAAAATAAGGAACAGTACAAAACTTTAATTATCAACAACGATCTTTAACTAATCAAACAATACATATCAACAGTCGAGAACTTATCAAACTATATATATATATATATATATATATATATATATATATATATATATATATATATATATATATAAAATAATAAAAAAATTAATTAAAACAAGTTTTATAAGCCTGTGGAAATCATTTTGATTTAAAGGTGAAGTTATTATTTTTTTTAAATAAAATTTCTTAAATAACGTAAAATCTTTTTAAAATTTCTATCGAAATTAAACATGATACAAACAATCAACTCAGAAAGTATGAGAATTTCTCCACCTTTTTTCAAAGCAGTTTACTTTGACCTATATGTCGTTTTTATCACACGAAAATAGAGGTCCTAAATTTTGCCAAATTTAAAATAATTGAGGGAACAATTTTTAACGAGAACGTGACCCAGTAAAGTTCATCGTTTCACATTCCCTCGTACCGCAGTAAACAGCAATTAAGTGCCTATAAAAGAATCACATGCCTTCATTTGGTATAAAAATTTGAACGTTTCAGAAATAAGGGCCACAATCAAGATATAAATTGCTATAGATAACCTGTTTTGGCGTTGGTCTGACTTAAAGCTAATTCAATTTGGAATATAGTATTATTTTATGATGAACTAAAAAGGCTTGGATCACATTTATGATTGATTCCGTACCAAAAAACAGAACTGATATAAGTAAAAATTAGTTTATCACTACGTTCCATGAGGGACACAACAAAGATTCCTTCCATTTTCTTATTAAAAATTCGTTTGGCAGCGGGTCTGTAACTTTCATTGTGTAGCGTTATTTTTTATCCTCAGTTTGAAATGCTGTAGCACTGTCAGTGTAACTCGAATGGAAAATTTGTAAACAGTTCCCAGAAATTTAGTTAGGAAGAATATTTTTTGATACATAACATTTGTCGCTTGAAAAACAGTTTAGGAGATATATTGGTTTGAATAGAAAAAAATTGCCAATGTTTAAATTTACATAATTTTTTTTTTTTTTTTTTTGTTTAGTAGTTTACGTACACAGGAGCTGAGTCTTATAATATAAAATCCATGTACAATAAAAAAAAAAAAAAAAATATATATATATATATATATATATATATATATATATATATAATAAAGATATAAAATCCAATACAGAAATTATTGGATTGAAATCATTGCAGTTTTTGTATGTGAGTCTTTTTTGTTAAGTTATAAACTTGAGAAGCTTAGTATCGATAATTAAAACTAAATTTTTTTTTTGAACCACCTCCTTATTATTTATTTATTTATTTACAAATATGCATCTACCCTTATAGGGTCATTAGCATGATACATAGTTAAGTTTTTAGCTAATAATAGTTAACAATATTTCACAAAAGTTGGGTTACAAACAATTTGTCTTATGGTGTAATGGATTAGATAAAATTGTAGAGTTTACTTTTTTTTAAAAACTTTAGTAACTTTTGCACACACATTTCACAATCACTAAGAGATATTTCTAGCTTGTTGCCAATATCGAATTCTCTTCTTGCACCGTTGTAGACCTCGCAGTGCAGGATGATATGCTCCACGGTCAAAGGTGCCTGGCACGTCCTACAGGTCGGTGGGTAGAGTCCCTTCAGCAGATAGGTGTGAGTCATTGCTGTGTGTCCGCTTTTTAGTCTTGCCAGGACCACTTCTTCCCGACGATTTCTTCTTTCTGATGTTTTCCAGATCCCAGGAGTTCCTTTAATTTTTCCCAATTTTTGTTTTGTTCTGCTCCACTCAGTGACCCATGAAGCATAAATCGTTTTCTTAGCATAGTTTCGCCAGTCCGAGGCTGTTGTCTTATTGACTCGGATTACATCAATAGCAGGACCAATCCTAGCATTATTAGCAGCCTGGTCAGCTTCCTCATTTTTTCCTATGCCCAAATGAGATGGAACCCATAGGAATTGTATTATTTTCCCTGAAAAAATGCATTCTCGCTCAAGGGCTTGGATTTTGTTCACCAAAACATCTTTTGAGTTCCTGTTTTCTATTGCTTTCAGAGAGCTCAAAGAATCTGTAACTATCAGATGATTTTTGTGTTCCTGTTTTGTTATGATGGTCATAGCTTTCCAGATTGTGAATAGTTCTCCAGTATATACACTATTCGGTTCTGGTAAAACATATCTATAACAATTAGAGCCCATAATAATTGCACATCCAACTTCTGAATCTGACTTGGAAGCATCGGTGAACCAAAAGAAGTAATCGGAATACAATTCTTCCCGCTCTTTATACAGTTGATGATAAACGTGCTGAGGCGTTGTGGGCTTCGGAAACACGGATAAACTATAGTCAATCTGACTTTTTGTTTGCACCCAATTAGGTACTGAGCTCAATGGGATTCTAAAAATTTCTGGAAATGTTATTTTTAAATCAGATGTCAATTTTTTAACTCTGCTATGGAAACATTTACTAAAATTAATGTGTTTTTCACTTGCCATTGGACGTTCTGTAAAATCATGTGCAATGAGTTTTTTTCTGGACATCAACGTGCCCATATATGCCAGTAAGAGGTATTTTCTTCTTGTTTCCAATGAGGGCTCACCACTCTCTACATAGACGCTTTCGACGGGTGTTGTTCTGAATGCTCCGATGCAGAGGCGAAGTCCTTGGTTGTGAATTGTATCCAATAGTTTCAAAGTTGAAGGGCTTGCTGAACTATAAGCGACAACCCCATAGTCAGGTATAGGCCTGATCAAGGTTCGGTAAATTGTCAACAACGTACGTCGATCAGATCCCCACTGGGTACTGGCCAGAACTTTTAGTAAATTTAAGCCTTTTTGACACTTGGATTTTACATAATGGATGTGTTGAGACCAGTTTAGCTTTTGGTCAAAGTATACACCCAAAAATTTGATTGTACCGGCGTAGGTAATGGGTTTATTTAATAAAGTTAATGGTGGATGTGTTTGACATTTTCTTTTTCTGCAAAAGTGCACAGCTATTGTTTTTAAGCTTGAGAAGCCGAAACCTATAGTTTTGGACCATGCTTCAAGATTCTTCAATGTTTTTTGTAGGCTCCATTTAATATATTCCAAGGATTTGCTTCTTATGTATATTGCGAAATCATCAGCAAATAAAGAAGATTTTACTTCCGGCGAAGTTGTCCGTGCTATGCTGTTTATAGCGATAAGGAACAAAGTCACACTCAGAGGAGATCCTTGCGGTGTACCGTTCTCCTGTTGAAACGTTTGAGAAAGATTTGGTCCAACTTTAACCTGGAATGTCCTTTCTTTGAGAAAATTATTAATAAACATCAACAAACTCCCTGTGAGGCCTTCGTTTGAAAGAGTCCTGACAACATTGTACCTCCACATCGTGTCGTATGCTTTCTGTATATCTATGAATACAGCAACCAAGTGCTCCTTGTTAGAGAAAGCGGTCTGTATTTCATGTTCAAGCTTTAATATTTGGTCAACAGCAGAGTGATTTTTCCTGAAGCCATACTGTGATGTTGAAAAAAAGTTGTGTGTTTCCAAATAATATATCAAACGGTTGTTAACCATTTTTTCAAGTAGTTTGGAAAGACATGACAGCAGCGATATAGGTCGATAGTTATTGATGTTTATATCTTTGTGATTTTTCTTGATTGGAATAACTAAAGCCTTCTTCCATGTTTTAGGAAAAAACCCAGTAGTCCATATCCTATTATAAATAGAAAGTAGAAAAGATAAGGCATTTAAGGGCATTTTTTCAAAAAAAGATATGAGATCTGATCGGGCCCTGCTGTAGATTTGTCCTTGCATGTTCTTAGGGCGTTTTGCAATTCAGGTAAATTAAAAGGGTGATTATAACTTTCCGAATCTTGTGTACGAAATTCTATGGTACTTTTCTCCTGTTCGATTTTATACAGCTGGAAATCTGGAGTATAGTTGTCAGTTTTCGACATGGATGAGAAGTGTGATCCAAAAGCTTCAACTATGTTAGATGGATCTGTAATAATTTGGTTTCCCGTTTGGATTGTAGAAATAGCCTCACGTTTTTTAGATCCCTGAATGGCATTCACTTTTCTCCAGACTTCTTGCAGACTACTACTACTATTAATGGAGCTAACATAGTCTTCCCATGATTTTTTTTTGCTTGCTCTCAACACCTTGTTTGCGATCGATCTAAGTTTTTTAAAATTACTCAGGTCTTCTGGTGATTTTGTTCTTTTGAATTTATTGAGAGCTTTCTTCTTGTTCATTATTGCCATGCGGCACTCCTCATTCCACCAAGGAACTAAGCGCCTATTGTTGAATACTATCTTGTATGGAATACTCTTTTTTGCAGCATCAATAATGGTTAGGTTAAGGAAAGATATTTGTCCCTCCACTTCAGTTGATAAGTTTTCCTTTTTTTCTATTTCCCTTTCTATCAGTGTGGAAAATTTTTCCCAGTTGGCTCTCTTGAATAACCATCTCGGAGTTTCATCAAATTTCAAATCAGTATTACCGTCAAACTTAATAATGATTGGGAAGTGATCGCTTCCGTACAACATTTCCATTACTTCCCAATGCACTTTATGAAGCAGTTTAACATCTATTAACGATAAATCAATGGCAGAAAGAGAGCCATCACCACAGAAATGAGTTGGAGAACCGTCGTTGATTAGAATCAGAAAATCATTAGTTTCAATAAATTTCTCGATTTCACTCCCTCTATTTTTATAGTCGAATAATGTGGAACCCCATAATTTGTTATGTCCATTTAGGTCTCCAACAAGGATCGCAGGTCTTGGGAGTTGATCAACTATTGCTTGAAGATCATTTGCAGTGAAATCTTGGCTCGGTGGGATATAGATATTGCAAACTGTGATTGGTTCAGGTTTGTAAATTTTTGCGGCTACAACTTCTAGAGTGGAATTAATTTGTATTGGTTCTGAATAAACTTCTTTATTAACTAATATGGCTACTCCTCCCCAAGCGGACTTGCAATCTGTTCTGTCTTTACGGTAGATGTCGTGATCTTTTATATTTACAACCTGAGATTGCGAAAAATGGGTTTCTTGTAAACACCAGCAATGCGGTTTCTCTTCATTTAGAAGTACTTTAAAATATTCAAAACGTTTGTAGAACCCATTACAGTTCCATTGTATAATTAATGAGTTGGTATTGTTCATCATAATAAAAAAAATATTAAAAAAATAAAATAAAATAAATAAATGTAATTATTTTCGTAGAGATCAGCTATTTATTAATTGTCTGTGCTATCGTCTGAGTTAATTATACAGTCCGTTGCTTCCCACTGTTTTTTCAAAAGTTTTGTAATTTTTAATTTTGATCGCCGGTCGGTTATCAGTGTTTTTGTGTCTTTTAACATGTCCCTTAGGCCCTCTGTATTATTAGTGAATTCCTTAATAAATTCACTAATGTTTTTGGTATTTGGAGATAATTCGATAAACGTTACCATCTCTTCAAATGTTATTGGGTATTTTTCCCTATTTTGTTCAATAGTCTGCCTAGCACTTTCAAAATTAATTTTAGAATCGGTTATTTCGCTTTTTTTAAGTTTCTTCGATTTTTTACCTATGGATTGTGTTGAGGTCATTAATGGGAAGTCTTCAACATTAATAATGTTTTCCGTGTCTTCTTGGGAATCAATGGTTAGGTTCAATTCGGTAGTTGATACAGAAGAAGGGGTTGAGCTAGAATGGCATCTTTTGACGCCGGAAACCACGGTAGGTTGTAATATTGAATCTTTGGGATTAATGAGAGCAGTCGATTGAGTAGGGTTATCTAAGGCGCCACCGCTAGTAAGCTGGTTGTCATGACTACCAGACGACAGCTCCACTGGACAGCCTCTGGCAGCCTTAGCCACTGATGACGTGTTGGCGTTGTCATGGCTACTAGCTAGCGTGGGCTCTACTATATTAACTATGTTAGGTAAAATATAATTTGGTGTATCTAGTAGCGAGCGATCGGTATTTATTTTTTCACTGACGCTACTAATTATTTCAGAATTGAAATTAATTAATGTAGCCTCCTTTTCTTTGTTTTGGGGCTCAGATATATCTATATCATTCTCACACTCTGGGCAATCGGTAGAGATATGTCCTGGCTGCTTGCAAATAAAGCAAGTGACAATGTCTTCACCTAAAAAAATTCGGTACGGTACATTATCGTATTTAATTAACAGTGAGGATGGGAGTTTGGCCAGGTCCTCAGGTGGGATGTAGACCTGTCTTCGAAAGCTTAAAACATGGGCCAAACGTGGGTCTTGGTACCCGGCCCTGAGAAAGTGCATTGGCGAAACTAACCTCAATCCTAGTTTTTTCAATTCATTTTCTATAGTGTCATGAGGTATGGAAGGGCAAGCATTAGAAATTATAATACGTTTTGCTGGATTGATTAACCGTTTTATGTGAATTTCCTTATCGTTAATTACTATTGATTTATGGTTTCTAAGAATATTATCTACTGACTCTTTATTACTGAAGTGAATGCAGAACCGGGAATTGGAAATTCTTGATGTGTAACGGATAAATTTTGGGTCGATTAGGTCTGAAATTTTGAGTACATACTCCTTCTGTTTGATTCCTGGGAGAGTGTGCAATATTATAGCGTTTTCTCGCTTAGAAAACTTTTCTGATGCGGTGGCTTTGGCATAGCTGATTTCTGTGGGTTTGAGGTTAGGGGTTACTTTATAGTTTGTTTGTTTGTTTTCCATCTCTTTCTGACTATTACTGGTTATTTTCATGGCATTAGGATTAACTGAGGACATAATGGGGGTAACTGACATCGCTACAGAGCCAAAAGCTCTGAGCACCTATAATAGGCAGGTATTCGCCCAATTACTAATTAATATACCGATTCTCACTCTCGTGACGGAACACGCACCCTTAAATTGTCCAAATTGCACAAAATAATGTCTATTTTTCCAAGAAAAACAGTTAAAAGTTAATAAAACTAAAAGACTGACCTGAAGTGCGTCTGCTCCACATGGGTCCCCCACCTCCTTATTAATTTTCACTCGAAGAATGAAGAAATAATTTTAGGTATTCCTCTAAAAATTTATGATTACCAGCAGTATTGCAAAATAATCAACAGAAAAAGTAATAAATGTTGGAAAACAGTTATTTCTTAATTAAATAATAAAAAAATTATTTATATTTATTATAACGGAAGAATGCAGTCAATGGAATAAACAATTCTAGGAAAAGCCTTTCAACAAGAAATGGCCAAGAGCCATAAACGAAACATCTCAATCGAAGGGAAGTGCTGGATTCTTCAGATATCTGGAATCGGCAGATATTTTTGTATCTTTTTGAAATATTCAAGACTTAAGGTTTCTGATGTTCTCATTGATGAGAAAGTTCACGAACCGAAAGGAAATTTTTTAAGAAATAATTAGCATTATTAAATCACCACTTGATTTATTCTCAGTCTAGATAAAAACAAATCTGGTGAGCGCGACACACGACTTTCACTTGCCTCCGTTATTTATATAAATTTAGGAATTTGTAAACAAAATTAGAAACGAAAATAAATCGTAAAAAAATTATTTACATTGGATTTTGATAGAAACATGTATTTTATTAAATAATCTACTATATCATTATTTACGAAAATCAATTTGTTTTATCGGCGTTTCATCTCTCTTCGTTAATTTTTACAATAGTATGTAAAGACAATGTTTTTTCTAAAATCTTTAGCTTCCTAACGGCATATTATTCATCTGTATTATAGTTCTTATGTTTGAAAACACAATCGAATTCGTTCAACTTATATATTTACCTTTTTTTCATCAATGCTAATCAGATGATATGGTCAATGTCATAAAATCAAAGGTACTACAGAGAACGAAATTTTGTAATATCGGCATTTAAGCCCTGTCAGACTATTTTAATTAGAATAAAACCTAAATGATATTAAGGCCCGTCCAATTCTACTTCGATATAGCGTGTTTAATCAAAATCGTTAGAGCCGTTTTTGAGAAAATCGTAAATATGTGCAAAATGCATGGTATAAAGTGGCATCTTCTGGTTATCCGACTTTAATGGTAAAGTTTTTATAACATCACGGGCATATAGTTGAATTAAATATGAATTTTCAGTTACTTTCCACACACACACACACAATCTTTTTTTCGGGACTTGGTCATTTGGACTCAGGGAACCCTAAAAAGTGTATTTCCATTGAAAACTGGAATTCGAAATTTTTCACGATCGCAATACTCCCCCCTTACTATATATTACATATAAAGGTAAGTGAAAGTAAAAATTAAATTAGTTTAATTAACAGTGATACTTTCAGAAACAAACTTCTCAGTAAAAATTCTAGTGTAACGTAGATGAAATCTGACATTTGAAACAATGATTGATAAAGGTCTTGATAAAGGTGAGCACTAACGGACTGGAGAAACCTATACAAAATTCAGCCTGACCGATTCAATTGGCGAACATGATTTATAATTTTAATTAATTAAATTAAATCTTAATAATTTAATAAACACGAGCACACCCATATTTGCTCTCATATTTTTTGCAGATGTATAAATAATTACTATCAACCAGAATAGCTAATTTTCGAGGGGACGCCAAAATTTCGATTGAGGTACCTAACAGGGGTAACAGGAATAAGCTGGGTCGTTTTGACAATTCCTACTATTTCAATCAGAATGAAACCCACATGATAAAACATTCCATTAAATTTTCGATACATCGAGCTTAATCAAAATCTTTTTTGAGAATTTTTTAGAAAATTCATTTTGAAATTGTGAATTTACAGTTTCATAGAACTTTTCTTTTTTGCGCTGGATCTACCACACAATTTCAGACCTTTCTTAACAGCGGGACTTGTTCATTTGGACTCAGGCGACCCTAAAACGTGTATTTCCGTTGAAAACTGGATTTCGAAAATTGTATGCACTTTCCCTTACTATATATTTCAAATAGATAGTTTGAGAAATTCAAATCCATTTCTTATACTTTGACAAATCTTGACATATATATATATATATATATATATATATATATATATATATATATATATATATATATATATATATATATATATATGTATCCTGTACTATTACAGGATTCCATTCTTAGTACTACTAAGACATAAATTACGAATTTTTTTTCAAACCTTATATAAGCGAAATACTAAATGCAATTGATTAAATAAGTGATAGTAGGGTTATTTCTATAACTTTCATTTAACGGTTATTTCTTTATATCAATTAGACATTTAACTATCGGATATTACGCCATATCGAAATCTTCCATAACGTCATCTAGGTACACTGGAATGGCAAAGATACAAGATAAAATTGTTGGCTGGAAGGAATTCCAGGGAGGAGAAACGATATTGGCTAAGACATCCAGCGATTGTGGTGAGATAATCCCCGGCTGCGACTCCAGCTTATTAACACATGTTTCCCAAGGTGATTGCCATCTATTGGGTCCTTTTTATTAACACCTGTTTTTGGAACCTCTTCTGCTAATGGTTATCTTTTATGAATTTAAAAAGTCACAATCAAAATTCCACTACTGATGCTGCTGAAATAGTATTCGAGAAATATTGTTCCATTATAAGATGTGCCTTTTCCAACTAGATAGTGTTTAATGAAATCAGAAATAACTGGTAGGTAAATAGCGATAAAGCCTGACAAGACATAGAGATAGTAAAGTTATTCATAGTCTTAAAACTTTCAAAAAGTAACTACTTCATCGTAAAAAAGTACAGTTCTTAAACACTAAACATGGTAGTTAATACCCTACTTATGCTTTTACAGTGAATAATCATACATTTGTTTGATTTTTATATACATTTAACGTCAATTAATGCTGGTGTGGTTAATCAGATGATGCTATATTAGAAGTGTAAATCTTTCCTATCCACGTTTAATTAGGATAGAGATCTTTGATGAGTACCGACTCGGAAACACCGGAGTGATATAAATCCCCTCCGAAGGATGGAATAACTAAGAATTTTTAAATCCCATTAAAATATCCTAAGGCCATCTACCAGGTTTGAATCCGCTGCCTAAGGCAGTAGAGGCTACTATGCTATCTAATAAACAAAAGCTAAAGCATGTTACTCAATACAGACCATTTTGTCAGCACTATTCTCTAACCAATTAATATTTCTCTTGAAAAATCCTATGCTCATTAACTTATAATTTAGTACACTAGGTAAAAGGCTGTCGAACGAAAATGGTAATCTTACATTTTTTCATTTCTATCTAGTCTATACATTTAGATAATATTATTATATTCTTCAATGAATTATAAAAATTGTGGGCCACCTCTGGTATAGAGACCCTCCTGGGGCAGACCCACCCGCGATAAAGTTAGTACACAAAATAATTGGGGAAAAAAGTGACAGCTGAGTTTGATTAGGGCTTAATCACCTCATTCACTGCCGTTGGCTTAGAAACAGTATAAATCTCTATATGTACTGTGCCCAAGGCCCTCATGGGCCGTAAAGGTACAGGTTAGGTTAGAATTATATATTTCCGACTATTTATATTCCAGTGAGACAGAACCTATAAAATAAATATTATTATAATGCTAGAGATTGTCATATTTATCATTAGCATTTATGATCATATGTCCAAAATAGTCTATGAGTTCTATTTATATAACCTATCTTAATTAAGTTCAATAAAGCCTAATTTCTGAAGGTATTCTTCATATCAATTTATTGAACTTAATTAAGATAGGTCATGTAAATAACATAAATAGAACTCATAGGCTATTTTGGACATATGATCATAAATGCTAATGGTAAATATGACATTCACCTCCCCTTCCCTTTGCCTAGGAAAGATCGTGACTCAAGATCTAACTTCCTTCAAACGATACAAGTAGATCATTTAGAAAACTGTTCAGCTCGCTCTTAAATCCAGGAAAAGAGAAACATCACACTGAGAGACTGTTCTCAAAGAAGCTCTTCACTCAATTTGATCCCGTCTATCCACGCCTACAAACGAAACCCCTCATGAGCGATTCTTCAAACATCCTCGAAGATCTAGTAGGGGAAGCTCTACACCGACCTGGCTTGCATCTCCTGGACCAGTCTTACTGAGACGACACATCCACCAGTCCAAGTATGACCCAAAAGTTGATGAAGTTACTCTGATTAAAAGTAACCCAGACTACGCCCTCGTTCGCTTGCCGAGCGGCGAGGAGGCTCGGGTATCTACTCGCCATCTAGCACTTATTGGAGATCTCCCTCCTGAACATCATGAAGACACGGAAGATGAGATGATGCAAAGAAGTGTAACTGATCAAGTTACTCACATCGAATCAGACAAGTCCGCAGATCCCGTAGTAGACGAAAGACCTGAAGAGGCAGAGGCTGTAGAAGTCAAAGAATCTGAAGAGGGGCTAATGGAAGGAAAGCGAGAAGCGGAAGTAGGAGAAGGAAGTCAGATCTTGAGAAGATCTACGAGAACCGTTTGCTCCATAAATATGAAGATCACGATCTTTTCTAGGCAAAGGGGAGGGGTGGTGAATGTCATATATATCATTAGCATTTATAATCATATGTCCAAAATAGTCTATGAGTTCTATTTATATAACATATCTTAATTAAGTTTAATAAAGCCTTATTTCTGAAGGTATTCTTTATATTAGGGATCATGATAAATAGTTATTGATTCCAATAAATACTTTATAAAATGAATTTTATTTATTCTAAGGTGATAAATCATCATTAATATAAGGACTATATGATGATTTTTTAAAAAATCGGTGGAATTTAGTCCGGACTTGAGATGATGCAAAGAAGTGTCACGGATCCAGTTACTCACATCGAATCAGACAAGTCCGCAGATCCCGTAGTATACGAAGGACTTAAAGAGGCAGAGACTGTAGAAGTCAAAGAATCTGAAGAGGAGCTAATGGAAGGAAGGCGACAAGCGGAAGTAGGAGAAGGAAGTCAGATCTTGAATTCAAGTCCGGACTAAATTATGCCGATTTTTTTTTTAAATCATTGTGTAGTGCTTATATTAATGATGACTTATCACCTTAGAATAAACAAAATTCATTTTATAAAGTATTTATTGGAATCAATAACTATTTATCATGATCTCTGATATAAAGAATACCTTCAGAAATAAGGCTTTATTGAACTTAATTAGGTTATATAAATATTATAAATAGAACTCATAGACTATTTTGGACAAATGATCATAAATGCTAATGATATATATGACATTCACCTTCCTTCCTCTTTGCCTAGGAAAGATCGCGATCTTCATATTTACGGGGCAAACGTCTGGTTCTCGTAGATCTTCTCAAGATCTGAAGTGCTAGATGGCGAGTAGATACCCGAGCCTCCTTGCCGCTTGGCAAGCGTACGAGGGCGTAGTCTGGGTTACTTTCAATCAGAGTAACTTCATCAACTTTTGGATCATACTTGGATTGGCGGATTTGTCGTCTCAGTAAGACTGGTCCAGGAGATGCAAGCCTGGTCGGTGTAGAGCTTCCCCTACCAGATCTTCGAGGATGTTTGAAGAATCGCTCATGAGGGGTTTAGTTAAAGGATCGGATTGAGTGAAGAGCTTCATTAAGAACAGTCTCCCAATGTGGTTTCTACTTTCCTGGATTGTTTGTTTGTTTGTTTTGTTTTAGGGCATAGAACATCTAGGTCATCAACGCCCGATGGTTTGTTATTATGATTGATTCTTCAAGGAGGTTATTTTTAATTCAAGTGAGATTAAGAATAAGAAGACAAATAAATAAGTAAAATAAGTAAAGGATACAGATTAAAAAAATAAAATAATAACAACAGAAATTAGACATTAATATGATAATAAATTAAACAGATACATAATAAAGAGGGTATGTCTTCGATAGATGTGTTGGATAGTCAGAGGCTATTTAACAGTTTGACCCTTGCTAGAAACTTAATTACGGCATTTATTATGGTCTCATCGTCCCGCAGAGCCATTCTTATATTGGGCGGTATACCCAGCTGGTGTAATATTGTACGATAATAAGAGCATTCTTCAAATACGTGGCTGATTGATAAAATTGTGTTGCAGTGCGAGCATTTAGGAGGGGCTTCTCTCGTAATTAAATAACCATGAGTAAGTCGGCTATGTCCGATTCTGAGGCGGGTAATAGCAACTTCTTCTCGACGAGAGTTACGGATTGAGGTTTTCCAGGGGTTCACGTTTTTCTTAATCAGTTTAAGTTTACTGGATGGTCTTTCATCCCACATGGATTGCCACCTTCTTTTTACCGTTTCTGTTAAGGGGCGGGCCAGTTCGGGTGCGGTGAGGATTTAAGAGAGAGCTGAAGAGAACCTATAAAATAAATATTATTATAATGCTGGAGATTGTCATATTTATCATTAGCATTTATGATCATATGTCCAAAATAGTCTATGAGTTCTATTTATATTATTTATATAATCTATCTTAATTAAGTTCAATAAAGCATTATTTCTAAAAGTATTCTTTATATCAGAGATGATGATAAATAGTTATTGATTCCAATAAAATACTTTATAAAATGAATTTTATTTATTCTAAGGTGATAAATCATCATTAATATAAAAACTACATAATGATTTTTTAAAAAATCGGTGGAATTTAGTCCGGACTTTCATAAATTAATAGATTTTTTTTTTCTGCAAAGACCCAGAAATCGAAAGAATTTTAACAAATTCGGAGGAACACTGTTTTATCATTTCGGCTTGATCAATAGCTGGCGTCAGTTTTAATTTATCACTCCTAAACAAATCAACACCAAATGAAACGGCACAAAAATATTCTTCAACCCGTTAAGGATTCCTTCTCATTTTTCAAAAGGTCACGAATTTAATATTTGCTTCTAATGGGAAAAATTGCCTCAGGGCAGGACAAATATTCGCTACTCCTAGAGCCGAAAGGTTTAAAAACTGGTTTTGCTGAATTTAGAGGTGAATACATTAATTTGTAAATCAATTCATTAAATTTCTCTTTATTAAGAATTAAGATTTTCATTTAAATTAAAAACGAGTACTTGCATCACACAGCTTTAATTAATACCTAGGTTTTATTGAATATTTAGAAAGTTGTAAACAAATCAGTTTGGGAAATAAATCAGAAACTTTTTAGATGAAATTTTAAAAATGGTTAACACCGATTATATAAAACATCCAAGTAATATACTAATTACTTTCGCTTACATATACCATATATAAAATAACGTGAAAATTAACGAATTCGAGTTAAATTTAAAAAAAACCTTTTAGAGTCCTTTGAGTCCCATTGACCAACTACAGAAAAAAATTAACAAAGTATTAGTATAAGAAGTATAGCTCGAAAATTAAAATTAGTGTGAAACAAGAAGTTTTTTTTCACCGAACGCGAATAATTAGAAGTGCTTCTTTATACCATGTATTTTACACATTTTTACGAGCTTCTAAAAAACGGCACGAATAATTTTTATTTAACTCATTTTAATTGCTGTAAGATAAAATGTGTCTTAACCTCATGTTGGTTTGATTATGATTGAAATAGTGTGACAATGTTTAAATGCTAATTTTTTAAATTGCCTGCTTCTTAAGTATCGTTGGATTAGCTGATTATTAATTAATGAAATAATTAATAATTTCTATTTGTTAGAATAGATGAAATATAGGTCTATATGAAAGACGGAAGAATTTAATAACCAACTAAAGGAGATAACAGCAGTTTTTTTTTTAAAGTAATAATAGTAAAAATTATTTTAGTTTTTTAATTCTTTTAAAGTTTGTTTGTTTATTTAACGTCACTTTGTGCTACTATGGCTAATCAGACGATGCTACAGTGGGAGTTCTAAATTTTGCCAATCAAGGTTTTATTAGGATAGGGATCTTTAACGAGTACCTGACATCGCACAGGCTTGGGACCACCTTTTAACGTCCCCTCCGAAGGACGGCATAACTAAGGATTTTTTACTTCCATTAAAAAATCCTAGGACCACCTGCGGGTTTGAACCCGTGACCATTGGCATAGGAGGCTGTTATGCTAACCACCCAGTTACAAGTGATCCCTCTTTTAAAGTAATAATGGTAATATACTGAAGTATCACCTCCCAGTAGGTTTGGTCACCGGGGAAGTTAGACCATCACCTCTGTAAGAAGATGCCTGTAGGGATAACATTTTGTAAATATATCAATTGTAAATATTTTTAAATGTTGTAAGCAATTAAGGAACATTATTACAATTATATAGTTTTGTTCATTTATTAAGTATATAAATTATTATTATTTTTCACTTGTATTAGAACTCAAATTGAATATTATAATTAAAATGTTATTCTTGCAATAAAGGCTTCATTCATACAGATGTATAATGTACCATTGGTAAGCTAAACATTTTAGAAAAATTGTTATATATCATATACTGCTGTAGAAAACAATGCAGAGGGACGAAAAAATATTGTTATTATTTTATTTTAGCGTTTCCGTTGAAACAATATAATTCCTTTTTCATAATTTTAAGAAAGGAGTTAAGTAAAAGTTGTGTGCATCGCGTTTTTTACTTTAACTTACCTATATATGAAATATATAATAAGGGAAACTACTGCGATCGTGAAAATATTCGAATTCCAGTTTTCAACGGAAATACACGATCTAGGGTCTCCTGATTCCAAATAACCAAGTCCCGCAAATTAGTCTGTGTCTGTGTGTTTGTGGTAAGTCCAGAATGAAAACGAAAATATGTACGAAAATGAAATTTCATATTTGAGACAACTATATTCCCGTGATGTTGCAGCAGCTTTTTTATCAAAATCGGCTCACCAGAAAGGCCACTATAGACCATGCATTTTGCACCTGTTGACGATTTTCTCAAAAACAGATCTAACGATTTTGATTAAAATCGCTATATCGATGTAAAACTTAATGAGCTTTAATATCATGTAGGTTTCATTCGGATTGAAATAGTGTAACAGGGCGTTAATGCCGATATATTTTTTTTCCCTTTAAAATACCTTTAATTTGGCACATTCTAAAAGATTAACCATATCACGTTAATAACATCGATGAAGGACGGCTAAATATACAAGTTGGAGGGATTTGATGACCAACAAAAGGATAAATGTGTAAAACTATTTTTTAATGTGATTTTTAGTTTTTTGAAAATAAGAACAGTAATATAGACGTATAATATACCGCTGGAAAGAAAAAGATTTTAGAAAAAATATTATCTGATACAAAAAGTTGTAAAAGTTAATATAAGTGACAAATAGGGAATAAACTTATTACTGATTAAAATTAAAATGAACTTAAAATATTTTTTAAATTGACACTTCATTTTAAATATTAAAAATTATTAACTATACTAGTTAATAGTTTTTTCAATATATTTTAACAGTCGTAGTAACTGAAAGTCGTGTGTTGCCCGCACCAGATTTTTTAAATATATAATTACTTAAATAACATTACTTTTTGAGCTATACGTTTTACATAGACAGGGTTGTATTTGTATTTGATCATAATACGTAAATATCTAAATTTGTATTCAAAAATTTTCGGACCGCAATACTTTATTTAACTATATATTTTATATATATGTATGTATGGAACTAAAAATCTACTTTTAGATTGATTGGTTTATTATATTTATATTTTGCTTTCACATAGAGTGAAGTATTCTATTATGAATACCAGTATAGCCTTAGAGGTACAAGATCCACACCGAATGAAAGCAGTAAGGAGGATCGGCCAAGACGAAGGTGATATGGAAATAAGCTTGGTGACATGAGAAGTAGTGAGTACACAGTGCGTGTTTGTACTGCCTCCCAGCAGGTATAGATTATTGTCCCCACTGTTAAGTTATGTGCGGTCACGTATTCCACCTGGACAAATCTTTATAGTGCCAGAGCCTAGTGACGTTTTCGACACATCATTTTAAGAATGATGATTTTATTTTATTGATTGAGACCTTGATTTCCAGAACGTACACTGTACCCACTTTAGACAATTTTACAGGAAACGCAAAAATCTGTCATTTGCTTATTATTGGACCTATTTACATGATTCTTTTTTTTTTTTTTTTTAAATCTAAATTTGATTTTTAAGCGTGTTACCATCAGGATCAGCTGATGCGCTCGATGATAACAGTCATACGTTACATCGTCTCTCAGATTTTTGCTTTTTTCAGTAGGAATTCGCTTGAATTCAGTCTGGAGAACATCACTAGACCTCAGGAATACTACGGCAGTGAATATTGGAGAAATTTCGGTAAGCAAAGTTATAATTTACTTTGTACAATCATGAAAAAGTGAAAGGAGGGGCACTGATCAGCTGATTGCCGCTAGCTCGGCAAGCTCGGGCTTGCTTTTCTTTAACTTATCTTTCTTTTATCTTTTATTCTTATTTCATTATTTATTTATTATTATTATTTTCTTAATAAATGAGATATTTTCATCAAGTCATGTCCTCAAAGTCCGCAAGTAAAAGATCTAGATCTGCAGGTTCTAACTCGTCTCCCACAAAACAGAGACCTCGCCGAGAACAAAATAAAAAAATGATTCCACCAGCGACCGCGTCAGCTACCTCATTAGGATCTGAACCACAGCCCAGCACATCATCACAAGGAATAACCGATGAATCCCCGTTTTTTACACCGAATCCATTTGAGATCCTCCAAAATGAAAAAGAAACCATGGAATCTTCTCCTATACCCAGGGAACCACTACCTCCACCAATATTTGTTAAAAATATTAAAAATTTTAAACTGATGTGTGCGATTTAAACAAAGTAACTGATCCTAATAGTTATTATTGTATAAGTAGAACCAATGATACTAAAATATCTCCGACTACTGCTGAAACCTACAGAAAGATTGTAAAATATCTGACTGAGACCAAAGCTGACTTTCATACTTATCAGCTGCGCCAGGAGAGAGCATTAAGGGTCGTAATCAGAAACCTACATTCCTCAACACCCGTTGAAGCTATCAAAGAAGAACTGACAGAATTAGGATTCCAAGTGAGGCAAGTCACCAATGTTCTGAAAGATAAAAGTCCACTGCCTCTATTCTTCGTGGACTTGGAACCATCAGCAGGAGTCGAAAAAATCTATGACCTCAGTAGACTGTACTATACCCGTGTAAAAGTTGAAAAACCTTACACAAAGAAAGAAATTGTTCAGTGTCATAACTGTCAGGCATATGGTCATACCAAAAGTTATTGCCATCACATACCACGCTGTGTGAAATGCGGTGAACAGCATAAATCAGAAGAATGTACAAGATCTAGATCAACACCCGCTGTATGTGCCCTGTGCCTCAAGGACCACCCGGCTAACTACAAGGGATGCGAAATCTACAAGAAACTCAGAACCAGATACCAAAAACCTCAGGATCCGAATGAAACAGCTATACCAATCAGAAGCAGAAGAGAACCATCTAAACTTGTAAATTCTAATGTGTCATTTGCCCACTTGCTTGGAGGTGGAAACCAGAGTCATGAGGTCGAGGCACTGCCGGAACAACTTTTTCCTCAACATTCTCAATCTATTGTACAACAATCTATCCCTCAAAGTTTACCTAATATTCAAAAAACTCCTCAACATCAAATTTCTCATATCCCTCCACCATCAAACGTCACAGATCTTACCAGTCTAATGACATCGTTCATCTCCGAAATCAAATCTCTTGTTATGCCGCTTATATCACTCCTTACAAATCTAGTATCAAATCTCATTCCTGCCTTACAAAAACCATAAATGACCTCACCTAATTCCTTATCCATTCTCCTTTGGAATGCGAATGGTGTTAGAAATCACACTGACGAACTGACAGCGTTGTTGCAAGACAAAACAATTGACGTTGCACTTATTACTGAAACTAGACTAACCACTAAACAGCTTTTCAAAATACCACAGTACATAACATACCGTACAGACCACCCAGACGGCAAAGCTCATGCCGGTTCTGCTATCATTGTCCACCAATCCCTCTCTAATCATTTACTTCCACTTCCTACCTATCATTTCCTGCAAGCCACAGCAATAGTAATCAAGACTTTTTCCTATACGGTAACTATTACATCAGCATATTGCCCTCCCAAACACTCCATTTCCAACACCGAATTTGCATCCTTCCTGGATTCCCTAGGAAATCATTTTATTCTGGGTGGAGATCTAAACGCCAAGCACCAGCAGTGGGGTTCTAGAACCACGAATTCTCGTGGAAGAAATTTGCTGACTGCTCTGAATTCCCGAAATTTTAACCTCCTACCTCCTGACTCCCCTACCTACTGGCCAACAGATCCTAACCGTAATCCAGATATCCTCGACTTCTTCATCCACAGCGGATTAGGCTCCCTGAACTATTCCGTAACTCGCCTTGATGAACTATCCTCTGACCATAGTCCACTGATCCTTAAAGTATCCCTAACTCCTATTCCGAAACCCATTCCACCATCATTTATCCGAGGCCCTGTCAACTGGAACCTCTTCCGCCAAATCCTCACCGATAATATTGACCTCAGAGTGACCCTCAAAACACCGGATGACCTTGATGGCTCCGTCTACTCCTTTACTACCGCCATTCAGCAAGCTGTCTGGACTGCCTCCTCTCCTAAGCACTCCAATAGAACTCCTCAGCAAAACCATTTACCTCAACACCTAGCTGACCTCATCCATGCAAAACGCCGATCCAGATCATTATGGCAAAGAACCCGACACCCAACAGATCGCCGCTCCTATAACTTTTATTGTAGGCAATTAAAGCGGGAGTTGGCGACCTTCCGTTCCCAGTCCTTTAATTCCTACCTCTCCTCTCTATCAGCTCGAGATAATTCCCTGTGGAATGTGACTAAAAAGATCCTAAAATACCACAAAGTTTCCGATCCTCTTCGGCGTGGTGATGACTCCTGGGCTGCGTCTGATAAAGATAAAGCCGAGGAATTCGCCACACACCTCTCCAAAGTATTCACTCCTCACCCGGAATCCAACAGAAATCATACCACAACAGTTCAAGAATTCCTTTTCTCACCAATACCTCTTTCCCTACCTCCTAAAGCTATTAATCCATCTGAGGTGAAATATCTTCTTCAAAAACTGACCCTTCGTAAATCTCCTGGACACGATCTCCTTACCCCCCAGATCCTGCGACAACTTCCCCAGAAAGCCATTATTTTTCTTACATACATCTACAACTGCATCCTTCGCACCACCTATTTTCCTCTCTTATGGAAACATTCCACAATCATTCTATTCCTAAAACCAGGTAAACCTTCCAGTAACACTTCATCCTACAGACCTATTAGTCTACTCCCCATCCTCTCAAAAATCTTCGAAAAGCTCCTTCTAAAACGAATCCTGCCTATATTAGAATCTCACAACCTTCCTTCCCACCAGTTTGGTTTCCGTTCTCATCATTCCACTGTTCAACAAGGACTCCGAGTTGTAGACCATATTTCCTCAGCCCTCGAATGCAAAGAGTATTGTTCTGGTGCGTTTCTGGACAAATCGCAAGATTTTGACCGGGTACGGCACGCTGGATTACTCTTCAAGCTTAAAACGCATTTACCCCAGTCTCTCTACCTCATTCTAAGATCCTATCTCTCAAACCGCTCCTTTCAAGTTCGCTGTGGTGTAGAATTTTCCAACTTTTATCCCGTTGAGGCCGGTGTTCCTCAGGGCAGCGTCCTGGGACCCGTTCTTTACATCCTTTACACCGCTGATATTCCTAATCATCCTGACACCTTTCTGGCAACATTTGCCGACGACACCGCCATCCTATCATCCAGTTCCGATCCCGAAACCGCATCCTTAATCCTGCAAAGACACCTTTGTCTTATCGAAGACTGGTGTGGTGCTTGGCGCATAAAGGTGAACGAGGCCAAATGCAAACACGTAACCTTCACTCTTCGACGAAACTCCTGTCCGCCAGTTTACTTCAATTCCATTCCTATTCCTCCTTCAGATACAGTCCGCTATCTTGGCTTACTACTAGACAAAAGACTGACGTGGAACCCACATACAAGACTTAAAAGAAAAGAACTCAATCGACGATTCGGACAGTTATACAGACTATTAAACAGAAAATCTGAACTTACAGTTGAGAACAAATTATTAATTTATAAGACAATACTGAAGCCCATCTGGACCTACGGACTTGAACTGTGGGGGACAGCTAAACGTTCTAACATCAAACGCATTCAATCCTTTCAATCCAAAGTCCTCCGAATAATAGTAAATGCTCCTTATTATGTATCCAACTATACCTTGCACCACGACCTTAATGTTCCATTTATTTCAGACCTAATTCCATCCAAATTTTCCAAATTCCATCAGAACCTCATTCATCATCCTAATCCTTTAGCACGATCCCTATCCAGCTCCACTCATCCATACAACCCACCTAGAAGGTTGAAACGGCAGTGGCCCCGAGATATATTGTAAATACGTATGCTGGAGTTCTGACACTGATCAGATTCTCCTCTCAAGGGCGGTGTGATTGTGGCTATGGCGCCCTCACTTAGCTTCGGCTGGCTCTCACCAGTGATGCGGCTGAGAGGGAGGCGCTGGGATCCTTTGGACTCTGCTTGTCCTTCCACAAGTGGGGGGACAAGCCCCGTCCGGGGTTCCCGAGCTGATTGTAAATATTGTACATAGGTATGAATGTGACATGTTTTGTTTATTTATTTGTTAACTTCATTTATTTGTATTTATTTTGTCTACTTAATTTTGTTATTATATACGTTTATTTATTTTGATTTTATTTTATGTAATTTGACTTTCCTTTTGTTTATATTGTAAATATTGTATGAATGAGATCCTGTAGCACTATTATTATTGTCTATTATGACAAATTGTAATATATACAAATAAAAGAAATTAAAAAAAAAAAAAAAAAGCGTGTTACCGGCTTTTGACCGAGTTTTGCACCCAGGACTGCTCTACAAGCTCCGCAAATTCCTCCCTCCTACATATTACCTCGTCATCAAGTCCTACCTCTCTAAAAGATCCTTTATAATAAACCACAATAGTTTCTATCCATCCCATTTTACTCAGTCTGCTGGTGTCCCTCAAGGTAGTATCCTAGGACCCATCTTCTACACAGTCTATACAGCTAATATCCCGACCCATCCCAACACACTTCCTTTCTACCTATGTTGATGACACTTGTGTGTTATCAGTCAATAACAATCCTACTATTGCCTCTCAAACTCTTCAATCTCAGATCAGAGAGCTTGAGATATGGTGTCAGAATTGGAGAATCAAAATCAATTCCAACAAATCCCACCACATTACCTTTACCCTTCGTCGTAAACCTATGACATCCTACCCTACAGTGTCCTTTAATAATATTCCACTTGTTCCAGTTGAACAGATCCGCTACCCAGGACTTCTACTTGACAAACGTCTAACATGGAATCCCCACACAAGACTGAAACGACAAGGAACTGCCCGTCGCTTTCGCTTACTACAACACTTACTGGACAGACGCTCCAACCTTCCACTTAACTACAAAAGGCTCATCTATATCACCATCATAAGGCCTACCAGAACTTACGAAGTTGAGCTTTGGGGCTCTATGAAACCATCAAATTCTTCCCGTATCATATCCTTATAATCCAAAATCCTTGGAAAAATCCTCAATGCTCCTTACTTTGTCAGAAATAAACATTGGTATTACATATTAGTTATTTTTATAGAAACAACAAAATTAAAGGAACTTTAGAGAAAGAAAATTTAAAATATAGACATTTAAGCCCTCTCACACCATTTTAATCAGAATGAAACCTACATGATATGAAAGCCCAATAAATTTTACATCGATTTAGCGAGTTTAATCAAAATCGCCGGAACCGTTTTCGAGAAAATCGTAAAAAAGGTGCAAAAGTGCATGGTATAAAGTGGCTCTTCTGGTTAGCCGAATTTGATGAAAAAGTTTTTTAACATCTTTGTCTTACAGTTGTCTTAAATATGAAATTTTAGACAAATTCGTTTCCGCCCGGCAGTTACCACACACACTGTTCTTTTTGCTGGACTTGGTTATTTGGACTCAGGGGACCCTAAAATGTGTATTTCCGTTGAAAACTGGAAATCGAAAATTTTCCCGATCACAATAATTTTCCTTACTATATATAGTAAGTAAAAGTAAAATTACCAAACATTTTCTTCTTAATTCCAAAGACGGTCATGTCATGTGTCACAAACCAATGTATCAGTGACATAGAGTAGTTATATAATATGAAATCATGATTAATCTAAATATCAATCAATGAAAACCTCTAAAAAGGGAAAACTCGCTTTATTCATTGTCCATTCTAAGCTGTAAAATGTTAAAGTTCCAATATTAACGATGTGAACTGTAAGTTACTCGTATTTCTTAATTACATTTTTTTGAAAATAATAACGTCAATAATACCGGTAAATTATCCAAACTACTCAATCTGCCCTACTTGGCTTAATTAAATTGAAGACAGTGACTAGATAATATTTAACTGATGATTTTTTTTTTTAAATCCTATTATTCTTAATTGAATTTTTTCCGTATTTGAGCACGAATACTACTATAAAACTGTGTAATCGGTCAACATAATTAATATTAATCATGAGGTGTGTGTTTCCTTTTAACTTAGAAAACCTGATGTTAGTTGCCAGTTAAAGGTTTGGTCTAATCGTATTTATCGATCCTCTATTAAAGAGAGAATAAATTAAATATTCAAGGGTCCAGATAGTTAGTTATCAACACTAATTTACCTATCTGTTTAATGAACTAATCAGGGAATGCAAAATAATCTTTAAAAAAAAATATATAATAAAATCCTACCATTCAAGGGCTACATTTTTGTCCGATTTAGCATAAAGCTACAATTAAAGCATTATTAACTTCATTCTATTTAAATTAGCATAAACTAAATTAAATTTAATGATATAGACGTCATACTATAATCAGTTTTTGAAAATAATACTTGAAAAAAAACGTAGAATTTACGAGAATAAATAAATTGGCATTTTTTAAATATTTTCCTCGATGACTACTATAATTATTAAAAAAAAATGTTTACTTCATAATATAATAGAATGAACAGATGTAACATTTTATAGGCTTAAATATCATATAGATTTTATTCAGATTTAAATAGTCTAACAGTGCTTAAAACCAATATTTTTTTAAATTTTTATTTATTGAAATGTAAACTTTATTTGTTAATACATCAAGTAATTGCCTGATAATATATATATATATATATATATATATATATATATATATATTATATATATATATATATATATATATATATATATATATATATATACATATGAAAAGAATATGCCCATTGGCAAAATTCCAATAGGTAATCTAAACTAGAAATTCTCGAGGCCATCTTCTTTTCAGACGCCTCGGAGAATTCTCAGGAATAATGAAAGAGAAAGCAAGGATTAAAACTAGATCGTTAAATTGGGAGTGTAGTTTGTCATGAAAGGATTGATACCTCGTACGGGCCAAATCAGCAACCTACGGAAAATACCAATATTTGAAAATATTGAGCCGAAAACTGTTGAGTTTTTTTGAAAAATGATATTTTTAAAAATTATGACGACGTTGCTGATAAGCGGTGAAATGAATTGATATTAACATGGATATGCATGAAGCTTGATGATGACCCTAGAGGCTGAAATGTTGCGATGACTGGAAATTAAATAAATTGTTTAAAAAAAATATATCCAAGATTTCTTTTGTAGAACGGCCTAATATTTATCGAACCAATATTTGACATTTTCTTCTTCTAAAGTACCTTTGATTTTGTATATTTAAAAAAATTAACCATATAATCTAGTTTGTAAAGGTACAAAACGGGTAAACTGAATATTGAATATTGAACGATTCTTTTAATCATCTAATGGAGAAAAGATGAAAAGTAAAAATTGCCCACAAAAAATTTTTTTAAACATAAGAACATTAATATATATGTATACCATATCGTTGGAAAGCTAAATATTTTAGAAAAAAACTATTATCTTACTCACAAAATCGTAACAGTTAATGGAGAGTGGTGAAAATCCGATAAAATGTTATAGGTAACAACACAATAAATTATTTTATAAAACCCATGTTTCTATCGGAAATAAATTTAATTAATTTTATGACCTTTTTTTATCTAAAAATAAAATTAATTCATTTAATTCATTTTTTTTTTTTATTTGAAAATTTTTCATTTGATTTTAACAACTGTAAATGAAAATCGTTTGTTGCGAACACCAGATTTTTCTTTTCAATATTACCCTCTCTTGATTTTTACTATTTTTAAAAACATTATCTTCATTCCTAATATACATCATGTCCCTTTAAAACCTATATAGTTAAAGTAAAATTATAAGCGTTAATATCCTCAGATTTTGTGCCTTTAGTACGGTAGTTAATTCAGTTAAAACATTTTTGAATTTGCTTTCCATTTTACGAGATAATTACACTTTACTTTGCTAGTTAATAAAAAGAACATCTATGGTATAAACTATTTTAGGTTCGGTTTCTTTCAACATGGAAAAGAAACCTTCAAGAATCTCCCGTTTTAAGAAAAGAGTCACGTTATTTTACTGGGCAGGCTATTAGTCCGAAAATTCTATTTTTAAAACCACTCATTATGTCGTTATTGCGACAAATTATGTCTTCCGATTTCAATTTCCGACAGATAATGGAAGCTAACAATCGTGGAAGGCTTGGAGCCGGTATCAACATATAATCAGGTCTTGGCTTAAGTATGGTCTGCTTCTTAGAACACCTTGTGCGACCATATTCAACCCGCTGCTTCCACAGTTAGGAACTGTTAATCTACATTCCTTCCACTTACCAGACCACTCTTCATCGCTCCATTTTCTCTAGAAAAGACAGTAAAATGGAGGACGTTGTGTCAAATATGAGGTACAAGGGAAAATTAAAGGATTTATATCTTAATATTAAATTATATATTTTGACAATTGAGACGTTGATTTCCGAAAGGTACTATATCAACTTTAGACAATTTTATAGGAAACGCAAAAATCTGTCATTTATTTATTATTGAACCAATTTACGTGAATTTTTTTATATTAAAAATCTAAAGTTTATTTTTAAGCGTTTTACCAACTAATTTTACTTTCACTTACTATATATAAAAAGGGAAAGTATTGCGATCGTGAAAATTTTCGAATTCCAGTTTTCAACGGAAATACACATTTTAGGGTCCCTTAAGTCCAAATAACCAAGCCCCGCAAAAAGGTGTGTGTGTGTGGTAACTCCCATGCGGAAACGGTAAGTCTTATGAAACTGAAATTTTATATTTAAGACAAATATACGCCCGAGACGTTACAAAACCTTTTTCATCAAAATGAGCTTACCAGAAGAGCCACTTTATACTATGCATTTTGCACCTTTTTTCGATTTTCTCCAAAACGGTCCCGACGATTTTGATTAAACTCGCTATATCGATGTAAAATTTAATGGGCTTTAATATCATTTAGGTTTTATTCGGATTAAAATGGTCTGACAGGGCTTAAAAAAAAAAATTTTTTTTAATTTTCTTTGTCTAAAGTTAATTTTGTTGATTCTTATAAAAATAACTAAATTATGTTGTTGCCACTGATGAAAAACAGGTTAATATAAAAATTGAACGAATTCGATACCTAACTAAAGGAGAAACAGAAAACATATTTTTTTCATCCAATTTTTCTTATTTGAACATAAGAACAGTAATATACATGTATGATACACCGTTGGAAAGCTAAAGATATTAGAAAAAGTATTATCCCATACACAAGCTTTTAAAAGTTAATAGAGAGTGATAAAACGAAGATAAAACTAACTGATTATTTTAGATAATAATATAATAGATTTCTTAATAAAACACATGTTTCTATAGAAATTCAATTTAATTATTACTTTTGGCCCAATCCTCTACACGGTGTATACAGCTGATATCCCTATCCATCCAAGCACTTTCCTCTCTACTTACGCTGATGACACATGTGTGCTATCCGTAAATAATGATCCTATTGTTGCTTCCCAAGTCCTACAGAACCATTTATCCGCCATTGCAGAATGGTGTAACAATTGGAGAATCAAAATAAATCCTAATAAATCCCACCAAATCACCTTCACTCTACGACGTAAACCTATGAATTCCTGTCCAGTTGTTTCCTTTAATCATACCCCACTCATCACTGTAGAACAAATACGATACCTTGGACTTCATCTTGACAAACGTCTTACATGGAATCCTCATACAAGACTTAATCGACAGGAAACTGCCCGTAGATATCGACTATTAAAACACTTACTTGACAAACGATCAAAACTTCCTCTTTACTTTAAAAAACTCATTTACACAACCATTATTAGACCTATCTGGACTTATGGCATAGAGCTATGGGGCTCCACTAAACCATCGAATTCCTCCCGCATCCAATCCTTGCAATCCAAAATCCTTCGTCAAATCCTAGACGCTCCTTACTTTGTTACCAACAAACTCATCCATAGAGACCTGAATATCCCACTAGTTACTGAAATCGCTCAAAAAAGATACACCTCCTTTCATTCCAAATTACCCACCCATACAAACCCGCTTGTCCGCATCCTCTCATCGACATATATTCCCGATAATCCTCCGAGGCGTCTGAAAAGACGGTGGCCTCGAGACCTGCTGAACAAATAATCATTGAAGTGCTACCGCTGGGTAGATTCTTCTCATGTCTTTTTCAAGCCAATTTTCTGTTTTTAGCACATTTACTTATTGTACTGTGTAAATTGTACAGTTGTAAATATCAATAAAAGAATTTAAAAAAAAAAAAAAAAATTATTACTTTCACTTACTTTATATTGTAAGGGAAAGTATTGCGATCGTGAAAATTTTCGAATGCCAGTTTTCAACGGAAATACATATTTTAGGGTCCCCTGAGTCCAAATAACCAAGTCCCGCAAAAAATTCTGCGTGTGTGTTTGTGTGTGGTAACTCCCGGGAAGAAACGGTAAGTCCTATGAAACTGAGAATTATGGGTGTTGGAATACTTTAGACGGGGAATGTACTTATAAATAAATAAAATGTATGAATATTTTGTCATTATGCATTAATTTTTTTTATATTAAAAATATTCCAGTGAGCAAAACGTAGTAGCTGTCTGAAAGCAACCCAATTATAAACTGTATCTCTCTCTACTATTCTGAATAAATGATAGAAGGCGATGATTATATTTTAATCCGAAACGTTGAAAATAGCAGCTGATAAAGTTAAAGAAAATAAATCAAATTTTAATAATTATTTAGTTATTATTCAGAACATTTGAACTCTTTCAGTTTCCTTTCTTGAACCATCTTGCCAATTATTTTGTAAAACCAGAAGCCAGCTGATTATCATTCCTCAATCCAAATAAAAAGACCCAAACCAGTGTCTCCGTAGCAAAAAAAAAAATATTTAAAAAAAAAAAAAAAAAAAAAAAAAAAAAGAGTAAGAAAAAGATCGACTGGAAAGATACAGAACATCCATCATCCGAATTCCAATTGGGCTAACAGTCACTAGGCATCGACAAGTCGATAATTTATGGCATCCCAAAACAAAAAAGAAGTCATGACGATTTTGGTGAGGGTGATTTATCGGCGAAGTAACGCTTCTGCTGAGTATTTACTACTTTCTCGATCGTATTTTCTACCTTATTTCTCTCTTTATGCGGCAAAGAAGTAGGAATGATTTCAACGAAAATTTTATCACAAGTTGTGTACCAAAAAAGGATCAGGGCGATAAGACCTACCGAGTATATTAAGAACAACCTGAACCATCTGAAATAGATCGTCCTCAAAAATAGACAAGATGACACTATAAATATAAGAGAACTCGCCTTCCTAGAGGCGGCGATCTTTTGAACAACAACCAACGTAACATTCTTTATTGATGAATACAGTTAGTATTCTTGTTACGAGTGTTATAAAAAAAATATATATATATATATATATATATATAAATAAAGGTAACGAGTCAAAAAGTTCATTTAATAGAAGTAGTTTTCGTAAATAAAGATACAAAAATAAATTTTATTTAATAGACAACTATTTTCACCCTCTTGCATTAAGTAGCGGAAATTATATGAGGTTGGCAAATAAGTCCTTTCGGTTTTTCTGTTTGTTTTTATGTTACTGAAAGAGAGCGGCGTTGTCTAGTGGGTAGAGCACTAGTCTACTGTGCTGTGACTGAATATTATTTATTCTGTTATTTCAGCCGGGGGGGGCGATCCTGGGCTAAGAAGAACCTCCTGGGGTAGACCCAGACTCTCTAAAGTGGGTACCCAAAAATGGGGAAAAACCCTGGCGGCTGAGCGTGATCTCGGCCGAATGACTTCATTGGACGGCCGTTGGCCTTGAAACAGGGCTAGAAGCAGTACCAATCTCTATATGTACTGAGCCCAAGACTCTTCATGGATTTTTTTTTTTTTTTTTTTTTTTTTTTTTTTTTTTTTTTTTTTTTTTTTTTTTTTTTTTTTTTTTTTTTTTTTTTTTATGTCACTATGATACACTTCTTATGTGATGAATGAATACCTAAGCAGGATTGATTATCCTATTTCTAATATATTAACGTCAAAAACTATATATGTTAACTCTAGTTGAAACTAGCTTAATATAGTGTTTCCTATTGCACTGTAAATATGGAAGAAACTATCATTCATTTGCCATTAGCACAAGATCTGTTGTGTTTTCAGGCTTAATGATTGGGTCACACACTCTCAAATAGAAGTCAACTTGGCAAAACGCATTTCTGTTTGTCGTCCCATTTTTGATAAGGTTGTAACAGAAGATGAAAAATTTATATTTCATGATAATCTAGTCCATAGAAAATCTTTATAACCTAGTAGTGAGGCTCCTAGAAGAATATGAAAACCAGAATCGCCACAAAAGATGATAATCCTTTCTTATGTGATAAGGTAATCCAAGGGTGATATTTTCTATGAGCTGTTGCTAATAGGACAAGCAATTGATTCAACTCTATACTGCTGACAATTAACAAAATTGGATCAATCGATTAAAAATAAACGCCCATAACTCGCAAATAAGAAGGGTATTGTGTTCCATCAGACAACGCCAGACACCACACGTCATTGGTAACGCCGCTATAAATGAATAAGCCTTTGGTGAGATCTTTTGCCTTACATGGGGTCACCTACTGCATAATGGCAAACATAACAGCCTTCTATACTCATGATCTCGGATTTAAACCCACAGGTGGCTCAAGGATTTTTAATGGGAGTAAAAAATCCTTAATTATGCTGTCCTTCGGAGGGAGTGTAAAAAGGTAGTCCCGAGCCTGTGCGATGGCATGTATTTGTTAATGAGCCCTATCTTAATTAAACCTGAATAGGCAAAATTTAGGACTCCCACTGTAGCATCGTCCGATTAGCCAAAGTGGCATAAAGTAACGTTAAATGAATCAACAAACAAACTTACGTTACGTTTTGATAGTAAAGTGATTTGAGGAAATAAAATATTTCTTCACTTATATATTGAATACAAAATAAATATCTTCTGAGAAAAATTATATTTAAATTAGATAAATAATCCGATTAGCCATAGTAGGTAGCATAAAGTGACGTTAAATAAATATACTCCCTATTCACGAGACCTAGCTCCAAGTGACTACCACTTATTTCTATAGTCTCTGCAGAACTCCATGGATGGTGAGAAATTCCAGAAGGAAGAGGACTTTAAAAAATACTTGGATAAGTTTTTTAACAGTAAGCTCCAGACATTCCATAAACATGAGTGGACATGTAGGGAAAAAGTCATATTTAATAATGTTTCGTACATTGAAGATTGAAATAAATTTTATGTCAACAAAAAATTGAGTTTTATTTTTATTTTGTAAGCCCGAAAGTACTTATTTACGAACTCAATACCACCAAGGTAAATAAACTGATATTATCTTAATTTATAGATATTTTTTTATTTTAATCACTTTGAATCTGTGTCAAGATCAAAGGCTGGACAAGTGATATTGAAAATTGGAAGTAAAAATAAGAAAACTGACAAATTATATTGTCAGATTAAGTAATAAAGAAATAAATTAAATGTAACTAATTTCTAGATCAATACAATGAAATTTGAGAAAGACATAAATGATAAATTTAAATAATTATTAATAATTTTACTGTTAAGCCCACCTGAGGTATATGTACCTATGCCCAAATCCGAGTTTTTCCAAAACACCCGATGGCCCTTGGGTATTTTAAGGGGTTTAAAAAATCCTTAGTTAACCAAAAATGGTGTTTTCGATTCTGTTAGGTACTCTTTAAAGATCCCTATCCTATTGAAACCCAGACTCACAGTGTAGCATCGTCTGATTAGCCACAATAACATAAAGTGACGTTAAATGAATAATCATTTTTATTTGAAAAATATAACTTTTTTCCCATTCACATCACTTATCTTATCTCTATGAATTCAAGTCTAAACAAATAAATATAAATAAAAGTAAATAATTGATTTATTTTTTAAAAACATATTTATTGGTATTTACAACTGTACAAAGGTATACATCAAGTAAATGTGGTGAAGATTAAGAAAATGACATGAAATACATGTACTGTCACTACCCATTGGCAGCACTCTAAGAGACTAAACTAGAAGGTGTCAGAGCCATCTTCTTTTTGAAACGCCTGGGAGGATTATCAGGAAACGACGAGGAAGCAAGGATTGAAACTAGAGAATTAGAGTGGGAATGAAGTTTGTCATGGAATGAATGGTACCTGGTTAGGGCTAATTCAGCAACAAATTGAATATTAAAGTCTTTATGGATGAGTTTATTCGTGACAAAGTAAGGTGCATTGAGGATTTTCAGAAGGATTAGAACCCCACAGCTCTGATTTAATTTAGTTTAACTTGGGAGCGTCTCTTGCTCAGAAGAAAAACAGATTTTATTTGAAATCAGGATTCAAATAATCTATAAAAGTGTAAATAAATATTATTAATGGGTATCAATATTTTCTAATATCGATCCAAAAGAATAATTATTGAAAATTGTAGGACAAAAAAGTTTGTTTAGTTTATTACTAGCCGATCACTATTTAAATCTAACAATTCTCCAGTTATTCAGAATATTTAATATTACGCTTTGGAATCTCATCGCCACCATTCTACTTCCTTCCATCGCACAGTAATAGATTCTACTTTGCTACAATCATGTTTGAATAGCGGCTCCGAACATAAACTACGCCGGGCAGTTACACTATCGATGCTTGGATCTGGCTCGGCCATGAATCCAACTAGCGGAGTGCTAACAGACCACCGAGTGCTGTTAATAAAATAAGGCAGATATCCCGAGTAGATGTCGATCGCTCTCTCAATAAAGAGACTAATGGGCAAGTCCCTTGGGTAAATATTCAATTTTAAACCGGTTGTCAGCCTCTCCGAATCTACCATAGGTTACGATACTGGATAATCTTAATTAAAATCTTGGCGGGGGTTTTGGTCTGTCTAATAGAGATTTACATTATTCGATTTGGAAAAAAAATGTCACTGTTCTGATAGTCGTGCCAAACAGCCATGAATATCCTGTAAATAAAAAGCCATTACTTAAACTAGATAGGGTTCAATCCATTTGAAAACATTTATTTTGCAAAATAAATATTTTTCGTTGATTGAAACGTTGATTTCCAAAAGGTACTAAAGGACATTTTTTTCAAAATTGTTATTTTGACATATCTGTATACTAATGGTTTAGTTTTACCTGATTTATCTAAAAAACATAGAAATCCTTTAAAATGACATTTCATTTCAAAAGGTACTAAAACATTTCCTTCCAAAACGTACTATATTCTCTGTAAACAGGCAATCTTTTATTTTTTTTCCTTCTAGATGGTACTATTTCCTATTATACAGTAGAAGCACCTAACCCCGTAATATATCACAATTAATTTATTGATTTCTTTCTAATATGCATTTTTATTTGTTCAGTTAGTACGTCTTGAATCACTGCTATTATTTTGATCAATAGTTTTAAACTAATAATCAGTTTATAGGCTGTTTTAAACGATTTAGTTGCTTCGTCTTGATTCTTGTAGGTTGTCAATTAAATTGATTTTTTTTTTCATGGTATTTCTTCTAGCAGCAACATAAATTTAGTTAAACAAATTTTAGAAACTCACATTTTAATAGAATAATGGTATTTGATCAAGCAAATAGTTGGAATTAGCATTCCAAGAACTTTTTAAATATGAGAGAAAAAACCGTGCCTGACTAACTTAATAGTAATTAATTTGTTTTATTAAGAGATAATACAATCTGCCACCTTCTGGGACAATGAGTATTAGAAATAAAATAAATCATTCATACCATATGTACATTGTAAATAAAATTAAAGAAAAAAAAATTAATAAAGACTAAGCAAAAAAAAAAAAAAAAGAAAAAAAAATATACACAAAATTAAATAAGTACTATAAAGAAAATAATAATAACAATCTTGTTCACATTCATACCTATTTACAATATTTACAAGCTGCCCCTGGGATCACTGAATCAAACCTCGAGATCCACTAGTGGATGTCGAGGCACAATGCCAGAAGATCCCAGCGCCTCTCATTCAGCTGCGTCACTGGTCTTGAGAGCCAGTGGAGGCTGAGCGAGGGCGCTAGAGCCACATACACTCAGGGCATGAGTGGGGAAGCTGGCCATTGCCAGCACTCCAATAACATAATTACAAAAGATCTCTGGGCCACTGCCGCTTCAACCTACGAGGAGGGTTATAGGGATGGTTGGTACTGGATAGGGAGTGTGCCAAGGATTAGGAAGGTGAGTAAGCTTCTGATGGAAGATTATGAATTTGGAGGGGATTAGATCAAAGACAAATGGGATATTCAGGTCATGGTGTAAGGTTTTGTTGGTGACATAATATGGGGCATCTACTATTGTTCTAAGGACTTTAGACTGAAAGGATTGGATACGTTTGATATTCGAAACTTTTGCTGTTCCCCACAGTTCAAGTCCGTAGGTCCAAATTGGTTTAAGAATAGTCTTGTAAATTAAGAGTTTGTTGTCCGTTGAGAGATGAGATTTTCTGTTTAGTAGTCTATATAGCTGGCCATATCGTCGATTGAGTTCTTGTCGTTTGAGTCTAGTATGGGGGTTCCATGTCAGTCTTTTGTCTAAGAGGAAACCAAGGTATTTGACTGTGTCAGAAAAGGTGAGAGGAATAGAGTTAAAATTGACAAAAGGGCAGGATCTGCGTCGAAGGGTAAAGGTGACTTGCTTGCTTTTTGATTCATTGACTTTGATGCGCCAATGATTGCACCACTTTTCAATCAGATCGAGATGTGATTGGAGGTTTGAGGATGCCGTAACAGGATCTGGATGGGATGAGAGGATAGCTGTATCATCGGCAAATGTTGCCAGGAAGTTTTCGGGTAAGGTGGGGATGTCTGAGGTGAATAAGATGTAGAGTATAGGACCGAGGACACTACCTTGTGGAACACCGGCTTCTATCGGATAACAACTTGAGAATTCAGAACCACAACGGACTCGGAACGAGCGGTTAGAGAGGTAGGATCGAAGGATTAGATATAGGGCTTGGGGTAATAGGGTTTTTAGTTTGAAAAGCAAGCCATCGTGCCACACCCGGTCGAATGCTTGTGCTATGTCCAGAAAGGCACCTGTGCAATATTGCTTGCTTTCAAGGGCATAGGGTATGTGGTCAACAACTCGAAGACCTTGGTGAACAGTGGAGTGGCCTGAGCGGAAACCAAACTGGTGAGATGGGATTTTGTCGAGTTGGATTAACGGAAGGATGCGTTTCAGAAGGATTTTCTCAAATAATTTGGAAAGTATATGGAGCAAGCTGATTGGTCTATAGGATGAGGTATGATTAACAGGTTTGCCCGGTTTAAGGAAAAGTATAATGGTTGAGTGTTTCCACATCAGAGGAAAATGGGTTGTTCGGAGGATGCAGTTATATATGTAGGTCAGGAATACTATAGCCTTTTTTGGAAGTTGTTTAATGATTTGGGAAGTGAGGAGATCAAATCCCGGAGATTTTCGAGGTTTAAGTTTATCGATTAGGAATTTGACCTCAGAGGGGTTGACAGCTTTAGGAGGTAAAGAGAGAGGAATTGGCGAGGAGAGGGAGTCTTCAACTGCAGCTGTGTGGGTAGGATTAAGTTCAGGATGAGGAGTGAATGTGTTTGCAAGATGTTTAGCAAATTCCTCTGCTCTAGTCTCATCTGACGAGGCCCAGGAACCATCATGACGTTTGAGAGGATGAGAGATATGATGGTATTTAAGGATTTTTTTAGTTGCTTTCCAGAGGGAATGGTCACAAGTGGATAATGAGGAAATATAGGAATTATAGGATTGGGATCTGTAGGTTGTCAATCTATTTTTAACTAATTTACAATAATAATTGTATGATTTCCTGTCATCAGGATGCCTGGTCCTCTGCCAGATAGTCCTAGAACGGCGCTTGAATTGGATAAGGTCCAGGAGTTCTTGAGGTAAAGGATTTTTACATCGGGATTTTGTGGAAGAGAGAGGGGAAGATGAAGTCCAAGCTGCTTGTTGGATTAGGGTAGTAAAGGTATTAACAGCTTCATCCAGTTCTTCAGGGGATTTGAGGGATACTCTGAGATCAATATTGTCGGTTAAGATTTGACGGAATAGGTCCCAATGAACTGGCCCTCTGATGAATGAGGGTGGAGACGGTTTAGGAATGGGCGATAATGAAAGGGTAAGGAGTATTGGACTGTGATCTGAAGATAGGTCATCGAGGCGAGATATGGAATAATTTAGTGGGCCTAGACCTTTATGAATGAAAAAGTCTAGGAGGTCAGGATTGCGGTTGGGATCTGTTGGCCAGTAGGTAGGAGAATCCGGAGGAAGGATATTGCTGCGAGTAGAATTAAGTGCAGACAACAGGATTCGTCCGCGAGAGTTTGTGGTTCTGGCTCCCCATTGTTGGTGTTTTGCATTAAAATCTGCTCCTACAAGAAAGTGGTGTCCCAAGGAATTTAGGAATGAATTGAATTGGGATTCGGAAAATGGAATTTTT
Organism: Piezodorus guildinii; assembly: GCA_023052935.1. Classification (NCBI taxonomy): domain Eukaryota; kingdom Metazoa; phylum Arthropoda; class Insecta; order Hemiptera; family Pentatomidae; genus Piezodorus; species Piezodorus guildinii. Next base: position 154,892,931 of record CM041293.1, on the reverse strand, counting down.
GGAGGGGAATATGCTGCAACAATTGTTAAGTTAAAGAGCTTGGTGCGGACTGTTACAGCTTTAGGTTGTAGGTAATTATGGACCGGTAAGGGGTGTGAATGTGATGGGAGAGGGAGTGATGGATGATGACAGCAGTGCCAGCATGTGCGGTTCCGTCCGGGTGGTCCGTTCGGTAAATGTTGTAATTGGGGATGTTAAACAGCCGTGAGTTGGTGAGTCGGGTTTCTGTTACTAAGGCTATGTCTATATGTTTTTCTTGTAAAAAGACTGTTAGTTCGTTAGTGTGATTTCGAATACCGTTCGCATTCCAAAGGAGTAGGGATATAGGTTCGGAAGAGGTCATTTAAGGATTTCTTGCAGAAGTGATGAGGTGGGATACGAGGTTAGTTAGAAGAGATAGTAGGGGAGTCACGACTGATTTCAGTTCAGTGATAAAGGATGTTAAGAGACTGGTGATATCTGTTGCGTTAGATGGAGGAGGAATAAGTGGAATTTGATGTTGATGGGATTTTTGGGGCTCGGGTTGGGTTAGAGGAAGAGAATATTGAGGTTGGGGCTGGGGGTGTTGAGGTTTTGGTTGTTCCTGCGGCAGGGCCTCACAATTCTTATTTTTCTCACCACCTCCTAGAAGTTGGGCAAAGGACACATTAGAGTTGATGAGGTTTGAAGTTATTCTTCTTGGAGTAGAGGAATATTCTGTGGACTGCGGTTTCAGAAATTTCAGTTTTAGATTTTTGTAAACCTGGCATCCTTTATAATTAGCTGGGTGTCCTTTCAGGCATAGCGCACACACCGCTGGAGTTTGTCTTGATTTGATGCATTCATCAGATTTGTGGGGGTCTCCACATTTCACGCAACGTGGCATGTGATGACAATAGTGCTTGGTATGGCCATATGCCTGGCAGTTGTGGCATTGGACCATTTCTTTCTTCACGTACGGCTTTTCAACTGTTACTTTGGTGTAATACAGCCTTTGGATATCGTAGACCTTTTCAACTCCAGGTGAGGGTTCTAAATCAAAGAAGAAGAGGGGTAGAGCTATCTTCCTAGTTCCATCGGTGCCGGATCTATTTTCCTTCATAACGTTTGTTATTTGACGAACCTTGAAACCCAGTGCCGTCAATTCTTCTTCAATGTCTTCAGCAGGCGTTGAGGGATGAAGATTTCTAATGACTACCCGCAAGGAGCGCTCCTGCCGAAGCTGGTAGGTGTGAAACTCTTCTTTCGTGTCCGTCAGATATTTAACGATTTTCCGGTATGAGTCTGCTGTTTCCGGAGAAATCTTAGTATCAGTACTTCTGCTAAGGCACGAGTAAGTGCCGGGATCAATAATTGTATTTATTTGGGTGCAGAGCAATTGAAAATTTTTTATATTTTTGACGAATATCGGGGGAGGCCGAGGCTCTCTAGGCGTTGGTATTGACTCCATAGCATCTTTATCAGATTGGAGAATCTGGTATGGGTTGGGCGTGAAGAAAAGAGATTCTTCGAATAACCCCTGGGATGAAGTGCCTGGTTGTGGTTCATCTGATACATTTGTGGGAGTAACTGGTGGACTATTTTTTTTATTATTACGCCGTGAACGGGTCTTAGCTGGTGGAGAATGCTGAGGTGTTGAAAGTGCTGAATTTAGATTATTAGAGGCCCTGGTAGACCCAGCGGATCGAGATCTTTTGGTAACTTTGCTGGACATTACTTGATGGAAATATCTCATTTTCGCATAAATAGGTGGTTTAGAGAAGAAAGAAAAAGAAGAGGGAAAAGAAAACAAAAAAAAAAAATAAATAAAAAAATAAAAAAAATAAAATTACATCTGCGTGTTATAATTTAATAATGTTCAACACGCGAACGTGCCCCTACCAGAGCTGGCGGAACACTGAGCTCGTGGCCCACGTAAAGTCGTGGGATTGGGGGGCTTCCCTATGGCCGCTATGAGTGTGATAAGGCCTCGTATACACACGGCTACACTGTTCACTATTAGACACTCTAAATAAAAACAGTACTCACTGTGGGATTACTACCAATGTAGACCACTGTTGTCCAGCTACTTCATGGTTGATTTCAAATCGAAAAAAACATGCAGTGACTACACAAAGATTGAAGTTCCAAGAGAACGATGTAAAACGTGACTGTTTATATCTAGCGCATGAACTTAATAGTAGATTTTTTTTTTTTTCAATGTAAAATAAAAGCACAAATTTTTTTTATTTATAAGTCTCTATAGTTAAATATTGTTTACACGTTGTTAATAATATAGATAAATTTGCTAAATTCACACAATAGTGAATACAAGTTCAAACTAAACTTCAGAATTACATACGTTCTTATTATGGTGCCATAAATAGATGAATTGTTCTTTGAATATTCACTTTCTTCATAAAGAATAGATAATCCATGTATATGACAAACAAACAAAGATTTCCCAGAAGGAGATATACATAACTTAGTAATTAACAATAAAAAGACGTTAGTTATCGGTAATGTTATATTAGGAAGTTTATAGTGACTGTTACCAACTAACCAGCGTTATATTCTTCCAAAAAGTATTATATCTCTTTTGATTCTTTCCAAAAAGTACTATGCGCACGTTTCATTCCAAAAAGTGCTGTATCCATAAATTTGATTTGATTTTTTAGAAATTCACATTTTACAAGAGTAATGGCAAATATATATATATATATATATATATATATATGTACATCCAGTTTTCCGATAGAAAAGGACGAAATCGATTCAAAAAGGAGGTTATCTGTAGAAGGGTGGCTAGCATAACAGCCTCCTATACCAAATGACCCAGGTTCAAACCCGCAGGTGGCCCTAAGATTTTTTAATGGGAGTAAACAAATCCTTAATTATGCCTTCCTTCGGAGGGGACGTTAAAAAGCAGCATAAAGGGACGTTAAATAAATAAACAAACAATAATCAGTAAACGATCGATTCTAAAAGGACGAATTCAATAAAAATAAAATATTATAATAGGAAAAATAAAAATAATGATTAAATAGGAATAGTAAACATACTGATTAGCATATAACAAATAATTTTATTGTGCTAAATGTGCTGATATAAGCGAATGTTCTTCGTCAACTGAATGACATCCGACGGCCCAATCACTATTGCTTAATGCATCAGAGACTTTTCACGGTCTACGCTATCTACGCCACACTTTACGAATTCTCTGCAGTAACACTCTTCGAAAATATGACTACTGTGGAGCCACTTTACACAGTTGACATCGAGGTGGATCCCTTCGTGCCATGAGTGAGGCGGCATTGTCCTATCCTCAGGCGGGCTATAACTACCTCCTCAAGCCAGGACTTACTGAATGATGAGACAGAGCAGCTGATGGTCGGTTTGACTCTGTTTTAATTTTTTTATCCATTGATCCCAAGAGTGTTGCCATTCGTCTATGATCTTCGCGTTAATTGGCTGAAACAGCTCAGATGATGAAATGAAAGAGGACGTTATTTCTTCGAGCGAATGTGCCTCTGTTGCTGCTTTGTCGATTTCCTCGTTCTTTGATATCCCAGAATGACTAGGAATACGAAAGATTTTTTTTTTGAAGAGTCCTCTATCTGTTTAATTGCGAAGTGGATCTTCTGTACAGTAGGGTTTGCTGAGAATGGATTGGAAATGGCTCTGAGAGCACCAAGCGATTTATAAAGTGTGATATATGATGAAAGAACACGCTAATATTAACTAATTATTGTATTTTTAATTTAATAATGTGCTTTGTAAAAATGAGTTTTTATGAGTTTATTACATAAAGTATGCTTTATATCAGGTAATAAATAAATCATGATGCGTTAAAAAAAAAAAAAAAAAAAAAAACCTATTACACTAACCACTACAACCCATGAAGTGTCTTGGACACAGTGCGTAATAGAGATTCGTACTGTTTCTAGGCTAACGCCTGTGCAATGAGGTGATTAGGCCAAGATCACGTTCAGCCGGCAGGTTTTTCCCCAATTTGGGTACCCACTTTGCCCCAAGAGGGTCTCCTTCATGCCCTTGGGTCGTCCCCCGACTGAAATAACAGAATAAATAATATTGCGCTACATCCGGGACTCGAACCCAGGACCTGGAGTACAGTAGATTAGTGCTCTATCTACTATACCGCGCCGCTCCCTAAGATATCACCTTAGTAAATTCAAATCAGAGGTCGTCATTTCCTGGCAGAGCGCGAAATTTCCTGTTTAATTTCTTTATTTCTCACCTATTATTTTTTGGTGTCATGAGACATTAATAGAGAATATAAATATTACGAGGGCGATTTAAATAATCTCTTGCCTGATATAGCCCATAAATGCCAAGCCTCATGAGTTGTAGTACTAAGCATTAGCTTTTGTAATTTTATTTAAATGTGCAGAAGTTAGATTATGAAGCTCTAAAATGTTTAAACACCTAAATCCATATTTAAAAGTTAATTTGATAATTAACTGCGGTGTAATAAAGTTTATAACATTCACACGCTGCCATTCTAACTCTTGTAATCTCATTTTTATTTTATTATTTTTTTATTTTTTGTACAGACGTACATAAACTTATAATAGTTTGTTTGTTGTTAAGTTTATTGATATTTATTCAAGTTATAAGAGATTAAAGATGCTGCTTTTTCTTTTAAAAAATTGTAAATTCTTGTCTATATTGAAATATGACATTTATAAGACTAGCTGGTTCATTGATTTTCAATGCTCCAACTGAATATCAAGTAGTTGTTGAAACTTCAAACTTAATTTATTCGTTTGTTGTTCATTCGGACAACTTTACACGCCCACTTCAGCGGTCGTGAAGCTATCACTTCAATTATATTTAGTGTGTGCTATAAGACCTATAGGTGCAGCGAGTATACTTATAGATTCCTTCTACATAAACCTGATTGAGAAATTCAGTTTAATTCAAACAGTTCACACAAGTTTGTTATTTATTGATTGTATTATGTTACTAAATAAAAAAAATCTGGTGAGCGCAATACACGACTTAACTCGTCTGTTAAAATCAATTTATAACTATTTAAAAAGGCTGAAAATTATTACACAATGGTTTATTATTTCCAAATAACAATATTAGAGTATAACTGTTTATATAGTTGTTGATAGGCAATTAAGTAATATGAAAAGTAATAATTCAAAGGATCATATCACTACTGCTAATTTCAAAACGCAATATCTAAGCTAGTTTTATAACCGATTTCAATAACAGAATAATAATTATAACAGATCTTTTGTGTAATTACATCTATTATAATTTGTTACTTGAATATACAAAAAGAATTTTACTGATTCTAAAACTCTATAGATACTTTTCTCTGTTGTCGAAAGTAACTGAGTCATGAGCATTGTGTAAAATTTCAACTTTTTTCTTTTCTTTTTTCTCTTTTACATAATTGTTCGCGGGTTTTCGGTTAAAAAACAATAATAGATTTTTTCTGCTTCTTCGAAAATAACGTAGTTACAAGCGTATATGTAGACGAGATTTCATTGTTTTCCTTTTTTTTTTTTTTTTTTTTTTTTTATCGCGCTTTACTGATTCTAAAACTCTATACATACTTTTCTCTATCGTCAAAACTGAGTTATGAGCGTATTTATGTGTAAAATTTAATTTTTTTTTTTTCTCTTTTATATAATTACTGCGTTTTTGGTTAAAAAACACTAATAAATTTTTCCTCTATCCTTAAAGAATAACTGAGTTATGGAATTAAATCATATATAATCGGCCGCCATTTTAAAACTAATTTGCTGATATCAACGTCTTGGTGTTAGGATGATATTTGTATGGACTAGTATTTTTTGCAACAAAGTTAAAAAAAATTGGTCTTGTAGTTTCGAAGAAATGCTGCAGACAGCGGACAAATAGATTTTTTAATATTTGTTAGTCGATTCTACGTACCTTGGAAAGTAAGTTCTCAAATTTTGAGGGGGGTTATTTAATTATTATTTTTTTGGTCGAATACAAAGGTTCATTATTGAAAATAATAAACCTAACACTTAAAGTTAAAAAAAGTTTAAGTTTATTCAGTTTATTTTATTTTGGCGATTCCCAAAATGAAATGATTTTGGAGAAAATTACATATTAAAACAGAAAAGATTAATTATGGTAAGAACACTATTTATTCAGTTCCGTAAGTAACACATGATTTAGATTATATTGACACAAGATAATATTTTTTTTCTAAAATCTTTAGCTTTCCAACGGTATATTAAACATCTTTGTTACTAATCTTATGTCCAAAAAAAAAAAACTTACATTATAAAAATATGCTCTTTTATCCTTTATTGGGTTATGGGATTCATTCAACTTGTAATAATTATTTCAACCATGGAATTTCTACTTGATCTATATGATATTAAAGCCCAATATATAATATATCGGTGTAATAAGTTTAATTTAAATTGTTAGAGCCCTTTTTGAGAAAATCGTAAAACAGTGCAAAATGTACGGTATAAAGTGGCTCTTTTCGTTGGCGAAGTTAGATAAAGCAGTTGCTGTAACATCTTGGGCGTATAGTTGTCTTAAATATCAATTTAGTTTAAAATAAATTAAACACTCAATTAGATAAAAAAACTTAGACATGTGATCTTAATCGCAGGTGTTTAAGAATAAAAAAAACATTTTTATTTCTCTGATAAAGCGAGGTAATCTGATGGGATGAAGCGATCCGAAAAAACATTATTATCTCTCTTAAAAAGCAATACGTAAGAACTCAGATTTCAAATATTGTACTAATTTTTTGTTCCTATCTCACTATTTATACGTCTCTTTAAGTGCCTCTTTCAGTGATTTAGTTACAAAGTTAGATAGAAACTTGGAAGTTTTAAACGGGAGGCCGGACAGAAGTCTAATTGCGGCTAGATGTAGTGTCGGTGAGTTAAGTGCCGAGGCTATGAAGGCAGGCACTTAGTGAGAGTGATAGTTCTTCTTTAGTGGCGATGTGAGCACGAGATTTTAGTGACCTCTGTACAGAGAATCTATAGTTACAAAACTAGAGTGGGGATTGTGTTGTGATTGTACTTAAAAGTAGCAAAAACAATTTTTTTTTTTACTTTTTTACGTTCATTCAGATTCAACTAAGCCAAACAGAAGTGGTTTTTAAATTAAAAAAACAAAAATTTTTTGTGATTGGATATTTACTTTTTACTTTTTAATTACTTCCCTCAAGGCCGCGTTACACGATGACAGAGAGTAAATAAAAGCACTCTCACGAAAGTAGATGAGAGAGGTAAGACATATTTTTTTTTTAATGAAGTAGGCTATAATATACAATATTACTTTCTGTTTTTAATCATGTAATATCATCAAATATCATTTATAACTGGCTCACAAAAAATAAATATTTAAGTTGCAAAAATACAGTTGTGATGTACACATTATGAAAATATCAATTTGGAAGTTATACAAAAATTATATTCTTAAAATAAGGTTATTCTATAATCTTTATAATACATTAAAAAATTTGGTGCGGGTAACACACGACTTTCACTTACCTCCGTATTTAAAATCTTGAAAGGAATTTTCAAATACAGTTAAAGATAAAAAAATACGTGAAACTATTAAAGAATTAAAGAAACGTGTGTTTTATTAAAAAATCTATTATATTATTATCTAAAACAATCAGTTAGTTTTATCTTCTTTTCATCAGTCACTATTAACTTTTAAAAGCTTGTGTATGAGATAATATTTTTTTCTAAAATCTCTAGCTTTCCAACGGTATATTACTGCTTTTATGTTCAAAAACAAAAAATTCACAATTTTTTTTTCAGTTCTCTCCTTTAGTTGTTTTTTTTAAATTCGCACAACTTACATATTTACCTGTTTTTCATCAGTGGTAACAAGATAATATAGTTATTTTATAGAATCAACAAAATTAAAGGTACTTTACAGAAAGAAAATGTAAAATATCGGCATTTAAGCCCTGTCAGACCATTTTAATCATAATGAACCCTATATGATATTAAAGCCCATTAAATTTTACATCGATATAGCGAGTTTAATCAAAATCGTCAAAACTGTTTTCGAGAAAATCGAAAAAAGATGCAAAATGCATGTTAGAAAGTGGCTCTTCTTGTAAGCTCATTTTGATTAAAAAGGTTCTGTAACATGTCGGGCGTATACTTGTCTTAAATATGTAATTTCAGTTTCATAGGACTTACCGTTTCCGCACACACACAGACCTTTTAGCGGGACTTGGTTATTTGGACTCAGGGGACCCTAAAACGCGTATTTCCGGGCAATTTCTACTGGGCTATATATGCATTTTTTTAATAACTAGAATTTGAACAAAAATTTTAGAAAACCGTTAAAAATAACTTTTTAAAAATAAATCATTATTCATTAATTCTTAGAACGGTATCCAGAGCCCTAAATATTAATTTTCAGTTCTAGGAAAGAGGACTTTACCGAGAATTTAGTCGATCCTAGAGGAACAATAAGGCTTATGTTGGGGATGCTTGACCCTGCTTCGTTGGGGAATGATGCTAGCCTGATGCTGTCCACGTTTTCACCATTGGTCTTGTAACGGTAAGGTCTTATCAAGGGTCGAACCCTTACCTAAACCTACACCTATAGGATTCTTTTATATTGTCTAGTTATTTCAGTCTTATAGCCTTTTAACATTCAATATTAAAGAATACAGATCAGAATGACAAAATTATCAATATCATAGTAATTTTAATGAAACTTAAAGTAAATTTTAACTTATTCGGAGTAAAAATGAAAATAAATAGTACTCGCATCACGGAAATTAAGTTACTTCATAAAATAAATTTTAAATTTTTTTAGTTTAATTATAAAAAATATATTTTGTTAGGAATCACCACCTAAAAAGCTGACTTAAGATAAAATCACTGAGGTCACTCTGAATTTGATTTTACCCCCTTTAATATAATTTTCTGAAATATTATCTAACATGGAAGGGCGTGGTCTAGTGGGTGGAGCGCTAGTCTACTGTGCTCCGGGTTAGGGATTGCAGTCCGGCGTCATTTTCAATCCGGCCGGATCCGAATGGCTCGACAAAATCAGGTTGATTCTCACTTTTCGGTCCAAGATGAACTGTTAGTGAGTTTTTCGAGTATAATTGTAGTCCTAATAGGAAGTTTATAAAATAAAAGTTATGTTAAGATTAGATATGGAGGAAATAATTAAAGTTTAGTAGTTTAGTTTACAAGTAAAATTTTAATGGCTATTAAAACAGTCGGCTATTGATTACCATTTGCTTAAAATAAAGACTATTTGTTTTCTACTACTCTTTTTCCAAAATCAAAATTGTTTTTTAATAATATATACTAAAGTTATTAGTACTTACATACTATTTGAAAAACAAATATTGTCAGTAGTATAATTTAAAGATTTGTACTTCTAATACAAACTCATTATTGTGATAATTATGCCATTCATTAGACTAATTCATCAAAATATAATGGTGTCTATCATAAATATAAGACTTGTTTGTAATTGTTAGCATTCTCAAATAATTTAAAATTATTGTTATCACAATTCCCATCTGAGTTAATTACGCAAGAAAAATTATATAAGATTTGATAAAGTAACTTAATAAATTAATTGAGCTCTCTGAGAAAGTGAAGTATGGGAAGACGTGAGCAGTAACGAAGCTCAGTCTTTGTAGATTTCAATGTTTTGTATGCAGTTTTTCATGTAATTCAGTACCTTAACACTTGAGTGAGTCAGTACTTAAATGAGCAAATTCTCTAAAAAAAATATTAGAGTTGTTTCAGAAGTTACATGCTTATAATTATTATAGGATGCTATAGCTCGCGTATATCCAAGTTAATAATATCTGTTTACTTAATTACATCTGTTTACATTGTGAAGCATCGACAAAACAAAAAACACATGTATTGTCTCGCGAAAGGCGAACGAATGATGCTGAACTGAACGGGTGGTGTGATGTAATTTGGCGTCACCACCACACTTATACACCAAATGTAACGCATTTAAAGTACTTTTTTTTATTAAACTGCACTATTTTTGGCCAAAACTTGCTATAATCGAATCCGGTTAACGTATGATGATAATGGATCCGGTTTTCCGGATTGCAATCCCTACTTCGGGTCCTGGGTTCGAATCCCGGCTGTGGCGGAATATTATTTATTCTGTTAATTCAGCCAGGGGGGCGATCCTGAGGTATGGAGACCCTCCTGGGGCACACCCAACCTTAACCAAAATAGGGAAAAAACTGGCGGCTGAGCGTGATCTTGGCCGAATCACCTCATTGTACGGCCGTTGGCCTAGAAGCAGTACGAATCTCTATATGTACTGAGCCCAAAACTCTTCATGGGTTGTAGTAGTACAGGTTTTTTTTTTTTTTTTTTTCTTACAAACATTTATTTTGTACGCCATGTGGGTTATTCAGACCATTTTAAGAGTTTTTCCCCCTTGAATGGACGGCATTGGCAGACACCATAAAGCCAATTTAAAAAGTTATTTCCCAACCATCCTCTCCTTTATTTATTCCCAAATAGACAATTTCTCACCCAACAACGATTCTTCCTATCCAAAAGACCATCCTTTATAGTCCGCATTTCTAAATTTCTGGTCGAGCTTAACCTCGAATTTCCTTCTTTCCTTACAATAGAAACATCTCCAATTTATCCTTGGCAATTTCCCTCCCCTAATATCTGTCTTTCTCTTACCAAATTACTCAAACAAAACACATATCCTTACATATATAAGCAGGAATTTCAAAAACTACAAGATAGACTCGGTGTTGCTGATTACGTATATACTGATGGCTCTAAGAGTTCCTTAGGTGTGGGAGCATCGGTCGTGTGTGAGGGCAGACAACATCTATTTTCCCTTTCTCCACTCTGTAGCAACTATACCGCAGAACTAGTTGGAATTTATAAAAGTTTAAATGTAATTTACCCTACTAAGACAAACAGGATTATTTGCACAGACTCCTTATCGGCCCTGCTCAGCTTGAAGCGCCTTTTCTCTACCGACTCTCTTATTCAAAATATTTTATTATCATTGCAGTCCACAATAGTTTCCAATAATTCAGTTTTTTTCGTCTGGGTACCGAGCCACTGCGGTATAGTTGGCAATGAACTCGCAGATCGTGCAGCCAAAGAAGCAATAACAGATGGCATTCCCTTTACTGGGGTGCCTGTTGGCGACTATGTTTCTATCATCAAGCAGCGGATTCGGTCGAAGTGGGGACAGATTATGCACTGACACTAACTTAAGAGAAATAAGAAGGGACATCTCCCATTGGCATTCGTCCCTACGACAAAAGCGAAGGGAAGAGGTTATCCTGGCGCGCCTGCGTATTGGACACACCCGACTAACTCACGGACATCTCATGGCACGGGAACCTCCTACGGACTGCCCAACATGCGGTTGCCCAATCTCTGTTAAACACATTTTGACAGAGTGCAGGGCTTATGATACTCACAGAGCACATATTGCAATTGACACTGACTTACCAACCGTTTTACAAGACAACATACAAACAACTGCAAAACTTTTTGACTTCCTACGACAGACCGACTTGTACAATAGACTATAATATTTAATCCGTTTATAAAAAGTGATTTAAGGCGAAAATGACCCAAGTGGTTTACTCCTACAAAAAAAAAAAAAAAAAAAAAAAAAAAAAAAGTTATTTCGACCTAGTGTTTTTCTTAATGTAATTTTTGAATACAAGAAACCATCGCTTTTTTTTTTATTTATTTTAGCGTAAATATTGGTTACATATAAAAAAAAAAATAATTTAGAAATACAAAATACAGTTGTAAATTTTAATTTAAAAAAAAAATAGAAATAATTTTTTTCAACTGATTTTATCAAAATATTAAGAACTAAGCATATTTCTAATGTAACCTAAACTCAAAATGACGTCCAATTAGTTTAAATTTATTTTATTTATTTATATTTTTATAAATTTAGCATATATGACCAGTGTCAGTTTTTGATAATTATGCTTTCATGTAGTCAGAAATTAGATCACCTTCCAAAAGAGTACTTATAATTGTTCAGGATATGTATTGGTATAAATGTCATTTTTAATACTACGTTTTTCGGAAAGATGAGTGAAAAGGTACTTTAGTTTGTAACAATCTCAAACAATCTCCGGAACAAAGCGCTAACAATAATACCTTGATAGTCATTTTCATCCTTTTTTTTTTTTTTTTGAGATCTTAAATTCATAGTTTCGGTTAGAATGACCTATCCTAAAGCACTCTATATTTACGCTTGTTTAATATTTTCAAACAAATTATAAAAATCCATAAATATTGATCTCATAAAAAAATATTTCATTAGATTTTGTTAGGGCATTGAAACGACTCGAGTAAGAGTTTACATTTCCTACTTAATGGCCTCCGCGGATGAAATAAACATTCCTAAACCTGCCTGAGTCATAAAGAGGATAAAATTGGACGCGATCCTCGTGGTTTTGTTTTGTTGCCAATTTTCTTTGAGCGAGCCTGGCGTCCGTGGGGTATCGGAAAAGTTATTAGTAAACACTTAGGAGGAACAGGCCCAGTATGTGTGAGTTATCTTTACCAGCTCGCGGGAGAGGGGTTAAAAAGAGATCATATATGATAAGTAAATATTACAGGTGATGATAAACAAACATATTACAGTATCTGAAAAAGATATAGCGGCCTAAGCGTCTCGATATTGAACGAGAAACATGTTATCTTAATGTAATTTTTAAGTTTTAAAAAACGCTCAAAAACGGAAAAAAACATCACTTCTTTAGACACAGTCTCAGAGTCAAGTATGTATCTTTTTTCTTATCGATTAGGATCTTTTTTCATTGCCTATTTCTTTCTCCTCTTTCTATACTCATATCTTTCTCCGTTACATATCTTGACATATAATTGTTATTTTAATATTACATTATTTTAAAATTTAGAATTGTTTTTTATTCATACTGTTTCTCTTTTTTAATGAATTTGTTCTTCTTATATATTACCTATACTCTTAACTATGTTATTAATATATTACCGTCATATATCACTTCAAAATTGTTCATATTTAAAATTTTAATCGTTCACATATTTTTCCTTTGTCATTTGTTTCATTTGCTTAGTCTCTCTTTATATATTCCTATTACAATATTATCATCTCAATTCTATTTACTTCCATACTTTATAACTAACATCTTAATTTTGTTTATTTCCATACTTTATAACTGTCATTTCATTATCATATTACATTTAATTTTATTTATGTTCCCATATTATATTACTGTCATATTATTATTATATACCTAACGCATTCTTAAGTCTATATTTTACATTGGTTGTTATCTTGTTTCTTAGCCCTGATGATGGTCCACATTGTAGGCCGAAACGTCGGCGCAAAATTAAAATAGCTTGTTTTAAATGTGTGTTTCTAATTTATGACCGCACCCCCAACCATCTTCCTCATCTAATTTCTCAACGGTCAACAAAACTCCATCATTATAAAAAATATATATAGTAAGGGGAAGTATTGCGATAGTAAAAATTTTCTTATTCCAGTTTTCAACGAAAATACACTTTTTAGGGCCCCTTGAGTCCAAATGAGTCCCACAAAAAGATCTGTGTTTGTGTGTGTGTGTGTGTGTGTGTGTGTGTGTGTGTGTGTGTGTGTGTGTGGAAGGGGAGGGGGAGTCTAGCTCAATAACCATAAGTCGTACAAATCTGAAATTTCATATTTAAGACAACTACACGCCCAAGATGTTACAGCAACTTTTTTATCAAAATCGGCTGACCAGAAGAGCCACTTTATACCATGGATTTTGCACCTTTTTACGTCTCGAAAACAGCTCTAATGATTTTGATTAAAATCGCTATATCGATGTAAAATTTAATGGGCTTTAATATGATAGGTAGGTTTATATAATATTAGGTTAATATGATAATCGAAAACGGCTTTAGCGATTTTGATTAAAATCACTATATATTAAATTGAACGGGCTTTAATATGATGTAGGTATCATTTTGATTGAAATAGTCTGACAGTACTTAAATTCCGATAGATTAACTTTTCTTTCTCTAAAGTACCTTAAATTTTGTAGATTTCAAAAAATGTGAAACATCACCCTTATTATTATTGATAAATAACGGGTAAATATGTATGTTGAGCGAATTTGATAAACAACTAAAAGATAAAAATGAAAAAAAGTACTTTATGCAATTTTTGTGTTTTTTAACACACATGGTATATAAATATATATACTAATATAAATATATATATATATATATATATATATATATATATATATATATATATATATATATAAATCTAATACACGAATTTTCAAGGTTAATAGAGTGTGATGAAAAAGCCAATAAAATTAACTGATCGTTCTAGATAAAAATAAATAAATTATTTAATGAAACACACGTTTCTATTCAAATTCAAAACAATTAATTCTTTAACAATTTAAAATAATTATATATTTAAAAAAATATTAAAAATTCTTTAAATATATTTCACAACTTTTAAATTGATTTTAACAACGGAGGTAAGTGTAAGTCGTGTGTTGCGCGCACCAGATTTTTACTTTTCTTACCTCTACATGAATTATATATTAAGATAAATATTTTGATCGTGAAAATGTTCAAATTCAGGAACTCGTTTAAGATCCTTATTCTAATTAAACCTGAGCATAATTTAGGATATTTACTCTAATATCGTCTGATTACCATCAGTAGCATAAAGTGAGTTAAATGAATGACGGACAATGAACTTCTTATGTCAATCATGATTAATGTAAAAAATTAAAATATCAGCTATAATGCATCAGGAGGTCGGATTGGAAATAATAACATACAGTCTTAACAAAAGATAATGTGTATTTTATAGGCTTTGTGAGGAAGAGTGAACACATTAATCGTATAGTTCAGTTTATTTACAATTAAAAATGAAAGGTAAATTTAATGTATTAAATGATTACTTAACTATACGTATACTATTCTGTAAACATTGAGTGACATAAGCAAAATGTCAGATCCTTAACTGAATTTTTTAGAAGGAATTAGTCGGTGGCGGTCATTAAATGAAACAACTAAATATTTAATATTTATTGTTTGCGTTGACTAATCCTTCTAGTAATTCTCAACGGTCAACAATTACATCCCAAACCTTAACTGAATTTGTTCAACAATGGACACAAGAGCTCTTTATTATTTTTAATTATAATAATTGGAGTACCTGTTGTGTAGTGACTTCGGACGGCAACATTTCTATGCCCAAAATCTCAGGTCTAACCACGATTTTTATAAGATTAAAAATCTGGAGCAGGCAACAGACGACTTTTACTTACCTCGACTATTAAAATAATTTAATAACTATTAACTATACTTAAATTTTGAAAATTATTTTAGTTGATTTTAATAAAACGTGTATTCATTTTAGTTGGAAACTTTGATTTAGAATTAATAATATAAACTGTTAATCAGCAAGAAGTTTATTACAGATAATATTTTTTCTAAAATCTTTCTCATTTCCAACGGTATATTATACGTCTATATTACGTTTCTTACTATCAAAAAAACAAAAATTACATTAACAAATAGTTTTGCTCTTTTATGCATTCGTTAGTCATCAAATTCGTCCTACCATAATTAGCCATCCTTTCATCAATGTCATTAAGATGTTATGGTGGGAATCATTTCGGAATGTCCAAAATTAAAGTTGCTTCATGATATTAAAGCCCATCCAATTTTACATCGATATAGCGAGTTTAATCAAAATCGTTAGAGCCTGTTTTTGAGAAAATCGTAAAAAGGTGCAAAATGCTGGTATAAAGTGGCTCTTCGGTTAGCTGATTTTGATGAATAAGTTTCTGTAACATCTCGGGCGTATAGTTGCTTAAAATGAAATTTCAGTTTCATAGGACTTTTCGTTTACGCCCGAGAGTTACCACTTTTTTGCGGGACTTTGTCTTTTAGACTCAGAGGACCCTAAAACGTGTATTTCCGGTGAAAACTAGAATTCGAAAATTTTCTCGATCAAAATACTTTCCCTTAATAAATACTTCATATATAGGTAAGAGAAAGTAAAAATCCTTGGTAATGATGTCTCCCGGAGGAAACGTAAAAACATGGTCCGTCCCGAGCCTGTGCGATTCAGCTACTCTTTAAAGATCCCAACACTAATGAAACCAGGATAGGCAAAATGTAAGACTCCCACATTAGCATCGTCTGATTTACAACAATAGCATAAATAGAAGTTAATTGAATCAATAAAATATGATTAGTGGATTGTAGCGAAAAAGAGAAACACTTAAATAACTATTAAGGCATTATTTACAGGATTAACTGGAAATTTGTCACCTAACCAATCCTACGAACTTAGTTTGTAACATTTCTGGAATGAATTCCTTCTGGTGACCTGCCAACTAGAGTTCAGAGAACTTTAAAAGTTTACAACGTAAGGAGTAAACAAATAGTGCAGAAATAAACTAATCTTTTATAAGAGCCTAATTTATAAATTACTGAGAGATCTTGGAAACAAAATGCCGTCGTGGAAAGTTTAGTTTAGAGACTAATGAATAACAATTAGAGCAGTTGAAGATAATTTATATCTTGTTGATGAATTTACACCTAAATGTTTTGTAGACTGTTACCTCAACGTTTTATAATGATATACTCAGATAAGTAATTTATAATATTAGAAGAGAACTGGATAAGCATTAATTTTTAATGCAGTATGACAAATTAAATATGAAAATGTATAAAACCGTTTAATGAATGCAGGCGTTTCAGCTAATTGATTAGGTTCAACATATGATTAAATCTTTGTTTAATTTTTGATTTTTAATTAATTTTTTTTTTCTGAAAAATAAAAACCTTCTGATAAGAGATTTATTATTGGAGATCCTCAAGCCAGTATCCTAGGACCCATTCTTTACACAGTCTATACAGCTGATATCCCAACCCATCCTAACGCATTCCTTTCTACCTATGCCGATGACACTTACGTATTATCGGTTAATAACGATCCTACAATTGCCTCTCAAACTCTCCAATCCTCAGAGACCTTGAGGTATGGTGTCAGAATTGGAGGAATTAAAATCAATTCCAATAAATCTCAACAGATTACCTTTATCCTTCGTTGAAAACCTGTGACATCCTGTTCTACAGTGTCGTTTAATGATATTCCGCTAGTCCCAGTTGAACAGATCCGCTATTTAGGACTCCTGCTTGAGTTACATAGAATCCGCATACAAGACTGAAAAGACAAGAAACTGCTCAACGATTTCGGCTACTCCAATACTTACTGGACAGACGCTCAAACCTTCCACTTGACTACAAAAGTCTCAATTACATGACCATCATAAGGCCTATATGGACCTAAGTAGTTAAGCTTTGGGGCTCTACTAAACCATCGAACTCTTCCCGTATCCAATCCTTACAATCCAAAATTCGTAGCAAAAAAATTCTTAACGCTCCTTACTTTGTCACGAATAAAATCATTCACAATGACCTTAATGTTCTGTATGTTGCTGATTCTGTATGAAAAACTTCACGCTCACTCTAATCCATTAGTTCCAGTCCTTGCTTCCTATTCAATTCCTGATAATCATGCTGAAAAGAAGATGGCCTCGAGACCTTCTTGTTTAGACTCACAACTAAAGAGTGCTGCCAATGGACAGTTTCTCATTATGTTTATTTCATGTTTTTTATCATTTCAGCATATTTGCTTCTTGTATTTTATACAGTAGTAAATTTCAATGAAAATATATTTACAAAAAAAAAAAAAAAAAAATATATATATATATATATATATGTAGCAGAAGAGCCCCCCTCTTCTTGCAAGACAAATTTACTGAGGCTGAAATAATCGATCTTGAAAAATGTTTAATAATAAAAAACACGTGTTAAAGTGGTTAATAAGAATGATAGAGGTTATAACCTGTTCTGTGTTTGTAAATACGTTCTTTTTATTTGTCAACTTGTCTGTTCAATAAATTTTGTGTGCAAAACTTGTCAGTTTTTACACCGACCTGCCAAAGTGGTGACCCCGATCGGTAAGTTGAACATTATCTTTCGTTTTACTCTTTTTGGTCATAGTTTATACAAAAATGACTGGTAACAAATCCGAGGAAGATATCCCCCAAGCCGCCGGCTTTTCACCCTCAATTAGGATTCCTTCCTTCTGGAAATCAGACCCAGCATTATGGTTCTGCCAAGTCGAAGCAGTTTTTACAACGAGTAAAATAATTTCGTCGAAAACAAAATTCCATATGATATTGCCACATCTCGAGTACGAGATATTATCTCAAGCTTCAGATATCGTTACGGATCCAACTGATACGCCCTACGAGACATTAAAGGAACGCCTAATTGATACTTATGCCCAGTCTGATAAAACGAGGTTAAGAAAACTGTTAGAAGAAAAAAGGTTGAGTAAAGGCGAAAAACCATCTCACCTTCTTAACGAACTTAAACGATTGGCAGGTAAGTCAGTTCCCCCAGACCTTCTTCGCTCGATATGGGAACGAGCATTGCCCGAACGCATGCAAGCTACTCTAACGGTTAGTTCGGAAACTTCTATTGAGAAACTAGCTAAGTTGGCCGATAGGATAGCGGAAATAGATGAACCCGGTGTAGATCAAATCGCAACCACTCAAACCGAACACCCTAGTACAAACCTCCAGGTCACTCAGCTTAGGGAAATGTTAGAAAAACTTACTCAAGACATAGATGAATTGAAGCGAAAGGTTAATCAAGCTCAAAGAAGTCGGTTAACAAGCCAAGGAAAAGGACGGTCGATAAAAAAATTCTGTTATTTTCACGAAAAGTTTCGAGAGAACGCCAAGAATTGCAGAGAACCCTGCTCCTGGAAACTTAAGGAACAGGGAAACTGATTTCAGTGACTGAGAAGGCGGACTCCGTCACTGTTGTTCCTCCCCGCCGACTTTTTGTGCAAGACAAGAATACAGGAGACAGATTTTTAGTCGACACAGGAGCTTCTATTTCCGTTCTTCCTCCTTGTAGAAGAGAACGCCGCGAAACGTTGAATTTCATACTTTATGCTGCGAACGGCACATCCATAAAAACATACGGAGAAAAGAAAAAGATTCTAGACTTGGGACTGCGACGACCCTTACCGTGGAATTTCATCATAGCCGACGTCAACCAGCCCATTATTGGAGCCGATCTCCTCTTTCATCACAATATCACCGTAGATCTCAAGGGACGACAACTAGTCGACGCCAAAACTGGAGCAACCACGAGAGGAACATTTGCAAGCACCACAGTACCAACTGTGTACTCTGTTCCATCCGGCGAGTGGTACTACGAGCTCTTGAAGAAGTACCCGTCTATAACTCGACCTACCACCATTCCGCAGGAAGCGAAGCATTCCGTGAAACATTTTATAGAGACGAAAGGTACTCCGGTGCACTGTAAAGCCCGCCGATTACCACCAGATAGGTACAACGCCGCGCGGAAACAATTTCAGCAGATGATAGAAGAAGGAATCTGCCGACCTTCGAAAAGTCCATGGGCAAGCCCATTACACATAGTCAAGAAGAAAGACGGTACTATGCGTTTTTGTGGTGACTATAGACGCCTAAACGCCAAGACTCTTCCCGACCGTTACAGCGTACCCAACCTTCAAGATATGAACACCAATCTGAGCGGCAATAAAATCTTCAGCAAGATTGATCTTAATAGAGCTTATTACCAGGTGCCAGTAGCCGATGAAGATATCGAGAAGACGCCCTTCGGTTTATTCGAATTTGTTGTCATGAGTTTTGGACTTCGAAACGCGGCCCAAACATTCCAACGACTCATGGACAGCATCCTATGTCTGCCATATGTTTTTGTCTATTTAGACGATATTATGGTAGCGTCTTCTTCCGAAAAAGAACACCGTTTTCACTTGGAAGAAGTATTCGAAAGACTATCTATACACGGATTGACTATCAACCCAAATAAATGCATCTTTTGCAAACCCGAAATAGAGTTTCTAGGATTTGTCATAGATTCAGGAGGAATTAGACCTCTACCCTCAAAAGTAGGACAAATAGCTGAGTTTCCAAGACCGACTAACAAAGGCCAGCTACTCAGATTCCTTGGCATGATCAACTTCTATCGAAGATGTCTACCTAGAGCCGCCGAACATCAAAAAGTCCTCCACGAACTAGTGGGAGTCGCAAAGAAAAACGATTCAACGCTCTTGGAATGGACTCAGGAAGCTGATACTGCTTTTCAACAATGTCAAAACGACATCAGAGAAGCAGTAGCGCTAGCCCACCCCACAGAAAACGGATTCCTTTCCATCGCCTGTGATGCTTCTAATGCTGCCATTGGAGCTGTTCTCCAGCAACGAGAAGGTAACGAGTGAAAACCGCTAGGGTTTTTCTCAAAAGGGTTGAACTCCACAGAGCAAAATTACTCCACTTATGACCGAGAACTCCTCGCAGTACACCGAGCAATACGGCACTTCCGACCTCTTATTGAAGGACGAGATTTAGTGATTTTCACTGATCACAAACCACTCCTAAATATGTTCACCCAAAGACAAGAAACATCGACACCAATGAGAATCAGATTGGCTAATTACATTAGCCAATTTACGACTAACATACAACACGTATCAGGAGCTGAAAATATAGTCGCAGACACGCTATCAAGGATGGAGGAGATAATGGTTGCAGACGACGTGGAAAATATAGCAATGGAACAAGAAGCCGATTCTAGCATCCCACAACTCTTTAAAAATCCCATTCTTCGCCTCAAGTGGTTGGACACATCGGGTAAGAAGAAACTCCTCTGTGAAACCTCAACGTCCAAAATCCGTCCCTACGTACCGATGAACCTGAGGCAAGCGATTTTTACAAAATTGCACAACCTCAGCCATCCCGGAATTCGTGGATCGAGAAAACTAGTATCAGAGAGGTTTTTCTGGCCAAATATGAATGCAGATACAGGCCGCTGGGCCAGAGCTTGCATAGCCTGCCAACGGTCAAAGGTTCAACGGCACACCGTTACACCACCAGGAAACTTTCCTCCCACCGGCAGATTCGATCATATACACATAGATATCATTGGCCCGCTACCAACCTCGGAGGGAAAACGATATTGTCTCACAATGGTGGACAGGTATACCCGTTGGCCGGAGGCAGAACCCGTCGAAGATATTTCTGCAGAGACCATTTCAAAGACATTTTTCCGAACCTGGATCAGTCGGTTCGGAGTCCCATCTCGTATAACCACGGACCAAGGAAGACAGTTCGAGAGCGACCTATTTAAAAGACTGACGTTTATCTTAGGTACACGGCGTTGCCGAACGACCGCGTATCACCCCCAGGCAAATGGCTGTGTAGAAAGGTGGCACCGCACACTGAAAACGGCACTCCAAGCTCATCTAATTAATTCTTCGCGTTGGACTGAAGTTCTACCCACGGTTCTTCTCGGGTTAAGAGCAGCTAACCGCGACGAAAACAATTGCAGTTCTGCTGAGATGGCTCTTGGACAACCGATCCGCCTTCCGGGAGAGATGTTGGTGCCTTATAAAGGAGAGGAAGATACTAATGGATTTCTGAATAAACTCAGAAACCACATGAATACGTTAAGACCGGCGCCACATCGTACTATTACGAAATCGATTTTCGTACACAAGGATCTTCGAAACTGTAGCCATGTATTCCTTAGAGACGACAGAATTCGACAGCCTTTCAGCCCGCCGTATACTGGTCCTCACCTCGTTCTTAAGCGTCAGGAAAAAACATTCGACGTTGAGCTACCCTCAGGTCCCAAGACTGTCTCGATCGATCGGCTCAAGCCAGGGTATCTCCTAGAAACACCTGAACTATCGCCTGGGACTGCCCAACCGACGCCCGGACATACAAGGTGATCGGCAGTTGACAATGATCCAGCCGCAGAAGAGACTCACTCACCTCAGATAAGATCTATTTCTCCTCAAGTTGGATTCCGCGACTGGCTCATTGGGGGGGAGTGATGTAGCAGAAGAGCCCCACTCTTCTTGCAAGACAAATTTACTGAGGCTGAAATAATCGATCTTGAAAAATGTTTAATAATAAAAAACACGTGTTAAAGTGGTTAATAAGAATGATAGAGGTTATAACCTGTTCTGTGTTTGTAAATACGTTCTTTTTATTTGTCAACTTGTCTGTTCAATAAATTTTGTGTGCAAAACTTGTCAGTTTTTACACCGACCTGCCAAATATATATATATATATATATATATATATATATATATATATATATATATATATATATGTATATGTATATGTATATGTATTAGTATATCTATGTATTATTATTATCTAAAATTTGGTTCGATCAATTTTGATATTAAAATTGAATAATCAAATTATCTCAAAAGGGCTGAAAATGCAATTTAATGCAGTAAAAATAAAAATAAATAAAAAAGGTGCAATTTAGCCCAAAAATGGCAAAACGAGCAATTTCGTGAAACATAAAATTTAAATATATTATTCTCTAATACATATACGGGATAGCTGTCCGGATTTGAAGCTGATACACGCAAGCAAATAAAACGTGCAAAATCATGGATATTCGCTCCCTAAACATTATAAACATGGATTCAGAGATCATTATTTCGTGTTAAATGCCACAAATTAGCTATAAAACTCACTCTATTGCCTAATTTAACAACGCTTTACGACGGTAGTCTGGATACCCCGAAGATAAGCAGGGCTAAGAATGGGACCAGTTCTTCGGATTTACTAGCCATAAAAGACATCTGCAGAGGGAATGTGGTTATTAAATACAGAGCAAATTAGACTCACGTAAATCTCAGGAGGATTTAAATACAGCTCGGAAGTAATGAATCACAGAGCAGAACAAGTGAGCGTAGAGGTGGAAGGGAACCATAAAAGAGTCGTATAGTGAGTACCATAGTAACCCCCTACCTCGGCGAGGATACCGCGCCAACAAATTAATAGGCCTATACATCGGTCTTTAGTGTTAGTTTAGCTTTAGTGCCTTCTAGCCAGAGGGTCTTTTATTTTCCTGTGCGGATATCCTAGTCGTGATTAACAGCTGGAGAAAGTGGATTCCTGCGTCGGTACAAATCCTAGTCTTAGTTGTGTTTGGCTCTTTTGTAGTCGTGGAGGCGCAATAAAAATGGAAGAAAACTCAAACGATGAATCAGGATTTTGAATTAATGTTCAGTTTCACACCTTTCGAAATGGGATATATATCACTCTAATCCAAACAATCATTCTCAAGATGAAAAAAAAAAATCCCAAACTACTCTACAGTCACAATTGAGAGGCTGAGATTTCCGAAATGTGCTAAAAGACATTTTTTAAGTAATTGGTATTCTTACCTACTTGTTTTGTTTATTGGCATTTACCATCTCAGTTAATATAAAATTAAAATAAAAAGTTCTTTACTAATATATATGAAAATTACATATTACATATTACATACAAAAGTACATATATTTCTATGTCTATTTTACTTCAGCAGGAGTTTTATTTTAAGCATAATTTGATCATTTTCTTAATGACAAAACAAAATGTCTAGAGCGCGCAATCCACGACTATTACTTACCTTCGTAATTAAGTTCAATTTAAGACTTTTAATTTAAGTTAGAAATAAAACAATGTCAAAGTATTATCCTGAATAATTTATTCTATTAATTATTGCTATCCTAAATTTCTGTCAAGGTAGACCCGGATACTTCTCGAAAATAAAAAATATACTAAAAACCTTATGTATCAGTAATTATAAAATTTTAAAGTTGTTAAGTAACGAAAAAAAATAATACTTGTAAGATAATTTTTTTAGTGATCGTTGATCATGATTTTCCACATGTTTGATCTGAAATGTGGGCAACATTAAAAAAAATCTGGTGCGACTTTTACTTACCTCCATTATTTACATCAATTCAAGAATTTTTAAACCAATTTACTAACAAAAATAAATTGTTAAAGGATTATTTAAATTGGATTTTAAAAGAAATGTGTGTTTAATAAAATAATCTTTTATATTTTTATCCACCACAATCAGTTTGTTTTATCGGCTTTTCATCACTCTCCGTTAACGTTTGCAATAATATGTATTAGATAATATTGTTTCTAAAATCTTTAGCATTCCAACGGTATATTATACATGTATATTACGGTTACTAAGTTCAATAACAAAAATTTCATTTAAAAAAATATTTTTGCAGTTTTCTCGTTTATTTGGATATCGAATTCGTTCAACTTATATATTTACCTGTTTTTCAGCAATGCTAATCAGATAATATTGGCAATTTCATAAAAACAACAAAATTAAAGATACTTTAGAGGAAGAAATTTTAAAATATCGCCATTTAAGTCCTGTCAGTCTATTTCAATCAGAATGAAACCTACATGATATTAAAGCCCATTCAATTTTATATATAGTGAGTTTAATCAAAGTCGCTAGAGCCGTTTTCGATTATCATATTAACCTAATATTATAATAAATCTACCTATCATAATAAAGTCCATTAAATTTTACATCGATAGAGAAAATCGTAAAAAGGTGCAAAATGCATGGTATAAAGTGGCTCTTCTATTAAGCTGATTTTGATAAAAAAGGTTATGTAACGTCTCGGGCGTACAGTTGTCTTAAATATGAAATTTCAGTTTCTCGCGGGAGTTACCACACACGGACACAAACACACATACACACACACACACACACAGACCAGAATAACAAAACTTGAAGTAATTTTCGTTGGATAATTAACTGAAAATATAATGAACAAAACGTCAACGTTAAGTTGACAAACTATAGCTCAACTAGCCCCAACCCGGAATTTCAAAGAAAAAGCGAGGTTGTAAAAAAAATCATAAGAATTATACCCAGATAAACTCCACATATCAAAAGTACAATAATTATATGACAGGTTAACAGTTACCTGATTAAAATCAGATAAATATTGACTAATACGGGTGAAAACTTGTGATCAACGACGTTTTTACTTTTTGGTCACAAACTAAAGAAAACACACGAGCGCTTCACTTGCTCCTCCAGCCGCCATTAGCGATCGCGTGATGATTATCTCTCCCATGACTCTTTTTTTTTTCGTCATAAGATGCCTATGCGTACGGTGAATAGTTTGCGAGATATTTCAATTGCCCAACTTGCCCCCAATGCTCAATTAGCCCAGCTCTGCCCAATGTTTTGTATTTATGGGAAATATTAATATTTTAAGATACAAAGTGAATCTTAAATATTTAAATGTTCTTCTTCGGTTGGTGGGAAAGACCTTGGAGGCCCTTGGCCGCGCGGTATGGTTTATATTCCACACCGCGATACTCGATGATATTTTATAGGGTAGGGTCATCATTTCCTACGCCTATTTTTGTGGGTGGCTATCAATTAGCTGACGGGTCCCACATACACGGAGGAGATGGTGAGTGAATCCCCATTTATTTATATGCTTGAAAAAAGTCCTCCTGGGACTGGGATTCGAGCTCACAACTTCAGCGTGGCAGGCTAGCGCGCTAACCACTCAGCCACGGGCTCCCCTAAATATTTAAATGTTAGAAGAGTAATTATAAACTATTAGTATAGTTTATTAGTCAATCTCAAACAATATCTTTGGACTAAGACATCGCTTTTCAAACCACGACTCTTACGCGGACAAAATCCAACTAATTCTAAGTTTTTTCTCTCTAAAGGTTATTTTATTTTTATTTTTTTTTTATTATTATTATTTTTATTCATTGGCTTAAACCACTTGGGTCATTTTCGCCATAAATCAAGGATTAAATATTATAGTTTATTGTACAAGTCTGACTGTCGTAGGAAGTCAAAACGTTTTGCAGTGGTCTGTATGTTGTCTTGTTGGTAAGTCATAAAAGTCTCTTTTATTTTATGCATTTGAAAGATATTTTGAGTAAATTTGATTGATTATCTACGTTATAATTGATACATCCATCTATATTTAAATAAAGAAAACATTTATAAATAAAACATTCATTTTAAAAGGGTCATTTCATACAGGTCAATTAGCAAAACCAGCGGCGTTATCGCTTTGCCTAGAAGATCGGTGTTTAGTAATTTCAGATTAATTTGCGGCCATTTTCGTGAAATCTGCAGGCACGAGGGGTTATTGTGGGCACGGAAGAACAATGAGCTATTTTTGTTGGAAAAACTACCTACTGGTGGAACACCGTATTAAGTACAAAAATCATTTCATAATATTTATTATTCTTCCTTTTCGTTTATAATTTTTTTTTTTAATTTCATTTACCATAAATCGATTTCAAACTAATCAAAGCTTTATTTTATGCTACGATAAGAACGAATTTTTCCAAGGTCTCAATTAATTTTTATATTTCAACATACCTCTTAAAACGTTACTGATTATCTTCAATGTTATAGCTAAATGATGCTTTTATCCCAGTTTTTCGCATTATAAAATTTGTACATATATCAAAGCATTGACTCAAACCCATAAGGCTAAATGCCAATAACGTTTAAAAATACCATTTTAGCCATTTTCGTTGGCTAGGCCTATTATTTTTTTTTTTTTTTTAAATTATGAAATTAATTTTTACTTTTACTTACTATATAAAGTCAGGGAAAGTATTGCGATCGTGAAAATTTTCGATTTCCAGTTTTCAACGGAAATTCACATTTTAGGGTCTCCTGAGTCCAAATAACCAAGTCCCGCAAAAAGGTCTGTGTGTGTGTGGGAACTCCCGGGCGGAAACGAATTTGTCTAAAATTTCATATTTAAGACAACTGTAAGACAAAGATGTTAAAAAACTTTTTCATCAAATTCGGCTAACCAGAAGAGCCACTTTATACCATGCACTTTTGCACCTTTTTTACGATTTTCTCGAAAGCGGTTCCGACGATTTTGATTAAACTCTCTATATCGATGTAAAATTTAATGGGCTTTAATATCATGTAGGTTTTATTTGGATAGAAATGGTCTGACAGGGCTTAAATGAAGATATTTTAAATTTTCTTTCTCTAAAGTACCTTTAATTTTGTAGATTCAATTATAATAACTAGATTATCTTGTTAACGCTGATGAAAAACTGGTAAATATATAAATTGAATAAATTCGATACCCAACTAAAGGAGACAACAGAAAAAAATATTTTTTTAATGCAATTTTTCATTTTTGAACATAAGAGCAGTAATATACATGTATGATATACCATTGGAAAGCTAAAGATTTTAGAAAAATTATCATCTCATACACAAGCTTTTAAAAGTTAATAGAGAGTGATGAAATGAACATAAAACTAACTGATTATTTTAGATAATAATATAATAGATTTTTGAATCAAACACATGTTTCTATAGAAATTTAATTTATTTAATTCTTTAATAGTTTCACGTATTTTTAACTCTAACTCTATTTGAAAATTCTTTCATTGATTTTTCAATTTGATGTAAGTGAAAGTCGTGTGTTGCCCGCACCAGATTTTTACTTTTATTTGATTGTTACGTGTGTGTGTGTGTGTGTGTGTGTGTGTGTGTGTGTGTGTGTGTGGTAACTCCCGGGCGGAAACTGTAAGTCCTATGAAACTGAAATTTCATAATTAAGACAAATATACGCCCGAGACGTTACAAAACCTTTTTCATCAAAATGAGCGTACCAGAAGAGCCACTTTATACCATGCATTTTGCACCTTTTTTTGATTTTCTTGAAAACGATTTCGACGATTTTGATTAAACTCGCTATATCGATGTAAAATTTAATGGGCTTTAATATCATGTAGGTTTCATTTGGATTAAAATGGTTTGACAGGGCTTAAATGCCGATATTTTAAATTTCCTTTATCTAAAGTATCTTTATTTTATCGAGTCTATAAAAATAACTATATTACCTTGTTACCACTGATGAAAAACAGGTAAATATATAAATTGAATAAATTCGATACCCAACTAAAGGAGACAACAGAAAAAAATATTTTTTTAATGCAATTTTTCATTTTTGAACATAAGAGCAGTAATATACATGTATGATATACCATTGGAAAGCTAAAGATTTTAGAAAAATTATCATCTCATACACAAGCTTTTAAAAGTTAATAGAGAGTGATGAAATGAACATAAAACTAACTGATTATTTTAGATAATAATATAATAGATTTTTTAATCAAACACATGTTTCTATAGAAATTTAATTTATTTAATTCTTTAATAGTTTCACGTATTTTTAACTCTAACTCTATTTGAAAATTCTTTCATTGATTTTTCAATTTGATGTAAGTGAAAGTCGTGTGTTGCCCGCACCAGATTTTTACTTTTATTTGATTGTTACGTGGTGTGTGTGTGTGTGTGTGTGTGTGTGTGTGTGTGTGTGTGTACTCCGGGGAAACTAACTCCGGGCGGAAACTGAGCCACTAAGTCCTATGAACTGAAATTTCATAATTAAGACAAAATACGCCGGAACTTACAAAACCTTTTTCATCAAAATGAGGTTCAGAAGAGCCACTTTATACCATGCATTTTGCACCTTTTTTTTGATTTTTCTTGAAAACGATTTCGACGATTTTGATTAAACTCGCTATATCGATGTAAAATTTAATGGGCTTTAATATCATGTAGGTTTCATTTGGATTTAAAATGGTTTGACAGGGCTTATAATGCCGATATTTTAAATTTCTTTATCTAAATGTATTCTTTAATTTTATCGAGTCATATAAAAATAACTATATTACTTCTTGTTACACTGATGAAAAAACAGGTAAATATATAAATTGAATAAATTCGATACTCAACTAAAGGAGAAAACTGAAAAAAATATATTTTTTATGCAATTAATTGTTTTTGAACATAAGAGCAGTAATATACATGTATGATATACCGTTGGAAAGCTAAAGATTTTAGTAAAAATATTATCTCATACACAACTTTAAAAGTTAATAGAGAGTGATGAAAAAAGATAAAACTAACTGATTATTTTAGATAATAATATAATAGATTTTTTAATAAAACATATGTTTCTATATAAATTCAATTTAATTAATTCTTTGATAGTTTCACGTATGTTTATCTCTAACTGTATTTGAAAATTCTTTCATTGATTTCAAAATAGAGGTAAGTAAAGTCGTGTGTTGCCCGCACCAGATTTTTTTTTTTTTAATGGCGATACTTTTATTAAAATTTTTAACTTAATTTTGTATCCTACATAACTTTAAGACGCACTCTTGGTTACATATACTCGTACATCGAAATTAGCAACAGAAAATAAAATTGTGTATGTGTGTAAGTCTAGTTCGCGGAATTGCGGAGTTTGTACCCTGTGAAAATAATTGAGTTGATAGCTTTGCGGAGACTCAAATAGGCGCGTAAAGTTGTTGGGCTCGGTGAGGAACGGATTCCCAGAAAGTTGGTATTCGCTGAACCGACTGGTAGGCGGCCGAAAGGTAGGCCGAAGCGGCGATGGGAGGATTGCATAAAGGCTGATCTCGGGGGCTTGGGCTTGACGGTGAACATTGGACGAGTCTGTGCAGGCGAAGTTTGGTGGTATCGGCATCGAACCTTCGGGTTCGGTAAACCTATTATTATTATTATTTCAACATATCTTTAAAACGTTACAGATTATCTTCGATGTTAAAGCTAAATAATGCTTTTATCCCACAGTTTTTTTCATTATAAAATTTGTACATAAGTCAAAGCATTGACTCAAACCCATAAGGCTAAATGCCAATAACGTTTAAAAATACCATTTTAGCCGTTTTCTTAGCCTATTATTTTTTTTTTTTAATTATGAAATTATTATTTTTTTTTAATGGCGATACTTTTATTAAAATTTTTAAAACCATAAGGCTAAATGCCAATAACGTTTAAAAATACCATGTTAGCCGTTTTCTTGGCCAATTATTTTTTTTTTTTAATTATGAAATTATTATTTTTTTTTTTAATGGCGATACTTTTATTAAAATTTTTAACTTAATTTTGTATTCTACATAACTTAAAGACGCAATCTTGTTTACATATACTCCGAAATCAGCAACAGAATTAAAAATGTGTAAGTGTGTAAGTCTAGTTCAAAAACCACGATTCAATTAAAAATGATTTTACCATATTTTAGTAAGATAGGGCCAGAGATTTTAAAGCAAGTTTTTCACTGAGATAGAATACAGGGCTGTAATGTTTTGGTTTGCATTTTACAACCTTTTTTTTTTTTTTTACAGTCCTAGATTAAATGGAGAGTGACTGTAAAAAAATCAACACAAGTTGTTATTAATTATTTCTTCTTTTAGTTTATTACATGAAATCTCGGGGAGTTTTGTCGAAAACAAAATATTTAATAAGAATGGAAGCATAGTTGACTGTAGACAGATATAGAGAAGTTGGTTCAGAATGCAGCCATAGAAACTCTTCAATTAAGTAAAGTTAATTTATTGTGATAACGTCTCGGCCTAAATGTTAGGCCTTTTTCAGGGCTATGGAAAACAAAATATAACAATCGGTCTTTTTATAAAGTAAAAAATATTTCTAGAAAGTACTTTACATAATGTAAATGGCAATATTCATTATTTATATATTTCTTTTCTATTTTTATTTACTTATTATTTACTAAATATGACTTTTCTTTACACCCTCTTCTTTAAAAGTATGATTCTATGGATATTTTTTTCTTTATTTACTGTTCAAAAAAAAAAAAAAAACTGTTCGTATATATATTTTTTTCATAGCTTAAATTTAGACCGAATCGTTTACACTCATTTTCACAAACGAAAATCATTTCAATATTTCTATGACTGCACAACAATCCACTTCTCATAAACATTTTACGCATGTTTCGAATAGCTTTGTGAGCATTGTAAATATAAACTATCTTTTGAATGGTAAGCGAAAGCTTGTTTGATGCGCATCCCCGGATTTTTTTTTTATTTGGTCTTTTAAATTTATGTCAGTTCAAATTTACGCAATGAATTGATTCCATTTTCCTTCTCTTAACTAATAAGGTTTAGAAAAACTTTTGGATCAATGTTGTTAATTTAGAACGAGGAGATAAATAATTAAAGCTATTTTTACAGAATTCTAAGATGTAAAAAAAAAAAAAAAAAGAAGGAAACATTCGAAACATTATATTCGGCGCCTCCACAAATTTTGCTAATTGCAATCATCCGTTACTCCAGGATTGTAACTTACAATTTACAACACCATAAATCCAGTGGAGACCGATTTATGGAAAATAATTTGAGGCCATTAAAATGATAAAAACGTCTCAGTGGTTTTGGTAAAGGATTCTGTAGCCTGGCCAGGGATTTCTTATTTAAGGCTATTTTTATTGTCAGTGATTTAAATGACCGACACATGCGAGTTTTTTTGGTGTTATGCGTTCTGTAGTTTTGTTTTATTTCTGAGAGAATTAATGAATTTCGGTTTAACAATGGCAAATTGATTGTCCCTTCGTTAGTGCGGACTTTTATTTTTATTTATATTTTTTTTCTCAATCTGTTAGCATAATTTATGCTAGGAGTTACATTGTGTTAGTACGTATCCAACTTAACACGCTGATAAAATGTTATTTATCTTTAATGAACAAATACAATACTAAATCATCATTAATGTTTTGCAATCACATTTTCAATTAATTTTTTAACTGTAATTTAAAACTAAAATGTTCTGTCATTAACTAAACAATAATTAAAACAGATGCAGAGCTAAATTTTAATAATTAAACATTACAAAACACTTATAAAATATTCTGTTTAAATATTTTAGTGATTTTTATTCTTTATTTAGTTATTTTCATGATCTCATTATTTTTTTTAAACTCACTTTTTTACTTAAAACCCTAGTTCATTTAAATTTAAAAAAAATACAACAAATCTATAATTATGACAACTGAACTAAACAAATTTAGGACTACTTTTATAGTCCAATTTTATTTTATTAATGAGATTGATTTATTTATTTTATTTTTTTTAAATCATACTTTTTTTTGTTTTCTTCATTTTTTTTAAAGATAATAATTTTTAAAACGTATTTTTATAGCTATAATACTAGACAGTTTTAAAAATGTTTTAAAGCTTCATTCGGGACATCTTTACAGACAACAATAAAGTAACATTATAGCTATATATAATGGAACAAAAAAAAATTAGACAAACACAAATATATGATAATTGCAGCCGGCATGGAAGATTCTGGCGCTTCGCTTTCAATTACAATCACATGAGAGTAAGTGGGAGCTGATTACAATTACAAAGGTGCCTTTATAATGAATTTTTTTTTGTTTATACTTATTATTTTGTAAATAGTTCAAGAATGTATTAATGAAGAACTATTATTACTGTACCAATTAAGACAAGTTGTAATATTACTAATAATAATAATAGGCTTACCGAACCCGAAGGTTCAATGCCGATACCACCAAACTTCGCCTGCACAGACTTGTCCAATGTTCGCCAGTCAAGCCCAAGCCCCCGAGATCAGCCTTAATGCAATCCTCCCATCGACGCTTCGGCCTACCTTTCGGACGCCTACCCGTCGGTTCAGCGAATACCAACATTTCTCGGAATCCGTTCGTCACGCGCCCATTTGAGTCTCCGCGATGCTATCGACTCATTATATTCACAGGATACAAAGTCGCAATTCCGCGTTTGTTCAACTTTCTAAACTCCCCAGAGGCCTCATCTCTCTTCGGACCAAATATTTTCGAAATATTTCCAAATATACCTTATTTTCGAAAACCCTAAGCCGTTGTTCATCCTTAAAGTAAGCGGCCACGTTTCACATCCGTAAAGAACCGTCGGAAGAATAATGGTTTTATAAATTCTAACCCTTTAAGTTTTTAGACAGAAGCCGCGAGCTAAGTAATTTAGTAACTGAATAATAACACACATTTCCCAACTTTAACCGGAACTTTATTTCTTCCTGGAATTCATTTTTTCTTGTTATCATTGAACCTAAATACTTGAATTTCTCTATGTGTTCAAAAGTATGCCTCGATTTATTAATATCATCAAGATCCCACCATTTCTGATACTAATCATATATTTCATCTTATTGGAATTTAATTCGAGACCTGTTTGTTTACCGGTTTTATTAACACACTTGTATTTTATATTACTGAATTTAATTTATTTGTATTTATTAACTGAATTTAATTTATTATTAATATATATTACTGAATTTAATTTATTATTAATATATATTGTAACATTACTGAAACAATTTTCGAATAGGATTGAAATGGACTATTAAATCAGAAAAAACAAATTAACATTAATTCGTAAAAATATTCACATTTTTGATTGAAAGTTGTTGGTTTTAATTATTGAAGCTATGTAATACTAGTGAGGTATAAATGATCAAAATAAAAATGTACTAAGGCAGAAAATCAATTTCGTTTATACAAAAATCCACAGATATTTAACACATGGAGGCAAACGCACAATTTAAAAAAATTATATGTTATACCGTCCCGTAATTCACAAATCATGGTGAAATAAATTCTATAAAGTGCTCACACAGATAACGCCGAGAAACGCAAACACCCTGTATTTATGAGATTCGCAGAAAACTTCAGAAGAGTTTTGAAATATTAGGAAAATAAATATCGCCATTTCACTTCTCAGCACGCAGTTTATTCTACTGCTTGTGATTTACTAATACGTAGGAGTTTCATAAAAATAATTCTTTATCATTAAATTATAATTTATTTAAACAATATCGCTTTATTTTATATAAATATAAATATATGAAGTATAATAGTTTTAAAATTCTTATCGTTAAATAAATAATGTTAAAACAAATATACTTGTTTAATAGCTAATGAAAATATCTGTTTAGATGAGCCTATCAACATAATGAAGAATCAATTAAAATATTTCTCTGTTTAGTTATATTTGGATTTTTAAAAATAATTCAGGCTATAATTAAAAATAATCCCGCGTACATAACAAACACCTAAAATTAACATATAATTAGACTACAGAATGCATCAAGTCTGAGCATTGTGGTAAGTTGTAAGACTTATAAAAATTAAAATAGATAGTCAAATATTAAGCGGATCTAACTACTAACTTTATATTTTATATCACATAACACAAACAAATTAAAATAATTTTCACTATGAAAAAAAAAAGATAAATTAAAAAAACAAAATTTTTAACAATGTGGAATAAAAAATTTTTCTGTAGTTAACCTTACCACACACTAAAAAAGAAAAGAAAAGATCACTGTAATTTGAATAATTATTACTTTAATTAGATATCTTTTTTGGACAGATAATCTAATTTATGTTGAAATATTAAACGATGGTTTGTTATAATAGCAATTTAGTTACCATAAATGGCACAAGAGATCGCTAGTGAACCATGAACAGAACCCATCAACTGATGATATAGCCGAAGTGATACCACTTAAAAAATATTGCTATCATTTATATAATATTATATATATATATATATATATATATATATATATATATATATATATATATATATAATAATATACATATATACAAACCAATATCTAAGTAATATAATACCTATTTGCAGCATCGAAACTGGGAAAATTAAAAGAAAATGTATATTTTAAAATATCAGAAACTCTAATGACAGACTTAAACAAATAATTATATAAAAATAATTACATAGAAACTTTAATTAGGCCAATTATAATTGATTATGAGAGTAAAGCAAAGTACAAGGAAAAGCCAAGTGAATTAGGGAAAACTGGACTATAATTTATATCAGATTGTATAGAATTACCTTAAGCTCACTCTCATAAAATAAAAAAAAATGTTATGCAATATTGTTTGTTTCTTCCTCCAATTACAAGCTAAAGTCCCTATTATTTATTTGAATCAGCTACTTATTAAATAGATAGATAGATTGATAAATAGATAGCTAGATAGAAAAGTCTTTTTATCATAAAAAAATTAAGTAAATAAAGATAAACAATTTACAAATTACAAAATAAAATTAATTTTTTCAAATATTTTTAAAACTAAAATCAGACGCACTGCAGGGTCTATTGACCGTCTGTGGAGTCAGTATTTATGAAAAAAATTGTTCTTTAATCTATTTATATTCCTGTATGAATGTGGTATCACATCATTATTGCTATTCTTCATTTTAAAACAAATTGTAATATATCTGAATAAAAATCGAGAAAAATAATCCATAAATATAATTATCTATTAAATTCATATTTATATTTAAACACGTTATATATACATACAATAAAACATAAAAGATAGAATCCGCAAGCATACTAAACATTTATTAAATATTAAACTAAATTTACCTGCTATTGAGACACATCATAAATTTTTCTTCCTTCTTTATTTTCTTATTAAATAAATTTATATATTACACGTAATATTGAATAAAACAATAAACTAAAAGCTACTTAGGGAACTATACGGCAATACTTAAAACAAATAAACACTTGACTAATTAAAATTAAAATAATCAACTCTCGTATTTGTACCGCACCGAAGCTAATAATATACTGAAGTAAGAATGGTATTGCCACAGGAAGTTGGGTCCGATAATTAGATTATAGAGAATGCAGACATCTGATTGGTTTCCCCCACTCTGCTCCTGTACAGTCTTATTTTCTAAAAAATGTAAACACTTCAGATTATTAACTTGGTACTTCTTCATAGGCTCAGAGAATTCTTCTTATTTATATTTTATATATATTATATTCTAACTTATTTTATATAATAAACATGAATAATTATCTTGCGAAATAACAAATATAATATATATATATATATATATATATATATATATATATATATATATATATATATATATATATATAAAATTACTTATTATATTATTGTATTACATTTCTGTAAATTTAATAAATGTAAACATCAGATTATACTTGGTACTGAAATCTCCTATAGTGTGGTGGCTAGTCTAACTGCCTTCTATGCTCAAAATCACGGCCTCAAACCCGGCAGATAGCCAAAGGTTTTTTTTTTTTAAAGTAAGGTATATCAGGCTTGGTTATATCATCCTTCGAAGGGGACGTAAATTAGCGGTCCCGAGCCTGTGCGATTATTATTGCGATTGGAGTTTTAAAATAAATCCCAACAAATGACACCAAATCACCTTTACCCTTCGTTGCAAACCGAAGACTTCCTATATGGTATAGCCCGTGATAGATACTCCTCTTTTCATTCTAAACTCCCTGCCCACACAAACCCACTTGTCTGAAATTTATATTCCTTATATATCCCTGATAACCCTCCGAGGCGACTGAAAAGAAGGTGATCTCGGGACTTACTGCTTTAAAATAGTTAGTGAAGTGCACTCCCTGGGTAGTTCTTTCTCAAGACATTTTCATGACTTTTTTTGTCACTCATTGTGTTCTTTAATACAGTTTTAAAGTACTATAAATAAATTAATTTAAAAAAAATTAAAAAATGAATGCATACAAATATATAAAAGAGCTTTTATTAAAAAAAATTACTTATAATATCATGATATAGAAGGTTGTACACAAAGGAGATTTTCCACTCTCATTGATCCTCTTCTGCTGCTTTTCTGATAATATCATGGTTTATTCCACCCCATATGTGTAATAATCAAAACCATTATTTTTTTTTCTAAATCACTGACACTAATAATTATAAGAAAATCCATCTAATGCATACCAATTACCCAGGCGATATACTGCCCAGAAGGCTCTACGGGCATTAAAATCACCATATCTCGACCATAACTCTCAAAAAGAATTCCCAGAGATAATTTCATTATGTTAGTTATTCCTAAGCTTGGAAATCTTTCCGGTAGTGGCCATTTAGTAAGTAACTTGGAAGAGGGACTAATGAAATTTGTGCCGAGGGGCAGAGAGGTGGGAAGTGGTCATATCATATATCGCACCTACCTTACAGTAGCTTCTGTGATTAAACTCATTTATATAGTGGCTTGCAAACCTCACTAATTCAACCCCTGCCGGGAACAGATAAGCTATTCCGGTCTTAACTTGTTTTATCTCTGGGGTAGTTCAGAAAATTTAGTATTATTGAGCAACATAGATGTGTAAAAAAAAAAAAAAAAAAAAAAGAAGATTTCGGGGTTTTATATTAGACATATGATTCTATAAGTAAGATATTGATTACAATAATATGAAAATCTGGTGAGAGCAACACAAAACTTTTATTAAAGTATTAAATAAATTTGAAGTTCATAAAGGTATATGCCCAATTCATCAGTTCACCTTCCGTCCACAACTTTGTATATAAGGATACATTTGTTTCTAAAACCCTCAGCTTTCTAGTAGTATATTATACATCTATATTACTGTTCTAATGATCGGGAAAAAATACTACCTAAAAAAATACTTTTGATTTATACTCATTTAGTTAGATATGAAATTTGAGGAACTTGAATATTTATCCGAGTTTTTTCAATTACCTTTTAGTGGATGCTTCATCCTGTAGAGGGTACTTCACAGATAGCGCTAGCAGCAGCTACTTGGGTCTCCGGCCGAATATAAGAAGACGCTATATTCTATAATATTTATACCGTTGTAAAAAATTGTATCCATGTTACTGATTTATGAAAGTAAATAAACCATACAAGGTTTGACCTAAGACCAAGACACTAGTCTGGTAGAGAAGCTCACACTATCAATTATTGACATTGTGGACTAATATCCTAAAGAGCTATCACAGCTCTACAGATCACCTACCTGCTTTTACCAGATGGTATCTCTGCCTTTGTCTCTAAAGTATGGTCTATCTTTATTTCTCATCATTCATTTAGCTTTTCTCCCAATCCACCCTTCCCCCCTCATAGGATAGGGTGTATGGCTTCTACCCATGTGAACCTAACCGCTGCTGTTGAGCTTCTACCTCACGGGGCATTTCCGTCCTTACCATTCCCCTTTGCTAATTGGTAGGTACGGGTTCACTCCTACCTGGCAGAGCATGCACCTGGGATTAGGGTGCTGTGGTCCATGATTCTACTACGGCAGGCACCTACTTTCCACCTTACTCTCTTCCTTGCATGAAAACGCAATTTTCGAGGCCTTCTGTGACCCTTTCTTGTCCATTATAATAACCATACCTCGACAACCTTTTTATGAAATATATAGTAAGAAAAAGTACTACGATTATGAAAATTTTCGAATTTCCTTTTCAACGAAAATACACGTCTTAGTGATCCCTGACTTCGAATACAAACAAAGTTACTAAGAGTATTGTGTGTGTGTCCCGGTGAGTGTGTAGTAAGTCTAACACGAAAACTAAAATTCGTACGAAACTGAAATTCCATATTTAATAAATTTATAAACACAAGATATTACAGTACGTTTTTCATTAAAATCGGCGAGCCAGATGGGCCACACCATTTTCCACCTTTTTACGATTTTCACAAAAACTGCTCATAAGATTTTTAGTTAACCTATAACGATACTGATACAAAATTTAATGGGCTTTATATTCATATAGATTTAAATTGTATTGAAGAATATAGTCGACTGTAGAAACTATTATAGGTGGAATAGTCAGGAATCAGTCATTTTTTGAAAAACATTTTAAATTTTGCCAACGTTTCGGCTCAAGCTTGAGAGCCATCATCAGGGCATTACTGAGCCACGTCCAAGTATAAACTTATAATTATATAAAAATTATGCTAGGACATGGCTCAGTAATACCCTGATGATGGCTCACAAGCTTGTGCCGAAACGTTGGCAAAATTTAAATTTTTTTTTCAAAAAATGACTGATTCCACCTATAATACCATATAGCTTTAAATCAGAATGTTTGAATAGTGTGATTGGGCTGAATTTTTGGATTTTCTTTCTCTAAAGTGCCTATAATTTTGTAAAATCGAAATAAAATAAAAATATCCTCTTATTAGCATTTATAAAAACTGGGTATATTTATAAGTTTAACGAATTCGATATTTAATAACTCGTGAATTAATTTCTAACAACTGGAGTGAGTGTAAGTCATGTGTTGCCCGCACCAGATTATTTTTTAATACTAATAAGACGGTAAGGTTATTTTTTTTTAATCTACAAAGGCAAAGGAGCTTTAAAGTAAGACCATTTTAAATATGGGCAATTAAGTCCTGTCAGATTATTTCAGTCAGAATGAAACCTACGTTATATTAAAACCCATTAAAGTTTGCATCAATAAAGGTAGTCTAATCAAAATCGTTACAGGCGTTCTTTATTTAATCTTAAAAAGGTGCAATATGCATGTTATAAAATGGTTCTTTTGGTTCACCGATTTCGTTGAAAAAGTTACTGAAACACCTCAGGCGTATACGTTCCTAAATATTAAATTTCCTTTTGATAGGGCTTATCTTTTTCGACCAAGACTTCCCACATTCACAAAGACACACTAACCTTATTGCGAGACTGAATCATTTTTTCTTTCACTTTACTTAAAAACAAAATTATATGGATCTGACTTATTTTAGCGAAGATACTAAATTAATAAATTTATCTTAGCATATTGGTTTCCTAGTTTCGTAAATAGTTCTCTAGTGCAATAGTTGTAGATTTTTTTTTTTTTTTGTTTTAATGATTTCAAGCGGATAAAAAGGTTGCGATTTAAGAATATAATAGAAATAATTTCTGAACCATAAAAAAAAAAGTATCAAAATCAAGAGGTATGGAGTAATTAAGGTAAGCCAAGTTCTACTGGTATATAATTTGAAATTCGAGCGAATAAAACAAATTTATCATTAAAAAACTCTCATAAAATAATGACACTACATTAATTCTAGAAGAGAAATAGTTAATTAGTAACTGATTATCTGATAATGAAGTCATATGTGCATAATAGTTAAATGTTCCATAAATGCAAAAAAATCTGGTGCGGGCAACACACGACTTTCACTTACATCAATTTGAAAAATCAATGAAAGAATTTTCAAATAGAGTTAGAGTTAAAAATACGTGAAACTATTAAAGAATTAAATAAATTTAATTTATATAGAAACATGCGTTTTATTAAAAAAATCTTTTATTTTATTATCTAAAATAATCAGTTAGTTTTATCTTCTTCTCATCAATCTCTATTAACTTCTAAAAGCTTGTGTATGAGATGATATTTTTTCTAAAATCTTTAGCTTTCCAATGGTATATCATACATATGTATATTACTGCTCTTATGTTCAAAAACGAAAAATTGCATTAAAAAAAATATTTTTCTGTTTTCTCCTTTAGTTGGGTATCGGATTTATTCAATTTATATATTTACCTGTTTTTCATCAGCGTTGACAAGATAATCTAGTTATTATTATTGAATCTACAAAATTAAAGGTACTTTAGGGGAAGAAAATTTAAAATATCGGTATTTAAGCCCTGTCAGACCATTTTTATCCAAATAAAACTTACATGATTTAATCAAAATCGTCGGAACCGTTTTCGAGAAAATCGAAAAAAGGTGCAAAATGCATGGTATAAAGTGCCTCTTCTGGTAAGCTCGTTTTGATTAAAAAAGTTTTGTCACGTCTCGGGCGTATAGTTAATAATAAATATGAAATTTCAGTTTCATAGGACTTATTGTTTCCGCCTGGGAGTTACCACACACACACACACATACACACACACACACACACCCACACACACACGCACGCACACATACACACACAGACCTTTTTTCGGGACTTGGTTATTTGGACTCAGGGGACCCTAAAACGTGTATTTTCGTTGAAAACTTGAATTCGAAAATTTTCACGATCACAATACTTCCCCTTACTATATCTAGTAAGTGAAAGTAATAAAAATCGTAATCTAGAAAAAAAAAATTATTGTAGGTTTGATTCTAAAAAAAAAAAAAAAAATTGTTGGGTAGGTTTTTGTTTCCAGATTTTTCCTACTGTTCTAAATGTAACATAGGCTACAATTACCATTACCCCTACTGTAAATATCACGTAAAGGTATCATGTAATCGGTGCAATTACCACAACATGTATAAAGTATGAGGCATGTGGCCATTTGTAAAATATTAAAAAAATAAAAATCGTAATAAAAAAAATGTAGGTTCCATAAATGCATATCGATTAACACAATATGAAATTTTTGCTAGCGAAGTCGTAGGTTATAGTGGGTTAAATTGGTGAACCCTCCCCCCCTGTGATGTCTCGAAACAGTTTTTTTTTTTTTTTTTAATACAAAATCAAATAGCTATTTTATTTTATTTTTTAAATACAACGAAAACGATTTTTTTTTCTGATGTGATTATGCAAAATTATGTAATTTGTAGTGTTAAAAACGTAGTATAATCAGTGAGTCAACTGTTAGTGGTCTTCCATCCGTTAAATTACGCCTGGGATCGGTCTCCGCTCAAATTAGTGTGATTAAGAGCCGTGAAATGTTTAAATGAGAAGTAATTAAGAATGTGTGATCAACAGGGCCCATGATAGGGTTGCAACTTTTATACTGACTTTTAACTACTTACGCTTTTAGAAATTATATTTACTATATTTCATTTTTTGGGGATGGTTTTGAGCCAACTGCTATGCAAGGAGATGGTTTTGCTAAAGACATTTTTTTTGGCATTTGAGAAAAACTTATCAAACAGACTCAGCATTAATTATTGGAATCCAATGTCATTAAAAAGAAAAAGTTTATTATCCTGGGACAAGTTCCTTTAGTATAACAATTTAAATAATACAGAAGCTGGCTTCATAGTAAATATAAAAACAATTAACAAATACTAATTAAAAATATGCATATGCAAATGAGAAAGAAACAAATTAAACTAGAACTTTATTTACGAATCCATTGTGATTGGTGGTTATGAGATGATTAAATAAGCGAGATAGGAAGATTTTAGAGTGACGGATAGAAAGACTAACAGGATTTCATAGGGTTGAAGATCAGGTAAGAGAAGATCAGTCGAAATGCCGAGATCGGTGGGCCTTAGTGTATAAATCTGAAGGCCTAGAGCGTGTATAACAGGGACAGACAATTTGAACTGTAGAAGATTAAAAATGTATGATGGACGGGGGGATTGGATAACTATATATAATATATATATATATATATATATATATATATATATATATATATATATATAACTAATAGTTGGGACTATTAGAAGTGTACAGCCACCTTAACTTGTCCTAAAATTGGGAGACAAATGTGTACCTCAGGACCCCGAAGATGAATCCAACAAATCAATTAATTAAACATTTTATTTTTACCTCGAGATTCTCAAAAGACCACTGAAGTAGTCGAAGTGAGGGATTATTAGAGAGGTAGAAGTTTTCTAGTTTCATACAGGAATAGGTAACGAAGGGAATCCAGTCGCATATAAGTAGAAAAGGTACGATGGGAGATTTCGGAAATATGATTTATGAAATATAGGGTTTGATCAAAGCTTACTTTCCAGATTTCTGACTGTAGAGTAGAACTTTATAGAATTATATCCCTTACTTCCTACTTTTATAGTATTACTATTTAGGAACAGGATTAGGATATGTGGAGTAGTTTTCAGAAGTTTGTTTGTTTGTTTTGGTTTTAAGGCGTAAAACCCTAAGGTCATCAACGTCTAGCTACTATATGTATATATTTAATGTGGAAGAACTATCAGGTAATAAATAATTGGAAAAAAATATTATAATTTAGACAATAATTAAAAATAAAATAATTAAAAACTGACCAGCAATGTATAACTTTATATTTGATTGATATTATAGTCTTTATAATTTAGATAAGAATGATTGCTTCTTTAGAAAATCAAAAACTAATTTAATGGTTTCCTCTCTATTACCCAATACTGTTGAAATATTTGAGTTTAGTCAAATTTTATTCAGGTGTAATGAGTAATATGGGCATTCTTGAAAAATATGCCGAATGGTGAGGGTTCCATCACAATGGCACTGGGGCACAGGCTGCTTAAGAAAAAGATACGAATGCGTTAGCCGCGAGTGTCCTATCCTCAGCCGGGTCAGAGTGCCTTCTCCTTGCGGCTGCTACGGCTAGAAAATGATGGGAGAATATTAAAATTGTTTTCGTTTTTTCAGCACTTAGTTCAACTTAACGCATTTATTTTGACTTTTTAACTGAAATTTATGTTTTAAACTCGAATTCGAAATAATCTAATATTCCGATCCAGTTTCTTATTAAATATTTTATATAAAAGTAAGTCAAAAATAAAACATTATGCAGGGAGATAATTTAGCGGATGTAAAGCTCAAGAGTCAAAGTTTTTTTTTTCCATTTATAGAGCTTGAGTTAGCCACAGGACGTTTTCCTGAAGGGTTGACCTACAGCGGATAATATAGCATTAATAATTATCCTTCCATAGACGAACATAAACCTTCGATATTAGTAGCTTAGTACATCAGCGCTCCCTCAATCTTTGTGTAACGTAGAAATGAAATACAGAAAAAATTCGATTGTTCAAATTATTTAAACGAAGGATGCCTTTAGGGAAAGGAGTATACAGAACGTCATCGGAAATTCACTGACGGAAACTCAATATATCACAATGTAATAAGGTTTTGATAGAAGATATGTAAAGCAGGAAGCTTAGAGGAAAATATCTAGAAATACAATTTCCCTGTAGTGTGCTGGCATTATTATTATTTTTTTTTAATATTTAAAATTTTTATTATCGATATAAATTCTCCTCAGTTATCGCTAAATCTTTCTCTCCTATATTTTTCATTAAATTGCTAACTCTATGTAAAAGTAAATAGGCTTCAACACCATGAACTTCTTATTCTTAATAAAATTGGCTCATTTAGGTTAAATCAGAATTATTTTAATTTGTTCTACTGAAGTATCTTTAATTTGTTTTGGAATAATAATTTATTTATAATTCACATCATAGAAGAAAAATGAAACTGATCATAACTAAGTGAAGGAGAAAACAGCATACCACATTATTTATTTATTTATTATATTTTTTTAGCATATAAAAATATATGTATAATATACCGTTGGAAAGATGTAGACTTTAGAAAAAATATTATCTGCAATTTTTTTTTTAAAAGCTGTAGAAGTCAATGCAGGCTGACAAAACACTCCTAAACTTCATGTGATTTTTGAAGATGATAATATCCATTTTAATATTATTCAAACTATAAATATAATATATATTATATATATATATATATATATATATATAAAATAAGCACATGTTATCAAATGTAAGTATATATAATATACGTTTTAATCGAAACTCAATGATTTTTTTTTTTTTTTTGTATGCTCTATATTTTGTCACGAATTCATTAAGAGCTTTATATTTCATATGTTGCTAATATGGCACGGATTATGTTTTGAAAATTCTTACTTCCTCTTAAATTCCTTATCATCCTCCAAGACGTCTGAACTGAAGATGGCCCCGAAACCTTATAGTTTAAAATATTTTTGAGGGTACTACCAGGGATACTTTCTTTACATGTGCATCATGCCTTTGTTTCACATTTTCCAAAAACTTACTCCATGTATGTTTGTTAATAAATTTAACAATAATAGGATATTAATTTTAATACATTTATAAAAATAAAAAATAAAATCATTTTATGAAGGTTTTA
Source organism: Piezodorus guildinii (assembly GCA_023052935.1). Taxonomy (NCBI): domain Eukaryota; kingdom Metazoa; phylum Arthropoda; class Insecta; order Hemiptera; family Pentatomidae; genus Piezodorus; species Piezodorus guildinii. Next base: position 154,848,533 of record CM041293.1, on the reverse strand, counting down.
TAATGGATTTTAACATGGAAGTTTAGTGAAAGTAGCGTTGATATTTTTATAATTTCTAACTACTCCAATATTATTTGAGCTAACACGTTAACACTACTTAAAAACTTAATCTAGATCTAAAGACGAATTAGCGAGTGTGGAGGCAACCAATTTAGGATAAACGAAAATGCTTTTAACGAATCGAAATGGTTTTACCTGTGGTGTGGTGGCCAGCATAACACATTACGGTTTTCCTCACTACAGTAACCCTGCGATGATTGCATTTATTTCTACGCGAACCATCTTGCGATACAACGCGTATTTTTATTACATAATATAAATTAAGTTACATAACATATTTTATAGATTCTATTGTTTTTCTATTGAAACTGTTTTTATCTATTTCCAAAATTTTAGATTTTCAATAACAAAAGAATTTTTGTTACATTGTTATGTGAATTTTTTATAATGTTTTTAAATTAGTATATTAAATAGTTGCATTTTGATGTAAGTTATTAATTATTGATGTATTTTAGTGAGTCCTAACGATGGAGAAGGCCCCCGAAATGTTGACTCGTTAAAGTTTACTTTTAAGAAGGGACATCTCCCATTGGCATTCGTCCCTACGACAAAAGCGAAGGGAAGAGGTTATCTTGGCGCGCCTGCGTATTGGACACACCCGACTAACTCACGGACATCTCATGGCACGGGAACCTCCTACGGAGTGCCCAACATGCGGTTGCCCAATCTCTGTTAAACACATTTTGACAGAGTGTAGGGCTTATGATAATCACAGAGCACGTATTGCAATTGAAACTGACTTACCAACCGTTTTACAAGACAACATACAGACAACTGCAAAACTTTTTGACTTCCTACGACAGACCGACTTGTACAATAGACTATAATATTTAATCCCTTTAACAAAGCGATTTAAGGCGAAAATGACCCAAGTGGTTTACGCCTAGGGAAAAAAAAAAAAAAAAAAAAAAAAAAAAAAGTTTACTGTAATGAACTTTTTTGGGAAGAAATAGAAACCAACTATTTTATTGATAATGAAACAAATGTTTTAAAAGAGTTGACTGCAAATATCATATGTTGCTCATATGATATACCATACCATACCATATAAATATTTCAAGTATATACAGGTAGGTCATTGATACAAAGTAGTAGCGTAAGTTAAGAGTAAAAAAAAAATTAATAAATAAAAAATACAAGATCATTCTATCTGCTATTTAAATTCCGAAATTCCTACCGAAGGGACTCCCACAAGTCCAGGAAAGCAGAAGGAGTGTTCGCGTAAATCTCTTGAAGGTCGCACACGGCCCGGTCGTTGCCAGGATATCTAAAGATAGATCGGCAAAGACCAGCATTACCATACGGTACTAAATATCGTACTCTTATGAACCATCGTTCTTTATCTGGTACTTGTAAATTATATCTTTCTGCATAACATTACCTCGCCCTGTGGGGTAGTATGTCGGAACTTCTAGAGTCGAATTACAGTAATATTGACGGCCTCACTATTACTGTCTAATACAATTTTCCTATGAAAGTAGAAATAATTAAATATAATAGGCATGTGCCAAATGTATAGTAATCGGTCTATTATAAGGAAGTATGGTCATTTATATAATTAAACTTAGTTAATTTTTATCCAATCAGTTTTAAAACCATAGATGGGACATTTTCAGGGATTTTTTAAATCATATAGCGTGGTCTTGTGTTCAGGTTCTAGTTTTGGCATAATAATTATTTATTCTATTATTAGAATCTTAGTACGACATCTGAGGAGGGAGACCTTCCTAGGGAAAATACAATTCTAGAGAGAAAATCTGATGGCTGAGCTTGACCTCGGCCAAAACATTACCTTGTACAGCCGTTAGCCAAGAAGCAGAACGAATTTCTATATGTACTAAATAATTTATTTATATATTTATATATATATATATATATATATATATATATATATATATATATATTACAATTCGTTTCGATATGAGCCATAGTTAAAGGCGCTACGAGACCAAATGGATACAATTTTTCACAAACAAATCACGTGAAAATAGAAAGCAACATAAATACAAAAAACAACCTTTAAAAACCTAGCTACTGTATGTATATTTAACCTTTATGTGAAAGAACTATCAGGTAATAAATAATTGGAAAACAATATTATAATTTAGACAATAATTAAAAATAAAATAATTAAAAACTGACCAGCAATGTATAACTTTATATTTGATTGATATTATATATATTACAATTCGTTTCGATATGAGCCATAGTTAAAGGCGCTACGAGACCAAATGGATACAATTTTTTACAAACAAATCACGTGAAAATAGAAAGCAACATAAATACAAAAAACAACCTTTAAAAACTAATATATATATATATATATATATATATATATATATATATATATATATATATATATATATATATATGTATATATATGAGAATCTTAAACACACCTATATACAATATTTAGAATCTGTTGAGGGAACCTTGGACTGAGCTTTCCCTTCTACTTGTGAAGGAAAAATCAGAATCCAAGACATCCTAGCGCCCCTCAGCCTTCTCGCTGGTGTGATCCAGTGGAAAGTGAGTGAAAGCGCCATATAAAAAAAAAAACGAAGGAAAATGGCATAACACAACTCCTACGCTATATCTCTGCTAGTTCTAGATCAATTTCAAGGAGTCTTTTTACATTTGATATTTATTTATTTAGGAATTAGGAAAAACGGATTAGTTCTATTTCGTTATTCGGGTTCTACCTATCTTGAAACAAAAGACCTCAACTTCTGAGGAAGATAATTTTTATTTTTTTCTGGTCGATTAAAAATGTCCATTATTGAAAATAATAAACCAAAAAAGCTTGAAATAAAAAGAGTGCACGCTACATATGTTTCCTCTCATCACATTGCGGAATAAAGCAAGAAGTTCACAAATGAGACGTTGATTTCCAAAAGGTACTATATCCATTCTAGGAAATTTTACAGGAGGCTCGAAAATCACTAATTGATATATTATTAAATTAGCTAATTTAATTCTTTTCGCATTAAAATCCAGATTTTTTTTTTTTTTAGTATATTAATAATATCATATTAAAGATATGAAATGAGATGTTTTGGTATAATTTGGAACGAAATTAAATGTGTAATTATTTCCTTTAGAAAATAATTATAATTCTAAATTGAGTTTATAAAGGGCTTGGGTGTTCATTAGATAAAATCGAATAGGAGATTTAGATATAACTAATTGATGAGAATATAAATGTGTAAGAAAATCAATTTTGTAAAAAAATGTCCTTTAGTACTTTTTGGAAATCAACGTCTCAAATATTGGTCTGAACAAGTCCCAAAACACTGTAATGTTGCCTATATTTTCTCCCATAACATACTGCACTCTATAAACCTATTCGAAAACATAACAATTTAAATTGATATTAGTTCATTTGACACATATGTGTTCTTACGATTCGGAGAGCTATATCCCATTTGATCAATAATATTTGGCCGTACACGATGTGAATACACTTTACAAAATTTGTTCCTCAAGTTGGCATTGATTTATACTTATTTTTTTTCTATGGCTATACGATTCACATCTCGGTCCTCAGTATTCCAATTCTCTAGGAGTCTCAATCAGTACAGCCATCCTCTGCCATATCCTCTCTCACATCTTAAATCCATTTCTTCCCCATTTTCGTTTTTTTAGTAGAAATTACTTAAATAATGGAAGAGGCCAGCGTGATTCGTCCATTCTCTCAACGTACCCATATTACATCAACCATATTTAATCAAGAATGTTTAGTTTAGCTCCAACTCCTTATCTTTTTTCATTATTTGGTATTTTTCCCAATCGGTACAGCTTCTCCAAAAATTTATCTCCAGGGCCAATATTTTTTTTTTTCTGCAGGGATTTTGTCACTGTCCAGAATTCCCGTCCAAACAGTGCACTTCTAATATACTTCCTTTTATTTTTTCATGTTATTAATTGAATATTACCAATATAATAAGAGTTATAAGGCATCACTAAACCTTTAGGATATAATTAATCTCTTGAAACCTTACTTTTGATGAGACTAATTTAATATGTGGTATTTTCGACAAATACAAAGACGATATAAATATTTATAAACCATTAAATGTTTCACAAATCAAAATAAATATTTTTTTACAGATAAAGAAAGAAAGCGGCTTAAAAAATTACACTAGAGCCGTCGTATAAGAACCTTAATTTGTTTTCTAGACCGACCGCTACTTCTTTCTACAAATAGCTTATTAGTTATCCTGAATAGCCAGAGCGGTTCCTTCTCCAGCTTATCTAAAATAAAAAACAGAAAAAGTTAATCTTATAATGCCCCGAGAATCGAACTCGTTTTTCTCATAGTTTCTAGTGTATTAATGTGTCAGTTGTTAAATATGATTGTGAACTAAAAATTGATAACATCAGCTCTTAATTTTTTAAAAGCACGTGGTGCCAATGGTTATCGGCTATTTTAAGACTGACTGGACAAACGCTCAAGCCTTTAAACTACTAAATATCCATTAGCATGACTTTAGAGACATTTTTTCTGTCCAATCTTTACCATCCATAATCTTCAATCTTCAGATCTCCATTTTTTAACCTCCTGAGTTAAATCAGCGATTAACTGGGTTCCCACTTCAAAAGCCATCGGAGAGCTTTGCACGGTATGGTGATTGATTTAAGTATTTGGGCCAATGGTTCATATTGTATGTTAGTCTTTCGAGGATTTTTCAAAAATATTCCATAGCTTGTTTGTTTATTTATTTAACGTCACTTTATGCTGCTATGGCTAATCGGACGATGCTACAGGGGGAGTCCTAAATTTTGCCTATCCAGGTTTTATTAAGGTAGGGATCTTTAACGATTAGCTGACGACGAAGGCTTTAACGAAGGCTCGGGACCACCTTTTAACGTCCCCTCCGAAGGACAGCATATTCAAGGATTTTTTAGTCTCATTAAAAAATCCTAGGACCACCTGAACCCTTGACCTTTGGCATAGGAGGCTGTTATGCTAGCCACCCAGCTACAAGTGATCCCTATTCCATAGCATTATCTTAGCTGTGAAAAAAGTCCAAGGCCTTGTTAAGTAATTAGTTTGTCACATAGCATAGTGTATCCGTTCATATCCTTTAGTTTATCAAAATATGTTTGAGTTTGTTTTGTTATGTTGGAGATTTTGGAAGAGCCCTATAGCTCTGTCCTGTATGTCCATATAAGTTTAATAAGTACTTTGTAGATAGTGATTTTGGTGTTCTGGGATAATGTTAATCGTAGTTCAAATAGCCTGGAGTCATGATAGTTTGTTCAGCTGGTTTCTTTTAAGTCCAGTATGAGCCATTCATGCCAGTCTTTTGTCAAAATAAAGTTCCATATGTAATACTTCTTCTGAAGTATACCGTTGAGATATACTTCTAAACATAAACTATATTTAAGCGTGGAGATTATGAACAGACTCTTTGTTTCATTGATTTTTGCATTCCACTTTGTAGACCCACTAAATATCGTCAAAGAGGTTTTTCATTATAAAAGCCCAATAAAATTTTTTTTTTGTAGGATTCAAGATTGCTGTGTCTTCTTCATAATATAAGTGGCTAATATAGTATGATTAATCTTAGGTGATTCTGGCGTGTAGATATTGAATAGTTCCAAATGGTTCCAATACACTGTCCTTCAATTTATAAAAAAAAACTTAAAAAAAAAAAAAACTGTACCACTACAACCCATGAAGAGTTTTGGGTTCAGTACCTATAGAGATTCGTACTGTTTCTAGGCCAACGGCCATGCAATGAGGTAATTCGGCCGAGATCATGCCCAGCCGCCAGGTTTTTTCCCATTTTTGGGTACCCACTTTCAAGAGGGTCTCGATCCCCAGGAGGGTCTCCATACCCCATGATCGCCCCCCGGCCGAATTAACAGAATAAATAATATTCCGCCACAGCCGGGATTCGAACCTAGGACCCGGAGCATAGTAGACTAGCGCTCTACCCACAAGCCACGCCGCTCCCTGGTTTTTCAGAAAAAGCATTAAATTGTTTCGGAGAGAAATAACCTTTTTAATCTTTCGAACATTGCAGAGTAAAAAAGACAATTAATACCGTCAATCTTATATTTATCTTAATTACTCTTTGTTCATATAATAATTAATTTTAAGAAATGTATTATGCCGATGACACTTGTGTGTTATCAGTCAATAACGATGAAACTGCTGCTTCTCAAACTCTCCATTCCCACACCAGAGACCAATTCAATACTTACTTGACAAACGGTCAAAGCTTCCTCTTAACTACAAAAGACTCATCTACATGACCATCATAAGACCTATCTGGACTTACGGAGTAGAGCTATGAGGGTCTACTAAATCATCGAATTCCTCTCGTATCCAATCGTTACAATCCAAAATCCTTCGTAAAATCCTCAATGCTCCATATTTTGTCACTAATAAACTTATCCATAAAGACCTTAATGTTCCATATGTTACTGATTTAGCCCGAACCAGGTATCATTCATTCCATGAAAAACTCCATTCCCGCTCTAATCCACTGGTTTCCATTCTGTCTTCCTCCTCAATTCCTGATAACCCTCCGAGGCGTCTGAAAAGAAGATGGAGATGGAAGATGGAAGATGGTCCCGAGATCTTCTAGTTTAGGATGTATTTAGAGTGCTGTCAATGGGTGGTGTCTCTACATGTATTTCATGTCAATTTACCATATGTCCATCACATTTACTTGATGTATTTTGTATACAGTTGTAAATATCAATAAATATGTTTAAAATGAAAAAAAAAAAAGAAATGCATTTAAAGAATTTGTTTTTTTTTTTTAATGATACAAAGTTGACAAACGATGCTTTAAAAAGAAAAATGAACAAATCTAAAGTTTTATATATATCTAATACTCGATTTAAAAATTTCCTAAATTTATATATCGAGTCTTTGGTCTTCAATCGGACAAGGTTAGCTATTCAATTTCAACACAATAACTCCCAGGTGTCCCTTGCATGCTGAGAAGTAAAGGATTTTTTTTCTTAGATGCGTTCGACAAAGAACATCTGGCTGATTGCACATCATTATCACATACAAAGAAGTTGAAAATTAAAAAGCAATAAATTGTAGCTAATTGACTTGCAATTATACAAGATGGGCTGCATTTTTTCCAAGCTGCATTTATAAGTATAATTATTCCGAAATGACATCAATAATTAACTCTATTTTAAGAATCGTTAGTTTTTTTCCCAAGCGTTTTAAAAAAATGAAAGATGCTGTAAATGTTATTAATTAATTGTTTTTTTTTGTTGTTTTTTTTTATTGATATTTACAACTGTATCAAATAAAAATACATCTAGTAAATGTGATGGTAATATACAAAACTGTCATGAAAAACATGTAGAGACACTACCCAGTGGCAGCACTATTTAAAATATTTTAAACTGTTAGGTCCCGGGGCCATTTTCCTTTCGGGCGCCTCGGAGGATTATCCGGAATTGAAGAGGAAGAAAGGATTGAAACTAGTGGGTTAGAGTGAGAATGGAGTTTGTCATGAAAGGATTGATACCTGGTCCGGGCCAAATCAGTAACATAGGGAACATTAAGGTCTTTATGGATAAGTTTATTCGTGACAAAGTAAGGAGCGTTGAGGATTTTACGAAGGATTTTGGATTGTAAGGATTGGATGCGAGAAGAATTTGATGGTTTAGTAGAGCCCCAAAGCCCTACTCCGTAAGTCCAGATTGGTCTTATAATAGTCATGTAGATGAGCCTTTTGTAGTTAAGAGGAAGGTTTGATCGTTTGTCTAGTAAGTGTTGAAGTAGCCTAAAGCGGTGAGCAGTTTCTTGTCGTTTTAGTCGTGTATGTGGATTCCAAGTTAGGCGTTTGTCAAGAAGAAGTCCTAGGTATCGGATCTGTTCAACAGGAACTAGTTGAGTGTTATTAAAGGATACTTTAGGGCAGGAAGTCAAAGGTTTACGGCGAAGGGTAAAGGTTATTTGATGGGATTTGTTGGAATTTATTTTTATTCTCCAGTTCTGACACCATACTTCTAGGTCTTTGTTGTGGGCTTGAAGGGTATTTGAAGCAACAAATGGATCTTTATGAACTGATAACACGCAGGTGTCATCAGCATAGGTAGAAAGGAAAGTGTTAGGATGTGTTGGGATATCAGCTGTATATACTGTGAATAGAATGGGTCCTAGAATACTGCCTTGAGGAACACCAGCAGTCTGTGTAAAAAGGGATGAATAGGAACTATTGTGATTAATTTTGAAGGATCTATCAGAGAGGTAGGATTGAAGAATCAGGAAATATGTGGGAGGAAGGAATTTACGGAGTTTGTACAACAGTCCTGGGTGCCAGACTCTATCAAAGGCCTGTTCTACATCGAGAAAGGCTCCCGTGCAGTACAACCCGTGCTCCAAAGCAGAAGAGACAACGCTCACCATCAGAGATGATATGATTAGAATAAAGGATGGGATATATTCTTTTCAGAAGGAGTTTTTCAAAGATTTTACCCATAATAGGTAATAGAGAAATTGGACGGTAAGAGGATGGATGTTCGAGCGACTTTTGGGGTTTGGAAATCATCTTAACAATGGATAGTTTCCAGGAGTCAGGAAAATATGTGGTCCGGAGGATAGCATTATATATGTAGGTAAGAAAACAAATGGATTTTCGAGGAAGCTGTTTCATTATATGGAAAGTAACTAGGTCATGTCCAGGAGCTTTGCGGAAAGGTAATCTGTGAATGATATTGGCTATTTCTGAAGGATGGAATGCTTTAGGTGGTAGGGTCATTTGGAGAGGAATATCGAGTTCTGTTTCAATACATTCAACATGGTTTGAATTGAGTATTTCAGGATGAGGATTGTATGTTTCAGGGAGGTGCTGAGCAAATATCTGGGATTTTTCTTCGTCGGTTCGGGTTTCATTAAGGAGTGGATGGTTGAAATCTTTAAACTTCAGGATTTTTTTAGTAGTCGTCCATAGTGATTTGTCAGTAATCGTAAGATTTTCTGTCAAGTTTTGTAAATTTTGTATTTTTTGAGTTCTGATTTCAGTTTGTTAGTCAGTTGGGTGTAATAAGTTTTGTCTGTTGGGTATCTGGTCCTGTGCCACTTCGATCTTGCTGTGCGCTTTTCTCTCAATAAGATCTGAATGTGCTGTGGTAGGTTACTTTTCTGAGGTTTATTAGGTTTGGTGATAGTTGTGTTGTCTATTATGGTGCTACTTATTGAGTCAGTAAGTTTTTCTATGGCTAGGTCAATATCTTGTTTTGTCTTTAGTGGAAGTTTTAAGTCTAGTTTATTTTCTATGTCATATCGAAATTGGTCCCAGTTTACACGTCCTGTAATTAATGAAGGAGGAGAGGGTTTAGGAACAAAGTTTGAATGCAAAGATAGCAGAACAGGACTGAGGTCAGATGAAAGGTCATTCAGGGATTTGATTTCAGCTTGGGAAGTAGGGATTTGAGAGGTAACAAATATATCCAGGATATCAGGGTTTTTTTTTTTTAGAGATGTAGGCCAATATGTGGGATTCGTAGGAGCAAGGATAGAATAACAATTGGAGTTTGTGACGTTAGAAAGGATACTACCACGGGAGTTGGATGCTCGACAACCCCATCGTTGGTGTTTAGCGTTGTAATCACCTCCAGCAATGAAGCGCGGCCCAAGAGATCGGAATAAGGAATTAAAAAGGCTATAGGAAATGGTGTTACCAGGAGGACAGTATACAGCTGAGAGTGTGAGATGGAAAGGACGAGTTAAAATGATTACAGAAGAGGATTGTATAGCGTCAGATGGAGTAGTAGAAATAAGGGAATGTGGAAGGAATTTATGGATAAGAACGCATGATCCAGCATGGGCAGTGTTGTCTGGGTGGTCTGTTCTATAAGTGATGTAGTCACGTATGTAAAATTTTGATCGTTGAGTGAAATGAGTTTCAGTTATTAATGCAATATGTATGTGATTGTCATGTAGGAGTATGTCGAGTTCGTCTCGGTGGTTGAGTAGGCCATTAGCGTTCCATAAGAGGATAGCTAGGGGCTTTACACTCATCGTGGGAAACTAAATGGGGTTTCGGAAAGGATACGAGTGAGAAGGGAGATAAGTGGCTGGATGGTTTCTTTGAGATCTAATAGGAAGGAATTAAGGATGGAGTAAAAGTCAGGTGGGGGTATATTATAGGATTGGGAAGGATAATTTAGTTGAGCTGGTACATTGGCTGGAGTCTGCACCCGCGAGGGGTACAATGATATGCATTTTGGGATGTTTGGGGTTGAGGATTGGGTTGATTTGGCTGTACAGAAGAACGGGGTGGGATTGGGTGAGGTTTTTCTGGAGGTAATTTAACCTTAACAGGTATCTGATGAGGAGGGGTTGGTTGGTGTGGAGCTTCAAGCTGGGGATGGGAAATCTGGGTCATGGGTTGGTAGTTCGGAGGCACCTGCCGTCTAGGTTGTTGAGGCTGCGAGTTGATAGCGGAGGAGGGCTTCTTAATGTTCTGTCGATCTATTAATTAATTGTGAGATCGAAACTTCCTATGTTTGACTGGTTCGTATTCTTTTGAGAATATCGATTAAATAATTTATTGGAATAAAATATAGCTTAATTCGAGGGTATTTTTATTTGTAATTTCAATAGGATTTCAGTCTAGATAATGGTCATGAATAAAAAACCGATATAGTTTTAAAAATATATTGCAAAAGTAAAGAAAATAAAAACTTGCATAAAACTGAAATTTCACATTCAAGGAACATATATGCTTGAGATGTTACAGCTATTTCACTCGCAATTCAATCGCTACTCTTAAACTCTTTTCAAGATTGCATGATACACTGCCATTCAAAGTTCGTCGACTCCTTGTTTCTTCCCTTGTTTTCCCCCACTTTGACTATGGCTTCCTAGTGTTCGGTGGACTGTCTGGTGGACTTGAGATGAGATTCTAAAGCCTTATGAAATGTTTTATTAGATTCATCTTCGGAGTCCCCAGACGCTCCAGCGTCTCCGACGGGTATGCCGATTTTAAGTGGCTCTATCCAGTTTCTCGCCGACAGTATATCCTGGGAGTATTCATATTCCGCACTTTTAATACCCAAAGTCCACCCTAGATTCTCGACCTACTCATCCCTTGTTAATCAGTACATTCGTTTAACACAAGAACCCAGCCCACTAACCTCTATTTTCCTTCTCATCGAAAATCATCGTTTAAAAAATGCTTTAGTTTGCGTGCCACCTCACTTTTGAATTCCATATCTACCTCTATACGCAAAGCATATTCCTTAACCTCATTTAAAAACAAATTATTCCATTATCTCATAGTAATCAATATTCTTAATAATTGTATAAAAAATTAAGAATAATAATTATATTTCACTCTAAAATGTGGCACACTACAAATATGTTACAAAAACTTTTCTTTCTATGATTATGTAATATTAGTGTGAGGTATATCCCATCTTATTAGCAGTGATAAAAAAAAAGGGTAAATACATGACTTGAATGAATTTGATGACCGAATAAAGGAGATAAGAGCAAACATTTTTTTTATGCAATTTTTCATTTTAACACACGAACAGTAAAATATATAATAATAATAATATTTATTTGTTTTCAGGGTAATCCACATACAAAAGGAGTAGGACAGTTCATATGTTGACAATATTAACAATATCACAAAAAATACAAAATAAAATAAACTGAAGACTGTTTACAGACATTATTAATATAAAATAAATAAAGCATACATTAAAAAAAAAAAAAAAAATGTAAAACGAAAAGCAAAAATAAAAAATTGAACAATTGAGGAATTTGAAGTAATCTGTAACAAAATCTTTCAATTTTGTCAACTAATACAAATTAGGCTAAACAATGTAAAATGATATTATAAGTTAAAGAAAAAGAGTAATAACAAAGAAAATAAAAAATGAAAAACTTATTTCACTTTACTTTTCACAAAAAATACAAAATAAAAACAACTGAAGACTTTTTAAAGACATTATTAATATAAAATAAATAAAGCATACTTTTTGAAATTACAAACAAAAATGTAAAACTGAACGAACGAAAAACCAACTAAAATAAAATAAATAATTTGAACAATTGAAAATCTATTAACAAAATATAATAATAATAGGCTTACCGAACCCGAAGGTTCGATGCCGATTCCACCATATTCCGTTTACACAGGCTCGTCCAATGTTCTCCGTTCAAGCCCAAGCTCCCAAGATCAGCCTTAATGCAATCCTCCCATCGACGCTTCGGCCTACCTTTCGGACGCCTACCAGACGGATCAGCAAATACCAACTTTCTCGGAATCCGTTCCTCACCGAGCCCAACAATTTTACTCGCCCATTTGAGTCTCCGCGAAGCAATCAACTCAATTATATTCACAGGATACAAGTTCCGCAATTCCGCATTGTGCAACCTTCTGAACTCCACATCTCCCTTTGGACCAAATTTTTAACCAGTACCTTATTTTCGAAAACCTTAAGCCGTTGTTCATCCTTCAAAGTAAGAGTACGTTTCACATCCGTAAAGAACCGTTGGAAGAATAATAGTTTTATAAATTCTAACCTTTAAGTTTTTAGATAGAAGGCGTGAGCTATAACAAAATATAAATCTTTTAATTTTTATAACCTAATATAAATTAGGCTAAACAATGTAAAGTTAAAGAAAAAAAGTAATAACAAAGTAAATACTAACAGTAATATTACTATATATATATATATATATATATATATATATTACTTATTAAAAATTTAAATTTATTTCAACGATAAAGGGAAGTAAAAGTCATGTGTTGAGTGCACTACATTATTTAAATTTTCATTTAGCTTTATTTTATTCATGCACAAGAAATTTCATATTATGTTTCATAAAACATTTTTTTAATCATCTTAAAATAAAAATTATTTAATGGAACTCATTTGAAGTTATTTGTTTGACTTTCTACCAGAAGGGTCATTATACTCATTCAATTTGTTACCATTTGTTAATTTCTTTTAAAAGTTAATTCCTCTAAGAAATTAGTCAGAGTCGGATGAAGCAAGATTGTAATTAATTACACAATTAATTTACTTCCTATTCTAGGCCTCCTTCGGATCCTCTAAGGAGGCAGAAATATTTCAAGTTGTTAGGCCTATACATCCTGGGAATTCAACAGGAAAGGGAGTTCAACGAAGATGGCGATTCGCACGCCACAAGTACTAAATGAGGTGAAGAAGATACGCAATCTAAAACCAGAACTTCTGAAGAGGACTTTGGATAGACGAGGCTTAGGATCACGAAGTACTTAGAAACTCGATCCCTAAAAATCTACAAGAGATAAGAACACTAACTTTCTCATTTTAACAGTTAAGTTGCAAACTACTTGAAGATAACTGTGTGGATACTAACTTCACTACGACGTAAGCCTAAGTAGAAACTGATATCTAAAATAAAAATATATCAAGCCAGGAAGAAAATCTTTTAGCTAAAGAGTGTCCGAACTCGGAGTAGTAAAACTCGGCAGTAACAAATTTGTTACAGAAATGAGGTCTAATTTAACAGTCCTCAATGTTATTTATAACTTGAGGAAAATGATCCTAGTTCTTTCTTTCTAAGCTTTCTTTCTACTGAAATATAACGATGAACTGATAAAAATAGATCTTTGATTAACTATTATTGATCCAGATGAATCTAAGGTACACGAACCTTGGGGATAGATAAAGTAGGAACTGTCTAACGATGATATTCAACTTAACAAAGAACAATAGAAAATCTTATCATTTTGAAGTGCCACTTTAGAATAGAATTCTAAGTTATCACTGGTTCCTATGATCTTGGATAGCGGACCATATATAAATAAATATACATGATATTGAAGCCCATTGAGTTTCACTTGGGTATAGAGAGTTTAATCACAATCATTTTCGAGAAAATCAGAGAAAAAAAAGGGGAAAATTGCATAGTATGTTATGGCCCTTCTGGTTCGTTAATTTAGATAAAAACAATTGCTGTAACATCTCATACATATAACTTTGAAAGATATAAAATTTCAGTTTCGAACAACTTAGACATTTTATTTTCGGCGAGAACTACTTTATTTCATACAGTGGTATTTGAAAGAAAAAAAGGTCTATCAAACAAATGTTTCCTGATTAGTTTCCTTATAAAAATTCATAAAGATTGTTTTGCGGCAGATGTTAAATTGTCCGTAGAAATTGTTATTCGTAACAGATTAATATTCCAAATATGGAAATAGAATATTCAATTAACTATACCCTGATTTTTTTTTTTACAATAGCTGTGCTCATTTTTAATGATGTAATCAATAAACAACGAGTGAGAATCAATCAGATCTTCTTGACCATTTTATAGAAATTAATTTTCATAATATTTAATACAGGTATATTTTCCTATATTTTAAATTTGCTCCAATGGGTACAAATAAACCAATTGAAGCAATACTAAATAAAATTTTATAGTCAAACACTCATCTTCATTATGAAATGTTATTAGCCATTTAAAGGATATTTTTATATGACTTTTGTACAAACTCCGTAAATTCCTTTCTCCCACATATTTCCTTATTGTTCAATCTTTCGAAATAAATCACAATAGTTCTTATTCATCCCTTTTTACACAGACTGCTTGTGTTCCTCAAGGCAGTATCCTGGGTCCCATTCTTTAAACAGTCTATACAGGTGATATCCCAACCCATCCTAACACTTTCCTTTCCACCTATTCTGATGGCACCTGCGTGTTATCAGTTCATAAAGATCCATTTATTGCCTCGCATACCCTTCAAGCCCACATCAAAGACCTAGAAGTATGGTGTCAGAACTGCAGAATAAAAATAAATTCCAACAAATCCCATCAAATTACCTTTACCCATAGTCGTAAACCTATGACTTCCTACCTTACAGTATCCTTTAATAACACTCAACTAGTTCCTGTTGAACAGATCCAATACCTAAAACTCCTACTTGACAAACACCTAACTTGGAATCC
Source organism: Piezodorus guildinii (assembly GCA_023052935.1). NCBI lineage: Eukaryota > Metazoa > Arthropoda > Insecta > Hemiptera > Pentatomidae > Piezodorus > Piezodorus guildinii. The sequence goes on along the minus strand of CM041293.1, from coordinate 154,833,532 downwards.
TCACACACGGCTAAAACGAGGAGTAACTGCTCGCCGTTTTAGGCTACTTCAACACTTACTAGACAAACGGTCAAATCTTCTTTCTCTTAACTACAAAAGGCTCATCTACATGACTATTATAAGACCGATCTGGACTTACGGAGTAGAGCTATGGGGTCTACTAAGCCATCAAATTCTTCTAGCATTCAATCCTTATAATCCAAAATCCTTCGTAAAATCCTCAACGCTCCTTACTTTGTCACGAATAAACTTATCCATAAAGACCTTAATGTTTAAAAGTCCTTAATGTTTAAAAAAAGACCTTAATGTTACTTTAATTTTATTATTTGTTAATTTTTTATTTTTTTATTTATTATTATTTTTTTATTTATTTATTATAATTTTTTTTTCTCTCTTCATCATAGGTAAGTTAATCTTCTTCTGTACATGTTTTGGGCAATAATAACCACTCGCAGTTTTTTTCCCTTAGAACCAAAACAACAACAACAAGACCTTAATGTTCCCTCTGTTACTGATTTGACCCGAACCAGGTATCAATCCTTTCATGACAAACTCCATTATAACTCTAACCCACTAGTTTTAATCCTTTCTTCCTCTTCAATTCCTGATAATCCTCCGAGGTGCCTGAAAAGGCCCCGGGACCTACTAGTTTAGAATATTTTTAGAGTGATTCCAATGGGAAGCTTCTTTACATGCAGTTCATGTCATTGTATTATATAAATATCACATTTACGTGATGTATTTTTTTTTAATACAGTTGTAAACATCAATGAAAATGCTTAAATAAAATTAAAAAAATTATATAAAGACATGATAAAAATTAATTGCTCACAAGGTTTAGAGTAAACACAAAATTTCGAAAAGATTTATCTTAAACTTTCTTAATTTAATAGTAAAAAATATCATTTAAATAAGTTTTAGCTAGTCATTAAAATTTAGATAAGTGGGAGATTTATTTCAGAATTAAAAGCTCCATAAGATATCTTTTCTGTTCCCAAATAGACTGCGAGAGACTTTCATAATTTACCTTTGAATATACCGGTGGGCGAAATCAGTTGCATTTGATTTTCAAATTTAAATTTACTAACCTCTCGTTCTTTCGATACAAGGATATTAATTATCCGTAGCATCTTCATCTTCAAGATGTACTATCTTGGGAGAAAGACTTCGCTGCCTGCCGACCACGTAAGAGACCAGACTCCAGTCAGGTGGAAGATGGCATGAGACTGGACAACTTTTTTTTCCCCTCGTGGGGCTCCAGCAGCGGGACTGCCATCCTCCAGCGGTGTCCTTGACCCACACACCACACGGAACATCTTCCACTCTTAACGGCCACATAAATCTAAAAGCTATTTTCGTTTATTTTATTACCGCCGGGTGTTAGGATTGGTCTCGGGTGTAGGTCGGGTAATAAAAATCCATTTTACTGTTAATTTATATGCAATAAATTATCAATCTCAACTTCACCTTACCTACATCAATCTTCATTCTTTTATAGTTATAATTAGCAAACAACCTAATGTTTTTCTGCACGCAGCTTGAAAATAATATCCTCCTTTTCTTTAGCTAATGAAGAATAAAAAGGTCAATGCCTCTTACTCTGTAACTTTAATCTGTTTTGCAGTTTGTAGTTCTTATTATTCTCGAAAAAAACTATATATAATCTAAATAGTAATTTAGCATCAACATTCATAGTTTTACGACGAATGATCAAAGGTTTGTAGTTTATTTTAACTCTGCTATTTTCACACTCTTGCTTAAGGTCTCGGACATAGGATTGGAGAATTTGGGATGCAGTTTGTTTCATTATTCATTTAACGTCACTTTATGCTACTATGGCAAATGGGACGATGCTATAGTGGGAGTCCTAAATTTTGCCAATCCAGGTTTTATTAAGATAGAAATCTATATCTGAAATAAAGCAGACTCGGGACCACTTTTTTACTTCCCCTCCGGAGGACGAAATAAGTGAAGATTTTTACTGGCATTAAAAAATCTTAGGGCCATCTGCAGGTTTGAACCAGTGAACTTGGGCAGAGGGCTGTTATGCTAGCCACCTGTAGATGCAGTGATTGAATCGTTATTTATTGATAACACAGGTATCATCAGCGTAGAAAGGAAAGTGTTAGGATGGGTAAAGATATCAGCTATGATCTCTATATAACTGTTTTATGTCCAAAAACACAAAAATAGTATTTAAAAAAATATTTTTGCTCTTTTCTCTTTCAATTAGTTATTGAACGAATTCGTTCAACTTATATCTAAAAAATCTGGTGCCGGCAACACACGACTTTCACTTACCTCCATTTTTAAATTCGATTAAAGAATTTTCAAATACAGTTAGGGATAAAAAAATACGTAAAACTATTAAAGAATTAATTAAATTGAATTTATATAGAAACATGTGTTTTATTAAAATATCTATTATATTATCTAAAATAATCAGTTAGTCTTATCTTCTCTTCATCACTCTCTATTAACTTTTAAAAGCTTGAGTATAAGATAATATTTTTTCTAAAATCTTTAGCTTTCCAACGGTACATCACACATGTATATTACAGTTTTAATGTTCAAAAACAAAAAAATGCGTTAAAAATATATTTTTTCAGTTTTTTTTCCATCAGTTGGGTATCGAATTCATTCAATTTAAATATTTACCTGTTTTTCATCAGTGGTAACACGATAATAAAGTTATTTTTATAGAATCATCAAAAATAAACGTACTTCATAAAAAGAAAATTTTAATTTCTTTTCTTTTTTTAATTTTTGTGGAAGTTTTCTTAATTGGAACATTCAATAAAGCACCCACTACCTTCCATTCATCATCCAGTTACTTTATTTCCTAAGTCTTTTAACACCTTTTTTTTATTCCATCTTAGTCGACGTTTCGGGGTTGTTTCCCCATTTTCAAGACTGAAACTTATTCCTTGCTACAACATTTTTCTTTATTCATTACATCTTATAGCACACTGAATTTTAAATATTGGCATTTAAGCCCTGTCAGACCATTTTTATCAAAATGAAACCTACATGATATAGCGAGTTTAATCAAAATTGTCGGAACCGTTTCCGGGAAAATCGAAAAAAGGTGCAAAATGCATGGTATAAAGTGGCTCTTCTGGTAAGCTCATTTTGATAAAAAAGGTTTTGTAACGTGTCGGGCATGTATTTGTCTTAAATATGATATTTCAGTTTCATAGGACTTGCCGTTTACTTGGTTATTTGGACTCAGGGGACCCTAAAACGTGTTCCGTTGAAAACTGGAATTCAAAAATTTTCACGATCACAATTCTTTCCCTTACTATATATAGTAAGTGAAAGTAAAAATGGTACTTTAGAGACCAGAATTCAAAGTATCGGCATTTAAGGCCTGTCAGACTATTTCAATCAGAATGAAACCTACATGAAATTAAAGCCCATTAAATATTACATCGATAAAGCGAGTCGAATTAAAATCTTTAGAGCTGTTTTTGAGAAAATAGTAAAAAGGCGTAAAATGCTTAGTATAATGTGGCTCTTCTAGTAAGTTGATTAGTGATTTTTTCCTTTTTTTTTTTTTTTTTTGCATTATTGAAATTTTTACATAATTGGTTCTGATCCAAAGATATGAAAAGCTTAAATTCTTATGTGCATATGATTAAATTAAATTAGAAGGACACAAAAACTCTATTTTCTATTAGTGAGGTGTTCTATAGGATTCTATTCTTCTGCTAGGGCACCGACAATATTATTTCGTCTTGATCCTCGCGAGATCTCGGTTCCCTATTGATACATTTCATATTGCATTCCTGCAGTTACCATTAGCGTAAGGAAGACCAATCGCGACACAATCGGTTCGTAGAAGACCAGAGGGTCGTATTAGGAGGGACGCCAAGATCGGCCAAAAGATAGCGGGTTCAACAAGGATCTCTGTTAGTGCGGCTAATGTTCTGTAATAAATGTTTATCTGCCTGCTCACGGAGGTCAACGGGAAGATAGATCTATACATTCCTTGTACTTGGTATTTACTAGTTACGATCAACTAGCCTAGAGGAATAGGTCAGTGAATCAGTGGCCACCATATCCACATCGTATAAGATATTAGAATCTTAGTTAAGATACATGTTCGGTAAAACATGTAAAGAGGAAAGAAATATCTTCACTGAATAAACCCTGTAGAGCCAATAAAGGAATGCCGATTTATAGATTAAAATACTAATATTATTCTTCAATAATCTTTGGGCCATAATCCGGAAATACTTCAAATTTGAATAAAAGGGGATAAAAAAAATAGTATTGTTTTAAAGTCTATATGATTTTATATTTAAAAAAGACAAGAATGCTTTGGAAATAAAACTGATGTTTTAATATTGAGGATGTATAGCCGACTGTAGAAATTTTCATAGGTAGAATCGGGAGGGATATTAATGGGGGAATAATCAGGAGTCAGTCTTGTTTTAATATTTTAATTTTGCCGACGTTTCGGCTCAAAATTGTGAGCCATCATCAGGGCTACAAACATCAGAACAAAATAGATACATATCATAATGAAAAATTATGACAGGGGGTTCATGTAAATACCCTAGAATCTGAGGTATGTAAAAGAACCATTTAGTGTTTATAATTCTCTGTTAGATGAGTCTTATTTTAAATATTTTGTTTAGTTTTTCTATGTATAATTTTGAAAAACCATTAAAAGACAAGATGTAGTATTTATTTTTAAAGGGGAAAACCGTCAGGGATTTTTACAAGAACCCCCTCCATAGCACCTATTGATGTTTTCGGTTTTCCTCAGTTTATGCTTGACATGGCTGATATGTCATGAGTAATAATACTTTTATAGATAACTTTTTTTTTTACTTCTATGTTAAATTCTAAAGTTTTGATTTCATACTTATCATTATCATAATATTATTTTTCATTATTATTAATATTATTATTCATTATTCTTCTCTTTCTATATTCTTATTCATTATCATAATATTTATGTATATTGGTATATTTTCTGTTTTATTTTGAATTTTATCATTGTAATTACATTAAAAAATGTTTTCATTATCATATGTATCTTTTTTGTTTTGATCTTTGCAGTCCTGATGATGGCTCACAAGTTTGAGCCGAAACGTCGGCAAAATTAAAATATTAAAACAAGACAAATATTTAAAAAATTTCTATAGTCGACCATACATCTTCAATATTAAAACATAAGTTTTATTTCTAAAGCATTCTTTTCAACGCAACGTAAGATATATAAATTACTCAATAACTAAAAAAAATTAATTAATGTTCTTTTACTATACAAAATTGAGCTTTTGCAATTAATTTTAAAAAATAAAATAAATTCTTAGATATTTTGCAAATTCAGAAGTAACATATTGATCACAACATTTGTTTACATCTATTCTATTAACTATTTATCTGTTTAGATATATAATTATCTATCCATTATTTTATACATTATCTTTTTTTCTCTAGCCAAACTAGCTTCATCTTCTATCTAAGTACATTTTTTTTTTTTAAATATTTATTAAGATATATTACAATTTGTTTCTAAATGAACAGTAGTAATATTGAGACCACATTCATGCAATATATACAGAGAATAATGATAATGTCAAATTACATAAAATATAATATAAATACAAAAAAAAAAAAGTTACATAACATTCTAATGCGCATTAGAAAAAAAAGTCAACAGCCTATCTTCAGGATCGTATATTCACTAAAACGCGTAGTTTAAACACGCAGTTTAATCTATAAATGTCATTCTCACCAACCTATATTATATCAAGATGCATGTGCCAAACTCGTAATATTTTTTTTATTTTGTATACAAATTTTCAACCTTTAATTTATAGAGGCTGCAGTGCGCAATACATTAATAAGTAAGACGAAAATGTAAAAACAAACAGGAATAAACCTGGCAGGCGGCTCAAAGATTTTTTAAGGAGAGTAAAAAAAACCTTAGTTAATCCGCCCTTCAGAGGGGATGAAAAAGGTTGTTCCAAGCTTGTGAACTGTCAGATACTCGTCAAAGATCTCCGTCCTAATTAAACATGGATAGGAAAATTTTGGGACTAAGCTAAATTGAGTCGTCAAAGTTATTAATTAGGTTTAATGAAATTTTACTTCTACTGATAATATGTGAATGAACCATAAACTGTAAAGACATTGTCGGTGATCTTTGAAGACATCATTAGAACATTTGAAGTACCTTTTTTTTTTTCTTAGACACGACAAATAACAGTATGAACACACCTTAAACTAAATTACATGTTTTAACTTCGAATTAACACCTTTAATAGTATCTCAAAGTAGAGTCAAGAGCGTCGTTTGGTTCTGTGTGACTAACTTCAATTGTTTACATTCCACTTATTTTGATAAACTATGTTTAAATAGCTCTGATTATCTAGGTATTTATAGTATGGTGAAATGCCTAAAAAACGTTACTAATACTATTTCAGAGAGCTTAAAACCAATTGGTAAAAATAAATATTACTTTTCAAATTATGTGGGTCCATATGTCACTTTTATGCTAATGTGGCTAATCGGACGATGCTTCCGTAGTAGTCCTTTATTTTGCCTATCCAGGTTTAATTATGATAGGAATCTTTAAGTTGTAACTGACATCGCACAGGCTCGAAACCACCACTTTACGTCCTATCCAAAGGGCGTATAACCAAGGAGTTTTTAATCCGATTAAAAAAACCAGAGCCATCTGCCGGCTTTGATCCCGCGACCTCGAGCATAGAATGCTGTTACGCTAACCACAACACCATAAGTAACCCCATTTTTTATTTGTTTATAAAATAAATACTTTTTAAAATACTTTGTTATTATTAATCTTTTGTGTATATGTATGTATAATATGTATATTTTGTCTATCGGTTTTCTTTTCAAAGGTATTTATGTATTTATAATTAGTTTATTTAAAAAATAGAATTGAAAAACATTGATTTGTTTAGTTATAGTTTTCAGCAACCACAATAATGATATCTAAAAGAAAATACTATTAGGTTTTATGAACTTTTACTAAATTATTACTTTAAATAAACACAATACAGTACGTAAAATAATATTATGATTATTTTTTCGTTGTGGGTCTTTAATTAAACAAATATTTTAATCCATTTTGAAAACAAAATCATAATATCTAAGAGATTCGTTCGTCTTCTGGAGAGGTTAACATGTCAACAGATTCATAATTTGTGAAGTGACTTATTTATGATCAGAAAAAAGGGTGTTTGAATTCGGATAATTATTTGCTCTTAGAAAAATAAAATATAGAAATAAATAATACCAGAAATAGAAAAAATATATTTCACTGCGCTGTAAAATCATAAATTTTCCACAGCTAGATTTCTGCGGTCAGCAGCCTTTCTGACTTTGGTTATGAAAGCAATAAATTTGAAAATTCTCTTTCATTTAAATGTGAAACGAAATATCTGATCCAAGCCTTTTGAAGCACCAAGACGACATTGAATTTTTATTTTTTCTTGTTTATTTTATTCTGTATTTATTTTAAGGATGTATTAATTATAGTCACTTAATAAAATTTAGAATTATATCATGCAACTGCAAAGTAAACAAGTTTTAACATCCAAATGTTTAAAATTTATCCCAACAACCTAAATCTTACAATTTAATTAATTAATAATTAACATCTGGAGAGGTAACTACAAGTCTGCAAATGTATGCGTTGACTTATTTAAATTATAGAAAGTAAGTATGAATTATTGTAGTTATTATCTTATTCTAAAAATATATAAAACAAAGAATACTAGTGTTTCAAATTAAACTCAAGTAAATTCTTCTTATTCTTATTTAGATGTTTATATATTTTGTGATGAAGCATTAGCGAAAGTGTTTCAATGGATGAAGAAAAACTATAAATTTTAACTAAATAAAAACATAAAACGGATGTATTTAGGGACTTAATATGATTGAGTTTTAATATTATGATCTATTTTAGTGACAATAATATTTAATTATCAGTCGTTTGTAAAAAATAATAACTTTATGTTGAGATAATAACTCCACAGTCATAGGCCCTAGCAAGTGGTTTGTAATTTTTACATTCACTTACCCATACATGAAATATATGGTAAGAGGAAGTATTGCGACTATGAAAATTTTCGAATTCCAGTTTTCACTGGAAATACACGTTTTAGGGTCCACTGAGTCCAAATAACCAAGTCCCGAAGAAAGGTCTATGTTTCTGTGTGTCTGCGCGTATGTATGTGGGTGTGTTGTAAGTCTAGCGCCAAAACGATAAGTCGTACGAAACTGAAATTTCAAATTTAAGATAACCATACGCCCGAGATGTTACAGCAACTTTTTCATCAAAATCGGCTAACCAGAAGACCCAATTTATACCATGCATTTTGCGCCAGTCTACGTTTTTCTCCAAAAAAAATTGATTAAACTTACTATATAGATTTAAAATTACACGGGCTTTAATATCATGTAAGTTTTTTTTTCTGATTGAAATAGCCTGACAGGGCTTAAATGCTAATATTTTAAATTTTCTTCCTCTAAAGTACCTTTAATTTTGTAGTTTTTATAAAAATTGACCATATCATCTCATCAGCATTGCTAAAATACAGGTAAATTTTTATTTTTTGAACACAAGAACAGTTATATACATATATATAAAACCGTTGTAATTCTAATGATTTTAGAAAAAAATATTTTATCTTATACATACTACTCTAAAAGGTAACAGAGAATGATGAAAAACCGATAAAACAAACTGATTGTCGTAGATAATAATATAATAGATTTTTAATAAAACACATGTTTCTATTACAATCCAATGTAAATAATTCTTTAACAATTTTCTTCTTAATTTGTTTAAAAATTCTTTAATTGTTATAAAGAACCGAGGTAAGTGAAAGTCGTGTGTTGGGAGCAATACATTTTTTAAACAATTTATTTTTGGATAATCTGAGTTACCTGATTTTTCGCAGCACACTTTTCATTTGAAACAGACCTTTTCGATCGAAAAAATAATTTATATAAAATCAGATAAAAATAAATTATCACAAGTTAGGAATGAGTAGTGGAAGAACCCATAAGCAGCTTGAATCAACATTCTGTTTTTTTTAATGATATAGGTCTTAAACGGCATTTACCTCTGAGAATAACTGGGTAGCAACTTGGATAAAGAAGTAACGGTCCGTTCCAGAAAAACCAAAGCCAAGGATGCAAGGAATTATTTATGTGTGACCAACTACTGTGTACTTCGAGCGCAACATTGTAACGAGACACTTATTTTCCCATAAAAAGCAGAAAAGTATTAAATATGAATTTTTTATCCTTAATTAATTAATGTCTGCTTTAATTAATATTCGCGTTGCCTACATGTTTTCTGAAGTTAAAAAAATAATAAGTAGACAACTCTTAGTCGGGTAACAATTGCTCAACAATATTAAGGAACAGGGATAATTATATTAAATTGTCAATCAGTAATACGTTTATTCCCCATTTGTCACTTAAATATTACCTTTTACAATGTTGTATATGAGATAATATTTTTTATAAAATATTTTTCTTTCCAACGGTATATTATAGCTGTCTTATTACTGTTCTGATTATCAAAAAATCAAACATTTACGTTAAAAATAGTTTTGCTCTTTCATTCTTTCACTTGGTCATCAAACTTCCTCCAACTAGCATATTTAGCCGTCCTTCATCTATCATGTCAATAGGTTGATATCGTTAATCTTGTGGAATGTACAAAATTAAAGGTAGTTTAGAGGAAGAAATTTCTTGAAATAATTGCATTTAAGCGCCTGCCAGACATGATATTAAGCCTATCAAATTTTACATCGATATAGTGGAAATTTTAATTCAAAATCGTAGGAAACCGTTTTTTGAGAAAATCATAAATGCAAAATGCACAATATAAAGTGGCTCTTCTGCTAGAGCCGATTTTGATGAAAAAGGTTTTGTAACATCTCGGGCGTATAGTTGTCGTAAATTTGAAATTTCAGTTTCATAGGACGTTTCGCTTACGCGCAGGAGTTACCACACAGGACACCTCAGACCTTTTGCGGGATTTGGTCATTTGGACTCAGGAGACCTAAAACGTGTATTTCTGTTCAAAACTGGAATTCGAAAATGTTCCCGATCGCAGTACTTTCTCTATAATATATTTCATATATAGGTAAGTGAAAGTAAAAATAAAACAGAAAAATATGCGCAAATATACAAATCCTAAATACTAATTTTAATTAAAAGAAATTTACATTATTGGTGAGATGTTGATGAAATAAAATAGTTGAATGTGCTAATTGCAACACAAAATAAATATTAATAATTATCGTTTCTCTGTTTTTTGTAATTTCAAATCTATATAGGGCTCTTTGGGAATAGACAAAAAGGGAAGGATTAAATAGATGGGATTTGAAGATCGGAAGAGTATCAGAGTGACGAATATATGAAGGAATAGTATTCCATACGGACGAGGAGCTGATAAAGTTACGGTCCGACGCGACTTATATACAAGTCTGAAGGCCGTGAACGGTTTGCGGGAGTGGATGGAGGATTTGAATGAAAACATATCTTAGATGTGGGATGGACGGCGGAATAGGAGAACTGGAAAAAAGAACGTAGCCAGGAAGTATTAGGTTGTGTCGCATAAAATGTCCGTTTTCAAGGTAAAGGATTTTTATTAAAAACACGATATGAAAACAAGATAATTTTATTCGAAATATTTACTTTCGTGAAGTGAAACAAAATCTGAAAACGCACTTTTCACTTGATCATCATTTTCAAAAAGTTTTCCTTTGACGAAGCTGTCTAAATTCCTGAACAGGTGGTAATCCATTGGAGACAAGTCGGGAGAATGTGGTGGGTACGAAAGAACTTCGTAGGCCAGTTCATTCAATTTTTCGCACGGTATGTTTTGAAACAAGGGGTCTTGCTGCCGCTCAGTGAGATCATGAGGTATCCATGTATCGAGCTTTTTTACTTTCTCAATACACTTTGAATGTCTGGAAACGGTAGATGCACTTGCATTTAGTTGGTAGGGGTTTTCTAAGTCGGTATCCCCAGCTGAAATCTTAGCAAACCAACGGCGAATGGCCCGTTCATTAACACTCCCATCCCCAAACACCTTGCAATTATTTCTAGCGGCCTCAGGTGCTGAATGGCCGAGTTTAAACTCGTACAAAAATATTACTCGAAAATCGCGTGTTTCCATGTTCATATTTGGAGGTATACTAAAAAGTGGGTAATTGATTGGGAAGTTAATGTTTATAATACAAAGGTAGATGATTAGTAACTGTTTACTTTAAGTATGTAAACATTCGGAAGAAAAAACAGAGACCTGCAAAATCCTTTATGTATTTCAGAAACTATAAAAACGGACATTTCATGTGAAACAACCCAATACATACAACGAATGGGAAGGGTAAAGCCACTTTTACTCTTCGTAGAATCGGTTCTGAATAGAATGATAGAAGTGTCTCAGGGTACTCAAAGATGAAGCGTAGTAAGCAGTTGAATATTCTTCTTTATTTTTGCTTTACTCAACGCTCCTTACTTTGCACGAATAAACTTATCCATAAAGACTTTTTTATTGCCTATTTTACTGATTTGGCCCGGACCAGGTGTCAATTATTTCATGACAAACTCCATTCTCACTCGAACTCACTAGTTTCAATCCTTTCTTCCTCTTCAATTCCTGATAATCCTCCGAGGTGCCTGAAAAGGAAAAGACCCCGGGACCTTCTAGTTTAGAATATATTTAGAGTGCTTCCAATGGGAAGCTTCTCTACATGTATAGCATGTCATTGTATTATATAACACATCACATTTACTTGATGTGTTTTTTTTTTGTTAATACAGTTGTAAATACCTAATAAAATGTTTTTAAAAAATTTTGCTTTCGGATCCCCAGAGACGCCCACATACACCGTACGGAAGTAGTCAAAGTGAGAGAATATTAGGAAAAATTCAGGAGGTATCGGCTTCAAATTGAAGAATATGACAGAGATAATTGAGGAGATTTAATAATAATAATAATAATTTAATTCATTTGTCTTTAGGGCAATCCTCATATAAAAAGAGCTGGCTAGCACAGCACAATTTATTAATTTATCACCAGCTAATATACATTATTAATTACAAATCGAATAAATATTTAAAACAAAAATAACAAAACACATATACAGCAATAAGCGTAAAGGTGCTGATATCTTTATGATTAAATTCATCCAACAAATACATAAATCACATATAAGAATATCAATAAATAATGTAAAAATAATAGTACTAAAGCAAATACTTAATTCCTACAAAATACTAACAAGTCCCGAAACCTTTAAGAGTGATTAACATTCTGAGAAAAAAGGTGTTGAAATCTTATTTTAAGATTTTCTGTGACAAAAATAAATAATGATTTCGAGAATAATTTAGGAGTTTTAAGGTGGGTATTGTGCGTCGAGAGATTTCAGAGACATGATTTTTCCAAGGGGTGATATAGCCTTTCAGAGACATGGGTAATATAATATACATATTACCTAGTAATAAATATTTAACATTAGTAAAACGTAAACTTACAAACATTAAAACTTAGCTATTCTCTCTGAATGAGTAACTTCGCATGGGAATACAGAACTAGAAGTTGAAAAATAGTCAGAAGTAACCTACGTTACTAGTTTTTACGACCGAAACGAGCCGCTAAGCTCTTAAACTTGCTTTTATTTGTTAGTTCTTTTGCTTTTTACGCGTTTTGAACTTTTATTGGGATAAAAGTTCTCCATTATTTTTTCAATCTTATAACAGTTCTTAGCCCGGACTTCTAATTAGCTATATCCCATTGTATATATTGATTTTAATTGTTTTTCAAAACTAAACGCAACTATATTATCAATAAATGATCAATTATTAATTATCAGTAACTTATAAGTTGTGTAATACTCAGGTTAGGGTAACGCCCTGCCGAATGTTTGTTTTCGGGCTCTTCATAAAGGCAAATATTATCGTCAGTTCTTTGACTTAAACTTCCCATTTATTTTTTACCCAGGAATATCTATTATATATAATTGAAAATACCACGAAATACTTGAAATTTTATACTGTTTCGTATGTACATTATTCCTATCAAATAGTATAAAAAAAAAAAAGTCTTTGTGGCCATTTTCAAAGCTAGTGATTTGTTTATATATATATATATGCATATCGATGAATAAGTTTTCGTTATTTACCCGTTATTAGACAAAAAGTTAATGGGGTATAATTTGATAAATATAATTTTTATTTTTCCTGATGAGATAAAAAGTCTCCTATTAAACTCAGCCGCGTCATTTTATTTAATTTTTACTCGACTAAAACAAAATATTTTTTTTTTTTTAATCTATCCCATAATAAGGCGTTCATGATTCTAGGTTTTTGTAACGTCAAAGCCAACCAACGAAAACTTCATAAATTAAAGCAAGCAGGAAAAAATACATATTAAATTCAGGTAAAATTTAAAAAATAATATTTTCAAGGTAGATATTGTTAATTGTTGTTTTTAATACCTCTTATTAATTTTAAAATTTGTTGTACAATAATGTTTAAATGTTGTTAATAAGGGACACCTACCTCATAATAATTTTTTTATAAAACGTTTTGATAATTCACTTCACTATACTTGTTTTTTTAATTTTACTTGTAGAGTCTTGATGAGGGGAATGAGATCTCGAAACGTTGACTTGGTGATTTAATAAAAAATTAAGAATTTGGAAGAAATAAATCAGCCCTAATATCTAGCTCTAATATTATGCTAGGATCTTGCGTTGATGGGAATATATTGATATAATGATATTTTCTTAAAAAAATAAATTTCTATCTTGGGTGAGTTATTTTTATATTTTAATATTTTTTTTATATATTTTTTATATTAATTTTGAATGCGCACTTTTCATTCATATATATATATATATATATATATATATATATATATATATATTTTTTTTTTTTTTTTTTTTTTTTTTTTTGTATGTTATATTGTGTGTAATATACTTTGAGAGTTCAGGAATAGTCGCTGCCGTATTTCCATTCATTCATGTTCACAGTAATATTTAATGAAATATTTAACTATTAACTTCTAGATAAATTTCAATAACGGGGGTTACCAGAAACCCGTAGTTCCGAGCAGATGAAAATATGGCTCTTTATGAATGAAAAAAAAAAAAAAAAGTACTTACACCGACAGATGAAAAAATACCTCTAAGATATATATCATCAAGGTTGGCACCAGCTTCCATTTTTAGTAGGACGAGTCCGAAGGCAAAAGGCAACGGTACATCTGAGAGTTCGTTAAGGACAATACACAGCTAAATGTAACTTTGAAATCTTACACGCGTTCCGTAAACATGCACTCAAAATTTCGTCTGTCAAATAAATCCTCCAAAACCTTTAGGAAAATACAATTGTGTGTATGATATATTAAGTTGAGTGGAATCCTTGTGAATAAAGGAATAGTCGTTGCTTTCTTGAATAATATAACACTTTCCTACGTGAGGCATAAAATTCTGCTCGAATTAGTGAAGTACCTCTTTTATTTCACATGAGTTGTTCCTCCTTTTCGACAATCATTTTATAATAAGAAATATACTTGAAATTAATTTAAAAGTGTGTGCCGAGCGTGTTTCAAGATTTTAAATTGAAAATTTTGAAAAAAAAAAAAAGTTAATAGAAACGTTCTCGATAAGAGTGATAAAAATATCTAGTCTACTATCATAATATTACTAAGACGTCCATACTTTTTATATTCACATCTTATTATATATATTTTTAATATCCAACGTAAACATATAAAAGTAATGACTAAGAAGTAATTTTTTGTGATCGAACTTTAAAAATTACTTCGTTCAGATGGTTGAGCGTAGTTAATAAAAATATATATATTTAGCATCTGAAACCGTTTATTTACACTAAGCTGTGAAAAAATGAAAAGGAGAATCCAAACTAGTTTAAAACTATTCTTAGATAACTATTTTGATGCCGGATTCATTTATTTTATTTTATGATATTTCATTCATTCATAAATGTTGCATTAATTATTTAAATTCCATTCAAATATGTATTTTTTAAAAATAAATATTTAAGAATAATTATAAAATAATAACATGTAAATCATATACCTCTCATTTTGTTATTAAAATTTCAACTATATATTTTAAATTATATAATTAGTTTGTACCGCAGGAAAGTTTATCTAAATATTTTTAAAATAAAATTTAATTGAATGAGAAATGAACCATTATTATTGATATTATTTAATATTATATTTCTCTTCAGAATAAAAATTTATTATTTTAAATTTGAGGATTTCTAGTTCTTAAATAATTAATCTATCACGTCAGATTTGGATTATGATTCATTTGTATACCTTAAAATAATTTTTTCAATATAGAATTTGTAATACCGAAACTTTCAAAATTTAGACTTAAAGATACATAATTTTTGTTAGCATTTTCTTTTTTAGTGGTAGGATATTCTATTCAACTATTATTATATTTTTTTTCCTCGATTTGAGTATTTATATATTTTTTTTAATTAATAATTTTTTAGTAGACGTTGTATAACTATTATACATTCTTGAATTACATGTTTATATTTTTTATCTTATCATAAAAATATATATAAACCCTTTTTGTTTTTTATAATTTAAACTTTTTTTTTTTATTAGAAGAAAAAATAAATAAATAAACAAGCATAACAATATTCTTAAACCTTAGAAATCGAATTTTGTGTTGAAAAATTCATTACAAAATTTTACAATTTCTTTTTTTTAAAACACTATTTCTCTTCTTAAAAGCCAAATTTGGCGCAATTTAAGCATGAAACATGCTCGGCGCACACTTGTGACATGACTTGGCCAATCTACTTGCCATCTGCTCACGAGATTGTATCCACATAGATCGCGGAATGTGCGGTTTGGACTCGGTACGACACTCAATACTTCTCTGCCGGCGATCTGAGGGAGACTGAGGGGGCTCCCCTCCCAGCAGTCCTGCCAACCCCCTCCACGATTAGTGGTGAAGTAGTTCTACCAACTGTCACCTTTATGTCTATTTCTAGGAGGGATGTCTTAGAACTTGATGAATTGCTCTTACAACACAGTCTTCTCTCGAACTATCTCGAACATCGGAACGATCTTTATTAATCTGATGTTCCATTTTGTTCAGCTAATTTTGAACGATACCTGATAATATGCAGTTTATCATATAGGAGATCTTTAAAGCTTTGCATCAACTTATAGGTTCTTTTCTACACTGCTTAGAAATCTGCTATAACAGGCACAGTACATATTTTTCGTTCCCACACGTCCGAGATTAGTAATCAAGGAACCGATCAAGAATTTTTTTTTTTAAACATTTTATTGATATTTACAACTGTATTAACAAAACAAATACATCAAGTAAATGTGATAGTTATATATAAATGTAGAGAAGCTTCCAATTGGAAGCACTCTAAAAATATTCTAAACTAGAAGGTCCCGGGGACATCTCCTTTTCAGGCGCCTCGCAGGATTATCAGGAATTAAAGAGGAAGAAAGCATTGAAATTAGTGGATTAAAGTAAGAATGAAGTTTGTCATGAAAGAATTGATACCTGGTCCGGTATCATCCATCCACTACCGTATCACCATCCAAATCAGTAACATAGGGAACATTAAGGTATTTATGGATAAGTTTATTTGGGTCAAAGTAAGGAGAGTAGAGGATTTTACGATGGATT
Organism: Piezodorus guildinii; assembly: GCA_023052935.1. Lineage (NCBI taxonomy): Eukaryota > Metazoa > Arthropoda > Insecta > Hemiptera > Pentatomidae > Piezodorus > Piezodorus guildinii. The sequence goes on along the minus strand of CM041293.1, from coordinate 154,816,817 downwards.
TTGGATTGTAAGGATTGGATGCGGGTAGAATTTGTGATTTACTAGAGCCCCAAAGCTCTACTCCTTAAGTCCAGATTGGTTTTATAATAGTCGTGCAGATGAGCCTTTTGTAGTTAAGAAGAAGGTTTGACCGTATGTCTAGTAAGTATTGAAGCGAGATTAAGAACTTGATGGACATATTAACGATGAAACGTTTTCAGTTCGGGAAAAATTGAGTGTGTATATATATATATATATATATATATATATATATATATATATATATATATATATACAAACCCGTTTTAGAGAAAACAGTAAAAAGGGCAAAAAGTATCGTATAATGTTGCTCTTCTCGTTAGCTGATTTTTATTATTATTTTTTTTTTTTATGCAAAAGTTGCTGTAACATCTCGGGGGTATGGTTGTCCTAAATATGAAATTTCAGTTTCGTACGACTTACCGTTTTTTCGCTAGACTTACCACACACACACACACACACACACACACACACACACCACACACACGGAAACACAGACACACAGACCTTTTTTCGAGACTTAGTTATTTGACTCAGGAGATCGCAATATTTTCCCTTACTATATATTTTATATATAAGGAAGTGAATGTAAAAATGTCTATTTTTAAGTAATATTTAAGTGTTTTTAAAGAAAACATTAGAAGTAATGTCATATCATTTAACTATCAATTAAATATGAGGACTACTATAACGGAAAAATAGGGATAAGAGAAGAGGGAAATAGAAATATCAAGTTTTATATTTTTTCTCAACTAATAACCAGTAGATTATAGATAGGCATATTAACGATGAAACGTATTCAGTTCGGGAGAAATTGAGTGTATATATATATATTTTATATATATTATGTATATATATATATATATATATATATATATATATATATATATTTTTTTTTTTTTATTTTAACTGAAACCCTCATTTCGCTCGTCAATTTCGTTAACTTTGCCTTTTATTAGCTTTTCTCTTATTACAAAAGGGTCGTTGACATGATCGTAATTAGATCTCGGTAGATTCGCGGAGAAAGAAAATGAGGAAACAGGGAAATTCTCCAAATGGCTACAGTAAATAAAATTATATAGACGATGAATGACCAATTTAAAACAAGTGAGCTCAATATCTACTGGCGATATCTATTTGGCTCAATTGAAGTTGGACAGTACTTCAAACTTCCTCCGATGATTCCTTCACACGCCTACTGTAGTCCAGTGTTCTCCAGGTCCCGGGTCGAATCCCGGCTGTGGCAGAATGATGTATACTTTTATTTCAGTCCTGGGGAGACCCTGGGATATGGACACCTTCATGTGGCACACCCATGCCTCTACTATAAAGTGGGTACCCCGAAATTGGGGAACGCGATCTATGCCAAATCGTATCATTAAACTGAAAACAGTACGAATCCCTAAACCTTTCATAGGTTGTAGAGGTACATGTTTTTTTTATATATATATCAATGGCCTCAAGAAATATTCCATCCATAACAATTCTCATTTCTTCTTTTGTAAGTCGACTTGAGATAACAAGAAACAATGGATGACAAACAAACAAGCAATCCATCAGTTCCTAAATATAGGGGGGACATGCATTGTAGGCCCACGTGCCTCAGACACCAACAACACCATCCGAATTAGAATCCGCTCCTTAAAGACTTCCTTGTCAACTTGGCCCAGCGTACAATGAACGTCACCCGAGTACCCTTCACAAGAAGAAAGCTATTTGTCTCAGTCAAGGGCGGTTGTATCAATTATCATTTGTTTTCGTCCAAACGGGGTCTGGAATTACGTAAATTATCTCAAAATCGCGACAAACTCAGCTCCATTCGTATAAAAAGAACTTAAGCCTATTGGAGGTTTTTGTTTAATTAACGACTTCAAATAAAAGTAAATACACATGATTGCTTAATTTTATCAATTCATCACAAGCTAGACGATGGATTGTACTTCGCTAAGTGTTGAAGATGAAATGAAAACCCTTTATGTATTCCCACCAAGTCCTCTTAGAACGAAACCAGTGATACAAATGGCTGCTTATAGTCTAAGGCAGGAATATTTTCACGTCTTAGGAGTCCAAACATATATGTTATGAAATAATTCATAAGATATTTTAATTTTATTTTCAATTCCTTGGTAAATATAAAAAGTAAAAAACAGTCGTAAACAAACTGGGAAAGGATGAGACAGAAAAATCAAATAACTGAGGGATTAATAAAGGTAAGGAGGTGGTTTCAGGGTAAGTAGATAGAGGTAGTAATTAAAGTGGAATAGTAGGGTTTGAAATAACTTATCATTATAACACACACACACACACACACATATATATATATATACACATTATCTAGAGTAACGTTTTCAGTAATAAACATGTTCCAATATTGGCCTCTAATGTACTATGGAGTGCAATTTTAGTGAGACCATAATTGCCAACAATTGGAATTATGGGCTATAGTATTCATGGGCTATTTATAAAGAAAGATTTTAATCTACCAAAGAACTCACTTATCTGTACGTTACATCTGGAAGCAAGCATGGATCTTGAAAATTAAAATTGTATTGTACAATTTTTAAACTATAATGATTTCCACTTCCAAAAAAAACTTAGTTAAGAAGCATGAAAAAACAAAAATAGTAGCTAGGTAATGAAATGAGAAAAATTAGCGAATTATTTGCACTGTCCAAATTAAAACGGTTCATTGATATTTTGTATCGGTGGTAATGTTTTTATTGTAATAAGGAATTGATATTTTTCATTATGCGTGTAGATCATTATTTACTTTATAAAAAAACTGGGCCATCACCTTGATTTTATAAAAAAATGAGAACCATATAGAATTAACAAGAACAGTTTTTAAAACAAGAGTTGAACTAATAAATTTAAATTGTAAATTGTGGATACTTGATCGATTTGTAATAGATAGAAAAATAAAAACATGATTTATTTAATAAGTAAATGTTCGGCCTTTAATAGGAAAAATATTTTGGAGAGATTATGTTGACGGAAAACAAAATAATATAATAAATAATCATAAATTATCGATCATTTTTAATAAAATGCCTTTCTGCTATCAACTCTCACATTTTTAAAAATTAAAATTAGGCTTCAAAAAAATACTAATTAATAAGTCTTTAAATATATATTTTTTTTTTAAACAAGAGAAAATATTCAGATATTTTAAAGGGAATATTAAGTTTTTGAGTAAATTGTGATAATCATTAGCAAATAATTAACGTAATTATATTTATGCTTATACATAATTATAAAATTTGTAACATTTATAGACTTGAAAAATCCTTGAAAAGTGTTCTGAAGAGAAAACGCATTGAGGCTTAACCACAGTTTCCGCATTGATCCTCCAGGTATTTTCCAATTATGGAGATAATATTTTTCCTTTATAGTCTCTGATATAGTTTTCTTTGTCCCCAAATCGCCTATAACACTTTACCTTACTTTTCCAAAGTAATACTTTAAAGAAGATAAAATACATTGAAAATTTTGGAATGCTTCAGCTAACAAAAAGCAATGGATAGCTAGCTGTCTTGTTTAAGAACCATATTCGAGAATATAAATCTATCTATCATAATTCATTAATTAACATTTTAAAGAGAAATATATAAAAAACATAAACAAAAGCCTTTGTGTACATTTTTATTTCATTCAATAAGTAGTATGATACGTGTAACTTATTATTATTATTTTATTTTTTATTATTATTTTTATGTAGAATTAGGCTAGTAAACATTTATTTTTAAGAGTTGAATTTGAAAACATACCATACTGTGTATACATTTACGTCACCTCCATCTCCTACAAATAAAAAAAATAAATAAATAAACCTGTACCACTACAACCCATGAAGGGTCTTGGGCTCAGTACATATAGAGATTCGTACTGTTTCTAGGCCAACGGCAGTGAAATGAGGTGATTAGGCCTTAATCGCGCTCAGCCGCCAGGTTTTTCCCCAATTATTTTGGGTACCCACTTTATAGAGGCTGGGTCTGCCCCAGGAGGGTCACAATACCCTAGGGTCACCCCCCCCCGATTTAATTAACAGAATAAATAATATTCTGCCACAGCCGGGATTCGAACCCAGGACCCGGACCACAGCAGACTAGCGAGCGCTCTATCCACTAAACTACGCCGCTCCTTCTCCTACAAATAGAAAACAAATTTTATTATAAGGTGTTAATCATTTTATATTATTCTTCTAATCAATAACCATAATCAGATTACAAATACAGAAAAATCAATAAAAATATAGAGCTACAATTTATACTGTTTAACTATATGACTAAAAATCATTTTAGGACTCATAATAAAAAGAAATATGCTGATGTAAATTTAAGGGTATTGAAAGCAACTTGATCTGCAGTTATCAGTCCTTGGTAATCTTCTAGTGAATAAAATAATTCTCGAAAAATAAATGAAACTAAAAAACGTACTTATTTTCTAGTTCTAAACACTATTATAATGAACATTGAAGTAAGTCTGCTACTTATAATCAGTAACTTATAATCAGCAAGGTTTCCTCCTGCACCACCATAGCTTGAGCCTCGAGTACCAACAGCACTGCCTCCAAATCCTCCGTCACTCTGTTGATAGGCAATTAATTAATATGAAAAGCAATAATTCAAAGGATCATATCATATCACTACCGCTGTTTTAAAAACGCAATATCTAAGCTAGTTTTTAACCATTTGAATGATTCTTTTTTCGTTTGGATGAAAATTTAATTCTCTATCAAATGGTAAATTTTTGGTATTTATTTATTTATTAATTAGAAAAAACGGATTTTTTTTCGTTGTTCGGATTCTACGCATCTTAAAACGTAAGCTTTAAAATTTTGAGGAGGGGTTATATATATATATATTATTATTATTTTATTTGTATTTTTTTTTTTTTTTTTTTTTTGGTCGATTACAAAGATTCATTATTGGAAATAAAAACAAAAGCATTTATACAGGACTGTGTTACTATTTCTTTTTCTTTTATTTCGATTTTTATTCAAATAAAATTTGCTGATTCCAGAACACCTTACATTTTATCTTTATCAGCGATAATAAACGAGTTATTGGGTAAACACATCTCTTATAAGTTGTGGCTTGACTATATCAGATGATTATTTTATTTTATTTTTTTTATCGCGCTTTACTTGTTCTAAAACTCTATACATACTTTTCTCTACCGTCGGAAATAACTGAGTAATAAACAAAAAATATTGACATTTTATATAAAAAAATCGTCCTAAAGATGGGTTGAATCACGGAAACGTCGGCATGACATTTAATGAGTTATGTAGCGTGGGGTCACCTGTGGCGTAGTATTTTGCATAACAGCCAAAGGTCGCGGGTTCAAACCTGCAGGTAGTGGTCCTAGGAATTTTTAATGGGAGTAAAAAATCCTTAGTTATGTCGTCCTTCGGAGGGGACGTAAGAAGGTGGTCCCGAGCCTGTGCGATGTCAGATGGTCATTAATGATCCCTGTCCTAATTAAACCAAGATAGGCAAAAGGTCTTCCGATTAGCCAAAGTAGCATAAACTAACGTTAAAGAAATCAACAAACTTACGTAACGTTTTGGTAGTAAAGTGATTTAATGAAATACAATATTTCTTCACGTATATATTGGATACAAATTAAAATATCTTCTCACAAAAATTATATTTAAATTAGATACATATTACGTATTCGTCTTTCCGCGCTTTTCCTTTTTACACGTAAAAATCTGGTGCAGGCAACACACAGCTTTAAGTTACCTCCATTTTTAAAATCAATGAATGAATTTTCAAATACAGTTAGAGATAAAAAAAAATCTGATGCGGGCAACACACGACTTTCACTTACCTCCATTTTTAAAATCAATGAAACAATGTTTAAATACAGTTAAAGATAAAAATACGTGAAAATATTAAAGAATTAATTAAATTAAATTTCTATAGAAACATGTGTTTTATTAAAAAATGTATTATATTATTATCTAAACTAATCAGTTAGTTTTATCTTATTTTTATTACTCTCTATTAACTTTTAAAAGCTTGAGTATAAGATAATATTTATTCTAAAAGCTTTAGCTTTCCAACGGTATATTATACGTGTACATACTGTTGCTACTGTTTCTGACTTTGTTGGTTCTTAATTTCGCTATTAGCAATGTTGCCAGATCTGCAAAGTACCGAGACTATTGGCGGAAGCTGATAGAGGAGGCCACTTTTATTAAAAAAATATGATAACATTTTTTTAAAATCTTTATATTGAAACAATTATGTATATATTTTTAAATATATAAAATAATATACAGTTATAACAGGGTTTGAGATGATAATTAATATATACAAAGTTTTTTTTGTTAATTTTCCTATAATCAGAAATATTCCCTTACTTGGAACTGTTCAAATATTTCATTTTCAAATGTAAAATTTTTAATACATACCCGAATATTTATATAACCAAATTTCCAAATGTATCATCTATTTAATATTCAATAAATCTAATAAATATGTTTATTAATATGATAATGGTACAGTTAAAATTTCATGGTCTATAAATTAATGGCTTTAATGGCTTTTTCCTAGTAATAACTAAAAGGAAATTAATAATGCAGATTAGTCACAAAAGAACAGTGGTATATAATTCATAATTTAAATATAATTGATTTAATTGATTATATTTCAAATAAGTCATTAACAGTGTCAACAGTCATTTAGGGAATAATATCATAAATTATGTTAAAGAACATTCCTAAAAAACAAAATTATTATCATGCAAAATTTTAAATTCTTACCTTTATGTCGAAAGATTTCAATATGGCCTTCTATCTTCAAGTTTACCACTGCCTGTCTTTTTCTTTAAAACATATTTCGAAACGAAAATAACTAATAAAATAACACGGAATTAAGAAGCTTAAATAAATCATTATTTTCACATTTATAACACGTTTTTCACACAATATAAATAAAGTTAACCACTCGACACGGACCCGAACCGAACTAGATTGAATCTAAAAGAAGATAAAGATGCAGTTGAGAGAACGGTGGCCTCTGATTGGCTGAGCTATCGCCGAGCTCAAAACAGTGATTGAAATAATATTCAGCCTAATTTATCTCAACTATAGTGATATCTATTTTCGTTTCTCAGGTATTTATAAAAAATATTATTAATTAATGCAATTTATGTCTATACGGTTGAAAGAGTATTTTTAAAAATGCATATTCATACCTTATTAATAGATTAAAAATTCTAATAGTTTTCAATTAATATTTCCTTTTTCATATTATTTATATTTTGACACATAAATATATGTATATTTTTAGTTTATACATACATATATATATATATATATATATATATATATATGTGTGTATATATATATATATATATATATATATATATATATGTTTATATATGTTATATATATATATATTGTTTATATATATATATATATATATATATATATATATATATATAAACTAATGATATATTTATGAAAGGTAATATATACATACATAAGTTTGATTAAAAAAAAATAAATAATAATAATTTAATATGGAGGTGATACCCGAATAGTTTCATATAGCAACTGAATCATAAACTAAGGACTATAAGATAACTTTTTTTATAAAATATTATTTTAAAATAAAAGTAAATTGAATAACGTAAAATTAATTAACAATAATTAACACTGTAACAATTTATTTATAAAATAACGGACAGACAGTTGACCTAACCGCACAGAGACCAGTTCTTAACTAAATTATGTTAAGGTAAAAAGAAGGGAGAGAGACATGCAAAATGTAAACATTCTATAATTTGATTAGGAAGTTATTGGCTACGAGGATATTAAGTGAGAAGGTGTGGACATCCTTATTAGGTCCATCTTCACTTTAAGAATATTGGTTTTAACAGTTTGAATTCTTATTATATAACCCAGCATCTTTTTTTTTTTTCCAGTTACTACAAACTTAGGACCACACTACTAGTGATTTCTTTTGACCCAGTATTGTCTCATCTTATCTATTATAAGTGATAATTAAATAAAAAAAATCCAAGTAAGTGTAAACGATTGTCCCTTTCTCTTCCTCGCTTAAATAAATAAATACCTTGTCTATAATATGATAATATTTATATAACTAAATAAATACCAATGGCTTAATCTTTACTACCGTCTAAAATCTGTGAGAATTTCATCCTCATATCGGGAGCCGAACTTATAGATACCGCTCTAGAAGTTCGGCTCCCGATATTTTTTTTTTTTTTTTTTTAATGCTACACAGTTGAAGAAGAGATAGGTGAAAATTTGTGAGAGCGAGTTAATGTGAGAGTTCACGAAAGTAGCGGGATAGGAGGAAATATTTTTTTTTTAATTTGGATTATAACATTAAATATTAATTTTTTTTTTAAAATCCTATAATATCATGAAATATTTTTTTTTTTTTAATCTAGTGCGGGCAGCACACGATTTTCACTTACTTCTATTTTTAAAATCAATGAAAGAATTCTCAAAAACAGTTAGAGATAAAAATACGTGAAACCATTAAAGAATTAATTAAATTGAATTTATATAGAAACACTAGCTGTTGCGCGCGACTTCGTCACCGTCAATTTCAGTTATTATGATCGCTATTAAGACGTTTTTAAAAGAATATATTGGTTTGTCCGGAAAGTTCGTAGAAAAATTTGGACAACAATTAAAATTGGACAGCTTAAAATTTGTTTATTTAATCTACAAAAATGGGGTTGGTCTTCCAAATTGAAGACCCTCTAAACCGCGAAAACCACTTCTGAACCGTACTGTCAGCAATTGAATCGCTGCCATACTCGGAACGAATCTTTCTTGCACTTTGGGCTACGTTTTTCCCTCTTTTAAAAAATAACAGCATATTATTTCGAAAATGAACTGAATCGTCACTCATGTTGGATTGCAATATACTACTCTACAGATCCTTCATAAAGACGAATTCAGTGTGTAAATATAGTTAATTCCATGAGCATTAAAGGCATATAAATAAACATTAGCCTCGTGATTCATTTTAGTAGAAAAAACATAAGATAAATTTTATTTTAAAAACCTCTACCAACTTTTCGGACGACCCAATATTTTAAAGTATTTCCGCTTAAAAATATTTTCTGTTTTATTTTCTTGTTGCAGAAGAACATACTGATTTTCTCCACGACCCGATCTTGACGTAAATCGATTCCTACGTGTTTAAATGCTTGCCCATGTGATTTATTAATTGTTATGGCAAAAGATAAATTAACGGGAAATTGAATTATTTTAAAATTAAAAGGTAAATCATTTGGAATCGTTGGGATTCGAGGTCAATTTTCCCTGTTTTTTCCCATATTTTCCACTGATTCTTCGGTCCTATTGGTCGCAGCGTGATGTTATATAGCCTATAGCCTTCCTCGATAAATGTACTATCCAACATAAAAAGAATTTTTCAATTTGAACCAGTAGTTTCTGAGATTAGCGCGTTCAAACAAACAAACTCTCCAGCTTTATAATATTAGTATGGATGTGTTATATTAAAAAATCTGTTAAATTATTATCTAAAATAATCAGTTAGTTTGATCTTCTTTTCATCACCCTCTATTAAATTTTAAAAGCTTAAGCATAAGATAATATTTTTTCTAAAATATTTAGCTTTCCAACGGTATATTACTGTTCTTATGTTCAAAAACAAAAAATTGCATTAAAAAGTATTTTTTCAGTTTTCTCCTTTAGTTGCTTTTCAAATTCGCTCAACTTGCATATTTAGCTGATTTTATCAGTGGTAACAAGATTATATAATTATTTTTATAGAATCAACAAAATTAAAGGTACTTTAGAGTAAGAAAATTTAAAATATCGGCATTTAAGCCATGTCAGACCATTTTAATCAGAATGAAACCTACATCACGTTTAAGCCTATTAAATTTTACATCGTTATAGCGAGTTTAATCAAAATCGTCGGAACAGTTCTCGAGAAAATCGAAAAAAGGTGCAAAATGCAGAGTATAAAGTGCCTCTTCTGGTAAGCCCATTTTGATGAAAAAGATTTTGTAACGTCTCGGGCGTGTATTTGTCTCAAATATGAAATTTCAGACTCATAGGACTTACCGTTTCCGCCCGGGAGTTACCACGCACGCACACACACACACACACACACAACACCAACACACACACACACACACACCATACACACAGACCTTTTTGCGGGACTTGGTTATTTGGACTCAGGGTACCCTAAAACGTGTATTTCCGTTGAAAACTGGAATTCAAAAATTTTCACGATCGCAATACTTCCCCTTACTATATATAGTAAGTGAAAGTAATAAAATACCAAAGCAAAAGTCACTTTAATTAAATAAAAAAAAAGTTAACTCGATACAAATTAGAGAAAATAAGAAATTAAAAAATACACTTCTGCGTGATACTGGAATAAATTTGAAAAAATGTTTTTGGGGTCCACACAGATGATTTTTTTGGTTCGATCACCACATTACAACGTACACACACTGCAAGTAATTAGTTGGTTACCTCAGTGATGCAGGTAAAACATAATTTTAATAATTTAATTACTTTCTACCTGGCAGCATTGAGGGACAGAAGCCATCGTGTAACCTCTCTGTTTTGTGTGATAGTGAAACCGCTACGATTTCAATAACTATTATGTTCCTATCTACATTGTAGAGTAATAATTTAATGGCAACAATAATAATAATAATAATATATTTCTAAAGGAGATATTATATTGGTAAATTTGATCAGTTTTCCGATTTCGGTAAAACATTAAGTTGTATTTTGATAGCCTAATCTTATGAAGCTAAAATTTTCCTCGAATTTTTATGTTTATCATTCTTTACAGCCGTGCAATAATTCTCGATTTGGGAAAATTCGTCATCCAAGTAGTTGAATAAAAATATAAACTAATAAATAATTTTAAGTGGGGAATTGGGGGCCGAAATCGAGTCCCAGACAGTTTAGCACGGTATCTAGCATGTAAGAAATTGTGATATTCAATATTCTGGGAGGTGATATTGTTTTGCTTAGTTCGGGGCTCAATAGTGGGGAAGTAATAAATAATATAGGTAAATAAAAATAAACATAATATAAAATAAGCAATAATAATAAATATTAATTTTAAAAATACGAACTGTGAACATCTACAATCAGGACCTATACATCCGTTTGACTGAGGATTTTTTTCTTTTCTTTCTTTTTTTTTTTTAATCTCTATTCTATAGGCCCGGTTGCTTGAATAATCGACTCGTTAAGGGTGGGTCAGTTATTCGATCCTTATTATTACTCTGCCAGTATCTAAAAGGCATAATTAACTACCGCGTTAATTTATCAACTCAACAAGTGCTGTGTTTTTCGAGTTGAATTCGAAATAAAAAGATATTCTGCCACCGATATCTGATAGAAGATCTGGCATTCAATAGCAATTTAGACTTTAATGAACAGGCAAAAAATTATTAAATTGTGAGTTATTCAAACAATATATTTTTTTGAAGCTTAAAGCGTTTAATGTTTCTTCCCAGGTTATTTTTCAGAATTTAGAATGTCATTAAATATTTCGAAGTGGAATCTCTGACACGCGGAAGGTCTAATGGGATAAAGGAAACAAGTTGGTTTCGAGCAACTTAACGTTCCTACGAACGATTTTAATATTATCATTTTTGCTCTTATGAACAGTGTTAGACTTAAATATCTCACGATGACACATGAATAATTTTAATTATAACTATACAAAAAAAAACTTTGTGTAGTGTTTTTTTATTTTGTTATTTGCCTCTACTCTACAGGGTATTGGCAACTGTGGTTTTTATATATTGGTGGTAATTCTAATTCCTATTTTGTGAAATTAATGGATGTGGAATGCTAGGGCATGCATTTGAAATGATGAAGCGTTATGTAGGATTTACTAAACGACGGATAGGAATCATGTTGCCATCTATAGAAACAAATTTGTGATTCGTTATTAGCTTATCCACCTGTTCTTTACTAGATAAATGGATACAAAATCGATTATTAGATATCTTGGACGCAAATTTTATTGCTTGAGATTCCACTAAATCTGCCACTTCTTCCACGTATAATCTCTGTTTCATGCCCTTAATTGTTTGAAGCACTATAGCAAACTCCCGACTTGAAGGTCTTTGGGTTGACGTTACTTGTGCATACGTTGTGTGACTAGATTGTTGTGCTCTCGTGTTGCTATTTAAAGTAGTTGCAGCTGGTTCTCTCCCAAAACCGCCCTTCTCTTCCAATCCTCCTTCGCATGTAGGTACTCCGCCAGATATTTCCCCCCTCCGCTCCATTCCCGTCGATATGCGCTTTCCAAGCGCGAACTCGAGTTATCACTGCAGATCTTTCCCAGGGAAACGATCTTGAGCCAAGTCTTTGTTACAGTCCCTCCTACGTCCGTAAAAGTTTCTTCTTTCTTCTGTTCTACCTCCAACAAACCAGACATTTTTGTGGAAATTTTTTTTTACTTTTTAATAGAAATATTTTCCAGCTGTTTTCCTTTGTGTAGTTACATAATTAATTTATTATTAATTAGCTGGAGAGGAAAAATCACGAATACATAATTTTTCTGCCGAACATCACGCATTGAATTAAAACTTCAGATTATTAAATTACACTAGTCGTTAATGTCCTCTTCGGAAATCATTAGTGTGATGAATGGGAAAATATTAATCGAGACAACTCTTCAAATTATGATGCAATTTGACTTATTCAGTTTTAATTGGTTAACGTGTCTGGGGAACTTATCTCTGCTGCTTTAAAAAAAAGAAAGATACTATTACTAATACAAAAGTAAATTAAATTACTGTAATTAATAATAATAATAGGCTTACCCCACCCGAAGGTTCGCTGCCGATACCACCATATTCCGTCTACACAGACTCGTCTAATGTTCTCCGTTCAAGCCTAAGCCCCCAAGATCAGCCTTAACGCAATCCTCCCATCGACGCTTCGGCCTACCTTTCGGACGCCTGCCAGTCGGATCAGCTAATACCAACTTTCTCGGAATCCTTTCCTCACCGAGTCTAACAATTTTCCTCGCCCATTTGAGTCTCCCCGACGCTATCAACTCAATTATACTCAAAGGAAACAAGTTCCGCAATTCCGCGTTGTTCAACCTTTAGACCCCAGTGCCCTCATCTCTCTTCGGACCAAATATTTTACGCAGCACCTTTTTTTCGAAAACCTTAAACCGTTGTTCATCCTTCAAAGTAAGCGGTCACGTTACACATCCGTAAAGAACCGTTGGAAGAATAATAGTTTTATAAATTCTACCCATTAAGTTTTTAGATAGAAGCCGTGAGCTAAGTAACTTAGCAACTGAATAATAACACGCGTTTTCCACCTTTAACCGGGACTTTATTTCTCCCTGGATTTCATTTTGTAATTACAAATTATTGTGAATTACAAACTAATAAATATATTAAAAGAATTTATTTTCTCTTTATTACTTTCACTTACATATATATGAAATATATAGTAAGGAAAAGTATTGCGATCGTGAAAATTTTTGAATTCCAGTTTTCAACTAAAATACATTTTTTAGGGTCCCCTGTGTCCAAATAACTAAGTCCTGCAAAAAGGTCTCTGTGTTTGTGTGTGAATATAATAACAATACTGAAATTTCGTATTTAAGGCAACTATAGGCCCGAGATGTTACAGCAACTTTTTCATTAAACTCAGCCAACTAGAAAAGCAATGCATTTAGCACCTTTTTAAAATTATCTCAAAAACGGCTGTAATGATATTGATTAAACTCCCTATGTCGATGTAAAATTTAATGAGCGTTAATGTCATGTGGGTTTTATTCTGATTGAAATAGTCTGACAGGGCTTAAATGCCGATATTTTAAATTTTCATCTTCTGAAGTAACTTAAATTTTGTAAATTGTATAAAAATAAGGAGATAAAATAAATAATAAACTAAAGGAGGAAAGAGCAAAAATATTTTTTAATGCAATTTTTGTGTTTTTGATAATAAGAACAGTAATATACATGTATAAAATACCGTTGGAAAGCTAAAGATTTTAGATAAAATATTATCTTATACACAATCTTATAAAAGTTAATAGTGAGTGATAAAAAGCAGATAAAATTAACAGATTTTTTTAGATTATGATGTAATAGATTTTTTTAATATAACAGATGATTCTATAGAAATTCAATTTAATTAATTCTTTATTAGTTTCAGTAATTTTTATCTCTAACTGTATTTGAAAATTATTTAATCGCTTTTAACAACGAAGTTCAGTGAAAGTCGTGTGTTGCTCGCAATAGATTTTTTAAAAACTGAATTCATTGAGATTCACAGCTGTATTATTGAATATATCACGTAAATTTAAGAAATGTATTAATCATGATATGCCACCCTTTCATTGGAACCACCCATTGACAGCATTTAAAAATTATTTTAAACAAGAAGGTCTCGGAGCCATCTCCTTCTCGGACTCCTCCGAGGACTAAAAGGTATTGAAGAAGATGGAAGGATGGAAACTAGTTGGGGTGGGCATAATCGAATGACAATTATCGGATCATTCGATTATTTCAATCATTCGAATTAATCGATTATCGCATTAGTGATCATTCGAACTGAATTGTTTAACGTTGATCGAGGGATTAGAAGAAGCTCGGATAATCGAACGACCTTTCTTTTTTTTTTTTTTACTCATCACATAAATTATATGCCTGTTTGCACATATTCTCAGCCACCTGAGACATCATAGAGACGGGAATTTTGGCATATTGCCCCTCAGAAAGCATTTTAATCATTCGGATCATTCGATTATGAAATCATTCTATTATTTAAATCATCGAAGTCCTATCATCCGATTATGACGATCATTCGATTATGCCCACCCCTAGAAACTAATGAATTAGATTCGAAATTGGGTTTTTCGTAAAATGGTTCCCGGTTAGAGACAAACAGTAACATATGGAACATTGACGTCGTTATGGATGAGTTTATTCGTGACAAAGTAAGAAAGAGGAAAGGAGGATGAGAGAAATTCGATGGCTTAGTAGAATCCCAAAGCAGAATTCCGTAAGGTATAGGCCTTATCATAGTTAAGGGGTATAGGTTTGACCGTTAGTAGAGTGAGTATTAAAGTAGCTGAAAACGGCAATCAAGAATAAACATAATTTAGAAAGGTTATTGGTAATAATAGTACCCACAAACTTGATCCATGTAGAGTACATTTACCACACATTTTTGACTTGATAAAAAATGAGTTTGTTTGTTAGCGTTGAGCTCAAAAAACAGATTATATACCTAAATAATAACTTTTGTCATCTTAATTAGTACACTTATTCGCAAACAAACAAACAGCCTGCAAATGCTGTGTTGCTAAATAAGACGGAGTCTATTTTGGCCGGGAATACCCTGTCATTTGTCCACCTGCAGACAGAGGACTCCAACTGCTCAGTTGAATGTTTACTAATGACCCTTCTCTGAGAACACGGTCTAAAGAATTGGCCTCAGTCATTAGCCACATTTTCTTAAAACGATACTTCCTTAACCATTTATAAAAGTTGGAGCCAATCATTGAGAAGATCTTATAAAAAAAATATAATAATTATGATAACCATGAATTCTAATAATAATTAAAAGAAACCTATAAAGGGTGTTCTAAAACCAATTAAGGGTTTTTTATACGACGGTATTAGGATCATTACATTTATTTATATATTGGGTCAAGATCACAGTCACCTGCCCTGGCAAACATTTTTTTTCCCGATTTTCGGCTACCAACTTTATATAGGATGGTGTGCCCCAGGAGTTTTTCTTACCTCATTGTTGTCTCACCGAAATAATAGAATAAATAATTGAAAGTGACATATAATTATAAATTAATCATTCTAACATCAAAATTAATTATATGGTCTTAATTTTATTGAGGGTGTATAGTCGACTGTAGAAACTATTATAGGTGGAATAGTCAGGAATCAGTCATTTTTGAAAAGTTTTTAATTTTGCCAACGTTTCGGCTCAAGCTTGTGAGCCATCATCAGGGCATTACTGAGCCATGTCCAAGCATAAACTGATCTTAATTTTAATTTAATCACTTAATTTAATCACCCTCCCCACACTTTTACAGCATTCAATTTAGACATGAGGCTTCTAGATGTAATTACCCAATTACTATAAGGTAATTTTTATATTTTAAAATAAAATTAATGATTTTTTGTTTATTATTTTCAATAATGAACCTTTGTAATCGACCTGACAAAAAAAAAATTATCTCCTCTCAAAATTTAAGTGCTTACGTTTCAAGATACGTAGAACCCGAATAACAATTTTAAAAAATCACCCCAGAAATACTAGGGCATCCGATGATGATCCTAACAGCTAGATGTTGATATCTGCTGCCAATTAAAAATGTTACCTTATTCACAAAGTTGTAAACTATATAATATAATAATATAATAGAGTGCTTAATGTAACACATATTTCTATCAAAACTCAATTTAATTAATTTCTTCAGCTCTATCTTTATTAAAAGTGTTTCAATTACTATAATTAATAATAATATTAATTATTTTCGAAAAAGCATGTATAGTTGTATAAGTTTATTTTTACAGAATGAGGAGTTAACGTTTCGGGGTCCTTCACTATCTTTAGGACTCACTAAAATATTCAAACAAATTATGGTTTATTATTACAAAAATTTATTTTCTATATACTAATTAAAATTCAAAATAAAAATATTTAACAATGTTACATAAAAAACTATTTACCTGGCAACCTTATTTATCCTAACAATACAAAACTATTTATCCATTTTATTTTAAATTTAGTACATTAAAGTTTATAATTTTTAAATTGGCTTTAACAAAGTAAGTGAAAGTCGTCTTTTGTGGGCAAAAACATTTTGTTTTGAATACATTTTGGGAAATTCATGAACGAATTCCATCTTTTTTGACTAATGATTCACCATTCAGTATCACGACGTAATAAAAAAATCAGCCAATATTTGGTGTTTCTAAACTCATATACTCAACTCTTAATACGCAGAGGGGCGTAGGCAGATCTGTTGATTTATGAACAGTCCTTTCCAAAAACACTTAAACGGGACCTAGTATCTTTTCAACAAAAGAACCAAAAGAGTTAGGGGCAAATAATAGACAAAGGAGTTTCAATAATTCATAAGAATATATCTAAGGAATCCATTTCCTAGAAGACTTTTACGTGTACATTCCACAGATACTAGATAACCTGGAAGGCGAAATATCAGAATTTGGGTTCCTATGAGCTCTTGGCTAGCCCCATTAGTAGTTTCTAATGGTCTGAATTTTATCCTTAAATATTTTCAATCGATATTCATAATGCTTTAAATGGTCGACTATTGAAAAATATTCCTTCATTAGGAAGGTATGGATATTATTTATTTAACAACTAAAAAAATAAATAATAAACATATTTACTATATATATATTTACTATATATAAATTACGATACGCAATAATGCTTACACTTCTGCCGTGCATTCTTAAGCACACACATAATGTTTATTTTTTTTTTTTTTTTAGTTGTTAAAAAATGAAGGAATATTTTTCAATAGTCGAACGTTTAAAGCATTATAAATGTCGATTGAAAATGTTTAATGTGCTTTAAATGATCGACTACTGAAAAATATTCCTTCATTAGGAAGATATAAATATTATTTATTTAACAACTAAAAAAAACAAAAAAAACATTATATGTGTGCTTAAGAATACGCGGCAGAAGTGTAAGCATTGTTGCGTATCGTAAAGTTCCGTATTTCGTTGCACTTTCATTTCTATTATTTGACATTTTTAAATCGAATGTGGTCTTTAAAAAATCTTTGCTTTAATGTTTCTTGTGAAAATTCGATATTTTGTGAGTCTCATCTGTGGGAGTCTGCTGATATGTCACCAATTTTAGTCTCCTTTTTCTAATGTCCGCTGTGATGTTGGAGAATTTCTGGAGTAAAGCCTATATCCTTCGTCCATGAGTTTTGGTCCAATGATTTTTCTTTCCTATGTGAAAATTTTCTCAAGATGGGCCTTTGTGTGTAACACCAGGTATCTCAGGTGCGTATAGTACCTCAGGTTTGACTACAGTGTTGTAGAGACGGATTTTGGTGCAGGTGGACAGTCATTGCTAGTAAATACCCTGTGTTTTGAATAAGTCTATTCATTTTAAAAAACCTAGTGTTCTGAGCTATTTTCTCCGTTCCTGTGGGCTCGAGCACTTCACCTAGGTACTTAAAGTTTGTGGCCCTTTTGATTTTGCCATAGTTTGTGTTGTTTTTTTTAACAGCGAATCAAAAACCATAGACTCCACAATTTTTCGTAAAATCACCACAGTTCTCCTTACTTTTTTACGAATAAAATCTTCCTTGATAGCCTTCATGGTGTATGAATTGTCGATTTGGTCCAAACTAGGTACTATTCAAACTCCATACCCACTCATTACCACTTGTTTCACTCTTTCCTCTTCGATACCTTGCAATTCTCCGAGGTGTCTGAAAGGTTTGTGATAGGAAAACCTTCCGATCATAAGTTGTGTTGCCAACAAGTTTTTCCACGTTTATCATGCCTTTGTGTTATTGTTTCACATTTACTTGATTTTTTTTTTAAATAAAGTTGTAAATTTCCATAAAAACATATTTTTTAAAAATTAATAATAGTTAATATATACAAGATAATGTTCACATAATTCCTTCATCATGGTAACAATATATTTTTTTTTTTTTTTTTATTCGTATATATTACAATTTGTCATAATAGACAATAATAATAGTGCTACAGGATCTCATCCATACAATATTTACAATATAAACAAAAGGAAAGTCAAATTACATAAAATAAAATCAAAATAAATAAACGTATACAATAACAAAATAAATACAAATAAATAACGGTAACAAATTAAATCTCAAATCGACTCTCTTCGTAAACAGTTCTCGTGTTAGCATCAATAATGTTCATTAATTCCTATAAATTAATAGCATACCTAGAAGACTAATGGAAATAAAGGGATATTAATATTAATAACTAATTACTTTAAGTTAATTATTAATTATTCTATCCTATCTATCCGTAGCTTCAATATATTTAAGATGACGTTTCTTGTACGGTCATTAAACTTAAGGTAACTAACGGCCGTCGTTGCTACACATAAAACGCCATTAATAAAGCTTTTTATACACTTCGTTTAAATAAAAAATAAAATAAAAATCAAAGATAATTTTTTTTTTATAAAAAAAATTTATAACATGATATGTTCTAGCTTATTTAATTAAGTGCTGATATCGAACCCAACTCTATAGTTTCAAAGCTTAATAAAGAATTTAAACAACTTTCAATAACGGGAGGACACTAATAATAATTGTATTGCCTAATTTTTATTTCGATAGTGGTGAAGAATGAAATATCAATAAAGAATAGATTTCTTAACAATTAAACGTAGTCACTTTTATGCTACTGTTGCTTATTGGACAATTTTTTCTATCAAGGTTTATAAGGATAGGGAAGTTTTACGACCACCAATTTACGTCCCATCGATGGCTTAACCAAGGTTTTTCTTTCTCCCTTTTCAAAACTCTAGGGCCATCTGCTGGGTTTGAACCCGATACTTTTGGCATAGAAGGCTTTTGTGCTAACCACTACATTATAGGTAATCTTTTGTATATTTTTTTTTCCTTAAAAACAAAATTAACTTTAGGAGTCTACTCAAACTTATCTGGACAAATGTAGCAGAACATAGGGGTTCGACAAAACGAGCCCACACAAACAAAATACAAACAACTCAATCCGAATTTATACGAAATCTTGTTCATGTACCATGGTATGTTTCGAATAACACGATACACAGTGACACAAGCATTACGACGGTAAATTATTCTATTCACGAACAATAAACCCTTTATTCATCGACACATAACCACCCGAATCAATTCGTTTCTTCACTTGTTTTCTCCCTGTTACCAGGCCAATCCATAGAAGACAAAAAAAAAAAAAAAAAAAAAAAAAAAAAAAAAAAAAAAAAAAAAAAAAAAAAAGATCTAGGGATCTACTTAATTAATTATCACTTTAATTACATCATTTTAAGAAATTCATTCACATTGGCTAGATGCGCAGCAAAACGCAATCGCGAATTTAAATGATCATAATAATAATAAGTTTATGATTAATAAAACGGTTCTTAATTCTTTTAAATATTTATCTTAAAACTATTTTGATTAGGGGCCAAAGAATATGTCGGCTGTATAAGCTAAAGTTATAGGTTGATTTTTTAATGGCATTTTATAATAAACAAAACAAAAAACAACAACAAATGGATAATAAAAGAGAAAATTAAGAAACTATTGTTAATTGGCAGTGGGTCTGGAACATGGGGAAAAGCCTCGATACGTAACTAAAATAAATTTTAAGGGATATTTAAGAACCGCTTTACTAATCGTGAATATATGTCCCTTCTAGAAAAATTAATAACATTAAAATTAGGTTTAAATAAATACAATTATAATACAAGTAGTGCAAATATTAATTCAATTAAAATTCTTTTCACGCTAACCATTTGTTGTTTATACCTCGCTTAAAAATGGGTGTGATTCGGATTACAGAAATGTCTTGTTTAACGAGCGGGCACAATAAATAAATTATCCGGAATAACATCCATTACATTCCGACGGTCCAACTAGCGCGGATTGAATGATAACAACACCTTAAACAGAAATACTAAACATAGAACAGAACAAGCAACTCTACACATGGCCGCATAGAAAGAGTCCGTGATTGGTTTTCAGGATGCGGGTATCCCAAATATGGAAGGAAACAGTGGAGCTATAGCGACACCTAGCCTCCCAACAGGTCTCCTGCGGTGACCAACAAAGACTTAGGGACCTGATCCTCTTCCTCGGTCAACTAGATCTTCGGTCGGTGGAAGTCCCGATTTAGGAGTCGACGAAAAAGGAAGCAGAGTCGACCAAGAAACCGGATTGTGTATAGGAACGGATGGACTTGAGCTGAAAAACTTTTTCTTCATTCTCAATGTTTCTTCATTACTCTCTTATCTGATTGGATTGTTCCCTATTTTTGGTATAATCTCTTTCGTGAGCTCCATGAGGATCAGTGCTGATATCTATGAACCAGGGCGAATGACTCTTCATTTGAAAGCATCATTTTTTCTTTTTTTTAAATTATATCAAAAAGATATTATTTCTTCCTTTATTAATATCAGCATAACGATATTAAAATTAATATTTCTAAACCTGATATAATAAATAATCTGTACCTCTACAACTCATTGAGGGTCTTGGGTCCAGTGCATATAGAGATCTGAACTGTTCCACGGCCAACGGTCCAGTAAGGAGGTGATGAGGATACTCTTGGCAAGACTTTCTACATACACAAATACAAACAGACCTGTTTGCGTGACTTGGTTATTGGACTCATGGGACCCTAAAACTTGTATTTCCAATGGAAACTGGAATTCGAAGATTTTCAGGATCGCAACACTATCTCTTTACTATATATTTTATAGATGTGTATGTGAAAGTAAAAAACAGTTCTTATTATGAAGTATAAACTATTTATTTGTTTTTGGGGAAATCCCCCATATAAATACAGTTTTTATTGTCTATAATACAAAATTTTACATTGTCTTGATATAGTTATATGACTGAGGATATTTTTGTAAAAATTATAATAAAAGATATGTACAAATACTAAACTGAGTTTTTACAATGTTTTAAAATTCATATCATCCTCCGAAAGATCCTAAGTCTCCCTTACTTAGTCACCAATAAAATAATTCATAAATACCTAAATACCTAGCCCGAACTAGATATACCTCCTTTAATTCTAAATTACCCGTCCACTTTAACCCACTCGACCGCAAACTCTCATTACCATATTTCCTGATAATCCTCCGAGGCGGCTGAAAAGACTATGGCTTCGCGATCTACTACATTAAATAAACACTCTAGTGCTACCACTAGGTAGTTTCTTCACATGCCTGTATCAAGCCCATTTGATCAATTAATACATTTACTTAATGTATTTTATGGTTGAATACAGTTGTAAATTCCTTAAAAATAAAAAAGAAAAGAAAAATTCATATTAATAAAAGAACTATGTTCTCAAGAAATAAGAAAACATAATAACTAGCTAAAAATCTTGTTTCTATTCAATTAGAAAGTTTAATTAATAATATCTATAGAAAAATTTAATGACAATTTAGTTTACTTGTAAACCTTCAGAAAAGAAATCCTTCAGAAAACCGTACTAAAATCCGTTGAGTGGTTAAGATGGAGGTCACGAAAACAAAAAATCACGAAATTTTTTTAAATATAGAGAGATATTATAACCTCAAAGAAACATCATAATACGAAGATGAAACTTATACAATCGATCCACAAGTTATGATCTTTTTTCCCCATTAAAATAACACGAACAATAATTAATTGATCACTTTCTTTTATGATTTTACTGAATAACTGGCCATGGTTTTTTTCTTTTTAAGCATTAAAACCTCACCTTTCTTCTTCTTCCAGTGGCGCGAGAGGCCGTGTAGGCTCACGTTTCACGACTCATTTTGTAGTGTAGGGTCACCACTCCCTATGCCTAATTTTGTAAGTGGCCACCACTTGGCTGACGGGTCTCACATACCCATAGGAGAGGCTGTGAGTGAATTCCCATTTATTTACATCCTCATAAAAGTCCCGCCGGACAGGGATTCGAACTCACAACCTTTAGCATGAGAGACTACCTCGCTAGCCACTCAGCCACGGGCTCCCCTACTCCTTACCTTTATACACCTAAAACAAATGTTTAAAAAATAATATTCCATCCAAATTTTCTAAATTCCACCAGAACCTCATTCATCATCCTAATCCTCTAGCTCAATCCCTATCCAGCTCCACTCATCCATACAACCCACCTAGAAGGTTGAAACGGCAGTGGCCCCGCGACCTTTTGTAAATATATTGGAGTTCTAGCACTGGCTAGATTCTCCACTCAATGTGATGTATGTATGAGTGTGTGTATGTGTATATAGGTATAAGCGAATTCTTGACTGTATTGTTTTAATTCATAATTGTGTATATATTTTATTGTAATTTTATGCTGTGTAAATATTGTATGAATGTAGTATGTATGATATCTTTCAGCACTACTATTAATGTCCAAAGTGGGACAGATTGTAATTTTATTGAATAAAAATTGTTGTTTAAAAAAAAAAAATATATAAAAAAATAATAGTGTAATGGTAAAAGTATAATTGACACTAATAGAATTTTTTATATAATACTTTTCAAATTAATTGTAGTGAATACAATAAGCTCAGTATTGATAAGATTTGTAAAATCTTTAAATAAATAAAATCAGTTGATTAGATAATTTTTGTGCTAAGTATATTTTTTTATTGAAGACGTATTGCCGTTCTCAATAGTCTGCTGTGTTGAGTCTATATTGGTGAATAATTTTCCATTTGCTTCCAGTACTTTTCATTTTCGATCTATACATACGGTTTTACAACAAAATAATACTTAATTCTCAAATTATAATAACGAAACAACCAGATTTATACGGTGCAGTATTTCTGCTCTAAGCTATCTAATTTGACACTATTTGTTTTTGTTTTTTTGACAGGATCAGACATTATTGAGTGAACTACGAAAAAGATATTGGCTTGAAAAAAGAATATCAGTCATATCCCTCAACTTTAATTAGTTTATTTTATTTATTCGGCTCAGACGTGTTAAATTAATATACCTATTCATTAAAAACATGTCACACGTTAATCTTCTTTTCCTTCTAAAATCCAGACGCTAAGACTTGGACATGGACCATTAGAACAAAACAACATGGGACAGGCGGCATTAAGAATTCAGGCCCCCATCTGTTATTGCCATCCGCTTACGCCCACGCGACAATCACCTGCTTAAGGACACTTGAACAGGGAGTACTATTTTAGAATGAAATGTCAAACTGGAGTACAGTGCGGAGTCATGGCACAGATAGATTGAAACAAGTTAGCTTCTAAACATCATTTTGGAGTAAAATTCGTAAAATCGTTGCTTCTTTCTACTTTCACTTACTCATGACGAAATATCTAGTAAGGGAAAGCATTAATATCGTTAAAATTTTTGAATTCCAGTATTTAACGTAAATACACGTTTTAGGGTCCCTTGAGTCCAAATAATCAAGTCCCCCAAAAAGGTCTGAGTGTGTGCGTAAGTCGTACGAAAATGATGTTACAGCAACGGATTTTTCTCCAAAATCGGCGAACCAGAAGAGCCACTTTATACCATACATTTTGCACCTTTTCATTATTTTTTAAAAACGGAGAACATCACAATTTTCCGTTGGAAAGAAACCTTTAATTTACAATACAATTTTCAAACCTATGTGGACCTTCGGAATTGTACTAAGGGGTACTACTAAATCTTCGAACATCAAACGTATCCAATCCTTTCAGTCCAAAGTCCTTAGAACAATAGTCTATGCTCCCTATTATGTTACAAACAAGACCTTACATCATGACCTCAAGATCCCTTATGTCCTTGATCTCATCCCATCCAAATTCTCAACCTTCCACCAGAAACTTATTCTTCTTCTAATCCCCTGGCACAATCCCTATCTAGAACAAACCATCCTTACAACCCTCCTCGTAGGTTGAGGCGGCAGTGGCCGAGAGATCTCTTATAAATAAGCAACTGGAGTGCTGGCAATGGCCAACTTCTCCACTCATGCCTGAGAGTGTGTGGCTCTAGCGCCCTCACTCAGCCTCCACTGGCTAGATTGGTGACGCGGCTGACTGAAATGCTAAATACAGCTGTATTGGAGGAGTGGGTAGTATACACCAAGATTTTTTTCAAAATCTTTTTACAAGTATGCTAAGACGGGTGGAAGCAGTCATTCAAGCCAGTGGGGGCAATACGTTTTGTTAAATGTAAATTCAAAATTGAAATTGTAATTTAAAAGTTCAGACTGTAACAAAAGAAAATTTTAAAAAGTAAGTTTTCTAAGTTTTTTGTTTATTGGAAGAAATATTGTGATTTATTTTAATAAAACTTGTTTATTTCCAGTTTAAAAATGTTAATTTTTGACTTCAGAACCTTTCTTTATTATAAAAAAAAAAGAACATTTTTGTGAAATTCAAATATTTCTATGTGTTGCAATACTTTTGACGGAGAGTTTATATATAATTGTAATTATTTTTTATCTCCAAGGACATGGCTTTCCGGGAAGGGTTGTTTTTCGGTCCGGGTGGTAACTCGATAAGGGGAGTTATGTTAATGACGAGTGACGGCCTACCGAGAAGCCGAAAACAAATTTTAACCCGGATCCGGCCAACTAAAACATTTATCTTGTCGAAGAGTAAATTTAGTAGACCTTGTAAGAAATTTAGGATAATCGAAAATGTCAAATCGCCGAAAAGGCTATTAGTTAGATTATTTATGCTATTATAGGTTAATATTAAATCGGTTGACTAACTATCTACTTTTAGAGATCCTTAATAAGTAATTTAGTTTCGTTAAGTAAGTTATTTCAATTTATAAAGTAATAAAAAAGAAAAAGAGAGAAAGAGAGAGAGAGAGAGAGAGAAGAGAGAGAGAGAGAGAGAGAGAGAGAGAGAGAGAGCAAATGTATTTATCAGCTAATAGTTAATAAATTTAAAAAAAAGAAAAAAAAAGCTAATGATACTGTAGACCACTAAAAGTTGTATAACATTTTGATTGAGCAAGGTAGTTAGTAAACCTTGCAGAATGTGTATGTCCGAAACATTCAATAATGTTAGAATCGGAAATAATTATGAGAAAAGGTTTGAGGTAGAGTGGACATAAGACATTAGAAACTAAAAAAGGCTACGTTGAAAGGTAAGACAGAACAGAAAACAACTGAAAATAGGACATTAAGATTTGCGTGAAATCCTCTGTAGGGCCAGAGGAATAATATTTTGCTCTAAAATAATTGTGTGCTAACATGAATGAATTCTTCTTGCCTTCTGTTGTCAATGACACGGTGTTGTTTCTAACAATGAGACCTGTAGATATTAAATATAAAATTGAATAACTTGTTATTCTTATAATTAGAAACGAGGTGACTAACATCGAAACAAAAATGTAGCACTTCCTTTTTGTCAACTATAACTTTGTTCAACAGTTCTTGAAACTTGAATTGAACAATAGAGGTAGGTAGCTAAATAAAATTTGTGTGTTGCGCGCTCCAGATATTTTGATTGGATTCTGTGGTTTATCGATAACAAATAGTTTTAGGACCCAATTATAAAAAAAAAAAAAACTTGCTGGAACAAAAATTAATTTAGAATCCTTAACATTGTATACGCTGGGCTATCCGTGAAAGAACAGTACATCCAAGTGACAACTCGAAATTGAGGGTGGTTCTATTGAAATAAATTAGTGGACTGTATAGGTTTAAAATAAAATAAAAAAATAATGAAAGCAAACGACGAATCACAATACATTTAATAGACTAAAATACATATAAACGAGATAAGAAACAAATTAACATAATAAATTTATATAAGAAAATATAAGAAACAAATTAACCTAATTATATGATTAAGCAGCTGTAAGAAAATGTAGGAAACAAAATAAACCTAATTAAAATATTGAAGAAAATAAATGAAACAAACTTAACTTAATTAAATGCTTAAAGATGTAAAAAATAGTTATCAAAATTAAACAGTTTCTTGAATAAGAATTAAGAAATTAAATGTTCCATTAATAGATAGGCTATATTCACGTGAAAAAGTCCAGTTGAGTATTGTAGAAAATCACCGCAGGGCGGCTTGGACGAAGTTCTCAGGTATGTTGAAAATGACCTCAGGGCGGCTTTTCCAAGTTCCAAAGGGGAACGATGAGAAAATGAAAAAATTCGTTTGCAAACGTATAGAGTATGAGAGCAGACTCCGGTCTGTATGGCCCATCTACTCTATAGACCCTTAAGACCCCCCCGCCACTAGGCAGTAATGAAAACAATTGAAGTACGATCGTCTTCTTTTTCTTTCTCTTCTATTCAAAACTTTTAATTATATTTAAAATAACTATTTTTAAAACAGATAAAAAATAAAGATTAATACAAAATGATCTATTGATAAATATCATAAAAATTATACAGTTTTCTTTTTGTCCATGAAACAGTCATGAAACCTCATCAGGCCATAATATGGCGTGAACAGACATGGATGGGTATTATATATTCTCTAATTGGAACCATATGACCAGCTCACAGCCTATAGATTTTTTTAATTTGTCTCATAGAACTCAGTTCATTCTTCACTCTTAAAGTATCCACGTGTCTAACCTTAATATTCTGTTTTCATTACTTGAAAAAAATAATAAAAGGAAAGATACAGAGGGAAGTCTAGAGATTGGGGTATGTGGAACAGAAAACAGCTGAAGAATAATATTGGTAGCTCTCCCTGCTTAATATCCTCAGACGTTTTTCCTGAACAGCGGTATAACTTATGCTGAGGAAGCCTGGAATTTTCTCAATAATAAGCCGGTAAGAACTTTTCATAACCGTTCTTCTTGCTGATATTGCTTCGAATGGTTCATTGCAATTAGTTTAACAATACGGGAGCAACAATAAGTATTACTAAGGTTAAAAAGTTTTTATTTGACTTTATCTTAGGGATTTGCTTCCTAAAACTTGGGTTATATTTTCCATATTTTCAAACGAGTATAAAATTGTAATATGTTTGAAACTAAGATGACTTTAACTATGTCTGATGATGCTATAAAAAACAAGAAAGTTGGGTAATTCTTTCGCGAAACTCACTTGCCTTCAATCGGCTTATTGTTATAATTATGACTTCCTTTCAAACTTCTCTTATCACCACTTTCTTTTTCGCCAACGCCTAACCTTATCTTTTTTTTTTGTTACATACTCTCATATGTAATTTTTAGTTTAATATTATATTGATTTCGAATCTGGCTCCAGGAACTGCTTTGCAAACTCTGTCGATTCATTTCCCCTACATATATCCTATGAATGCGTTCCTACCTTAATGGCAGAACATTAAAGGTAAACCATAACTTTTCCTACTCATCCATATTTCTCAATCTGTTCAAGTGCCTCAAGGTAGTATCTTAGGTCCTATCATCTACTTCCTTTAAACAGCTGACATCCCACTTCATCCTCGCACGTTCCTCAATACTTATGTTGATGACACGTGTCTTACCCGCCCAAAATCATCCAACTACTGTATCCCAAATCTTTCAGTCCCACATCACAGGCATTGAAGAATGGTATCAAAATAGCAACCGATTACTACAACACTTACTAGCAAAACGTTCAAAACCTCCCGTATATTACAAAAGACCCATTTACATCACTATTATCAGATCTATTTGGACATATGGAATGGAGCTTTGGGGCTCTACTAAGCCATCTAAAATTCCTCCTACATCTAATCCAAAATCGTGAATTTCCCTAATTTTGTCACAAATCAACTCCTCCATAATGACATAAACATCCCATTTGTTGCAGACATAGCCCGTGATAGATACACCACTTTTCATTCTAAACTCATCCGTAAAGTCCGTAATCTATCTTCCTTATATATTCCCGATAACACTCCGAGGCGATTAAAAAGGTGGCTTCGGGACCTACTGCCTTAAAATAGTGAAGTGCTACCACTGCGTAGTTCTTTCTCAAGACATTTTCTGTATATTTACTCATTGTTTTATGTAATACAGTAGTAAATTAAAATAAATAAATTTTAAAAAACATTATATTTATTTAAAATTATACTTTTCTTAAAATTACATCAAATATTACTTCAAATATGTTCTTTCTTTTTTTTTTTAAACTTTAATTGTTTTCTTCAATCGTGAATTAGTTGCTTAGTTTCTCATTATAGTCTTCAAATATTATGAGATTAAATTTGTGTTTAACAGGACATAGACTTCGCCATTGAAGAAGTTACAAATCAATAGAAACAGCCATAAACAACAACACATTTCACTTTACAAATAGGAAAGCTCATGAAACAAAATTGCCAAGTCATATCCGTCTCTTGCTAATAGAAAAACGCAGAGCTCGAGCAAAGTGGCATAGAACCAGATACCCATCGGACAAAACCCATTACAGTAAACTGACTAACAAACTCAAGACAGAAATATGAAAACTTAAAATTCAAAACTTTCAGTACTTTACAGAAAACATAACCACGTCAGACAAATCATTATGGACAACAACTTCAAAGCTACTGAAATACAAAATCGATCATCCCATTCTACTATTCAGCAGTGCCATCATGTGGTGGATGTGGTATCCTCTACATTGGAGCGCGGAATGTATTGCACTGGAGCCTTTCTATCCGCTCCTACATTACAGATAGAACCTTTAAAGTTAATCATAACCTTTTCTACTCCTCAGTATTCAACCAGTCAGCCGGTGTACCTCAAGGTAGTATCCTAGGCCCAATCCTCTACACGGTGTATATAGCTGATATCCCTATCCATCCAAGCACCGTCCTCTCTACTTACGCTGATGACTCACGTGTGTTATCCGTAAATAGTGATCCTATTGTTGCTTCTCAAATCCTCCAGAGCCATTTATCAGTCAATGCAGAATGGTGTCACAATCGGAGAATCAAAATAAATCCTAATAAATCCCAACAAATCACCTTCACTTTACGACGTAAACCTATGACTTTCTGACCCGTTGTTTCCTTTAATCACACCCCACTCATCACTGTAGAACAAATATGATACCTTGGACTTTATCTTGACAAATGCCTTACATTGAATCCTCATACAAGACTTAAACGACAAGAAACTGCTCGTAGATACCGACTATTAAAACACTTACTTGACAAACGATCATAACTCCCTTTTTACTTCAAAAAACTCATTTACACGACCATTATCAGACCTATTCGGACTTACGGCATTGAGCTATGGGGGTCCACAAGACCATCGAAATCCTCACGCTTCCAACCTTGCAATCCAAATTCCTTCGGCAAATCCTCGAGCTTCTTACTTTGTTACCAACAAACTATATCCCACTAGTTACAGAAATCGCCAATAAAAGATACACCTCCTTTTATTCCAGATTACCTGCCCATGCAAATCAGCTTGTCCGTATCCTCTCATGGACATATATTCCCGATAATCCTCCGAGGCGTCTGAACATACAGTGGTCTCGAGACCTGCTGAACAAATAAACATTGAAGTGCTACCGCTGGATAGATTCTTCTCATGACTTTTCAACCCGATTGTCTGTAGATAGCAAATTTACTTATTGTACTTTGTAAATTGTACAGTTGTAAATTTCAATAAAAGAATTAAAAAAAAAAAGAAACAAAGTCTTATGCTATCTTGTTAAAGTACTTTCATAGATTCGCGTCTTCAACCAAAAACATCAAATCGCCGGCATACACTAACACCGGAATTCTACTTCTCAAATTTAAACACTTTTCGATATGACATCCTACCAATGACATATTCCGAGTGCTAAATTAAATTAAACAGGTGAAAGAGAGTCAGCTTGTTTCAGGTTCTTATCTGACACACCTCAATCTCTTCGAAATATTATTGCCGATTCTAGTATAACAGTTTATATTTTATATTAGTTATTCATTTTAAACTTATCGATTAACGTAATAAAAAGAAAAAAATCACAAATAAAATTCTTGCTGTAAGCAATTACTCTTTTAGCGCCTTCTAGTTTTTCAGAAACTACCTGCTTTACATACGTAACTTGAGTAGTATATCCTCAAGAACTGAAGGCGTCTCCATAGATTAATTAGAATTGTTGTGTGCTGGTTACTTTAAAGGTATAGAAGTATTACTTACACTTACTATATATAGTAAGGGAAATTATTGCGATCGTGAAAATTTTCGAATTCCAGTTTTCAACGGAAATACATGTTTTAGGGTCCCTGAGTCAAAATAACCAAGTCCCAAAAAAAGGTATGTGTGTGTGTGGTAACTCCTGGGCGAAAAAGACAAGTCCTATGAAACTGAAATTTCATATTTAAGACAACTATACGCCCGAGATGTTACAAAATCTTCTTCATCAAAATCGGCTTTAAGGAATATGTACTTTATACCATGTGAATTGTGCACCTTTTTACGATTGTCTCAAAAACGGTTCCAACGATTTTGATTAAACTCCTATATCCATGTAAAATTTAATGGGCTTTAATATCATGTAGGTTCCATGCTGATGAAAATATAATGAGAGGGCTTAAATTCGGATATTTTAAATGTTCTTCCCCTAAATTACCTTTAATTCTGTAGATGCTATAAAAATAACTATAATATCTTGTTAAAATTGGTAATTAACAGCTAAATATGTAAGTTGAGAAAATTCGATTAACAATTATAGGAGAAAACTGAAAAAAAAAAATTTAGTAATGCAATGTTTTGTTTTTGAACAAAAGAAAGTCATATACATGTTTTATATACCGTTGGAAAGTTAAAGATTTTAAATAAAATATTATCTTATACACAAGCTTGTAAATGTTAATAAAGATTGATGAAAATGAAAAGTGCTGACTTTTAATTAACGTTCTGAGGGCCTTTCCCATCATCAGGACTCACTAAAATACATCAACAAATTTTCAACTAACATCAAAAGATAACTATTTTATATACTAGTTAAAAACATTGCCAAATATATACATAACAATGTTACATATAAATTATATTTACCTGTGTTGTTTAAAAATTAAAATATTCATTTTTTATTAAAAATGTTGTCAATAATTTATGTTAAAATTGTTTTTTTTTTTTTTTTTAAATTACCACCAAGGAACAACAACCATCTAAACTCACATATTCTTTACCCCTTATGGATTATCATTATTAACATTGATGCGATATTTATAGAGATGATGACTGAAAGAAATGAGAATATGTACCAATATCAAGAAATGAAATTCATACCTCATCTAACCAAAGAAATTAAGAAAACTCTTGTTGAATTTAATTTACCACATATAAAATTAGGACTTTATAACCAAAACAGACTAAGTAATCATTTTTCACATTAAAGATCCCATTTTACCAAATAAAAAACTAAATGTTATTGATAAAATAAATTGTATAGATTGTGATAAGATATACTTAGGAGAAACCTCAAAAAAGATAACAACAAGAGTGAAACAGCACAGCAATAATGGCCAAAATAGTAAATATATAAACACCATAGCATTGACACAACATAGTATTCAGCTTCACTACAATTTTGATTTTAAAAAACCTACAATTTTGGAAATAGGAAAAAATAGTTTTAATAGGAAAACAATAGAATCTCTCTCTCTCTCTCTCTCTCTCTATATTATTTATATATATATATATTATATATATATATATATATATATATATATATATACAAAAATATAAAAATATCATAAATTATAGAACAGAATGTACCTTAGTTCTCACTATCCAGATGCAATAGGAAAGTTGAAATTGTAAAACTTGGATTGTTGACCTATATTTAATAAAAAATCAGTTTGTTCTTTCTACAGTAAACAGAATGACCCTAATCCATAAGGGGCCAAAGGATATGTGAGCTTAGATAGTTTTTGTTCCTTGGTGGTAATTTAAAAAAAGAAATAAATAACATAAATTATTGTAATTTTTAATAAGAAATGGATATTTAATTTTTAAACAACTCAGGTTAATTTAAGTTATATGTAACATTGTTATGTATATTTTTGGTAATGTTTTTAACTAGTTTATAAAATAGTTATCTTTTGATGTTAGTTGATAATTTGTTGAGTTATTTTAGAGAGTCCTGATGATGGGAAAGGCCCCCAAAACGTTGACTCGTTTAACGTTTATTGAAATAAACTGTTTTTGGAAGACTTAGAAACCAACTAATTATTTGATATCATATTGC
This sequence comes from Piezodorus guildinii, assembly GCA_023052935.1. NCBI lineage: Eukaryota > Metazoa > Arthropoda > Insecta > Hemiptera > Pentatomidae > Piezodorus > Piezodorus guildinii. The sequence continues at coordinate 154,783,949 of CM041293.1, read as the reverse complement.
AATCTTCCGTTTAACCACTTTTTATTATAAAAATATGTTAATTATTTTCAATAATTTAGCCTAATTCATTATTTAACAGCTTTTACATCTACTTTATTACACATCCTCTATAAATTTATGAAGCAAATCAGTAATATACACCACTCAACTCAGATCTATTTGTTCTTATGTATTTCAATTCTGTAAACACTTCTTTTCGGAGTCCTGCCATTATTGAACTTACTCACGGTAATTACATCCTTGGTCACTGACCACAATACCTCCCCAGAGGTGGATGGTCAGAAACGACGCAGGTATCGTGCCCACGTGTCCCCCACGTGAATCTGGGACGGAAGGGCTATTAGAAAGCACTCACCGCCTTCCCCTGCCTGTCCCATTTGAGCCCTAGCAAGCTGTCCCGTGTCGTAGCCCTTTTACTGCCCTTCTCAGGTCAGCAGCCTCTTCAAGACCTCCGATTCCTACAAATGTTGTTAATAATGGGGATTATTTAAATTTATTTATTCGTATATATATATAACTATTTGTCACAATGGACAATAATAATATTGCTACAGGATCACATTCAGACAATATTTACAATATAAATAAAAGGAAAGTCAAATTACATAAAATGAAACCAAAATAAATAAACGTATACAATAACAAAATTTGTAGATAAAATTAATACAAATAAGTAAAGTTAACAAATAAATAAACAAAAAATGTCACATTGATACCTATGTACAATATTTAAAATCAGCCGGGAATCCTGGACGGGGCTTGTCCCCCCCCCACTTGTGGAAGGACAAGCAGTCTGAAGGATCCCAGCGCCTCTCTCGCAGCCGCATCACTGGTGAGAGCTAGCGGATGCTGAGTGAAGGCGCCATAGCCACAATACCACAAGTCAGAACTCCAGCACATGTATTGACAAAACATCTCGGGGCCACTGCCGTTTCAACCTTCTAGGTGGGTTGTATGAATGAGTGGAGCTGGATAGGGATTGTGCTAGAGGATTAAGATGATGAATGAGGTTCAGGTGGAATTTGGAAAATTTGGATGGAATTAGGTCTTGAAATAAATGGACATTAAGGTCGCGGTGCAAGGTATAGTTGGAGACATAATAAGAAGCATTTACTATTGTTCTGAGGACTTTGGATTGAAACGATTAAATTCTTTTGTCCCCCACAGTTCATGACCGTACGTCGAGAATGGGGTTTATATATAAAAATATCTGATTTATCAAATCCAAGATTTTAAAGGACTGTAAATATTTTAATTCTAATTAATACCTACCAAAACTTAATAACCCCTTTTAAAATTTGCTTATATGCTCTAAGCTTGTTTGATTCCATTCCACTTGTTCAAAAAAATACTCAGACTAGGGATTTGTTTCAGAGAAGAAACACAACAGTGTCCTACTAAATTCTCGTAATCGCATGGTATTACTGGAAAAAAAATGCCGATTCTCGTGATATTATGAAATATGTAGGTGGAGGTGCCCTTAACCAGCGCACTGCGCAATGTTGATTAAAAAAAAAAAAAACTTTGGTTCGCCCAACACACGATTTTCACTTTCCTCCATTATTTATATCAATTCAAGAATTTTTAAACAATTTTAAAGGAAAATAAATTGTTAAAGAACGATTTAAATTGTATTTTAATAGAAACATGTGTTTTATTAAATAATCTATTATATTATTATCTAAACAATCAGTTTGTTTTATAATATTCTGTGTTGAATTTGGAGAATAATATAAAAATAAAATAAACAGACGTATCTATCTGATTATAGGTTGATTTTATCTGAAATTAGAAATATATAATTTCTATATACATTTATGTTCAATAGGTAAAACTGTTCAGCGCGGTAAATATTCCAAATCTCGCAAGGGAAAATATTCTCGGTGCAAAGCATTAACAAAACTGTAGCATCACTCGAGAGACATCTTAAGCCTTCATTTATCAGATTGTTTTTAATGATATAAATCTTTAATCCATCAGTTTTCTTTTTCATGCACGAGGTCATAAATTAATGATATGTCTGAGTGATAGGAATCCAGACCGCATATTTTGGCAAGTTAGGAAAACACGCGTAATATTTTTCCGATACGAAATGATTGAGATGCCGATACATTGGCTTGGGGCCATGAGATCGGCGATAAAACCTTCTTATTAATATTATTGAATACAGGAAATCCTTCAAGATAATAGAAGTTTTAGTATAAACGACGTTTTTTTCGTATTTATTTTAATAATTCTATCACTGATGTTCATTATTTTCCTTTTTTATTTATTTATTGGAATTTACAACTGTATAATGGAATATAACAAGTAAATTGGAATGAAATAAAAAAGGCATGAAACACATGTAAAGAAGCTTCCCGAAGGAAGCACTCTAAAAATGTTCTAAACTAGAAGGTCTCGGGGCCATCTCCTTTCCAGACGCCTCGGAGGATTGTCAGGAATTGAAGAGGAAGAAAGGATTGAAACTAGAGGATTAGGGTGAAAATGGAGTTTTCCATGAAAGGAATTGTATCTAGATTGGGCTTGGGACACTTTATGGATTAGTGTATTCGTGAAAAAGTAACGAGCATTGAGGATTTTGGATTGTAGGGATTGGATACGGGAAGAATTCGATGGTTTAGTAGAGCCCCAAGCTCTACTCCGTATGTCCATATCGGCCTTATGATAGTCATGTAGATGAGCCTTTTGTAGTTAAGTGGAAGATTAGAACGTTTGTCTAGTAAGTGTTTAAGTAATCGAAAACGTCGAGCAGTTTCTTGTCGTAAGTAAGAAACTCGTCTTCCCAGTCCACTCGTCCTGTAATTAATGAGGTGATGGGGTTTGTTCGAATGGCAAGGATAGGAGAACTGGACTGTGATCTGATGAAAGGTCATTCAGGGTTTCGATCATAGTTCGGGAGAAGGGTATCTGAGAAGAGACAAATATATCCAGGATACCTGATAACGTCCTGACGTTTTCGGAGAGATGTAGGCCAATAAGTGGGGTTCATGGGTGAGAGGATAGAATAACAATTTGAGATTGAGACACTTGAGAGGTTCGATGTTCGACAACCCTATCGCTGGTGTTTGGCGTTAAAGTTTGCTCCAGCAATGGAGCGCGGTCCTAGTGATCGAAATAGGGTATCGAGTTGGATATACGAAAGGAATTTATTAGGAGGACAGTATAAAGCTGAAAGGGTAACATGGAAAGGATTATAGAGTTTAAATGATTATAGAGGTTGATTGTATGGTGTCAGTTGGAGTAGAAGGAATAAGGGAATGGGATAAGGAATTATGGATAAGGAAGCATGATCCGGCATGGCCAGTGTTGTCAGGGTGGTCTGATCTATAAGTGATGTAGTCTCGAATGTAAAATTTTAATCGTTGAGTGAAGTGGGTTTCAGTCAGTAGTGCAAAGTCTATCTGTTTGTCATGTAGAAATATGTCCAATTCGTCACGGTGGTTGAGTAGGCCGTTAGCGTTCCACAATAGGATTGCTAGGGGCTTTACACTCATTGTGAGAAATTGAATGGGATTTGGGTAAGGATTCTCGTGAGAAAGGTGACTAGAGGTTTAATGGTTTCTGCAAGATCTGAGGGAAAGGAGTTAAGGATGGAGTGTATGCTAGATAGATCTTGGTTAGGAAAAGGGTGTGGATAAGGAACATGAGAAGGATATATTATGTGGTCAGGAGTGTTGGCAGGAGAATGGATTTGGCGTTGGGTACGAGGATGTTCAGTCCTCTGTAATAGTTGAGGTAAGGGTTTCGGCTGAACAATGGAACGAAGAGTGATTTTCTGAGGATGTTCTGGAGATGGTTTTACACGCAGAAGTAGATGGTTGGAAGAGATTGATCGATGTGTATAGGAAGCGGAGGCTTGGTTTGTAAGGTCCGAGGTGTCCGACGGCTAGGTGGCTGCGTCTTAAAGGTGGCGGTCTCGGAGAATGATTTCCTTGAATCATCCTTAGCATTGCTGATGGGGGAGGTAGAAGTCTGCGGTTGCGCGATGATTTTTGGTGAAATTATCTAGTGCAGGTGCCGGGGTGCATGTCTTCTCTTCTATTCTTCGTCCCGGTGTGTTTGGAGTTCTCTATCGGAGAATAGATTTATAAACCGTGCATCCGGTTTATTTATTCTTTTTTTTTTTTTTTTGTAGAAGAATTTACTTGGGATCCAGGATTTGAATGGCGATTTCTTTTCTGTAGTGAACGACGCTTTAAATATTGTGAACCAAATTCACATGATCCATGATCACAAATAAAGAAAAGAAAAATAGATTCTATATATATATATGAACCTACAATAGCTAATAAACAGAATATTTATCTTAAAAAAATATTAAAATCTTAAAACTAAACTATTTACATTATATACACATAAAAACATAATTGACAGAAACATATCTGGTTAATAAAAAAAAAGAAATAAGATAACAAAAGAAAACTCACAAAAAGATTAAGAAATAAAATATAACAAAAAAGAACTTTAAAGAAATAAAAGTAAAAATAATGTTTATTTGAATTACGACTTGGTTGCGAAGTGAGAAATGACAACACTGCTGGCCGAGACCTTGTAAACAATAGCTAGGCAGAAGGAATCAGTAGCCTCTCGGGGGGTCCCGAAGTAGCCTCGTACTACCTATAAAGTGTTTAACTGGTCACTAACTCACTATTCACAAAGATTGAGGACTGTTTACTCAGTAAAACAGAAATGGCAAGGTAACAAATACAGACCGATATGAATGTAGAAATGTAGGTGCGGCCATCTTGTTGAACTCATGTTCATCATATTTATGGATGAAATCCTAAAAATATGCAAGCTTGCATACTTGCATAGCTTGCAGTCCTGTTTGAAAGTGTAACTGAAGACAATTCTTGCTCAGGTTTTAGTATTTTCTAACAGTTTTGGAAGAAAACCCGCAGCAAGCAATCATAGAGTGGGGAACCTGAGCTGGATAGATAGGGGATGATGATCAATGCAAGTATGAGAAAGGAAATGCGTATAGGACGAAACGAAAAAAGTTAAAAGGGAAAAGCCCTAGAGATGACTGAGGAACATACATACCTAGGTCATCAGCTGGAATGGAAAGGTGGATGGGGCAAGCAATCGACCGAATAAAAAAGACAAACAATGTCTTCTACCAATTATGAAACACAATTGCTGGAAAAAAGGAAGTGGACAAACACGTGAAGTTACATACTTTCAAAGCTATATCACTATCTATTACTATATTATTTTCACATATTTTTTTTTTAAATTATGAATACTATATCTTCAAACATATCCTAAATCAGTTATTTAAAACGAACAAATATTTTCTGTGAATCATATGATCTCTTGTTAAATTGATATTAGTAGGTTTGACAAAGAAACCACCAATAGTCATGACCAACCGACAAACCAAAAAAAAAAAATCAATTTAAGACTGATTCAGTGTCTCTTATTAGTCCATCTCATCCATATTCATGGCGGCTTGAATCGATTCGGAATTATCTTCTACTAATTAATTAATTCTTTTCTTCCCTTCTCTTCTTTTTTTTTTTTTTTTACTGCTGCAAGTTTATTGTAAGAACTTTACAATCAAACGGAGATAGGACGACTAAGTTATTAAAAGTTTGTTAATTGTGTTACCTTCTTTAAATACATTTACAATAACGCAAATGGAGAGTAACGAAGTTCTTACTTAGCAAAGTGTTATTGGATGAACACGATTTTTCAGATATAATGATTTACCAGAACATAATTATAAGTTGAAATATGTATAGATGTTATACATAGTATTCTATATGTTGTATAAAAATAAAAGTTACGCACACTTAGATAAAATTGTGTTTTCTAATATATATACTAATGTTTGGTATTTTGTTTGTTTGTTTAATGATTTAGCTCCATCTTTTACTACTGTGGCTAACCTGACAATGCTACCAACGGTGGGATTCCTAAATTTTGTCTACCCAGCTTTAATTAAGATAGGGAGGTTTCTTTAACCTGATATCGCAGTCTCGGGTCCACCTTTTTACGTCTTTTCATAACTAAAGATCTTTTACTCTATTTATAAATCCTAGGCTCATCTGTCAGGTTTGGACCTGCTAAAAAAGTTCAATGTTATTTTAGAATGGAGAATAGAATCTCCAATGGAAATTATGTTCCATCGAATAAAAAAAAAAATACAGTAAGAGGAAGTATGTTTTATATTTTAATAATTTAACGGCCTATCTGGATTTACGGACTTGAGCTTTGGGGCTCTACTAAACCATCAGTCTCTTCCCGTATCCAATCCTTACAATCCAAAATCCTTAACGCTCCTTTTTTTGTCACGAATAAAATCATCCACAAAGACCTTAATGTTCCATTTGTTGCTGATTTGGCCTGTATCAGGTATCACTCCTTCCATGAAAAAATCCACTCCCACTCTAATTCACTAGTTTCAATCCTTACTTCCATTTCAGTTCCTGAAAAACCGCCTAGGCGTCTACAAAGAAGATGGCCTCGAGACCTTCTTGTTTAGATTCACTACTAGAGTGCTGCCAATGGGCAGTTTCTCTTCATGTTTTTTTTTTTAATTGTTTTTATGTGTTTTATCATTGTAGCATATTTACTTGTTGTATGAAAATATACAGTTGTAAACTTCAATCAAATAAATTAAATAATAAAAATAAAATAATTGAACGTCACTTTATGCTACTGTGGCTAATCGGAAGATGCTACAGTAGTAGTCGCATCGGACAGACATGAGACTAACATTTCAGGTTCTCTTCGATTATCAGCATAATGAAGGATCTTTTATCCTTCAAATACCCTTAGAGCCATCTCATGCTGAAGTTTTAAGGATTCACAAGGACAAAAAATAATGTAAAAAATGAAAAATCAAAATAAATCCTAACAAGTCTCAATGATGGTTTGATCATTATTTTTCTTTCTTAACATTTATATATTATTTTCCTATAATATTATTTCCTATAATATTATATAACATCATGATTGAACAGGGAATACCTAGAAAGTTAGTAAACCTAGTAGAGATGTGTTTGTCGGAAGCATTTCATAAAGTTAGAATCGGTCATAATTACTCCGAGAGATTTGAGGTGCGATCGGGTTTGAAACAGGGTGACTCCCTCTCACCTGTTTTGTTTAATATAGCCATAGAATATGTTATAGAAAAGGTGATGTGTACCGAGGAAAAGGCTTAAATATGGGTGACACAATTCCGTTTTTGGGGTATGCCGATGACTTGGTACTACTAGGTGAAGACACGGAAACTATACAACTAAATACAAGTGTGTTAATAAAAACCGGTAAACAAATAGGTCTCGAATTAAATACCGATAAGACGAAATATATGATTAGTTTCAGAAATGGTGGCGATCTTGATGATATTAATATTTCAGGTCATACTTTTGAACACGTAGAGAAATTCAAGTATTTAGGTTCAATGATAACAAGAAAAAATGAAATCCAGGAAGAAATAAAGTCCCGGTTAAAGGTGAGAAATGCGTGTTATTATTCAGTTGCTAATTTACTTAGCTCGCGGCTTCTGTCTAAAAACTTAAAGGTTAGAATTTATAAAACTATTATTCTTCCGACGGTTCTTTACGGATGCGAAACGTGGCCGCTTACTTTGAAGGATGAACAACGGCTTAAGGTTTTCGAGAATAAGGTACTGCGTAAAATATTTGCCGCGGAATTGCGGAGTTTGTTACCCTGTGAATATAATTGAGTTGATAGCATCGCGGAGACTCAAATGGGCGCGTAAAGTTGTTGGTCTTAGTGAGGAACGGATTCCTAGAAAGTTGGTATTCGCTGAACCGACTGGTAGGCGTCCGAAAGGTAGGCCGAAGCGTCGATGGGAGGATTGCATTAAGGCTGATCTCGGAGGCTTGGGCTTGACCGGTGAACATTGGACGAGTCTGTGCAGGCGAAGTTTAGTGGTATCGGCATCGAACCTTCGGGTTCGGTAAGCCTATTATATTATTATTATTATATTATTTACTATTGTTCTGCTAATTTGTTTTGAAAAGATCCAGTACTTGATTGAGACTTTTAACAAGCGTCTTAAATGCAGTTATTATACAAGACTACCCGTGGAGACCTTCTACCACAACGCTTACTTGTACCAGAATGCTCCTAAAATCTAACCAATTACGAAAAAATCCTTTAGAAAATATTGTCATGTCTAATAATTATATAAATCTAAGATTATCTAGAGGCTATTTAAGATAAGACCAAAGATACAGAAACCCCTGCACATGTGTTGGGTAAATGTCCACAATATGTCGCTTCTCGTTACCCGCCTACACAACCGCGTAATGAAGGAGATAGCAAAACTTTTGGAAAGGAAAAAATACAAATGTTTTCAAGAGGTTTTTTTCCTTGATACTGATGGGTCAACATGATTTGTGGACATCTTGGCATTTAGTGCCACAGAAAAGGAAGCACTGATAGTAGACCCCACTACTACTAGATATGACCGAGAACAAGGGAAAAAAATTCAAGAGGAGAAAGAAAAAATTTATACAAAATATGTTCCATACCTGCCAGCAAAAATGTCGTGAAGAGTTTGGTGAAATAGAATTTACAATCACGGGACTTTGGTTCGAAAGCTTAGGAACCATCCCAGTAGCTACCGGATCATTTTTAGAGAAGTATGGACTCGAAAGAAAGCAGTTGCAAAACATAGCGGAGACCATAATCCTGGACTCACTGGGAATCCTACATCACCACATATATTGAGGCTAGGCTGGATTCATATATATCCATGAGCAATTTCGAAATGAGTAATGTCTATGTATTTATATTTGGCTGTATCTCCCTCTAGTTTTTCTTTGAAATTGTCTTCAGGTTTGATGCGGCACATGCTGTGTGGTCATAGCAAATGGAAATTTCTTCTTGTAATATTAGGTTAATCGGTATTTCGTTACCAAATAAACTCAATCATGGAAAGCAGCAAGTACATAATGATACAAGGAAACCTCAACTTTTGTTTCTTGTTGATTTTTTTATTTAACGTCACTTTATGCTAATGATGCCAACCGTTCCACTGGGAGCCCTAAATTTTGCCTTTCCAGGTTTAATTAGGATAGAGATCTTTAACGAGTACCTGACATCGCACAGGATCGGGACCACCTTCTAGCGTCCCCTACGAAGGACAGCATAACTAAGGATTTCATACGCCTTAGAACCATCTGCAAGAAAAGCTATTATGACCTTTTTTAGTATTTTATTATTGCATTATCCATTCAGTTGTTCGTTATATTTTATTTGTGAAACAGCGTTAAATTTATTTATTTTTTGTAAATTATGTAGAAGATCGATACATTGTTGCAGGAAGCAGACTTGCCTAATCACAAGACGGAGCCGCCTAATTCCTCGGGGGGAGTAGAAGACTAATTAATAGAATTAGTTGAGGAGTTAATCGATACTCTCCTTCACCATCTGTCATTCGCTATTTCTTTTTCTCCTCCTCTTTAACTTTGAAACCAACAAAACAATGATTTGTTTTAGACTTTCAGCATCTATTAATTGCTTCCGTTTATGTGGAAAGTCTGTTTCTAAATATGTCGAATAAGAAGGACAGCAATAGAATCAATTCACCCTTTCGCACCAGTTTGCCAAGAACTCGCTGGATATACCTACTGAGGTATTTACAGAACTGGAAATATATTGCCAATCATGAACTGAGTGTGATATGCGAACATTATTGTGATGGAAATGCCATCAGATTACGTTATACAATCTTCACAAGGTAGTAGCATAAAAGGTTCTAAAATGTCAGAATCTGAATGAGGAATTAAAGCAGCTATTGACATGGCTTGAAAAAGTGCGAGTTCTTCCGTTGATGATCTCTACAATAGGCTTGATCCAGGAGATGACTGTAAACTAAAAGAAGGACCTGCAACTTACCATTAAACACTTTGGAAGATATGCATAAAGTAGTGTGGTACGGCATTGCAATTCTCGTAAGAAAAGTCATGAATAGTAAAGATTGAATTTTACTAGAATTACCCTTGACTTAGGTTCGGATTAGCACTAATTCCAGCGAAAGCGAAAAAGAGATTAAAAAAAAAACTTACTTTAATTTTTTAGGGGTTCCAACGTGGGTTGCCTTTAACATCAGAGCTGATCTCCAGAGGTCGCGGTCCAGCCAATCTCCATCCTAAAGACCTCGGCCACGATCGGTGAGCGCACAGTGGTCAAAAATCAATTTATTTATTTGCTAAAATCTAAAACTTTTCTTCATTTAACGTTTAAAGTTCCATAATACGGGAAAAATAATTCAGCAAATCTATCGGTTCGATGTTGCCTAAACCTGTTAATAGATGTATTTGAAATCATTTAGGAAACTCTTCAAATTATAGATTGTTAAACTTTTGATTCGGACTGTTGTGTCTGAAAAAAATTATGTATCACCCAAAAATTCTTTGCAACATTTAAAGACTAGAAGGATTGATGAAACAAATCCTTGGGGTAACTTGGGGGTTATATTGCTTTCCATCTGGACTTACGGAGTTGAGCTTTGGGGCTCTACTAAACCATCAAACTCTTCCCGTATCCAATCCTTACAATCCAAAATCCTTCGCAAAATCCTTAACGCTCCTTACTTTGTCGCCAACAAAATCATCCACAAAGACCTTAATGTTCCATATGTTGCTGATTTGGCCTGTACCAGGTATCACTCCTTCCATGAAAAACTCCACTCCCACTCTAATCCACTAGTTTCAATCCTTGCTTCCACTTTAATTCCTGACAATCCGCCGAGGCGTCTGAAAAGAAGATGGCCTCGAGACCTTCTTGTGTAGATTTACTACTAGAGTGCTGCCAATGGGCAGTTTCTCTTCATGTTTTTTTTCATGTGTATTATCATTTTAGCCTATTTACTTGATGTATGTACATACAGTTGTAAATTTCAATAAATGAATTAAAAAAAAAAAAATAAAAAAAATATTGCTTTCCGTTATTGAATAAGGGCATACATTTACAAATTTCTGAATTAACCCTACAAGCAGATTGCAATGCATGTTCAATAAAGAGGAAATATAATGTCTTATTTATCTCAGCAATATTCATCGTTAAATAAAAGCAAAAAGACTTTGCGCTAAACACACCATGAACATAATAAATGGCCATCGGATAAAGATAATCCCACTGCCGGTTATTAGGCACTTGTGTGAAGAGGAATGATACAATCATTTACTATGTATTTGTGGACACGGTATGGCGAGAAATATTAGTATTAAGCGTCGTACCAACTAATAATAAAAAGTTCAAGCACTCAGAAATTCCACACTTTTGACTTGACTTGTCCGCCTAAATTGGTGATTTTGCAGTGTGTGCGTCGTTTTTCCAGATGTCCAAAATGTTTTTCCAGATGTACATTCGAACATATGTTTATGTTTTGTAGTAAACCCGTAATGACTGACGAAAAACAAATCGTCGAATTAGAAAAAGACCTTACTTACTCAACGGGTCAATTAAAATAATATATCCTTATTACAGGCCAGTAATATCAATATAACCGTTAGTATTTAAAACAAGATTTACAGTACCGGCCGGAGTACACCACCTTATCTCATTTAGTATCACCTTTACAGGCATTTGTTAAGATACAGATACCATCTACGCTGTATATCTCTTTCCGAACAAATATATCTTCCAACCCCTATCCACTCTCCAGGGTGTAAATATTAATAAAGATCGTATTACATAGTTTTACAAAGCGGCCTTGTTCCTTGCGCGGATAGCGGTTCCCAGTCACACTACCTGCGAATATAAATCGGGTTGGGAATAAATTAATTGTATGTGGAAACCTTCAGGCGCCTACTGCTTTATTTGCATTCATTTTTCATTTCTCAATGCTTTTTTTTTTTTAATTTACTTAATACCGAAAAAAAATTAAAATTACTGTATATCGTAAGTTATTGTTTATTAATTGTTTAATATATTTTGGTTTATTATTTTCAATAATGAACCTTTCTAATCGAAAAAAAAAAAAAAAAAAAACCTCAAAATTTGAGAGCTTACGTTTCAAGATGCGTAGAATCCGAATAACGAGTAAAAAAAATCCGTTTGTCCGCCGTCCACGGCATTTCTCAGTAAACTAGTGGACCTATTTTTTTTTAAATTTGCTACAAAAATACTAGTCCGTGCAATGATGATCCTAACACCTAGACGTTGATATCAGTTTTAAAATGGCAGCCGATTAAAAGTGATTTAAATGAATAACTCAGTTATTTTTGAAGATAGAGAAAAATTTCATTTGTGTTTTTTAACCAAAAAAACGCGAATAATTACATAAAAGAATAAAAAAATGAAGTTTTTCACATACACTCATAATTAAATTATTTTTATAGATAGAGAAAAGTATGTATAGAGTTTTAGAATCAGTAAAGCGCGATAAAAAAAAAAAAAAAAAAATTGAAAAAAAATTTAAATCTTACTTTGTATATTATATACTCGTAAATACGTTATTTTCGAACATAGAGAAAAAATTCATTGTTGTTTTTTAACCAAAAAACCGCGAATAATTACATAAAAGAATAAAACAATGAAATTTTACACATACACTCATAATTAAATTATTTTGATAGATAGAGAGAAGTATGTATAGAGTTTTAGAATCAGTAAAGCGCGATAAAAAAAAAGAAGGAAAAATTAAAAAAATTTTAATCTTGCTTTGTATATTATATACTCGTAAATACGTTATTTTCGAACATAGAGAAAAAATTCATTGTTGTTTTTTAAACAAAAAAACGCGAATAAAAGAGAAAAACGAAAAGAAAAAAAATGGTTTTACACATAAATACGCTCATAACTCTGTTATTTTTGACGATTGAGAAAAGCATGTACAGAGTTTTAGAATCAGTAAAGCGCGATAAACAAAAAAAAATACCATAAATATTACTAAGCTATGAAATAATCCTAATTTAAAAAATTTTATATTGAAAAAGAAGACATAGGTTGCATCATCAAAATTTCTAAAACAAGTAGTGCTAAAAGGCTTTATAAGGAAAATTAAGCGTGAGAATTATTTCTACCCTTCCTTGTTACAAAGCGCTAAAGGTTTCAGTTGGTATAATTTATCGTAAATTTTTTAAACCATTTTCTTGGCTACTTAGGTACTGTGTTTTAAGGACCGAAATTATAGAAAATGCTTTCATCATCATTCTAGTTTTTGTTAAGTTCTTAAATATGCAATATTTCGGAGTAAGTATTTTTTAAATAAAAGATTATTTTAACAGTGAAGAGAATTTTACATCTCCAGAATCAGCTTAGTTTCAATGAACAAATTTATCTAACTTAAAATCAACGTAAAGATGGGTAGTCTGTATTGTTTCATAATTTTTCATTCAGTCCCTTTTGTGATTTTTCGCTGTAAACTTCGCGATAAACGAGTTTTTCCATTTTTGAAAATTCGTATACAAAAAAGGACTGTGTTCTCAAGATCGAAATTTTTACTGAAAGTAGGGCTGTGACTATGTATGATAAAATAATCAAAGGTGATTCTCTTTTCCTTTTAACTCGCTAAAAGTCTCATTTTTTATTACTTTTCGAGAATTTCATTAACCACTCTCTTCACCTTAAAGGAAATGAGTTGTAAGGACAACAGATATAAAGCATATCTTTATCTTATTATTAGTTTTTGTTTTGATTTGCAATCTAGAAAATAACAAGAATTGGAAACATTTCGCAAACTCATTTTTTCGTCCGTGAAGTCAACTTAAAAATGCTGCAACACTAAAAGTATTGCCCAGAAAGGAAATTTATTTTTGGTCTCACATTCACTAAAGAATAGAGAATAACTGGTCGAAAAATCACGAAAATCAAAAATGTCGATATTAAGCTGTACATTCGAGATGACCCGTACGTATTATGAATTTATGGTATAGTAATTTTAATACTACAAAAAAACTTATTAAATTATGTTTGAAATAGTGAAAAAATGAGCATACCTTTAATCACTAATCAAGAATGCGAGGAGGCAGGGATTTAAAAAAAAAACTCCAAAAAAATTTGAATTTGAAAAATCTATCTTATTAATGCCTTATCATATTATGGAAGCAGATACTGCCACACATCAAGAGAAACAATATGATTACATGACACATAGTTCGATTGTCAACGGTTAGGGAGAGGAATAAAAATTTGGATATTTTCGGTAGTACTACATGGTCATCATTGAACAGCGAAAATCTGTTGGAACCGGAAAATTATGTGATCGGCAATAGCTTTTTGAAATATATGAAAATTCAAAGAAATATATTTTTTTTAAATATTTATTTATTGGGATTTACAACTGTATAACAAGTAATACAACAAGTAAATTTGAATGAAATATAAAAAGGCATGAAACACATGTAGAGAAGCTTCCCAATGGAAGCACTCTAAAAATATTCTAAACTAGAAGATCCCGGGGCCATCTCCTTTTCAGACGCCTCGGAGGATTGTAAGGAATTGAAGAGTATTGATACCTCGTACGGGCCAAATCAGCAACATATGGAACATTAAGGTCTTTATGGATGAGTTTGTTGGTGACAAAGTAAGGAGCATTGAGGATTTTACCAAGGATTTTGGACTGTAGGGGTTGGATACGAGAAGAATTCGATGGTTTAGTAGAGCCCCAGAGCTCAACTCCGTAAGTCCATATCGGTCTTATGATAGTCATGTAGATGAGTCTTTTGTAGTTAAGTGGAAATTAGAACATTTGTCTAGTAAGTGTTGAAGTAGTCGAAAACGTCGTGCAGCTTCTTGTCGTTTCAGTCTTGTATCTTGGGTTCCAAGTAAGGCGTTTGTCAAGGTTCAGTCCTAGATATAGGATCTGTTCAACCGGGACAAGAGGAGTATTATTGAAGGAGACAGTGGGGCAGGATATCATTGGTTTACGGGGAAAGGTAAAGGTAATTTGGTTGGATTTGTTGGAATTTATTTTAATTCTCCAGTTCTGACACCATACTTCAAGTTCTCTGAGGTGGGATTGGAGAGTTTGAGAGGCAATAGTTGGATCAGTATTGACTGATAACACACAAGTGTCGTCAGCATAGGTAGGAAGGAAGTTGTTAGGATGTGTTGGGATATCAGCTGTATAAACTGTGTAAAGATTGGGTCATAGAATACTACCTTGAGGGTCACCAGCAGACTGACTAAAAATGGATGAAAATGAATTATTATGATTGATTTTGAAGGATCTGCCAGTGAGGTAGGACTGGATAATGAGGAAGTATGTAGGATGGAGGAATTGGCGGAACTTGTAAAGCAATCCCGGGTGCCAGACTCGGTCAAAGGCCTGTTCCACTTCAAGGAATGCTCCCGTACAATACAAGCCACGCTCCAATGTAGACGAGACAACGTCCACCACACGATGACATTGCTGGATAGTGGAGTGGGACGTTCTGAATCCAAACTGGTAAAGAAATATTAAAATTTAATTTTCTTCATGACGTGCGACACTTTATATCTATTTTGAGGGCTCGACTTCCTAAACTTCTGGGAATATTTTCTTCTTTCCTTTGGTAGCACATTGGTGAAATTCAAGTAGATATATTTTTTTTCCTGATGAAATCCATAAATAAAAGTAAAAACCTCAAAAGATTTTCCTCTCTAACTGCCATAAATCGGAATATGAGCCGTATAACATTTTTTGTTCCTTTTTAGGTCTATTATCTGCTCCTTCAATATGACCAGACATTTTGTATTTATTGGACAAAAAGAGATATGTTAAATATTAAAAAACAAAGTATAAATTTATAATAATATTTTAATTTTAAATAATGCTATAATGAAAAAATGATAGTATTTCCTTCAAAATAGCCCTAGGCTAAAACCTTGGAAATAACAAATAAATATGAATTTGGTGGATAAAAGATCAAACTTATATATATGTCTAATAATTATATTTTAGCTGTAAATATATTTAATTTTATAGTTATAACTATAGTTTTCTGTTTTTGTTTTTTTCTCTTCATATCTTTATCCACACCTGTCAGAAGCTATCTGACAATCAGCAAATGTGCTGTACAAATGTGAGATCAGACATGGTAGGCATGGAGAAGGAAAGTGCCCAGCAGCACCCTTTCCAAGGCTTTAACTTAGCAGAGAAGGTCTCTCATCCAGTTTCTCTTTAGCCTTCTTCTGACTTTTATTTCAGCTATTGAAATGTCGTTAATCAGTCTATCGTCGTGTCCGTTAAGTTTACTGTGAAAACGAGAATAGAGTATTCGTATATGTTGGTCAAACTGTTGGTTGTTGTAAGTCCGTATGTAGGTTATGTTGTCTACATACCAAGGAGCTGTCGTTATGAGTCTTAAAATTTTGGATTGAATTTATTGCAGTTTTCATATGTGAGTTTTTTTTTGCTGAACCAAAATTCTGTGAAGCGTAAGTCATATCGGCTTAAGTAGGTATGTTTATGTATTTAGTTTCTGTCTAATCTTTAATTTTGATGATTTAGAATAGAATATAAAGTAAATATAAATCAAAAACAAGAAAAAAATAAATGAATATATACATTATTCTGATAATTAGTCTTCTAAGAAAAATATAAGCTTTACAATAATAAAGGATCTTTAATTGGCTAAGAATTAATTTAGATACAAGAGAGTATAGTACATTCATTCGGTGATTGAGAGTCTATCTTTACATCTTGATATGTGGGCCCCAAGTCATCCTTCGATCGAGTATCAGTCCTAGGTAATGTAAAGAGTTGGTCTGAGGAAGATAATGATAGTTAATTCAGAATATCCAGCATGTTCTTCTAAATAAGCTCTCTAGGAATAGGGAAGAGCAAACCACTACAAAATAAATAAAGACAATTGTTAAACTTCCAAAAGGCGGGGATACCAATTTTACTGATAAGCCAGCCTCCTATGATAACAACTGTCGCCACGGCTTGACAAATTGCCTTACAGCTCTTACTTCTTTCTTTGTGTCTGTCTTCCCTTCGTTTTTGTATTGTATTCAAAGCGGCAGGAAGCGTTCAAATAAAACATAATGTTAAATACAACACCTCAATGAATCTTCAAATGAAACGAAATCACTAAAAGAGGATGTTTAAAAATTTAAAGCTTTTTAAAATATTTCCAAAACATTATCTTATTTAATTAGTAGAGTGCCTGGATTCCCATTTGCTGATTCACTTATTTTCAATTAGAAATACAATTTACAAATTATTTGAAATAGACTGCCGGTTAGATGTTTGAGACCATCTATGGCTTACATCAATTAATCTGTTAGACTTTTTTTGCGGTACTTTTTCGCTCGGATTCTTTCTCTTTGTGTATAATGGAGGTTGCACTACGTGATTCAAGTACATTCACTGATTCAAGTAAGGATGTTACTGACGGAGCAACAGCAAACGAAGATGGAAAGGAAGGCGAAAGTTGAGATGGTCCGATGACGAGGCAATCGACGCATCAACTATGCTCGAACTATCAGAGACTGGATGGTGGCTGCCAGAGGTAGGTAGAATCGCTAGGAGTAAACTGGTGAGGCGATCAGGCACCTCACCAAGTTATTGTGCCCAGCTAATAATATTCGCTTTAATAAAAAAACATAAATCAATTATTAAAAGTAAAAAACTAGAGATCACCTGAGGTGAAATGGCTATCTAACAGCCTTCAATGCCTAAGGTCCTGGGTTTAATCTTGGTAGATTGCACTAGGATTTTTTGAAATTTAGAAAAGGGAGTAAAAAATCCCTGGTTCTGCGTTGAATAAATAAACAAATTTTTAAAATAACTTCTGTTCTGTCATTAAAAACCGAAGTAAAAAATAACTTATCTATGACTAATCACTTATCATCTCATTCATGATAGAGTGACCTCATACATATATATTTAGTTTATCACAATTACGCTATCCACAAATAGAAATAACTTAAATAACTCATTGACTGGTAAGTTTTTCATTATTTTTCTGTTCATATATAATATAATACAATCCTGAAGTTGTTATATCAGCTTCATTGAAATTCCATCGGATATCTACGTATTTCTCGCAACGATTTATCCGAAGATATTGAAGGAGTTGACAGGAAACAGCTTTATCGGCTAGGATGTCCTTCAGAAATCCCAATTAAAGATGTGATGATCAAGTA
The DNA here is from genome assembly GCA_023052935.1 of Piezodorus guildinii. Classification (NCBI taxonomy): domain Eukaryota; kingdom Metazoa; phylum Arthropoda; class Insecta; order Hemiptera; family Pentatomidae; genus Piezodorus; species Piezodorus guildinii. Next base: position 154,765,883 of record CM041293.1, on the reverse strand, counting down.
TTGGGAGGGTCAGTAGAGCACGAATCCCCCTGGCAATCAGATCCATGGATGGACCCAATCAGGATGGCGAGTGACAAGATGTCAACATGTCCGTTGCGACTATTAATTCCATCCTTCGAATCCTAGGTCAAACTTCAAACTTCTTGGAGGATCGAATGAAGAGGAAGAAATAAGCTGTATAAAGAATAAGTCAATGTCGACTTTCATTACACTCCAGTGCTCACATTTCTTTGTCCCTAATTACCGAACTTTTATAATACTAAGTGGTCCTAAGCTAAAAGTTCCTAAACGAAAATAATTCATATCCAATAAAATATCATATTTCCAAAAACATCCTCTGTTGAGGTTCATTTTTAACTTCTACTACATTCAGGAGAGCAAAATACTAAAATTTTGACGTTCGAATTGATTCTATATCTCAGACGATTGTTACATTGTTGACTATTCGGCTTGAAGGACCAAAAGGAAAACCAAAATTTCCATTATTTTTTTATTTACTGTTTTTTTTTTTTTTTAATTAATGGTAAATGTTTGCCTTTAAATATATCATTATATCTATGCAATAATCCCCAACTGGATTTTTTTTTTTTTTTTTTTTTTTTTTTTTTTTTTATTGTGAAATATTACAGTTTGTTACATAATGAACAGTAGTAATATAGATGTAGTACACATTCATACAATATATACAGAATAATGATGATAAAGTCAAATTACATAAAATCGGAAATAAATAAATTCAAATATATACAAGAAAATAACAATTAATAAAAACAAAAAAACAACTAACAAATCAAAACAACAACCTGTAGTAGAGATAAATACAAGTTGGGAAATAAATAAAAATCATACAAGCAAACTTAACTATATACAATATATACAATCTGCTAAAGGGACCCTAGACTCCGCTGCTCCCTCCACAAGTGGGTGGAGAAGCCGAATCCAAGAGATCCCAGTGCCTCTCACCCGGCGCTTCACTGGTGTAAGTCTGTGGAGGCCGAGCTAGGGCGGAACAGCCACAAACATACAGTACATGAGTGGAGGATCTGACCAGTGTCAGAACTCCAGAATAAATGTTTACAAAACGTCGCGGGACCACTGCCGTTTCAATCTTCGAGGAGGATTGTAAGGATGGATGGAGCTGGAGAGCGATTGAGCAAGAGAATTAGGGTGATGAAGAAAGTTCTGATGACATTAGGAGAATTTGGATGGTAACAGGTCTAAAATAAATGGAATATTAAGGTCGTGGTGTAGGGTACAGTTGGTAACGTAATAAGGAGCATTAACTATTGTTCGAAGGACTTTGGATTGGAAGGATTGGATACGTTTGATGTTAAAATGTTTAGTTGTCCCTCATAGTTCAAGTCCGTAGGTCCATATAGGTTTCAGTACTGTCTTATATATTAGTAATTTGTTGTCGACTGTAAGATGAGATTTTCTGTCTAGTAGTTTGTATAACCGGCCGAATCTGCGGTTGAGTTCTATCCTTTTAAGTCTTGTATGTGGGTTCCACGTCAGCCTTTTGTCTAGTAAAAAGCCTAGGTACCGGACTGTGTCTGAGGAAGGAAGCGGTATGGAATTGAATTTAACTGTTGGACAGGATTTACGTCGAAGGGTCAGAGAGCAAACAGTGTGGATCGAGCAGCCAACCAGATCACTTCGTTCTGATACATCGCTTGGACCACGTGGTGACGCCGTGTAACGGTTTTTAACGGTTTTTACAGGCCGCAACGGTTTTCCGTAAGTTTTTTCTTTCTCTATTAATTGCATGCAGTCAACATGTGAGTTAATTTTGATTTATAGTGAATTATAAGTGTGGACTTATTAAATTAGAAGTAGTTTAAAAATAAATTTAAGGTAAAATGACGGACAACAAAATGGACACTGCACAGGCACCACAAAACAAACGACCACTCAAAAGACAAAATTTAAATCACCAACAGACTGACTCTGAAGGTTTTATCACACCCAAAAAGAAATTAACTGTAAGACCAAGACCACAAATCACACTTCCAACAACAACACAAAACACTTTCTCCGAACTCACAAACTTACCCACCACAAGCACAAATGCGAACACGAACACAACAACAACAAACACGCCAAAAATGAAAACACCGCCACCAATTATCATTAGACCACCGATATCAGGGGTGGAATTAAAAAATTCATTAGTTGATAATGAAATAACAGAGTTCCAAATTAGAGCGTTTCAAAATGAAACAAAAATTTATACAAAAACAAATGAAACATTCAACAAAATCATACACCTACTTCATAACAGTGATGATATAGATTATCACACATATGCCCTGAGAGGCACCAAAAAAGACAACAGATATATATTAAAAGGGTTTGATCTAGATCAACCCCTAGAACCTATTGAAACGGCATTCAAAGCCCACCTAAATGGGTTTAACACAATATGGCGAATGACCAAAACAAACAAGGACGGGGTTAAAACCCAACTAAGTTATATAGTAATAACTACTGACCACAAAACTACGTTAACTGACGTTAAAAATGTAGGACCCATTGACTACGTGATTTACCACGTAGAAAAAATGAAAAATGCAAGTGGCCCCAGACAGTGTTTCAACTGTCAGGAATTTTGCCACACCAAAAATTTCTGTGGGCGCATAATTGTATGCGTCCGTTGTGGCGGAAACCACTTAAGTAGTGAATGCCACAAAACAACCCCAATAAAGTGCGCCAATTGTGGAGGCCCTCATGTAGCCTCTTTTCGCAATTGCCCCGCCAGAATCGCCATAATTAAGGCGAAGGTTCAAAAAAGGGTCATAACCGAACCCGAAACACCAGCACAGGAGCCAAAGAATCAGGCTCCCCCCACCACATCCGGACCCAACACATATGCGGGCAGGTTTAAAACCCCGCTACTTCCTACCCCGACCACAACACAACCCGACTGAGTAAAGAACATCATGGGCTGGGTACAGACCATGATAAACAATATGTGTAATATGATGATGGCCAATGTACAGGCCATGATAAATCAAAACACACATGGATAGACATTCTATCCTAAATTATAACATAACTGGGCTTAAGAAACGTAAGCTCGAATTAGAGACCCTCCTGGCCAATATCAGGCCATCAATAGTAGCACTGACTGACACAAAACTAAACAAACAAACACAAATACACTTTAGAGTTTACACAATATACAGACATGACTCACCCCGTCAAGGGGGCGTCGCCCTACTGGTGCGTAAAGGCGTCCCGTCTAGGATCATAAACAACAATACGCTCAGTGACGACAAACATACTGCCATCACGATACAAGTTAAACTCAAACATACATACAAAATCACATGTATTTATAGAAGCCCCAAAGGCAAAACGGAAACGACAAAAACTTTTCTACAAGAAACTGAGACTGACAGACAGCATATCATACTAGGTGACCTGAACGCTAGACACTACTCATGGAACTGCGCGACACCCAATGCTTTGGGAACTCACCTGACCAAAACAAAATACACAATTATACACCCCAATGCACCCACATTCAGACACCACGCTAACCCATCATACACATCAACACCAGACCTACTACTCACGCAACAGGCACACAGATTCACAAACTGCACAACAGTTGACTTCAGTGACAACGACCACATCCCTGTACTATACCAACTAGGACATGACACGACAAGAACACGACATACAGACCTAAAATATGATTTTCAGAACGCAGACTGGAAACTATACAAAAACACTGTTCACAGCAACACACCGACCATCACACCACTCAATAACATCGACGACATTAACAATGCCATTGATACATTACAAAACACCATCAAAGACGCAGCTAGAGACGCCATACCCACTTTCCACCCAACACCCATACACTTAAGAAAACCGCCAGAACACATACTACAACTCATAAAACAACGAAACAACATTAAAAACTGCTGGTACAGAACAAAAGACCCCACTTACAAATCCATTGTAAACAGCCTCACTAGACAAGTAAACACACTCATGTCGCAGTGGAAAACATCAATATGGCATGATCAATTACGCCGTACCCACTATGACCCGAAAAACTTCTGGAGACTTGTCAGAAGCCACAACACAAAATCAAAAGTGGTGAAAATTACCCGAGGCGACGAGCTTCTCACACCCGCAGATCAGGCCACCATTCTAGCACAGTATTATGTTGACAGAGACAAAGCACGCACCGACAGCACATACGAACACAACCCCACGACAATCAATACACAAACCCCCCTCTACTCCACGTATAAACAACTGACTGCAATATTGAGAAGAACAAAGGGAAACAAATCAACAGGACAGGATAACATTCCATATGTCCTACTCAAACAACTCCCGAGAAAGGCCCACATGTTTCTCCTAAATATTTTCAACTCATGCTCTCGCCTCAGATACTTCCCAAAACAGTGGAAACATGCTATAATAGTTCCACTCCTAAAACCCAAAAAACGAGGAAAGGTCCCGGAAGAATACCGGCCCATCAGCCTCCTCAACCATATCTCAAAAATATATGAGAAACTAATACTCATACACATCCGAAAACACTGCGACGCACACGACGTAATACCCCCAGAACAAACTGGGTTTCACCGCGGAGTCAGCTGCTACCATCACGTTGCTAAACTACAGCATGATACAGCCAACAACCTTAGACAAAACCGTGCCACAGCCATGATATCACTCGATTGCACACAGGCGTTCGATTCTGTATCCCACACCACCCTTATTGACACACTAAGGCTTCACCGATTTCCGGACCAACTGGTCGACTTAATAGGATCATACATCAGTGGGCGGACTTTTTCAGTCCGTGTGAACACTGAATTGTCTACCCAACGCAAAGTGACATGCGGCGTCCCACAGGGCTCGGTCCTTGCGCCTACACTATTCAACATATATACAGCCCAAATAGTAGGGCAAAAAATCGACAGAGTACAAGTCGCCGCATATGCTGATGACATTGCCATATACACGGCCAGCATGAATGCGGATAAAGCAATGCGCAGGGCCCAAAATGCAGCTCAACTAATCACAAACCAACTGAACGACATAAACATTAAAATAAACACTAACAAAACGGATGCAATTACTTTCTCATACATGAAAACACTTAAACACCAACCCAAACTAAACGGAGAAACTATACAAACCAAGAAACGACTCACATACTTAGGAATGACACTAGAGTCACATCTATCATTCACAGCACACATTTCAAACAGAATACGAATTGTACGAGCGACAGCAGCACAATTAAATCACCTATTATACTCACCAGGGCTGTCACTAAGACTTAAACTACTTATATACAAATCAATCCTCAGACCCGCACTCCTTCACGGAGCACCTCTCCTACATTACCTATATCCCACAGCCCTGAAGTCACTTCAATCAACCCAAAACAACATATTACAAAAAATCACAAAACATACAACTCTCGAAAGACGGAGCATGGACCACATACACGAGACTTTAAACTTAGAAACAATACAAACACACATATCACGACGACATATAAAATTCTATGACAACATACAAGCGACATACAACCCGCTTTTCCAATCCATCACTCCTTCCAAGATCCCAGAGAGATGGCAGGGTCGTAAAGGTCCTGTCAATCCAATATACATCATTAAGTAGCATACTACTTAATAATCCCCCCCCCACACCCAATATCCATTTCCTTTCCTTCCTCTTCCCATATCTTCTACATTACCCAATCCCACCCCCCCACCTCTCTATGTCTAATAAATTTCTTTTCAGGTACACTTTAATCTTTTGTTATGTTTTAGTTCAAAGTTTTTTCTTCAATTTAGCTTTATATAACTATATACCAAATAAACAACAAGCGGAGGCCCCTCACTTTCAAAGTATATCAACACCCCGAACAGGGAGTATATTTTATAACTAATAAATTAATAAGCCTTCAAATACCGGTAGGTAGAAAAAGGTATTGTAAGTAAACTCAAATTTTAATGTATATTACCATTATTATTTTTATATTAATTCTGTTTTTTCTGTTTGAGGGATTGAAAAAAAAAAAAAAAAAAAAAAAAAAAAAAAAAAAAAAAAAAAAAAAAAAAAAAAAAAAAAAAAAAAAAAAACGTCGAAGGGTGACGTGTGTGCATTTGCTTTCGTTCACCTTAATTCGCCAAGCCTTACACCAGTCTTCGACAAGGGAAAGGTGCCTTTGGAGATTTAGCGATGCTACTTCAGGATCGGAATCGGATGATAAAATGGCTGTGTCATCAGCAAATGTTGCCAGAAAGGTTTTGGGATCGGTAGGGATATCGGCGGTGTAGAGGATGTAGAGGACGGGTCCTAAGACGCTGCCTTGAGGAACACCGGCCTCAACAGAATAATGTTTGGAAAATTCGGAACCACAACGAACTCGGAAGGAGCGATTTGATAAATAGGATCGGAGGATTAGGTATAAAGATTGAGGTAAATGGGTTTTGAGCTTAAAAAGCAGTCCTAGGTGCCATACCCGGTCAAAAGCTTGAGCTATGTCCAGAAAGGCACCCGAACAATACTCCTTGCACTAAAGGGCGGAGGAAATGTGGTCTACAACTCGGCCACCTGGAATTAAAGTTAGACTTAGACCATAGTTTAATTAATTTATTTTTAATCCTATACTTTAAAAATGTATTAAAAAGTAAATATAAGTAATAAAAATGTATGATTAGAAAAGTAATAGGTATTTTACAAGTGTCATGAATCAATAATTTAATAACATATTTTTTATAACTCGTATTTAATATGATTTTGTTATTTTTCGCGTATAAAAGATAAACTCCAGACAAAGTTATTTATATTATTAAAAAAAGAAACTATTAAATTACTCTATACCACGCAGTCAAAGTTATATTTAAATAGACTTAGTAATATAACTAAACCTTGAAATATTAAATTGTTATCATATAGTACTGTAGTAAATTTCATATTAGTAAATACTTTGTATATGCTCTTTAAAAAAAAGTATCTTTCAAAGAGTATTAACTAATAATTCTGATAATATTATTTCATTTTTCCAATTTATTGAAATTTATATTAAGAAGACTATGCTATTCATCGGTTCATATAAATTGTAGCAGAAATATATTGTATTGTTTTACATATTGTATTCAATACAATGCAATACAATACAATGTATTGTATAAATATATATACTATCCTACATACTCTCCCGCACAGTTTATTTGTAATGCGTATTGCATCGAAACTCTATAAGGCGTTTGATGCTCTTTGTTTTTCTGTTTGAAGATAAACAAGGAAGAAGAAAAAAAATCAGCAAGTAACAAAACATTGGTTCGTTAATAAAATATACATTTTTTCATCTAATTTTCGAGAGATAAAAAATATACTTGAATACTGTTTAATGCGCTTATCGTTTGGTAATTTATTAGTTTTGTTTTAACATATTGTAATGTTCCTTTTCTTAATTGAAATAATAAAATATATTCTGGAAAGAACAGATGGGGCTGAACAAGCAACCACAATAGGCCTAAAACGTGTTTGCAGGAAATTGAATCTGTTTCAAATGGTCGCCATCGCTTGTAAATAAGTGTGTATTCGAAATTGGTTTTGTCCCATGATCTCTAAATGTGTTTAGAATATTTTTTATATGTTTTCAGTTTATATACATTTTTAAAACCATCTGATATGGGAGACTCAATGTTTTTTTTACAAAAAACTAATCATCGTGGGTCTGTTATTAATATTTTTTAAAGCAGTATTGAAGTATGCAAGGAATAAATATGATGTTTAGCAGAATTTGTGAATCTTTTATATAAAGTTATTGTTATTGATCATAGTGGTGCAAGAAATAGCTGTTAAATTTTTTCTAAGAGTTTAAATGCTTCACAAGAAAATTTCTGAACAAATACGTTTTATATGATAGATATCAAAAGAACTTTTGATAAAAGTCCCTATTTTAATAAAATATTACATTTATATTTTTAAATGTTTATTTGACAGACCTATTTAAAGCTGATGTTTATAAAAATGGTTCAAATAAATGCTGGGATTAGTATAAAAATTCTAGAAATGTCCATGATTGTTGTTTATCATAATTTATTACTTTCACTTACTATATATAGTAAGGGAAAGTATTGCGATCGTGAAAATTTTCGAATTCCAGTTTTCAACGGAAATACACATTTTAGGCTCCCCTGAGTCCAAATAACCAAGTCCCGCAAAAAGGTGTGTGGGTGTGTATGTGTGTATGGTAACTCCCGGGCGGAAACGGTAAGTCCTATGAAACAGAAATTTCACACTTAAGACAAATATACGCCCGAGACGTTACAAAACCTTTTTCATCAAAATAAGCTTACCAGGAGTGCCACTTTATACCATGCATTTTGCACCTTTTTTCGATTTTTTCGAAAACGGATCCGATGATTTTGATTAAGCTCCCAATATCGATGTAAAATTAAATAGGCTTAAACGTCTTGTAGGTTTCATTCTGATTAAAATGGTCTGACTGGGCTTAAATGCAGACATTTTAAATTTTCTTCCCCTAAAGTACCTTTAATTTTGTAGATTCTATAAAAATAACTATAATATGTTGTTAGCATTGAGCATACATATAGCAGCTAAATATGTAAGTTGTACGAATTTGAAAAACAACTATAGGAGAAAACTGAAAAAATATTTTTTTAATGAAATTTTTTGTTTTTGGACATAAGAACAGTAATATTTATGTGTGATATACCGTTTGAAAGCTAAAGATTTTAGAAAAAATATTATCTCATACGCAAGCTTTTAACAGCTTATATGGAGTGATGAAAAGCCGATAAAAACTAGATAATTATTTAAGATAATAATATAATAGATTTTTTAATAAACATGTGTTTCTGTAGTAATTCCATTTAATGTATTCTTTAATGGTTTCACTCATTTTTATCACTTACTGTTCTTGAAAATTCTTTAGTCGATTTCAAATTGGAGGTAAGTGAAAGTCGTGTGTTGCCCGCACCAGATTTATTTTTCATATATGAAAAAAAAGAAAAATGACTGTTAAAATTTTCTGGTTATGAACTGCATGATAAAAAATAATAATAAAAACTTTAAATTTTGCACAGAATAAGGGATCTCCAAAGTAGTTTTACAAGAAATTTAGGATAGACAGCAGCTTACCTCGTCGCCCTCTTCGTGTCTTCTCGAACGGGCCCGCTCTGGCTCGGCAGTCTCCTCCAGCTGCTCCTATATTTTAGGAGGTAGCTTCTCTGCATGTCTTGTTTATGACTATTTACTTTTAGCCTATTTATTAGATGTGTTGTACAATACAATTGTCAATATCAATAAATAATTTTAAAAAACAAATTTAGAATTTGGAAAATTTAAGCTCGGCCAGACTATTTCAATCACAATAAAATCTAAATAATATCAAAGCCCATTAAATTTTGCATCGATATAGATAGTTTAGACAAAATCGCTAACGCCGTTTTTGAGAAAATCGTTCTCTTGAGGTTCGCCGATTTAGGTGAATAAATTGATGTAACAGCTCGGGTGTATTAATGTCTAAAATATTAAAGTTCAGTTTCTTATGACCTTTTATTTACGTTCAACACTTACTACACACACAGACCTTTTCGCGCGACTTGGTTATTTAGACTCGGAGAACGCTAAAACGTGTATTGCGAAAATGCGTGTGTATTAAAAAGTGGAATGCGAAAATTTTCACAATGCAACAAATCATCTTACAACATATATTTCATATATAGATAAGTAAAATCATGAAGTGACAATGGTTGACTGTGTGTATATATGAGATAAGTTGGTTCAGGGTGCAATCAATTTAACACAAAATTAAACATAAACTTAATTTATTGGTGCCAACGTTTCGCCCTAAATTATAGTCCTTCTTTAGGGCTATAAGAAAAACGAATTTTTACGAGAAAAAAAATGTTTTTCTTATAGCCCTAAAGAAGGCCTATAATTTAGGCCGAAACGTCGGCACCAATAAATTACGTTTACGCTTAATTGTGTGTTAAATTGAATGCACCCTGAACCAACTTCTCTCATAGATAAGTGAAAGTAAAAATGTGGTGATATTTTACAAAATATTATCTATATATTGTAAATGGCGTTAAATTAAGAATCTGGTGCTTGCAACACACGCTTACCTCGGTTGTTAATTTATTAATTATTAAGTGAAGGTAGAGTTAAAAATTGTTTAAAGAATTATATTCAGTTTCGTTGGAAACATTTCTTTTAGATCAAATAATTCGTCACTTTGCGTTGCATTCCACTACTTTGTGCATAAGATAACATTTTTTTAATTAAATCTACAGTTTTCCAAGCGTACATTATACAGCTAAATTGCTATTAACTTTATGTTCGGATTAAAAAAATTACCAAAAACAAATATGTGGGTACCAAATACACTCTTTTTTCCTTTAGTGTGTTTTACCATGTATATTTAGCCGTTTTTTTATCTATGCCAATAACATGTTATGGTAAATTTTTTTATTTTCTGACAAATAAATGGTACTTTAAAGGAAGAAAATTTTAAACATCAGCATTTAAGGCCTGTCAGACTATTTCAATCGGAATAAAACCTATAAGATATTAAAACCCATTAAAATTTTACATCAACAAAGCAAGTTTAATCCAAAATCGTTTGCACTGTTGCTGATAAAATCATAAAAATGTGCAAAATACATGGTATAATGTGGCTCTTCTGGTTTTGGTGAATAAGTCGATGCATATACATCTCGGATATATTTTTGCCTCAAACTTTGAAATTTCAGTTTCGGACGACTTTTCAATTTTGTACTAGGCTTACCACACAAACAATTCGAATATTTTCACGATCACAACACTTTCCATTTCAATATATCTATACTAATATTATAAAGCTGAATAATTCGTTTGTTTGTTTGAACTCGCTAATCTCAGAAGCTAATGGTTCGAATTGAAAAATTATTTTTGTGTTGGAAGATCCATTTATCGAGGAAGGCTTTAGGGTATATAACGTCACTGCCACCAATAGGAGCGAAGAATCAGTGGAGGATTTGGAGGAAAAAACGGGGAAAATTAGCCTCGCATCCAAATGATTCCAAATGATTTACTTTTTTAATTTTAAAATAATTCAATTTCCTGTTGTTATAGCTTGCTTATTTATTTAAAGTTACTTTAAGCTACTGTGGCTAATCGGGCGATGCTACGGCGAGAGTCCTAAATTTTGCCTATCCAGGTTTAATTTGGATAGGGATCTTTAACGAGTACCTGACTACCTTTTAACGTCCCCTCCGAAGGACAGCATTTTTTATTTTTTTTTACTCCCATTAAAAAATCCTAGGACCACCTGCGGGTTCGAATCCGTGACCTTTGATTGTATAAGGCTGTTATGCTAGCCAATCTGCCTCAGGTGATATTATCTTTTGCCGTAACAATTAATAAATCACAGTAGCAAACATTTAAACATGTAGGAATCAATTTACACCAAGAATGTTTTTCACACGGCCAAGATTGGGTTGCGGAGAAAATCAGTACGTTCTTTTGTCTCAAGTAAATAAAACTAAAAATATCATTTACGCAGAAGTACTGTCAAACATAATGTTTTAAAAACTTCTGAATCCCAGAGTTGAAATTGAATAAATTGAAGCGGATGAAATCGTGGGCAACAGCTAGTATTTCATATATAGGTAAAGATTTGGAGATGGCCTAAATGACAACTTATGATGTATACATTGTTCAATAAAAAATAATTTGCTACGTAGTAAGTTCTAATCGAAAACAGACTCTGACTTCGACTGAAAGAGGATAAATATAGCTGCTAAAGTTATAGGAGAGTTGCAGTGGAGTTGACCAGAGTCAAATATTTAACTTAACGGCTGTGTGGTCTGCCCTGCCGGGGCTTCCTTTGGTTCCCTTCTAGCAGCTTTGATCCGATTGCCTTTTGGACTTCAATAGTTTATGATGTTCTTAAAACGGAATGACCCAGTATACGGTATTCATAGTGACAACAAAGCATAAAGAACGAAAAATATCGATATAGGTCATACTGCAACTTATGCTAAACTCCAAAAAATAACTTTATAATATCTAAAGGAAAACATAAAATATAATGAAAGACAGTAACCAGATCCTTGGTATCTTTGAGGTTTCTTGGTTATAATAATAATTCTTTATTTATTTATTCTGGGACAAGTCCCTTTACAATAATACAGCAGGAAATATAAAGTGGACTTAGGACTATAGTCTTAGAGTATAATAATTGAAAACAATAGAATTGAACTAATAACCTGAACAAAGAAGATAACATAAAAGATAAATTCAAATAAAAATGCCAAAAAAAGAAAAAAAATGTATGTTAACATGAGAACAATAAAAAAAAAAAATGATTTCTTTTTATATTTTAAAATAAAATATACGAAGAAAATAAATTACAATTCTTCAATGTATGTTAACGCAAGAACAAAAAAAGATATAATAAGATTTAAAAAGAACAAAAAAATTATAAATATACAGTTTTAAAATGAAATATAAAAAGAAAAGAAATTAACAATTCTTCATTGTATGTAAACATAAGGACAAAAAAATATGTTTACAGTTTTAAATTAAATAAAGAAAGAAAATTAAAACTCTTCTGAGTGTTTGTAAAATAATTTAATCTTACATTTTTGAAAAGATTAAAAGAAAAACTTTAAATAATATTTGCTGTTAATGTAAACGAGAAAACGAAAATTAATAAATAAATGTATCTGTCTGCTTTATCTGTTGATCTTAATTAGCATTTACTTGGGATTGTTTGGGAATTTATTGATAGGAAATGGCTAAATAGACGGGATTTAAATGTTGAGGGAGTTAGGGAGTTCCGGATATTAGAAGGAATGGAGTTCCACAAGGATGCGGATCGGATTAAGAAAGATCTATCGAAAGCTGTGGATCGATGGGACGTTTATACAGATCAGAAGGCCGTGAGCGGGTGTCACGGGAACGAACGGAGGATTTGAATTTAAGGAGATCAAAGATGTAAGATGGACACTGGGATTGGATAACCTGGTAGAGGAAGGATGCTAGGAAATACATACGGCGGAAGGAAGGGTAAAGCCACTTCAACTCTTCGTAGAACCGGGTGATAGAGGTGTCTCTGGATATCCCAAAGATGAAACGTATAATGCAATAATATAATTTAAATGTAATCATATAATACAATGTGAACATTTCTTTAGTTCACTGCCAAACTGCTATTGATATTTTAATAGTCATGTGGTAACTAAATTGGCTGAAACTATTATATTAACACAATCTTCTATTGCATCCATACATTGTTTAAAGTTTACACCATCAGGAAAGGAGTAGACTAATTCTTTAGCTCATCAGCGATTCTGAAGATGAGGCATATAAACCTCGAAACGTAAGAATAATATTAATAAATTAATAAACAATATTAAAAAGAAGAGATTGTTCCGAATAATTTATTTGAATTGATATACTCTTCATGATTGGAAATTGAATCTTTAAATTTCATATTTAATAGCGAATATGCCTAAGCTTTTAGAGTAACTTTTTCAACGAAATCGGATTACGAAAAAAGCCGATATTTTAATTCGTTATATCGATATAAAATTTAACGGTCAAATCTAATATTATGTAGGTTTATTTCTGATTAAAATAATCTGACAGGGTTTAAATGCCAATATTTTAAATTGTCTCCCCTTAGAGTACCTTTATTTTTTTAGATTTGACAAAATTAACCGTATCATCTTGTTAGCATTAATAAAATACAGGAAAATGTAAGAAGTTGGACGAATTTGATATTCAACTAAAGGAGTAAAGAGCAAAAATATTTGTTATGTTCTTTTTTTTTTTTTCTTTTTTTTTTTTAGATAAGAATAGCATTATTTAAGATATGTATAATATATCGTTGGAAATCTAAATATTTTAAGAAAAAATATTATCTTTTACACAGTGTTGCAAAATCTAATGAAGAGTGATAAAAATCAAGTAAAACTTAACAGATCGTTGGATTTCGTTCGGAACTCAATATAATTATTTGATTTTTTTTTTTTTTTTTAATCTCTTGACTTTATTTAAATGTTCTTAAACGAAAATCGCGTGTTACATCCAGCAAATTTTTTATTCTTACTCACTTTATTTTCATACATAAATAAGCATAGGAAAGGCGAAAACTTTTAATTAGCAACTTTTTTGTTTTAAATGTGGAGCGACGTGGTCTAGTGGATAGAGCACTAGTCTACTGTGCTCCGGGTCCTGGGTTCGAATCCCGGCTCTGGCAGAATATTATTTATTCTGTTAATTCAGTCGGGGGGCGATCCTAGGATATGGAGACCCTCCTGGGGCTGACCCAGCCTCTATAAAGTGGGTACCAAAATTAATTGGGGAAAAACCTGACGGCTGAGCGCGATAAAGGCCTAATCACCTCATTGCACTGCCGTTGGCCTAGAAACAGTACGAATCTCTATATGTACTGAGCCCAAGACCCTTCATAGGTTGTAGTGGTACAGGTTTTTTTTTTTTTTTTTTTTTTTTTTTTTTTTTTTTTTTTTTTCTCTTTCTTTTTTAATAACTCTAATAATTATTATAAAGTTATTATTATTTATAATTATTATAAATAATAAAGTGTTCAATTAGTTTACTAATATTTCGTTTAATAAGAATTGATTCTTCAATAATTCCGTTGCAGGTAATAGTTTTATCCGGGAAAATCATCCTTTCTTTTTTTCAAAATAACTAGATATCCTTGAATTATGTTGATAACGGTAATTGTCTTTTCCATTGCGTTTGTGGGTAAATCATCTTTTTAGTTTCTATCATATAATTACCTATTTCTAAGCTTTGAATAATTCTATTTTTGCTTTCTCTTACCTGAGTATAAAATATATACTAAGGAAAACTACTGCTAATCAACACATCATTCAATCAGTGAAGTTGGTGTTCGCGATTCAAGGGACATCGAGTACTAATCAAGGCTAACATCTTAATTACTATTCCAACATAGCCTTAGTGGGAGGTAATAAACTAAATCGAGTTGTCCAATGGACAGCATCACAGATTAGATAGGGCATTGTACTAAGGTCCTCAACCTCAACATGACGTTTTCCAAAAATCTTCAACCAATAACCTCAAGTCCGACGTTTCGGGCGTTAGCTATGATGGACCAGCAGCTCGATCCCATGTGATTATTGTGTGTTACTGATTTTTTGTTGGTATAATAGTTTCTTCCTTACAGGATATTGTCTATTAATTAATTTATAAATTATAAATCAAATCATTATTTTATTTTTACTTTCACTTACTATATACAGTAAGGGAAAGTATTGCGATCGTGAAAATTTTCGAATTCCAGTTTTCAACGGAAATACACATTTTAGGGTCCCCTGAGACCAAGTAACCAAGTCCGGCAAAAAGGTCTGTGTGTGTGTGTGGTAACTCCCGGGCGGAAACGGTAAGTCCTATGAAACTGAAATTTCATATTTAAGCCAAATATACGCCTATTACGTTACAAAACCTTTTTCATCAAAATGAGCTTGCCAGAAAAGCCTCTTTATACCATGCATTTTGCATCTTTTTACGATTTTCTCGAAAACGGTCCCGACGATTTTGATTAAACTCGCTATTTTGATGTGAAATTTAATGGGTTTTAATATAATTTAGGCTTCAATCGGATTAAAATGGTCTGACAGGGCTTAAATGCCGATATTTTAAATTTTCTTTCTCTAAAGTACCTTTAATTTTGTTGATTCTATAAAAATAACTATATTATCTGGTTACCACTGATGAAAAACAGGTAAATATATAAATTGTATGAATTGGATACCCAACTAAAGGAGAAAACAGAAAAAATATTTTTTTAATGCAATTTTTTGTTTTTGAACATAAGAGCAGTAATATACATGTATGATATACCTTTGGAAAGCTGAAGATTTTAGAAAAAAATATTATCTTATACTCAAGCTTTCAAAAGTTAATAGAGAGTGATGAAAAGAAGATAAAACTAACTGATTATTTTAGATAATAATATAATAGATTTTTTAATAAAACACATGTTTCGTTGATTTTAAAAATAGAGGTAAGTGAAATTCGTGTTTTGCCTGCACCAGATTTTTTTAACTTTTGGTTGGATAATATCATCATCACTATTATTACTGTTAGCATCTACTTGGATATTTATTTATTTTTTTAAATCTGTCTGTATAAATTTGTACCTAAAATTCCTCTTCACCACTGCTCACTTCACAAGACTATCTAGTGCTAATGCTAACACAGGAGAGCATGTTGGAGGAGCTAGGAAAATAGGGGACTCCAGCTTTGACTGTGTAGAGGAATTCATTTATCTCGGAACACAGCATTACTCGAGAAATAATAAGCGGCCGGAGATACAGTGTTGGATTTTAGTGGCCAATAGGTGCTACTACTGACTTCTCAGACGTCTAAGGAGCGATTCTCTCTCCAGAACAACGAAGAAGAAAATATATAAGACACTTATTAGACCGGTTCTCTCATATTAATCGGAGTGCTGGACGATGACAAAAGTCCAAGAATCGTCCCTATTCAGATTCGAAAGGAAAATCTTAAGAAGGATTCTAGGGCCGGTGTATGAGAACAGTACATGGAGAATACGAAAAAATGCCGAGCTCAAGCGTCTCTATGAAGACCGGGGCATTGTACATTTTATTAAGTCTGGGCGTCTGAGATGGGCCGGGCATGTTGCAAGGATGAATAGCAATGAAATCCCCAAAAACCTCCTCGAGTAAAAGATTTTTGGAGCCAGAAAAGTTGGTAGACCTCGTTTGCGGTGGGAGGATTGTATGGCGGCTTCACGAGTTGTTGCTCTATCGAAGTTAAGTTAATCAGATGTTGGTCGTTTTGCCATATAAAAAAATAAAAAGATAATGCTTAGTTACAAAATGAAAGGATGAATAAAGAAATGGTTGGTAAATTACTCAAATCAAACAATTTTATTCAGTAATATTATAATTAGTCTCAATCAGAATAGTACTGATTGTGCTTTAATTCTACATTTATTGGAAATTACTAATTATAAATTATGAAATCACAACACTGTCTTATAACTGCAGAAATCTTTAGTATGGCTCGCTTCAATAAGATGTAAGATGTTGTTTTCTCAGTTTTAGGATTTCTTTATTATCTTATCAAGTTTCCCGATATCATTGAGTGATACTCAATTTACCTTTCTTGTTCCAATATTCTAGATATAGCTCATCGGATTAGAGAATTCCGTGTATTCCGTCGTGAGAGTACTACGCATTTGCTCTTTTGAATTATGATTCATTTATTACGCATTTGATATTTTTAACTAAAGGAATCAAGGTTTTTTTTTATTAAATTAAATAAAGGTAATCGTTGAATTTAGATGATAAAAAATAAATTAAATTCATTTCTCGCAATCGCAAATAAACTTCCACGTCTCGACACATCCATTCGCCTGGGGATGATATGAGGTAGTCCTTATACGCTGGAATCCTAGAGCCTTGGATAACTCGAGGACCAGATGGGACTCAAACTGTCGCCCTTGATCTGTGGTGATCCTAGCGGGTACTCCGAAGCGTGTAATCCGCGAGAAACACAAAGCTTTTGCGCAGGTGGTTGCGGAGATGTCTTCGATAGGTTGTGCTTCCGGCCACCTAGTGTATCTATCGACTATGGGTCTTATAATATCCATGTGGATATGTTCAAACCGACCTACTAATGGAAACATTCCAGGTGGTGCTATTGTATGGCGTTGCACCTTAGATCGCTGGCAGACGACGCAGGCTCGAGACCACTTCCCAATATCTATGTTCTGGTTCGGCCAAAAATATCGCTGTGCCACTAGTCTACGTGAACCGCGAATCCAGGATGACTCAATCCGTGAAGATGTTGAAATGCGGAATGACGAGTACTCTCAGGCAGGTACGGTCGTGCTTTCGACGTCGACATTTCGCAGAGGATAGGTCTTTCATGGTTAGGAAACTTAATCCATTTAAGCTTCAGGCTGGGGTTCTTGAAAAGCTCTTGAATGGTCGTATCGTTGGCCTGAGATTCCGCGATCACCTCAATTCCATCAGGGCCATTGATCTCTTCCACCCTGGAAAAAGCATCGGCAACATCGTTTTCAGTTCCTGGAATGTGTCGGATGTCGGTGGTAAACTGACTTATATAGCTTACGTGTCTGATACGAAACGGAGTGGAAGTTTTAGGTTTCTGCTGAAACCCGTATGTGAGAGGTTTATGGTCAGTTCATATTACGAAATGTTGCCCATCGAAGGAAATGTCCCTGTATGGAAGGAAATGTCTTATGGCCTGGTCGATTGCGAGAAGCTCCCTATCGTAGGTGGTGTAGTTGCGTTGCGCCGAGGTAAAGTTCCGGAAGAAAAATCCAAGTGGTTTCCAAGTGTCTTCATCCTTCTGTTTGAGAACTGCGCCCATGGCGATACTAGAGGCATCACAGGCCAACACCAACTCAGAGTTCGGCTTGGGATGAGCAAGTACCGCAGCATTAAGAATAGCCTCTCTGCAACTTTCGAAGGCCTTGATGCGCGTCTCGTTCCATACGATAGGTGTCTTGTCCTTTTTCTTTGCTCCGCACATGTATGTATTCAGAGGACCCTGAAGTTCCACCGCGTGAGGTTTGCATCTCCTGTAGAAATTAACCATCCTAAGAAATCGTTGAAGTTCACTGACGTTCGAAGGGCGTGGGTAATTCATGATGGCTTCTACCTTAGCGGGAAGGACAGTTATGCCATGCCGGTTCACTCGATGACCCAGAAATTCGATCTCTTCCTTGGCGAACACGCTCTTAGCCAAGTTGATGGTGAGTCCATGCTTCTCTAATCGCCGAAAGACTTCCTCAAGGTGTACCTTGTGCTCTTCTTGGTTTCTAGATCCGATGCAGATATCGTCGATAAACGGAAATACGAAATCGAGTCTTCGGAGAACTTCATCGAGGGGCCGCTGAAACGTCTGAGCAGCGTTGCGCAAAGTCCAAAGCTCATGCGCAGAAATTCGATGTGTCCAAAAGGGTGATTACTGCGTTTTTAGCAATGTCTTCTAGCAATGTCTGATGTAGCAGCGGTTTCACATGACGCCGAAGAGATTAAGTAAAGTTGGTTTGCCAATGTAATGCAGCATTGATTTTTACATAAATTTAATTTCTCCAAATTTTCAATTATTGTCTTCAGTTTAATTATTTATTATTTTTCTTACTATTATTGTTCTGATTATATATTTATTTTAGCCGCCTTGGCAAACCAACTATTATCTTCCTCAGAATGATATAGTTGTATGTTATCAGTTGATAAAAATATATGGTTGATTTTGGCGGTTGAAAAAAGGGAGATAGAGAGGTTATACACATTGTATACAATAAATAGTTGTTTTATGTGAAACTGTGTACATTATTAAATTATTAGCAACACGCTAAAGTGGTGACCCCGACGTGATTTTCTACAAGCTGTTAGTAACTTTTTAACAATGTATTCAGAATTCGATCTACTTACATTAGATGACGAAAACGACGGAAATAAAGGTCCGGTCCTTGCACCACAGCAGGTTGAAGCTACTTCGGCGGCAACTGTTAAGGCCCAGCTCCCTATCTTATATAAGAACGATCCAGAGATTTTTTTTATTCAGTGTGAAACAGTTTTTGCTCTCCACAATATAAAAGCTCCGCTAACACGTTTTAGATACGTTATTTAACAAATAGATCGAGATGCCTACGAAGTTTTAAAGGAAAGGCTACTGGCAAGTTTTGGCGAATCTGAGCATGTCCGAATCCGATAATTATTAGAGAACCAGCGTCTGGGAGATCAGAAACCATCGCATTTTTTGAGAGAGTTGCAGCGATTAGGGGACAGCATGGTATCGGATGACCTACTCAAGTCGACTTTGGCTGAGAGGGCTACCTAATAACATGCATTAGCAGTAACGGAGCAACGGAGAATCTCACGAAACTTAGTCATATAGCCGACTGTATTTCAGAGATTAGGATATCCCTTTGTTTCTCCATTCTAATGACATGGCGGAATCACTTCAACTGACGGGTTCGCAGAATTTCCTTCAACAGATCAACCCACAGTTCCTGGTATATCCATTCATTCCGGACCTGATCTCCTCTTGTCTTCCAGACTGTTCGTCGCAGGAACTTCATTTCAGCAGCTGTGACTCAGCTCTCCTGCCAGTTCATTAATATCGAGCTTTCAGCTCCATACAAGAGCATTGGTAAATATACATACTTTGATGATACGGAGCTCTACCCACCTATCGCTTCTCTATTACAGTATTGCAGATCTAATAGTAGACTGCATTTTCCTTCTTAATTCTATTTGATATTTCTGAGCCCAATTTCCCAGATCTTTCTATTACAGTGCCGTGGTAGGCGAAATCCATAACCACTTCTATTTCCTCTCCGTTACAGTGTCTATGGAAATCTTTCACTTGTAGTATCTTGCTTTTGCTGGTATTTATTTGCATTCCTTTTCAGTGGAGCTCTTCTTCCTATTCAGTCACCATTTGCTGTAACTTATCGACAGTGTCTTCCTCAAGATCAATGTCATCCGCGTAGAGAAGTTGAATCACCACTGGGTGAAGGTTTTTATGGCCCAGGAAGGTCCTCTCCTTTATGTGGATGCATAAGGGGACCACTCCATCCAAGTAAAGCAAGAATACCAAGGGCTTACGCTGTCCCCTTGTTTGAAACCTCTTGCTATGCTAAAGACATCAAACTCCTGTTCATTCAGCCTTACCTCCTTTTGGTTCTTGGTAAATGGATTTAATGGCTCCTTAACTCTGAGGGCCTCCCATATTTCATGTCTTGGAATGGAGTCAAACGCTGCTCTGAGTTCATGGAAGGCGAGATACATAATTTTGTCTCAGTCCCAAGATTTCTGGAGAACATTCCGCAAAGAGAAAATGTGGTCCTCGGTAGCTGTAGCAAAAATTGATGTTAAATGAATAAACAAACAATAACAAAGTAATTGAATTTAAAGTATTAATTGAGATATGAGTGTGAAAAGCTCATTAGATGCATGACACAGAAATGACACACCCATCACTGCTTTCAAAACTGGAAAGCACATACATTAGTCTCTTATCTTGACAATGCTAACAAAAAAAAAAAAAAAAAGAGATCTAGTTAAAATAAATTTGAAAAAGATCTTGTACTTAAGGTATAAGTGCAATGAGTTCGTAAAATGCATGACTCGCCGAAAAATGAGCCCATTTTTTAGATAAACCGGGGAAGGACTTACATTTTATATACGAAGCACACATGACCAACTTAAAAAAAAATCTTTCAATAAAAGATTAAAACAAAATACTAACTTAGAAAAAAATAAAGAATTATATATTTCACCATTTCTTTTCCAATGCATCGAGGTGAGGAAAAGAATATCTGCTTAGAAGCTTAGAAAAGAAGAATATATTCTTCTGTCTCACCGAAAAATGAGCCCATTTAAATATATAAAATAATTATATATAAAGTGTTATAGAAAAGAAAAGAAAAATCAAATTAATATTATCCTAACTATGTACTGAACACAAGACACTTCTTGTTTATAGGAACATATATATATATATATATATATATATATATATATATATATATATATATATATATATATATGGCAAAAACCCATTGTCTGAAAGATATAACAAAATACTTTAGGAGAAAAAAAAATAGAAAATTTTCCTGTGCTTTAAATCTTGTAGATCAATATTTAAAACTACTTCCTTCATTAACATTATGTGATAACAGGACGCAAATTTTGAGTGCTTTCTTTTCATATTTTTTATTTTAGTCTTGTCTTTATATATGTAAAATAGCTGTATTAACATTTTTTTATGGAAACTAATTTTCAATTTGAAGATAATATAAATAAAAAAAAGATAATATAAGATAATATAAATAGATGAAACAAAAATCTTACTATGTACCTATATATAAAAATTCTTACTGTTTCTAAGCCAAAGACTGAGCCAGGAAATGATCTAAGACAGGGTAACAACTAATAAAAGAAATAAATTATCCTGCCATTGATGGATTTGAACCCAAGACCTGGAGAACTCCTTTATACGCTGAACTATGCTGCTCTCTCATAGTAGTAAAAAAAGTGAAACAAATGAGTAATAAACTTTAAATCTATTTATATTCAGAGAGATTTAGGGACTAATGAAAGTCGTTTTCTGACACCAATTCCTTCATTTATCCTTAAATGCTTACATTTTTTTATAACATATAATTCAGCAAGGCTTCGATAAATGCAATATAATTAAATTACTTTGTTATAAAAAAACTAGAAGGTAAATTTGAAAGACGATTTAATCCACATTTCCTAGCAAATCATTTAGAATCACACACCATAATAATGAACAGATGTAGGTTCAAAGATTTTTAAAAACCTTTCTATATAAAAACTACTGTAATACTGTCTTTGTATTCAGACAAATTTTGGTAGATTCAACCACTTCATTACTTTTATATTTTAATATGATTATACAAATTGCAACAAGGTTGAAACTTAATAAATGTTGAGGTGTAACATCAGTTACATTGATAATTTCATGATATTTACAAGCAGAGTAATCGGTAATAATAGCTTAAATTAGTAAAACTGCAAGAAAAATCTAAAGAAAAAAAACCCTACACAATAAAATAATATTAAAGTAAAAGCAAATTATTAATACTTTTTTATTTATTTATTTATTTATAGTAATTTACAACTGTATTAAAGAACACAATAAGTAAATATGAGGAATGGAAAAAAAAGTCATGAAAATGTCTTGAGAAAGAACTACCCAGTGGTAGCACTTCACAAACTATTTTAACTCAGTAGGTCCCGAGGCCACATTCTTTTCAGTCGCTTTGGAGGGTTATCAGGTATATCTAAGGAAGATAAATTACGGACAAGTGGGTTTGTATGGGCAGGGAATTTAAAATGAAAAGAGGAGTATCTATCACGGGCTATGTCTGCAATAAATGGGATGTTAAGGTCATTATGAATGAGTTTATTTGTAACAAAATAAGGGGCATTCAGGATTTTGTGAAGGATTTTGGATTGTAAGGACTGGATACGGAAGGAATTAGATGGTTTCGTAGAGCCCCAAAGCTCGATTCCGTATGTCCAAATAGGTCTGATAATAGTGATGTAAATGAGTCTTTTGTAATATACTGGAAGTTTTGAATGTTTGTCTAGCAAGTGCTGTAGTAATCGATATCTTCGAATAATTTCTTGTTGTTTCAGTGTTGTGTGAGGATAAATTATTAATTCTAGACAGGTAATAAACTATTAGCTACATGCATATCTACTAAACTAATTTAATTTCCTCAATTTTTCATTTTGGTTTAATAATTGCTGATGAGGGGTTGAAACAATACATATAGAATAAATATGATGATAGACACTTAAGGATCACCCTAGATTTCGAAATGTAAATATAATTCTTTTGGATAGGCCAACATATATATCTTAAACTAATTTAATTTTGACATTAAACAATTATTGTAATAACATATGTTTTGTAGGTTTGTGGATGTATCGTTTTTAGTTTGTCTTGTCATATTTACCTATTATTTTAATAATTGGGTTTTCATAATTTAGATTAAGAGAAAACAAGAAATGTGTTAGCATGTATGTGTGTGTATATATATATATATATTGTAATATACCCATTTTTTATAATTATTGTAATTATTTATTTATTATTTATCATTGTGTTAGGCAGGCTAACAATAAGATAAGAATTAAAATTTAAATATCAGCTCCAATTTGATTGTATGTTTACAAACATAGCATCCATTTTGGATGCTAAGAAAAAAGGGTGCTAGCAGGTACCTACCAGGTAAGAGATAGGTAAAAAAGGGTCAGTCAGAGTTGGGGTTATGAGCTGATAAGAGTCAGTAGTTTTCACTGGGAACTTGGAGAGTGTGGAGCAGAATATGAAGAGGGATCTTGGTTAGCCTGCATATTGTTTGTGTTACTTTGTAAGTTATTATTATGATTAAAAAAGTTATATAAAAATTGATTGTCAAGAACCCATATCATACCCTGAGAGAGAAAATGAATAATAATGAAGTAAATATTGTGATAAATAATTTTTTTTTTTCTTAAAAGAATATTTTTAAAAACAAGCATATTATAATATATATATATATATATATATATATATATATTTTTTTTTTTTTTTTTTTTAATGCCATAAGTTGTAAATCTGATAGCATCATTGAGATTCTGGTATAATTTGGATAATTGATTACGATCTAATGCAGATGTGGATCACCACCATTTTGCTGTATTTAGAAGCTCATGTATAGCTCTAAGGAAGTAAAGAGATGAGGTAATTCCACTAGAAGAAGAAGCCATCTTTTTACAAATATTAGATAAATGAAAGCTGTCGATGATCAAACAGATCTTCATTATCACTCAAGGATATGGTAATAATTTGTTCATTTCTACTCCTAAAAAGTAAATAGACTTTGCTAGAAGGATCGTAGTTCAGTTCATTACTGAATTTGATTGCTTACTGGGGCATTAGCAAGCAAATTTTTTCATAATTATAGTTAACTAAATATTCCATTTCCCCCCATGAATCACTTCTCTTGAGATATATTTCGGTATGAATTTCAGATTTATGCTTTATAGTGTTCATTTTCAAAATGATAATAGCTCAGTGCATTTATTTAGATTGTGGTTATGGTATGATTCAACAATAGAGACTAATGTTAATTTAAGTGAGCTATTTCCGACAAAAGTATGTAATGTATACCCCATAATACTTCTGAATAAAATATAACAAAAATCTACTAATAGAATTTTCCTAACTAAAATTTAAAAGTTTATGAAAGAGGATTAGTTTCTTGAAATGACAAATATGTCGCATATAGTATAAAATTACATTGAAGTATTAAGAAACTAAATTATGTTATACACACAATATCAATAGTCAGGAATATAAAGAACAAAGGACAAAAGTATAACCTAATTGGACAAATTCAAAATACTGATCATACTCTTTCTTATTTCTCCTTCATCGGCCATGTTAAGACATGAAACTACTTTGTTTTTACTTAAAGAAAATTGGCTTACAAGCCAATCAGCAGCATTCTCATAATGAAGCCTATAATTTATACTTTTTTTTATATATATTTTTTAAAATTATGAATGCTTGATGATAAATCCTGAAATTATCAAGCACAGGATGCTAAAATCTGGGATTTTCCCTTTTTTTCACGAAATTATAATTATTGTTTTGTTTTTTCATATGAATTATAATTAGATATTATTTGCTGATACTTTTGAGGATATTACACTTTGTCTGAAGTTATAAGAATTTTCAATGCTTTTTGCAACATAAATATATATTTTAATTTTAAAATGAATGTAGACTATTATTTTGCAATGTTAGATTATTCATAATATTAATTTCACTTCCCTGTTGTTTTTAATTTTTGTTTTATCTTTATATATTACTTTTACTATTATAACATTTAGTGATTTAAAATGTCAAAAGCTTAATGAAACGTTAGTGTAGAAACTTTTTTTTTTTTGTGTAGTATCACTGTGTTAATGCATTTTGATTTTTAAATGTGTTATTTAATACTATGGAAAAGTTAGTGCATTAAGTTATAAAGAAAAATTTATAAAAGAAAAAAGTGGGTTCTTTCTAAGCACATTCGCTGATGAAGGGTGAAAGATGGAAAAATAATTAATCTGTTTTTCTTATTAGCATCATTTATCAATCAGAAACAAAAACATATATATTTTTTAACATTTTATATAAGCTATTAGAACATTTTCAATTAATTCAGTTTCTTTAGTAAATATGATTCTCACCCCAGTGTGCAAAGGTGTCACTAATCAGAAAATTTAAATCCAAAAAGATATCTTGTTTGGTTTCTTTACAAAATTTACTCCTGATTATTCACTAGAAAAAGTAAAGTTGCTATCCAAAGTTAATATAAAGTTGTCTTAAATTATAAAAAGGAATTATTAAACACTTTCCAAAGCTTAACTTTTCATTTACTAATGAATCCTGAATAATAATAGTCTTGAACTTTACCAATAAAAACAGACTTTTAAGTTTCATCACAATTTTAAACGAATCATAAAAAATGAAAAACAAAAATACCATAATAAATAAATCAAAATAAAAGAACTTATGTTTTGTGGCTGCTCATCAATTTTCATGAACTAAAGAAACCAATGCAGTCAAACTATAACTACTAAGTCATAAATCTTAAATAATAAATCTAACAATAACTGTCAATGACTCATGAGAGTCAGTTTAAGTGTAAAAAAAGATTCTTTACGAAATTAAAAAAAAAAAAAAATATTATACAAGAATCTTACGACCTCATACAATAATTTTTCCATTTAGTTCTGAATGAAATTCTGATTCAAATGAAATTTTTTATTATACCTTTAATGAGAAACTAAACCCTTGCTTTCTGAACTACTGAAGTTTCCAGTTAGCTCAATAATAAAATAAAACTAGAAAATTACCCAAATAGAAATTATCCATATATATTTTTTCCCAGTCAGAAACAATTGAATATATATCATTGATTAAAATCAATGAAGTTTAAAATATACCTATTGCAAGTTGTCCAATAATGGCCCGAGGTCTCATTGATCATAAATAGATTTTAAAAAATCTGATTTATACACCACATTACTTTAACTTTTCCCACTACTTGAAATAAATGTTAACACTTCTATAGAATTTCTATGTATAGAAACTTGTGTTATCATCCATATGTAGAAAATGTTAATAGCTTAATTTCGTGGGTTTTTTGTCAAACTTCTTATGCATATAAATGAAAAATAGAAGAAAAACAAATTGTTGGTAAATATTAGGGGTGATATGGTTAGGGAAACGGTTAAAAATGATTAGAAACTAGTCTAAAAACTATTTATTCAGTGGTTAAAAAATTATAGAGGTAAGAAATTATTTACAAAAATAAATAGTTTTGACACTGTTTTCTGGTCATTTTTGACTGCTACCCAAGCCATCTTCATCCTTCATATTTATCTTGCCTTCAACTACTTAATATTCAATAAGTAAATATTATATTATAAGTATGTATATAAATAAAGACTATTACTATTATGATGATGGAGTTTTGTTGACCGTAGAGAAATTAGATGAGGAAGATGGTTGGGGGTGCGGTCATAAATTAAAAACACACAATTAAAAATAAGCGTTATTTTAATTATGTGCCGACGTTTCGGCCTACAATGTGGGCCTTCATCAGGGCTAAAAGAAACAAGATAACAACCAATGTAATTATAGACTTAATAATGCGTTAGGTATATAATAATAATATGACAGTAATAAATTATGGGAACATAAATAATATTAAATGTAAAATGATAATAAGATGACAATTATAAAGTATGGAAATAAGGTGACAGTTATAAAGTATGGAAATAAACAAAATTAAGATGATAGTTATAAAGTATGGAAGTAGACATAATTGAGATGATAATATTGTAATGAGAATATATAAATAGAGACTAAGTAAATGAAAAAAAAAAAATGATAAAGGAAAAATATGTGAACAATTAAAATTTTAAATATTAACAATTTTGAGTTGATATATGACGGTAATATATTAAAAACATAGTTAAGAGTATAGGTAATATATAAAAGAATATAGTAATTACAAAAGAGAAACAGTATGAATAAAAAATAATAATTTAAATTTTAAAATAATGTAATATTAAACTAATAATTATATGTCAGGATATGTAACGGAGAAAGATATGAGTATGGAAAGGGGAGAAAGAAATGGGCGATGAAAAAAGACCCTTATCAATAAGAAAAAATACTTACATGACGACGTAAAAGCTTTGCCTACAGAAGTGATGTTTCCCAGTTTAAAAAACGCTCATTGCGTGGAACGGAAAATATGAGAACTAGAATGTCCGTTAGGAAAATTCCAAGAAGCTAAGTTATGTTTACTGATTCGATTGTTAAAAAATAGCCAAAAGTCATTACTTGAGAGTACTTGAGTTATTACTTATGAGTATTTGATAAAATTGTAAGAAATAGTGACGAGGTAAAGATTAAAAGATTTTAAGTAATAACGGATGACGATGATAAATGATGAATGATGATAAGGTAATAACGAATGACGATAAGGAGCGGTCATTCGTTCATTTAAGTCATTCGTTATTACCTTATCATCATTCATCATTTATCATCGTCATCCGTTATTACTTAAAATCTTTTAATCTTTACCACGTCACTATTTCTTACAATTTTATCAAATACTCATAAGTAATAACTCAAGTACTCTCAAGTAATGACTTTTGGCTATTTTTTAACAATCGAATCAGTAAACATAACTTAGCTTCTTGGAATTTTCCTAACGGACATTCTAGTTCTCATATTTTCCGTTCCACGCAATGAGCGTTTTTTAAACTGGGAAACATCACTTCTGTAGGCAAAGCTTTTACGTCGTCATGTAAGTATTTTTTCTTATTGATAAGGGTCTTTTTTCATCGCCCATTTCTTTCTCCCCCTTTCCATACTCATATCTTTCTCCGTTACATATCCTGACATATAATTATTAGTTTAATATTACATTATTTTAAAATTTAAATTATTATTTTTTATTCATACTGTTTCTCTTTTGTAATTACTATATTTTTTTATATATTACCTATACTCTTAACTATGTTTTTAATAGATTACCGTCTTATATCAACTCAAAATTGTTAATATTTAAAATTTTAATTGTTCACATATTTTTCCTGTATCATTTTTTTTTTTTCATTTACTTAGTCTCTATTTATATATTCTCATTACAATATTATCATCTCAATTATGTCTACTTCCATACTTTATAACTATCATCTTAATTTTGTTTATTTCCATACTTTATAACTGTCACCTTATTTCCATACTTTATAATTGTCATCTTATTATCATTTTACATTTAATATTATTTATGTTCCCATAATTTATTACTGTCATATTATTATTATATACCTAACGCATTATTAAGTCTATAATTACATTGGTTGTTATCTTGTTTCTTTTAGCCCTGATGAAGGCCCACATTGTAGGCCGAAACGTCGGCACATAATTAAAATAACGCTTATTTTTAATTGTGTGTTTTTAATTTATGACCGCACCCCCAACCATCTTCCTCATCTTATTACTATTATGGGTTTTTCCTCATTTAACTTCTACAACTTTAGAGATCACTTGTAGCTGGGTGGTTAGCATAACAGCCTCCTATGCCAAAGGTCACAGGTTCAAATCTGCTGGTGGTCCTAGGATTTTTTAATGGGTGTAATAAATCCTTAGTTATGCCGTCCTTCGTAGGGGACGTTAAAAGGTGGTCCTGAGCCTGTGCGAGGTCAGGTACTCATTAAAGATCCCTATCCTAATAAAACCTGGATTGGTAAAATTTAGGACTCCCACTGTAGCATCATCCGATTAGCCATAGTAGCATAAAGTGACGTTAAATAAATAAACAAACAATCTACAACTTTATTAGTTATATATTAATTTTTCTTAGATAATCAGCATTTTGAAGCAAGAAGGGCAGGTCTTGAGATTAATGTCGGGAAGACCAAGTTAATGTTAGTGGAAAGAATAAGAAGGCAGCACCCCTCTTTCTACAACATTGGCGGAGAAAATATAGAAGTAGTGTCGGCCTTCCTCTACCTCGGATCCTTGATGACACTAGAACCCAACGAAGTGGAGGAAGTGGAAAGAAGGATTCTAGCAGGTAACAGAGCATACTTTGCCCTAGGGAACCTGGTAAGGAGTAATCTGCTCTCCCGTGCCACCAAGATTCACATGTACAAAACCCTTATAAGACCAGTGGTAACCTATGGTAGTGAAACATGGATTCTTAACAAGGCAACAGCTGAAAGGCTTGATAGATTTGAAAGGAAGGTATTGCGAAGGATCTATGGAGGTGTGTGTGAAGGAGATGGGAGAAGGCGCATGCGAAAAAACAGAGAAATTTATGAATTATTTAATGGGCTGCGCTTATCTGATGCCATAAGGATGAATAGGTTAAGGTGGTATGGACATTTGAACAGGATGAGTGAGGAAGGGCAGGTAAAGAAGACCTACCAAGGAACAATCTTAGCCACACAAAAAAAGGGGAGGCCAAGAGCGCGATGGAGAGACAAGGTCCTGGAGGATATGCGGAGCGCAGGCATCTGTATGGTGGAGGACAGAGGACTGTGGCAGACTATGTTGAGGCAGGCCAAGGACCACTTCGGTCTGTGGTGCCAGAAAAAGATTATAACTTGTATTTCTGAAAATGTGTTTTAAATTTGGAAATTTATTATATATTAAAATATTTCCTCTTTTTTTCTGCCTTGTTTGATTATTAAATCATTCCATAGTTTAAGTATGTTTGAAATTTCATACTATCACTGCTAGTTATTTCAAAAACACAAAATTGCAGGAATTAAGATAAATCACTTTACTTTTTACATTGTACTAAATATAATATTTAGTTTAATGAAACCTGGATAGGCAAAATTTAGGACTCCCACTGTAGCATCCTCCGATTAGCCATAGTAGCATAAAGTGATGTTAAATAAATAAACAAACAATCTGCAACTTTATTAGTTATATATTAATTTTTCTTAGATAATCAGCATTTTGACACTATATTATAACTTGTATTTCTGAAAATGTGTTTTAAATTTGGAAATTTAATATATATTAAAATATTTCCTCTTTTTTTCTCCTTTGCTTGATTATTAAATCATTCCGTAGTTTAAATATGTTTGAAATTTCATACTATTACTGCTAGTTATTTCAAAAACACAAATTTATAGGACTTGAGATAAATTACTTTACTTTCTACATTGCACAAAATATAATATTTAGTTTAATCAATATTGTTAGAGCTGCTATTTTTTTTTTGTGTGTGTTTTTGAGAATGGTAAAACTGATAACTTAAAACTTTATAAAATATTATTAAATTGAATTTAGAATTAGTCAGAAAGCTGCTCTAACGCCTGTGGCATACACCTGTATGTAATGGCATAAAAAATATAATTACAGTTTTACCTAAAACAGAAAAACAGACAGTTTTGTGAGGCTTGAATATTTGAATTCAGCAGATACTAAAATTTGGACTGATGAAAACTCCGATTTTAAAGTTTTTAACCTGCATTTCATACAGAGGTATGTAAAAGTAAACAGGATAAAATTATGCTCAAAAACTGAACTTCAGAGATTCTATTTTTCTAAATATAGATACAGTTAGGATAATTCTACATTGGACGAATAAGCCATTCTAGACTAAACTGTTTCATCAAAAGAATCATTATAGAATAAATTTTCTGGGCTCACCAAAACTATTATTTTAAAAACAACGAGGAAATGAGCATAATGGAAGCAGGGAAATCGTTATTTGGTTTGGCATTGATGGAGTTATGAGTCATCGAAACCGAGCTAAGAATACACGTAGTTGGTCGAGAATCTTCAAACCTGCTGTGCATTTCAGGTATTCAAAATAGATTATTTTTTAGTACATCTGTAAGGCTATATTTTAATTTAAATTATTACAACAATATTTCGTGGAATGTTTATTGCACAACTATCAGCAACATTGATTTCAAGTTTTTAATATGTTTTAAATTTTAACTAAGTATTTTCTAAAGTTCAATTGTAATCCTTTCAATATCATTCTGAGATTGTTCTGTTGGAAGGAAGGAGGCATTCTCTCAATTCTGATGAAATTTTGACTCTTCGAACCACGAAACATTCTTTATTTTGTGAAGAGAATTTATTTTTTTCTAATGCGGAAAACAAAAGATTTCCTCTCCGCTCCTCCCCGGCCACAGATTCGGTTTAGAAAAAAAAAAAAAATACAATCATTAAATTACATCGTAAATTTCTTGTGATTGATCTGCAAGGCCGAAGTTAATTTAAAAGTTATCTTAAGCTTCAAATCGGTGCCTTCTAGGAATGAATCTTGGAAGATTACATTAGCGAAGTTCATTTTCGCTTTTTTATCACTTAAGGTTCATTCTCAGGGCCGAATCAATGTTTTTATCCTCTATTTTACGCTGATGCGAGAACCTTAAATGATCACCGATATTGGCTCTATGAATCTTGGATTATAACTTTTCTGTTTTCTTTTATTTTTTTAATTTTATGGATCATTAAATTCTGCTCTGACACTTGGACTGAATAAAAAAATTACCGAATTAGTCGGGAGAGGGGGATGAACCTACTGTACCCTTTTAGAAAATACATGAATTCATACTAAATTTTCTTATTTACACGCACATATGAAACAATCAAAATTATTTTCGATCCATGTTTTTTTCGTCAAAACCTCCCTCGCCTTTGAAGACTATAGGGGGGTTTCACGGGCCAGGAATTGAGGGTTTAGGATAAATTCCGAGTTAAAAGCTTCCAGACGCGAACGAATTTTATTCAAAGTTTCTGGTCACCTGGTTGCTGGCAACGCGCGCTAACCTACTAGGCCGGCCCCACCCCTTTTCGATGATATGTGTATATAAATATATATATATATATATATATATATATATATATATATATATATATATATATATATATATATATATATATAAGTTGTGTTGTTCTTAGGTTTCAGTCAATGAATAATCTATCAGTGAAATCAGTCAATGAACTAAGAACAACACAAACTTAAATTATCAACAGTCGAGAACTGATCAAACAATATATATATATATATATATATATATATATATATATATATATATATATATATATATATATATATGCAATAAAACATATCGCACATATATATCGTGAACACTACATGATGATAGTCCTTCTTTGAAGTTGAAATAATACATACGAGATACACTTTATGTGCTTGTAGCGGTTTGACTTTTGCCCTTTACAGCTTTTGAACGAGGAGGAACTATTCTACTGCCTATCATAAATGTTGGGGATGGATTCCGACTGCGGAGTCTAGACCACTTCCATCGGCGAAAACGTCGACCAAGGGGATAGTGCCTTGCCGCCTCCCGGGTCTGGGTGGGTTGTGGTGCGATATCTCTGAAGAGAAGGTTCCCATAGGCCTTCAGAACTTGATGTGCCTATGGCCTATGATTTCTGGAGCTCCTCATAGATTGTGGCGTTTCTTGCTGCTTGAAGGAAGGCGTTCTTGAAGTTCTACAGTCTTTGGAGGGTAGATTTTTAGGGGTGGCGAAGCAGCGGCGTACCATAGATAAGAGAAGGCCTTGTAAATCTGTAATTTTAGGCGAGGTTAGCTACGGCGAAGTCAGCAGATGGTAGAGCCTATACCACTTCGATCGGTCCAGCTTTAGCTAAATGATCTGGTTAAAAAACATTCATAATAAGAAATTTTTGATTTACCAATTCTACGAGATTTTTTTAAAATATATTTTTCAATATGTCTCACTCTTTATCTAATGAATTCAATCATAAATGAATTTATAATTACTACCAACACCCTAATATTTTAATTAACACATATGGTTACGAACTGGCTATAACTGTAAAAAAAATTACATATGAAACACCCGACACACTAGTAATGCTTTCAAGAGCATTCATATTTTTCAAAAACAAGGAATGATTCACTATTCAATACCAATCATGTAGTAAATGACAAACAAGAAGATAAAATAGTGAGTCATGGAGGGCGTTTGCTTCAAAATGATATCAGAGCGTTATTGCTAGTTGAAATTTCATTAAGTGTCGGTCTCACCAGCTATCTACAGCAGATATAAGGTAAGTGTTTATTCATTTTTTTACAAAAGAATAATTTTGTGTTCTTATTTTGTATACTTGTCCAATGAAAGTATTGTTTCTATAAATGACATAAACATATTTCGTATTAATTGACTACAATAATACATATGTGTCAGTCAGTGCATAGAAAATAAATCGGTTATAAACGAAAAAATGACTACATCGCCTTATAAGTTACTAAAAAAAAGTTCGATTGACGTACAACAGCCTGGGGATTTCCTGCGAGTGAAGAGAAAGAGCAGAGACCTCCTATACATACTATCCGCATTTTAATTCGAGATATTTCCTCAAGCTAACGATACTGTCGAATACACAGCTGGTTTTTCCAATATTTGCATCGTCATAAGCGGAAAAAAGTGCTACAGTTATAATTAATGATAATGTTCTATTTGTAATCGTTACTAGTTCACCAGAATTCTCAATCAGAAAGAAAATTAGCTCTTAGATTATTTACATTGACATTTTCAAGATGAAACTCTTATCTGAATTTCGGGTATATAAAGAAGAAACATTAAGAGGCCTGGTGAAAAGGAGCATTACCTTTTGATTTTAAGCTGTATGAGAATATTTATCCTCGAGAAGATCTTATTACTATCTTTCGAGCACCCGAGAGTAACGAATGTAATGATAATCGGTGGGTCCTCCCGGCGATGTCCGATGGACACGCTGACAACTAATAATAAGGTCTACCAGGTTCCATAGAGATGGTGATATAAGTTTAAACGTTCTACTCGCATTTTTACTTTCACTTACCTATATATGAAATATATAGTAAGGGAAAGTATAGCGATTGTGAAAATTTTCGAATTCCAGATGAGTCCAAATAACCCAGTCCCGCAAAAAAGTCGGTGTCTGTGTGTCCGTGGATGGGTGTGTGTGTGTGGTAAGTCCAGCGCGAAAACAAAAAGTCCTATGAAACTGAAATTTCATATTTAAGACAACTATACGCCCGAGAAGTTACAGCAACTTTTTAGTCGAAACAGCTAACTTTATACCATGCATTTTGCACCTATTAACGATTTTCTTAAAAACAGCTCTTAACTCGCTATATCGATGTAAAATTGGACTGACTTTAATATCATGTAGGTTTCATTCTAATTGAAATAGTCTGGCTTAAATGCCGATTTTTCAAAATTTCATTCTCTAAATTACCTTTAATTTTGTAGTTTTTATTAAATTGGCCATATAATCTGATCAGCATTGCTAAAAAACAGGTAAATATAAAAGTTGAACGAATTCGATATCTGTTATATATTAAAATGTTAATCGATATGTGATCGATAAAACAATATGTCTATAGAAAGAAAAAACACATGTTTTTAATATTATTCCACGTTTTTCAGATTTGTTCAATATTGAAACTTGTGTAATGGTTAACTAATAAAGTAATTGTGAATTGTGAATAGTTGTAAGTTTTGAAATACACAACAAATAAATGGCGGCGAGGATGAACGTGCTGTAAGATCAGAAGTAAGTTTCAATAACAACAGCAAGTCGATAAGAATCCAGAATGTCAAAATCAAGCAAACCAGCAGTCAATCAAAATGAGGTTATATTTGCTCAAAACCAAGAGATTATGAAAACACTCAACGTTCAATCCCAGGTATTAGCACAGTTACTGCAATCTTACCACAGCCCTCAACATCAGCTGGCCCATACAGAATACTTTGGTTCTATAAACTTTGAATCCCTTGATGAAGAGAAAGAGACTTTTCAATCATAAAAAGAGCGTATGGAAAATTATTTTGAGCTAAAGAAGTTAACAGGAGATACAGCTGAAGTAAAACCACCAAAAGCTAAGGTATTGATAAACGCTTTAGATGCTAAATTTTACCAATTACTATCGAGTTGTACTTCCCCAGAATTGCCCGCATCAAAAGAGTACGATGAACTGATTAATCTATTGAGTGCACATCTTTGCCCTAAATCTAACATAAATACGGAAAGACATAAATTTTTATCAAGAGTCCAAAATACAAACGAAACTGTGTCGGAGTACATCGCTTCATTTAAACATTTAGCCCGTACATCAAAGTGGGTTTGTCAAGAAAACGATTGCAGGAAACCGGTAATGTCAATTCTGCAAGCACAATTTGTCCGGGGACTACATGATGTTAAAATCAGGGAACAAATTTTGCAGCAAGAAGATTCAGTAACATTCGAGAAAGTTGTCGAGATAGCTCTTGCCATTGAAGCAGCTAAGAAGCAGAATCAGCTCTACAGTAATTCAACAGCAGGCTTAATCGAAGTCAAGATTTCAAAGAGGCAGATCAGCAAAAATTCAAATAAGAATGACTTCATAAGAAACTTCAAAACCTCAATCATTTCAAAACTTGGCCTTCAAAACGTATGCTTGGCTTGTGGCAAGGAAAATCACACGTATAGGCAGTGCAGGTCGAAGGACCGCTTGAAGTGCAGAAAATGCGGAAAAGCAGATCACGTGGAAAAGGTATGTATCTCTAGTCAATTTAGGAAGCCAGTTCGATTTGTTGAAGAAGAAGACGAAGGCGATGATCATATCTCAATTAACACGGTAAATACCATTATTCCTACAGAATCAGACTTTCTCATAAATTCAATAGTAAATAATCCATTTCAAATCAAAATACATGTGTGTTATCAGTCAACAACGATCCAATTATTGCCTCCCAAACTCTTCAATCACACATCAAAGACCTTGAAGTATGGTGTCAGAACTGGAGAATAAAAATAAATTCCAATAAATCCCACCAAATCACCTTTACCCTTCGTCGTAAACCTATGACATCCTGCCCAACAGTATCCTTCAATAACACTCCTCTTGTCCCGGTTGAACAGATCCGATACATAGGACTGCACCTGGACAAACGTCTTACTTGGAACCCTCATACAAGACTGAAAAGACAAGAAACTGCCCGACGTTTTCGACTACTTCAACACTTACTAGACAAACGCTCTAACCTTCCACTTAAGTACAAAAGGCTCATCTATATGACTATCATCAGACCGATATGGACTTACGGAGTAGAGATTTGGGGCTCTACTAAACCATCAAATTCTTCCCGTCTCCAATCCTTGCAATTAAAAATCCTTCGAAAAATCCTCAACGCTCCTTATTTTGTCACAAATAAACTCATCCATAAAGACCTTAACGTTCCTTATGTTGCTGTCTTGGCGCGAACCAGGTACCACTCCTTTCATGACAAACTCCATTCCCACTCTAATCCACTTGTTTCAATCCTTGCTTCCTCTACAATCCCTGATAATCCTCCGAGGCGTCTGAAAAGAAGATGGCCACGAGACCTTCTAGTTTAACATAGTCTTTGGGGAGCTGCCAATGGGTAGTATCCCCACATGTGAATCCATGACATTTTTATCTTGTATCTCATTTACTAGATGTATATCATTATACAGTTGTAAATAGCAATAAATCTATTAAAAAAAAAATTATAAACCAATGAAATTTATAATCGATTCCGGCAGTAAAGTTTCTATTATATCAATGGCCGATTTTAATAAATTAAATCTCAATTTAAGGTTAGAACCTACCACTGTTACATTTTGAACATACACGAATGATTCGTTCAAACCCGAAGGAGTAGTTGTCAAATTTCCTATAATAATGTTAAAGCAAGTGTTGATTTATACATTGTAAAAAATAATTACACACTTCTCGGAAGAGAGTGGATTAGGTAACTAAAATTAAATATTTCAGATTTACAAAATGTCGACGAATTTAACATAGAACCAACAGCCCTCGAGAAAATCTAAACTGATCTTTTCCAAAAGTACGAAAATGTTTTTACTCCTAAAATTGGGCTCATTCCTCATTTCAAATGTAAGCTGAATCTCAAAGATGATGCTAAACCTATATTTATTAAACCCTGACCCATTCCTTATTCCTATCTAGAAAAAACGAAAAACGAATTAGACTTATTGGTAGAACAAAATATCATAGAGAAAGTCGATCATTCTGATTGGGGCACACATCTTGCTATAGTTCCCAAGCCAGACCAGACTGTCAGAATTTGTGCTGACTATAAAATTACAAAAATTACAATCCGCAGTTACAAGATACTCATTACCCTATTCCCAAAATTGATGATTTATTTGATAAACTTCAAGAGGGGAAATACTTTTGCGTCTTTGACCTTCACAAAGCATATCTTCATCTTGCGTTAGACGATAAGAGTCAAGAATATGCCACAATTTCAACGATTTGCGTAACTTATAAGGTAAAAAGGCTTTTTATGGGTATTAAAACTGTCCCCAAGGAATATCATAAAATAATTGATCAAATCATACAAAAGTTAGACGGTACAGTTGCTTATTTTGATGATTTCCTTATTCAGGGAAGTACATTCCAGGAATGCTATTCACGGTTAATTAAGTGCCTTAAGGTTTTGCAAGAGAACGGGTTACACATAAATAAATCCAAATGCAAATTATTTTGCACGTCAGTCACATATCTCGGACATAAAATTAGTGCTAGCGGTTTAGAAAAAAGTCAAGACAAAATTGATACGATCAAATCTGCGCCTCGACCTAAAAACGTTGAAGAGCTTAAGTCATTTTTGGGTTTGGCCCAATGCTATGCAAAATTTATTCCGAAAGCATCCGATAAACTATTCCCATTAAATCTATTGCTAAAAAAGAATGTTTAATTTACGTGGACTAGCGATTGTAATAATGCCTTTCATTTAATTAAAGATGAAATTGCCAGTGAAATGGTGTTGACTCCATATCAACCTGAATTATCCTTGATTTTAGCCACGGATGCAAGCCCTTATGGGTTAGGTGCCGTGCTTTCTCATATTATTAATGGTCAAGAAAGACCTATCACATTCATTTCACGATCACTCACGAACAGTTAATCTCGCTATTCTCAATTAAATCGCGAGGCTACCGCAGCAACTGGACTTTTAAACATTTGTATCAATATCTTTACGGTAGGAAGTTCACGCTCATAGTTGATCACAAGCCATTAGAGAGAATTTTCCACCCGAATAAAGAAATGCTTGTGATGTCAGCACATCGTCTAATCAGATATGCGGAATTTTTAAGTGGTTTCAATTATGAGATTTGTCATAGCCCTCAAAAGAACATTCTAATGTTGATTATTTTTCTAGAAATCTATTACCTTTAAATACAAAATTGATCAATTTTCTCGAAGATTCATTCCAAGTTAATGAACTTACTATTCAAAATCATCGGTACGTCTCCCATAACTTCTGAGATCATTAGATACGAAACAAATCGAGATCCAGAATTAAAACATTTTAAACATAAACTAAGTAATGGTGAAATTAAAGATTCTGAATACAGTTTACACGGAGGTATTATTATGCGTGGCCTCAGAGTTTATATTCCTACAAATCTACGTCCACAAATGTTAAAAGAATTACATACTTCTCATGTAGGAATGGTTAAAATGAAGAGCATTGCTCGCTCTTTATGCTATTGGCCTAGAATAGATTCTGAAATTGAACATTTAGTAGCATCTTGTAAGAGTTGTGCCGAAATCTAAAATAATCCTGAATAAGCCCCTTTAGAATAGAAATAGAATAGAAAAAGATATTTATTATGGGACAATTGATATGTACAATTAAGATAAATATAATGTGCCTGGCTACAAGACCAAAGGAATATAATTATTTCTTATTCACAATGATAAATAAAGAAAAGAAAGGATATAATAAAATAAAAGAGTAAAATAAATAAATAATAACTTCTGGTGTGTTAAACAAAACTAAACATTGAAATTGATCCATATAAAAATATGAACAATAAATAACAAAATTTCTTTTTGATTTGAAATATCTTATTGAGCATCTGTTTGGGAGGACAGTAGGTACTGGAATAGCTGGGACTTGAATGATGGTAGGGAAGAAGCATGGCGGATATGAGTAGGTAAGGAAATCCAGAGAGTAGTGGAGCGGACAATAAAGGAATGATCAAAAGTTGTTGTTCTATGGGTAGGAATATAAAAGTCGGAATGGCGTGATTTTGTTTGGAGAGTGTGGACTGACGATTTAAATTGCAGAAGTCTGTAGATATCCTCCATATATATATGGAGGTAGCTGGGAGTTGATTGTTTGGTAAATATATAATCCTAGGAAATATTGTCTTCGGATAGAAGGAAGGAGCCACTTTAACTCATTGTATAAATGGGTCACATGAGACCTCTTCGGTGTACCAAGGACAAATCTTAAAAATATGTTCATAATTCGCTTTAGCCTGTCCTCGAGCACAGCCGAGAGGCCACCATATACCATACAGCAATAGTCAAAGTGGGGGAAAATAAATGAGGATACAAGGAGCTTACGGGTAGACAGTGGAAGAAGATGGTGGGAGCGATGGAAAAATTTGAGGGTACTTATTGTTCTTCGGGAGATTTGGGCAATATGGGGTTTCCAGGAAAGGGTTTGGTCGATGGTAATACTAGGTTTTTGACAGAGGAAGTGAAGGTGATTGGGATCATTTAGGGTTAAACTCGGAAAAGTAGTATGGGATCTGAGGAGGGGATTGGAACCTATAACAATCGCCTGAGTTTTTGTAGCATTTAGACTTAGTTTATTCAAAGTTGCCCAGGCACAGATTCTATCCAGGTCTTCCTGAATATTGGCAAATGCTACTAGAGACTCGGAGGGAGGAAAGGATAGGTAGATCTGGAAATCTCAGGTATAAGTAGTGGGAGCAGTGATGGATGGCATTGGGAAGGTCATTAATATAGGATTAAAAGGAGGGAGATATGCTTGAACCTGGACCACACTGCCGAAAGGCAAGGAAGGAAGATAGAGGATGGTTAGGAATAGTAACAGCTTGCGTTCTATTTTAGAGAAATTATTTGAACCAATGATAGTGCTGTTGGAAAAGGATAAAGACTGTAGTTTGGAAAAAAGGATAGAGTGATCAATGAGTCAAAAGCTTTGAGAAGTCCAGAAGTATTAGTACTGTAAGTTTCTTTTCATCTATGGCAGTATGTATGTCACTAGTGATTTTAAGGAGGGCGGATCGTGGGGAAAAACCGGGTCGAAAACCGGATTGAAGAGGATCAAGACGTTTGAACTTTTCGAGGAAGTTTGACAATTGTGACTGGACTATTCTTTCTAAAGGTTTGTAAAGGTTAGATAGGATGGAATTGGGCGATAGTCTTTAGGGGATGTAGGGTTCGAGGTTTTATTTATAGGATGAACTATCGCTTTTTTCCAAGTAGTAGGGATACGGAATTTTGAAGTGAAAAATTATATAGTTGGGAAGAGACCGCGGGAACATGGCAAAGAATACATATCTTAGAATACTATGCTGGCCCTTTTAAAGATAATTATTTTTTTGTTGTAGTAGACGCTAAAACTAAATGGGTAGAAATTACTATGTCCCTAAACCGCCAACCTCCGGTTCTACAATAAATTCGTTAGAAGAAATATTTTGAAGAAATGGATTACCTACTATTATAGTTTCAGACAATGCTGCTATTTTCAAATCTGATGAATTTTTAAATTTTTGTAAAAGTAATGGTATTTCCCAATGGTTCTGTGTACCGAATTATCCTGCTACAAACGGGTTAGCTTAAAGGTCTGTTCAAAACCTAAGAAAAAGCTGAAATGTATGGTAGACGATCCAGGAACCATAAAACAAAATTAAATGTATTCTTGTTCAAATTTAAATCAACGCCCCTCGCTAATGGTAAGTCGCCAGCTGAAATTCACCTGAACAGGCAACTGCGAACACGTTCACACCTGTAATTATAACATAACATGTAATAACACCAGTCAAAACGTATAAGCCATCAACTTTAAACGTTAAAGTTCGAGTTTTTCAATCTGGCGATAGAGTTCAAGCAAGAAATTACTCAGGGTCTGATCTCTGGAAATTCGGAACCGTGATCGAACGCTTAGGGAAACTACATTACTTTATGGAGTTGGATCATGGATATGTCATCAAAAGATATATCCCGAGCCGAAAAGGAAATTCGACTCAAACTGTTCATCAAGTAACACAGAACCGCCTACTCTAGAAGATGCAACATCAGAAACAACATCCACAGTGAGGCGATCGCAGAGAGAGAGGAACCTTGTAGTTAGGCTTAACCTATAGGAAAAAAAAAACAAAACAAGAATTCATTAAGTTGCGGATAGTGTTTATATATATATATATATATATATATATATATATATAATAATATAATATATATACATATATATGTGTGTGTTATTAAAATGTTTATCGAAATGTGATCGATAAAACAATATGTTTATAGAAAGAAAAAACATATGTTTTTAATATTATTCCACGTTTTTCAGATTTGTTCGATATTGAAACTTGTGTAATGGTTAACTAATAAAGTAATTGTGAATTGTGAATAGTTGTAAGTTTGGAAATACACCACAATGTCTAACTACAGGAGATAACTGCAAAATGTTTTTTAATGTATTTTTTGTTTTTTAATTTAATAACAGTAATGTACGTGTATAATATACCGCTGGAATGCCAAAGATTTTAGAAAAAATATCATCTTATACCTACTATTGTAAAAGTTAACAGATGATGAAAAGCCGATAAAATGATTGTCGTAGATAAAATATAATAGATTATTTAATAAAACACATGTTTTTATTGGAACTCAACGTAATTGATTCGTTGACAATTTATTTTCATTTCTAAATGTTTTTAAAAGCTCTTAAATCGATTTTTAAAACGCAGGTAAGTGAAAGTCGTGAGTCGCGCGCACCAGATTTTTTTAGTTTAGAAAATATCTCAAATATTCATGCACTTCTTTGGGGAAATACATTCATTATTTGGATTTTAACAAGTCTCCCGTTCAGATCTCCAGAGTTAATTGACTACGAATTACTTCGAAACTGCATGGATGCAAATATTACTACACTGTCTCATGGGATTCATGGCGTAAATTGAAAATTTACAATTGAGCTAGAAGTTAAATACAGGAGGTTAATATCAGAAGTTAAAGTTAAGGGATACCATTTAGATTCGTGATATTGAAAGACAGGTCGCTGGCCAGAGGAGGAAATAATAATTGTTTAGTTTTCGGATGAGTTATAGGAAATAGAGTCATTTCCGCATTGTGGGTCAGTTCTTTTAGCTTTTAGGCATCACAGTTGTTTAGAGATCTGATGTCGGAGACCATATTTTAGTGGCTTGGTTTAAAATCTCGTCACTTAACGCAGATTCCCCTACTGAAGACAGTGAGGAAGTTTAATACGAATTGTATGATAAACTTGAGTTAATTGACTATGAATTACCTCGAAAATGCTTGGATGCAAATAATACTAGAAAAGACAAGCCCACAAGTACAAAGAAGCTATAAGGATTTGGTTTCGTTTTCTTTAAACCTGCGATTCAATATAACGTTGATAATTCAATTATTAGGGTTTTTTTTCTCGAAATGTTTGTTAATGGACTTCGGACTAATAATAGAATTCATTGTCTGAAATATTAGACACTTTCCACCTTCATTTATCAAAAAACGTTTCATTCCGTTCATCTAAAAGCCCCCTAAAATCACGTTAAATATTTATATTTTATTCAAAACACACATTTTGTTCCATTTCTTTAAGTACATTTGTGGGACATTTAAAAAAAAAA
Source organism: Piezodorus guildinii (assembly GCA_023052935.1). Lineage (NCBI taxonomy): Eukaryota > Metazoa > Arthropoda > Insecta > Hemiptera > Pentatomidae > Piezodorus > Piezodorus guildinii. Next base: position 154,722,548 of record CM041293.1, on the reverse strand, counting down.
TCTATATGGTATTGATAAGAGATGCTGATACTGATAACTCGGCCACTTATATTTTTAAAGAGGAAAAGATATTTTTAAAAAGCTTATTGGAATCAGTACATTGATAATTTTAATAAAACAGATGAAATAGGGTAAATCCTATATAACTGCTTTAGGACCATTGTTTTATTATATACTATTTTATTAATTATATATGCATTTTCTTTAGTATTATTACATTCTGACCCATAAGAAACAATGGCAATAGTGATAAAATATTTCATTCACACAAAAATGTACAAACAGAAGGAAAATAAGAGAGCAATTGTTCCCAACGTAATTTTATCGGGATCCTATATATTAAAAAAATCGTGCATATATATATATATATATATATATATATATATATATATATATATATATAATTTTTACCGATTGCTGACACCGTCCTTCCGCAAACTTTTTTGATGTTAGGCTGCAATATCGCGTATGTTAGGACTTTAGCCCAGATCAGACTGTCGGGAAGGTAAGCCATCTCCTTTAGTGTCGGCCCGCAGAAGTATAGCCTGGAACCACAGAAGCCGTGCCCAGTTTGTGATGGAGACGCATTGGAAAATTGTTTCTATTTTTTTGCTCGATGTCCCGCATACCATGAAAATAGAACCCGTTTCATGCCTGTATTGAATGACGTGATTACTGATGGCTTTTATAAAAATTCTTGCGGAACCCACGTAATAGACCTGAAATCATTATTTATTTTTGTCAAAGAAAATCTTAAAATAAGATTTTAACATCTTTCTTCTCCGAATGTTAATCACTCTTAAAGGTTTCGAGACTTATTAGTATTTTGTAGGGATTGAGTATTTGCCATAGTACATTATATATTGATAATCTTGTATTTAATTTATGATATTTATGTATATGTTGGATGAAAGTAATACTAAAAATTGCAGCACCTTTATGCTTATTGCTGTATATGTTTTTTGTTGTTTTTGTTTTAAATATTTATTCGATTTGTAATAAATAATGTATATTTGCTGGTGATAAATTTATTATTTGTGCTGTGCCAGCCAGCTCTATTTTTATGGGGATTGCCCTAAAGACAAATAAATAGAAAATTATTATTATTATTAATTTTGACCTATTTTGACCGCAAATTTCGAGGGAGAGAGGAGGGTGAAATACTGTTTTTCTTGTTTGATTCCACAGGTTCATTATTGAAAATAATGGGCCTAATATCCTACACTGATTATAATTAAATAACTTTAACCATTTGAATCTATGTCAAATTACTTCCCAGCAAACCTCCTCTGTGTATTTTTCCACTCCTACGGTAATAGGAACACTCTTAACTTATTATTAGTTGTGATAGAGATACTAAACTCAGAAGCTCTCGTCTAGTTGATTTTATAGTGAGTGAGATTCTATGTTGTGCGTAAGTTCAACCAATATGATTATTTTAGATTCGATAAACAGAAATACCTAAAATACCATTGTAAGTTGACATAACAAACAATATGACAACAATATGAGTGTAGTAAAAGTAACATAACGCATATGACCAATCGGGTTTTACACCGTGTCTGTTATTGAGTGATTTCCTGAAGAGTGTAACTAGGGAACCTTGGCTAATAATGCCAAAATCGTAATTTAAAAAAAAAATTACTTATTTAAGAGATTAGTCCTATTGGGTGATAACCGTCTATAAATAAAATGTTATTGTTCAACTATCGATTAGCATTGGAAATAGAAAGGCTGGTTAATAGGTTATCGGACGTGTGATGTGTCCGCCCACCGAAAAGCCTATCAATGAACTATCCTTCGAAAAATAAATTATTAACCTTCATATGATATAGCTGGGATCCGACACCAATATAATGATTACATTTTAAAATATAATTTTAATATTACATTATGAAAATATTTCTACGGCTCTACGTTAATTCTAGGTTTTCGGAAATAATATACTAATCCAACATCGCCATCCTATCATCCAGTTCCAATCCTGAAACAGCATCCTTAAACCTTCAGAGACACCTTTTCCTTATCGAACACTGGTGTAATAACTGGCGTGTAAAGGTGAACGAAGCCAAATGTAAACACATAACCTTTACTCTTAGACGAAAATCCTGTCCGCCAGTTTATTTCAACTCATTACCAATTCCTCTCTCAGATACCGTCCGGTATCTTGGCTTACTGTTAGACAAAAGATTGACTTGGCACCCACATACAAGACTTAAAAGACAAGAACTCAACCGACGATTCGGACAGTTATACCGACTACTCAACAGAAAATCTGAACAGTTGACAACAAATTATTAATCTACAAGACAATACTGAAGCCCATCTGGACCTAAGGACTTGAACTGTGGGGGACAGCTAAACGTACTAACATCAAACGCATTCAATCCTTTCAATCCAAAGTCCTCCGTACAATAGTAAATGCTCCTTATTATGTCTCCAGCTATACCTTGCACCACGACCTTAATTTTCCATTTATTTCAGACCTAATTCCATCCGAATTTTCCACCAGAACCTATTTCATCATCCTAATCCTCTAGCTCAATCCCTATCCAGCTCCACTCATCCATACAACCCACCTAGAAGGTTGAAACGGCAGTGGCCCCGCGACCTTTTGTAAATATATTGGAGTTCTAGCACTGGCTAGATTCTCCACTCAATGTGATGTATGTATGTGTATATAGGTATAAGTGAATTCTTGACTATTGTCTTGATGCATTATTGTGTATATATTTTATTGTAATTTTATGCCGTGTAAATATTGTATGAATGTAGTATGTCTGGTATCTTTCAGCACTACTATTAATGTCCAAATTGGGACATATTTTAATTTTACTCAATAAAAATTGTTGTTGAAAAAAAAAAAAAAATCCAACATAACTTGAACTTAATAACTTAGAAGAGTACTAAGCCAATGAACACATCCTAAAATCAGATAGAAATTTGGCTACATTGACATATTCCAAGGTTTATTAGTTCAGTTAAACATATTTCTGTTATTTTTGTTTTGTTTTTGTTTTTTTGTTCTTTCACAATATTATTTAAGGGATTCTAGTTGAATAGTATTTGGATGAGTCGCAGAGATAGGCCCCAATGCACCTGCTAAATCTATCTCTTAGAAGAACTGTATTGTTTTTCTGTTGTACTATTTCAGCTCTTCAATAATCTTAAATTTCCTTTCTTAATGATGTGTTGTTTGTTATTGAGTGGTATTTCAGATAGTTTTGAGTCCAATAATATTCTACCGAAGTGAAAAAAATGCATTTTTAGAATAAAAACATCGTAATTTCAAGCGGTTAACCTATCCAAGTTATAAAACAACGTGTTAATCATTCAAGTTTATCAGAGAAGTATGTTTACAAAAAAATCTGGTGCGCGCAACACACGACTTTCCTCCGTTGTTAAAATCAATTTATACATTTAGAGATAAAAATAAATTGTCTAAGAATTAATTATATTAAATGTCAATAGAAAAATGTGTTTTATTAAATAATCTATTATATTTTCATCAACAGCAATCGATTAGTTTCATCGGCTTTTTATCACTCCCCATTAATTTTTAAAATTCCTTATATAGATATTATATTTTCTAAGATCTTTAGCTATCCAACGGGTATATTATATATCTATACTACTATTCTTGTGTTCAAAAACTGCATTAAAAATATGTTTGCACTTTTCTCTTTTAATTGTTTATCAAATTCGCTCAACTTGCATATTTAGCTGTTATTTATTAATGCTAACAAGACGATGTGCCTAATTTTTTCAAATCTACAAAATTAAAGGTACTTTAGAGGAAGAAAATTTAAAATATCGGCATTTAAGACTATTTCAATCAGAATGAAATAATATTAAAGCCCTAGTGAGTTTAGTCAAAATCGTTAGGTATAAAGTGGCTCTTCTGGTTAGCTGATTTTTACGAAAATGTTTTTGTAACATCTCGCGCGTATAGTTGTCTTAAATATGAAATTTCAGTTTCACAGGACTTTTCATTTTCGCCCGGGAGTTACCACAAACACACACACCTTTTTGTGGAACTTGGTCATTTAGGCTCAAGGGACCCTAAAACGTGTAGTTAAAAACTGGAATCGGAAAATCTTCACGATCGCAATACTTCCCCTTACTAAATATTTCATATATAGGTAAGTGAAAGCAAAAATGGAGGCGAGGAAGGAAACAACTAATCAATTACGGTATAGGCAAAAAGAACATTCTGCTCCCCTTAGTCTAGTTTAACACCACCACCTTACATTTCTTAGTTATACTTTGTGGTTCTTATCTATATTTATCGCGAAATAGATCAGCTGGAAACCATGCGAAAATCTTTTGATTTGTTTCTATACACATTCTCTTCATGTTAACCCCACTCTCTTTCTTCGCTTCTCTGTCCACTTTCTTCCTACCTTTTACAATTCAACACATGGACCTTATAACTGTAGACTATTTTTATAAATTTCTCTCTGTTAGATAGTTCTCTTATCTAATTCCCAGTTTCTCTATTGCTTCTTAGATCCTCTGACGGTATCCTCGATGTCCATAAGTTGTATTAAATTGCCAAAGATCCACTTGTTAAGTCAATCCTTCCCCGTCCTCTTTTCCTCATAGATGTCTCAAGGTCCTCATTGCCTTTATCGAAACCTCTTGTTCTTTGTTAGGTCAGTACTCCTCTTCCATTTACATTGTCTCATGCGTGCATCTCATTATCTTTCTCTCTATTGGCTACAATCTGCCTGCACTAGTAACACCTGTGTCAGCTAATTTAACAGTATAGTGTTTTTTGTTAGACTCAATATGAATCATATTATTTAATTGACTCACTTCTCTCTGTGCAAACGTTTGCTGGCGCCACGTCAGTCGGAGGAGAGTCGTTTTACAAAAATTTAAATTGTTTTTCCATAGACATTCTATTGGGTTGTTTCACATGAAATTTCCGTTTTTATAGTTTCTGAAATACATGAAGAATTTTGCAGGTCTCTGTTGTTTTCTTCCGAAAGTCCGAAAGTAAACAGTTACTAATCCTCTATCTTTGTATTATAAACATTAGCTTGCCAATCAATTCCCCACTTTTTAGTATACCTCCAAATATGAACATGGAAACACGCGATTTTCGAGTAATATTTTTGTACGAGTTTAAACTCGGTCATTCAGCAGCTGAGGCCGCTAGAAACATTTGCAAGGCGTTTGGGGAAACGGAGTGTTAATGAACGGACCATTCGCCGTTGGTTTGCTAAGTTTTCAGCTGGGGATACCGAAGGAAACCCCTACCGAATAGTTAAAGGACTCTCTGCACAACTAAATGCAAGTGCATCTACCATTTCCAGACATTTAACGTATATTGGGAAAGTAAAAAAGCTTATGCATGGGTACCTCATGATCTCACTGAGCAGCAGCAAGACCCCGTGTTTCAAAACATACCGTACCAAAATTGAAAGAACTGGGCTACGAAGTTCTTCCGCACCCACCATATTCTCTCGACTTGTCTCCAACAGATTACCACCTGTTCAGGAATTCAGACAACTTCGTCAAAGGAAAACTTTTTGAAAATGATGATCAAGTGAAAAGTGCGTTTTCAAATTTTGTTTCACTTCAAAGCTCAGAGTTTTTCAGTTCGGGGATAAAAAAGTTGGTGTCACGTTGGGAAAAATGTGTAGAAAAAGAAGGTAAATATTTTCGAATAAAATTATCTAGTTTTCATATCGTATTTTTAATAAAAATCCTTTACCTTGAAAACGGTCATTCCACGTGACACAACCCAATAGCATATCAATTCTGGATGATTAAAATTAACTTTGACCTATCCCATCAAATGATATTTATTCTTGGTCTTACACCTATACCTTTCTACCATACTGTATCCATCAATAATGTTCCACTTTTTCTTGTTAACCTTGTCTATCTTAACAATTGCCATTTGTAAACCACATAGTAAAATGAAACGACAGGGATCTGCTTCGAGATACTGACTCACGCCAAAGTTCTAATCTTCAAAAAGCTCATTTATCTACCACCAACCAAGGCTATTTATTTGTTCATATGGGCTTGAGCTTTGAGCCTTTACTAAACCATTTTCTTTCTACCGCATCCATACATTATCTTTCGAAAACGTACATCCCTCTTATTTTGTACTATAAAGTCATCCATGTACGTGAATATTTTTTATATCTCATTTGTTGAATATTCAGCCCGAAATAGATATTTCAATTCCAAACACCCTGTCCATACAATCTCACTTGTCCTTAACATAACTGTTTTATTCCCAATTATCCAATGACGATCCTTAATAAAAGTAAAAAAAAAATCTGGTGCGGACAACACACGACTTTCACTTACCTCGACTGTTAAAATCAATTTTATTACTATTAAATATACTTCAATTTGAAAAATATATTTTAAGTTTATTTTAATAAAAAGTGTATTCATTTGCGTTGGAAATATATGATTTAGATTAAATAATATAATTATATTAAACTTTTAATCAGTAATTTATATATTTGTCACTTTATATTACCTTTTAAAACTTTTTGTATCAGATGTTTTCTAAAATATTTCTCTTCCCAACGGTATATTATACGTCTATCTGTTCTTACTATCAAATAACCATCAAAGCCCATTAAATTTTGCATCCATATAGCGTGTTTAATCAAAATCTTTTGGGCCGTTTTTGAGAAAATCGTAAAAAGGTGCAAAATGCATGGAATAAAGTGGCTCTCTGGTTAGCTAATTTTGATAAAAAAGGTTCTGTAACATCTCGAGCGTATAGTTGTCTTAAATATGAAATTTCAGTTTCATAGGCATTTTCGTTTACCCACGGGAGTTACCCCACACACATACCTTTTATGCGGGACTTGGTCATTTAGACTCAAGGGGCCTAAAACGTGTATTCCCGTTGAAAACTGGAATTCGAAAATTTTAAAGATCGCAATACTTTCCCTTACTATATATTCCATATATAGGTAAGTTAATTTTTCTTTGTGGAGGGGAAGCTAGCATGTACTTTAGAAGCCTATATGTGAAATCCATTATCAGATACTTTCACAAATCCTCTAGATAAACCAATAGTAATGGAAACATTCGTTATATGAAATTTTCTTTTTACTATCAGTATTCCAAAAATAAAAATTTCTATTTTCCGTTAAATTAAAACAATTTAATCATTATTTTCTAAATGTTCTTATTTGATAGAAGAATTCTCCACTCCTCTTTCCACAGCTTCTTTTTAATGATCTTATGCTTTTCTGATTTTGGGATGCATGCAATGTCGAGATACTAAATATATTATCCGATTTCTCATCTAATTGGTTGTCACACGCATTCGGTAAATTAATTTCTCAATTACTAAAGATGATTCAAGAATTGCAATCATAGTAACAATCCTCCTTCTTAGAATGATCTCTCTGCTATCCTCACTTCCATAGTACGGCTTGGAACACCGAATAACCGGTCCAAAGCATGCTAAATAAGCCCTTGAGTGGAAGTAATAGGTCCTCAAGGACAGATTCTTCTCAGAATATGCCAGAGGAAAGAAAACAAGTTTTGTCAGAACATTGGGTGGGGGGAGCTATCTTGCTATGAACAGAGCCGATGAATGAGATATGCGGCAGTAATCTGTGGGAGGTCAGTCAGAATGGGTACCTCCGCTTTCAATATGTTAGGTAAGTCAATTACGAATTATTTGGAGGCTTCGTCTCATCAAGTCTTTTGATTAACATAAATCAATTCATAGCAACTTGAATGTTATCTGTTGTCATTAATTGGTTTTCTTATCATGCATCAGCTTATAAAAATCACAATAATGTAAATTTCTGGTGCCTGATAATGTCTGTCAAACTCGTACAAAGTTTTATATATTTTTAAATCAGTAGGGTCTTAAGTTAATTAGTAATTACTATGAGATACCTCCCAACTCCAATCTCCAAATCGTAAACAAACAAGAAAGCACGAGTTTTACTTTTAAGACGAAGTATATAATTTAGAATTCTACTAAACGAGAAATATTTATGTTTTATGGAACATCTCACAAGAAAGTGTTTGTTGATGGTCAAAGCCTTAGTGTATTCCAAACAATACATGCATAAGATAATATGTTAATGCAATCAATTCCTTAATGTTTCACATACTAAACGTATACATTTTGCATGCTTATTATTGATAAATATACTCTCGTGCATTGGTAAAGGGATATTACTAAAGATAGTGGATGTATTTTATATAAGAAATACCCAAAGCTATGAAAAGGCACATATTAAACATTGCTTCCGAAATTACTGATTTTCATACATCAAATTTCATTAATTAAACTAGATTTACTATTGAGATTTTTATTTCTTTGGCGTGAAACAGACTATTATGCAGGCATATTTTTCAGTTAAGTTATCTCTTGATTCATCATTGCTTGAGTATTTCCCTGAACGTTTTCCTCTTTTCTTCCATTTTTACGAAATTTGATTTGTTTTTTATTTTTGGTTTTTTACTGTCCACCAAAAATATCTTATTTTATATGAATTTATGGTATTCTGTCCTATTCCTACATAATTCTGCATGGTCTTGAGCTACTTTGTTTTCTGGTAGATTTGTGTAGTGCATCTGTAATTTAATTTGTGCCCCATATTCTTACTGAAAGTCTTCTTGTTCAATCTCTCTTCGACCATTTTTTTTCCTGTTTCCATAAAATCTGTCTTCTTCATTTCTGTTTCCAAGTCAGGACTTCACTGTAAATTTCTCTGTTGGATTTCAGTCTATATTCTACTGATGCTGGGGCCTATAGATGTGTGTTTGGGTCCACGGTGTGAGGTCTTATTAATCTTCTCCATTTTCAGCAGTTTCTCCAGTTTGGGAACGCACAGTCTCTGTTCCGTATAATATCACTGGTTTTACCAATACATATTACTGTTTCTAAAAAAAGCTACTTGTCAGAATTTTTTAGTCAATCGGAATATGGAAGGTGTATTTTAAACACTGTTTAGGGCTGGGGTCGCCTTTTGGTTAGTGGTTAGTATAACAGCCTTTGTTGAACAAGATCGCTGGTGCCAACCCGACAAATGGCCTTAAGAGTTTTTAGAGGGAGTAAAGTATCCTTGGTTATGTCGTCCTTCAGAGAGGACGTAAAATACAGGTCACGAGCCGGTGTGATGTCAGGTACTCGTTAAAGATCCTCATCGTAAATAAACCTGGAAGTTCATTAGCCATCGTTCGATTAGCCACAGTACCTCAAAGTGACGTTGAATAACAATAATAAAGAAACTTTTAAGAGTATCTAAACTTAACTTCTTATACCTTAGTTCTATATTGTTTTTCTGCGGATTAATTAGAGGACTAGACAAATTTTTTCTTGATATAGAATGGGGGTTATCCAATTTTAATGAATTTTATAGTTAATTAATTAATCTATTAGTATAAGCCCTTATAAATATAATTATAAACAAAGAAGAAGTAAAATATGAAAAGTTTGTTTTTTATGCTCCATTTGATAAATGTAATAAAACTCCTAAGCTATTGTCATATAATTTTTACTCTGTTAAACAGATCCGATACGGAATATTTTGATAATATTTATAGTACAATACATTCTCTAACATTATATGACTAATAGTAGTTTTAAATTGGAGAAGTGCGGCCATATGATATACCGTACTAATAAGAAAACTTATTATATTTGTGTGCCGACATTTCGGCCTTAAGTAAAGTCTTTACCAGGACTTCAGGATAACCAACTAAAAAAAAACAAGATAACCAACTAAAAAAAAACAAAAAAAAAAAATGAAAGACAATATAAAGGAAAAAAAAAGCAAGATAAGGGTAATGAAATATAGAAACACTATAACGGTTATCTCGTTATTTCCTTTAATAATAATTTTAATTTGTATTTATGTTTTTTTTTAGCCCTGATAAGGCCTAAAATTTAGGCTGAAACGCTGATAGAAAAATGTAATAGTTTTTATTAGTAAAATTCATTTGATGATCACACCCCCAAACATATAATAATACAATAGTTTTTGGTTGTGAATGTTTATTGACACTATAAACGCAAGGTTATTTACATTATAGAAACACGTTAAGCGCCATTTAGCCAACAAAAAAGCCGTTAGTTAGTTTCTTGCAGAAATACACAGAATCCCATCCGGTTTTTGGTGTCTATGTATTTTTGGTGAAAATGAAAAATCTCCCAATCTGTGGCTGAGAAGAATCGTATTGTTACTCGTTGTTTGGATATTTTTCTCTGGTTTATTAAAAGTATTGGCTCGTTGTAAAATTTATAAGATTTTCTTAAATATGTCCATATGTATAATCAGAAATTCAAAGAAAGCTCTCTTAAAAAAAAACAAAATTCAAATCAAATAAAACTTATAAAGTTATCAAGTTCACGTGTGTTTTAGCAAAAACATGAAAAAAAGTAATATTGATCAGGGGTTAGAGGTTAACCATCACCCAAGTCTTCTATTTATAGATTCTCGGAAAATCTCTCCGTCATTTGAAGAAAACAACATTTCACTTGAATAAATTGCAGCCTGTTAATGGCGTACCTAATGATGAAAGAGGTCACTGACGTTTATTGAGTAAACTGAAAAAAAAAATGATCACAAAATCACTCATAGAAAAAAACAATGAAAGTTACAGGCTCCCAGCTAAAAATCATGTAAATATTTCTCCCTCACGGGGAAAAAATAAATCTGGTGGGAGCATCGTACGACTTTCCCTTACGACTGTTGTTAAACTCAATTAAAGAACTTCTAAATAAAATTAGAGATGAACTTTTGGTAAGTAAAATTAAAAAGGTTAAAGAATTGTATAGTTTCGATAGAAACATTACTTCAATAGACAAAATAATAATACAATAGATTATTATTAAATAATCTGTTATGTCATTATCTCCAACAATTAGTTAGTTTATCAGCTTTTCATCATTCTCCTTTAACTTTTAAAACTTTGTTTATAAGATAATATTTTTTCTAAAATTTTTAGCATTCCAGCGGTATATTTTACATCGATATTTCTGTTCTTATATTCAAAAACAAAAATATTGCATAAAAAAAAAAAAAAAAAGAAATTTCGCTCATTTATCCTTTAGTTGCCATAGAAATTAATCAATTAAAATTATATATATTTAATCAATTATCCTAGTATACATAATATAGCTCTATTTATTATTTACAAGCATATCTGATCAATTCTTTTAACTGTTTTTAGTGAGTTATTACATGACTTATAAGATGTTTTGTAAATTCACAATCTAATTAACTATATAAGGTACAAATCAGATAAAAAGTTTATTGATGATCAATTATTTAAATAAACTAGTCAATGAATTGGATAATTTTGTCTAGTTATAACAAAATTTTATATAGATCTTTTATTCACGTGATTCAGGTTTTTAACTATTCTTAACTATAGGGAAGTAATTTACCAAAAAAACTACGTTTAAAGGTTGACTTCCTCTTCCATACAGATTTAGGTTAATTTATTTTTGGACGTTTAAGGTATATATACCCTCAATTTTATATTTTGGGATTTTGCTGCAATATTTTGCATATTTCGAGATTTTTACTGCACGTTTTACGTTTTTTCACTGCACGAAAATCCGGTTTCTAATGATATATAAAGCTCCTAAACATTAGGTCCTAGCGACAAATATTATATATGGAAATAACGTCAGATATTCGATGCAATAAACACCAGCTGAGTTTTTTTTTTCACAGATATAGCCCTAACACTTAATAAATGAAGCAAAACTTGATTTTTTTTTATTTATTTATTTTTTTTTTTATTCGAACTCCTTAACAGTAGGTCCTAGCAGCAAATGTTAAATAACAAAATATTTTCCGTCACAGTAATCCGAGCAATGCTATCTAGAGCTAGACCGTATCAAACTGAGGGTGAAAAAACGTTACACAAGATCCCCAGCCAAAAGATACGTATATCCATATCAAAAACAAAAAAAAAAAAAACACTTTAAAATTCTAAACATGCCTTATTTCACTCTCATAAAAAATTAAATACACTTATGAAAAACATTTTTTTAGTTTTGGTTTATTATTTTCTATAATCAACCTTTGTAATCGACCAAACAAAAAAAAAAAAAAAATACCCTCTCTCGAAATTTGAGAGGTTACGTTTGGAGGTGTGTAGAATCTGAATAACGAATAAAAAAAAAATCTTTTTTTTTTTTTACATTCGCCACAAAAATACTAGTCCATACAACGATGATCCTAACCCCTAGACGTTGATATCAGCTGGTTAGTTTCAAAATGGCGGCCGATTAAACGTGATTTAATTCAATAACTCAGTTATTTTTGAAGATAGAGAAAAAATGTACTAGTATTTTTAACAAAAAAAAAACAGACGAATAATTATATAAAAAAGAGAAAAGAAAAGAAAAAAATGAAATTTTACACATAGATACGCTCATAACTCAGTTACTTATGACGATAGAGAAAAGTATATATGGAGTTTTAGAATCAGTAGAGCGCAATAAAAGAAAAAAAAATTGAAATATCACTTATATATACACTTGTAATTACGTTATTTTCGAAGATAGAAAAAAAATGCATTGTTGTTTTTAACCAAAATAACGCGAATAATTGTAAAAAAGAAAAGAAAAAAAATCGAATTCACTTTTTTCACTTTTAATGCCATTTGATAGAGAACAAAATGAAAAAAGAATCATTTAAATTGGTTAACAACAAGCTGAGATATTGCGTTTAGAAATCAGCAGTAGTGACATGATATTATCCTTTGAATTATTGGCTATCAACAGCTATATTAGCAGTTAGACTCTAATATTGTTATTTGGAAATAATAAACCATTGTGTAATAATTTGTGGCGTTTTCATTTGCAATAACCATGTGTCATTTGTGGTATCTCTTACATTCACTTACTATCAGTAGGGCGCGATAAATGAAAAAAATGAAATAAAGGAAAAGAAAAAAAATTTGATATCTCACTTATATATACACTTGTAATTATGTTATTTTCGAAGATAGAGAAAAAATGCATTGTTGTTTTTTAACCAAAATAACGCGAATAATTGTAAAAAAAGAAAAGAAAAAAAAAATTCACTTTTTTCACTTTTAGTGTCATTTGATAGAGAACAACATTTTTGACAAAATGAAAAAAGAATTATTTAAATTGGTTAACAACAACCTGAGATATTGCGTTTTGAAATCAACAGTAGTGACATGATGTTATCCTTTGAATTATTGGCTATCAACAGCTATATAAGCAGTTAGACTCTAATATTGTTATTTGGAAATAATAAACCATTGTGTAGTAATTTGTGGCGTTTTCATTTGCAATAACCATGTGTCATTTGTGGTATCTCTTACATTCACTTACTATCAGTAGAGCGCGATAAATGAAAAAAATAAAATAAAGGAAAAGAAAAAAAAATTAAATCTCACTTATATATACACTTGTAATTACGTTGTTTTCGAAGATAGAGAAAAAATGCATTGTTGTTTTTTAACCAAAATAACGCGAATAAACGCGTTTTCATTTGCAATAACCATGTGTCATTTGTGGTATCTCTTACATTCACTTTATAGTAGGGAAGCTAACTTGACCAAAATCATTGACTAAATCTCTAGATTTCTGTATATAAAAAAAAAAAAACACAATATCGAAATTCTCTCCTTGATTATAAAGGTCATCTATCTCCCGATCTTTCAGGGAATTTTCAGATTCAAGATAAACAAACAATTGATAATCATTTTCTCAGAAAAAGTTTCTAGACCTAACATGGATGAAAAAAATAGTTTAGAATAAAGATCGGTGTCGGATGTTTACACAGATGTACCAAACGTCGATGATTCATTACCTATAATTTAAAGCTTTTCAGTGTAGTATTACAGCCGTTTCTTAGCATATATGAAACATTATCTCTCCTAGCCGCTAAATAATATTAAAAGATCAGGTGGGAGCAACTCACTTTCACTTACCTCCGTTGTTAAAATCAATTAAAGAACTTTTAAGTAAAGTTAGAGTTAAAAAAACACTGAAAATTATTGCACAATGGTTTATTATTCCCAAAAAGAATATGGTGTTTTTTTTCTTTTTGTAGGAATTTAATTCTCTATGAAATAGCACTAAGAACAAAATTTGTATTTTTTTATTAAGAGAAACGGATTTTTTTTTTTATTCGTTATTCGAGTTTTACGAATCTTGAAACGACCACAAATTTTGAGAGGTCGATTACAAAAGTACATTATTGAAAATAATAAACCAAAAGCATTTATGCTGGACAGCGTTACTATTTCCTTTTCTCTTTTTTTGACTTTTATTCAAATAAAAATTTCCTGATTCCGGAGCATCTTACATTTTTCTCTATCTTCGATAATAACAGAGTTTTTGGGAAATCGTATTTCTTAGAAGTTGTAGCATGATCAAAGAAGATTATTGTTTTTATTTAATCTTTCCTCTTTGTTCATCGCGTTGTCTTGATCTTGAAAATCATTTCGATTTTTCTCTATCTTTAATAATAACCGTTTTTTTGGTGGAATTACATCTATTATAATTAATGACTTGAATTCACATATCAACTTTTTTTATTTATGTTACTTTTTTTTCCACTTAACTGATTCTAAAACTCTATACATTTATACTTAAACTCTATTACATACTTTTTTTATTCATTTGTTTTAATTTTTTTTCCACTTTACTGATTCCAAAACTCTATACATATTTTTCTACATCTTCAAAATAATTGAGTTATGGGCGTATTTATGGATAAAATTTCAATTTTTATCTTTTTTCTCCCTTATTTATAATTATTTTTTGGTTAAAAACATTTATACATTTTTTTCACTATCTTCAAAAATAACTGAGTTAGTGAATTAAATTACTTTTAATTGACTGCTATATTGAAAATAACCAGCTGATATCAACGTCTATCGTTGCATGCTCTAGTATTTTTGTGGTGAATTTCAAAAAAGTTAGTCTTGCAGTTTCGGAGAAATGCCGCGGACGGTGAAAGGAATTTTTAAAATTGTTTATTCGGGTTCTAAGCATTTTGAAACGTAACTCCTTAAATTTCGAGGGAGGGTAATTTTTTTTTAATTATTGGTTGATTACAAAGGTTCATTATTGAAAATAATAAACCAAGAGGTCGAATAATTACATTGAGTTTCAATAGAAATATTTGTTTCAGATTAAATAACTTTCAACAATCGTTACCTCCATTACCTTACACAACTTTGTGTATGAGATAGAAATTTGTCTTAAAATGATTTTGCTAACTTCTTCTTTATTTGTATATCAAATTCGTTTTAATAATATATTTACCTGATTAATAATATCAATGCTAACCTCTCTGTAATCTCTATATGTACTGAGACCAAGACCTTTCATGCGTTGTAGTGGTACAGGTTTTCTTTTAGGTTATATATGAAATATATAGTAAGGGAAAGTATTGCGATCGTGAAAATTTTCTAATTCCGGTTTTTGACGGAAATACACTTCTTAGGGTCTCCTGAGTCCAAATGACCTAGTCCTGCAAAGATGTCTGTGTTTTTGTGTTTCCGTATGTGGAAAGTCTACGCAAAAACTAAAAGTCCTATGATACTGAATTTGAGACAACAATACGTCCAAGATGTTACAGCAACCTTTTTATCAAGACGAGCCACTTTATACCTTGAATTTTGCATCTTTTTATGATTTTCTTAAAAACGGTTGTAACGGTTTTGATGAAACCTGTTTTGTGGATGTAAAATTTAATGGGCTTTAATATGACGTTTCACTCTGATTGAAATAGCCTGAATGGGCTTAAATGTCAATATTTTAAATTTTCTTTATATAAAGTACCTTTAATCTTGTAGGTTTAAAAAAATTAGGCACATCAACTTGTTAGCCATAATAAATAACAGCTAAATATGCAAGTTGAGCGAATTTAATAGACAACTAAACGAGACAAATGCAAAATTATTTTTTCATGCAATTTTTGTGTTTTTGAACCCAAGAATAGTAATATAGATGTATAATATACCGTTGGATAGCTAAAGATTAAAAAAAAATATAATATATATATTATCTAACTGAATGTACTTGATAAAAATATAATTGATAATTTAATAAAACACATGTTTCTATTGGAATTCAATTGAGGCGATTTATTCCAAAACCGTCATAATCCATTTCCAATAATTTTACAGGAGACCCAAAAAACGTTTTAGAGCCATGCATTATGGTTTAATTGTTATTATTCATTTTTATTCAAAAGAAGGAAGGTCGCCAAACATTTAAGACCCACTTCCAATATTTTATTATATCCAGGTTTACGAAAATTTAAATTTTGTTTTGAGCCGGTATTGAAGCAATCTGGGAAGCAAACCAATACCTTTCGGGGAATAAGTTGAAATCTCAAGTCAATTTACACGTTCACGTCCAACATCCTCTCTGAAAGATCCTTCAAAATAAACCACAATAGTTCCTATTCATCCCTTTTTACTCAGTCTACTGGTGTCCCTCAAGGTAGTATCCTTGGACCCATCCTCTACACAGTTTATACAGCTGATATCCCAATCCATCCCAACACCTTCCTTTCTACCTATGCTGATGACACTTGTGTGTTATCGGTTAATAACGGTCCTACTATTGCCTCTCAAACTCTTCAATCCCATGTAAGAGAGCTTGAGATATGGTGTCAGAATTGGAGAATCAAAATCAATTCCAACAAATCCCACCAAATTACCTTTACCCTTCGTCGTAAACCTATGACATCCTGCCCTAAAGTTTCCTTTAATAATATTCCGCTTGTTCCAGTTGAACAGATCCGCTACCTAGGACTTCTACTTGACAATCGTCTAACATGGAATCCCCACACAAGACTGAAACGACAAGAAACTGCCCGTCGCTTTCGCTTACTACAACACTTACTGGACAGACGCTCCAACCTTCCACTTATCTAAAAAAGGCTCATCTATATCACCATCATAAGGCCTATCTGGACTTACGAGTTGAGCTTTGGGGCTCTATGAAACCATCAAATTCTTTTCTTATTCAATCCTTACAATCCAAAATCCTTCGAAAAATCCTCAATGCTCCTTACTTTGTCACAAATAAACTCATCCATAAAGACCTTAACATCCCATATGTTGCTGATTTGGCACGAACCATGTATCAATCCTTCCGTGACAAATTTCACTCCCACTCTAATCCTCTAGTTTCAATTCTTGCTTCCTCTTCAATTCCTGACATACCTACGGGGCGCCTGAAAAGAAGATGGTCTCGAGACCTTCTAGTTTAGTTACTTAGTGGAGTGATGCCAATGGGCATTTTCTCTTCATGTATTTTATCATTACCATCATATTTACTTGTTGTATTACAAAATACAGTTGTAAATTTCAATAAAAATATTAAATAAAAAAAAATTCCAACATCTTTTTGAAAACCTTGTTTTAAAACAACAACAAAAAGACAAACAATAGTCTGATTATTTAGGTCGGAGAAAAGAAAAAAATGTAAACAAATTTTTTATTAAGAAAAAAAATTACATGCTTGTATGAAAATTAATTATAAATATTAAAATGCATTCATGAAATGGATTAACTTTATTTGATCAAAACTGATACTGCTTTTACAAAAATTTAAATGCATTTTTATACTGGATTGAGTCGGTTTTGGTCAAAAAGAGTTTGCTAGTAGATGTAATGCATCGAGAACTTGTGAAAATGAAAACAAAATTGCACAAAATTGTGGATTGAGTCAGTTTTGAAACTATGGCCTCAATTTAAGTAATTCTTTAACAATTTATCTTTATCTCTAAATGTATTTCAAAATTCATATATTGATTTTATCAACAGAGATATGATTTTTTTTTAATACCTAAGAGCTCACTTGATGATAGCGCATGATTTGGCTACGTTGGAAAAGTAAAATTTCAATACTGATTATTGATTGTTTATAATTATTATTGACTATCAAATGTTTGGTTATTGGTTAATCACCTGTAATTCGCTCTTTGTTTCTTTGTTTTCATTTGATATTTAAATAATAGCAAGAAGGAGATGGCCCCGAGACCTTCTAGTTTAGAACATTTTTAGAGTGCTTCCATTGGGAAGCTTCTCTACATGTGTTTCATGCCTTTATATATTTCATCTAATTTACTGTATTCCTGTATACAGTTGTAAATTCCAATAAATAAGTAAAAAAAATTAAAAAATAATAGCAATGATTCTTTTATATCTTTTACTCGTAATTTGTTAAAAAAATATATTTAATGTTCACTAGGTTGTCATTATGTATGTAATAATTCACTTAGTATGCATTAAGAAACGTATCCACTTAATTCTTCAAGTTTATTGACTCGAAGACGTTTTATTGTGAATGTATTTCTGGCGTAATTTTAAATGGAGATAAACCGGTTTTAATTCTAGAATTACGGGTATTATGTCATTACAGAGAATTTATAGAATTAAAAAATACCGCATTATGTTATCATTATTCTTATTAAAATCTAATCGATCTTTCCCCATAATAAGAACGCATAGAATGAATAATGAGTAACCAAAGAGGTTTCCTGCTTGCCGATGACTGAGATAATGATGGAACATTGTAAAACCGGATCTCTCAAGGCTTCACATTAGGTCTTGCAAGATCTGCAAAGGAGATGTTCCTTTCTGCGTTGTGAATTATCAGAAATTATTTTTTAGATCTTATGATAAACGTCTACCGTGCCGTCAACTGTACTAAATAAACATAAACAAAAATACGAAGAGCAAAAGATTAACAAAAAGACATTTTATGCTGCACTTGTTTATTTTAGATACAGTGTCAAAAGTATTCAGAATTCACTACCATTCCGTAATTTACTTGATTTTAACTTATTTTTTATGTAAATAAAATTGGAGGCTGATGTCTACTTCACCACTATTTTATTGAAAAAAAAATATTCGCACTACGTTTCGGCTACAATGCCATCTTCAGGTGCAGTGGAACAACTTAGATCTAAAAGTACAAAATATTGTCGAGTTACAAATAATCGTCTTACAATTTGTCATGAAAACATACAACTATGTTAAATTGTATGACAAAAGAATAAATAAAATATATATATACACATATATATACATACATTCATACAACACGCACCCTATATATATATAATAATATTATATATATACATATACCCATATACACACACACACATACCCATACATTTCATGCACATACACACACACATACACACACACACACACACACACAACATGTTTATATATACAGTCAAAATAAATTAATAATTTATGAGATTAACGTTAACAATCTTAAAATTCTATCATAACAATTTAAAATTATAACTGAACATGACAAAACCTGAACAATGAAAAACATTCCACTATACAAACTATATATAAATAGACTCAGTTGATGTACCATGCTCATCATTGCACAAATCCAATTAAAATGATTAAAATTTAATTAATAATTATGAAAACAATAACTGATATTTATTTTTTATGTTTTTAAGGAGTTGTTAACGACTTTATTATGTTAGAAGGAAGGTATACAACAACTAAAACCAAAAATTAAGACAACAATTACTTTATTTCCACTTGGTAAAACTTTCTGTAAAATTATCCGTTTTAACCAACCAGGAATTAGTCTAACTAATTAATTATTTGTTTGGTGTGAAATATTATCCCATTCAAGCCCTTCTTGTTTCTTGAGGTCATTATCATTTTGAACATGGTATTTCTTGATTTTCCTTTTTAGTAGGACCCACAAATAGTTAATTAAATTTTAAAGAAATCATAGAAGAGTGATTTCGAGAACTTTTTGAAAATTTTGCAGCAACTAAATCTGAATAGATAACGTATATATGTCCTGAGTCATGGTCACGCGTATTTTAAACATTTAATTTATTCGTCATTTTTCTTATACTTTTAATTCTGCCTTTTCATACTTAAAAAATACACAAACCTATCAATAATTCTGTCCATGAACCCAATGTTATTAAACTTTAACAAAGAAAAACAGACCTGACTATCACTGACCGCTCAAGGTGTTTTACTATGACATACTAAATTCTTTATTTGGTTTTCTCTAAACCATCATTTTTTTAACAAGAACTATGTATTTTAGTGTGGAAGTCGTCTGTTAACATTTTAATACATCGATCTTCTCTTTAAAAAGATGTTACAAACATTCAGCCAACCCTTTTATTGCCTTGCTTGATGAAAGACTTCTGAAATTCTTGAATTTCTGAAGTCTGGAAATTCTTGTATAATGTTTTTCTATACGTCATACTTTTTTAGAACCTAGTGAACAGTTAAAACACTTATTGTGTATCCAGAAGTTCTGAAAAATTCAGAAATAAGCTGAGGTTTACTCATTTGAGGTATTGTATTCCTATCAGATGAATAATCAGCCATTAAATGTTAAAACTGAAAGACTGATTTTTTTTTTTTATTTATATTATTTATATTTATTTATTTTATTATTTTTTTTGAACGCTCAATTTTCTGCTTTTATATATTATTATTATATTATCTACACTATGCATAACCATCCACATATTCTCTTCAATTTTTTTAACATTTAAACTATTTCTCTTTAAAAAATTATTCGAAGGCCTTGTTCGACTGTTGCGTTTTTATTTTAGGGCCTTATTTAAAAAAAAAAATTCTTCTAAAGATTGGGAATATGTTACATAAGGGAGAAGAATAGTTTACAACATAAAATTATGTCGAAGATTAGTGAGAATATTAACTTTTGAAATCATTAAACAGCAGGATATTACGATTTCCGAATACTTGTTACACTGAATGATCTTGTAATTTTACATTATTAATCGGATATTTTATAAAACAGTAAACTTGTCGGTTATCTGGTCAGTGATTTTCATTTAAGAGGGTCTCTTTTAAAGCTTTATGAGTGAAAAAGAATTATATAAATACATATTTGTGAAATATACTTATTAAATGAAAAGGAATACGAATTCCGAATACTTTTGACACTTACTGTAGTTGCAAATTTACTGGGTATTGTTAAAATCACAGTATACATTTAAAAAATGAAAGTAATACCTTTAAAGTTCATCAGTAGAGTATTATAATTTCCAAAAAAAAGATACAAATATAACACAGTGGTTTATTATTTTTATAATATCATATAGCTCTGTGAACAATGAAGGAGTGGTGCGGTCTACATACTATTATCCATGTCCTGGATTCGAATCCCGGCTGTGGTAGAATATTATTTATTCTTTTATTTCATCCCCAGGCCGACCGGGTGTGCGAAAATTCTCCTGGGGAGAACCAGCCTCTATAAAGTGGACACCCAAAAGTTATGGAAAACCTGACGGCAGAGCCTAAGCAAGGCCCAATTACCTCATTGAGCGGCCTTTGGCCCAGAAACTGTATGAATCTCTATATTTACTGAGCCCGGAACCCTTCATGGGTTATAATGGCAAAGGATTATTTTTTTTATTTTTGTTTATTGTTGTTGTAGAGCCGTTTTCAAAACATAGATATGAAAAGGAGAATCTATACGTTGGTTTTATCAAAAATGACAAATGGAATTTGATGAAATTTATATTGAAACATTTTAAAACTCTCACAAAAAACTTTTCACTTTCACTTTCCTATGGGGTTAAATAAATAATTTATTTATTCTATGTATTAAATAAATAATATATATATATATATATATATATATATATATATATATATATATATATATATATATATGTATATATATATATATATATATATATTATATATATATATATTATATATATATATATATATGTATATATATATATATATATATATATATATATATATATATATATATATATATATATATATATGTATAAAGTATTGCGATCGTCAACCTACTCAAATTTCATTTTCATCTGAAATCCTCGTTTTAGTGTCCCAGATCTGTGTGTGTGGTAAGTTTAGCTCAAAAACGATAAGTTTTCTAAAATTTTAATTTATTATTTTGTATTATAATATAGCGTATATGCCTGGGATGTTACATAAACTTTTTCATTAAAATCAACGAACCAGAAGAGCCACTTTATACCATGGGAATTGCACATTTTTACGATTTACCTAAATACGGCTCGAAACGATTTTGATTAAACTTCCTAGATCGGTGAAAAATTACATACCCTTTGATATCAATTAGGTTTTATTCTGACTGAAATTGTCTGACAGTGTTTAAATGCTGATATTTTCTTTCCTTAAATTATCTTTAATTTTGAAAATTAGAAACAATTAACCATTTCATCTTGTTAGCATTGACAACAACCGTTTAAATATACAAGTTGAACGAATTTAATAACTAACGCAAACAAATTTTTTTAGGCCATTTTTTCTTTGTTGAACATATCTTAATGGTAATATTGATATGAGATATATTAATATATAAGAGTTTTTTTTTGTTTGTTTTGATTTGCTTTTCCAAAGATATTACTAATAACAGTTCATTGATGAAGGCAAATAAATGGTTACAAACATAATTTAATTGTGATATAAATAATAAGGGAGAAAGAAAGAATAAAAATAATAAATTAATCATAACAAAATAACTAAAAATATAATTTTGTAGCTTTAGATTGCTTCGTGTAATTTAACTTGTTTTAAATGATTAAATACTTTTTTTATATACGTACTATTGTTATTTAATAAGGTAACCAAATGATATGGAAGGCTGACACATATCAGTTGCATGCAGTCTGTCAGTAAGTATGTTATAGCGATAGGTACGTTACACTGTTCACATTAAGGCCTTGGTGTTATAGTCAGTAAATGTTGGTGCGTTAGTGTTGAGTGTCCTATTCTGAGTCTTGTCAATAAGACTTCCTCTCTTCTGTTATTCTGGACCGATATTTCCACGGAAATACGGTGTCTTTTATTTCTCTAAGTTTGTTATCTCTTGTTTTGGTCCAATTTAGCTGCCAATTCATAATTATTAATTGTATAGGCCTATATAGACATTGTGTGGAGTGTCTATAAAATCGGGCATATGAAAGATTTTGATAGATAATAATTTCTATTGTTAGATTATATTTAATCTGAAACATATATTTCCATCCAAATCCAAAGTAATTCTTTGACTTTTTTTCAACTCTAAATTTAAATCTCTTAAATTGATTTTAACAGTGGCGTTAAGTGAAAGTCATGTGTTATTTTATACTTGTAAGTGAAGTTCTAATAAGTGTCTAGTAAAGTTTTAAGATGTCTTCGGTGGGTTCCCACAAGGATATTCTACCTGAGAAAGGAAGGTCATGAATCTGTGCCTTTTCGGCCTCGTTGGAATCTTCTTCTTCCGTGTTTCTGAACTGTAGACGACTTTTACTCCTTATGTTGCTTTTCTTGGACAGTAGACATTAAAATGACAAGATTTTTTTAATCCCATTCATTTTGATGTTCGTGTACAAAATTATTGGTGACTACTATTAATCTTTTCTATAGTTGTTTTTTTGTTTATTTATTTAACGTCACTTTATGCAACCGTGGCTAATCGGACGATGCTACAGTGGTCATGAATTTTGTATATCCAGGTTTTATTAGATTAGGGATCTTTAACGAGTACTTAACGTCGCACAGGCTGGGAACCACCTTTTAACGTCCTCTCCGAAGGATGGCATAACTAAGGATTTTTTACCCCCATGAAAAAATCCTAGGGCCATCTGCAGGTTTTGAACCCGAGACCATTGGCATGGGAGGCTGTTATGCTAGCCACCCACCTACAAGTGATTCCTCTTTTCTATAGTGACATCCCACTATGAATAATAGTGCATTTACCACAACATGTATAAAATTTGAGCCATGTCACCACTTGTAAATATTGAAAAATAAAAATCTTAATCTTAAAAAGAAAATCTTAAAATCCACTATGAATGCGGTGGTTTCATTCGTGTGTTCTTTCTCAACTATCGTAGATACTTCCTATTAGGAAAGAACATAGGCTTCTGTCCACTATTAATCGCTTGAAGGTACACTGTTAAAATAAGGTCACTGTAAATATTAATCTTGGAAAATTACAATATTAACAATACGTTCCTAGATAATCGAAGAGGAAGAATTCGTAAGACGCATTCTACTGTCACCACCACTTGTTACAGACCTGATCGTGTATAGGGATTATTATATAGTTATTCCAGAAAAACGGATCCGGTAATCCGGCGGATACAGTATCATCAAACGTTTACCGGATCCGATTATAGCAATTTTTTGCCTAAAAGAGCGCAGTTCAATGAGTAGGTACTTTTGCCGTGCATATGTGGCGGTGAGTTGTTCGACGGCAAATTGCACTACGCCATCTGTTCAGTTCAACATTATTCGTTCGCTCTCGCGCGAGACAATACATGTGCTTTTGTTACGTCGGTGCTTCGCCTAACTGTAAGTAAACAGGTTTTATTTTCCTGGATTTACCCGAGCTATAGCATCCTATAAGTTGGCTGTAGAGGAACTTAAAAAACCGTAACATTTGTTATAAAGAAATATTATGTTAAACTGAACTAAATTATATGAAACAAATCTATGAAAATCTAGGAAGACTGAGCTATACTACTGCTCACGTCTTCCTAGATTTCACTTTCTCATATAGTTCAATTAATTTATTAAATTACTTTATAAAATCTAACATAATTAAACTAGCGTAATTTACTGAGATGGGAATTGTGATTACAATAATAATAAATTATTTGAGAATGCTAACAAACAAGTCTTATATTTATGATAAACATCATCATCATTCAATGAATCTGTCTAATGAATGGCATAATAATCACAATAATGAATATAACTCAATGAGTATATTGTATTATAAGTCTTTAAATTACTTTACTGACAAAGTTTATTTTTTAAATAGAATACCAATTTAATTTTGGAAAAAGAATCTTAGAAAACAAATAGTCTTTATTTTCAGCAAATAATCATCAATAGCCGACTGTTTAAAATATTACTAGTTACCTAAATTACTAAATTTTAATTTTTTGCTCCATATCTAATCCTAACATAACTTTTATGTTATAAACTTCCTGTTATGAGTACAATAATACTCGAATAACTCACTAATAGTTTATCTTGGACCAAAAAGAGAAAATCAACCTGATTTTGTCGATCCATCCGGATCCGTCCGGATTGATGAAATTCGTGCCGGATCTGGCCGGATCGTAATACGACTAGAGGTGTAGTTAGTTTAGCCGGCAATTTCGGGACAATATTCGTTATATTCTTGGTTCATTGATTTTTTAGGATCTGAAACAATTTTCTAAAAGTTGAAAAATCGCTGACTAATTTAAAAAGAAGGAGCCAGAATAAGAAGGCTTAAGCGTTGCCTATAATTGACTATTGTCAGAAAGAGAGAGGGAGAAGGGTTGTGTGTAGCTGGTTACCTAGTGGAAAACAGGCAATTAATGGTGATAATTTATAATATATTACGGCTAGGATTTTCATGTAATTAAAATGCCAAATATGTAAATATATGTGTATAGATTTTGATACAAATATGGGAATATTTGTAAAATTAGTGAGATATGTAAACAGTAAACAGCCTTCTAAAACAGTATATACTCCCATATCTTTTATTACAATACAGAAACGGTTTTATTTTAGACATGAAATATACAAAAGCAATCACTGTAAAGAAAACAGTTTGGTACTAAAAGCATTTTCAAACGTAAAACTACGTCGATTCGGCCTTAGCATCGACCGGATTGCCTCCTCCTTGATATTTTCTCGAATTTTTGCAAGAGTTCCTTAAAATATTATATCTTGTAGGTAGTATTTTTCTAAAGATAGATTCATTAGACTTTTTTTTAATGCACTTCTTCAAAAAGAATTTAAGAGACGGATTATTAAATTGGCTTAACGGAATGTCAGCCTGTACAAACGCTCGACATAAATCTGTATTAAAGGTGGACTTACTGTCTCCGCCTAAGATAGATGGTGTGACGAAACTTTGCTTCAATTTTGACTTTTTCTCTTTGTTCGATTTGTGAGATCCTGTGCTAGTGTTCTGGGTCATTTGGAATCGTTGCGCAGTGGGTACAGCCTTCTCACAGCAAGAAATATAAAATGTCTCCATAACACCTAAATATTTCGTTTAGAAACTCGTGAAGATATTTTAAAACACGTTCTTTGTTGTTTAGTTTTTTGCGACTATGCCCATTTCGACCAAAATGAAAATAGAATCAACCACAAAAATAATTTTGAAATCTTGTGTGGAAAGAGTGGTACGCAGTTTACGACTCACTCGTAATTCAGATTGCAAAAAAATATAAAAATTAAAAATGAACAAAAATCGAGGAAACATGTGAGAATTCTCAGAGTATGTAAGAAATATGTTAATTTATCCAAATATGTAATAATGTGTAAATTTTAAGTAGTTGAATTTGATCCTTTTTGCGTTAAAACATATACTGTGATTTTTACAAGGTGATATTGAAATCAGGAGCCAATATGTATTTACATAGGAATCCTAGCCCGTACTGATTATGTTTGCCAATTTGTATGCCAGATGATTGTTTGTTTATTTAACGTCACTTTATGCTACTATGGCTAATCGGACGATGCTACAGTGGGAATCCTAAATTTTGCCTATCCAGGTTTTATTAGGATAGGGATCTTTAACGAGTACCTGACATCGCACAGGCTCGGGACCACCTTTTAACGTCCCCTCCGAAGGACGCCAGATGATTGTTCTCTCTTGTTTATTTTGAAAACATTTTTTGTTAGGATGTCTAATAAAGAACTAATTTAGTTGGTTTAACGGAAAAAAAAAGCACTAGAGACCCATCAGACAAAATATATCAAAATATCGGACTGTTTAGAATTAAACAGGTTAGGTGGGTTTTCAGATACATCATACTTTCCTTGTGAAAGGAGTTTTAATATGGACATTTAAAGATTAAAAGAATCTTTACTTCTAGTAGGAGAACAATTTTTTTCCAAAATCAAGATTCCAAAAACAAGAAATCAACTTGTTTGTATACAGTTTCGCATCCTCACTATTGTTTAGTTCTGCGTATTTAATTCACTCTACGGTTCTATTTTTTATTTAGTTAATTCCATAACTAAATCAATTTACTTTTCCATTGCTTATAATCATATCTGTATCATCCAATCTCCTGGCATACTGTTTGTAGCATTAAAATGACCTTAAATGTTTCGTGGATAGTGTTCGGTTTTTAGAGCATGGCTGTAGCATATGCTATCTGTAACAATTAATTTCAATATAATTCACTAAATCGTTAGCCCATTATTTAATAAAAAAAACGTTTTATATTAGTCGGATGTGCCTTAAACTTAATAAGGTTTAGAATGGATAATATAATTTTCGGAAATAATCAGAAGTATTTAATAAATTTTCTTGATTAATTTTGTGCTGAAATCTAAAGTTTTTTTATGTTATGGAACAAGATGTTTTTAAATATGAACTTACGGTGGGTCAAAAAAGTATTGGCACGCCCAGTTTTTTCCATTTAATTCTTAAAGTATGTAACTTATTATTCAGTAATAAAATTTATTTTTGAATAGACATTAAAAACCATTGATATAGCAAAAACCAATTGAAATATTTAAGATAAAAATGAATGGGGAAAATAAATTGTAAAAATGTCAGTAAAAAAAAGTCACAGCCATTTATTAATACAAAAAATATCCTATTTAAGTAAATAAAAGTCATTAGTATTTTGTCATTATTCTTTTGGCATCATTAATATCTTTTAATCTTCTTTGCATCGTAGAAACATGATTTTCCGTGACCTCGAGTCCAATTTTTTCCCATTCCTCTAACAACACATCTTATAACACATTTTTTGAAGAAATTTCGTGTTTTCTTACCTTCAAATCCAAAATATACCATAAATGTTCAATGGAATTTATATCCGGAGACTGAGGGGCTGTTTTCAATTGTCTCCGAACATTGCACAATAACTATTCCTTGTTTTTACTGGCTGTGTGTTTTGGATCGTTGTCTTCCTGAAATATAAATTTATCTTTCAGTCCTAATTTTTTATCACTGGATGTCTACATACCTTTCAGCATTCATTATTCTTTCAACGAAGCATAACTTTCCAACACTATTCGATGCATGCAGCCCCAAACCATTGCAATTCTGCTGCCGTGTTTTGCTGTAGGCCTAACGATTCTTGGTTGAAACTCTGTATTCGGTTTTTTCCACACAAACTCCCGTCCATCTGAACCGAAAATGTTGTATTTGCTCTCATCATAAAATAAAAGATTTTTCTAAAACTTCATTGGTTTATTTGCATTTAGTTTTGCCATTTCACGTCTTTTGGTTTGGTTTTTGGTTTTTGTTTTATTTATTGGCACAAAACATCTTGGTCATCAGTGCCAGATACACTCAGTATAAGATACACTTAGATATATAATACCTAACTCACTATAAGATACACATTTTTTTAAAAACAGACCATTATGGTTTTAGTTGAAATAATAATTAATAATATTAATTAAAATAAATAATGAACCAATATAACAAATGATAATAATACACTAAAACAAATAATAATAATACAAAATGAACGAATACATTATGAACAAATAATAATACATAATAGACAATAATCATTCACGTCTTTTACAGCCTGGAAATGTAATGGTTTGGGACTGCATGACAATTAATTTAACGTATTAAGTCTAAGAGTGATATATCAACATCTAAATAAGAATAACAGAAGTTGGTAGCAATATATATTTTATATATATATATATATGCAACCTGGTATCTTAAAATACTGACTTAGTGACCATGGTGTTGCCTCATCTATTACACTTGTACATACAAAAACCAAGGCTACAGTAACTGTTAATTACATTATTCTCAATTATGCCAGACCGAAGTAATAATTAAAAGGAAAATTCCTTTATAAATAAAATAAGACAGTGAAAAATTCTCAATTATTTCTAGGGATGAATTAACCCGTCTCGATTAATAATTTATTCAAATTTTACATATAAGATTCATTAGGCATTTATCAATACTTTTTGATAAATAAACGAGGTATTTCTTAAGTTCAAGGGTTATGAGATTTAAAAATGTACATATTACTTCCATTATTCAAAATATTTACTTTAGTATTTCTACTTGACTTAAAACAATAGACTAGGATATGTCTAAATATGATTTCCCAGCCAGAGAGAATTGAGTTTGCGTACGAATGGAATAGATTTATTTAGTATAGAAGTTATAGAAAGAAAGAAAGAATCTACTAACAAATTTCTTATTAAACATTTAAATATTTGTACATTGGTAACTTTTTAATTAGTAATAAGTAAATTTTGGAAGCTGTCGTCATAATTTTGATTCGAGCAGCACCAACAGAGATAAAAAGTGTCAATGAAGGCCAAAACTTAATAAATTTAGCTGAACGTGGCCTTTTAGATTTGAACCACTTATAGCTTTTAAAGCCTTTTTATTGCACTACTTTAAAAATTTTGATAGTGTAAGCTATATCCTTTTTTATCAATACAAATTTTCAAAGTAGGATAATTTTCCAGCTCAGTAATATTTATAGTAAAATATCTCAAAAAAGACTGAGTGAAAAATAATAAAACTCAAACAGATTATACCTCTATATGATAAGTACTAAAGGATCAAATTTCGTGGCTGAGAATCAACTGGTTCTAGTGTTATTAATTTGTTTTTTCTTGTAGTGTGTTCATGAGATGAGGGCCACTCTGGCAAGGCAAGTAATATTTGATTTATTACATTTCAAAAACAAACTGGGTCTCAGTCACTAAATGTTATACTATTGTTCTTATTATATAATTCTCATCCCATTCTCACCACAGAACTTTTGCTGCCTGAATGATGCCAATGTTCTCCTATGTAACAAAGTGGAAGTTCTGGAGCAATGGAAGAACCATTTCTCGCGTCTCCTTAACGAAGATACTACCCGCCGTTCTCCAGAAGATTATAATATAGCAAGTGTTAGAAACAGACCAAGCGAATCTCACACAGCAGATCTAGAGCCACCGGATGAGGACGAACTGATGGATGCCATAAATAAATTTTTAAAAAACAAAGCCGCAGGCTCCGATGGTATCCCAGCGGAACTGATAAAAAGTGGTGGGAACTAACTTTTTAGGACACAAAATCTAATAATCACCATTTGGACCGAAGAAGTAATACCAACAACGTGGAACTTTTCTTATGTCTGTCCTATACATAAAAAAGAAGATAAATTAAAATGCTCCAACTATAGAGGTATCGCCTTGCTCCCATCCGCTTACAAAATACTCTCAAACATTTTATTTGCAAGATTGTTACCGTTTGCAAACAGCTAAGGTTGTCTATCAGTGTGGATTTGGAAAGGGCAAATCAACATTTGATCAAATCTCTAGTTTGAGGACAATCCTAGAGAGAGGACGTGAATATTGCATTAAAACGCACCACTTATTTATAGTCTTCAAGGCAGCTTATGATGGTGTTAACAGAGAGGAGCTCTATAACGTTCTCTATGAATTTAACATTCCTGAAAAATTGGTGAGACTGGTGAAGATAACAATGAAAACAGTGCGATGTGCAGTAAAAATCAGAAATGAGGTGTCGCAGGAATTCACTTCAAATAATGGCTTGAGACAAGGAGATGCACTGGCGTGCCTTCTTTTTAACCTCGTGCTTGAGAAGACTGTTAGAGAGGTTGGAATCCAGATTGGAGGAACAATATTCAACCGAACTTCTATGATTCTCGCATACGCTGAAGCCCCAATCCAGGTGAAATGGTTACTTTCGGAGATTACAAGATTGAGAAGGTATCTGAATTTGTCTATCTGGGTTCACTGGTCTCACACAATAATAAGACTCAACTGGAGGTGAAGAAAAGAATCCAAGGAGCTAATTGTGCATATTTTGGATTGCTGCTTCGCTTCAGAAGTGGAGGTCCCTCCAGAGAAACCAAAATGAGCCTCAACAGGATTTTGATCAGGCCAGTTTTGTTGTACGCATCGGATTCCTGGGCAACCACCAAATCGATGGAGCAGGAACATGGCATTTTCGAAAGGAAAGTCTTGCGTCGGTTATTGGATGGACGCCAGGCTGAAGGTCAATGGAGAAGGCGTATTTATTAAACTAAAATATTGCATTTATTAAACTAAAATACATATAAACAAGAAAAGAAACAAAAATAACCTAATAAGTTGATATAAGAAAAGATAAGAAACAAATAACCCTAATTATATACTTAAACAGCTGTAAGAAAAATGTAGGAAAAAAAATAAACCTAATTAAAATATTTAAGAAAATATGAGAAACAAACTTAACTTAATTAAATACTTAAATATATGAATCAAAATTTATTTATTTATTTATTTGCTATTCCGCATCTACCCTTTCGGGTGAATCAAAATTAAACAGTTTTAAGAAGGAAAATTGGGAAATTAAATGTTCCAATAATGGATATAGATAGGTTATATTCACGTAAAGATATCCACTCGAGTTTTGAAGAAACGACCGCAGGGCGGCTTGAACGAAGTCCTCTTGAGTGTTGAAAATGACCGCAGGGCGGCTCTTCCAAGTTCCAAGGGAAACGATAAGAAGATGAAGAAATACGTTACGTTTGCAAACGTTCAAAATTTTTTTTTTTTTTTTTCATACCCACCGGTTTTATTTTCAAACAAAATACAAATACAAATGTAATATGTATAGATGTCACATTTTGTCCTAGTTATCTAGTCACTAGTTATCTTTCAAGGGCTTCTTCTATGCCTTTATTTATCCATTGCAAAATGGGAGGGACCATTCTTCAGGGTTTAAAAAAGAATGGTCTAAAAAAAGCTTCGCAAAATTTCTTGAGAGGAGACTTGGGTCTATATACGGCACAGCTTCGCCGTTCAGACGCTACCGTAGTACTCGACTCGCCACGAGGCAATCTTATAAACAATTAAAGTACGATCGCCTTCTATCTTTCTCTTCTATTATTCTTAACTTTCGGGGCAAAAACTTTTAATTATATTTAAAATGACTATTTTTAAACCAAATAAAAAATAAATATTAATACAAAAAATGATCTTATGATAAATTTTATAAAACTTATTGAGTTTTTATTTTCATTGAAACAGTCATGAAAAACCGTTTCAGGCCATAACATATGGGGTGAACACCATCATTCTAGTTTTTGTTCAGTTCTTAAATATGCAAATTTCCCGGAGTTAATATTTTTTTATAGAAAACGCTGTTTTAACAGTTAAGAGAATTTTATAACTCCGGAACCAGCTTAGTCTCAAAGACCAAATTTTTATCTGTTAAACACATCGTATAGATAGGTAATCTGTATTAGTTTTATAATATTTCACTCAGTCAATTTTGAGTTATTTCCGTGTAAACATTGCGAACAATGAATTTTTGCCAATTTTGAAAACTCATATACAAAAAAGGACTATGAGTTCATTTATTTTTACTTTATTCGCAGAAAAAAATCCATTTTAAATCATTTGATCGTTTGATAATTCTTTCTTAATGAAGTTGGATAAGAATACGGCACGTCAGTCAACTGGCAGCCGTTGCGTTTATTACTAACCTTCTACTTTGTACACGCGAAATGTTACATTTTCTAATCATTTTGAAGTCCACTAACCTGAACAAAAAAAAAGAGATTGAAGTGCTACCGCTGGGTAGCTTCTTCACAAGAGTTTATCAAGCCAAATGTTATTTTTTTCACATTTACTTGTTGTATTTTTTCCTATATAGTTGTAATTATCAATTAATAAAAAAGGAGCTTTAAATTCTTATAAAGTGTTCCAAAAATAACTGGCAAAACCTCAGATATTTCCTGCTTCGGGTTTTGTCGGGATGAGAATAAGAAATAAAGAAAGCAGATTCGTTGGTTTTCAGAACTCTGAATCGTACACTGATTGGAGTCGTACGAGAACTACTGATTACAAGTTATACCGATAGGTCCTTTTCAACAAACTCCGTAAAAGAGGAGAGCCGTGAATATTTCATTAATGCACGTAAAAAGACGCTTTGTAAATTTGCAGACACATTTTGTTATCTGCTTAGAAAACCTCAATTGATATAAATGAAAGTATGTAACTTACAATTCGACAAAACGTTACTGGCTGATCTTGAAATAAATTGAAATTGGACGTTTTTACTTTAAATTAAAAATAGAAAAAGTAGTTTCGTATCCACGAAGTGTATGTGAGAAAATAACAATTCATTAAATATCTAATTCCTTTTAATAAACTATATTTTTGAAAGATTTAGTGACAACGATAAGACATCCATCCGTTTTTATCACCCGCCATCACCTTCAACTCACTCCAAATCCTTTCTGTTTTTCCACCTCATCCAGCTAGGCTATTTTCCACGTGATGCAAAGTCGTCATTTCCGACATACTCCTTAAGAGTTCCAGTTCAATCTTTCCACTTCAGGCTTCTCTTTCGGACTCTATGACCAATCCCATTCCACTTCCACATTGTTATATCAAGTTCAATTGGCTTCTGCTCGGCTTTGTACAGTTAGTGACTTTTTCAGGCCATCTAATGTAAAGAACAGGCGAAGACAGGTTTTTTTAAATAACTGCAGCATCCTGGTGACACTCTTAGCACACTACAGGTTTCTGGACCATATAAGAGCAAATACTTTATATTGGTTGTAAACGCACGGGGGCATTCAGGTTTCTCCAAGGACAGTTGTGTTGGAGTGCAATAGGTTTTTCGCATACGTTTTATTCTGTTCCTTTCGTCTCTGAATTTACTGCCAAACGACTCTGAGTAGACTACTCTTAGTTTTATTCCCTGAAGCTATCAGTTCCACCTTGCTGAGAGGATCCAAACAGATAGCTCTGTTTTGTTGCAGAAGTTCATTTCCTTCAAACCTTCCCAGGGTAATGTTACTAATGGTAGAATCATCACTGCCTGGAAGTGCTCCTCGCATCGGGCCAACTGCTTTTCCACTGTTGTAAGAATCACCACTTATTGATTGGACTGTTTGTGAATTCTTTCCTGACTGTTTTATTTTTCCGAGACATTTATTGATCACTTCTTCAAGTTCCGAATTGTCTGAGAGATACGCTTCCACATAAAACTAAAGACCCAAGCAAATATTGGATAACAAACCCAAACTCTGCGATTAGTGAATGTTCGAGCATGCGAGGAAAATTAATCAGGATCAGTCTGAGTGGACAATAAATAGAGCGCAACATATGTCTCCATATCATAAAATTTAATGTATCTTCAGAAAACAAAGGAAATTCTAGAACAAACCAAACATACATCTTTCAAATTCAAACTTATAAATAAAAGTAGCGTCATTGCGTATTATATTTGTTTGATAAAATTAGCGAGAAAGAAGATTAAATTATCTTTGAATGCCTACTTAAAAGTTTCAATTGTGTATGGTTTGTGTTATACTCATCTATACTAATATTATAAAGCTGAAGAGTTTGTTTGTTTGAACGTGCTAATCTCAGAAACTACTGGTTCTAATTGAAAAATGGATGGCGATGGATAGTCCATTTATCGAGGAAGATTATAGGCTATATAACATCACGCTGCGACCAATAGGACCGAAGAATCAGTCAAAAATCTGGGAAAAAAACAGGAAAACTTTGGGAGAAAAAAAACCTCGCTTCCCGATGATTCCAAATGATTTACCTTTTATTTTTAAATAATTAAATTTCCCGTTAATTTATATTTTTCCATTTAAACACGTAGGAATAGATTGACGTCGAGATCGGGTTGCGGAGAAAATCAGTATGTTCTTCTGCCACAAGAAAATAAAACTAATAATGTCATTTACGCGGAAGTACTTTAAAATATATTCTTTTAAAAACTTCTGAATAGCAAGCATAATAACAGAAATTGATGCAGACGAAGTCGCTTTAGAATATATCAAAGAAAAAGTGACATGTACTAAGAAGGTTTAAATTTGGGTGATAAAATTCCGGTTCTGGGATACGCCGATGATTTGGTACTGCTAAAGGAAGACACAGAAACTAAATACAAGTCCGTTAATAAAAACCGGTAAAGAAATAGGACTCGAAATAAATACCGAAAAGACAAAATATATGATTTGTAGCAGAGACGGTGGCGATCATAGTGATATTGATATATCAGGGTATACTTTTGAACACGTAGAGAAATTTAAGTATTTAGGTTCAATGATAACGAAAAAAAAATCCAGGAGGAAATAAAGTCCTGGTTAAACGCGGGAAATGCGTGTTATAATTCAGTTGCGAAATTACTTAGCTTCTGTCTAAAAACTTAACGGTTAGAATTTATAAAACTGTTATTCTTCCGACGGTGAAACGTGGCCGCTTACTTTGAAGGACGGACAACGGCTAAAGGTTTTAGAAAATAAGGTACTAAAATATTTGGTCCGAAGAGAGATGAGGCTACTGGGGAGTATAGAATGTGACTCAACGCCGAAATATTTGTATCAATTTATATTGTTAAGTTATGTTTTATTTCAAGAGTCATTTTCAACTTTTATCGTTATTACCTTGAAGCATATACATTTATAAATTTTAAAAAATTACTATTTCTTTTGATTTATTCGAGTATAATAATCAGAACTATTATTTTAAGCATATTTATGACTTTTATTAGCTGTATGTCTATATTTATAAAAGAAAGTACCACTCAATTTTCTGGTATCTAAAAAATTACTATGGTGTGAGGCTAAATTTTTTCCTGTAGGTTCGTCTTACCGCCTAGATGTGCAATAAGGCAGGATTTGAAAATCTTCGCCCAAAAAGTGGTTGAACAACCTAAACGTAAAATTGTCTTAATCTGATATGTATCAGCAAAAGTACAAAGATTTTATAACAAATATATTTAAGCATATTACTGTTGTTATCTATTCGTTTAACGTCACTTTTATACTACTATGGCTAATCGTATGATGACTAATTTTTTCCTCTCCAAGTTTAGTTGGGGTAGAAATCTTTAACGAGTTCATGGAATCGCAAAGGCTTGACCACCATTTTACGTCCCCTTCGAAGGAGGGCATAACTTAGGTTGTTTTTTACTCTTATTAAACAAATCTTAAGAGCACCTGGCTGGTCACTACATACAGGTAACCGACCCTTTTAAGGATATTGCGTTTCAATTCTGTTCGTAAATTTGACAGGAAGAAGTGAAGATCGGGCTTTAAATGATAACAAAGAGTAGCTGATAGATATTTATTATAGCCAATCTTACCATAAACGCACATAAATTAATACGCAATGCAATATTCGCGAGCAAAGCTGCGTGTCACAGCTACTAATTAATAAATAACGGCTATCTAGGTATTAGTTGTTTACACTTGTGGGTAATATACGAATAATAACTACTAATTTCAAAACCATATTGCTCTGAAAACATTGGTCAGATTTCGATAATTGTATTTTAATGTGTAGGAGGTTCAATTATTCATTGATTTATTATAACAATTAGCCAATTTAAACAAAACTACGTGGTTTCCTAATTATATTAATGCAGTGATCATAAATAAACATCCAGTTGGTAAAGCTTTTTGTACAATTAAACATTTTAGCCTACTAGGAGTTGATCTTACTAATTAATTGACGGTTTGATGTAAAATATTATCCCACTCAAACACTTATTATTTCTTGAGGCCATTTTCATTTTGAATGTAGTATTTCCAGTTTTTCCTTTTTAGTAGGACCCACAAACAGTTAATTAAATTTGAAAGAATTAATGGGAAAGGGATTTCAAGAACTTTTTGAAAATTTTGCAGCAACTATATCTGAATAGATAACGTATATATGTCTAGAGTCCATGTCATAATCACGCGTATGTTGAAAATTTAAGTTATTCGTCATTTTTCTTCTACTTTTAATTCTGGCTTTTTATACTTACTAATACACAAGCCTAACAACGATTCTGTCCATGAAACCAATGTTATTAAACTTTTTCAAAGAAAAATAGATCTAACTATCATTGATCGCAAGAGGTGTTTTACAATAGCATACTAAATTCTTCATTTGGTTTCCTCCAAAACATAATTTTTTTGATAAGAAACATTTATTTAATATAGGAGTCATCTGTAAACATTTTAATTCATCAGCCTTCTGTTTAAAAATTGTTACAAACATTCAGCCTATTCTCTTATTGCCTTCCCTACTGAAAGACATTTTCTGTACTTCATGTACCATGTTTTTCTTTTCGTCATATTTTTTTAGAATTTGGCAAACAGTTTTTTTTTTAACATTTCAACTATTTCTCTGTTTTAAATTATTTGAAACCGTTGTTCGATCGTTGCGTTTTCATTTTAGGGCCTTATATAAAAATAAAAAAAATCTTTCCAAGGTTGGGTATATGTTACATGAGGAAGAAGAATTGTTTAGAACATAAAATTATGTCGAAATTAGTGAGAATATGAACATTTGAAACCATGATATTGCGATTTTCGAATACTTTTGACACTGAATGATTTCGTAATTTTACATTATTAATCCGATATTTTAAAAAGCATTAAACTTTTCAGTTATCTGAACAGTGATTTTCCTTCACGGGAGTCTCTTTTAAAGATTTATGAGTGAAAAAGAATTATATAAATTCATAGTTGTGAAATATACTTCTTAAATGAAAAGAAATACGAATTCTGAATACTTTTGACACTCACTGGTAAAATATAAAATATAATAATAATATTAGAATCACTTTTAAGTATTTCCATAATTTCTCCTTCATGTCACATGTGTATGTCAAAACTGCTACAATCTCGCATTCTGCAGTTCAAAGCCTCGAGCTTTTGTGATCCCGCATTAACACTTTGGAACTTGCAACTGTGCCGCCACATAAGGGTAAGCAGCTAAGGCAGTCAGTCCTTACTCAAGCGAAAAAAAACCAGAGATATCCTCTTGGCCTGAACGTGTTAAATATATTATATCTGAGTTTATATCAAACTTAATCTTTATGGTAGACTTACTATTGAGGATAAAAAAAAAAAAAAAAAAAAAAACCTGTACCACTACAACCCATGAAGGGTCTTGGGCTCAGTACATATAGAGATTCGTACTGTTTCTAGGCCAACGGCAGTGCAATGAGGTGATTAGGCCTTAATCACGCTCAGCCGCCAGGTTTTCCCCCAATTAATTTGGGTACCCACTTTATAGAGGCTGGGTCTGCCCTAGGAGGGTCTCCATACCCTAGGGTCGCCCCCCGACTGAATTAACAGAATAAATAATATTCTGCCACAGGCGGGATTCGAACCCAGGACCCGGAGCACAGCAGACTAGTGCTCTATCCACTAGACCACGCCGCTCCCTCTACTATTGAGGATACATATTAAGAATTTAAAAAAGTAATACTCTCTGGGAACTATCGATCGATGTATCGATTTTGACGTTGCTCCGAAGCTATCGATATTTGGCTTCATCGTTTGAACTTTGATTGTGTGACAGCAACTCTGTTGATAGGGTATTACCTGGTATTCTTAATCTTTTAACCAGTCTATTGCGGAAATGATTACATTCATTAAAATATAAAATAAAGTTAATGAAACACTGTTTGTAGAATTTGTATGAAACTTATTGCTATATTAATTGGTAATGAATAATAATTCAAATTTTTATGTTTTGTGTTGGTTATTTATTAATAGTTATACATCATATATATGTTACAAGGATTACAGTTATCTTTTTCTTATGATTTTAGTTTTACTGGTGTGTTCTGTAGTAACATTCGGCACAATGGCTACATGCGAAAATCAACAGTTGACTGCATCATCCAATAAGTTTGCTTTAGAATTGTACCAGGTATATTTACTTTAATAAGACAAGTGTCTCTTATAGAAATATTCAAATTACAACTTGTATGTTTCGTTTAAAGGATTTACGCTCTGATGATGGAAATTTGATTGTTTCACCGATTGGTCTCCAGTGTTTGTTAGCTATGACACTTGAAGGTGCTCATGGTACTACAGAAACTGAACTTGCTTCTCTACTACATCATTCCAAAAATGATGAACAAATACTGAAAGGCTACAATTCTATGATTAAGGGAATGGAAGTGAGTAAATGTATTAATTTAAGGTTGCAAAAGAGTTTTTAAAATTATTTAGTCATAAGGTGTTAATATACATATAATGTAGACTACACTGTGATTATTTAAAAAGGCTAATGGTAATTGTAGGTCAAATCGTTTTTCACTAACATTTTGTTGTTAATTGTGATTTTTCAATATTTTAGAGCCCTGTTTTGAAAATGGCCACAAGGTTATTCGTTGAAGAACATCTTAAACTAAAACCGAATTTCTTAACAGTATCAACTCAATATTTCTTATCAGACCTTAAAGGAGAAGACTTTGAAAAAAATCCAGAGGGGTCTAGAACTAACATTAATAATTGGGCTGAAGAGAAAACCAATCACAAGATTAAAGATCTTCTTCCAGCAGGTAATACATATATGAAATGGTATTGTATTGGATTGATATATATATAGTATTTTCCAAAAAGTATTTCAAATTGATATAATTTTTTTGCTCTAGGATCTGTAACTAAGGATACCAGATTAGTTATGGTAAATGCGATACATTTTAAAGCTAACTGGAAAAAGAGATTTGATAGGAACAACACTGTCGATATGCCTTTTTATGTCACTCCAAATGAAACAGTTGATGTACCAATGATGGTCATGCGGGAAGGAAAGTTCCGATACATGGAAAGTCAGAGCCTTGAAGCCAAGATCCTTGAACTTCCATATGAAGTAAGAAACCATGTAATTCATTATTAATTATATTATTTGTGTATGTGTATGTATATATTTAATATTTGTTTTTTTTTAGGGAGACAAGTTTAGCATGCTTATTATTTTACCAACGAAAATAGATGGCTTATCTGAGATGGAACATAAATTAAAATCAATAAATTTGATTGAAGAATTCGCCTCTCTTCATGAGCAAACAGTAAATGTGATGGTGCCAAGATTTAAGATTGAAAAGACATTGGATCTCAATGAAGTGCTTATGAAGGTAATATTAGTTTGAAGGAAAAATAGTATTTGGATCAATCCATTCAAAATTGGCCAGACTGCCACTCAAATTTTTTATTTCAATGATTTTTTTTACCAGTTATTTTTCATCCTTTCCTGAATTTAAAATCGTGAATAAATTATTTTTCTGGCTAAAACATTTAATGTTACAGCCATTTTAAATAAGCTTTGCAGCTGAAAACATGAGTTGGGAAAATCTCTCTAGTTCTGGTAATATAAAATCAAAACAAAAATTAGCAATTTAATAAAGATGTGCTTGATAATTTTAGTCATCACAACACATAACTTGAATAGTGAAGATAGTGGTTTAAAAAAATCTGGAAAATTAATTTTTAAAAACAATACGTTTAAGAAGTTAAAATTTTATAAAGGGAAATAGGGTCTCCCCTGATTGTTTTTTCTTATATAGCTTAGTTCTACTTGCTGTACAAATTTTGATCTTGAAAATGTAATCATTTTTAATTAATTTTCAAAAATTCGTGACTGAGCTACGAAGCTGACTTAAAATGAATGTAGCACTAAAAGGTTTAGCCAGAAAATTATTTTAACCACCGTTTTAAATTCAGGAAAGTATAGAGAATAACTTGTAAAAAAAGATTCATTAAAATCAAAGATGTTGAGTGCCAAAATCAATAAAAATTAGATGATTTCAAATGGTTTCATTTTTATTTTCTTGTTGTATATTTCTTTAATTTTTAATTTGACTTATTTCTGCATATCATATTTTAGTTTAGCAATTTGAATAATAATTTCCTAGCTATTGTTAATTATTCAATTTCTTGTGAAGATTACTTTTTAACCATTTATTAGTATCTTATGCCTACTGTATCATTTTACCGTTTTCCATTTTAATGCATTAAACATATCAGTTACGTGCAAGATTTTTCATGTTCTAGAAAATCCCTAGTGCCTTCAGAGGTGCCAACTTCTCTGGAATAACTGATGAACCCCTTGAGATCAGTAAAGTTCTTCAAAAGGCCTTCATTGAGGTAAATGAAGAAGGGACCGAAGCAGCCGCTGCTACTGGTGAGTACTTTGTTTTTAAATTTTCTTGCTTTGTGATGTGGTGCTTCTTAGAGCTTTCTTCTTTGCAATATTTCTACTACAAAAATCTTTGACATCAATATTCAGTTCTATAAATTTAATCTGTATTTTGGACTAATCAGTACATTTTCAAGTAATTGATAGTAATTTTCAAGTTGTATGACAATTTCACTAAAAATGGTAATTTTCTTCTTCTTTTTCTCATTGTTGTTCATATTTTTTTTAAATTTTATTAAATATATTTATTTATTAATTCAACTGTATTATGAAATACGCCTAGTATATGTGATATAATATTAGCTAAGTCATCTGTCTCCAATACATGAATATTTCTTCTGTTCTTTCCTTATATTTATCATGAACTGGAAACTTTATTTTTTTCTACTGTTTTTTTATAATAGTCTTAAAAAATTAGTTCAAAGAAATAAAACAGGGTAAAGAAAATATTTTGAACTCTAGCATTAAGCTATTGGAACAGCTTCGGCTATTCGTAAAAATAAATAGCTGTACAAAAGCTCATTGGCCAAGTAAAGTAGAAATATTGCTACAGAAGAAATGTCAGGAGTGCTATAAGCAATTCATAACATGATGTATAAGTTGTAAATATTGCGTGTTAAGATCATGTTTCCATTTGATTGCACATTTTAGTCACTCTCAACACCTTTAAAACCCAATCTACTATATATGGAATGATGTGTTTAATAGTATTTAGAAAGAAACAATACGATTTGATATCGGATTTTATTTGTTTACAAATTTTATGTGCTTGTATATAGCACTTTTTAAACTGTTTATCTTTACAATGGAGAAAATTGGAGGAATGATTTATTAAAATTTAATATTGCATGAGACAAATGGCATGCTTTTATCTTTTTGGAGAAAATTGCACTATATTTATGTTGCATGAAACTGAATGCTTGAAGAAAATTTTCCAAATGACATACATACCCACACAGACTAATATGTAAATTTTAATATATAATTATTATTTTTGAACTTATTGTGCATGTTACTCTTTGAACTAGATGTAGCTTTAATCTAATTTTTTATTGGGCTCAAACGAGATTTTGATTCAGAGACTGTGACTCATTGTTTAGTACACTTCCTATTTTTATTCGATTTATTTATTGTTTTGCATGTTTGATTATACACTAATTTTGTGTTTGTAATGTTGTTACTGCACGATTTTACACACACAGAGGTTATTATTGCACTATTTTTTCTGCACAAAATGAGGCAAAAAACTTTTGGAATGAATTCACGCTCATACTAAATTAAAAGTATCCTATTATTTCCCATACTCTTTTATCTTTAGTCATTATTCATTGACAGTACATTGATATGAAAAATCATTTCACACCAAATGATTCTCATTTTACAAGATATTAAATATCCAAAAACATACATTTTTTTTTTTTTATTGAAAATATAATGTTTGATTTGAATCTTTAAAAAAGTCTCTTATATTGAGAATTTAATGCTGTTTCTATCATTATATTGAAATCTTTAATTGTACATATAGATGTTTTAAAAAACAATTTTAAATGGAGGGCACTTATGCTTGAGATGCTCAAGGTTTTAGTATTACAAGAAATTATAATAGACAGGAATAATCAATTTTCTGCTATACCTTTAAGAATTGATTTTGAACTTTTTCCATCCCGTCAGGGGTCATCTTGGGCTTATTACTTTGTAATGGCATATTGTTACTTGTCCTACGGTTGTGCAATCGTGTGATTTGGACTGGATCATGCTCAACCATAAGTTAATTTCTCCAGTTGAGGATGTCTTCTTCATATTGCCATATTGCCTGGGCATATTCCAGGAATGTCTCACAACCCCAGTGTTTATCGGTTGTTTTATGGCAGGATCTTCAATTATCCATCTTACCAGATTTGAAAGTAAACAGAAAGACAGGATTTCAGAATCTTTCCTATTGAGCAAGCCTGCTCTCTTAATAATTTATCTAAATAAAAAAAAATAGGATAGTTTTAAAACATCATCTTAATTAGAGGAATTATCGAATTCATATCTTGAGAAAAATTAAATAATTATGTAGTATTTTGTTTTAATATTAATTTGAAAAATTAAATTTAACTTAATCGGTTGCCACTTAATGAGTTGATTGAAATTGTTCTTTGAATTTTAATTTATGTTAACACAAACACTCATAAAAGTGTTATACACATGTATAAGTTTAGTTGATGAATGTCAAAATATATTTGTATTTATATTCAACTTTCTTAACTAACTGAAGTATTCAAGATTTCGTTTAATTTACTCTTGTTAATTTTCTTCTTATAAAAAATATCGGTTTGTATTTGTTATTATCGTTTTCATCATTTGAAATTTTGCCTCTTGAAGGATTTCAATTATCTTCTTTTTTAGAGTTTAATTTTTTGAGCTGTTTTAGATTTTATATCACACCATTATTCAATTCTTTTATGATTTATAATTTTGTCTTTTTACGAATATTCTATTTTAACTGGATAACATTTTTTAGTTGTATGGGAATAAGAAATTCTCTTGTTTCATACAATATTTCGCATCAACCAAGTCAGGTTTATGACAAATCATTATAAAGTGATATGTTTATGTTAGCTCTGTATTTTGAAATATTCATGCATAGATCGAATAAAGTTCTCATTGTTTAAATATTTCCTTATGGTGATTTTAAAAGTCTCATTTTGGTTTGTCTTTGCACGAGTAGAAGTATTAATTTGAAAT
The DNA here is from genome assembly GCA_023052935.1 of Piezodorus guildinii. Taxonomy (NCBI): domain Eukaryota; kingdom Metazoa; phylum Arthropoda; class Insecta; order Hemiptera; family Pentatomidae; genus Piezodorus; species Piezodorus guildinii. The sequence continues at coordinate 154,678,865 of CM041293.1, read as the reverse complement.
CTTACCATTCTTAAATAAACTTAACATAATGTTTTTAAAATTTATTCATTTAAATATTAAATATTTGACCGTGTAAGTAATATGAATAATGAGATGGTTAGGATGGCGGTTAAAAAAAATTGAAAATAGTACCAAACTATTTATTAACCGACATTTCAACCCACCACATTGCAGGTCTTCATCAGGGTTTCTCTCTAGCTTAATGATTCAGCTTCCCTCCTTTGCAGAGAGAAGCCCTGATGAATAAGTAGTTTGTCACTATTTTCTAATTTTTTTTAATTTTTTTTTAATCCTCACCCGAACCATATTATCATTCATATTTTATTGTGACTCCATCATCTTGGCTCTGTTTGTTTTCTTTAGTAGCAAATTTCACTTATATTATTCTAATAGCACTAATTATTTAAATATCTGTCTTAGACTTTCCGTTGAGATTGTTATATTTTATATATAGTTTCTCTGTGCATTGATAGCATGTCATTATCACCTTTAATTATCATTTGGAAAATCATTTACTATGGGTATGAGAGAATAATGATGTTGCAGCAAGCGTAATCAGGAAGAGGAGAGCAATCATAGCAGAACCTCTCACTGTACTTTGCAATCATCCTTTTACATTTCTAATCGTTCACGCTTCCACTGGTGTGGTGCTCTTTGAATCCTGTATCCTAGACTTGCCTCCATCAACGCCTTCACATCACACTTCATCTCATGAAGAGTTATAAATGGTTTATGAAAGCTGAGATTCAACTATAATTTTTAGACCTATTAGTTGGTCCATAAAAGTGCCTTTATCCATGTTGTAGTCTAACTATATAGATCTTCTGTTATATTATTCCCAGAAATTTTTTATTTGGACATGAGTAAAAATGATTGGCAAAACTAGAAAAACATTTTTTTTTTTTTTTTTCTAATGGAGATTAATCAAATTCTATAATTTAGTTAATTTGGTCTAATGTCCTTCCTTCTATTAATTATCATTCATTTAGTTCTAGGTATTGAAATAAGGATTCTTTAAAATCTTTTCTATCTGTAGTATCATTTTTAGGCTTGATTGATGATTTTCTTGTTAATATTTTATTTTAAAAATTTCATTTATTACTTCTTTTGTGGTAGAGAGGAATGGTGGGCTTAGATGAACTTTTTTTTCTTTCTGTTTCTTTTTTTTTATTTCTCTTATCTGTCATGTAGCAGGAGGAGCCTCCAGCTACTTAGACCACATTTCTCAGGCAAGAGCCAATCCCTTCAAATGAGCTTCGGTTTTCCTTCTTTCTTGACCTAGGTGCTAGATATGCTCTAGGTATATTCTTCTAGCTCTGCCTCATGGTCTCCTACCTTTTTGGTGCACTTTCATTCCCTTAACTTTGCACTCTGTATTCCCCCATGTGTCCATGCGATCAAAGTTGTTGGCATTTATTTTAAATTTCTTAAGGTTCTATGATACTTCCTAAACATTTTATATTGGAACCATCTGCTTTGTTTACATTTTTTGGAAAATAGGTGATTCATCAGTAATGTACAGTGATAATTTTTGTGGATGTTAGGTTAATCTCTTCTAAAATGGATTTTTTTTATGATGCTAAAAAATTAGTTTGTATTTTCAAATATTTAACATTAATCAAGTTTGTCATAGCGGTTTTTGGACTGTTAATATGTTTGGATTAATTCGAACCATTCAATGAATTTTTATTATTTATTTCAATGATGGATACCTTAAGTTATGTGTCTTTAGAATAGTTTAAATATTCACTAGGTTCTCATTTTTTAAATGTTTCTTTATTATATTTTATGAAAATTGAAAAAGTCACATTTTGTTTCATCTCGGCTTAAGTAGAATTATTTAGTTAAAATCTTTCCTATTTAATATTAACTATTGATAATTATTATTTTTATTTTTTAATATCTTCATCGTTATGCTTTCATTTTGTTTTTTCCAAGTTCAAATTTGTCTTAGTGTACAAACACTTATTATTACTAAAGACCATCAAGTTCGAATTTGCATAGAGATAATTACATTTTATTTGTAGTTTCTCTTTTAGTTTGCTAGCATGTTGACAGCTTTATTTTCCATTTTTAAAATAATTTACTAACTAGAATAGGGCTGAAAAAAATAATGATGTTGCAGCTGGCATGATGATGATGAGGATGGCAATATTTGATGAACCTCCCACAATACTTTGCAATCATCCTTTTGCTTTTCTTATCATTCATGCCTCCACTGGCGTGGTGCTATTTGAATCCTGTGTTGTAGAGTTACCTTCATCAACCGTTACCCATCAGGCTTCATCCCATGAAGAGTTGTAATTGACTTATAAAAGTTTTTTAGACCTCTTATTAGGTCTTTAAAAGTGCCTTTTTCCATGTTTAAGCTTAACTATATAAATATTCTGTTATATTAACTATAAGAATAAAGCTATAAAAGTTTATATCATTTAATTAATTTGCTTTGTTTTTTTATGATGTTAATATGTGATTCACTTAATTTAAATAAGGCACATTAATCACAGCTTTTGTACACTGGAAATATTTTTCTCTTTTAAAGTTGTTATGAGGCACAGATGAATAGATGTAATCTTGTTGCTTTGGGTTGTGGCAGGTTCAAATGGATGTCTTTTGATAATAATTGTTGTCTGTACCTTCAATGAATATCTGTTTTCGCTAATTCCTTCAATTGATGGAAAGGTTTAAATAACTGTGTTTTATATTCAAATCAATTTGTTTTGTGCTTGAACAATTAAATCTTGTGGCAGTATTACCAAGTTTACCATGTTGCCTGTATTTTTAACACCTTTAATTCACCTTGGAGATTTTTTTTTATCAAGTTTTGATTTCATTGTTTTAGTTATTATATCAACATTTTTTTATACTTTTCTATTGTTATTTGAACTAGAATAAAAATAGGGCACTAATTCCAATAATGATTGGAGAGCCTCTCACAATACTTTGCCATCATTCTTTTACAATCATTCATGCTTCCACTTGTATGGTGCTATTCAAATCCTCGTGAAGGGTTATAATTGATTCTTGAAATTATAAAGTCCTTCTGTCTTTTTAAACATCATGTTGGTATATTATAAAATGCCTTTATCCATATTTCAGCTTAAGTATATAAATCCTATTATTTTCTCAATTTTATTTTTCATCTGGGAATATTATTTATTTTTAAAGTGTAGATAAGGCTTGAATGAAAGCAGTGTGCTAAAGCTACTAATAAGTAGTTTTGTGCTGGAGCCAAGTTCAGTGAAGGGAAGTATGTTGGTTGTGATTGTTTATATTGTTGTCTATATATCTCTTCCTTTACTAACCACATTAATTTATATCAGTTTCGTCTTTAAAGTTTAAAGAGATGTATCATGAAATAATAAATCTCGTGGCATTTATGATTTTAGCTTATTATGTTGCTAATAATTTTGTGCGGTACTTTTAATTGAAAAATATATATTATTCTTAATCATGTTGTGATGTCATTGTTTTTATTATAGTTATTACAGTTTTGTTGTATATAATATTTTATGTTTAGCTAGTAAGTTTAAAATGAAGTTGTTTTTTTCCTTCCAAGAGCTTAAAGATTAATGTAAAACCTAGAAATTCTTGCAAAAAACTAGCATCATTTTTTGGAAATTAATACTATCTAGTAATTTTTTTTATTTATGTCTAATTCATATTTCAATTATCTTCCATTAATTTCTTTAATAATAATAATTGAAGAACCATAGGCTTAATAATGCACTTACGTGCTACATTCTGGGCTATTCAAAGTGTTTTCAAGTGTATTACTTTTAGATTAAAATATATTTATTTTAAAAAATAAAGAAAAACACTAAAGAATATAAAATGGAAGTATTTAAATAGATTAATATATCGGGTTTTCCATTGAAACCAGATTGGAAACAGAAATCAAAATACTGGAAGGAATTAGTCCGGGTGGCGGTCATTAAATGAAACAACTAAATAGTTTCAACTATTTTATTGTTTGCCAACGTTTCGACCCCCTTTGTGGGTCATCATCAGGGCGCATGGTGGGAGAAATCATTCATCAAATAGTTTTGGTAAAGCTGAGAAAAATTACCTCTATGATTCAAAATGGAAGCTTTAATATAATTATGTATATTGCAAGAATTCACTTACCATGGAGATTTTCAAAATCATTTTAGTAATCCTAAATTGGTGCTAGAATTCCTACCATTTCTAAAAGAAAGTTGGGGCTAGGATTGAATTTTACTGTTATTATTCATAAGCAATAAATAGGCTTGTAGAAACAAAATGGTTATTTATTTTTTTTTTTTTTTTTTAGAGTTTATATTATATAATTTCTATTAGCTATGCATATATTATTATTAACATATTTTTTGCTTTTGACAGCTATGTTTTATTAGTACTAAAGTCATAGTTCATGTTGATGTTGCTTGTTATTTCACATCTGATTTTCCGATTTAGAAATATTGGTTAGTATACTTAGATGCTGTTACGAAAATATTTAAAAATATTATTTAAATTATTTTACATTCCCAGTCAACATCACATTTTTATTTTATTTCATTATTTTTATTTATTTATTTCTTACAAATATTTTATTTAATGTTAATCAAGCTATGAATTTCAAATAATATGAAAGACTGACTGTAATAAATTTATTCACACTGAACCTAGTTTAGATAAAATATTTTGTTAAAAATTATTTATTGTTGATAAATTTTATATTTATTATGAAATGTTACAGTATTATATTTTTATTATGAAAAAAAGGAAATGTAATAGTTCAGTTTTGTATTGCAATTTGTGACAGTGCTCATAAGTTTTTTCTCATGTCTTACATAATTCAACTTATATCAAATTGTGCCTCCAGCTGATTGATCACAGTAAAGATCTTATTTTAAGTGGAATGAAATTTTAAAAAATTTGTTACATTGCATTTTTTTTTTTTCTTTGAGTGCTGTCACATTCTTCTAGACCAGTGGTTCCCAACAAACATATATCGCAGACCCCTTCATTCTACCAGTTTGTTTGTTTATTTATTTAACATCACTTTATGCTTCTATGGCTAATCGGACGATGCTACAGCGGGAGTCCTAAATTTTGCCTATCCAGGTTTTATTAGGATAGGGATCTTTAACGAGTACCTGACATTGCACAGGCTCGGGACCACCTTTTAACGTCCCCTCCAAAGGACTGCATAACTAAGGATTTTCTACTCCCATTATAAAATCCTAGGACCACCTGTGACCTTTGGCATAAGAGGCTGTTATGCTAACCACCCAACTACAAGTGATCCCTTGTACAAAAAAACATTCTACCAGTAAAATGACTAGGACCCCCTTCATTAAAAATCTATTATTATATATATAATTATATATATATATATATATAAATATATTGTATTGTGTGTGTGTGTGTGTATTTGAAAATCATTGTTATTTCCAAAAGGTACTTAGTTCATATTTAATTTCATCTAAAATTAAACTAAAACATATCTTCCCGTAATTCAATACAAAAATAAAATAAAAATCCCTGAATATTAAGTTAAATGGATATCCCATAGTACTTATTGTAAACCAACTTCTTACTTATAAGTAGTCATTTTTTATTGAAATAATGTACCGCAATTGAAATGAATTGTTGAGGAAAATCCAAAACATTATATGCCAGACGTAGCCTCTCTGAACCGACTACAACTTGGAAAACATTGTTCTCTGTGAATTTCTGAAATTTAGGTTTCAACTTACTTCTTGACTCTCAAGAACAACCTGAAATTTAATTTGTCTGTGAAATTAGTGAGTGATTATTTTTACAAGCGGAGGTTTCGCAAATATTTCTTATTAAGTTAATTTAATACAATTTTCCAATGACATCTGGCAGACCCCTTAGATATTGCCTGCGGAACCCTGTGGGTCCACAGCCCACTAGTTGGGAACAACTGTTCTAGACTAATGCTTAATTCTTGCATTTCTAATATAAGTAAGCATTTGTTGTATTAATTTTTATTAAATTATATAATTTTACCATTTATGTTCTTTTCATTTTTATCTTTATTCTCTTCGATAAGTTTTTTCAGATTATGTTAGTTAAAATTATTGTAAAAATTTGTTGTTGGTTTAATGCATGTTTATATATTGAAATTAGTAAGCTTTTATATCTATTTTTGTTGTTTAAATAGACTTTTATGCCAAATAAATAATAAAAAAACCTCTATTTACCTTAAACAGAATAATGTGTTTTTATATATTAGTGTTAAAAGTATATATTTATGAAAATATGGATTACTTCTAGTTTTGTCTTATGGCCCTCCATGCCTACTGTCATGGTACAATAATGTGTATTAGTTCACTAGGTAAGAAACTCTTATTGATATGTTTTTTAAAATTCATCTATACTGTATAGAAGAATTCAGTCAAAAGATAATAAGTTTTAAGTTTTTGTATCTTCTATTATTTAGTTCTTTCCAGTGGCTGATCCTAAAGGAGGTAAAATAGAAAAGTCCTCTAAAAAGTATACAGTAGAAAACAAATTATAATGACCAATATAAAACTCTAATACATATATTAAATAACTAGTGCCAGTATTGTAATAATTAAAAACAAATTAGTAACTTAAAAAGATAACATATTTGGCTTAGTTGGTAATGATCTTAAACCTCCTCAATTTGCCTTTTAGAGAAAATCTTCCTATAAAAAAAAAAAAAAATCTGCCACTGGCGATTATGGAATAATTTCACAATTATAGGGTATAAAAATGAAGAGAAAAAAAAAAAGAGAAAGTATTTGTAATCAAGGAAGTCTGAAGAGAAATATTGTAATAAATCTCATCTCTAACTCTCCTTGGAACAAAAATGTTCCAATATCCAGTGTGAGTCAAAGGTGATTCTTACGTTTTTGGTTGTGTTGTGGAGAATGAGGTACCGATTTAAGTAGGATTTGCGACATAGCGGTTCGGAACCAATGAGGATAGGTTAACTTTTTTTTTCATTCAGGTGCAATATGTTTCTTTAAATCTAGTGGCAAATTATATTACAATCATTCTGCTCATCGTTGGACTCCTGGAAGATCCTCATTAGAAGGAAAGGTAAATTTGTAGATCATCTACATAAAGATGTTATCTGGAGTAAAAGATAAATTATGTCAGATCATTAATATACATTGAAAAAAAATTAGTGAAAGGAAGGAGCCTCAATAGGTAATAAAGGAAGGATGATTGCTACTTTCTGTGAAGGACGACGGGATATAAAGGAATGGAACTATTGGATAAGAAAGTTTGGAAAGCAGTATCTCAAGAAGAACGTGATCAAGATTTAAAAAAAAATATTAATGCATTATATTTCTGGATAATTTTTAGTCAAAAGGGTTGAGTGGAATACTCATGGAACATCTTTATTCTATATGAAGACATGGCATTAATGATATTTACAATGTACTACAATAACAATTCTTGGTATGATATATATACATATGTCGAGGTATGGTTGTTATAATGGACAAGAAAGGATATCAGAAGGCCTTACAATTGCGTATTCATGCAAGGAAGAGAGTTAGATGGAGATGGTGCTTGCCTTGCTAGTAGCATGTACTGCAGCACCAGGTATGAGGTTACTCCGCCAGGTAGGGGGCGAACCTGCACCTACCATTTAATAGAGGAAACTGGTTAGGATGGTTTTCACCCTGCGTGGTAGTAGCAGGACAGTAGTGTTGGTTAAGTGAAAATTCACCCTGGGTGGTAGTAGCACGAAAGTAGTGTTAGTGAGGAAGAGAGATGGTACATGGAAGTAATAAAAAGAAGATAGATTACATAATGTTATAAAGGCAGAGTTAATCTGACCTAGGGAGATACCAGTTAGGTGATCTGAATGTTGGGGATGTTAGTTATCCATGTCGATAATTGACGGTGAGAGCTATGCTCCCAGACTAGTGTCTCGGCCCTAGGTCAAATTACCTTGAGTGGTTTATTTATTCTCATAAAACAGTTACATAGATAACAAGATTTACAATGGCATTAATTAGTAAGAATATACGATATTATTAAATTGTACGTCTTCAATTACTCGGCCGGTAATCCATATGGCCGCCGCTAGCGCTATCTGTGAGCAAGCGTGTGAAGCATCCGCCACACACACACACACATATATATATTTATATTTATATTATCACACAAGTACGGCCCACGAGCTAAATCCGGCCCGCTTATGTTTATTTGGTGGTATCGTAAAATTTACAATGTAAGTTCCTGTATTCCACGATGAAACACTGAATTATACTGACAAGACCTGCTTATGTTACGAAAGAGTTCACATGCTCCGCTTGAAAATAAGCATTATCGTCTGGTAGCCAAATGGTATACCCAATGAATTGATAATTTTTTCTGTAATTACTATGATATTTATTTGAAAAATATAGGTTTGTCATTAAAATAATATATAACTTAAAGTGTAAAACACGTATAATTTTAAAGGATATTTAATTAGTAAAATATTCTCAACATGATATAAACCTCTGACGCCTCGAGATGTTGTTTTATTATTTTTAGGAAATAAATTAAATGTTTTACTTCGTCATTTAAAAAAACTGTGAATAAACGTAATTATATAATATGGAGTTCGTTAAATAAAAAAGAAATAATGAGCCCCAATGAATTGAAACCTGTTAAAAATAAATTAAAGAACTAGTGATACTTTATGGCTCTTTTACGGAAATGTCCATGTTAGACCTTAAATCTTTTTATACGTCAATTTAATCTTTCTTATTTTATTTGTTGCTGTCAATGGTAGATGAAGTGATAACGTAGCCCACCGCCTAAAAAGTTAAGTGGCCGCTGATCTGACCTTTAAGACAAAGCCGCTTGAAATAATATCACTTTTAAAGGCATCTCAGTCTATGTTAACTAAAGGAGGGAGAGGAACAAATGGGTTGAAAATCATTAGGAAAAGAGAGCAAGTTGGTCGAAACATATTTATGGTAAGTAACAAGACACGAGGGAAAGGTTACCCGAGTGGGTTTGCGTGCGTTACTGTGAACGTTGCCCAGAAACTTGTTATAATAATAATAATTGCGAGTTCGCGTCTCGATGCCGAGAAGCTTTCAACTCTGCATTTATCCCCCGCCCTCATCCTCTGGCCCGAGAAATACCTGAATAGCCTTCAAAGACGAGGTAGAGGTGGGCAATAACAAAATAAAATATTTAAAAAAACATAACAATACACGAATCAAAAAAAGAATTTTTAAAAATAACCATACATTTTATAGTAAACTTTATTTTATTTGTTTATCTTTTATTTTCATTTTGTACTTTTATGAGAGGGATACTGACATCCTCCTCCTTGCCTACGTCCATTTAGTACCTCTGACGTCACTGTTTAATGTTGATGTTCCAAAAAACAAAAAAAAAAAAAAAAAAAATCAGAAACTGTTTTGGAACATATTGTCGATTCCTCTGATTTCCAACCTCGGAAGTAATACTGCCCAAATCCTCGTAAATGTCTTAACAGTAGGTGAAAAACATAACAAAGGAATAATTTATTTTTAGAAGGATAAAGACCCTAAATGAGAAAATCGTGGTGCTGTCGTCCTTCAAAAGTTGTCTCTCCTTGAACTATAATCTGTACATACCTCTTTGGAATAGCGGAAATTTACATGGGAGGTTTTAATAGAGTAAAATTATATTTCAAACCATTATCATTTCCCTCCGTTGTGTTGTATTGTGATATTTCTTTCTGTCCTTAGCAAATTTTATTTAGTTTTTGTAATTGTACTCTTATTAAGTAGAATTTATTAGAACTTTTCTTGTAATTTTGTTGATATTCAACCAGTTCAAGGTTGTTTTAGTTAGCTCTTTTTTTAACAATACGATTCTTTTTCTTAAATGTTGAAATTTATTTCCTTATTTATTTTGGTTTTTTGTCTTATAAATGTGTGCTAACTGTATCTGAGTTGTGTCTATTATAAATAGAGAGATTATAAAATAGCTTTAGGGGAATTTGGTCATTGCATGATTTAATTGCTTTTAGAATACCATTTTTTAGTAATACTTTTGCATAGAACTGGCTTCATTTTTAATGTTTGGATCATATTACTATAAGTTATTATGTTATGGAAACAATGTTACAGGCGTGCATTTAGCCAGAAGGAAAAGTTATCAACAAATTTTGTGTGATAGACCATTTATGAGTTTTATCACACATAAACCTACTGGTTCGATTCTCTTTATCTCAAGAATTCATCAGTTTAAATAGGTTAAAATCCATTATTTTATCTTAGTTCTTATTATTTATTTATTTTTTTTTTTACTTGAGCAGCATATTAATGAATAAAAGAAATGGACATACTTGTAATTTTAAGTATAACAATTTAAAAGTAAATTAAATTTTAATGTTTTTCTTATATTAAAGAAAAATTGTTATTTTCTTTAATAATTTATTACTGTGTCAATACCTCCTCATTATGGTATAATACTTAGATGTTTTATTGATGTGAATTCTATAATACAATGCATTTTGTGATTTAGTTAATACTTCCTAATTAGACAAAGTTTCACTTTATTTTTCTTAAGATTGTAAAGAATATGAAAATGTTCATTAAACTCAAATTTTACTCTGTCTCCAATGTTGTTTTCTTAGAAACCCGATGACTTGGCGAGCTATTTGTATCACTGTTTACTTTTAGTTTACTTACCCTACAAAATTGCATGTATTCTTCTATCTTTTGTTGCTTCTATTGTTTTTTGTATGCATGATGTTTATAAATAATTTAGTCTATGCACTTTGAAAAATTTCCTAGTGTCTATGTTGCAGGCTTGGTTGCTGTTGATAAAACAGGCTTTTTTCGTTTTGAACCACCTCCATTTTTTATATGTGACAGACCATTTTTGTCGATCGTAACTGATTCACCAACCAATGTTTTCTTGTTTTTATCTAGTGTTAAAGAAATTTAGACTAATCATTTTTTATTTTCATTTTTGCTATTAGTCTTGAAGTGAATTTTAATTTTACCTCATGTTTGCGTTATTTATGTTTTTGTCATGTTATATGTATTTGTTTTTGTCCATATCTTTGTTTAATTTTTAATAATATTTTAATGTAAATTCCTGATAATTTTCTGTATATAAAAGTGCACTTATAAATAAATATCTTTGTATGATTGTTAATTTTTAAATTGTTCATAAATGTTCAGCCTATTTCATAAACCTTTGCCAAACCATCCTGTGGTATAATTAATAATAGTAATAGCAACTGGGGATCAGAAAGAGGTATCATTGGTAAGAAGTTGTGTAATTCTGAAAATATGGTTATTTTATTTGAAAGAAGGGGTAGGGTGCTGATAATAATTTTCAAATGTTTCCAATATTTTTAAAATTCCTATATATATAGGAATATACATCAATATAATTCAATATATATATATATATATATATATATATATATATATATATATATTATATATATATATATTATATATATATCAATTTATATTAAATTAACCGAGTTTTAATTCCTTATATTTATTGCTCTATAATATTCTTCGTCCACTTTATTCATTACCATTTCAATCATCCATTTGATTTTAGTCTAATAATGACCTGAATGAGATCAAGTTGCTCATTTGATGTTTTTTTAGGGAGAGAGGGGGGGGGCTTGACATCAGGTAACACATTTTTGCGGAAATAAAAAAATCAATTAATTTACTTGAGAAAAATTATTTTTTATATATTATTTTCCACTATTAGGTACTTAAGTTGAAGTTTTTTATGTACTCTAAAAATCATAAATAAACAAATTTTTCAAACTTCTCTCTAATATTTAAGGAAAAAAAGTGCATAAAGCATGGACTGTTGTAATAAAATAGTATTACAGTCTTGCAATATTGTATATGTAACTGTGTATATAGTATTTTTTTATATTATTTATTTATAATTTTTTTTCTTATTTCCAAGAGCATGAAAGTTTGCTTGCTTTGACATTGTTCAGTGGAAGTGGTATTCCGTTTTGTATTCAAATCTCCTGGGTTGTTTCTGATATTTAAATTATTAGCTGGTTTCTTATTTTTCAAATCATAATTTTTATTTTGTTTTTATATTTAAGTACTTTCATTTAATAATTTTAGTTGGATATCAAATTTGTTCAACTTATAGATTTTTAGTAATGCTAATCAGATGATATGGTCAATTTCATAACATCTACAAAATTATAGATACTTTAGAGGAAGAACTGAAATATTGGCATTTAAGCCGCATCAGGCTATTTCAGTCAGAGTGAAATCTACATGGTATTAAAGCCCATCCAATTTCACATCGAAGTAATTTGTTTAATCAAAATCGTTTGAGCCGTTTTTGAGAAAATCGTAAATAGGTGCAAAATGCATGGTACAAAGTGGCTCTTCTGGTTAGCCGATTTTGATGAAAAAGTTGCTGTAACATCTCGAGCATATAGTTGTCTTAAATATAAAATTTCAGTTTCATAGGACTTTTTGTTTTCGCGTGGACTTACCACACAAACACACACAGATCTTTTTGCGGGACTTGGTCATTTGGACTCAGGGAACCCTAAAAAGAGTATTTCCGTTAAAAACTAATTCGAAAGTTATCACGGTCCCAATACTTTCCCTCACTATATATTCCATATAAGTAAAAAGGGCCTTGTTTATTTTTTTTTTCTTTTCTTTTGTTTTGCAGTTTTAAAATAAATATTTTAAGATAGTTAAAAAATGGGTAAAGGATTCTTCTCTTTTATTTGTTTAAAAATTTGGTCTATTAAAATTAATTTGGATTTTTTTAAACATGCTGATCCTAGTGGTTTATTATTTGTTTTTAATTTGCATCAGATTGTTACATGATTATATGTTTTCTAACCTGAATATTAATTAATCACAATTTTCTCTCTTATTTTATTAGGATTTTCTATATTTTTTTTTTAATTTTGCCCATGTTCTTAATTTTCTTGTTATGTATGTTTATAATGTCGATTAAAAAAGTAATTAAATTAGACCCAACCACATCACTTACTTTTTCTTTTAAAAAAGATGATTGATTCTTTTGTTACAGCTATCATCTTTGCAACTTATGCAGCCATGATTCCATACCGTACTCCTGAGTTTAAATGTGACAGACCATTTATTTCTTTGATTGTTAATAAGCTGAATAATAATATTATATTTATTGCCAGAGTCAAAAGCGTGAAATGATTAATAATATATACTTTATTTTATCTCAAAGAAATTCTAATCACTGTTTCTATTTGTTACTTACTATCCACTGTTACTATTTCTTGCTTACTATACTTTGTTATTTACTATCCAAAGTTTAATGATTGTTTTTTCTTAATTATAAATAAAAATATTTAAAAAAAGTTCAGGAAAATCTTTTCCAGTATTTTCTTTTTCTCTCTCTAAACAGTTAATGCCAAACATAATTATTATAAGAATACTCAGGTAAGTTGCATGAATGTTATTGTTATTAAATTTGTTTGTGACCTTCATCCCTAGGTTAGAAGAAGAACATTTAAAATATGCCAAGCCTTCATACATCATATTAAAACTCATTAAATTTTACATCCATATAACGAGTTTAATAGTATCTGAGGCATATACCCTTCTAAAATATGAAATTTCGAATTTATACAACCCATCCTTTTTGAGCCAGAGTTAGCACAGACCTTTTTGCGGAACTTGGTCATTTTCATTTAGGGGACCACCAGGGCATTTCCGGTTGAGAACTCGAATACTCTAATTTTCACAATTGCAATATTTTACCTTACTGTATATTTCATATATTAGTCAGTGAAAGTAATATCTACAGAGCCATTTGTCAAGTATGAAATGTATTTAACTAAAAATAATTAATGGCTTTCTTTTCCTCTTTCATTGGAAGGTAATTGAAAATATGGTAGCATTTTAGATATTTAGGGTCAATTTATGATTCTGTATATGGGTACATCACCACAATCATGTAACTGTGCACCACTATGACTATGTGTACGTACTCAAAACTATTATATCCCTCCCAAATTATATTCACTTTATTTTTATCAACACTATATTTGTCTAATTCTAAGGTAATATAAAATATTAGAATCATTTATAGTAGGGGAAAGTATTGTGATCGTGAAAATTTTTGAATTCCAGTTTTCAATGGAAATACACGTTTTAGGGTCCCCTGGTCCAAATAACCAAGTCCCGCAAAAAGGTGAGTGTGTGTGTGTGGTAACTCCCGGGCAGAAACGGGAAGTCCTATGAAACTGAAATTTTATATTTAAGATAACTATACGACCGAGATGCTACAAAAAGTTTTTCATCGAATTCGGCTAACCAGAAGAGCCACTTTATACCATGCACATTGCACCTTTTTATGATTTTATCAAAAACGGTTCCGACGATTTTGATTAAACTCATTATATCGATGTATAATGTAATGGGCTTTAATATTATGCAGGTTTCATTCTGATTAAAATGGTTTGACAGGGCTTAAATGCTGGTATTTTAAAGTACCTTTAATTTTGTTGATTCTATAAAAATAACTATATTATCTTGTTACCACTGATGAAAAACAGGTTAAAATATAAATTGAATGAATTCGATACCCAAATAAGAAGAAAGCAGAAAAAAATATTTTTTTTATGCAATTTTTTGTTTTTGTACATAAGATCAGTAATATACATGTATGATATACCGTTGGAAAGCTAAATATTTTTGAAAAAATATTATCTCACACACAAGGTTTTAAAAGTTAATAGAGAGTGATGAAATGAAGATAAAACTAACTGATTATTTTAGATAATAATATAATAGATTTTTTAATAAAACACACATTTCTATATAAATTCAATTAAATTAATTGTTTAATAGTTTCACGTATTTTTATCTCTAACTGTATTTGAAAATTCTTTCATTGATTTTAAAAATGGAAGTAAGTGAAAGTCGTGTGTTGCCCGCACCAGATTTTTAATTTATGATTTCAATGTGGGGAGGAGGGCCTGAGTAACTGCATTTAATTTGTGTTCACACAAAGATTAGAAGCATGCTGTATTTTGTAGCTAGCTGGTTACACATACATTAGAGGTCACCTTTAGTTTGTTAGATTGACATAGTATTAGTTGACTTATTATTCTGTTTTTTTTTTTTTTTTTGGTAAATTTATTTTTAAATAATATTCCCCCATATTTAAACTACCAATTTTCCTAAAATTGGGATTAAACTTTGAATGTAAAATAGCTGAAATATCTCGGGAAAGATTTTGATTTTGTAAGTTACGTTATTGAATTCCCTTTCAAATAAAGCTTTAAATTTGATATTTAGAAAATCAGCCGAGTCTATAATAAACAATTTATTAATTAGTTGCATGCATATACCAATTGTACTTCGGTTGAAGGTTCGGGTGAAGATAAAAAAATTAAGAAACATGTAAAACTATTTGTTGCCAAACTTGTGGGTCATCATCAGGAGTTTCAGGCAAGAGTTGAGAACAAAACACAAGTCGCCAAGCAAATAGTTTTCACTTTTTTTTTTTTTTTTTTTTTTTTTTTTTTTTTTTTTTTTTTTTTTTTTATCACCATCCGAGCCATCTCGCCCTGCATATTCATTTCACGGTCAACTATTTAATATTCAATATGTTGCGTTTGTTATAGTCATACTCTTCGAAACTGCTTCTTTTATGGAACCACCACCAACACCTGAGTTCTTATGTGACAGGCCATTCCTTTCTGTTATTATCCATAAACCTTCAGGAACTAAATTATTTTTCTCTAGACTTACAAAAATCAAATAATTTTTCACTTAATATTTTTATTATCTGATTTATATCTTTTTTATTTGTAAGTAAATATTTTAGTTTGTAAATATGTTTTTGTGTATGTAAAATCATGAATTGCTACTTTTAGTTGGATTGTAAAGAGAATGCGATTAATTTGGTCTTATTTTTGCTAATTTATTTAACATTTAAAATCCCATATTAGCAGGAACACTTGTAAAAGTAGTTTTTACTGAACTCTGTTGGCAGGGCAGGAACTGGAATTTTTGTGTGGGAAAATAAAATTGATTGCTCTGATCCTTTTTTCATCCACCTTCTAACGAAATTTCATTTACATTTCTCAGTTTAGATATGATAGTAGATACATTTTTTTTTTTTTAATTATATTTCACTTAGTTTGCCACCTTCTAAATTCTTCTTTCGTCTGGGGCTAGGATTCTTTTTATAGAGGGGCGTAGTCTAGTGGATACAGCACTAGTCTACTGTTCTTCGGGTACTGGGTTCGAATCCCGCTGTGGCAGAATATTATTTATTCTATTATTTCGACCGGGGGGGGGGGGGGGGTGACTCTAGGGTATGGAGACCCTCCTGGGGTAGAACCAGCCTCTGTAAAGTGGCACCCTAAAAATGGGGGAAAAACCTAGTGGCTGAGTTTGATCTCGGTCTAACTACCTCATTGCACGGCTGTTGGCCTTGAAACAGTACGAATCTCTACATGTGCTGAGCCCAAGATCCTTCATGGGTTGTAGAGTTACAGGTTTATTATTCCTATTTTTTCCAAGGAACCATTTTAATACTCAAATTTATATTACATTCAGATTTATCACAAACTAATACCATGTTTTCTAAATTTCATTTAATCAATACTCAATTGAATCGTCCATTTTTAAGTTTTTTAAAAACCAAATAACCGTTCTCTTTATCTCCATGAGTCAATCCTTTTTTACTATGTACCATAAAAATATTATTTATGTATTCTAGTGGTTGTTGTTTAGTTTTGAGCTCTTTTCTTTTTTTTTTTTGTTATCCCATTTAGTGTATTTATGTTTGTGCTGCTATGTACTACTTATCTATACTCTTTTATTCTGTAAAAAAGATATATGAATGCAGTTCAGTAACAGTTCATGAAAAATGATTATCCCCCTCATCTTTTACTGAATTTGAAGTTTTACATTATTAGCGTTCATAGTTGATAGGCTGTTGAGTTTCCTCAAGTTAGATAGAGAGGATGTTTTGAAATAAATCGATAAGTTAATGCAAGATCTTAAAATCGAAAATATTTTCTGAAGAAGGTCCTTCGATAACTATAATCATGATCTGACTCGATTTTGTACGCAAATTATAAAAATACTTGTTACATCTAGAGAAATGTTAATTTAATCCCACACGGACTGCAATTATTTAAGAATAAATCAAGTTTATTCGCGTTTGTTTAAATTTTTTTGTTTATATGTTTATTTATTTAGCGTCACTTTATGCTACTGTGACTAATCGGACAATTGGGGGTCCTAAATTTTGCCTATCCAGGTTTTATTAGGATAGTGATCTTTAACGAGTACTTGACATCGCACAGGCTCGGGACCTTTTAACGTCCTTTCCGAAGGACGGCATAACTAAGGATTTTTTACTCTCATTAAAAATTCTAGAACCCCCTGCGGGTTTAAAACCGTGACCTTTGGCATAGGAGGCTGTTATGCTAGCCACCCTGCTACAGGTGATATCATTTAAATTTGTTTTCAGCTTCCTTATCTCAATACTATTTGATAGATAATTTTTTTTAAATGTAATTCTTTCAAGCATGAATGTAAGCAAAAAAATCATTCAATGCACTTTTGAAAATGATCCAATGTATATATTGCATGATTGATTATTATTTGAAAAAAAGCATTTTTCAAATCTCAAACCTCCTTAACTTTTTAATATATTTATCGCATCCTATTCATTTAACTAATTTTATCAAGTTTAAAAGAAATATATACCTTTCTCCATTAATTATCATGAGACGAATTATCTAATTTTATTGCTTAATAATGTCAATGAATATTTATGATCTTCCAAATTGGTGAACTGTGAAAATTTTATATTTCATTTAAACTTTAACCTAATTTTTTCAACTCTTGTGTCTTATTAGCAAATTGCGGCATGATTTATGTTGTATGTATTTGTTTTAATCATAACCTTTCGTTTGAAAAACTCTTGGCACTTATTTTTTGTTCTTTGAATATATGAGCTACAGCTCGTATGGTTTGGGTTCCTTTTGTATTGAGGTGGTTTGAAAAGTTTCTTTGACAATATTTTAACTACACTGGTATTTTATTTAATATATATTTCCGAGGATAAAAAAAAACATATATAGTTAATGTAAAAATGTTGCATTTGTTATAGCTGGTCTCTTCCAACTTACCTCCTTAGTGGAACCATCACCAATATCCGAGTTCTTATGTGACAGGCCATTTATTTCTGTTATGTTCGATAAACCTTCAGGAACTAGCTTATTCTTCGCTAGACTTGCTGAAATCAAATAATTTTTCACTTTATATCGTCTCATGTATAAAGAGTTTTTCATAAGACCTTTTTATTGTGTAATTAAAATACTCGCACATATATGTTATTTAGTGTTTCGCTTCTTTTAGTTGGATCATAAAGAGAATGTGATGCTGCCATTTTAAAATTTATTAATCTAATTTTATTTTCCTAACAAACATTTTCACGTTTTATTATTTTTTTTTCATTCGTTTAATATTTTCTAAGAGTTTGATTTCATTTTATAGATGGATATGAATACAAAAGGAAATAATCATTTATGAATTTATCAAAAAAATAAATAAGCGTTCTCTTTATATCCATAATTTATTTATTTGTTTTAATTTTTTTGAGCTGTTTTTGTATTAGAGCCTTACCTTCTTTGTGCATCCATCACTGCTTTGAATGAATGAGAATTTATATTGTTTGTGTGTATGTTTGTATAGAACAAAAATATTTATTTATTCTAATTATATTTCTTTTTTTATTTTTTTATGTTGCTTTTGTTATTTTAATTTTTCATTAATTTTAGTATGTGTAATTACAAATATATAATACTTAATATGTTTGTGCTTACTGATTCTGTTAAAAATATATGAATGTAGTATTACAATTTATTAAAAATGCTCCTTTTTGTCGTAAACCAGATATTTGCGTCTTCATCTAAAGTATTTTAAAATTGAAATCATGAAATGTTCTCTCAGATTTTCCTCAATGTTTCCTTTTTTTTTTTTTTATAAATAATTATTATCTCTATGTTTTGTTGATAATGATTATTCAGTATGTATGAGTGATTAAAATATTTTACATTTCATCGAAATTTGGAGCTTTTAATTTGAATAGTTATACTATGGGTAATCACATTAAGCTTTGTTTTACTAAACCTGTTTGTTTTTTATGGATATAATTTTATAACCTTGAATAATAACACAAAATGACTGAAAGGAGAATGTTATTACCTTTAATCTGTGTCAGTAACTAAAAATGTATTTTTTTTTTTTTTTTTTTTTTCTCAGCTATATTTCCATTAAAATGTCGTTGCTTACTCACAATTTTTCATTTTATATGTAATGCTTTTAACAAGTGCCTATTTTGTTTGTTTATTACCATAAAGTTTATAACTAATATCTACTCCTCAAATACCCTATCAGGAGGGACCTCCTAGTATCCATAATCTTAAGCTGTGTTATGATAGTTATTAATTTTCGTTTTAAATAGAAGGTAGGTACTCATGTTTAATGTTAGTCGTAAATCAGAAGACAGTAAGAAGTAAAAACTCAGATGTAGTCACAGTGTAACAGGTTAGTGTAATTTTGTATTATCTATTAAATTAGTTCTTAGTACTCAACATTCATTAATTCGTTAATTCGGAATTCACCAAACATTTACGGAAAATATGAAAACGGCATAGAGAAAGAGACATTGAAATCGTTGAGGTAAAAATCCACTCAATCGATATCAAAATATTATCTTTAAAAAAAAAAAAAAAAAAAACATTACTGAATTATTCTTTTTTTTTTTCTCTATTGGAACTGTCAGAAAAATAATTTAAACTTCAGATCATTTTATGGTCGCACTGAACGGTTTCAACTCATTATTGCTTAATCTTTAGCTATAGCTAGCACTTCCTAAACATTATTGAATGATCGCAAAAAATGGATGGTTTTTCAATACAAAATTACTTGCCTCTCGTCTTTTGTCAGAAAACATATAAGTTTCTTTTAAACGATTCTTTATTTTCTATTGTACGGGAGGACCTATTAATGGACGAAATCCTAAACATTTAATTAATGCTAAACTGATTGGTGGTTTTCGTCAAAAGTATTAACTCTGTTCTTAAAACCTTGGGCTGTGACGGTAATATTATCAAAAAGTAGTTATAAAAATAATTTTGTATATTATTGTCTAGTGTTTTTCTCACGTCTCCCCGTAGAACGATCCTGATTATACAGGGTGAGTCATATTGAAGTTTCCGATTTCAAAGAGGTGCATAATAAAAACAAAGCAAGATGCAAGTTTCAAGTTATTTTATAACTTGAAAGAAAGCAGTTTTTTTTATTATGATTTGAAAATATCTTTTAAATTTTTACCTCCATTGTCCAAACACTGACGGAGCCTTTCTTGGAGGTTGCCCATGCCCTGGTGAATCATATTCAGAGGAATAGCATTGATTTCTTCAGTGATGGCAACCTTCAGTTCATTAATAGTTCGGGGATGATGCTTGTACACCTTTTTCTTGAGGTAACCCAAAGAAGAAAATCACATAGGGTTAAATCAGGCAATCTGGGGGCCACCCAATGTTTCCTCGCAAAGGCATAAGACGGTCGGAAAACATTTGCCTTAGAAGTTCCATTGAACGACAAGATGTATAGGCTGTAGAGCCCCAAAGCTCAACTCCGTAAGTTCATATAGGCCTTATGTTAGTCACGAAGAGGAGTCTTTTGTAGTTGAGTAGAAGGTTAGAGCGTTTGTCAAGTAAGTGTTGAAGTATTCGAAAGCGGTGAGCAGTTTCTTGTCGTATCAGTCTAGTGAGACGCTTGTCAAGCAGGAGATCTAGAACGCGGATCTGTTCGACATTTGGAATATTATTAAATGATACTACAAGACAGGATGATGGTGAATGGATTAAAAGAAAAAAATATTTTACAGGATATATATTACATGCAAAAAATGTGGTTTGCAACAGCATAGGAAATAGTTTCAGGAGAGAGAATGTATTCATATATTTTTTATAAAAGAAATGGATAGCCGATTTAGACTAAATTTTTATTGTGTATTCTTCATTCAAAAATATTAGAAGCATTTACTGCAATTCTAATAGTTTTCAGGAACTGAGAAACATGAAAAAAATTAAATTATTTTATTTCATCAAGGTGCCTCATAAGATCTTTCCTCAATGAATATTTTACAAATAAGTCTCGATAATTTTGATGGCATAATGTTAATATATAGATTGACAAACTTATCATCAGGAATTGTGGTGTGGTCTCCATGCTGTCTCTTTTGTTATCTAACAACTTATTTTTCAAAAGGCAGAATTTTTTCTTTGCATTTATAATTTTGATCATTCTAGATAATTCTTTCATAATAATACTTATTATCTATAATCAATTACAAATTTTTCCATTTCTTGTAGTTATTGAATTAGATTTTGCTTCAGCTTGGATTGAACCAGGTCCTGTTTTTGAATCCCATATTATTTCTGTTATTCTCCATAAGCCTTCAGGAACTTTCCTATTTTTCTCAAGACTTACTAAAATCAAATAGTTTATCGTGGCAAACATGTTTGTATGTCAGTTTTTAGCCTGTTTTTCTGTTAAGTGTATACACTTATAATATAAATATAATCCTCAAGTTGGATCTTGAAAAAAGATTGAAAGCTTTTATTTCTATTTATTATTTTCATTTTGCTACTATATGCACTTTTATTCTGTAAGAAATATGTGTTTGTGATTAACTTACAATCCAGCTTTTTTTGTGCATTATTCGAGACTTTAAATACATGTTGATATTAATTTTGCCTGTGCTTTAGCCATACCTTGCTATTTGTATTATAATGGCTGTGCTATGTTTTGTGCCTTTGTAAAATGTAGTAAATGTAAAAGAGTTGGTCAAGTTGCATGTTCAGGTAAATATATATTACATTTTTACATAAGCTCACTTCTTTTATTAAAAAATATATGAATGAATTCTCTCCCATGAAACTATTTCCTATGCTGTTGCAAACCACATTTTTTGCATATAATATATATCCTGTAAAATAATTTTTTCTTCAACTTGAAATCTTAAAGTATTCCTATTTTGATGAATGGTCTTTTAATCCATTCATTATTTTTAGGATTATAAAAAAATGATTATTGTTAAGTGGTAATACACTTGCAGTGATGGACACATATGAAAAAAGAGAAGATACAGACAATGTATCACCAATTTAGACATTTTTTATTATTTATTGTGTATTCTGCATTAAAAAAACGTTGGAAACATTTACCACCATTCTGATAGCTTCCAGGAACGGAGAAACAGAGAAAAAAATACCGAAATTACTTAATTTAAATAGGGTGTCTAAAAATTTGTTTCAAATATGAATATTTTACAAATAAATCTCAATAATTTAGATGGCATAGTGTGATTTCCTGGGTGATAAAAGAAGTTAATTGAGTAGAATTGTTACTGTATAGCCCATTAAATAAAACTTAAAAGACAAATGTTGTCTGATTCATAAACTTATCATCAGGAATTGTGGTATGATCTCCAAGCAGTCTGTATCACTTCACTGAAAACATAAACTAAGTAAACATACAACATACAAAAACATACACAGTCTGTCACGCAAGGAAAAAAAAAATCAGCTGTTTCATATCTATCTTAATTACTTCGGTGGTGCATGATGTTATTGGCTGCAATCTCAAAACTTTACTGGTCTGGAGTATTGGCACATTGTTGGATTATGCTGCTAAGGTTTATTATCCTTATATTTCATAGTTTTATGTTGCAACTGCTGTTTTGAGAAATTAACCAAAGGGCTATTATATTTTCATTTTACTTTTTTAAATGTAAATTTGTTTGTTATAATACATATTTAGATTACTGTGTATCCTGCTTTTGTTATCTAACAACTAATTTTTAAAATGACAGAAATGTTTTCTTGCATGTATAATTTTGATCCTTCCAAATTATTTTTTGATGAAAATGAGTATTATCCACAAACAATTACAGTATGTTGCATTTGTTGTAGTTATTGGACTCGTTGGAGCCTCACTCTGGGTTGAACCTGATCCAATACCTGAGTTTGTTTGCAATAGACCATTTATTTCTGTTATTCTTCATAAGCCTTCAGGAACTCTCTTATTTTTCTCAAGACTTATTAAAATCAAATAGGATTGTATTTGATGATTGATGTATGGCTTTTTTGTTTGGCTAATATGGTTGTATGTCAGTTTGTGAAAAATTCTTACATTTATAATATATTTAATCTTTTAGTCGGATCTTTAAAAAATGTGACTTGCATTTTTATTGTATTTTACTCTTTTAACCTGTAAGAGATATGTGTTTGTAATTAACTCGCAAATCAGCTTTTTTTTTTTATTTGAGGCTTTAAATACAGATTGATATTAATTTTGTCTATACTTTACTCATACCTATTTGAATCCTAATGACAGTGCTTTGTTTTTGTGTGGTATGTAAATGTAATATATTGTGTTGGTCAGGTTATATATTTACTTAAGCTCACTATTTTTATGGAAAATATATGAATAAATTCTATTCTATGAGACCCATGCTGTTGCAAAAGTTGTGTTCCCTAAACTAAAGTGTTTTCAAGTTGGAGTATTGAAACATTCCTCTTTTATTGAATTGGTTTTTGATCCAGTTAGAATTCCTATGCCATCTTAGATGAATGATTATTGATTGGTGGTAATACACTTGTAATTCAAAGGAGAATATATAGGCTAATGGATCAATGATTTTTGGACTAATTTTTTTTTTTGCTGAGTCAGCAAGTTAAAGATATAAATATATATATATATATATATATATATATATATATATATATATATATATATATATATATATTGTTATAATATTTTATTTTTAAAATTAAAAATGAATAATGCGTCCCAATTCGGGCGCCAAATGTTATAATATTTTATTTTTTAAAAGAAATAATATTTAATTTTTAAATGAAAAATTAATGGTAATTTTAGGGTTTCCAAATTAATAATTCTGAGTCTTGGCTAAGGTTAGAAACAAACTTATATTCTTTAAGAAATATACTACTATAAAAAAACATAACTTAAATTAAAAATTTCTACAGTTAAAAGTTGAATACATAAAAATTTAGTAATTATCTGATTAAGCCATCTTCAGTTGATTTTCCATTCTTTTTTTTTTTTTTTTTTTCAAATGATTTCTTCATAATTCCATGATTTGAACGTATTATTAATGCATTAATGATAGTTTGAACTCAAAATGATTTGATGGTTATTGGCATAATCCAATCAGTGTCTTTAGCGTCTAGCTTCGTTCACGGTTTGCAATAGAAGAGCACACGGTAACTAGAACAATATGGTAGGGCTCACGCGCATCTGCCTGTGAGGCCGTGACATCATCTGCACCAAGCCGCTCTACCATCCTATCGGGATTTCAATATCTTAAAGCCCCTTTACTAGTAGTATAGAACTCAAATTGCCTTCATAGTGTAATTTTATATCAAAACTGTATTTTAAAACGATTTAGTGTTTTATTAATGGAAAAACACTTAAAATATATATATATATTAAAAAAATGTTAAAACAGTTTTATAAGCCTATCTAAACACATATTGAAAAACTTCTTACAACTTACAAGTCAACATAATATATATTTAAGTTAATCATTTAGAAATGTTAGGATACTAAAACGTTTAATAAGTAGTACCTTATGTTTGACCTAAACCGTCACATAAATTATTTATTTTGTTCATCTTTGATTTTTTTCGTGCGGTGTCAGAAGTTTTATCTTTCTTCATCGCTCTTTAAGGTTCTTCCTTCTTATTAAGTACTTTCGATCCTTATAAATGATCGAGTTCTAACATATGTTGTATTAGCATTTTACTTTTAAAAGTTGTTGCTGTTGACTTTTAGAAAATAGCTATTTATATTTAATCAAATCATGTTTTAATTTAGTTATTACCTGTTTGGAGCACTTTAGTTCATGTATTAATGAAATTAATTTTCTTTTAGTTCATTATTTTCGTCGTTAATCATGATAAAAATAAATTTTGATCTTTATTAGAATCGAGTCGTATTTCAAAGGATACCTAAAGAACGTGTCTCGAGGATGCCAATTGATGCGAAGATCCGCAATGGAGATTACAATGAAAAGAGGAATAAGAAAGAGCCGACGCGGTGGGCAGAGATGCTCGTCGATAATGGGCGATCTACTGTCGTGATACAGAACTGGTTAGGGATAGAGAGAATTAATCCGACCAAGGTCATGCATGATTGGCTTCTAGTGCAAGGAGTGGGATTGAGCATAAGGAAAAAAAAAACCTGGTGCTAACAACTTTGCAACACACGACTTTCACTTACCTCGACTGTTAAAATCAATTTAAAAACTATTAAATTTGAAAAATATTTTAAGTTGATTTCAATAAAACGTGTATTCATTTTCGTTGAAAACATGTAATTTAGATTAAATAAAAACTTTATTAAATTGTTTATCAGTAATAAGTTTATTCCCTATTCTTCATGTTAAATTAACTTTTACAACTTTTTGTATCTGATAATATTTTTTCTAAAATCTTTCTCTTTCCAACAGTATATTATATTCCTATTTAACAGTTCTTATTATAAAAAATCCAAAAATGTCATTAAAAAATAGTTTTGATCTTTTATCCTTTAGTT
Organism: Piezodorus guildinii; assembly: GCA_023052935.1. Lineage (NCBI taxonomy): Eukaryota > Metazoa > Arthropoda > Insecta > Hemiptera > Pentatomidae > Piezodorus > Piezodorus guildinii. The sequence continues at coordinate 154,653,237 of CM041293.1, read as the reverse complement.
GGTCATCAAACTCGTCCAACTTGTATATTTAGCCGCCCTTAATCAATTTCATTAAGATGTTATGGGTGACATTTTGGAATGAATTAAAAGGTACTTTAAAGAAAGAAAATTTAAAATATTGGCATTTATACCCTGTCAGACTATTCAATCAGAATGGAACCTAGATAATATTAAAGCCCATTAGATTTTACATCAATAAAGCGAGTTTAATCAAAATCATTAGAGTCGTTTTTGAGAAAATCCTAAAGAAGTATAAAAAGCATGGTATAAAGTGAATCTTCTGTTTAGCCGATTTTGATAAAAATGTTGCTGTAACATCTCGGGTGTATAGCTTGAAATATAAAATATGAGTTCCGTACGACTTTTCGTTTTTGCGCTAGACTTACCACACACACCTTTATGCGGGACTCGGTCATTTAGACTCAGAGGACTCAAAAACGTGTATTTTCGTTGAAAACTGGAATTCGAAAATTTTCACGATCGCAATAATTTCCCTTACTATATATTTTATAAGTGGTGTAATAAGATAACTCCTTGCTTGTATGGTTCGAATTCACCGTATTTATAGTCCAGCAGCCAGTGGCGTAGTTGGGTCAATCGTCGAACATACACCTGGAAATAATTTTAAATAATAGTTAGCGCCTAAACACAGAACCCCGCGTCATGCTCTATAGTAGTGGTTTCCAAAAAAAAGTTTTCTCGGACCTCTTCATTCAATCCTTTCATTGTCATTGACCTCCTAAATCCTTAATATTATATATAGATTTAGATCTTGCGTCTAATATAAAATACGGCTACACCGTATCCCGTACCTTTCGTGGGAAAGACCTCTGCTGCCATAACTCTTGTAAGCAAGAGATGACCGAGTAGAGGAAAAGGAAATAAGGAAAAAAGAACTATTCTCTAAGAGTTTACTTAAATCTACAAAGCATTGGATTTCTTAAATTCTAAAAATAAGATAAGTGCTTATTCATCAAACACAAATAAAAAAAGCAAATATTGTTCATTATATTCTCTGATACATTTGTCCTTTAAGTTCATTATTTTTGAAATATTAGAAAATGATGAATTTCTAGTTTGTGATTCAGAAGTAGAGACTTGTCAGTGATTAAAAGCAATTATATTGCTTAGAATGCTAAATTGGGTCTGTGTAATGCATGTCTGATTCTTATTAAAAGCCAAAGTTTTACAAATTACAAAAAGTTAAGGCAATTGAACCTTTAACTGGTGAGGTGAAATTTATAGTCAATATTGGTGAGGTGGGGTCTGAGAGACCCCAGACATCTTTTTTTTTTTTTTTTTTTTTTTTTTTTTTTTTTTTTTTTTTTTAATCCTGAAACATCTAGAATTGTTTATTCTTGTAAAATACTTTAGTTTAACCTATTCTTAATAGGTACCATACGAAAGGTTGCTATTGATATAATACAATACATTTTATTAATACTTTTTCCTTTTTTTTAACGTTATATTCTAAGCAATGAAAACATTTGTAAAATATCATATAAACAAGTCCTTATCTTAAAGTTTATTAAATTTAAAGAACGGAAAATGATTAAAAAAAATGAAACTTTTGTATTGTAAAGAAAGTATGCACAGCTAAAATTAGGCTCAGATTTTGCAATAGGAAACCGAACATTGCCCACAAATATTTTATTCACATTTAATACAAACTATTGATGACCTATTCTTGTTTCTTGGACAAAAATGGCATATCCTTTTCTTCGGAAGGGTCTCCTGGCTATATATTAGATTCTTCTGTTTTTTCCCCCTAATAATGATTGACCTTTAACCGAAGCTCCCGGGGAAGTCTGGGATTTTTTGACCGTCTGGTCATGTGATCCTGTAATAATGATGACCCCAGCTTCTTAATAACATTTTTAAAAACACGATCACGATACATTTCTTTCAACGAATTGAAAAAACACACTTTCAATAAATCCGAACACTAATGGTGAGGTGGGATCTGTTGGAACCCAATAACACTGTCTTAAAGCAATGCCGGATAAAACTGACTCAAAAAGGATGCTGTATTACAATCATGTCGAGACAGGAAATGTCAGGTTTTCACAAGCCGATCGGATCGGGAGAATGGGATTCACAAAATTTTAAAGATGCTGTCCTTTGGGTCCTGTAGACCCCACCTCACCAGTTAAAGATTAAAATTATTCCATATTGACATCTCGCTGACCCCCTGATCATCGTTTGCGGACCACTAGTTGGGAACAACTGTTCTGTAGCAATGGTTCCTGACAAAATATTTTCATATTCAATTTCACTCCACAGCATTCTGAAACATTTTCTTCCATCACGTAAAAAAATCAAATCTTTATTTTAGTGCAAAAATAATCAAGTAAATTGCTTTTAAAAAAATACTGAATATTTTCTAAAATTAAATAGTAACTATTCTAAATCATTGTATTAATTTTAAAGCGCATACGACTAAATAAAACATTTGTTTGAAGTAAGCCACTGAAAGTAAGCTTATAGGCCTATAGTTTTCACAATCTGTTGAGCTACCCATGTTATGAAAAGGGACAATTAAGCTGAACTCATAATCCCTTGGGACTATTTTTGTATACCATAATTTTTGGAGGAATTGTAGAAGAAATTTAACTAATCCCGGTCCTCCATATTTTATTAATTCGGGGGCTACGCCATCCCTTCCCGCTGCTTTGCCTATTTTGAAGATAAAAAGTTTAAGTTACTTAATTTTATCAGGTTGTCTCATAAGATCTTTCCTCAATGAATATTTTACAAATAAGTTTCAAATATTTAAAAAATAGAGCATAATGCGACTTCCTGGGTGATGGGAGTAGGTTATTGAGTAATAGTTAGTACAAATATTGCTCAGTAAATTAAACATAAACAACAAATATCTTGTAAGGATTTTACATAAAAAATATTTATTATTATATTACATTTTTTGTTATTATTATTAGTTATTTTAGCCGTTGGGCGATCCTAGGGCACGGCGACCTTGATTAGGCACACCTAGCCTCTATGAAGTGGGTACCCAAAAATTGGAAAGGGGGGAGTATGGCTAATCACCTTCTTACCTCCCGTTGGCAGTGAATGCTATACCATTCATGGTTTTGTAGATGAACAGGGTTTATCATGTTGTTTCTGTTTCTCCGATGTTAAGACAATGTAATATAAGGGGGTTGGGTATTGTCTAAATCAGTGGGCGATTGTACTCAAAGGGCGCGTTCATACTGCACGCGTTTTGGGGGCTGAAGTGGTGGCGGTCCGCAGAATTAAATAGGACCCGCTACCCCTATATCTTAAACGCGCCCTAAGCGTATTGGTGGCTGAAATGACTAGTGGGCTTATAGAATTTCTATAATTCAGTTTCCTTCTAGAAACCTGCTTACCATTTCAGCCTCCAAAACGCGTCTTCATCAAAGGTAATCACTCTTGTGATTATATATTGCTGATTTTATACTCGGTATAAAATTATTATCAAAAAGTGGATGGATTGTATATACTATGCCAACTTTTTGAATTTCTTGTGGTCATTAAAATTATTTATTTCTCTTTTGAAAGTGGGAACCTTCCATATTTTGCCCAGATTTACTTATGTATATCTTAAGTCATGGTATTTTACAATATACATATATAATTTAAATATTATAATTATTATAAAATTACTTTCTTTGTTTTTAATATGTCCATTGAAGCCCTTATTTTTTGGTTGGTTGTATTTTTTTTTTTTTTTTTTTTTTTTTTTTATAATGATAATCGATCCGCTACCTAGGACTCCATCTTGACAAACGTCTAACATAAAATCCTCACACAAGACTGAAAAGACAAGAAACTGCTCGCAGATACCGATTGTTACAACACTTACTTGACAAACGTTCAAAACTTCCCATCTACTATAAAAAACTAATTTATATTTAGTAGACCTATTTTGACATATAGTATTGAGATATGGGGATGCACCAAGCCATCGAAATCCTCCCTCATCCAATCCTTGCGATCCAAAATCCTCCGAAAGATGCTAAATGCTCCTTATTTTGTCACTAATAAAACTATCCATAAAGACCTGAATATTCCGTTAGTTGCAGACTTAGCCAGAACTAGATATACCTCCTTTAATTCCAAACTACCAGCCCACTCAGACCCGCTTGTACATATCCTCTCTTCTCCATATATTCCTGATAATCCTCGGAGGGGCCTGAAAAGACGTTGGCCTCGAGACCTGCTAATGACATAAACATTGAAGTGCTACCGCTGGGTAGCTTCTTCACAAGAGTTTATCAAGCCAATTGCTACTTTTTTCACATTTACTTGTATTTTTTTCCTATACAGTTGTAAATATCAATTAATAGATAAAAAATTATGATAATCATGACTAGATATTTATATATAAATTTATATAGTTGCATGTATTATAATTGATGACCTCAATAATGAATAGGAACCTATTTAACTGTTAGAAACAAAATTATAGTCACTTCTAATTAGTGTTGCTCTTTAATGTAGGTATGCATTAACATTAGCGCTTTGATTTCTTTCTTTATATTTTATTTTCGAATTATACTTATGCTTGCGTTTCCTAACGACTTCTTTTTTTCAAAAGGATTATTTTCCTGTGCATGAATATTTATTCTCATTCCACATTCTTCTTTGATAAGATAACGTATTATCTCTAATCAATTAAATTATTTTTCATTTGTTGTAGCTATTGTGATCGTTGTTCCCTATTCCTTGTTTAAGCCAGAACCAATACCTGAGTTTGTTTGCAACAGACCATTTATTTCTGTTATTCTTCATAAGCCTTCAGGAACATTCTTATTTCTCTCAAGACTTAAGAAAATCAAATAGTTTTTCATTTGATAATTCATGCATTGCTATTTTGTGAGATAAACATATTTTTTCGTACCAGTGTGTGTGTAAAATGCATCCACATATATATGTATTTTCTTGTAGCGCTTCTTTTAGTTGTTTCTTAAAGAAATATGTTTGTCTTTTATTTCAATTTATGTATTTTCATTTTGCTTCTATATACACTTATATTCTGTAAGAAATATGTGCTTGTTATTAATCAACAATGCAGTGTTTTTGTGCATTATTCGAGGTTTAGGAATACAAGTTAATATCAATTGTGTCTGTGCTTTATTTATACCTTATCCGATGATTTGTATTTTAATGACATTACTTTGTTTTGTTCTCAGATAGCATTGAATGTATTTGCACTTTAATGTAATATTTATATATTTACTAAAGCTTCATTAATTTATAAAAAAATTATGAATGAATCATGATGATCTATATCCAACTAAAATATTTCCTATGCTCTTGCAAACCAGATAATAGTTATCATGCATATTCATGTATTGTATTTCTTTTGAAATGCATTATTCTTTAATTAGAAATCTTAAAGTATTCCACACTAGAACAGCTAAAACTTGTTTACTTTTTAAATGAGTACTGCTTAAGGCGCCAAAACTAGAGAGAGTTTACGCAGCCAGCAGGTTTGACAACTGTTTCTCCTACAGATACATATTTATAAAGTGATAATTACGATAATGGATCACCAATTTCGATAAATATTTTAGTGCTACTTGTATTTTTCATAATAAAGCAATGCCAATAGTTTCCAGCGAAAGATAGACTGTTATCTAACAACTTAATTTTGAAAAGACATAAATTTTTCCTTGCATGTATAATTTTAATCGTTTTTATTCTTCTTTGATAATAATTCGTATCATCTATAATAAATTATAATATTTTCCATTTGTTTTAGTTATTGAATTCGTTCTTGAATCAGCATTGATTGAACCAGATCCAATACCTGAGTTTTTATGCAACAGACCATTTATTTCTGTTATTCATCACAAGCCTTCAGGAACATTCATATTTTTCTCAAGACTTACTAAAATCTACTAGTTTTTCATTTGATAATTGATGTATGGCTTTTTTTGTTTGGCAAACATGGTTGTATGTCAGTTTATTAGCCTGTTTTTATGTAAAGTGTATACACTTATAATACATATATACACTGGCTCAAAGTGAAATTGATACACACAAGAAAAAATGTTTCAACCTTAATTTTAATCCCATAGTTATTAATAGAAATTAAAACACTATTTATTTTTATTAGCTTATAAACACTTTATTTTTATAAATAACAACAGAAATAGAAATTAAATACTTACACAAAAATTATGGGTTAAATTATAAAATTTAGTTAAAAGTTACATCAAAATGAAAATGATACACCTCTTATCACTTACATATTTAAACCTTTTCTTCACACCCTAGTATCTTGTTGGTAAACCTATACATCTAATAACTTCCGTAAGCCGATTTGGGATGGATTCAACCAATTTTTTGTGTAATCTGGAGAGATTTTACCCCATTCTTCTAGTAATGCTTTCTTCAAGTCTTCCTTGTTGGAAATTTTGTGATTCCTTATCTCTGTTTCTAGTTTAGACCAGAGGTTCTCAATCATATTTAGATCAGGTGATTGTGGTGGGGTTTTCAAGACTTTTGGACAGTTGAATGTCAACCATTCCTTCACTGAATGTGCCGTATGTTTCGGATCGTTATCCTAATAAAAAATAAAATTGTCTTTTATGTTCGATTTTTCTACACTTTCTCTTAAATTTGTCTTCAAAATGTCAATATATGAATGTTTATTCATTATACCGTCAATGAAATGTAAGCTGACATACAGCCCCAAACCATTACCCCACCACCTCTATGTTTAACAGTGGACTAAAGATTTTTTTTTTCAGTTCTTCTCCTGCCTTCCTCCACCCATAGCAATGTCCATCTGATCCAAATATGTTAAACTTCGATTCGTCAGTAAACAAAATCCTGTTCTAGAATGTAGTATTCTTTTGTGAATGCTCTTCGGAAAATTCAACATGTATTTTTTGATTTTTTTTTGCTAATGAAAGGTTTTTTTTCTTGCAACTCTCCCGTGAAATTTATATTTTCTTAGCACGATCCTGACAGTTTCTGGATTCACTGTTTTATTTAAATATTTTTGTATTTCGGAAGTTAGTTTCGGGGCACTAATTCTGGGATTTTTCTTCACTTGATTAACAATCCACTTCTCTTTAGCAATTGTAAAAATTTTTTTTGGACTTACTCAAATTTGTTTTTGAACCGTTTGGTTTTTCCTGAATCTTTCTATAATATGCTGAATCGTAGAATGACTTTTCTTGACCATTTCAGCTATTTACCTGATTGACTTCCATCCTCATAGTGATTAATAATCAGTTGGCGCTTTTTTAGAGTTGAGTGAGCTCCCATTGTGAAATTGTAGACTTAACAGAATGAAATCTGAAACAAAACTAAAATGATTATTCCTTCAAGTATACAAATATCAATGCTAATGAATAGATGAATCAAAGGCCAGATTAAAAGGTAAACAGTAGGGTGTATCATTTTCATTTTGATGTAACTTTTAACTAAATTTTATAATTTAACCCGTAATTTTTATTTAAATATTTAATTTCTATTTCTCTTGTTATTTATAACAATAAAGTGTTTATAAGTTAATAAAAATAACTAGTGATTTAATTTCTTTTAATAATTAGGGGAATAAAACTAAGATTGAAACATGTTTGCTTGGGTGTATCAATTTCACTTTGAGCCAGTGTATATATATATATAATCCTTTAGTTGGATCTTGAAAAAAATATGACTTTTATTTCATTTTGGTTCCATATTCACTTTTATCCTGAAAGAAATGTGTGTTTGTAATTAACTTAAAATACAGCATTTTTGTGCATTATTGGAGACTTTGAATACATGTTGATATTAATTTTGCCTGTGCTTTAACTATGCCTCACCATTTGTATTATAATGGCAGTGTATTAAATGTAAATGCGTTTGTCAGATTACATATTTAGGCCACTTATTTTTGAAAGGGCAGACAATTTCCTTTCATGTATAATTTTGATCATTTTATATTCTTCCTTCATTAAAACAACATATTTTGATCAATCTTAATCAATTGTAATATTTTTCATTTGTTGTAGTTATTGGACTCGTTCTTCTATCAGCTTGGATTGAACCAAATCCAATACCTGAGTTTTTATGCAACAAGCCTTTTATTTCTATTATTCGTCATAAGCCCTTAGGAACTTTCTTATTTTTCTCAAGACTTACTAAAATCAAATAGTTTTTCATTTGATAATTGATGTATGGTTTTATTGTATGTTAAACATGTTTGTATGTCAGTGTTGTCTTTTCATTTTGCTTCAATATAAACTTCTATTACATAAGAAAGATGTATTTTTAGTTAGCTTGTGACTTTTATTTCTATTTTTATTTTCATTTTGGTTCCATATTCACTTTTATCCTGAAAGAAATGTGTGTTTGTAATTAATTTACAATGCAGCATTTTTGTGCATTATTCAAGGCTTTAAATACATGTTGATATTAATTTTGCCTGTGCTTTACCCATATCTTGTATTATAATGGCAGTGCTGTTTTGTGTCCTCAATGTATTAAATGTAAATGCGTTTTAGGTTACATATTTGGGTTATTAATAAATGATTATTATCAAGAAGTAATAGACTTGTAGTGATTGGCACATTAAAAGGGGCTAAGACATAGAAAATAGATAGCTGATTTAGACTAAATTTTTATTGTGCATTCTTCATTCAAAAATATTGGAAGCATTTACCACAATTCTAATAGTTTCCAGGAAATGAGAAACATGAAAAAAATTAAATTATTTTATTTCATCAAGGTGCCTCATAAGATCTTTCCTCAATGAATATTTTACAAATAAGTCTCGATAATTTTGATGGCGTAATGTTAATATATAGATTGACAAACTTATCATCAGGAATTGTGGTGTGGTCTTCAAGCAGTCTCTTTTGTTATCTAACAACTTATTTTTCAAAAGGCTGAATTTTTCTTTGCATTTATAATTTTGATCATAAGATTATAATAATTCTTTCATAATAATACTTATTATCTATAATCAATTACAAATTTTTCCATTTCTTGTAGTTATTGAATTAGATTTTGCATCAGGTTGGATTGAACCATGTCCTGTTTTTGAATCCCATATTATTTCTGTTATTCTCCATAAGCCTTCAGGAACTTTCCTATTTTTCTCAAGACTTACTAAAATCAAATAGTTTATCGTGGCAAACATGTTTGTATGTCATTTTTATAGCCTGTTTTTCTGTTAAGTGTATACACTTATAATATAAATATAATCCTTAAGTTGGATCTTAAAAAAAGATTGAAAGCTTTTATTTCTATTTATTATTTTCATTTTGCTACTATATGCACTTTTATTCTGTAAGAAATATGTGTTTGTGATCAACTTACAATCCAGCTTTTTTTGTGCATTATTCGAGACTTTAAATACATGTTGATATTAATTTTGCCTGTGCTTTAGCCATACCTTGCTATTTGTATTATAATGGCTGTGCTATGTTTTGTGCCTTTGTAAAATGTAGTAAATGTAAAAGAGTTGGTCAAGTTGCATGTTCAAGTAAATATATATTACATTTTTACATAAGCTCACTTCTTTTATAAAAAATATATGAATGAATTCTCTCTCATGAAACTATTTCCTGTGCTGTTGCAAACCAAATTTTTCGCATGTATAATATATATCCTGTAAAATAATTTTTTCTTCAACTTGAAATCTTAAAGTATTCCTATTTTGATGAATTGTATTTTAATCCATTCACCATTTTTAGGATTATAAATAAATGATTATTGTTAAGTGGTAATAGACTTCTAGTGATGGACACATATGAAAAAGGAAAAGACACAGACAATGTTTCGCCAATTTAGACATTTTTTATTATTTATTGTGTATTCTGCATTAAAAAAACGTTGGAAACATTTACCACTATTCTGATAGCTTCCAGGAACGGAGAAACAGAGAAAAAAATACTGAAATTACTTAATTTAAATAGGGTGTCTAAAAAACTTTTCAACGATGAGTATTTTACAAATAAATCTCAATAATTTAGATGGTATAATGTGATTTCCTGGGTGATGAAAGAAAATTGAGTATAATTGTTACTATATAGCCCATTAAATAAAACTTAAAAGACAAATGTTGTCTGATTGATAAACTTATCATCAGGAATTGTGGTTTGGTCTCCAAAGCAGTCTGTATCACTTGACTGAAAACATACATTCAGTAAACATACAACATATACAAACAACATACACGGTCTGTCACTCAAGCAAAAAATAAAATATATATATATGTATGTATGAATTCAGCTGTTTTATATCTATCTTAATTACTTCGGTAGTGCATGATATTATTGGCTGCAATCATTGTTGGATTATGCTGGTAAGGTTTATAATCCTTATATTTTATATTTTTATGTTGCAACTGCTCTTTTGAGAAATTAACCATTGGGCTATTATATATTTATTATTTTTATTTTTCATTCATCCTCTTTCATTTTACTTTTTAAAATGTAAATTTGTTTGTTATAATACATATTTAGATAACTGTGTATCCTGCTTTTGTTATCTAACAACTAATTTTTAAAATGATAGAAATGTTTTCTTGCATATATAATTTTGATCCTTCCAAATTATTTTTTGATGAAAATGAGTATTATCCACAAACAATTACAGTATGTTGCGTTTGTTGTAGTTATTGAACTCGCTGGAGCCTCACTTTGGGTTGAACCTGATCCTATACCTGAGTTTAAATGCAATAGACCATTTATTTCTGTTATTCTGCATAAGCCTTCGGGAACACTCTTATTTTTCTCAAGACTTATTAAAATCAAATAGGATTTTATTTGATGTATGGCTTTTTTGTTTGGCTAACATGGTTGTATGTCAGTTTTTAGCCTGTTTTTGTGAAAAATTCTTACATTTATAATATATTTAATCTTTTAGTTGGATCTTTAAAAAATTTGACTTGCATTTTTATTTTATTTTACTCTTTTAGCCTGTAAGAGATATGTGTTTGTAATTAGCTCACAATTCAGCTTTTTTGTTTTATTTGAGGCTTTAAATACAGATTGATATTAATTTTGTCTATACTTAACTCATACCTATTTGAATCCTAATGGCAGTGCTTTGTTTTGTGTTCTAAATGTATTGTGTTGGTATGTAAATGAAATATATTGTGTTGGTCAGGTTATATATTTACTTAAGCTCACTATTTTTATGAAAAATATATGAATAAATTCTATTCTATGATACCCAGGCTGTTGCAAAAGTTGTGTTCCCTAAACTAATTGTTTTCAAGTTGGAGTATTGAAGCATGTTTCTTTTATTGAATTGATTTTTGATCCATTTAGAATTCCAATGCCATCTTAGATGAATGATTATTGATTGGTGGTAATACACTTGCAATTCAAAGGAGAATATATAGGCTAATGGATCACTGATTTTTGGACTATTTTTTTTTTTGCTGAGTCAGCAAGTTAAAGATATAAATATATATATATATATATATATATATATATATATATATATATATATATATATATAATATTATATTGGGTTGATGCAAAATTAATGCAGGTTTTTAGTAGGTATTGTAAATACGCCATATCTTTACTTTAACCATATATATTTAATCAAAATAATTTCCATCTGAATCAATGCACTTTTGCCAACGTTCAACAAGCTTTCTTATTCCACCACAAAAAAAATCCGAATCCCTGGACTCAATGAAATCACGAAAAGAATTTTCAATGTCGTCCTGGTTATTCACTACAGCTTTCTCAATCGAGGTGAGACTATAACTGCTGACAAGTACTGTCAAGAAATTGACAGCATGAATCAAAAATTGCAACGTCTTTGCCCAGCATCGATGAATCGGAAGGGGCCGATCCTGCTCCACGATAACGCCAGACCACACGTTGCACAACCAACGCTTCGACGACTGCACGAGTTGGGTTACGAAGTTCTCCAACATCCGCCTTATTCACCTGACCTCTCTCCTACAGACTTCCACTTTTTCAGGCATCTGGACAACTTTTTGAGGGAGAAAAATTTTCAAAACCAGGACGACATTGAAAATTCTTTTCGTGATTTCATTGAGTCCAGGGATTCGGATTTTTTTTTCTGGTGGAATAAGAAATCTTGTTGAACGTTGGCAAAAGTGCATTGATTCAGATGGAAATTATTTTGATTAAATATATATGGTTAAAGTAAAGATATGGCGTATTTACAATACCTACTAAAAACCTGCATTAATTTTGCATCAACCCAATATTTAGTTATAATATTATATTTTTAAAATTAAAAATGAATAATGCGTCCCTATTCGGGCGCCAAATGTAATAATATTTTATTTTTTAAAAGAAATTATATTTAATTGTGGATGTAATTAGTTGACCGCTGAGAATTACTAATAATATTTAATTTTTAAATGAAAAATTAATGGTAATTTTAAGGTTACCAAATTAATAATTCTGAGTCTTGGCTAAGGTTAAAAACAAACTTATATTCTTTAAGAAATATACTACTATAAAAAAACATAAATTAAAAATTTCTGCAGTTAAAAGTTGAATATATAAAAATTTAGTAATTATCTGACTATAATAATAATTCCAATTTTAAATCTCATAATTGCTCGGTAAGAAATGTTGCGAACAAAGTCTGACTGTCTTTGTGTTAAAATCCTTTTTTCGTTTACAGAAATGTTGCCATTGTTTATGGAGAGTTTTTTCTTTTGGAAAACGTTAAATGACAAATTCAGTTTTTTAGAGTTATCTGAACGGTTTGTACAACCGACAACGCCACCAAAAAATATATAAAAAATCCATTTGTCCAACGTCTACCATACACGTTCCCTGTCTCGGGACTTAATCCATCCCAACGATGACCCCAACACTTTGATATGAGCTGGTTATTTTTAAAATGGCGCCCATTTAAAAGTGATTTCATTCAATAACTCACAATCAGTTATTTTTGAAGTTTTAGAATCAGTAAAGTGCGATAAACAAAAAAATAAAATAAAAACAAGATTCAAATCTTTCCTATATATAGGTTTGCAACTCCGTTATTTTCAAAGATAGAGAACCGGAATAACGAATAAAAAAAATCCGTTTTTCCTAAAAAATAAATTTTTGCTCTTAATGCTATTTTATATATAATTAAATTTCGTACAAAATTAAAAAAGAATCATTGAAATTGGTTCAGAACGAAATTTATTCTGTTGATTCAATGTAAAATATGTATCCAAATGTGGGTTAGGTGTTTTCCTGACTACCACACCTCATCTATTTCCAGTATTTGAAATTGGTGAGAAATTAGAAAATTAATTGAAAAAATTGTGGAATCAGTTGCAAAAATTATAAAATCTGTTTGAGAAATTTTGAAATAGGTTAAAAAAAATGTGAATTTCACTGGAAAAAGCTATTAATGAATTTAGTAAATTACATGTATTGTTCCTGTTTAATGTAGATAATTCATTATGAACCTTAGAACTTTTGTTTCTTCATATTTTTTATTGTTGAATCATCCTTCTGCTTTCTATTGACATTTTTTCCAAAAGAGGGAAAATTTTCTTGTGCATGTATAACTTTGATCATTAAAGATTTTTCTTTGATAATAATACATATTATTTATAATCAATTAAATTATGTTGCATTTGTTGTAGCTATTCAATTCTTACCTGCAATGGCTTGGATTAAACCACCACCAATACCTGACTTTGTATGCAACAGGCCATTTATTTCTCTTATTCTTCATAAGCCTTCAGGAACTTTCTTATTTTTCTCAAGACTTACTAAAATCAAATAGTTTTTCATTTGATAATTGATATGTTTTTCTTTTGTAGACACATTTCTATGTCAGTTTATTAGCCTGTTTTTGTGTAAAGTGTATACACTTAAAATATATATGATCTTTTAGTTGGATATTTAAAAAATGTGACTGGTTTTATTTTTATTTTCTTCTTTATACTCTTTTATTCTGTAACAAATATGTGCTCGTAGTTATCTTGAAGTTTAGCTTTTGTGTGCATTAATCGAGGCTTTTGATACATGTTGGCATTAATTGCGAATGTGCTTTACCAATACCTATTTGTATTTTGATAGCAGTGCTTTTCTTTGTGAGATAAATGTAAATGTATTCTTCTGGTTACATACCCAAGCTCACTTCTTTTTTAAACAAATATTTGCATATCTAGATATTGCACACCTGATCATTTATATCTCCTGAAATAAATTGTTCATTAAGTTGGTGTATTAAAGCATTCCTATATTAATGAATTGCCTTTTAATCTGTTTAGATTTTTTTTTTGTTTTATTAATGAATAATTATTGATAGATGGTGATAAATTTATTCTGTGAAAAATATGTTTTTGCAATTAATTTACAATACAGCTTTTCTATGCATTCTTTGAGGCTTTAAATATATGTTGATATTAATTATGCCCTTACCTACATCCTTACTAGACTTTTTGTATTTTAATCATAGTGATTTTTTTGTGCTCTTATGTTATTAAATTTAAACATGTTTTTAATGGAATGTAATATTGGCATATTTTCCTAAGCATACATATTATATTAAAAAAGACAAAAAAACATCTGAATGAATTTTATTTAACAAAATCATTTCCTTTGATTTACAATATTTTTATATCCTCTGAAACAAATTATTCTTCTAGTTGGAATCTTGAAGCATGCCTCTTTTAATGCATTGCCTATTAATCCAGTCCCCATTTCTTGAATTATTATTGAAAGCTGGTAACAGACTTGTAGTGATGAACACATATTTAAAAGGGGAAGATACAGCTAATGTGTCTCCAAGTACCAAACATATTCCTTCATTGGAATAGGCTCTAAAAACAGAAAAAAAAAGATTATACTATTTTATGTTTTAGAGTGTCTTTTCAGGTTTTTCCTTGATTAATATTTTGTAAATAAGTCTCTACAATTATGGAAAGAGGGCTAAATTCGGCTTTTATAAATGATCTAATTTTTAGACTACCCACCGTGTAATAAAATATATTTAATTTCTGCAGACTAACAATTGTCAGCAGATCTACTTTTTCTAATTTATTTATCAACTGACAGTACCAGTTGCACGTATTTTTGTTATGATCCAGTTTTCTTAATCTATTAAAGCATATCCTAGATAATTTGTTCTGTGGCATATTTGATAGAGTAATCCACCACCTGTCCATTCTCATGACTACTTCTATTTCTATACTTGAAATTCCTGTTTCTAATCTAATAATGTAGTTAGGAGTGAATTTGGTCTATTGGTATATTTGTTTAACATATTTTATCATTATTGTTTCCTGATTCGGACAGTATAATAAGGTAGAATGTATAATGGAGTTGTATAGTCCCAGTTTTCTAATATATTTTCTTTTAATATGGCCAGAACTGTTCCTTTTGTGATTTCAGTTTTCTTTATGGCAGAATTTGAAGCTTGGATAAATTTACCCGAATAATTAATTTATATGCCTACATAAGTGTAATTATTAATGTAATTAAGAGATTTAAAAAATACGCAGTCAAAACATATTTTGAAACCATTTTCATATCCATCTCTGTTTTCTATAAAGCCCCAGGATATTAAAAGGCTCTATCATTAAGTTCCTTGCTTCGCAAAAAAGAATTTGAGGTCTGTCAACTTATCACAAATGACATTTTCATACTTGCCTACAATGGCTAGGTTCTCCACTTCAATCTTTCCAACCAAGAGGAAACTAATGGCAGGTGTTCTAGACTGCCAAGACAAAGGTTGTGAGTTCAAATCACAGTGTCCATCCAGACTTTTTCAAATAAAATAATTAGTCCAATGCTCCCAACTCCAAATCAAACTGGAAAATACTGCATCAATTATCTCTCCCACATTTGTCTCCTGTCTATTCACCCAAGCCACTAGAATTCCTTGGACAAACTCAACTTTCAAATTTCCTTGAATTTCCCCTCCTGAACCCTGTTCAATCCGGTTACTGACCAAACCTCCAAACTGCCATGGAACACCAAAAATAAACCATTCTCATTCTTCTAGATTTCTCCAAAGCTTTTGATACCACTGATCACAACATCCTTCTTACTAAGCTACAAAATCTTCCTTTATCCAACCGTGCTCTACGATGGTTCAAGTCCTTCCTTTCTGACCGTTCACAGTACCTATTGGTTCTAGGCCAACCTCCTTCCATGACCCAGCTTCTATCCTGTGGTATACCACAGAGCTTTTCACTGTTTAAGGCGTGAACATGGCAATCTAGTAGTAAGCAGAGTCTATGGTGTTATGCATTCCTTCTTGAGGTGGAAACGTTTATTGCTGGCCGAGGTTAGGATGAAGATAGTGTCAGCTCTTGTATGCCCCCTTATGTGATATTGTGATTCAGTATACATAGACATTTCTGACTCTGAGGACGACAGAATCCAGAGAAGTCTCAACACCACTATACGATCCATTTTCGATGCTAAAAGGGATGAGCATACAATGCCATAAATGAAAAAATTAGGCTGGCTTTGTGCCAAAGAATCACGCCGCATCAATCTTATGTGCCTAGCACGTAAATTACTTGATTCAGGGGCCCCTGAAGCACTAAGAAGCGAATTCATTGAGGTACGGAGCGACAGGATGCAGGATGTATTCCAATTGCCTGCATGCAGAACCAAGGCCCTGAGGAATGCTTTTCACGCCGCAGTAGCGCGAGAGCTCAACATGCTTCCGGTGGAGACAAGGTTCGCATCCTCCTTTCGCAGGGCATGCCTTCGACTGTTTTTAGACGGAGACTCATTGAGTGCACCTTAAAGCTTTCAACTCTAAGCAAAGTAGTTAATTTTCTCTTTCCTAATATCCCTTTTTCTCTTCAGTATTATCATTATTTCCTCTCCTATCTTTTTCTTCAGGGTTTACTATCACGCTAATCAAAAATTTTTGAAAAAAAAAAAACAATTGTTTCTGTACATAACACTATTCTTATAAATATTATTAAAATGATAAGATATAAGATTTTTATAGTTGTAGTAATAGGCACATATGTATGTGAAAAATTCATTATTTTGTCTGTAAGAAAGGGCCTCAGGCCCTAAGGCAATAAAAATCCATCTATCTATCTATCTTCCATCCTTTTCTATTGCTATCAATGACCTCTCCTATTTATTGATCTTTCCCAATACTTAAGTAAAACTTAAACAGTTATTTAATTGCTTCATTTGATTCATCTTTGGGATCTCCAGGGACACTTTTATCACTCGATTCTAAAAATAGTTAAAGTGTCAAGCTGTATCATACGAGTATATTGATTTCTTATATTTTTCATTTTTTTGGTCATAAATCTTTTCTTTTTTTTACTTCTTATTATCCAATGTATATTTCTTATTTTTATATTCTTATTCAAAGACAATAAATTTCACATTATTTTATTTTGTATTATTCTAAAAGGATTTGTCCCAGAATAAATAAAGATATTATTAGAAAAAATAAAATAAAATAAGAGGCCACCCTCATGGTATGTGGATAAGTCGACTACTCATCATTAGTAATTGTGGATTGGTCTCTGAATAATGTGAATCGCTTGGTCAAGGACTTACTCAGTCTGTTCCATGAACAACAAAAAAAAAAAAAAAAAAAAAATGCATACGATTCAGCTGTTTCATATCTATCTTATTGACTTTAGTGGTATATAATATTATTGTCTGAATAACCCATCATTTAGAACAATCTAATGAGATTTTTAATTGTTGTATTTCATAATTCTTTGTTCCAGTTGCTGTAATAAGATTGGGATCTATACCAGGCTATCCAAATCCAAAACGTTCATTTAAATGCGATAGGCCTTTTGCACTTCTAATTATTAGCAATCCAAATTCTTCTCCGTTATTTATGGCTAGAGCTGTCAATCCACTGAATTAGATCAAGGAATTTTGGTTTATTATTTTCAATAATGAATCTCTGTAATCAACCAAAAAAAAAAAATCGTAGAAACTGAATAACGAATAAAATAAAATCGGTTTGTCCACCATACTTCATCTGCGGCATTTTCTTTGCTAGATTACTGCACACACCTTAATTTCGCTTGAAACATTTGTTTCTGGAAAGGAATTTGCAATGCATGGATGTTTAGTATTTAAGAAGTTTAATAGCATATGATTGCATTAATTCTTTTTAAAAAATAGCTATTTTTACCAAATTATTAAAACAATTTATTGCATTAATTTATTTTTTTAACATCAATTTTATGCAGCTGTAACTATTGACGGCCCATCCAGTGATCCTTTTTTCGTCATGGATCATGGTTTTGCATTCTTTATTATGCAACGTGCTGAAAATATGTGCAAGATATTATTTTATGGGCAGCTGAAGATACCAACAAATTACTGTTAATAAAATTGTATTAATTAAAAAAAGTAATAAAAAAAAAAAAGCAATTTATTCAACTGTTTTTTATTATTTTTGTCATATTTAAAATTTCCATATCTCCCATTCATACACTTTTAAGCTTAATTTAGCAAAGGTATGCACAATTTTCATGAAAACATTACAATGTATGCATGGAAAATATATAAATAAGGAGATAAGTTGAACTACTAACTAAAACTGCACATTTTGTCATTCAAAGATTTTGAACAAACATTAATTTATTATTTTATTTTATTATGTTTGTGATAAAATTAAAAGTAGAACTGAAGAGCCTGAAGATTGTAACCTGATTTTCTCAGTACATGAAGACTCTTAGATCTAATATTCAATATAAACCTCATGTCTGGATGTTAAAACTAATGAAATTAGATGAGACAATTTGCCAAGAAAAAAACCCTCTTATTTGCCATTATTGAGGATTGCTCATTCTTCAAAACCTTATTGTTAGGGGTGGGCATCGAATGATCGGATTTTGATGATTTCAATAATCGAATGATTGAATGATTAATATGTATTCTGAAAGACAATATGGTACAATTCCCCCCTAGATGCAAATATGGATATAATTTATGTGATGAACAAAAAAAAAAAAAAAAAAGATTATTCGATTATGCCAACCCCTAATATTTTTATGTTTCTGAATATATATGATTAAAAAATTGAGTTTGAATGATCATTCGTTTCTCCAGACCATAGTCGATTAATTCGAATGATCTGATAATCGTCATTCAATTATGCCCATCCCTACTTATTGTGCCATCACTTTTAGTCCATTTAAAACAAAAATAATAATGTATTACTATAAAATTGTTAAAAAAAGTAGAACATAGAATCTATGTTGGTTCAAGTATCTCCTCCTGTCTAAATATTAAAAAAAAATTCTTAAACTTTCTCACTTCTAGGATTAGCATTTAATCAAAACCCATTGGAAAATTGAGTTGTTGAATTCTGAAAGGTACAATATTTTGAGAAATTTTACTGGAGGGGTGCTAAAATCAGTTATTGATTTATTATTAAACCAATTTCTTTAATTCTTTTCACATTAAAATCTAAAATTATTTTCTTACTATATTTATAACATTAAAGAAAATATTTTGGTATGATTTAGAATAAAATTGAATGCGTAATTAGTACCTGTTCTGAACCAAAAATAAAGTAATTGAAATCGGAATTTTATTGAATTCTACCTTCAAAAATATTAAATACGAATATGTCAAAATATCAATTTAGAGAAAAATATCCTAAGTACCTTTTGAAAATCAAGTTTTCAATTATTGTTCATCATTAGAAGATACAATTTCAGAAATTAAGAATGATTCTGAAATTTTGTAAATCAAATGATACATTGACATCTTTGAACATTTATATAAGTAAATCTTTATTTTAAAACATACATCTAGGGTTAAGGAGGATGTAAAATAAACAATTTACTTATTGCTGTATCCTTTAATTTTATTGCATTATTTCTAGAAATAAATCTTAATTTTTTTTATTTAGCTCGTCTACACTTTTTTCCATTCTTGATTATTTAATATTCATTTTGACTCTATTATTAATAGAGGAAATATATACTGTATATGTGAGGGGAGTGGACAAAGAAGAAAACAATCAGAGAAATTTCAACTCATTTTCATTCTATACTAAACATTCAGAGCCAAACAAAGCATCACAAACTTAAAAAGTATGAAAAAACAAAAAGGAATTAATGAAAGAATAAGACATGATAGTTTTATTAGAATATACTTAAATAGTAAAGGTTGGTAAAAAAATTGATGCACCTAGAAGTAATTGTAATATAAATATGTTAGAAAAAGATTATGGCAAAAAATGTACCAACTACAAGATGGCCTGGTTAATCCCAATACAAAAATTATTTTTGTTGCATCTATATCTACTTTAACAAGTTTCATTAAAAATCAAAAGATGAGTTTGGCAATCAAAAACTGTTCTATAAATATCTTATTATTTATTAATTTTTATTACAATTAAAAGTTGTTTGAATGAATAAATGTATTGTTAGGATCTTTTAATTAATAAGAGTAATTAATTTAATTTAATTAATAAAATAAATAAATAAATTAATTAAAGTTGAATGATCCATTTTCATTCAACTTATTTAATTTCTTATTTTCTTCTCTCTACGTTTCGGCTTTTTCCCATTTTCAAGGTATCTTTTAATATTTTATCATTATGCACTTATATAAATATATATTTTGTCACATTTAAAAAAAATAAATAAAATAAAATAAAACTATTATAGGCTGACCAGCCCTGTTATGGCTGTTATCACCCATAGTGGGGTGATACCATGATGTACTTTATGTTCATAATTTTTGTAAGAATGACAATTCCAATTAAATTTGACACTTTAAAGTAGCAAAATGTTGACTTCCAATTTTTCGAAAGAAAAAAAATTTTACTTTAACTGTCCTATCTCGGTAGTTATTAAACTTAAGGATTTCTATAACCATTCAAATTGAAGTTAAGAAGATCAGTGATAATTTGATCTTCATGATCTTCTTAGAATAACAGTTGTAATGAACTTTGGCAAAATAAATTTAGAAATTGGCGATTCAACATTTTTTTAAACCAAAAAAAGGAGTAATTTGGAAAGTGTTATCTTGGAAACTACACTGTATAAAGGGAATTGATAAAGCTCCGCCAATAACATTTTTAATGTGCTTTAAAAATAATTTACTATGTTTTCCTGTAGTTATTATGTATTTAGATATAGAGCGTTGAATGAAAAAAATGCAAAAATGTTAGGTTTATTTTGGAGTAAAGTGAAATTCTGGGGGTCTTATCGTTAAATGGTTTGATATTAGGATGAGGATAGTGTGAGCTGTAAAGTATAAATAAAAATTAAATCATTTTATGATAATGGGAAAAATTTGTATATTTACACCTCAACGAGGCCAAAAAAAGGAAATAAGGATCTTATAAAAGGTATATTTTGTACTTCTTGGTATAAGCCATGTGATTAAAAAAATAAATAACATAATTCATGTATGGTATTGGAATTTATTAATTTTCATGGGTAACTCACAAGTGTATAGCGGCTATGGTTAATTATGTTTTTTAGACATAATTGAATGAGGGCCTTTGACCGAGTCTGGCACCCGGGACTGCTGTACAAACTCCGTAAATTTCTCCATCCAACATACTTCCTCATCCTCCAGTCCTACCTCTCTGATAGAACCTTTAAAATCAACCAAAATAGTTCCTATTCATCCACTTTTACTCAGTCTGCTGGTGTTCCTCAAGGCAGTATCCTAGGACCCATTCTCTACACAGTCTATACAGCTGATATCCCAACCCATCCTAACACATTCCTTTTTACCTATGCCGATGACACTTGCGTGCTATCAGTTAATAATGATCCTAGTATTGCCTCTCAAAACCTTCAACCCCACATCAGAGACCTTGAGGTATGGTGTCAGAATTGGAGAATTAAAATCAACTCCAATAAATCCCACCAGATTACCTTTACCCTTCGTCGTAAACCTATGACATCCTGCCCTACAGTGTCCTTTAGTGATATTCCGCTTGACCCTGTTGAACAGATCCGTTATTTAGGCCTCCTGCTTGACAAATGTCTTACATGGAATCCGCATACAAGACTGAAAAGACAAGAGACTGCTCGCCGATTTTGGTTACTTCAACATTTACTTGACAGACGCTCTAACCTTTCTCTTTACTACAAAAGACTAATTTACATGACAATCATAAGGCCTATCTGGACTTACGGAGTTGAGCTTTGGGGCTCTACTAAACCATCAAACTCTTCCCGTATCCAATTCTTACAATCCAAAATCCTTAACGCTCCTAACTTTGTCACCAACAAAATCATCCACAAAGACCTTAATGTTCCATATGTTGCTGATTTGGCCTGTACCAGGTATCACTCTTCCATGAAAAACTCCACTCCCACTCTAATCCACTAGTTTCAATCCTTGCTTCCACTTCAATTCCTGACAATCCGCCTAGGCGTCTGAAAAGAAGATGGCCTCGAGACATTCTTGTGTAGATTCACTACTAGAGTGCTGCCAATGGGCAGTTTCTCTTCATGTTTTTTTTTTTTTTCATGTGTATTATCATTGTAGCCTATTTACTTGATGTATGAACATACAGTTGTAAATTTCAATAAATGAATTAAAAAAAAAAAAAAAAAAATTGAATGAGAATCTACTCTTATTTCAATTGTGTTTGATCATATTTACGATAAAAAATGATAAACAATCAAATTAAGTCTGTCCATGAACACTCATATTTCATGGAGTTTGAAGATATTTTTACTATGTGTGGAAAACCTCCGTATAGTACCTCTTCATTATCTCCACAACCATTCATTTTAGCAAAAACATTATATGGTCATTTTTGAAGATATTTTAAAGTACTTTAATTTTGTATAGAATAATGTTTTTAATAAATATAATACTGTTGGAGTTATTTACAAAAACCTCTAAAAATTGAATTTTGATTCTTCAATGATTCTTCTCCTTGCCCCTACAAAACCTGACTCGGAAAACTCTGGGACTTTTTACCAGTTAAATAGGAAAGGGTACCGAACAATTTCTGACAGGTTTCAGGGTTTTTTATTTTTTGGATGTTCCGGTTTTGCCACTTTTTTTACCTAATTTTACTTTACTATTAGTGTTTGCCACCTGGATCACATTTTATTAATTTTAAACAAATAAATCAAGTAAAATATATTTTTAAAATAATTACTGTACATTACTATTAGTAAATTATTAAAGAAATAAGAAATGTACAAAGTATGTGACCAAGTTGCTAATGAAATTTATATCTCCAAGTAGTGCACTCTGCTGATGCTTCGCAAAACCACTCTGCTGCACTACCATTGACAGAAATTCTCTTTACAAAATCCTTGTGTAATCACCTTTGTAGATAAACTGAAAAAGTATGTGAGTTATGACCATCTATTTTAAAATACTAAGGATTCTAAAATAAGTTTAGATTTTTCCATCAGTAAGAGAATTTTCTTCATCTGTGTCATACCTTTCTTAATGGCCATAGAAAACCTTTTGGTTAGAGCTACAATAAGTATATTGCTGTGAAAAGTTTACAACCATATAATGTGTTTTTATTGTGGTCACTATTGCCAGGTGCATATACAAGAAAATTTTCTCATGACTTACTCCTATGTACCTTATTCTACTGGAAATAAAATTAAAAAAGAAGGAATTAAGGAATAAACCTATCCTTAACCTGCTCGATTACTCTGCCTCAAGTAGTGATGTCTGCAGCATGTGTGGTGCTTATTCCTTTTCTTCTCAGGTCTCAAAAGAAAACTATATCTCCAACCCAATCTTAGTTTACCCCCGAGATCTTGTCCCGTATGGCATGCTCCTGCATACCTTTAGAGACCTGCCATTTTCTATCCTGACCATACATCCAATCCACTTCTTCCTCTGGAACCTGGGGAAGTTTGAAATTTTCATATACAAGCTGTAAAAAAAGAAAAAGAATTTAAGGAAAAAATATTTTCTTTGTAAATTAATAAGTTAATGAATAATAACGAATACAATATTAATACATTCCAAGTAGGCTTAGTATAAGCTTTATTTTCAGAGAGCTATTTGTGACAAAATTGGATTCAAATTGTCATGAGTGGGGATTATTACTTTCAGGATATCCAATTAGAATCCTTTCTTCTCCTCAGTTTTTTTTTCCCACATACATCTATCTTTATTTGGCTGTTGTGTAAGTTTTTGTTGTTTTACATTTTATTTTGGTGCACAAAACTTCTATTTCTTTATTTTTACTTACATACCATTTTATTCTATTATATACTTGATATCTTATTCTTTTATTCATTTTTAATTATTCATAAATAGGTACAATTTATTGTTGTAGTTTTATACCTTTATGGTTGTTATCTTGTTCTAAAAAATGGTTAAAACTTAACCCATTGGGATTTATAAAAACAATTTTTACAACTACTTACAAATTTTCTTCTTAAATAAGACCCTCTGCTAGTTTTTCTCTTTACATATATTATTAATAATTATCAGTTAGTATTGTTAATAATTCAAACAATAATTAAATGTAAAAAATATTTGTGTATATATATTTTTACTTATGTGTTTTTCTTTTCAAATAATAGTTTTGGTTACTGCTAACTCCATGTATATTGGACCAAATAAGAGGAGAAGTTTCAGAGCTGATCATCCATTCTTTTATTTGTTGAGAGCTACTAATTTGAATAGTCCTCTGTTTATTGGCAAAGTTAGTAATCCGAAACTGGTTTCTGGATAAAATTGTCATTATTATCACCTCTCGATTCAGACCACCTGAATGAGAACACATTATGATTATTTCCAGTAATTAGTTTTAAATCTTACTTGATATATATGTTATATGTTGATATTTATATATGTTCATGTTTTGAATTTTATTTGGTTCTTTTCTGATATGTAATTATCTACACTTTGTTTGTATTTTACTTAAATGTTTACTATACATACATACATATATATATATATATATATATATATATATATATATATATATATATATATATATATATATATATATATATATATATATATATATATTTAAGGGGAGAGCTTTCAGAAAACAGAATAGAGACGTGTTCTTAATTTATTTTATTTCTAGTCAAGGGAAATAAATCCCTGGTGCCAAACAGTAATTTGTTTTAAAGTCTAAGTGTAATAAGAACACAAAATAAGGAGTTCAAAATATAACCAAATTAATCTAATTATCACTAACTAATTATGAATTATTAAAATCAATTAATTATCAAGTTTGCTATTATTATTCCCTATTGTTTTTCCATTTTGACATAACCTGTTATATGTCTCCTACTTTGACTACACCCACAATTCACATTATAATATAACGTATTATTTATTTAGTTTTAAATCATATATAGATTTATAAATACTATCATTTATTGATTATGTTTCTATGCCACCTATGGTAATATTCAATGTCCATAAAAATATACTGTGTTAAAGTCATTGCTTCTATTAAATATGTATTTAAGTAGTCAACGATTCATCAATTTTGTTCCTCAATTTCAATTTATTACAGACTTTTCATATTCAAATTCAATTACAGACTTTCTTTTTTACCTAAAATATATATTTTAGGTCATATACTTATGATTATATTATCTGATGGATATAAATGAACTATTTAATTACAACATTTTGAAAAAAAATATTTTTGCACTTCTCAAGTTATATGGTAGAATTTTTTCTGATTGAAATTATGGATTGTCAACAACCATAACTTGCAATATATTTTGGTCCAAACCTTAGATAACATTTTGTTGGAAATACTCAGGAAGAGAAAAAATGTAGTTTGCTAATTTCAGACTAACCACGCAACACTATGTTTATACTTTTTTCAAACCTGATAAGGTTGTTGAAATATAAAGAAGAGATCAATACTATAATGATTATAACTACTGGAAAACATTGTGGTGTAATATAAAAATATATGTATTTATAGTTATTGATTGTCTTAAAGTATGTATCACTCTAGTGAACATACAATAGTTATGTTATGTAGAACGTTGTTTTAGTAAAATATATACACAACATAATAATAAAACTTGATACTATTCTATCAAAAAACAATGATTTATATATGTTAAAATGAAAAATATAATGCTGTTACAACATGAAACAAGTAGGAAGATGTGATCCTAACTCAGAGATATATTCTTCCTGACTTTATTTCATTATTGTTCGTTTCCCCCCCCCTTTATTTTGTAAAGTTCTTATATAAATGACCTATAAATTAAATTTTTAACCTACGCCCGATCATGACTCTGGACATATGTATGGTATCTATTCAGATTTAGTTGCTGCAAAATTATCAAAAAGTTCTCGGAATACCTCTTCCATTATTTATTTCAAATTTAATTAACTATTTTTGGGTCCTAATAAAAAAAAAAAATAAATAAAGAAATACTATAGTGGGATAATACTTCATACCAAACAATCAATTAATTAGTAAATTCCTCAATCAATTCCTAGTAGACTAAAATGTACCAAATTGATATTCGATTAAGTAAGTTAAAAGCAAGTAAATTACGGAATAGTGGTGAATCCCTAATACTTTCGACACTCACTGTATGTTTATATTCTCATTTTTTAGACAGTGAACTTTTGAGACAATCAAGGAAGAACTATCTATTTATTTCTAAGATTTTAATAAGAAAATTTGTGATTATATCAAAATTTGTTCTAGTAATGTATAAACTGTAATAATTCTTTTGAAAATACATTTATCAACTGTAAGGCAGTGTCAATAATTGGTGTAATTATAAAATGGTTATTTCCTCTAAAATTCTATTCTATTACATATTAATAAGTCAAAAATTAGATATAAGTTTATTGTATATGTTTTTAATTACAAAGTTTATTACATTTTAATGTTGTTATTTTTTAACAATCAAAGAGCTGTTCAAGGTATGAAATTAAATAAATACAATACAATTGGAAAAAATTGTCTTTTTATTACACCCTTTTTGATGAATATTCGCTAAGTTTTTCAAAATGTGTGTTGTCTGTACTAAAATATTTTTTGGATAGTCATAAATAAATTGCTGATTGGTTAAGTGGTGGTTATTTCCCTTTATCCAATCATTTCATTGGCAAGGGCCCCCTAAATCCTTGCATCTAATATAGTATACGGCTACACCGTATCCGATATCTTTCATGGGAAAGACCTCTGTTATTGTAACGTAAGCAAGAGATGACCGAGTAGAGGATAAGGAAATAAAGAAAAAAGAACTATTCTCTAAGAGTTTACTTTAATCTACAAAGCATTGGATTTCTTAAATTCTAAAAATAACATAGGTGCTTATTCATCAAACACAAATAAAGAAATCAAATATTGTTCATATTCTTCTGTGATACATTTGTCCTTTAAGTTCATTATTTTTGAAATATTAGAAAATGACGAATTTGAAGGTTGTGATTTAGCATTTACAGAGACATTAGGGGTACTCACTACGTTTGTTATAGCATGCTATTTGTGTTATTTTGCTAAACCCGTCGAGTTTCTACAGTTATTTCCTGTAGAAAATTGATGGGTTTAGCACAATAGCACAAATAGCATGCTATAGCAAACGTAGTGAGTACCCTTAATATATACTAGCCATTATATATCTTAGAATGCTATGTTGGGTCTGTGTAAAGCACGTCTGATTCTTATCAAAATCCAAGGTTTTCCAAATATTTTATGTTAAGGAAATTTAAAATTATTCCACAATGACATCACACGAATTTAAAATTTAATTTTTAAAATATTTGAAAAAAATCAGATTTGATCTTAGTTACTTTTTAATGCATCATAGATGAAAAATTAAGTTAAAAAATCTGGTGCGGGCAACACACGACTTTCACTTACCTCAATTTGAAAAATCAATGAAAGAATTTTCAAATATAGTTAGAGTTAAAAATACGTGAAACTATTAAAGAATTAAATACATTTAATTTATACAGAAACGTGTGTTTTATTAAAAAATCTTTTATTTTATTATCTAAAATAATCAGTTAGTTTTATCTTCTTCTCATCACTCTCTATTAACTTCTAAAAGCTTGTGTATGAGATGATATTTTTTCTAAAATCTTTAGCTTTCCAACGGTATATCATACATGTATATTACTGCTCTTATGTTCAAAAACGAAAAATTGCATTAAAAAAATACTTTTTCTGTTTTCTCCTTTAGTTGGGTATCGCATTGATTCAATTTATATATTTACCTGTTTTTCATCAGCGTTAACAAGATAATTTAGTTATAATTATTGAATCTACAAAATTAAAGGTACTTTAGGGGAAGAAAATTTAAAATATCGGTATTTAAGCCCTGTCAGACCATTTTTATCCAAATAAAACCTACATGATATTAAAGCCCATTAAATTTTACATCGATATAGGGAGTTTAAATAAAATCGTCGGAACCGTTTTCGAGAAAATCGAAAAAAGGTGCAAAATGCATGGTATAAAGTGCCTCTTCTGGTAAGCTCATTTTGATGAAAAAAGTTTTGTCACGTCTCGAGCGTATAGTTGACTTAAATATGAAATTTCAGTTTCATAGGACTTACCGTTTCCGCCCGGGAGTTACCACACACACACACACACACACACACAGACACACACACAGACACACACACACACACACACACACACACACACACACACACAGACCTTTTTGCGGCACTTGGTTATTTGGACTCAGGGGACCCTAAAACGTGTATTTCAGTTGAAAACTGGAATTCGAAAATTTTCACGATCGCAATACTTCCCCTTACTATATATAGTAAGTGAAGGTAAAAAAAAAAGAAGTGAATGAAAAGTGGTTTGGATTTTCCCTATTCATATATTGTGTCATTTAATTAATCAAAGTACTTGTTTAATTTTCCTTGAAATATTTACCTTTGTCTTTCATAAACTTAAGTCAATTAGAAAAAATTTAGGTTTGTGCAACACACGACTTTCACATAACTCCATTGTTGAAATCAATTCAAGAATTTTTAAATACCGTTAGAGATGAAATTAGTTTAAAGAATTAAATAAATTGATTTTAGATAGAAACATGTTTCATTAAATAATCTATTATGTTATTATCTAAAACAATCAGTTAATTTTATCCGCTTTTCATCACTTTCCATTACATTTTACAACTTTGTGCATAAAATAATATTTTTTCTAAAACTTTTTCCTCGTTAGAGCTGTTTTCGAGAAAATTGTAAAATGGTGCTAAATGCATGGTATAAAGTGGCTCTTCTGGTCAGCTGATTTTGATGAAAAAAGTTTTGTTACATCTTGGGCGTATAGTTGCCTTAAATATGAAATTTCAGTTTCACAGGACTTTTCGTTTTTGTCCGGGAGTTACCACACATACACACACACACACACACACACACACACAGACCTTTTTGCGGGACTTGGTTATTTGGACTCAGGGGACCCTAAAACGTGTATTTCCATTGAAAACTGGAATTTGAAAATTTTCAAGATCGCAATACTTTCTCTTACTATATATTTCATATATAGGTAAAAATGAAAGTAAAAATTCTCAAAAATTTGGATTAATTTTTAAATAACAATAATAAATGTATATTTTTTTTACCCATAAAAAAGTTGCTCTGAATTTAATTATGAGCATAAAAGATCAGTTGTTAATATTGCTAAAAGTTCTGAATGTTTGAAATAATAGTAAATAATGAATTTTCCAAAATTCCCCAACTAAGGCATTATTAGAACTGAAATAAACTGTCTCATAATTCAATCCATAGATAAACCATCAAATCTCTACAGCCTAAAAAACCAGCAGCATCTCAACAGCCTACATAAGGCACCTACAAGTTCTGGCAAGGTAAATGATGTAGATGAGTATAATTTTCCTTTTTTTAACTTGGTTCCTTAATGATTTAATTATTATTCTAGGTGCATCATATTGGATTGATGCAAACTATTTCAAATACAGTTGTTATTAATCGTTAAGAATAAATAGTGTTACTATTGGTATTTTAGAGATATCTAATTGGATTTTTTTTATCCATTTGAGCCAATGTATAATAAATCCCATTCGTCCCAGCAAATATTTTGGTGAATAATAAATCATCATTTATTTTATGAAACTCAGCTAACATTGGTCATATATCCAACAAACCTTTGTTTTATAATTTTGCAAAGGAAAGTGATGTCATAACAGTTTAAATTTTCGGACTAAAATTAAGGAATGAAGTTAATGTTTTTAGAGCACAACATAATTGTGGGAAAAAGTTATTCATTACAATCCATCGCCTTTTTAGTTAAAGTTTATTTTCTTGTTTATACTGTTTAACTAAATATGTGGCATTTGAACATAAATCGCTATGGCTACCGTATCTTTTATGACATAATTTCATATATTATGCTACTAAAATACACATACATTCAAAGGTACATTTTCATTTTTTAAACAATAATTCTTCTTAAATCAAGATATATATTTTTACATGATTTCAGGGCTAGAGGTAGTCATGCTGAGTACAAGCAATATGCCTACAGAAGTGAAATGCGACCATCCATTTATTTTCAGGATTGTCAATCAGGACAATAATATGCTATTTCAAGGTCGTTTTTACAAACCATTAAGGATGCATAAAGGAAGCTGATTTAGTGGTAATATATTAGACTTCTTGGCCATTATTATTATTAAATTGGGATTTTTTTATACATTCTGCTTTTTTAATTATTTTATGTACTTGTATCTTTTAGCAGCAGAATAGATATTTTTATTTAAAGGCATATGCTTTTATTTTTCATGCTATTATTATAACTTTTTTTGATTTGTTTTTATTCTTAAAATCTTAAAACATGATAGATTTATGAATTATAATAATACCTTTATTGACATCAAAGTAATGACAAAGCCTCTCTCATAGGGAGAAATTTAACAGGACTTGGCTATAGAAAAAATAAAATTAAAATTAAAATGATTTTTTTCCTGATGAAATAATAATTTGTGCTAGAAGAAAGAATGCATATACAAAGCAAAAAAAAAAAAAAAAAAAAAAAAAAAATTCTTTTTAACATACAAAAGAAAGGAAACACAAAAGTAACACCTGGATTTGTCCTGCACAAGCAGCCAGCAGTTGTCATCTACACACTGTGTTAATTCGTCCCTCCACCTGCAATTTAGCAACCCTCTTTTCCTGCTCTCCTCTCAGAATCCACTTTGTGTATCTTTATATATATATATAGTAAAGGCCTCCTCCAAAATTTTCTGCCAGTTGGCTCAATTTTTCGCTGCAGCTCTCCAGCTCCTAACACCTAACAGAACACCTGCTTCCACTGGGACGAAGTCCACACTCATGGCGGGTTATGCTATCAGATGAAGATTTGAAAACCAGAGAAAGGTGGCACGTGGAATATCCTGTATTCCTTTGCTCTTTCCAGAATCATTCTCAGGGAGAAGATCTTGTTCGTGGTTGGTCAACCCCTTCTGGATCCAGCCTGGTATATAATACATATATATTATAAAATATATATAAAATTTATTGCTAGTACATAAATTAGGTTTATTTTTTTATTAATTTATTTTTCTCTTTAAATTGCTTATATCTATTATTTGCATTCCAGCAGTTGGTTGCTATACACTCCTGCTTGACAAACCATTGATCCTAGTAAAGCTATTACAATGTTAGATTCTGTGCACACAGATGTTGGACAAATCAAAGATTGAAATTTGTAATCTTCAATTTGGCCACCATTCTCTTTGGCTCCTTTTATTTTTGTTGGCAACCCTGAAACATTATCCTCTCTGTTCTTCAAGCCAAAGTAGATTAGATATACAAGTTTTTTTTGCCAATCAATGAAGTTTATAAGGAGGAGTTTTTATTTTCCTTGGTTATGAGCTGATGTATAGGTAATGAGGGGTCAGAATTATGCATTAGGTGAATTAATATTTTGTTCTCAGTGCCTCGTAGATGCTGCATGCTATTATGATATGCTCTGTAGTCAACTGAACATTGTATAAGAAAACAATTTCATTTTTTTTTTCTCTGTTCTCTCCTACTTGCCTTTGAAGGCTATACTATTCTCAGGCCTGAGGGAAAGAATGGAGGATTAATGGGAAGTTAAAAGCCTTCCTGGCATCAAGATGCGAACTCGTAATAATTTTAATCTAAGTTTTACAAGTTACCTGGTTGCTGGGCAATCTTTCACAGCAATACAACACCAACCCATTCAGTCACTCCGCCCACTATTCCATGTACGAGTGAGTAATTGGGAAATCCAGTACTTTGGTCCATATTTTTGCTAAACTTGAATGGAATGTAATTCTTTAGGGTCACCTATTGTTTAATTAATTAATGGTGTTCTTATCCTCATCCGGAAGTTTTTCATCTGTTGTCTTGACTTATTTGATATGATAATAGGCTTACCAAACCCAAAGGCTCGATGCCAATACCACTAAACTCCACCAACACTGACTCGTCCAATGTTCACCATTCAAGCTTAAGCCCTTGAGATCAGCCTTTAACACAATCCTCCCATCGACGCTTCGGCCTACCTATCAGATAACTACCAGTCAGATCAGTGAATACCACTTTCTCGAATCGTCCTCACGACACACTTTACTCGCCATTTGAGTCCCCCGATGCTATCAACTCAATTATATTCATAGGATACAAGTTCCGCTATTCCGCGTTGTGCAACCTTCTAAACTCCCCAGTGGCCTCATCTCTCTTCGGACCAAATATTTTATGCAGTACCTTATTTTCGACAACCTTCAGCCGTTGTTCATCCTTCAAAGTAAGCGGCCATGTTTCCCATCCGTAAAGAACCGTCGAAGAATAATAGTTTTATAAATTCTAACCTTTAAGTTTTTAGATAGAAGCCGCGAGCTAAGTAACTTAGCAACTGAATAATAACATGCATTTTCCACCTTTAACCGGGACTTTATTTCTTCCTAGATTTCATTTTTTCTTGTTATCGTTGAACTAAATACTTGAATTTCTCACCATGTTCAAAAGTATGCCCTGATATATCAATATCACCAAGATCGCCACCGTTTTTGTTACTAATAATATATTTCCTCGACTTATTTACTATAAATAAATTCCTGTTATAAACAGGTTTTAAGAGTTCCTCTTAACTCATAAGACGCAGTCCCATAAGCTCTAGTAAAACCATTCAGTAGATTTTTTCCTA
The DNA here is from genome assembly GCA_023052935.1 of Piezodorus guildinii. Lineage (NCBI taxonomy): Eukaryota > Metazoa > Arthropoda > Insecta > Hemiptera > Pentatomidae > Piezodorus > Piezodorus guildinii. Next base: position 154,620,222 of record CM041293.1, on the reverse strand, counting down.
TTGTTTAGGATCTGTGGGTTATTTTAAATGATACACTAGATACTTTCGTAAAGGACACCACTGGAGATCTGCTGGCCAAGACAATGTACCTTGTTCTTTATTATCACATTATAAAAAAAAATATTTAATTTCCCTGAAAGATTTCTACTCCAGGTAGTAAATACCCAATATCATATCTTTTAGCCTTGGTTTTGATGTCACAAAAGACATATCCCATATGCCAGAGTACATTAAAGGCTAGGCCACTCTGTGTCTCAAACATTACATGGAGGTATCATGTTGAATTTTTCTTTGATCATTATTCAAGGAAGATAAACACCTCATTCAGAGATGTCATAACTCCTTCTACAGCCATGCAATAAGGATGAGTCATATTAGTCCTTTCTTTCAGGTGGATGGCCTCTAGCAAGAAAGGCTTTCATTTACTAGACTGAATTAGTCCTGCTATTTAAATTTCTTTATGAAGTGAGTAATAACCACCCAAAACGATATGAAATATCGAGGTGGGTATTCTAGGTTATAAACTATTCATGATTTTAAAAAGATATCATATCTTCGATATATTTTTTTTTCAGGATTACAGAGGAGGGAGGGATGCTAAAGATGTGGGGCTGAGGGACTAGCAGCTGATTCCTTCATTCAAAATCCTGGTATAATTTTATAAAAGTTCAATCTCTACTTTTCTCTAGGGTGCATGAAAGCAATAGTTCCTTGATTCAAAAAACAGATATGAATATAGTGTTATAAGGGTTAGGCTAAAAAATAAAATAAAAAGGAATGAGCTCATAAATATAAATTTATGTTCTTGTTTTTTTTTTGTCTGGTATACACATAGATTTCACAGCCTTAAATTAAGTTGTTTTTCTTTAAATGACAAGCTAATACAGTCTGTGTAGTTGAAAAAAAAATTGATACAAAAAAAAAGAACAATTATGCTATGATGATAAATGAAAATTTATAATGGATTTTTACTTTAAGCTTAACTAAGTACATAGTTCAATTTGATTTTATGGATCTACCTTAGCATTTTAAAAATGATATGTTCATCTATTTTTATTCTTGGCATTTAAATACTTAGCAAATAATAAACTAGCAAATTATAAAATAGATTATGACTAGAATAAATTATAATAAATAAAATTTTCTAGCACAAATAAGATGACTGAAAGTATAAATAGAAAAGAATAACAAAAAATATCACAAATTCATTTAACCACGTACACTCTCATTAACACAATAAATCACACAAGAACTTAATAATAGTACCTTGATACTTCATAACTATATAATATGCTATGATGCTAATAATTCATCAATTCTATAAGTGAATTTTAGCTTACTATAATTGTTTGTAATACTTTAATATTGTTAAATGTCAAGCTCATTTCACACATAACAACATTTTTTTTAAAATCCAATGAGCGATAAAAACCAAAAAGTATTAATAAAACGTAAAATTTTGAATATATGGCTTTCTAACAACAAACAGAATATGACATTATCATGAATTACAAAAATAGTACAAAGTATAGTTCTTCTAACTTAAACTATTTAAATCTTAATACAAAAAATAAAATGCTAAAAGTAATAATATATGTACAGGGACATCTCAGCAGAGCATATGTCAATATCACAAAAACATCAACCTCAACTGCATGTTCAGAGTGTATTTAATCTCACCATGAGCGGAAGGACTGTCGACGTAAATAAAAATCTTGAATTTTTTGACACACAAATAGTGTTTTTGAAGATAATTTAATGCCTCTGTCCGTATGAAAGATACTTGTCACACCACGTTCTAACTTCTTCCCTGTCCTCACAACAAAGTGGGTATACATTACTGGCCCTTGAGTGCTTCGCGCATCTTTGACAAAGATCTGTGGTCGGATGGTGCTGTAACAAATCAAATTATTATTGAAATAAACAAATAAAAAATTTCAATACTTAAAATAATATTCCTTCAATGAGAATAAAGTTAATTATGAAGAAAAATGTTCATGGAAAAAAACAACTATGTACGTAAAGATCACTGATTATTTTGTTTACGATAAAAACAATACAATTCAATATAAAACAAGTGATAGTTCGTTTTATATTGAAGGACCAAAAATTATGTTTAGATATATAAATTAAAATTGACCTGAACAGCTTATTTTTTAGTAGTATTTAAAGGATAATGTTGGGCTACCCAATTTCTGTCATCAAGAAAAAAACAAACATTTTTGTTGTCATTGAAAGGTCGAGAAACTTTCAAGGTATGTTGGTTTTCAAATTTGGGAATGTTTAAAAGAAAATTAATATAGCAGGGAAATATCTGTCTACTATACTAGAATTTTGTCAGTTCTGGATCACTCAACAGTTTTCTCCATTAGTGGTTCATTATAAAGTTATAAAAAAGTATCACAAAACTAAAACTTCAGGAGATGAAAAAAACAGAATTGAAATACAGACATTCCTTACCTAACTCAATAAAGACAAAATTATAAAATAGAAATTTAAGTCTAATAATAAATGTAAAAAAAAAAAAAGCATGTTGGAAATTATTGTTTTTTTCTTATTTTTAATTTCACGAGTGTACCCCAAAAAATTTGGAAATCATTCTTTTTTTAAATAATTTTTTTTTTCTTTTTGAGGCTTATCTCGGTTATCACATGTTATCCATTGACCCATTGCACTTCTAACCTTCCATTGATTTTGATTTCTTCATAGTGGAATTTGTTATGTTTCAAATATGCTATAAGCAATTATGTCTAGGCTGGCATGAGATTTGATAAGGGAATTTCTGATTACTTGTAATTAGAGTTATGAAAAACATTTGTTCATCACATTACTAATTAGTTGGGATTATCTTGGATGTTATAGTCCAATAAAGACTGCGAATTCCTAATAGAAGTGATAACACAATCTAAGACATTAAAGATATTGGTATGTGATAAAAAACAAGTTAATGGTCAAAAGTACTATCAAGGGTGAATTTCATCGTAGTTTGTCTAAGACGTTTTATTGGTTTTTGGACTAGAAATATAATTTTACAGAAAAACATAATGATGGTCCTATTTGCTAGGTTTATAAATTAAAAAAAAAAAATCTAGTTATCATTAGCATCTAATAAGTAGCAAAGTATAAATTCTTACCGGTTCATGACATTCATTGACAAATACATCTGTAACTAGTTTGCCATAGCCTTGTGGATATGTAGATACCAGACAAAGTAGGCTTGTAACAAGAAGTAGCCCAAAAGCGCAAGTCTGAAAAATAATATTATTTCAGTATTGAATCATTCAAATAAATAATAATTAAAAATAAAGATTAAAATAAATTTTAATGTATTTTGTTGTTGATGAATAAAGAGAAATGTGGGAATAATTAGGCAAAACATTAATTTTTGTTAAAATAAAGCTAGAGTTTAATTAGTATTAGGTAAGTAATATACTTTAGAAATGTTACTGCATTGTCATTAAAAACAACTTTTCTTTTTTGTTTAAAATAATAATCATTAAACTCTTATTTTTAATGAAAGTAAATTGTTTGCCTAATTTTCTTAAATTAATATTAAGGACTTTCCTGCTAATATATCATATAAAATTGTTCAGGAAATAGAGAAAATAAAATTAATTAATTGCCAATTAATATTAATAAATACTATTCACAGCATTATTTAAAACAACTAAAGAACTCAAAAATCCAATAACTCAAAGAATCCAAAAATCAAAAATATAAATTTAATTATTTTTATGATTATAAGTTGCACCAAATATTGATAATTTAAATTACTCAATGACGATGGAAAATTAACTCTTAAGTGCGAAAAGTGAATTTGTTAATAAAAAAAAAATCACAAACAAAACACAATTTCAAAAATGTCAATTATGATAATAAACTTTACAAAACTTTCTACTGGTAAGGAAAATTGCAAAGAGGTAATAAAATGCACGTGTATGAAGAATGTCAATATAAACAGAAGACACTCACGACTGCGTATGACGTCATCTTGTCTCTCCTATTCGCACAATAATCACTCACTACAGAAGTCGGCACACGAATAATTATCGGAGCGACTCCTCCCACCCTTTTATAAGAATTAGTATCACACGCTGGACATGTGTCATGACGCCTGTCCCCTATTCAGAAATACCTGGTCCTCTCCATTCCCAGAGGCTCTCAGGAATTCAGTTATGTATTTTATTTTATCTGTAATTGTCTATAAATTGTCTACTTATTAAACTATTTATTCATATAGGCTCTGAATGTTGAATAGTATTATTTTTAAATTTTATTTCATTGATTACTCTCACTATAGAATATATACGGTTTGATTCCAATTTTTATTTAACAAAATAGTTATAGAAAGTAACGGATTTAGCTTTTTAAAATTTGTATTCGTGTCATGTATCTTTTTTGTTGGGATCCTACTCTCACAACCTCTCTTAAGACTTTTTAGTTTCACAATCATTTCAATTTTCCATCATTATGTTCCATTTTTAAAATATTATTTTCTAAAATTGTTTTATAGCTATTAAGCTTTTAGATCCATTCATTAATATATCACGGACTGTGTTTTATTCTCACAGAAACAATTTTAACACGAGGGACATTCCTGGATTGAGTTAAGAAATCTGATCATGCTTTAGGTTTCCACATGGAACTATTAAGTCGTTATAAAACTATTTCAATATGTGTTCCATTTTACACTATGTTCTTTATTAATCTTTGCTCCATTTATCTATTTGGTATTCTCAATTTTTGATTTGATTTGAAAAATCAACAGCCCAAGGGAACCCATCATGATATCAGTTTGTGGGAGTTTATTGGATTTTAAAGGTCTACCTTTTTTTTGCACCAATATATTCGAGCATTGCAATGAATAAACATGTCCCCCTAACGATGAATTTTAATTATTGAGATGTTCATTTCCAAATGGTGCTACATATCTTTTAAGATTTCAATAAAACTAAACTATTAGATTACAAATATGCCAAAATATCAACTTCATAAAAAGTTTCCTTAGTACATTTTGGAAATCAATGTCTCAATTGATGATGATAAAAAACATTGAAAATTATTACACAATGGTTTATTAATTATAGTATGCTATTATATTTTATCATATTATAAAGGTGTATAGGCAGTTACCTTAAATAGTTTCCAATCAATCAAAGATCTAGAGAAAGACGAGCCAGCTACACAATTTAAATTAAAGAGAAATTTGCAATCATGACTGCTAATTTTAAAACGCAATATCTCCGCCATTTCTTAACCGATTTCAATAATTCGTTTGCTATTTTGTTGGAAATTTAATTCTCCTTCGAGCGATAAATAAAATTCCTTGTATTCCTGAATTTGGCGGACAGACGGATTACTCGTTTATTCGTTATTTGAATTCTTCATAACTTGTAACGTGAAACCTCTCACTTCAACAAAGGTTTATTGTTGAAAATAATAAACCTAAATAAGGAAAAGCTGTACATAAGTTAAATAATAATCAATGAATGTGTAGATCACAAATCACAAAATTATTTCTAATTAAAATTAACGATTTGTTTAAAAAAAATCTTTGGCGGCAGTGACATGATGCTTTTCTGACACTGTAGTAAATTACTACAACTAATATATTTAATGATCTGAACTTTTACATCTGCCGCTTATTACACTCCGAACGGAGTAGTTTCTTAGTTAGTGGATAATAAGTGGAATAATCATCAATGCATAGGTGAGTAGCAACATCTGCCTTCAACTATTTGCAAATATTTTTGGGTTGTCCAGAAAAAATACAGGATTACGTTTTTAAAAGGAAAACAATAAAGCTGTTTTTATAAATGAAAATAGTCTTTACACCGTGTTGGTAGCTTTTACATATCCTAATAATAGTATTTGGAATCCTTAGAATTTATAAAATCTAAGAAAACCAACCCATATTATAAGGTTCTTTGATCAATAAATTGTTGTGCTGCTTCTTGCTTGTTGAGCTACTGTCCACAGTTATCGTGCAAGATCAAATTTTGTTCAGAAGTAACGATTCTGAGCAGAAATGGATCGTTGTTGTTTTGGCAAAGAATCGAGGCAAACTTTTCATAACACTGAATTGCCTGGAGTTCGTTTAAAGAGTAAGGAACCTGACTTTCGAGCACTTGTCGACCTGACGGCATCGAGTTTTCCCTCAAGTTTTCGTACAGTTATTATAGAATTTTCTTTCACCATGGCTTGCAGAATATCGCCATTAAGGGAAGTAGTCCTTCCATGACCTTTGTTTTCCAAAATTAGGTCCCCACCCATAAATTGTTTGAATCACCGTTAGCCTGTGCACTCACTAACACTTCGCCCCACACCACGTCGATATTTATATAGGTTTGGGTGGGTCAAAGTCCGGTGAAATCACAAATTTTGCGCAATATAATCATCTTGTCTTCTCTTCTTCTTTCTCTTCCTTTCTGTGCCTTTCAGCGTGGAGGAGCCTCAAGCCAATTGGTCCACCCATCTCGGTCCATAGCAAGCAACTTCATCTGAGCCAGTGTTTTCCCTCTTTCCAGAACTAGCCGTTGGATATGCTCCAAATAACTCCTTCTAGGTCTGTCTCGTGGTCTCCTACCTCTTGGCCTCTCCTCCATACATTTTCTTGGCACTCTGTCTTCCCCCATTCTAAATACCTGGCTATACCATCGGAATTGTGGGTGTTCTATGACTGATTTCACTGAGGGGATCTGAATATCTTCTCTTACTCTTTCATTTCTCATCTTGTCTCTCCGAGTTTGTCCTGATATTCTTCGCAGAAATCGCATTTCAGCAGCCGTAATTCTGCTCAAATGTTTTTCTTGTGTAACCCAGCTTTCACTGCCATATAATAAGGTTGGGAGAAATACTGCTTTAAAAATATGGAGTTTGATGTCCTTACCTACCTCCCTCTTTCCCACAATGGTATTTCATATCTGGTAGTAAATATTATTTGTCTTATTTATTCGATTAGACACTTCTCCATCAATTTAACCAGATTTATTGAAGATCATTCGAAGGTAGGTATAGGAATCCACACTTTCCATTACTCCTCCATTGCACTCTATTCGTACATTGCCACATCCACTTCATAATCTTACTCTTGCGGCTTCTATAATGCCCGCTGCATTTTTTCCTCAGAGTTGTTACCAGCACGATGTCGTCTGCATATAAAAAAGCCTGCACTTGCACGGTCCTCATGTTCCACATACCGACCACACTCCAAGCAGTTCTTCTCCTGCATATTTTGTGGATTTCATCCATAAATATAATAAATAATAATGGACTGAGGCTATAGCTTTTTTCAGTCAAATCATAATTTTTCATAAATCATAATTTTTTCAATCGAATTCATAATTTTTGCAGTTAAATTCATAATTTTTTTAGTCAAATTTATAATTTTTTTCAGTCAAATTCATAATTTTTTCAATCAAATTCATAATTTTTTTAGTCAATTTCATAATTTCTTGTACCCATTTTATACAGTCAATTTAATAAGGTTTTGCTACCAAGAACTTAACATTTTTATTAAATCTTATTGTTGTTTATCCATTTAACGTCACTTTATGTTACTGTGCTTAATCCGACGGTGCAGCGGGAGTCTTAAGTTTTGGCTATCCAGGTTTACTTAAGATAGGGATCTTTTACGAGTTCCACTTTTTAAATCTTTTAAGAGTCACCTGGGGTGCACAAATATAGGGCGATCTGCTGATTTTGGACTTGCGACCTTGGGCATAACAAGGTGTCTGAATCTGCCGGGTTTGAACCCGTGACCTTGGGCATACTAATCTTTAACACCTTGCTGAATGCATCCAGGGTCACCTGTGGAGTAGTGGCTAGCATAACAGCCTCTTTTAAAGGACGAAATAACCAAGGATTTTTACACCCTACATATTTGCTTCTAGGGAGTAAAGATCCTTGGTTATTTCGTCCTTTAAAAGAGGCTGTTATGCTAGCCACTACTCCACAGGTGACCCTGGATGCATTCAGCAAGGTGTTAAAGATTAGTTTGCCCAAGGTCACGGGTTCAAACCCGGCAGATTCAGACACCTTGTTGAATGATTGAGGTCACCAGAGTAGTGGCTAGCAAGCAGCTCTATCTAAGTCGCAAGTCAAAATCAGCTGATCGCCCTATATTTGTGCACCCCAGGTGACTCTTAAAAGATTTAAAAAGTGGAACTCGTAAAAGATCCCTATCTCAAATAAACCTGGATAGCCAAAACTTAAGACTCCCGCTGCACCGTCGGATTAAGCACAGTAACATAAAGTGACGTTAAATGGATAAACAACAACAAGATTTAATAAAAATGTTAAGTTCTTGGTAGCAAAACCTTATTAAATTGACTGTATAAAATGGGTACAAGAAATTATGAAATTGACTGAAAAAAATATGAATTTTAATGAAAAAATTATGAATTTGACTGAAAAAATTATAAATTTGACTGAAAAAATTATGAATTTGACTGAAAAAATTATGAATTTGACTGAAAAAAGCTACTCCTGCTTGTTTCACGCCTCTTTCCAATGAAAATGGCTTGGACTCTCGACCATTGAGACGCACTATTCCTTTCGGGCTTTGATGTGTTGATTCCATCGCTTCCAGGTGGTCTGTAGTAATACTTTTGGCTCTAATCATCTTGTCAAAGCCTAATAATATATGATTTAAGAATAATGCTTCTTAAAAGTAAAAAAAATATTTATCTTTTTTTTAATTAATGAAAATAGTCATATAAGACTGAAACGACAAGCAACTGCTTGTAGAAACCGGTTAGTACATCACTTACTTGTCGAACGTTCAAAATTTCTAGTATATAAAAAAGCTCATGTACGTCACTATTATCAGAACTTTTGGACATATGGAATAGAGCTTTGGGACTCTACTTAACAATCTAATGCCTTCCGCTTTCAATCCTTACAATTCAAAATCCTGAATTTGGTCACAAATTAAACCATCCATAATGACCTATTTGTGGAAGCCCAAAATAGATATGATACATAAGTCAAGTTAAAAAAAAAACATAAGAGCTATAAAAGTATCCTTTATAATTAAATAAATCTTGAAACATTTTTTTAACACTATAAAGAATGTAGTAATGACATTCGATAAAATTAAATAAAAAGAGAAACATAAGGAAGATACAGAAATTCCTGAGAACGACCGAATGTGCTCCGCACCATGATTTTTTCTTATTCTTTTTTTTTTGCATATCGTCTGGTTCGTAATCAATATTTTATGCTGATTAGCTATTCGATTAAAATTAATTTACATGGTGGCAAGTCGCCTGAAGCAATGTCACTCAGATATGATTGGAATTCCTATTTTTACTTTACATTGAAGGCGGAAAATTTTGCGTCTTCACGATGAAGCAAAAACATTATGGCTTGTATCAGGTTCAGTATGGATTAAATAATAAAATAACTGAAGTAAAAATTGTTATCGTGCTAAAATCTAGGAGCACAAAATATCTTTTATTTACCTATCTTCTTGAAATAACGATTTATATGAACCTAAATACATTAAGGGAAAGTACTTATTCTTATAGTGAAAATTTTCGAATTTGAGTATTTACCAGAAATACACATTTTGGGGTCCTCTGAGTGTAATTGACCAAGTCCTTAAAAAGATCTGTATGTTTATGTGGAAAGTCTACCTCGAAAATCGGTTAACCAATAGAGCCACTTTATACCGATTTTCTCAAAAACGTCACAAACGGTTTTTATTAAACTTGCCATATCGAGGTAAACTTAAATAGGTTTTAATGCTGTGTAAGTTTCATTTTGATTGAATTAGACTAACAAGGCTTAAATGCCTAAATTATAAATTTTCTTCGTCTAAAGTACCTTTAACGCTGAACATTCGAAAAAATTAATCTTTTCATGTTCTCCTCATATTCCAGAGATAGAAAATGGGTAAGTATACAAGATGAACGGTTTTAATTACCAGTTAAAAAAAGAAAACAGGAAAATATATATTTTATTTTTCGTTTTGTTTATGAGAAGAGTAATATAGATGTATAATATACCGTTAGAAATCTAAAGATTTTAGAGAAAATATCATCTTGTACACTAAGTTGTATAAGATAATAGAGAGCGAAGAAAATTGGATAAAACTAACAATAAGTGATGATTATAGATAATGATATAATCGATTATGAAATCTGAAACACATGTTCCATTGAAACTCAATGTTATTATTTTTTCAATTTTATCTTTATTTAAAAGTTCTTAAATTGATTGCGTCTCTGATCATCCCTTTTAATTTTGCTGAACTTAGCAACAACCCATCTTTGAAAAATTATATTAAAAAATCTGGTGCGGGCAAAAACTTTCACTTACCTCTGTTTTTAGAAACGATTAAAGAATTTTCAAATACAGTAAGAGATAAAAATGAGTGAAACCATTAAAGAATTAATTAAATGGAATTTCTATAGAAACATGTGTTTTATAAAAAATCTATTATATTATTATCTAAAATAATCAGTTAGTTTTATCGGCTTTTTATCACTCTCTGTTAACTTTTAAAAGCTTGCGTGGAAGATGATATTTTTTCTTAATTCATTAGCTTTCCAACGGTACATCATACAGGCATATTACTGTTCTTATGTTTAAAATCGAAACATTGCATCAAAAAAATATTTTTGCAGTTTTCTCTTTAATTCGTTTTCAAATTCGCACAACTTGCATATTTAGCTGTTAATTACCAATGCTAACAAGATAATGTGGTTATTTTTATATAATCTACAAAATTAAAGGTACTTTAGAGGAAGAAAATTTAAAATATCGGCATTTAAGCCCTATTACGCCATTTTAATCAGAATAAAAACTGCATGATATTAAAGCCTATTAAATTTAACATGGATATAGCGAGTTTAATCAAAATCGTCGGAACCGTTTTTGAGAAAATCGAAAAAAGGTGCAAAATGCATGGTATAAAGTGGCTCTTCTGGTAAGTTCATTTTGATGAAAAAGGATTTGTTACGTCTCGGGCGTATATTTGTCTTAAATATGAAATTTCAGTTTCCTAGAACTTACCGTTTCCAACCAGGAGTTACCACACACACACCAGACCTTTTTGCGGGACTTGGTTATTTGGACTCAGGGGACCCTAAAATGTGTATTTCCGTTTAAAACTGGAATTCGAAAATTTTCACGATCGCAATACTTTCCCTTACTATAAATAGTAAGTGAAAGTAAAAAGAAAATTTCTCAAAATGCCTCCCATTTGCCTTGACAGATGCATTTCATCTCCGTGGCCATCAATAGCATAGGTTGTTTGAGGCTTTCCAAGCTAAGGTGTGTTCTGTGGCATGCCATCCTGTTCTATTCGGACCAAATTTTGTGGTTTGAGATCAGGGTTTCCTGAGGGCCAATCCAAGCTAGAGATGAACGCTGGAATGTTCTTATGCAGTTTCTGCTGAGTTGACCTGGTCTTGCGAGATAGAGAGGAATCCTGCTCAAAAACCCAATGACTTTCATTGAACTGAGTATCATTTAGAGGCTTGAAAACAGGTTCCAAAATATTGTCCTGATAGTTAGCGTTTTTTATAAGAATGTTTCTTTGTGGTACCATCAAAGTAAATTCCTCAACAAACCATCACCGGGAAAGGGTAATGATATATTTCCACTCTTCTAATGACTTCGTGCGTGCAGACGATCATTTCAGTGATTATATATTTCTTGGGTTGTAAAAATTTTCTTATCGCTAATCCAAATCTTTCCTTGGTGTAATGGCTAAGAATCACTTCGCAACTATCCGCTCCAATTTGTGTTTTGATAGTGGTTCGGCTTTGTCCTGTTATTCTTCTATATGCACCCACACTAAGGTTACTTTTTATTACGTGAGACAGATATTCTCATTTACCGAGACATGATTTGTTGTTTTCGTATGGGATTTCTTCTGATTCGAGCAGCCACTGTTCTAACTGGATTTGCAGTTCTCGCAGTGTGGAGAGGAGGTCTGTCAACTCGTTCAAGGTCTATCACATGCAGATAGGGTCTCATTATATCCATTTATAGTGCGGCACACGAACATACGGCTAATACGTTAAGGTTTAAGGTATTGAAAATCTCTAAACTACATTTTTCAACTTTGTGTAAGGTGACCACGGCTATTCGGTTTTCTTTATCACCCTCTGCATGTTAACTGAACAAAAGAAAAATACAAATTAATTGGGATTATCATCATGTCATGTAAGGAAAATACAATAATCAGATAGAGGTGAGGGTTATCTGAATAATACCAAGGGGTGTAAACAAAGTTCAACTTTAGTTATGGTAGAACTTTTTTTAGTGGTAAATGAAAGTAAAATTTGTATTAGATCACATATAACCACGACTATTACGATACCATAACTTTTTGGCGTGTATTTAAAATTAGAAATATTTTTTCGGTTTTCTCATAAATAAAAAAACATTTATTGCAATATAAAACAAAAATATAAGTAAATGGTTTGATTAATTATAATTACAAATGTTGGGGACAGGGGCGACAGCACACTCGCTCGCAGCCTCAACCCGAACGTTAAATATGAGTCGCCGAATCCCTGATATTTATTTAGGTTTCTTAATGGGTTTAATTGTGTAACTAACTTAGTCAAATACATATATTGAGAGGAAAAAAAAATACAAATAAAACAAATAACATTAACTTCCTGAGAAACGTAAAGAGTACTTAAGGTCACGAGGACGATTGCAAGGTGATGATGGCAAGCGATGATGGTGACAGCGACGAAGGCGACAGCGAGGAAGGTCTCTCTACCAGTCTTCCCGTAACTCAGAGCACTCTGATTCCCGAGCGCATCACTTAATCCCTACTTAATAAACACAGCCCTCCTTGCGTCTCAACTTAATATTAATGAAATATCTTTATAAGAGAAATTAAATTATAAATTAGTTTCCCAATTCTTAACAACAAATATATGTTATGTATCCCTAGATTGGGAGTGATGGTCTAACTTCCCTGGAGACTAGGGATTCGATCCGGAAAAACGGATCCGGTAATCCGGCGAATCCGGCATCACCTAACCGGATCCGATTATACCAATTTATGTCCAACAATAGGGCAATTTAATGAGTAGGTACTTTAAAGGAGTTACATTTGGTGTGAATGTTAAGTGGTGAGTCGTTAGACGCCAAATCGCATCACACCATCGGTTCATTTCAGTATCATTCGTTCGCTTCGCGCAAGACAATGAATGTGTTTTTGGTTTTGTCGATGCTTCGTCTAAATGTAAGTAAACAGATATTATTTTCTTGAATTTTGGCGAAGTATAGCATCCTATATGTTGGCTGTAGAGGAACTTCTGAAAAAATCTTAAAATTTATTTTAGAGAAATTGCTCACTCATGACGTAATGTTAAGTACTGAATTATATGAAACACTGCGTACAATTCTATTGAAATCTAGGAAGTCTGGGCTACGTTACTGCTCAAGTCTTCCTAAATTTCACTTTCTCCGATATTTAAATTAACGTATTATGTTTCTTTATAAAATCTAATATAATTAACATTGAGTAATTAACTGAGATGGGAATCGCGATTACAATAATATTAAATTATTTGAGAATACTAACAAACAAGTCTTTTATTTATGATCAACACCATAATCATTCGACGAATCTATCTAATGAATGGCATTCCTATTATGAGTACCATTATACTCGAATGATCCACTAACAATTCATCTCAAACCGAAAGAGGAAACTGAACCTGATTTTTGGATCCGTCGGGATGAAATGACACGGATGCAATCCCTACTGGAGACCAAACCTACTGGAAGTGGAGTCTGCCATGTCCATCCGTAGATCATTTCACCTTTCTTTGCCTCTCACGATCTTCATCCTATTGTTTCCAGCGATGGACTTCAGGGAGTCACGCGCCTATGTAGTCTTCTACGTCTCCTTTTTAAACTGTACGGGATCCATTCAGACTCCTTTAATGACCATCTGCCGTCCCGAACTCTGGCAAAATATGTTAATACTAATACCAATTCAATTAATGAGGATTAATATCTAGAAAAAAAAAATGTGGCATATCATTAAAAATTTGACTAGAGGGCACCGGCATATCAACAAAATGGGATACGGGCCCCATACTTCAATAGGTACTCAAAACTATCACCAAGAAACAAACTAATTCTCTACAAAACTGTCATCCGTCCCATAGTGACCTACACTGCCCCAGTCTGGAATCACACATGCCATTCCAATTATCCGAAAATGGAGGTTGTGCAGAACACATGCTTGCGAATTGTAAATAATTATCCTCGTTACACGCGAATCATAACCATGTTGTCGGATTTACAGCTCGATCCGATTAAAAACTATACGTACTCGCTCGCACAATTTTTTTTTTTCTCTTACTCCTACTAGTGACAACCCACTCGTTCAAAAAATAGGTGATTACGACAAGAAAACACTAAAACGTTACATACCTAAACGTACAAAGGACATACTACTGCATCAATTTTGAAATGTAAAAAAGAAAAATTGTTAGTCTGATATATTAGCATATAACTAAAATATTTTTATCTTGTATTGTTTTGTTTCCACTTAGTTTTGTTTTTTACAATAATTTGTTTTGTTCTTACTTTGATTGTTTTTTTGTTTTTTTTACTTTAATTATTTCGTTTTTACTTAAATTCTTTTTTTTAAATTTTATTATGGAGGTTTTTGTTTTCAGATTTTTCCTACTATTCTAAATGTAACATAGGATACAGTTACTATTAACCGCTAATGTAAATATCACAGAAAAGTAACATCTAATTGGTGCATTACCACAACATGTATTAAGTATGAGGCATGTGGCAATTTGTAAAATAGTGAAAAATAAAAATCTTAATCTCATCTTATAAGGAAAACTGAATACAAAAAATTAATATTTTTTTGAAAAAAAATATTACGTTTAAATTTAAGCAACAATAAAAATTATCGTCATTGTTTACATATTTTAACAGCTGAAATGTAATCAATTACATCATCTATCTTAAACATACGTTCGGTTTCTCTGATCCTTAGATAACCACTTTTACTATCCAATTTCACAACTAATCTTACGATAATTTTTGATTTAGTACGTGCGTTATTCATAACACAAAATCTAAGTGCTAAAAAAAAAATTAAATTAAATAAAAAAATTATTACTGTTAAAATAAAACAAAATTATTTAAATTGTGACTGTGGATTAGAGTTAGAAATCAAGGTGTTATGAAGTCATTAAATTGTCTTTCTGAGGTAAGGTTACCATTTTGATTAAACTCCCTAAATAGGTGTAAAATTTAATGGATGGGCTTTAATACTATGTAAATAGTCTTACAGGGGTTAAATTCCGACATTATAAATGTTCTTCCTCTAAAGTACCTTTTATTTTGTAGATTCTATAAAAATAACCATATTATCTTGTTACCACTGATGAAAAACAGGTAAATATATAAGTTGAGCGAATTCGATACCCAACTAAAAGAGAAAACTGAAAAAAATATTTTTTAATGCAATTTTTTGTATTTAACATAAGAACAGTAATATACATTTATAATATACCATTGGAAAGCGAAAATTTTAGAAAAAATATCATCTTATACACAAGCTTGTAAAATTTGATAAAGATTGATGAAATCAACATAAAACTAACTGATTATTTTAGATAATAATATAATAGATTTTTTAATAAAACACATGTTTCTATATAAATTCAATTTAATTAATTCTTTAATAGTTTCACGTATTACTTTCACTTACTATATATAGTAAGGGGAAGTATTGCGATCTTGAAATTTTTCGAATAACAGTTTTCAACGGAAATACACGTTTTAGGGTCCTCTTAGTCCAAATAACCAAGTCCCGCAAAAAGGTCTGTGTGTGTGTGTGTGGTAACTCCCGGGCGGAAACGGTAAGTACTATTAAACTGAAATTTCATATTTAAGACAACTATGCGTCCGAGACGTGACAAAACTTTTTTCATCAAAATGACCTTACCAGAAGAGGCACTTTATATTATGCATTTTGCACTTTTTTTCGATTTTCTCAAAAACGGTTCCGACGATTTTGATTAAACTCGCTATATCAATGTAAAATTTAATGGGCTTTAATATCATGTAGGTTTTATTCGGATAAAAATGGTCTGACAGGGCTTAAATGCCGATATTTTAAATTTTCTTCTCCTAAAGTACCTTTAATTTTGTAGATTCAATAATAATAACTAGATTATCTTGTTAACGCTGATAAAAAACAGGTAAATATATAAATTGAATAAATTCGATACCCAACTAAAGGAGAAAACAGAAAAAATATTTTTTTAATGCAATTTTTCGTTTTTGAACATAAGAGCAGTAATATACATGTATGATATACCGTTGGAAAGCTAAAGATTTTAGAAAAAATATCATCTCATACACAAGCTTTTAGAATTTAATAGAGAGTGATGAAAAGAAGATAAAACTAACTGATTATTTTAGATAATAATATAATAAAGTTTTTATTAAAACACACGTTTTTATATTAATTCAATTGAATTAATTCTTTCATGGCCTAACTAATTTTTATCTCTGACTGTATTTGAAAATTCTTTAATCGATTTTTAAAACGGAGGTAAGTGAAAGTCGTGTCAGCTTTTTTTCTATCATTATCACAACTGTCAACAAGTGGGATGACTATATAAGTAGCTTCTATATTTGTCTTTGTATTATTAAAATATTGTAAATATAAATTTAGTTCGAAGTATATAGCTTTTTTTCAATCTAATTCATAATTTTTTCAATATTTTTTATAATTTCTAGAGCATATTTTATACAGTTAATTTAATGAGTTTCTCTTATCAAGAACTAAATCTTTTTATCAAATCATATTGTAGTTTATTCATATAACACCACTTTATGTTACTCTATTACGACATCCGACAGCGGGACTTCTAAATTTTGCCTATCCAGATAAAATAAGGATAAGGCTCTTTAACAATTTCTTGCCACTGCACAGGTTCGAGACCCATTCATTTATTATGACAGCATAGCCAGAGGTTTATTACTCCCTCTAAAAAATCCTAGAGCGATCAATTCAATTGCAGGATTTGAACCCGCGACCTCTAGAATATTAAATCCTTCACCCCTTATTATGTAAATCTACCAAAGATCACATATGGTGTAGTGGCTACCATAACAACCTTCTATAACAAAGATTGTGGGTTCGAACTCGACGACCCTTGGGTATGTTGTTTTTTGTTCTCAAACAAATTCATAATTTTTTCAACCGCGTTCATAATTTTTACATCCCTTCCGATGGACGAAATAACCAAGGATTTTTTTCTTCTTTAAAAATCCTAGAGCCATCTGCCGTGCTTGAAACCACGACCTTGGACATGTTACATCTTAATCCCTTATTAAATGATTATAGGTCATTTGTGGCACAGTGGCTATTATAACAGTCTTCTCCGCCGAAGGTGGCGGGTTCAAACTCGGCAGATGGCCCTTACATATTTTTAAAATTAATTCGATTTCTTTTTAACGCTCTTTCGAAGAAACCAGTAAAACTGTCCTTTTCGTGCGTGTAGACAAATAAATGTATGTTTATAATTTTCGTTTAATTTATCTAACTATTTGACCTAGTATTTAATTTATCTGGGACTTTATTGCAAGAGGGTTTATACTGAAGACATAAAGTCATTTCTGAAGCCATATTGGAGCGCGTTGTAGTTGTAGATGGCTTTAGAAAATGAGCGTTGACCTCTGAGAATTTATTAGATGTTTATTTGGAGCGTTTTGATCGACCTTCGATAATTGAGTATTAAAATAGTATCTAGGGCGTCCTGATAATAACTTCTAGCTATCTTCTTCTATAGTCCCACGTTTTTTGTTTTGGATTGCAATTTGTCAACAAGACATGCTAATAAACCCAGATTTTCAATTATAAAATATATATAAAAAATAAATATACAATAAAACGAATTATATCTTGAGACCTAATGGAAATTTTTAAAAAATTCCTCTAGGGGCATTCTTTTTGTATTTACTTATTGAAATTCACAACTATGTAAGAGAAAAAAGTAAATATGATCTATGGAGAAAGTCCCGTGGCCATTTTCTTCTAAGGCGTTCTCAGAGGATTATCTGGAATAGTTATTGATGAAAGGTTATGGACTACTCCATTAGAATGGACGAGAAAATTGTAACTGAAGGACTTATTTTGGACCAAACCGCAAAAACTGAAATAATCAGATCTTTGTGCATAATTTTATTTTTAATATTATGGAGCATGATATTTAAAAGATTTTGCTGCAATAATTGGATTTAGAAGAAATTCAAAGGTTTTTTAAAGCCACAAAGCTGAATTCCATGTCTCGGTTGATAAGGGTGATATACATGACGAAATTTATAACAACAATTTTAAACAGTGTTATTAAAAATGAGCTTATTGGATTGTAAGTTTTTCAATTTAACGCAATTTTTTTGGTTTGATATAAAGATAGGAATCTTTAACG
This sequence comes from Piezodorus guildinii, assembly GCA_023052935.1. Classification (NCBI taxonomy): domain Eukaryota; kingdom Metazoa; phylum Arthropoda; class Insecta; order Hemiptera; family Pentatomidae; genus Piezodorus; species Piezodorus guildinii. Next base: position 154,601,770 of record CM041293.1, on the reverse strand, counting down.
AGTACCTGACATCGCACATGCGTCATTTATATAGTATCATCATTTTACGTCCCTTCCGAAGGACGGCACAACCAATGATATTAATTTATTAGGTAATTATTTACTCCATGATCGGTAAGTCACAGTTCAATTTGAAAATATATCATAGAATACATCTTTATTTGAAAAAATCCTAAGCCTTGTTCAAATTATATACAAATAAATCTCATCAAAAATATAATAATCATGTGAGTATAGTACTTTTTACCCAAAACAATAGGAAAAAAAAAGAGCTCACTGTGAGGGTGGTGAAAACTGCGTGAGAGTAAAAATGTGCGCGAGTATAAGGTGAGAGTACGCAACAGTACTCGGCAAAATGGCGGATGTGTGAACAGTTGATTATTCGGGAAAGTTGTTGAAAAGGTTGGTTAGCTCTTTTAGATTACCAAGTTCTTATGTAAAGATGAATGTTCAATTGGTGTCATCTTGTTTTAATAATAATAAGAGTAATGTCTAAAACTGTTTTCGACATTTTTATACAAATTTACTTACTAACCAACTTTAAATGTCAACAACAACACAAGTGGCAAATGACGGGAATATGCACGCCACCTATGACAGCAACATTTTTTTTTCTCTGGCGCGACAGGCCGTGTAGGTTCTTGGCCGCGTGATATATAATCCTGTGAGAATATACTCTCACAGTTCTCGATGAAATGTTTGGGGCAGGGTCATCACTCCTTAAGCCTATTTTTGCGAGTGCCACCAGTAGGCTGACGAGCCTCACTACCCGGGGGAGAGGTTGTGAATGAAACTCCATTTAATTATATTCTTATAAAAGTCCCGCTAGGACTGGGACTCGAACTCGCATCTCTGGCGTGGGAGACTAGCGCGCTAGCCTAGCCTATGAGCGCTAGACAGCAACATTGCTTTGTAAAATCACTTTCAATTTTTTCTATTTATATTTCGAATTTTAACACACAAAAAATACTACGAATCTCAAACTATAATACAAATATATATATGTAATATAATTTCTAATAAATAACTATAGAATTAAAATGTAATATACAAACAGTGAAATATAGATATTATTAAATAATGGTTTTGGAATCTAGAAACACAATGAAATATATATGAATGCAAATAAACTATTTTAGTTGAGGTTTGACCAAAATAATATAACAAATGATGTTAATTATTATCGTTATGGAAAGTAGATGAAAGTGTGATATTGTACATCAACTATCAGGATATTTACTTCCACCAACTTTCCAGCGCGCTCAACGATGTGAATATCGCCATTTCACTCTATTTCTCACCGTGTATCGCCGTCTTTATAGTACACATAACCTATCTTCCCAACATTATCGATAGTCAGTATGGCTCGAATGTAGTAGTTATTGGGAGAATTTGTGATGAATGGACGGAGATATCGTTGTACAAGTTCATTAAATGTTAATTAGTGAAGAAGAATATGTTGAAGACTCTTGGTAATATAATGGTTGCACGACAGAAAGATTTTTTTCGGATTTGAATGTCATGGTTTCGTTTTTTGGATATAGTTTGATGTAATCTGTGTTGGCAACTCTCAATTGACTGCACTTCTTCATTTCTTTATATGGCTTTAAATGTTAAGTGTAGGATTCTATGAGTCTTGTTGTTGCACAATTTCATGTAGAAAGAATACTTATTTGAATTCAAAGCACTTTTTATGTCCTTTGATACATAATGGTTATAGGTTTCTTTTTATAGGAATTTACTGAGAAAAAAATAAAGAACTCATAAACTGCAAATGACCAAGGAGGGATTTCAAGAAAAATAATTAATTATTGGCTCTACGATCTTCTAGCTCAAATGCCAATTAAAAAATATGTGACATATACTTATTATAATACACAGTAACAACATGTATGAACAGTAATAACATGTCTCGAAATATCAAGATTTTATTTGCAGAAACTATCGATTTAATCAACGATATATTAAAGCCCGTCCAATTTTACATCGATATAGCGAGTTTAATCAAAATCGTTGGAGCTGTTTTTGAGAAAATTGTAAATAGGTGCAAAATGCTTGGTATAAAGTGGCTCTTTTCGTTAGCCGATTTAAAAGAAAAAGTTGCTGTTACATCTCGGGCGTATGGTTGTCTTCAAATATAAAATTTGAGTTTCATAGGAAAGTTTCGTTTTTGTACTAGATTTATAACACACCACTAACACACCACACAGACTTTTTTGCGGGACTTGGTTCATTTGGACAAGGGGACCCTAAAAATTATTTTCGTTGAAAACTGGAATTCGAAAATTTTTCAACGATCGCAACACTTTCCCTTACTTTATATTCCATATACAGGTAAGTAAAGTAAAAATCGATTATATTATTAACTAAAATAATTTTCGGCTTTCCATCATCTTTATTAACTTTTACAAGCTTGTGTATAGATAATATTTTTTCTAAAATCTATAGCTTTCCAACAGTATATTATACATGTCCAATTTTTAATGCTCGCTTTTTCCTTTTACTTATATAATTCTTACTATGCGTTTCATATGTAATTAATGATACATATACTACATATAGTAGGGACCAGATAGTTACGCAGCCACCTTAAGGAAATTGTATTATCTCTGCTATCATAAACGAATTCCTTATTCCTGATAAAATAACAATCTACATTCCATTTTATTGTGACGTAACAATTCCCTATGTACAAATATTTTAAATAAAAAATGTGGTGCGGGCAATACACGACTTTCACCTACCTCTGTTTTTAAAATCGATCACAGAATTTCGAAATACAGTTAGAGATAAAAATGAGTGAAACAATTAAAGAATTGATTAAATCGAATTTCTACGAAACGCGTGTTTTATTAAAAGATCTATTATATTATTATCTAAAATAATCAGTTAGTTTTGTTGGAATTTCATCACTCTTTATTAACTTTTACAAGCTTTTGTATAAGATAATATTTTTCCTAAAATCTTTAGCTTTCCAAAGGTACGAGGCATGTTTTTTAAGTAAGTACCGTTTTGGAATTAAAAAAATACGTGCAAAGATATTGCAATAATTTTATTTTTACATGAAAGCCTGTACCTTAATCTACTTTTCTACATAATTTCCATGAATTTTCTTCATTGTATACGTTGTTTACTGAGTGTTTAAGATGCCTCCGACAATCGTGAGTCCCGCTGATTGTGAAATACGGGCTGTTATACGATTTCTTAGTGCTAAAGGCGTAAAACCGATCGATATTCATCGATCAGACGTGGATCTCAAAAGACGTGGCAAGTTGAGTAAGCGTATCGTTTTGCTGCATGACAATGCCCGTTCGCATATGGCTAATCGGACCAAAGATCTCATCAAATCATATAAATAGGAAACTCTAGATCATCCTTCATACAGCACTGATCTGGCGCCCAGCGACTACCATTTGTTCCTGCGCTTGAAAAAAACAACTGGCGCGGTCGGCGTCTTCAAGATGATAACGAAGTCAAAACATTTGTGATGCAGTGGTTAACAAGTCAGGCGGCAGAATTTTTTCAGGAGGGTATTCAAAAACTGGTGCCGCGTAGTGCCTCAAAATTCATGGAAATTATGTAGAAAAGTAAATAAGGTATAGGCTTTAATGTAAAAAAAAAATTATTGCGATATCTTTGCATGTCTTTTTTTAATTCCAAAACGGTACTTACTTAAAAAACATGCTTCGTATATTATACATATATATTACTGATATGTTCAAAAACATAAAATGTATTAAAAAAATATTTTGGCTCCTTTCTGCTTTAGTTGTTTATCAAATTCGTCCAACCTCTATATTTACCTGTTTTTTTATCAATTGTAACAAGATGATATGGCTATTTTTATAGAATATACAAAATAAAATGTACTTTACAGGAAGAAAATTTTAAATATCGGCATTTAAGTTCTGTCCGACTATTTCAATCAGAATGAAACCTACATGATATTAAAATCCATTCAATTTTACATTGATGTAGAGAGTTTAATCAAAATCTGTTTAGACGTTTTTCGATAAAATGGTAAAAAGATGTATAAACATGGTATAAAGTGGATCTTTTGGTTAGCTGATTTTGATAAAATAGTTTCCGTAACATCTCGGGCGTTTGTTTGTCTTAAATATGAAATTTCACTTTCATAGGACTTTTCGTTTACGCGCTGGAGTTACCACACACACACACAAACCTTTTTGCGGGACTGGGTCATTTGGACTCGGGGGACCCTGAAAGGTGTATTTCCGTTAAAAACTGGAATTCGAAAATGTTCAAGATCGCAATACTTTTCTACACTATATATTTCATATATAGGTAAGTGAAAGTAAAAAGTTGACTAAATGGTAATATCTGTGCTTTGTATTATAAAACGATGTTTTATGATTATGATGTTTCCTTCGTAATAGTTGTGAGAAATTGAATTGATCAATACCTAACTCTCAAGCTGTGATCGTTAATTATTATGTATAGTATTATATTATCAATGGATTTATTAATGAATTTATGATCCCATCTTAAACAATCACAATTCTATGGTAAACTAAACCATTTAACAGATTAATAATTTATCATCTAGGACAAACCAAAGTGCTATGTTTTTGGGAAACGACGTTTCCTAATTCAGGCGGTGGTTCCAGAAACCGCATATTTTTAATTTATTTTTATTGTTGCCTGAAAAGAAACATTATTGAAAAATTGTATTATCAAAATAATATTATAGTTGATTTAAAAAAATCTGGATAGATCTGTTTTATTGAATTAATGAAAGTTACAACTACATTGATATAATGCAATAAGCTAATGGTTTGTAATACATGATGAAATCTCTTGAATGAACTATTCATTAGTAGCACTTAAATGTCATATCTAAGCTGAAAGATCCCTTGGCCATATTCTTTTCGTTTCACTCGATGGATTCTCAAGAGTACGTAAGGGTGATAATTTAAGTCCAACCGGATTTGTATGGACAGGGAGTTTGGAATTAGCACAGCTCTCCCTATTTCGAACTAACATGAGTTTAAAACTGATAGGATGAATTTATGATTTAATTCGAGCCAATTTGTAGGGCAATAAGGAAGGTTTCTTGAATGATGCTTTAGTGGAGCCCATGTCCAAATAGGCGTGATGGTGGTAATACAATTTTTGTGTAGTGCGTATCTTGGGAGGGTTCCAAGTAAAGTGATATGTTTTTTCCGGGCGGAGTCATAGGTACCGTACCGGATCTGTAAAACAAGAGAAAGTGGAATATTACTAAATACTGAGGAGAATTACACGAGAATAGGCTTACGTAGAAGAATAAGTTAACGACGAAGAGTTAAAGTGATTAGTAAGATAGTAAACTAATTTCACAGCCACTGAAGGTTTTTTTTCACCAACGGACGCGGCGTTGGTCTAATAAATTTAGCAGTGGAGATACGACGTTGGAAAAGAAAAGAGCTCCAGACGACCATTAATGGATATTGATGAGATTTAACAGGAAGCTGTTGAGTTAAATCCGTCCACAAGTATTCGCGAATATTCTAGGTTATGAGTGGTGAATATGTCTTGTGTGTCAAAAGATACTGTTAGGCGTCATCTAGTCTCCATGGGGAAGATGTAAAAGAGGAGTAGACTGATCCCTCATAAACTTAGTCCTTAGCAATCAGCTCACACTTTCCTTCGAACCAAAGATAACTTTGAATAACTTCATGGGTTCAAACTTCTGCCTCATCCACCATATAGTCCATAAGGAATGGTATCAGCGTGGGATCTAGAAATTGGCTTTTGGAAATTGTATTTTATATCAAAGAAATAATAATACAAATATTTAGTTGAAAAACAAACTTTTTTATTTAATTTTTTTATAATAATAATAATTTTTTATTGCTTTTAAGATTTACATCTTTGAGCATGAGGTTTGGCCTCTATCTCATTTAGACAAAATCCTTTTTTACATTTTGTAAGGAAATGTTATACATATTGAAATAAGAATTGCGCTAACTAGTTTAGAAACGACATCACGGATCTCATTACCGCGTATGGGGAGCGTCCCACGGGTGGCGGATGTGGGGATGGTCGGTGGAATTTCCTCGGAAGCTCTTCCCGGCTAAGTCCGATGGATTCGCTGACCAACAATGAGAGTGGCCCTCCAGACTTGCTGGAGGGTGTGACGTAGGTTCGAACGCCCTACTCACATATTTCAGTTCACAAAATACCACAAACAGTCATGGATTCTAATCTAAAAACTTAAAGGTTAGAATTTATAAAACTATTATTCTTCCGACGATTCTTTACGGATGTGAAACGTGGCCGCTTACTTTGAAGGATGAACAACGGCTTAAGGTTTTCGAAAATAAGGTACTGCGTAAAATATTTGGTCCGAAGAGAGATGGGTCACTAAGGAGTTCAGAAGGTTGCACAAAGCGGATTTGCGGAACTTGTATCCTGTGAATATAATTGAGTTGATAGCATCGCGGAGACTCAAATGGGCGAGTAAAGTTGTTGGGCTCGATGAGGAACGGATTCCGAGAAAGTTGGTATTCGCTGATCCGACTGGTAGGCGTCCGAAAGGCAGGCCGAAGCGTCGATGGGAGGATTGCGTTAAGGCTGATCTCGGGGGCTTGTGTTTGAACGGTGAACATGGGACGAGTCTGTGTAGGCGGAATTTGGTGGTATCGGCATCAAACCTTCGGGTTCGCTAAGCCTATTATTATTATTATTATAAAATAACTAAGAATACAAATCTTGATTAAATAATAATCTAAAAAACTTAAAAAATAAAATAAAAATAAACTCAAGAAAACCGAACAAAAACAGTTTTAAAAAATACATATCTTGATAAAAAATGTATATAAACAAAACGTAATGACATAACAAATGCCTATAAATTTTGTACTAATCGTTCGTAACAAAACTTTTTATCTTTAAAGCCCTTATTGAAAACAAAAATAAATCGTTCAACTTCTTATAGTTGGTAATTGTTAATAAGTCTTCTAAATTAAAATTTTCCATAACATACTTTTGACTGTATTCAGAAGTGGACACGATATTAGAAAATGTTCAATACTATCATAACCATCGGTATTACATAGAGGGCAAGTCATGTTGTTGTGTTCAAATTTATAATATAATCCATTCACGATTATCCTCTGTGATTTCTCGCCTGTCAATATTGGCTGAGCTATTAACCTTATTTTGTTTATATTGTATCTAAGATTTAAATATTCTTCTCCGATTTGGAAGTTGGTTATATGGCGATATATTTTACTGTAAGAGGAATTTTCAATAGCTTCTATATCCCTGGAATATAAATGATTAGCCATTGTCTCAAACAGTTTGCTCTTTGAATTTTTGAAATTTTTTAAATATAACTTAACGCTTTACGGTCTCACAAACAGTTCAGAACGCATCGTCAACGATTAGGCGTTGGGGTTTTGAATGTTTGTGAGTATTGTGTTTATTATTAGAGATGATTGAATATAAGACCTTAGTTACGGGGCTCTGCAACTTACATTTTTTATTTCTAGTAGTGATATGACATAAGTGATTTGAAATCAGTGGACGTTGTATTTTAAAGCTGATTAGGATAATCAATATCTATTTAATTAAGGAAATGAGTAATGGAATGGTCATTGCATATTTAGCTTTACTATGTATTTTTTTGATGTATTAAAAGGATTAACATTGTGACAGAACCGTCCCTGGATATCCCAAAGATAAAACGTATCAAGTACTTTAACAGGTTATATGAGTTATTAAGTTTAAGTACTCATTAGAAAAAAAAATCCTAATTACTACTTAAAGCAAAATCATCATGACTCATTTTTGCCCAGAATTTTTTTTATTGTTACTGGGTAGTGTCACATGGAATGTCCGTTTTCAAGGAAAAGGATTTTCATTAAAATACGATATGAAAACAAGATAATTTTATTCGAAGTATTTACCTTCTTTTTCTACACATTTTCCCAACGTGACACCAACTTTTTTATCCCCGAACTGAAAAACTCCTCTGATCTTTGAAGTGAAACAAAATCTGAAAACGCACTTTTCACTTGATCATTATTTTCAAAAAGTTTTCCTTTGACGAAGTTGTCTAAATTCCTGGGCAGGTGGTAATCTCTTGGAGACAAGTCGGGAGAATATGGTGGGTGCGGAAGAACTTTGTAGCCCAGTTCATTCAATTTTTGCACGGTATGTTTTGATACGTGGGGTCTTACTGCCGCTCAGTGAGATCATGAGGTACCCATGTATCGAGCTTTTTTGCTTTCCCAATACACTTTAAATGTCTGGAAAAGGTAGATGCACTTGCATTTAGTTGTGCTGAGAGTCATTTAACTGTTTGGTAGGGGTTTCCTTCTACTGTATGTTTGAGGGCATCGTTGTCTATTACGAACGGAGGTCTTCCTCGGGACAAATTTTCCAAGTCGGTATCCCCAGCTGAAAACTTAGCAAACCAACGGCGTATGGTCCGTTCATTAACACTACCTTCCCCAAACGCCTTGCAAATATTTCTAGCGACCTCAGCTGCTGAATGTCCGAGTTTAAACTCGTACAAAAATATTACTCGAAAAACACATATTTCCAAGTTCATATTTGGAGGTATACTAAAAAGTGGGTAATTGATTGGGAAGCTAATGTTTATAATACAAAGGTAGAGGATTAGTAACTGTTTACTTTAAATATGTAAACATTCGGAAGAAAACAACAGAGACCTGCAAAATCCTATATGTATTTCAGAAACTATAAAAACGGACATTTCATGTGAAACAACCCAATAAAAATGATTCCCATTGGCGGAAAACTGTTGTCAATAGTCACGATTATCCTTGGCAAATCCATTTGTTATATTTTTAGAACACTTTGTACAATTTGGTTAAACTGACCATTATTAGCAAAGATCCTAATTTGTATGAAACATATTCCAGCATATTGGACTTCCACGGAAACACGTTGAATGGTTATTTGTTTATTTATATAGTTTAAACCAATTTAAGTGACTAAAAAACATTTTTCTATTAAAGAATCTATTTCTAAAACCTACAAATACAGATTTAATTTAGGTTTAAAGTTGGATCACGGGCGGAATTAATTCACATTTATGTTGTTAACGAAATGAACGATTATGCTTTAAAGCTAAAACCTATTAAGTAATTAAGGGTATGGCTACTTCTAATGGCGTGATTTTGTAAATTTTACAGTATAAAATTAAAATATGGCACTGAATAATCACTTTATTCGTTTTAAAAGAAAATGTTTAAAAATATAAATAAAGCGAAACTGATTGACCGATAACAATGTTATTCGTGTTATATTTACATCTAACATAAACTTATACATGTATGCTAAAATAAACACAAATTGAAATAATCGCGAGTAAAGTGATGGGTTATAGTTAGCTTAACTATATTTCCTGTTTATCGTTTTTAATTTTCAGCTCCGTAATATTAATTTAATTATTTTCATGATATGGAGGAAAAATGTCAGATTATGCTTAACTCTATGTTTGAAAAAAAAAGGAAAAGAAATAAACGAATTAGTGAATTATATCAGATAATTAAACTAATCAGACATGATCGACAACGGGACTAGGAATATCCGTGACTATACCACTCGATCTTCGGCCATGACTTCAAGAAAAAAAAATGGATCTGATTTCATAGTTAATTATAATTTTTTCATCAGACTGCCAAAGTTCAGTCCGCAACACTCGACATGAGACACAGGTCATTACAAATTCTTAATTTATCTTTTTATTTATTTATCTATTTTTAACTATAGATCATAAATGATAAGAGATATTCAAGTGACACCTGAAATGATTAGAGTACCTTTTGTTTTGAATTGGTGTTAACTTATCTTGAAGTGGACACATGGACTAACAAATCTGATAATTTTCTGATTACCTAAATCAAAATTTTTATTTTATATTCTCGCGACTTTACTGTATATCATCTGTACACCTACTTATCGACCATAAAATCATTATTAACTCAAACCATATACCATGGTCTAGTTCCGTAAAATATCTAAGCTTAACCCTAGACCGATCCTTTACCTTTACCGAGCAAATTAATTCGAAAAAAAGACAGCCAAAAAAATAATCTGCAAAATGTTTCCGTACTTTAACAAAACCTCTAAACTGAGCTCTAAAAACACACTTGACCTTCATAAAACAGTTATCAGATCACAACATACTTATGCCTCACCCGTATGGAGTTCCACCTGTCTTACTAATTAGAAAAAGCTGGAAAGAATTCAAAACCTACGTATCAGAATCATTAACAATTACCTCCGTTATTCAAAAATATCCTCAATGATTGAAGATCTGAAACTTCCCTCCAGAAAAGAATTAGTTTTATCTCAAACCATACTTTAAACGAACTTCTGGCTCTCTGAACCCACTAATAAAAGAAATAGGCAATTACAAGAAACGCTTCCTTAAACGATACGTTCTCAAAAGGACTAAACACTTATTGTTATGTTAAAAAGGTTTTTAATGCTCCATTTAACAGGTTATTAATAAATTATAACTTGATAATATTTTAGGCATTCAAGTAAGTTTATTTCTTTTATTTACTATTATCTTATTATGTTTCATTCTTTTTACATTATTATAACTATTAACATTTCTTCTCATTTATTTTATTTATTACTTATGTATTCACTATTCTCATACTCAATGTATTTGATTTCATTTTATTATTGTCATTATCATTATAATTTCAGTTTCTTTTCTTTTTTAATTTTTTTGGAAGTTTTCTTAATTGGAACATTTAAAAAAGCACATACTGCCTTCCATTCCTCATAAAATCAATTTATTTCACAAGTCTTTAAACATTTTTTTTCATCCTAGTCGACGTTTCGGGGTTGTTTCCCCATTTTCAAGACATTCCTTTTTCCTTATAAAATTGCTACATCATTTCTCATCTTTCACCACATCTTTTATTTATTACTTATGTATTCAATCTTCTCATACTCAATGTATTTGATTTCATTTTATTATTGTCATTATCATTATAATTTTATTTATTCATTTATTTACTTATTATCGTTATTTTTTTAGTAGGTTTTTTTTCTATTTTTCCTACTATCACTAATAGCTTCAAACATATGTTTAATCAGTCTCTAGAAGAAAAATCCTAAATTTGTTATTTCAAAGATCACCGAAATCATGTAAAAATGTTACGAACAAACTATTTTATATTGTGAGTAAACTTTTCTACCTATCTATTTATCTATACATTAAAAATATATCATATTATTATCTAAAACAATCAGTTAGTTTTATCGGCTTTTCATCACTCGCTATTAACTTTTACAAGCCTTTTTATATATATAATACTTTTCTAAAATATTTGCTTTCCGACGGTATATTGCATATGTATATTACTGTTCTTATTTTCAAAAACAAAAACGTTTTTATATTTTTTCTTTTAGTTGGATATCGAATTCTAACTAAACTTGCACATTTAGCTGTTTTTTATCAATGCTAACAAGATGATGTACCTAATGCTTTGAAATCTACACAATTAAAGGTACTTTAGAGGAATACAATTTAAAACATCGAAATTTAAGCCCTGTCTGACTATTTCAATCAAAATGAAACCTACATGATATTAAAGTCCATTAAATGTCACATCAATATAGCGAATATAATCAAAATCGTTAGACCCGTTTTTGAGAAACGTAAAAAGGTGCTAAACGCATGGTATAAAGTTGCTCTTTTGGTTAGCTGATTTTTATGAAAAATTTGCTGTAACATCTCGTTTTTGCTCTCAACGTAATTCATTATTTTTATTTTTTTTTTAAATCTCCAAATGTATTTGACAATTCTTAAATTGATTTTAACAACAAAGTTAAGTGGGAGTCGTGCGTTGCGAGCACCAAATTTTTTTCTTCATGATGGAACACATTGATAGCTTTGTTTTTTCGGGTAAGGCACTCTTTTGTATTTGTTCCAATCTGTTATAATTTAAAATTTACCTCGGTCACATTGAAAAATTACAATAAAAAAAGAGGTTTGGGGTCACAGTGATGTAGATTCATTTATCATGCATAAGTTTAATCAAAATTGTCCTCAGTTTCTTTGTCAATGAATAACAATCAGTACCAGGGAAAAATACAAAAACAAAAAGTTATTTCATACTGGAAACGAATTTCCGTTGTCTATTTAAGTCATATAAACCCCTCCTATGCCAAAGGTCACGGGTTCAAACCCGCAGGTGGTCCTATTTACTGTTTTTATTATTATTATTATTTTTTTATTTATTTATAGTAATTTACAACTGTATGTTGGAATGTTCACCGGTCAAGCCCAAGCCCCAGAGATCAGCCATAATGCAATCCTCCCATCGACGCTTTGGCCTACCTTTCGGACGCCTACCAGTCGGTTCAGCGAATACCAACTTTCTCGGAATCCGTTCTTCACTAAGCCCAACAACTTTACGCGCCCATTTGAGTCTCCGCGATGCTATCAACTCAATTATATTCACAGGGTATAAACTCCGCAATTCCGCGTTGTGCAACCTTCTAAACTCCCCAGTGGCCTCATCTCTTTTCGGACCAAATATTTTACGCAGTACCTTATTCTCGAAAACTTTAAGCCGCTGTTCATCCTTCGAAGTAAGCGGCCACGTTTCGCATCCGTAAAGAACCGTTGGAAGAATAATAGTTTTATAAATTCTAACCTTTAAGTTTTTAGACAGAAGCCGCGAGCTAAGTAATTTAGCAACTAAATAATAACACGCATTTCCCACCTTTAACCGGGACTTTATTTCTTCCTGGATTTTTTCTTGTTATCATTGAACCTAAATACTTGAATTTCTCTACGTGTTCAAAAGTATGACCTGAAATATTAATATCATCAAGATCGCCACCATTTCTGCAACTAATCATATATTTCGTCTTATCGGTATTTAATTCGAGACCTATTTGTTTACCGGTTTTTATTAACACACTTGTATTTAGTTGTATAGTTTCCGTGTCTTCACCTAGTAGTACCAAATCATCGGCATACCCCAAAACCGGAATCTTGTCACCCATATTTAAGCCTTTCTCGGTACACATCACATTTCCTATAACATATTCTAAGGCTATATTAAACAAAACAGGTGAAAGGGAGTCACCCTGTTTCAAACCCGATCGCACCTCAAATCTCTCGGAGTAATTATGACCGATTCTAACATTATGAAATGTTTCCGACAAACACATCTCTACTAGGTTTACTAACTTTTTAGGTATCCCCTGTTCAATCATGATGTTATATAGCTTCTGACGGTCTATGGAATCATAAGCCTTTTTAAAATCCATTGTATTCCAGCTTCTTCTCCAATATTTGACGTAAGGAAAATATTTGATCAATAGTCGAGCGATTCCGCCTAAACCCACATTGGTAGTCTCCGATAATTTCCTCAGCGTATTCCGTGATTCGGCTAGTTAGTATTGACGAGAATATTTTATAGCATACTGGGAGAAGAGAGATTCCACGATAGTTGTTACAATCCGTCCTCGGTCCTTTTTTGTGAATCGGAATAAGTATTGATTCTTTCCATTCTTCGGGTATTTTTTCATTTTCCCAGATCTTTTTAACTAAAACATGTAATTTGGAAACACCCGCTTCTCCACACGCTTTGATTAATTCACTCGTGATATTATCATTTCCTGCAGCTTTATACCGTTTTAATTTTCCTATCGCCATTTCAACTTCCTCTTTACTCGGTGCGTCTATCCATGGTTAAGCGCTCTGGTATTCAGAGGGAGGAGATTGATTATTATTTTCCGTATTTAGAATGCCGTCAAAGTGTTGTTTAAATTTATTTAATATCTCAGTCGGATCCGCAATTATGTTGTTATTCGCATCTTTAACCCCATTCAATAGAGGTCCAAATCTTTTACGCGATTTGTTTATACCTTTGTACATCTCTCTTACGTTATTTTCGCTTCTGTGTTTTTCTATTTCTATTATTTTGCCTTTGAGATACTCTCTTTTCTTATTTTTTAAGAATTTTGAAGTTTCGTTTTTTACTAACCGAAAGTAAGCCACATTATTATTGCTTGGATTATTTAAGGAATTCAGTTTAGCGGTTTTTCTTTTTTCACACATATTTTGACAATCCCTGTCTAACCAAGGTTTGTTCTTTTTATTTTCGATTTTCCCAAGACATAAGTTACCGACCTCTTTAATATTATCCCTGATCCCTTCCCATAATTTGTTTACATCTTCGTGTTCCTCGTCTGAAGATTCCAAAGCATCGAACCTATTTTTTACTTCTATCGCGAATTGTTTTCTAATTTCGGGGTTGTTCAATTTTACAACATCAAAATTCTCGAGATGAATATAGTTTGGTGTTCTCTTTTTTGTATTTAATTTTTGTCGAAGTTTCGCGATTACTAATTCATGATCAGAACCGTATTCTGCACCACGATACGATCTCACGTTAATTATGCTAGTTTGCCATCTGTTTTGTACTAAAACATGATCTATTTGATTCCGAGTTTGTCCATCCGGCGATGTCCACGTATACTTATGAATGTCCTTATGTTTAAACGTAGTACTTTTGATTATTAGGTTTTTCAAAATGGCAAAGTTTATTAGTCGGGTCCCATTATCATTACTATATTCGTGCAAACTTTCTTTACCGATTGTAGGACGATATACTTCTTCCCTTCCAACCTTTGCGTTCGCGTCACCTAGTATTATTTTAATGTAATTTCGCGGTAACTTATCGTAAACCGACTCTAGTTTATCATAAAATTCGCATTTTACTTCATCATCACTATCTTCGGTGGGAGAATGAATGTTTATAAACGCGATTTTACTGACCCTGAAATATAGCAACCGATATTCTTTCACTAAAGAACTGTACATCCCGTAATGCGGAAAGAAATATATTCCTAATCAGAAACCCGGTACCTAAACAATAATTAACGCTCCCCCGTACCAAATAGTATAATTTCCTTCTGTTAACGAACCCTCCCCTGGCCAGCGAACCTCTTATAATGCAACGATATCTAAATGGTACCCCTTAACTTCATTCGCGACCGACTTTAACCCATCTGCCATATTTAAACTTCTAACGTTCCACGTCCCTATTGTTAGATCTCTACTTTTCATCTTGCGCCTAGATTCCTCTGAAGCAGTCCCTACCGGAGACCCGAACGGGGGACTAGTTTACTTCCGGATAATGGGCGTTTTACCTCAGTGGAATCCATGACTGTTTGTGGTATTTTGTGAACTAAAATATGTAAGTAGGGCGTTCGAACCTACGTCACACCCTCCAGCAAGCCTGGAGGGCCGCTCTCATTGTTGGTCAGCGAGTCCATCGGACTTAGCCAGGAGGAGCTTCCGAGGAAATTCCACCGACCATCCCCACATGCGCCACCCGTGGGACGCTCCCCATACGCGGTAATGAGATCCGCGCGAGGTAATTAAAGAATACAATAAGTAAATGTGTAGTATGAAAATAAAAAGTCCTGAAAATGTCTTGAGAAAGAACTATCCAGTGGTAGCACTTCACTAACTATTTTAAGCCACCTTCTTTTCAGTCGCCTCAGTGGGTTATCAGGAATATCTAAGGAAGATAAATTACGGACAAGTCAGTTTGTATGGGCAGGGAGTTTAGAATGAAAATAGGTGTATCTATCACGGGCTATGTCTGCAACAAATGGGATGTTTAGGTCATTATGAGTTGATTTGTGACAAAATAAGGGGCATTCAGGATTTTGCGAAGGATTTTCGATTATAAGGACTGGATGCGGGAGGAATTAGATGGTTTCGTAGAGCGCCAAAGCTCGATTCCATATGTCCAAATAGGTCTGATAATTGTGATGTAGATGAGTCTTTAGTTATAGACTGGAAGTTTTGAACGTTTGTCTAGTAAGTGTTGTAGTAATCGATATCTTCGGGCAGTTTCTTGTCGTTTCAGTCCTGTGTGAGGATTCCAAGTAAGGCGCTTTTCAATATGGAGACCTAGGTATCGGATTTGTTCTACAGAAGTAAGGGTAATGTTATTAAAGGATACTGGAGGGGGGGGGAGCAGGAAGTCATCGGTTTGCGACGAAGGGTAAAGGTAATACATATCATATTTAAATATATATGAATAAATAAAAAAAGAAACTTTATTCTGGGACAAGGTCTCTTAAGAATAACATGAATGTACAAGAAAAACATCGAGATCAAGGAGACCGATCGGGTTATTGTCAAAGTTAGGACCATTAGAGTACTCTTTTCAAATTATGTCCATTGATTTAATAGGAGGCTTTGATGGAAACAGGTCTGGGCACAAATACCTGCATGTATTTCTGGATCACTTCATAAGATATGCGTAGATATCAACATCAAGAGGACAGGTCGTTAATGGATTCATTAAATTATTGGCACCGATTTATGAAGAAAATATCAAAATAATTTTGGCAGATCAATACAGTGCTCTAAATTCTTCTAAATTTAAAACGTATATAAAAAAAAAAATAGGTGCTCAGTTAATCTTTATGGGCGTTGACAATCCACAATCCAATGGCTTAAATGAACGTCTAAATTAGACATTAGTAAATCGCATACAGTGTCGATTGAACGAAAACTCTTCTTTTGAAGTTTCCTTCCCTGGACAACAATTGATAAATTGTGTGTTGGAGAATATAACAACACAGTTCATAGATCCACAAAGCTTTGACCGTCTTATTGGCTCTATGGGCGTTCCTCTGAAATTGTTCCAAAAGAGTTTGTGGCGGATGCTATACACGCTTGCTCACAGATAGCGCCAGCGGCGTCCACATACCTTACCGGCCAAATATAAGAAGACGCTATATCCAATAATATTGTATATTGTTACTAATTAATGTCACTTTAAATATTTATACCTATATAACTGTTTTATGAGAATAAATAAAGCACTCAAGGTAATTTGACCTAGGGCCAAGACCCTATTCTGCTAGCAAAGCTCTCACTGTCAATTATCGACATGGATGAGTAACATCCCCAAGAGCTTGTTCAGCTCTTCAGACAACAATATGGTCCCTCCACATTTTACCTAAATAATAAAGGCACCAAGCCACCTACCACCTCAAGCGCATACCGCGCATATTGTAATATTTATTTTGTAAAAAATAAAAGAACCTTAAAATGCCTTTGGGCAATACAAGGACATAGTCGTAGTGTGTATATATTAGTCTAGTTTTAGTCTGTAAGTATATGCATGGTAGATGTAAGATAATATTGTAGTTTTATGTAAATAAACGGATGGAGGGTGAGAGAAAAAAAAACAAAACAAAACAGCTCTTCAGATCACCTAAGTGGTATCTCCCTAGGTCAGATTAAATCTGCCTTTGTATCATAATATGGTCTATCATAATCTCACTTCCCTCGTATATCTTCTCTCCTTCTAACTTTCGCTACTGCCATGCTACTACCTCGCAGGGCGAATTCTCTCCTAATCCACGCTACTGTCGTGCTACTACCACGCAGAGAGAATTCTCTCCTAACCCACACTACTGGCGTGCTTCTACCACACAGAGTGTAATCCGTCCTAACCAGTCCTCGCTGCTAATTCATTAAATGTCATCTCTATTAAACTCTCTTCCTTGCATGAATACGCAATTGTCGAGGCCTTCTGATAATTTCTTGTCCATTATAACAACCATACCTCGACAAGTTGCAAATAAAAAACAATTTACAAACAGATAGAGGATAAGCGTTCAAGAACTCACTAAGAAGTTTTGAACGAAACAAGAGCAGACTAGATCAGAATACTTGATCATGAATTTATAGAAGAAAATTTGATCTCTTTCACGAATGGCAATAGTTTCAACAGGAGAAAGCTGGATGAAGTCAGAATTGGACCATTCAAAATTAAGAAACGTATTTCCAAATCTATATATGAAGTGGAGTCTAATAAAAAACAGAAGGAAGCGAATGTGTTCCATTCTAGCTAGTTGGTTCCTTACTATTTTTTCCTTGGACAAAAGATTCTCCGACCAGCGGAGGTGTTAAATCAAGAATTTTATGATTCTGGATTTCATTATATATTACATTAGGAATATTTCACCAAGGAAGGTTACATCTTAGGTATATCAGTTAAATGTTCTAAGTAAAGAACGGTTAAACAATTCTTTATTCCTAGGTTCATTATAGATTATGTTTTAAATTCAATTAAGTCCAACAAATTCTAATTATTTTTTTATCTATTATTTATTTATACCTCGCGCGGATCTCATTACCGCGTATGGGGAGCGTCCCACGGGTGGCGGATGTGGGAATGGTCGGTGGAATTTCCTCGGAAGCTCCTTCCGGCTAAGTCCGATGGACTCGCTGACCAACAATGAGAGCGGCCCCCCAGGCTTGCTGGAGGTGTGTGACGTAGGTTCGAACGCCCTACTCACATATTTTAGTTCACAAAATATCACCAAAAGTCATGGATTCCTCTGAGGTAAAACGCTCATTATCCGGAGGTAAACTAGTCCCCCGTTCGGGTCTCCGGGTGGGGACTGCTTCAGGGGAATCATGGCGCAAGATGAAAATTAGAGATCTAACAATAGGGACGTGGAACGTTAGAAGTTTAAATACGGCAGGTGGGTTAAAGTCGGTCGCGAATGAAGTTAAGGGGTACCATTTAGATATCGTTGCATTACAAGAGGTTCGCTGGCCAGGGGAGGGTTCGTTAACAGAAGGAAAGTATACTATTTGGTACGGGGGGAGCGTTAATTATTGTCTAGGTACCGGGTTTCTGATTAGGAATAGATTTCTTTCCGCATTACGGGACGTACAGTTCTTTAGTGAAAGAATATCGGTTGCTATATTTCAAGGGCGTTGGTTTAAAATCGCGTTTATAAACATTCATTCTCCCACCGAAGACAGTGATGATGAAGTAAAATGCGAATTTTATGATAAACTAGAGTCGGTTTACGATAAGTTACCGCGAAATTACATTAAGATAATACTAGGCGACGCGAACGCAAAGGTTGGAAGGGAAGAAGTATATCGTCCTACAATCGGTAAAGAAAGTTTGCACGAATATAGTAATGATAATGGGACCCGACTAATAAACTTTGCCATTTCGAAAAACCTAATAATCAAAAGCACTACATTTAAACGTAAGGATATTCATAAGTATACGTGGACATCACCGGATGGACAAACGCGGAATCAAATCGATCATGTTTTAATACAAAACAGATGGCAAAGTAGCATAATTAACGTGAGATCGTATCGAGGTGCAGAATGCGGTTCTGATCATGAATTAGTAATCGCGAAACTTCGACAAAAACTAAATACAAAAAAGAGAACACCGAACTATATTCGTCCCGAGAATTTTGATTTAGTTAAATTGAACAACCTAGAAATTAGAAAACAATTCGCGATAGAAGTAAAAAATCGGTTCGAAGCTTTGGAATCTTCAGACGAGGAACACAAAGATGTAAACAAACTATGGGAAGGGATCAGGGATAATATTAAAGAGGTCGGTAATTTATGTCTTGGAAAAATCGAAAATAAAAAGAACAAACCTTGGTTCGACAGGGATTGTCAAAATATGTGCGAAAAAAGAAAAACCGCTAAACTGAATTCCTTAAATAATCCAAGCGATAATAATGTGGCTTACTTTCGGTTAGTAAAAAACGAAACTTCAAAACTCTTAAAAAATAAGAAAAGAGAGTATCTTAAAGGCAAAATAATAAAAATAGAAAAACACAGAAACGAAAATAACGTAAGAGAGATGTACAAAGGTATAAACAAATCGCGTAAAAGATTTGAACCTCTATTGAATGCGGTTAAAGATGCAAATAACAATATAATTGCGGATCCTTCTGAGATATTAAATAAATTTAAACAACACTTTGACGGCATCTTAAATACGGAAAATAATAATCAATCTCCTCTCTCTGAATATCAGAGCGCTGAACCATGGATAGACGCACCGAGTAAAGAGGAAGTCCAAATGGCGATAGGAAAATTAAAACGTTATAAGGCCGCAGGAAATGATAATATCACGAGTGAATTAATCAAGGCGTGTGGAGAAGCGGGCGTTTCCAAAATACATTTTTTAGTTAAAAAGATCTGGGAAACTGAAAAAATGCCCGAAGAATGGAAAGAATCAATACTTATTCCGATTCACAAAAAAGGACCGAGGTCGGATTGTAACAACTATCGTGGGATCTCTCTTATCCCAGTATGCTATAAAATATTCTCGTCAATTCTAACTAGTCGAATAACGGAATACGCTGAGGAAATTATCGGAGATTACCAATGTGGTTTTAGGCGGAATCGCTCGACTATTGACCAAATATTTTCCTTACGTCAAATATTAGAGAAAAAATTGGAATACAACGGTGTAGTCCATCAACTTTATATCGATTTTAAAAAGGCTTATGATTCAATAGACCGTCAGAAGCTATATAACATCATGATTGAACAGGGAATACCTAGAAAGTTAGTAAACCTAGTAGAGATGTGTTTGTCGGAAACATTCCATAAAGTTAGAATCGGTCATAATTACTCCGAGAGATTTGAGGTGCGATCGGGTTTGAAACAGGGTGACTCCCTTTCACCTGTGTTATTTAATATAGCTTTAGAATATGTCATAGAAAAGGTGATGTGTACCGAGAAAGGCTTAAATATGGGTGACAAGATTCCGGTTTTGGGGTATGCCGATGATCTGGTACTGCTAGGTGAAGACACGGAAACCATACAACTAAATTCAAGTGTGTTAATAAAAACCGGTAAAGAAATAGGACTCGAATTAAATACCGATAAGACGAAGTATATGATTAGTAGCAGAAACGGTGTCGATCTTGGTGATATTGATGTATCAGGTCATACTTTGAAACACGTAGAGAAATTCAAGTATTTAGGTTCAATTATAACTAGAAAAAATGAAATCCAGGAAGAAATAAAGTCCCGGTTAAAGGTGGGAAATGCGTGTTATTATTCAGTTGCTAAGTTACTTAGTTCGCGGCTTCTATCTAAAAACTTAAAGATTAGAATTTATAAAACTATTATTCTTCCAACGGTTCTTTACGGATGTGAAACGTGGCCGCTTACTTTAAAGGATGAACAGCGGCTTAAGGTTTTCGAAAATAAGGTATTGCGTAAAATATTTGGTCCAAAGAGAGATGAGGCCACTGGGGAGTTTAGAAGGTTGCATAACGCGGAATTGCGGAGTTTGTACCCTGTGAATATAATTGAGTTGATAGCATCGCGGAGACTCAAATGGGCGCGTAAAGTTGTTGGGCTTAGCGAGGAACGGATTACGAGAAAGTTGGTATTCGCTGAACCGACTGGTAGGCGTCCGAAAGGTAGGCCGAGGCGTCGATGGGAGGATTGCATTAAGGCTGATCTCGGGGGCTTGGGCTTGACCGGTGAACATTGGACGTGTCTATGCAAGCGAAGTTTGGTGGTATCGGCATCGAACCTTCGGGTTCGGTAAGCCTATTATTATTATTATTTATATTATTTATTTATATATTGACAACTGTATTGATTAATACATCTAGTAAATTAGCAGTTAGATAAAACAGATGAAAAAGACATGAAGAGAAACTGTCCATTGACAGCACTCCAATAGGTAATCTAAACTAGAAGGTCTCGAGGCAATTTTCCTTTTAGACGCCTCGGAGGATTGTCAGGAATGGAAGAGGAAGCTAGAATTGAAACTAGTGGGTGTGTGGGAGTGGAGTTTGTCATGGAAGGAATGATACCTGGTTCGGGCCAAATCAGCTACATAAGGAATATTAAGGTCTTTATGGATGAGCTTATTCGTTACGAAGTATATCCTAATAATCTTTTTTTTTTTTTTTTTTTTAATCTATTATTTATTTATTTACAACGAAGGATTTTGGATTGTAAGGATCGAAGACGGGAAGAATTTGATGGTTTAGTGGGGCCCCAAAGCTCAACCCCGTAAGCCCAGATAGGTCTTATGATGGTCATGTGGATAAGTATTTTGTAGTTAAGTGGAAGGTTAGAGCGTCTGTCTAGTAAGTGTTGAAGTAACCGAGAGTGGCGAGCAGTTTCTTGTCGTTTCAGTCTAGTGTGGGGATTCCATGTTAGGCGTTTGTCAAGTAGACTTCTACTTGACAAACGCCTAACATGGACTTCCTAGGTAGCGGATCTGTTCAACTGGAACGAGCGGAATATTATTAAAGGATACTGTAGGGCAGGATGTCATAGGTTTACAACGAAGGGTAAAGGTTTGGTGGGATTTGTTGGAATTTATTTTAATTCGTCAATTCTGACACCATACATCAAGGTCTCTAATGTGGGATTGGAGAGTTTGAGAAGCCACAGTTGGATCGTTATTGACTGATAACACAAAAGTGCCATCCGCATAGGTAGAAAGGAAGGTGTTAGGACAAAATCTAATTAATAAAGCATTATGTTAAGCATTGTTTAACTCCTAATTGATTTAACATAGAAGAAGAATTACAAACACATATGTAATTTTAGAGTTTTAAGTAAAAATCGAGAGATACGCACCTAATCACATTTTTTTTTTTTTATTATACTTAATTCTTTGTACGAGTTTCTTTCTATTCTGATATTAATCTATAATATTCTGATAGGTATATTTATATTATTTTTATGAAAATCCTGATCCTTTCAGGCTTACGTGATGAGCAGATAGATAAGTTCAAAGCTCTGAAGATAAAATTATTTGTTCAAGTATATATTAACTTTTGACCTTTTTTTCCTCAATGATGTGTAATTTTTTCTTATCAATCATCTTTGGACTCTTTCGTGTTAGTTTTTTAATCGCATTATCATATCCTTAAACACTTAAAAAATAAATATATATTCACTGTCACAGTTGTAAACATGAAATTATCTATTGCAAAAAAAAATCGTTCTAAATACTGTTTTGAGAACCCTATTATCTTATCCCCTTAAAAAACAATTGCCAAAGCGTTCACATTCATTTGTTATATTATATTTTTAGGCATAGATCTTCTAGTCGAATCACCTATGTATAAAGTAATATTTTCTAAAATTAATTAGAAGCTTAAAAGCTTTTATGTACAGCAGTGTTTAACATTTTTGGAATTATTCTTTTTATTTATTATTTTCAATAATGACCCTTTGTAATCGACCAAAAAAAAAAAAAATACATCCCCTCCCCCTCATAATTTGAGAGCTTTCGTCTCAAGATGCGTAGAATCCGAATAAGGAATAAAAAAAAATCCTTTTCTCCTAATAAATAAATGAATAAATACCAAAAATTTACTTTTAGTGCCATTTGATAGAGAATTAAATTTTGGACTAAAAGAATCATTGAAATCGGTAAGATATTGCGTTTTGACATCAGTGGTAGATGCTTTGAATTAGTGCTTTTCATATTACTAAATATCAACAGCCATATAAACAGTTGTACCCTAATATTGTTATTTGGAGATAATAAACCATTGTGTAATAATTTACAGCGGTTTTCAAATAGTAATTGTCTGACTATATCAATTCAACTTTTATAAGTGGATGTAGCAGCTAGCTACAGTAAATACTATGTATCAATAAAAAAGTCTTGATAATGGAGAAAAAGCCCCGAAACTTTGAGTGAAATTGACGAATCATTTTCATAGAACTTTCTTATTTGCCTTATGCTGCTATAATTCTAATTTTAAACACAGTTTCCAGTTCTATGTGAAATCCTCCTCTCAAGTGTGTTTTATAATTTTTTCTTCTAACTGTCTTAATGATCTGCAAGCTAGGACTACATCTTAAAAACAAAAATAATTAAACACTAAGAATAAAGTTTAAATAAACACCTCACAGAAAAAAAATGATGCAATGTGTGTTATTAAAGTAAAACTAATCCCAATTCTTGGATTAATTGTTGCCGAATCTGATTCTATTACTTGAAAAATAAATAACTACGACATATTTATTTATAAATAGCATCTACCCATCAAGGGTCATCATCTTTTTACTTAATTGTTTGTTTTTTTCTTTTTAGTACAGAATTTTCAACAAAATATCATTTATAAGACAATTACGGTTAAAGTTTGGTTGAATGACATTATATTCTAACTCAGATTAAAGACTATACTTTTTTTTTCAAAAACGTCAGTAATTTTTGTACGCACGTTTCACTGTCCCCGAGAGCTATTTCCAGTCTGGTATCGATTCCGTATTCTGTTCTTGCACCGCTGAAGGCCTCGCAGTGCAGGATGGAGTGCTTCACCGTCAGAGATGCGGGTGGCCCTAGGATTTTTTAATGGGAGTAAAAAATCCTTAGTTATGCCGTCCTTCGGAGGGGACGTTAAAAGGTGGTCCCGAGCCTGTGCGATGTCAGGTACTCGTTAAAGATCCCTATCCTAATAAAACCTGGATAGGCAAAATTTAGGACTCCCACAGTAGCATCGTCCGATTAGCCATAGAAGCATAAAGTGACGTTAAACGAATAAACAAACAAAACCGTCAGAGATGAATTTTATTAGGTAGCTGTGTTTCAGTGCTGTGTGCCCGCTTCTTATCCTTTCCAGTGCCACTTCTTTGCGCAGCTTTTTCTTCTCTGAGGTTTCCCATATCCCTAGAGTGTCTTTAATTTTTCCTGATGTTTCTTTTGTTCTGCTCTATTCAGTAGCCCATGGAGTATAAATTATTTTCTTGATGTATTTTCGCCAGTCCGATGCAGTTGTCTTATTGAAACTTGTCACTTCTCTTCCAGGATCCACTATAGCGTTATTAGCCGCTCGGTCAGCGTCCGATTCTTCTATGCCAAGTGAAATAGGACCCAACAAATTTATTGTTTTTCCTATACTTTTGTTTTCTTACTAGAGAATCTGGATTCTATAAACAAAGCTTCTTTTAGTTCCTATTCTCTAATGACTTTAGAGAATTAGAGAATCTGTTACAATCAGACGATGTCAGTGGTTGTGTTTTTTTAAAATGATTTTCAAGGCATTCCAGATCGAGTAGAGCTCTCCAGTCTATACACTATTTTGTTCCGGAAGAACATTTTCGAAACAAATAGAGCCCCGGGTCTTCTTGGAAATCAATGGTCTGGTTCAATTCGGTTGTTGATAAAGTAGAATGGCATCGTTTGACGCCGGACACCACGGTAGGTAGTAATATTAAATTATTTAGATTATTGAGAGTAGTCAATTGACAATATGGCTGCCTGAGGCGGTTTGCTGGTGCAGCTGTCTGGTAGTCATGGCAACCGGCTTACTAGTGAAACCTTCGTAGATAACTCTACTCAATCGACTGCTCTCAATAATCCAAATAATTTAATATTACTACCTACCGAGGTGTCCGGCGTCAAACGATGCCATTCTAGCACTACCCCCTCTGGGATCACTTGTAGCTGGGTGGCTATTATGCTAGGCCTCCTATGCTAAAGATCACGGATTCAAACCCGCAGGTGGTCCTAGGATTTTTTATGGGACTAAAAAATCTTTAATTATGCCGTCCTTCAGTGGGGACGTTAAAAGGTCGTCCCGGGCATATGCGATGTCAGTTACTCGTTATAGATCCCTGTCCTAATAAAACCTGGATAGGCAAAATTTAGGACTCACACTGTAGCATCGTCCGATTATGACGTTAAATAAATAAACAAACAACAACTACCCCCTCTACTAATTTAACAGCGAGCGATCCGTATTTGTATTTTCACTGACGCGACTAATTATTTCTGGATTTAAATTAATTAATGTACCCTCATTTTCTTTATTTTGGGGCTCAGAGATATCTATGTCATTTTCGCACTCTGGGCAATCGGTAGAGATATGGTACATTTTCGTATTTAATTAACAGTGAGGTCGGAAGTTTGGTCAGGTCCTCAGATGGGATGTAGACCTGTCTTCGAAAGCTTAAAACATGAGCTAATCGTGGGTATTGGTAACCGGCCCTGAGAAAGTGCATTGGCGAAACTAATATCAGTCCTGGGTTTTTAATTCAATTTCTATAGTCTCATGAGGTATGTAAGGGATTTGATATTATGATTCGTTTTGCTGGAATAATCAGTCATTTTATGTAAATTTCTTTATCTTTAATTACTATTGATTTATGGTTTCTAAGAATTTTATCTACTGACTCTTTGTTACTGAAGTGAATGCAGAACTGCGAATTTGTAATTCTGAATTGGTATGGAATAAATTTCGGGTCTATTAGGGCAGCGATTTTTATTACGTAATCTTTCTGTTACCCGGAACTTTGTGCAATATCTCACTTAGAACACTTTTCTGTTGCGGTGTCTTTGTCAAAGCTAATTTCTGTAGATTTTTCCTACTGTTGAATAACGAAAATGACAATGATTTAACAGAGATTTTTTTCTACTGAAGCAGCCAAAATTAATTTAACATATTTAACTTAGCATTTAAAATAATTCATTTTACAAAACTGTAAGTTAAAAATATTTAAACATGTTCTTCTTCCAGAATGATATAAACTAATCGTTATTAAAATGAAATCATATATAACTTATAATTCATAAAGAGTATTTTCTTTTCTTTTTTAATTTTTCTGGAAAATTTTCTTAATATTAACACCTAAATGAGCACACATTAACTTCCTTTTGTCAATAAATTACTTTATTTCATAACCATTCACATCTATCAACGTTACGGGGCTGTTTCCCCATTTTCAAGATTGAAACAATTTTTTAAAACTGTTTGATTAGTGAATAAAATTACATTATTTAAATATTTGTCTTTGAAAAATTATCTTCACCAATTTGTCATAATTAATTTAAAACTCACTAATATTATTTACCTTATTTTTTAAAAAACACTTCTTCACATATAACCCATCACTTCACTTCATAGCTTACTGCTATTCGTCCTCATGGGTGTTCATTGGCTTACTGTTTCTATTATTTTTCTATTTTAAACTTTGTATCTTTCCAGTATTCCTATATGTCTTAATTATGGTTCTTGGGCTATTGTTATATTTATTTTAAAATTTTAATTTTTTAGATGTTTCTCCTATAAATTAAAAACTAGAATATTCCAACATATATCCAATTGAACAAATATAAAAAACAAAAACACAACAGCATTAGCATCCCATAGTATAACAAAACAATATAAATTTAACATTGAAAATACAGTAATTTTAGACACATCTCAAAATAACAGAAATGGAAAATTACTGGAAGCGATCCACATTACCAAAAATAATAGCAGGATAATAAATTTTAAAACAGATACAAAAAACTTTTATATCATAAACTTTTGTTACTTATATATCATAATCATCAACTTAAAAAAATGTATAGACTAAGAAATGAGTTTTTATTCCATTTTCCGCGCATGTAATATCATCGCTAGCCATTACAACAGAGACAGGGCTCGCGCTTTGAACCTCTTCATATCAGATCATTAAGATAATTTGGCTAAATAACAAAATTAATAACTCTTGATAAATGATTGTTGCCTTGTTGACAAGATTCTCTCGTTAAGATCAACTAGGAATCCAATACTAGATACTAATGAACAGATAACAGCCGACATTCCTTATTACTCTTGGGAATCCAGACTTTTTCTGTACAACAATGCTGTATTTTCTTTAAGCAAATTACCTAAATTTTACGTACTAATTGTATTGTTTTTTCCCCATGTTTAGTGTAAAGACCTCACCAGTTCAATACTATTATTTATTTCTAATTATCTTTCTTTTTTTTCTTTTTTGTATGTAAACATCCTAGTCTAAACATGTTTAGTTTCAACATTATAAGAAAAATAAGAATATAATAAGAAAAAGTGTAGCTCTGAAATAAAATCTAACAAATTAATATAATATTTTAGAAATCATCTTAAATTAGTAATGAGTTACAATGTCTGGTTCAAGTTAGATTAAAATACTGAAACAGAAAACTTTTATTTTAAACATATTTATTGATATTTACAACTGTATAATTATATACAAGTAAATGTGATGGATATAGTAATCTAACATAAAATAAATGAAGAGATGCCACCCATTGGCAGCACTCTAAACATATTTTAAACTAGAAGGTCTTGGGGCCATCTTCTTTTCAGACGCCTCGGAGGATTATCATAAATCAAAGAGGATGATAGGATAGAAACTAGTGAATAAAATGTACACCTCTATCCTTGAGAGAAGATTGAGAAGTATTGTGGAAAATCAACTCGAAGAGGAGCAGGCGGGCTTCCGCCCGGGAAGACAGACCCAGGACCATATTTTTGTGCTTAGAAACATTTCTGAAAAGGTTTGGGACAGAAATAAAAGTATCTATGAGGCTTTCCTGGATCTCAAAGCTGCGTTCGATTCTGTGCCTAGATATGAAATATGGAATGCTCTTGCTGCAAAGAATGTACCATCAGATTTGATGCAGGCAATCCAATCAACATACAGAAATGCAAAGGGAGTCGTCAGAATCAATGGTAGAGAATCCAAATCATTTCCTCTTGATAGAGGAGTCAGACAGGGGGACAGTCTTAGCCCTCTCCTATTCTTGATTCTGATGGACGAGATCCATAAAGTCTGCAAGCGAAGAACGGCATGGACTGAAATAGGAAAATGGAAGATGCAGACAGTTCTGGTGAAATGCCTCCTATATGCCGATGACATTGTTCTATTAGCGGACACAAAAGAAAAGCTGCAACAAGCTCTGGTGGAATGGGAGGCAGAACTATTGCGTAAGGGAATGTCCATCAACGACTCCAAGAGTAAGATTCTGGTTCTCTCACGGAATGAAGAAGAAAATGTTGAAATGGTATGCAATGGGAAGACCCTAGAAGTGGTAAATGAATTCAATTACCTGGGAACCATTATAGACAGGTCTGGCAGAATTGACCAAGAGATTGGAAATAGGATCAATAAAGCGAACCAGGTGTACTACCAGATTAACAATAGTATAATAGGACACCGTGAAGTAGGGCGAGATGTTAAGATGCACATCTATAAAGCCATTTACCTACCAGTGCTTACATATGGAGGCGAGAGTTGGGTGATGCTCGACAAACATATCAGCCGAATCACTGCTGCTGAAATGAAATTTTTACGTAGAGCAGCGGGAAAGACAAGGCGAGATTGTGTCCGGAACAATAGAATCAGAGAACAACTCGAGGTACCACCATTGAAGACGATAATGGAAAACAGGCAATTAAAATGGTTTGGTCATGTCTGCCGCATGGACGAAATAAGGGAACCCAGAAGGACACTGGAAGCAAGACCTACAGGAAGAAGACCACGTGGCCGACCTAGAATTTCCTATCAGGATATGGTCCAGAGGATTGGCAGTAACAGGGGCAAGACCCTTGTAGAAATGAAACGACTCAGCGGAGACCGGGATAACTGGCAGCGCTGGATCGAGGCCCCTCTACGCCCATAATGGCTCGAAGAGGAAGATAAAGAAGAAGGGCTTTGTTATATTTTTTTAAAATTTTACCTTATTTATAATGTCTGTGTAATGTGTTCCTAGGTTTTTTGTATCTGTTTTAAAATTTATTGTCCTGCTATTATTTTAGGCAATGTGGATCGCTTCTAGTAATTTTATATTTCTATTATTTTGAGATGTGTCTAAAATTACTTTGTTTTCAAAGTTAAATTTGTAATGGAAACAAATGTTGAAGTATGTAAGTATCTCAGGTGCTTAAATGTGAATTCTAAGACGCCGGAAAACGAGAGCTTATTCATTCGGATCGTGGACACTACCATGAAATATCATACAGTTGTAATGGTGCTGCTCCGATGTGTGGAGCGCCACTCTTCTTGAAGGGCAAAAGACTTATACTTTAATTAGCCTTGAGTTCCTGAGATAGAAAGTTACCCATGATGAATTAACTACTCTGCAATTTAGTGTAGTATGGTGATGCCCTAGGAACAATGTGTTTACCTTAGCTACATGATAATTATAGAGACCAACCCTCAGGTCCAATCTCTCCAAAACTATGAAGTTACAGCGTTTGTACGCCAGGACTAGGGATCCATACTCGGTGAAGGTTTGTGTCCTATATGAGTATGGGGCATGAGATCTTTGTGTTACCTTAAATTGGCGGTTTGAAGATGACAGGACTGTCTAGAAAACGACCTATTGTCGCTCCCACAATCTAGCGCCTTTTTGCGAACTACGTCCCATGAACTGGTCCATTTTTTAAATTACATTACCGACCGCCAAGTTGGGGTGCTGAACGCGGATGTTTCCTTTTTTTATGTATTGCGTAAAACACTTTTTTTAACACTTAAAAGCACTTAATAGACATTTTCATATTTTTTTTTTATACTGAGGTCTGCTTCTGATGTCTTTTCTGGCCCATTACAGGTTCCCAGGTGTTTTCTCCTTTACTCTTGAATATTAATTTTCTTGTAAATTAAAGCAATAGTAAACACTTTTTACTAGGGAAGGGGCGCAAAAAATACAAGTAGTAAAGATTGGCAACAGCTAAACTCAGACCGATCAAGATTACGGAGCAAGGATATATCCGACAGATCCGAGAAATGTTACCAATCTTGAACCAGGGGATGGTAAAAATGTATACATTACTCCGTGATGTAACTCCTCCTCTTAATGGAATGATTACCAAGCTAAGCGCTTTAACTAATTTCTCAATTATCCGATCGAGGTTTATGAGGTTATGCAGAATGTGATGTAATGTAACCGAGCATGTAATCAACTTCTTAGTTTTCCAACTTTAGAGTTAGGCATAAGGTCCTAGCCATGCAGCTTTTCATCACCGTAATTTTTAATTTCACTTACCTATATATAAATTATATAGTGAGGGAAAGTATTGCGATCGTGAAAATTTCCAAATTCCACTTTTTAATGGAAATACACGAGTAAAAACGACCAAGTCCCGGAAAAAGGTCTGTGTGTTAACTCCCGCTTGTAAACGAAAAGTCCTGTGAAACTGAAATTTCATATTTAAGACAACTATACGCTGGAGATGTTACAAAAACTTTTTCATCCAAATCGATTTTGATTAAACTCGCTATATCGGTGTAAATTTTGACAAGCTTTAATATGATGTAGATTTTATTCTGATTGAAATAGTCTGACAGGGCTTAAATGCCAATATTTTTTAATTTTCTTCAACTAAAGTACCTTTAATTTTACAGGTTTCAAAAAACTAGGCACATAAACTTGTCAGCATTGATAAATAACAGCTCAATATGAAAGTTGAGAGAATTTGATAAGCAAATAAAGGATGAAAGTGCAAAAATATGATGAGGAAACCGAGCCCTTAACATATTGTAAGTGCTGCCGCCTAGCAGACAGCATCATTATCAAAAGCACAACGCCATCTAGTGGCAGCCAGAGGTAAGAGACTCCCTGCCAAAAATTGCAGGCAACGGCGAGGTAAGTGAAAGTCGTGTGTTGTACGCACCAGATTTTTTTTTAACTAAGCTTTCCCATTCGGCTTCCGCCATAAGGGATCTGGCAGCCCATTACCACTCCGATCTGGATGGAGTTTCAGATTTTTTTTTGTAAGTGAGAGCATACTTCTAGATGCGCTGCATCCATCATCACCGTTAATAAAATTATTTATTAGAAGATCATTTGATAATTTATAACAAGTAAAAAAAAAATATTTTGCTTGTTATCAAGCGGAGGAAATTCCAACTAGTTAATATCACAACTAGTTAATAACATCCTCCCTTGTTAATATAATAAAACATAATAGAGTTGTCATTACAATTGATAGTCACTCTTGGCGTTGTGGTAATATTTTAATAGTTTTCTTTTCAAAAAAAAAATATTAGAAAAATAATAACTTGACTACTCAGTTACCAATTCCGCATAACCTCATGAACCTCGATCGGATAATCGAGCAATTAATTAAAGCTCTTAGCTCGATAAATAGGCTATTAAGAGGAGGAGTTACATAAAAAGCAATGTTAAAATGTCTACCATCCCCAATTTTCCTATGATTATAAGAGAATTTCCTTTAAATACTTTTGAAACAGTAGCACGAAATCTGGATCACCGGGTTCAATTAAGCTTCCCTGATAAAAGCTCAAGAGATTAGATAGCGTCTTGATCGTTATCGACGTGCTACACGTTATCAATAATATCCTGTAGTAATCAATGTTTTCAGTATGAATGTGACTAATTCTTTGAAATTTATTAGTAAAAACCCAATTATTTCGACCAATCAAATAGTAATTAATTTACTGCGGAATGCCAGGAAAACAACAGAAATATGTAAAAAAATTAATCAGAATTTATATTCGTAATTAAGAATATATTGATAAATGTAAGAATCGGGAAAATCTGTAAAAACAATGTTTCAACAATTTTAATCTATTATTTATTCTAAATTTATAACTTTTAATAGGTTATCTAGTTTTTCTCGTATTAACTCATTTTAATTTTTTTAAAGTGAAAACTTCTTTAGGCGCGTTATGCGATATTTAGCAGGGTTAAAAGCTTTGATTTCGTAACCATTTAACGTCGCCAATATGCTCTAGACTGGCGCATGAGCTCTTTGTATACCCGTCTATTAGAGACAGGATAACGATATCGATTTCCGTGAACGTTATCGATACCGGTGTAATATCAGCACAAAAATGTCGATATTTATAATACTTTACTTCAGTATTAATTTGGATTAAAATCAATTGCAAATGAAATGAGTAGCGACATGTAAGATAAACTATGTCTTAGAACTTACCTCTTATTGTATTGGGTTGTTTCACATGAAATGTCCGTTTTTGTAGTTTCTGAAATACATAAAGGATTTTGCAGGTCTCTGTTGTTTTCTTCCGAATGTTTACATATTTAAAGTAAACAGTCACTAATCCTCTACCTTTGTATTATAAACATTAGCTTCCCAATCAATTACCCACTTTTTAGTATACCTCCAAATATGAACATGGAAACACTCGATTTTTGAGTAATATTTTTGTACGCGTTTAAACTCGGCCATTCAGCAGATGAGGCCGCTAGAAATATTCGCAAGGCGTTTGGGGAAGGGAGTGTTAATGAACGGACCATTCGCCGTTGGTTTGCTAAGTTGTTGGTAATAAAATATTTGATGCGATCAAGTAAATTTATTTTACTCCTACAGTTCTATATGATAAAGCATTTATTGATTATAATGTACCAATATGATATGTTAATAATATTTAAATATAAATAATTTAGTGTCTCCAATGGGTATTTTCTCAACAAGTGTATCATGTTTGATATTTTCCTTAAATTTACTACATGTATTTAATAATACAATAAAATATAAATAAAATAATTTTTTTCTTCAGAAACTTTATTTTTTATTTTTATGACTAGTGATAAAACAAGTTGATAATATATAAATAAACATTTAATTAAAAAATATATGTATATATAGTAATTCTTAAAGAAAGTAGACTTTAGACGATTCTAAAATAGTAGTTTATTATTGATAACAATAATAACAAGCGATTTTCGAGTTATATTTTTGTACGAGTTTATACTCGGCCATTCAGCAGCTGAGGCCGCTAGAAATATTTACAAGGCGTTTGGGGAAGGGAGTGTTAATGAACGGACCATTCGCCGTTGGTTTGCTAAGTTTTCAGATGGGGATACCGACTTGGAAAACTTGCCCCGAGGAAGACCTCCGTCCGTAATAGACAACGATGTCCTCAAACATACAGTAAGAGGAAACCCCTACCAAACAGTTAAAGGACTCTCGGCACAACTAAATGCAAGTGCATCTACCGGTTCCAGACATTTGAAGTGTATTGGGAAAGTAAAAAAGCTCGATACATGAGTACCTCATGATCTCACTGAGCGGTATGTTTCAAAACATACCGTGCAAAAATTGAAAGAACTGGACTACGAAGTTCTTCCGCACCCACCATATTCTCCCGACTTGTCTCCAACAGATAACCACCTGTTCAGGAATTTAGACAACTTCGCCGAAATAAAACTTTTTGAAAATGATGATCAAGTGATAAGTGCGTTTTCAGATTTTGTTTCACTTCAAAGCTCAGAGGAGCTTTTTAGTTTAGGGATAAAAAAGTTGGTGTCACGCTGGGAAAAATTTGTAGAAAAAGAAGGTAAATACTTTGAATAAAATTATCTTGTTTTCATATTGTATTTTTAATAAAAATCCTTTACCTTGAAAACGGCCATTTCATGTGACACAACCCAATATATAAAGTTAGTATAATGAATATCTTAATTCTCTTGATTCTAGAATATAGATATTTGTAAATATTATGAAAACATTAAAACATACGAAGCAAAATCATGATGATCTCACTGTCAATATTTAAATCGTAGTAAAGGAAAATAAAAAAGAATATCTTGATCATATTCGAAATATGATAATTGAAAATTAAACTTTATTTTAATAATATAGATTTCCATTAAGCACAATGTATATTTCATTACTAATTAAAACTTTTTTGTTTGTTTAATTAGGAGAGAAACTGAGATTATGTCTTTGAAACAACTATAAAGCTTATTCCTAGATGTCTGAATTTCCTTGATACAAATGGCAGGTCCATAAAATAAAAGTGCTATGCGTACCACCATCTCGTACAGTCTACAGTCACATTCAGATTACGATGACATACTACAAGATGATATATCTCTACAAGGTGATGATGTTTTACAGCTAAATAAGAAAATAATAAAAAAAATCCTGCATTCTCAACATAATCTTCTTTAACGAACTTACTCTTCTTTCCAACGAAATTTCAGCGCTAATCGAGAATTAAAATTTCTTTTTTCACTTTTATCGGTAGCCTCTATAGACTGCCTGAACTG
This sequence comes from Piezodorus guildinii, assembly GCA_023052935.1. Taxonomy (NCBI): domain Eukaryota; kingdom Metazoa; phylum Arthropoda; class Insecta; order Hemiptera; family Pentatomidae; genus Piezodorus; species Piezodorus guildinii. Next base: position 154,567,160 of record CM041293.1, on the reverse strand, counting down.
TTATTTTTTGATTTTATAATAATTTATATTTTTCATATTAGTTTCATATCATCTTTCTCTTTGCCCGATACCTTCCAAAACTATTGCTGGATAAGAGTACATCTTACAGAGCCTGGACCAAATTCCTCTCTCCTGTCAAATCTCTTCACCTCCTCCTCTCCATTTTCAGGTTGCTAATACTTCTTTTATGGCTTTCTACAATGGGTTCCCTGCCCTTCCTCTAGATGACGCACAGTGGGGCCGAATGGCTAAAAAGCGGAAAAAATTCAATATCTCGAAAATGAATTAACGTAGAAACCTGGGATTGGTTTCATTCGACAAAAAACCTAAAAGCCGTACGATACTGAAATTTCATATTTAAGACAACTATACACCCGAGATGTTATAGGAACTTTTTCATCAAAATTAGCCAACCAGAAGAACCACTTTATACCATGCTTTTTGCACCTTTTTACGATTTTTATTAAACTCGCTATATAGATGTAAAATTTAATTGACTTTAATATGGTGTAGGTTTCATTCCGATTGAAATACTCTTACAGGGCATAACTGCCGACATTTTAAATTTTCCCTAAAAACCTTTAATTTTGTGGGTTTAAAAAAATTAGGCATATCATCTTATTAGCATTGATAAATAATTGCTAATTATGCAGTTGAGCAAATTAGATAAATAACTAAGGGAGAAAAGTTCAAAAATTCTTTTTTTTTGTGTTTTTGAACACAAGAATAGTAATATAGATGTATAATATACCGTTGGATAGCTAAATAATATTATCTAATACACGGAATTGTAAAGGTTAATGGAGTGCGATGAAAAGCCGATAAAACTAAATGATTGTTGTTGATAAAAATATAATAGATTATTACATCTTTCTATTAAAATTCAATTTAATTAATCCTTTGACAATTTATATTTATCTTTAAATATATTTAAAAATTCTAAAATTGATTTTAACAACGGAGGTAAGTGAAAGTCATTTGAGCTCAGCTATTGTTATTTAAATTAACACACTGTTCCGGTCATCAGATTTGTATTTTAATTTTATTCTTAAGGGACTTTAGTCTCAGGATAATAATGAAATTTTTCTTTTCATTTCATTTTCAAAGCACTAACCAGTGAAATAATATTATCCGAAAACCATCGGTTAAATGTCTGACATGTGGGGTAGTAAATTGAAATAGGTTCTACAGAATATTCTCCTGTACAAAATACTAATTCACCCAGTACTTAATCATGAAGCAAAAACATTGACTTGGGAAGCTATGCGTGAGGAAATCCGCGAAACGTATATCCGTTACCGCTTGTAAGATTTTCGTATTTCTTCTCAGCCCACCTTTTGCTAAAATGTCGGTACACATTTACATTTGTTTTAATGATTTATTTTATCAGACCCCAACGATATTTAGATAATTTCAGCTCATTCCTTTCTTCTTTACTTATTGGAGTTAAAATATCTCTTCCGTTTTCACTCTATGACTCATAAAGAACTTTTTTTTTTTTTTTTGTTTTTTTTAATGACAAGCTAACGTCGCCCAAAAGTCAGTCACGTGAAAAGTTTGATTAGGTTCTGTTACATCATCGATGAATGGCTATGTATAATAAAAAATATAGTCTGTGGTTTATTTAATTGGCCACTATCACTCTTATCATAAGTTATTATCTATCAATTATACTAAACAAATTCCCACATATTATACAGTACTTATGGGCGTGATCTGATTGACTATCCCTTTATGCTGAACAGCTTGAAATGTTCACACGCCTCAGACGAATCGTGATAATTTTTTTTTTTAAAGAAATGGGTGTGTCATAGGTTGCGTGGGGCGATATTCGATAACGACAAACTATTTCCTTATGTAAAAAAGAAAGGGATCAATTAAGAAATAAAATGTCAAAAATGTCTAATTCATACTTAATAAAGGCACTGTAGAGCAGTGGCTAGCATAAAAATCTTCTATGCCAAAGGTTGCGGGTTCGAACACGGAAGATGGCTATACGATTTTCGAAGGGAGTAAGAAATCCTTGATTGTTACGCCTTTTGAAAGAGCTTTAAAGCATTTAATTTTAAATTTTATTACTTAATAATTTAATTTGCCCCTGTATACATTACAATAAGTAAATGAATTGTATTTGATGTATAAGATAATGTTTTTCTAAAGTTTCTAGCAATCCAACGGTATATTATAGATGTGCATTACTGTTCTTAATTTTTAAAAATAAATATTTATCAATGTATTTTTAAAAAATATTTTTTCAGTTTTCTCCTTTGGTTGTTTATTAAATTCGCTCAACTTGCATATTTATCTGTTAATTATAAATGCTAACAATAAAATATAGTTATTTTTATAGATAATTGCAAATATATTTTTTTAATGCAAAAAAAAAATATTTGCAGTTATCTCCTTTAGTTGGTTAAGATATTTAATGCAAAAATATATATATTTGCAGTTATCTCCTTTAGTTGGTTATCGAATTCGTTTAACTTTGATATTTACCTGTTTTTTAGATTTACTAATCAGATGATATGGTGAATTTTATAAAAAGTACAAAATTAAAGGTAGTTTAGAGGGACTGTCAGACTATTTCAATCAGAATGAAATCTACATGATATTAAAGCCCGTCCAATTTTACATCGATTTAGCGAGTTTAATCAAAATCGTTTGAGCCGTTTTTGAGGAAGTTGTAAAAATGTGCAAAACGCATGGTATAAAGTGGCTCTTCTGGTAAGCCGATTTTGATGAAAAAGTTGCTGCAATATATCGGGCGTATAGTTGTCTTAAATATGAAATTTAATCAGTTTCGTGAGACTTTTAGTTTTCGCGCTGTAATTACCACACACACAGAACTTTTTTCGGGATCTCTTCTTTTGGACTCTGGAATTCGAAAAGTCTCACATTGCAATACTTTTCCTTATTATGTATTCCATAAATAGGTTAGTGAAAGTATTTTTTTCATACTAGGAGGTCCCTCATCCAACTCCTTTTTAGCCTACGCCGAGTTGTGTATGGTATGTCAGTTGTAGCCATGTTTTGAACAAGTTTGTTAATGTTTCCATGCAGTTTGTTGTAAAATCTTTTTTAAGTCATTCGAATGTGGTTTGTTGTAGACGGAATACGCAGGTCGCTATGAAGGGTATCGTTTGAAAACACATGGTGGTGAGTTCGCTGCCAGTCCTAAACATTGCCTTTGACTTAATGTTTTTCGTATGCCTCGTTTTAGGAGAGTTCATATAATTTTTAATAAATCAATGTAAACGTTGAGTTTTTGTCAGATGAGTAATTAAGAACGCCTATGTAGCACCCTTATAGTAGTCTCAGTCGAAAGTTTAAGGTTTTACGTTTCGTCTTGTGCCCGATGTCAATCTTTTGTCATAAATAAGGTTACTTTATTTGTTTACGGTATCCAGTTGTTGTCAATGTAACCTTTGGAGAGAGGTGGCTTTATAAATTTCTCGTCTACGTGAAAATGTAACGTGTTGTGACTTGTGTTCTTTAATTTCTAATTTAAAATTTTTAAACCAGTCGTGCAGGTTTTCAGGTGTTCTTTCCCCGTGCCCCATTTCTGTACTTAATGTACACACTAGGCTTACCGAAAATGTATTAACTGCGACATATGCAGATAACCCTATACAGATTTTCTTGCTTAGCATTTGGTTTAGAAACATTACATATTCCAACTATTCCCAGAGCCTTAGACCCATAGATATGGGTGCAACTGGTTATAGGTAGTTATATTTTTACTAGAAATACTGGAGTTATGAAGGTAAATTAATCGTATGAAAAAAAATGCGTCCTTCAAGGGGATCTTTGTAGCCGTATTATTTTTATTAATCTCTTTACCTTATTGTAGATGCAATTTGGTATTTATATATTTTTTAAATATTGTTTTAAATATACGTATTTGTTTATATGTGATGGTTGGTATGGGTTTGCTTAAGAATTCCTTAATGGATAATTGCAATGGTCATACAAATTTATTAATTATTTACTAAATGTTTTCGTATGGTAGCATCTATTACTCATATTTTTGCAATCTAGATTGTAACAAGAATCCTTCAAAACTATGAAAATAAATAAAAATAAAGTGTTTATCTTGTTTTAAAAAAATTCAGTAATGTATCTTTTAATCTAAAAGGAATCGAGATATTTTATATATTAAAAGAAGTAAATATTTATCCTTGGAAGTATTTATTAATGGGGACATAGTGTAATTTAAAATTGAAAATGGCTATTCCTAAAAAAATAATTTAATAAAAAAGAAAAGAAAAGCTATTTAGTGATTCGGATAAAAGGTCCTTTACTCTTTATGTGACGTAATTGACTAATAGGCAACATAATTTGAAAATAAATGTATAATTATTGGTAGAATGTCTTGAACTATTTGTTATTTTCTCTTGTTATTCTTTCAGGAGTGAATATTTTTTTCTGCAATCACTCAATTAGAATAAAATACCAGGATTTTATGAAACAAGAGAAAGATATAAAATAGATTTACGATTTGGAGGCATATTCACACCCAGGTCATATTGCATCATACATATTTTCATATCTATATATGTTTTTGAAAAAATTATATTAAAACGTTTTTAGATTGCTGAAAGTAGCTATGGAAAATTTTTTGTATTATTCCAAATAAAAGTTATTCTATTGGTTTTGTTTCCACACTGTTTTCATGATCCAAATCTGTTGTGCGCATGCGCACCGCGCCTGTGAAGCCGGCATACTGTCTTGTAGGAACTAAACAAACGAATTACATTTTTAAAAAACTCGGTGCGCAAAACACACGACTTTCACTGTTAAAGAATTATTTAAATTGAATTTTCATAGAAGCATGTGTTTTATTAAATAATCTATTATATTATTATCTACGACAATTAGTTTATTTACATGTATATTACTGTTCTTAAGTTCAAAAGCTAATAATTGCATTAAAAAAATATTTTTGAAGTTTTCTCCTTCAGTTGGATATCGAATACGTTTAACTTATATATTTACCCGTTTTTTAACAATGCTAATCAGATGATATGGTTATTTTTTTATTCTAAAAATCTGGTGGGGGCAACAAACGACTTTCACTTATCTCCATTTTTAAAATCAATAAAAGATTTTTCAAATACAGTTAGAGATAAAAATACGTGAAACTATTAAAGAATTAATTAAATTAAATTTCTATAGAAACATGTGTTTCATTAAAAAATCTATTATATTATTATCTAAAAGAAGCAGTTAGTTTTATCGGCTTTTTATCACTCTCTATTAACTTTTGGAAGCTTGTGTATGAGACAATATTTTTTCTAAAATCTTTAGCTTTCCAACGGTATATCATGCATGTATATTACTGCTCTTATGTTCAAAAACGAAAAATTGCATTAAAAAAATATTTTTTCTGTTTTCTCCATTAGTTGGGTATTGAATTTATTCAATTAATATATTTACCTGTTTTTTATCAGCGTTAACATGATAATATAGTTATTTTTATTGAATCTACAAAATTAAAGGTACTTTAGGGAAAGAAAATTTAAAATATCTGAATTTAAGCCCTGTCAGACCATTTTAATCAGAATAAAACCTACATGATATTAAAGAACATTAAATTATACATCGATATAGCGAGATTAATCAAAATCGTCGGAACCGTTTTCGAGAAAATCGAAAAAAGGTGCAAAATGCATGATATAAAGTGCCTCTTCTGGTAAGCTCATTTTGATGAAAAATGTTTTGTCACGTCTCGGGCGTATAATTGTCTTAAATATGAAATTTCAGTTTCATAGGACTTACCGTTTCCGCCCGGGAGTTAACACAGACACACAGACCTTTCGCTCAGGGGACCCTAAAACGTGTATTTCCGTTGAAAACTGGAATTCGAAAATTTTCACGATCGCAATACTTCTCCTTACTATATAGTAAGTGAAAGTAATTACTATTTATGTAAGTGAAAGTAAAAAATTGAAGGTACTTAAGAGGACAAAATTTTGAAATATGGGTATTTCAGCCCTGTCAGACTATTCCAATTAGGATGAAACCTACATGATCTTAAAGCCCTTTACTTTTGCATCGACATAGCGAGTTTAATCGAAATCGTTAGAGCCGCTTCAAAGAAAATCGTAAAAAGGTGCAAAATGCATGGTATATAGTGGCTCTTCTGGTTAGCTGATTTTGATGGAAAAGTTTTTGTAACATCTCGGGCGTATAGTTTTCTTAAATATGAAATTTCAGTTTCATAGTACTTTCCGTTTACGCGCGGGAGTTACCACACTCACACAGACCTTTTTGCGGGACTTGGTCTTTTGGACTCAGAAGACCCTAAAACGTGTATTTCCGTCGAAAACTGGAATTGAAAATTTTCACGATCGCAATACTTTCCCTTAATATATATTTCATATAGTGAAAGTAAAAAGAAGAGAAAATTCTTAAAAATGATATTGAAAAGTTGCGTAGGACTCATTGTTTTGTAAATTGTTATTTACATAATTCAATTGAATTGTTAATAATTTCTCTAGTAATTTAATATGTGGATGAAAAGTTTTATACTTACGACTTTTAGTAATAAATCATCCACACGATTTTAAATAAACTATGCAATACACTGAGAAAATCTGTAAGCCCAGTGAATTGTCACACAAGACCGATATTACGCCCAGCTTCTAGGTTTTTTCGTCACTTCTTGGGTAGCAGCTTCTAGAGGCTTTTGATCTCCCTACCCCACGGGTCACCCAAAGGCTGAAATAAAAGTATAAATAACTATCCTGTGACAGCCGGGTTGGAACCGAAAAGTCAGGGTACTCCTTTTTTGATATGTACTTATTCAATATTGACTCAGGTCCTATAGGCTTCAATACGAAAGGGACTAGGAACTATTTTAACACAGAATAGTTCGTATTTCGTCGAATATGCCTAAACAATAACGTCCTTTATGGAAAATAATAGAGAAAACAATAATTTCAAAAGGTTCATTGATTCCTTTTATCAGATAGAATTCAAGTAGGAACGGAAAGTTAAGGGGGACATTTGATACAGGACAACCTCTGATCCTCAGAGACAAAATTATCATTTTCTAAAATAGATTCTCATTTTATAATTTTGTTTTTTTGGCAACAGAGCCGGTATGCGTGTCAAAGGTCCCTTCATCAATTTGAAATTAATTAAAATGCATAAAAAAATTTTTGATAATGTGGGATCATTGTTCTCTCATCAGTGGCGGTGGGAATGTTTGAATCCTGCAGATGTATTGCCAGAGAATATGGCGCCCAATTGGATATTAGATAATACGCTATCTTGGCTTCTTATGTCAATAAGGTCGAATAGTTGATCTATAAACATTATAATTATAACTTATTGCGTTACAGGATTTAATTGGTATTCATAATTTTCCTTTTCAGAACGCTTGTAACTTCTTTTATGGAGGTTTTCAGTGTATTATTCAGTACTATTCAACGGTTAGCATAACATCATTTTAAGCCGAATGTCACGGTTTAAAAACGGGCAGATGGCCCTAGGATTTTTTAAATTGGGTTAAACCTGGAAAGGCTGAGTTTAGGACTCCCAAAACAACATAAAATGACATTAAATGAATAAACCAAACATAATTTGATATATACAGATATAAAATTATTTTAACGTAAATGCCATAATGAAATATCATAATATATCAAATATCAGTTAAGAGAGCATTTTAAACTCGGTTCTATGTTGTAAGCAGGGTTTTAGATGCTCTATTTGGGCGTGGCTACTAGATTGTCAGATCGAGTGGACTTCGCACGATTGGCTTTTCCCACAACAATTCCACTTATCTAACATCAAAAGGACCGAATTATTTGTACTTTCTTGGAACTGAAACAGTATTTCTATTAGGAGTTAGAGGGGCATAAAGCTGTTTGAGACTCGGAGGAAAAATATATAATTAAACTATTTAATAAAGATTTTCCTGAATTTATATTTTGCCGATATCGCGACCATCAAAGAGGTTACAGACCTTAAGCAGTGATCCCCTCTTTAGTGGTCTTAAGGAAGGTGAAGCTGTACCGACATGGTAACAGCAACTGCCTACATTTTTACCTAGCGTTTTCATAACTTCTATTCTTTATCTGGCGTGACAGGCCGTGTAAGCCCTTGGCCTCGTGGTGTAATCTCCTGGGAGAGTATACTCACGATTCAAGATGATTCTTTACAGGGTAGGGTCATCACTCCTTACGCCTATTTTTGTGAGTGGCCACCGTTTGGCTGACGGGTCTCACATACCCGGGGGAGAGGCTGTGAGTGAATCCCCATTGATTTATATCCTTATAAAAGCCCCGCCGGGACTGGGATTCGAACTCAGAACCTCTAGCATGAGAGACTAGCGCGCTAGCCACTCAGCCATGGGCTCCCCATAACCCATAACAGCCACTGAAAATGTCGATGATATATTGCAGATCTCGATATCTGTTTTATATTAAGTGAACCCAGAAGTAAGGTCTTATAACCGGGTCGATGTACTTACAATTGAGACGTTGATTTCCAAAAGGTACTAAAGGACATTTTTTACGAAATTGATTTTTTTACATATTTATATTCTCCACATTTAGTTTTATCTAAATCTTAAATTTGCTTGTATCTAATGAACACTCATGTCCTTTAATAACGTGATTTAGAAATGCTATTAATTTCTTAAGATACTTATTAACCATTTAGTTTAATTTTAAATCATAACAGAACATTTCATTTCATAACTTTAATATGGTTTTGTTAATATAGTAAAGAAATAATTCGAGATTTTAATGCGAAAAGAATCTAATTAGCTGGATTAATAATATAGTAATGAGAGATTTTCGCGCTTCCTGTAAAATTCTCTTGAATGGATATAGTACCTTTTGGAAATCAACGTCTCAATTCATGCCACAACATACACCTACGTATGTGGATATACAGGTATAGCAGAAGTCTCCAATACTGTTCCCGCATAAACCAGTTGACGCCGTCTTTGTCATTTGACTGTTTTATAATGAAATTCTTAGTGGTTATTAAATATCTAACAATAAATTCAACATATTTGATATACCATCAATAATTAGTATTGATTTAAAATGTTAATTGTGTTTGTATTATTAGTTTAGGGCTAAAATAACCTTTATGGTTGAAAAGCCTTTATGTTACGAAATAAATAAAATGTTAACTTTTTTAAACGACACTAATTAATTTTTTTAGGTTAATCATCACCATTAATCAATTTTTCATTTTATTATAAATGTATTCGCTTGTTATGAAGTAGCTACATTAAATATAACACAGACCCTTCGTTCAGAGGTTTAAATTCTAATTATCTTGATAGCTTGAAAGTTATTTAAAATATTCTACATTTACATTGTTCGAAATTACTCGTGATACATTATAACTCGCCGTTTGATTTTGTCGTATAATTTATGACCTTAAGTTGAAAAAGTTTGGAACCTTCTGACGTGACATATATTATGAGATCCAAGATTCAAGAATGAAATAACCAGACAAGTATGTAGTTAGAGATCACCGGTAGCAGGGTGGCTAGCATAACAGCTTCCTATGCCAAAGGTCACGAGTTCAAACCCTAGGATTTTTCAATGGAAGTAAAAAATCCTTAGTTATGTCGTCCTTCGGAGGGGACATTAAAAAGTGGTTCCGAGCCTGTGCGATATCAGGTGCGCGTTAAAGATCCCTATCCTAATAAAGCCTGGATAGACAAAATTTAGGAGTCCCACTGTAGCATCGTCCGATTACCCTCAGTAGCATAAAGTGACGTTAAATAAGTAATCAAACAACAAATAAGTATCTAGTTAGAATATACACGGTTGTTGGGCTTCAATTTATTCGATACATTATAGCTTCTTGAATTATGAAATAACCATCAATAAATTCAAGGTATCGGAAATGGGCCCTCTGTACTGTAGTGGCTAGCATAACATACTTCTATGCACTAGGTCGCGGTTTCAAACAGGGTAGGTGGTCCTAGGACTTTTTAATGGGAGTAAAAACCCTTACTTATGCCGTCCTCCAGAGGGGACGTTAAAAGGTGGTCCCGAGCCTGAGCGATGTCAAGTACTCGTAAAGATCCCTATCCTAATTTAACCTGGATAGACAAAATTTAGGACTCTCATTGTGCCATCTCCCGATTAGTCCCAGTAGCATAAAGTGAGATTAAATGAATAAACAACAATACCATCAGGAATTAGCAATAATGAAACCATCTTCGGCCAATTGAGAGGGTCCCATATTGTTTCATTACAACGCCCGGTGTAAAATGTCTCACGTGTGACTTCACAAAATGTTAGAGCTTCGATATGAAACGCTGCCACATTCGCCAAACTCTCCCAATTATCCCCTCATACATTGATTTAAGAATATACGAAATTATATTTAAATCAAGTCGAGCTGTAACGTATTTAATTACACCACTCTGTCGGCTTCCTATAGAGCACGTTATCTAGAGACTGGAAAACATTTTGAAGAAAGGTCATCATGTGGTTTCTTAAACCGGAATTAGTCCATTATGACTCAAAGGGTATTTAAAAATCTATATCTAATTCCTAATTCGATGAACTCTCCAAAAATCACAAGCTAATCTCATGCTAGCATCGAGGACGGACCGTGGGTATATCTTACCCAATACTAGGACTCAACTACATCGTATCTCTGAGCAGATCAATTTATATATACATATATGTTTAGGCCATTGATAAGAAACTCATTCTCATCTAACCCTGACCTAGATAAAAGAAATCTCATTGTTATAAACCAAAAAAATTGATAATATATGAAAAAGTATTATAATATTTCAATATAATATAATATAATATTTATATATTATATTATATTATATAATGTAATATAATATTTCAATATATAATAAATGGTAAAATAATATTTGTTGGTAATAAAATATTTGATGCGATCAAGTAAATTTATTTTACTCCTACAGTTCTATATGATAAAGCATTTATTGATTATAATGTACCAATATGATATGTTAATAATATTTAAATATAAATAATTTAGTGTCTCCAATGGGTATTTTCTCAACAAGTGTATCATGTTTGATATTTTCCTTAAATTTACCACATGTATTTAATAATACAATAAAATATAAATAAAATAATTTTTTTCTTCAGAAACTTTATTTTTTATTTTTATGACTAGTGATAAAACAAGTTGATAATATATAAATAAACATTTAATTAAAAAATATATGTATATATATGTAATTCTTAAAGAAAGTAGACTTTAGACGATTCTAAAATAGTAGTTTATTATTGATAACAATAATAACAAGCGATTTTCGAGTTATATTTTTGTACGAGTTTATACTCGGCCATTCAGCAGCTGAGGCCGCTAGAAATATTTACAAGGCGTTTGGGGAAGGGAGTGTTAATGAACTGGACCATTCGCCGTTGGTTTGCTAAGTTTTCAGATGGGGATACCGACTTGGAAAACTTGCCCCGAGGAAGACCTCCGTCCGTAATAGACAACGATGTCCTCAAACATACAGTAGAAGGAAACCCCTACCAAACAGTTAAAGGACTCTCAGCACAACTAAATGAAAGTGCATCTACCGTTTCCAGACATTTAAAGTGTATTGGGAAAGTAAAAAAGCTCGATACATGGGTACCTCATGATATAACTGAGCGGCATGTTTCAAAACATACCGTGCAAAAATTGAAAGAACAAAGTTCTTCCGCACCCACCATATTCTCCCGACTTGTCTCCAACAGATTGCCACCTGTTCAGGAATTTAGACAACTTCGTCAAAGGAAAACTTTTTAAAAATGATGATCAAGTGAAAATTGCGTTTTCTGATTTTGTTTCACTTCAAAGCTCAGAGTTTTTCAGTTCGGGGATAAAAACGTTGGTGTCACGTTGGGAAAAATGTGTAGAAAAAGAAGGTAAATACTTCGAATAAAATTATCTTGTTTTCATACCGTATTTTTAATAAAAATACTTTACCTTGAACACAACCCAATAAAACGTGTATTTCCGCTGACAACTGAAATTCGAAAATTTTCACCATCGCAATATTTTCGCTTACTATATATTTTATACATATAGATAAGTGAATGTAAAAAATCTAGTTTTTAAATAATTTCTGAATCACTAATGTTTTGGTCGATGGGAATCCAGTTGCGGAAATTGACCTTTAATTGTATTATGCCTCGGACTGACCATCATTACCCGCTTGGAGGGTAAAGACGACCGAGCCGACCTAACGAAGGAAATGGACACGATGTGTTGGCTACATTTCCTCCAGACGGAGGGAATGCCCCATCCAATATCCGAGCCGCTAGATAGCTTATTACTAAGGCAGCCTCCTAAGAATATTAGATTAAAATGCTCTAACTACTGTCCCAGAGAGGGGTAAATCCCATTGAGGATTTCATCACCGGCTTCCAAAGCAATAAGCTAGTCTGCCTCGACTACCACCTTCTTCGTCTCCTATATTTAGACAACCAACGTGTACGCAAATCTATTTGGATTTAATTGATAAATTTTAAAATGCATTAAAATTTTCAGACTTATAGCTCAGAAAATAGGAAAATAACAGCTACAGTTTACTTCTTGAATAATCAATAGTTGTCAGAGATATAAATATAAAGGTAAAGATGGTTGGTAAAAAAAAGAAAAGGAAATAGTGAAAAAATACGTTTTTGTGTTGTATAAGTGTTGTCTATTATTATCGAACACTTTCATTATATCTTTTCTTTCTTTTTTTTTTTTTCCTTCTGACGTAACATATGTTATAAGATCCAAGAATCAAGAATGAAATAACCAGACAAGTATGTAGTTAGAGATCAACTGTAGCAGGGTGGCTAGCATAACAGCCTCCTATGCTAAAGGACAAGTGTTCGAACCCGCAAGTGGTCCTAGGATTTTCCAATGTGAGTAAATGATCCTTAGTGATGCCGTCCTTTGGAGGGGACGTTAAAAGGTGGTCACGATCCTGTGCGATGTCAATTACTCGTTAAATATCCCTATCCTAATAAAACCTGGATAGGTAAAAATTAGGACTCCCACTGTAGCATCGTACGATTAGCTATAGTAGCATAAAGTGACGTTAAATAAATAAAAAACAAAACAAATAACGAATTCCTTAAATGTATTTCTACTGTATCTATGCTGTTTTCTCGATTTTTCGAAAATAACGCATTACTGAACGTACTTATGGATTAAGACTTTTTATTCTTCTAAATTTGGAGGTTTTCTATTTCATTAATTTTTATTTTATTTTGGAAAACCCTTTTTAAAGACTGAATGTGTACAGAATTATTTATGCACGTTGAATCCCAGTAAACATCCAACTTTTTCATATCAAGGACATAATATCAGACTGATATAAATTTATCTGTTCTGATAATGGATATATCTACGATTAGTACGTAAGTAAAGGCTTTAGCAACGATACTTTATATTAATGGTGATAATTTATTCTATTAAATATTCTCGGTACACGATAATGTGATAGATAATAGTGGTTCGTCCCGAGTGAATTCCTTCCATTTAATTATTGAACGCAATAAACCCCAGACTAGGTCAATGTCGTTGGTAATCTACCGTGATAAAGGATCCAGCTTCATGCCCATTTATTAAATACATATTGAAATGCCATACATTCTCTCATTTATAAATATTCTCATTAATGTTTCTTTACTTTTGGCTATTTAAGAGAAACAAACATTTTAATTTTTTAATCAAGATTATTTTTTTTATTCAGAAATATTACATTTTTTCTATGTATGGACAATAATAATAATAAAAATAATACTATTAGATGAAATTCATACAATATTTTCAGAAAACAAAAACTAAAGTCCGTTACATAAAATGATTAAAAAAATTATATATATATATATATATATATATATATATATATATATATATATATATATATATATATATATTACTCGTATATAATATATATAGGGGAGCCCATGGCTGAATGGTTAGCGCGCTAGCCTGCCACACTAAACTTGTGAGTTCGAATTCCAGTCCTAAGAGGTCTTTTTCAAGCATACAAATAAATGGGCATTCACTCACAATCTCCCCCGGGTATGTGGGACCCGTCAGTCAATTGATGACTACTCACCAAAATAGGCGTAGGGAGTGATGACCCTACCCTATAAAATGCCATCGAGTATCGCGGTGTGGAAACTATAAACCATACCGCGCGGCCAAGAGCCTCAAAGGCCTATCGCGCCAACCGAAAAAAAAAAAATAATAAATAAAAAAAAAAATATAATATATATATATATATATATATATAATATATATATATATATATAATAAAACAGAATATATCAATAAAATATAAACAAAAATTAATACAATGTAAATTAAATAAATAAAACAAATATAAAATAAATACATTATTAATGAATTAAATGTTACACATTTAATGCATTACATTATTAATACATACATTATTAATACATTACATTATTAATATACGCATTTTCAATACATTGTGAAACGTGGCCGCTTACTTTGAAGGATGAACAACGGCTTCAGGTTTTCGAAAATAAGGTACTGGGTAAAATATTTTGTCCGAAGAGAGATGAGGTAGTTAAAGTTGTTGGGCTTGGTGAGGAATGAATTCCGAGAAAGTTGGTATTCGCTGATCCGACTGGTAGGCGTCCGAAAGATAGGCCGAAGCGTCAATGAGAGGATTGTGTTAAGGCTGATTCCGGGGGACTGGGCTTGAACGACGAACATAGGCGGAGTTTGGTGGTATCGGCATCGAACCTTCGGGTTCGGTAAGCTTATTATTATTTTGAATACATTAAATTATTAATAAATACGTTAATAATACATTAAATACATATATAAATTTAAGTAACATATTAGGAGATAAAATCATGAAGGGTTGTTTCCATGCTGAACACAAGAAGGTAAGAATGGGAACCAAGAGAATAAAATAATGAAAACAGCGGTTTTCTGAGCAGATAAAGGTTTCTTGGGAAAGAAGAACAAATAAGGAATTGAAATGTGCTTCCAATTAGTCTACAATAGTGATCTCCATGGTGAAATCTGATGAATGGTCTAATCCAATAAATAATAATATATTAATAATAAAATAAAAATAAATAATATATTTTTTTTAAATTTATTTATTAAAAAAATAAATGAATAAAATAAATACACTATGAAAAAATGAAATACAAAATAAAATGGATACATCCATATAAATTAATTAAATTATTTTGAAATACATACATATGAATTATTCATTTAATTTAAAAGATGTATCATTTTTTATCATTATTACAATTGTTTGTTACAATAATTTTTAAAGGATTTTTTTTATATATTCGTATTTATATTATAGCAGAAATAACTTACAGCACCTTTTAACTGAGTCAAAGCTCGTGTTTTATATATTTTTTTCTATATTTAAACATTTTTTTCGGGAGGGATAGGAGTGGAGGAATTTTTGATGTGCTTCAATAAATAATTTTGTAACAGCTAAATTTAATGAATTTCAGTTTCATTAAACTCTCTGATTGATTAATGATAAATTAATGATTCTATGCTAAATATCTATTTTAGTTTCATATATAACTAATCTGCATCCCAAAAAATGATCTCAAAATGACAGGAAGAAGGTGCAGGCGAGAGAATAATAGGGAATAGTATCCACACCAAAATCCTCCCTACATTTATTTAGCTTCCAAGCTCATTAAATCATTACTTATTGCAATTATCAAAATTAATGAGGCTATTTTTGTAACACTCGGATTTGAGTAACTAAACATTTTTAATTATGAAATAACCGTGTTTATTTGTTTATTATTTTCAATAATGAATGTTTGTAACCGACGAAGAATAAAAAAAAATTCATGGTCTCTAGAATACGAATGAAATTAAAAAAAAAAAAAATTATTGATATTTACAACTGTACATACAATATATACAAGTAAATGGGCTAATTTACACTCGTCTGCGTGATAATGTCTTATAATAAAAGAAACTACCCAGTGGTAGCACCAATGTCAATTTAATTAAAGTAGGTCTCAAGGCCATCGTCTTTTCAATCGCCTCGGAGGGTTGTCAGGAATATATGGGAATGATAAGTTGCGTACAAGAGGATTCGTGTGGGGCGGGAGTTCGGAATGAAAAGTGGCATATCTGTTTCGGGCTAGTTCTGCGACAAATGGGATATTTAGGTGATTATGGATGATTTTATTCGTAACGAAATAAGGAGCATTAGGATTTTTTGGAAGGATTGTGGATTGTAAGGATTGAATGCGAGAGGAATTAGATGGTTTAGTAGAGCCCCAAAGCTCGATTCCATAGCCCAAATAGGTCTGATAATGGTGATGTAAATGAGTCTTTCGTAATATACTGGAAGTTTTGAACGTTTGTCTAGTAAGTGTTGTAGTATTAGACATCTTCGAGCAGTTTTTTGTCGTTTCAGTCTTGTGAAAAAAATTGAAAAATTAAAAAAAAAAATCCGTCTACTACGAATTTATGAACATAAAAAATAAAATTCACTAAAAAAAACAAAAATAGAATCATTGAAACCGGTTGAGAAATAACAGATATATAAAGTTTTGAACTAACAGTCATGATTGCTCATTTTCTTTTAATATTAATCGATAGTGATTAATATTAGACAAACTAGTCTTTCTTAAGCGCTTTGATTCATTAATCGTTTCACAAATAAGTTAATTCTCTAGACATCTTTATAAATTGTTAAGCCTAATATAATTATTATTTGTAATTAATAAGCCATTGTGTAATTATTTGCAGCGTTTGTAATATAAAGCTATAGATCACAAGCTTATGGAAAAAATGAAATGACCAGCTATGAATTATTGTTTTACTTTTTTTTTCATAATTTATTATTTTGGTATTTTCAATAATTAATCTTTTTAATCGACCAAAATAAAAAATAAATAACCCCTCCTCAAAATTTGAGAGCTAGCGTTTCAAGATGCGTAGAATCCAAATAACGAATTAAAGAAAAATCCGTTTCTCCCAATAAGTAAATAAATACCAAAAATTTAGTGCTACTTTTAGAGAATTAAATTTTAGACCAAATGAAAAAAGAATCATTTAGTTTGGTTGACAACCAGCTTAGATTTTGCATTTTGAAATCAGTGGTAGTGTTATGATATGATACTTTGAATTAGTGTTTTTCATATTACTTAATTTCCTATCAACAGCCATGTAAACAGTTATATCCTAATAGTGTTATTTGGAAATAATAAACCATTGTGTAATAATTTGCAGCGTTATTTTAATACACATCAATTAGGTTTAAAAAGTAAAAAAATAATATTCTCAAACAAATAAAAATTATTATTTTCTATTAACGATTTATTTATTGTTCTTTTTTTATGTAGATAAGCTTACGGTATATAATAAGGTATAATAAGGTTTTCTTCATTACAGTAACCCTGCAATGGGTGCATTCATTTCTACGCGTACCATCTTGCGATACAACGCGTATTTTTATTACATAATATAAATTATGTTACAGAACATTAAGTTACAGAATATAAAAAAATGTATAATAATAACTGGTAAATAAAACTAATAAATATAAACTGATAAATTAATCATTTGTTATAACGAATTAACAAAATAATACTAACTAATTGACTAAACAAAGAAACCAGCAACAAATAATAAATAATTCATTTGTTATAACTACTTAACGAAATAATACAAACTAACAAACTAATTGACTAGTATTTGTAACAGTGAAAGTAAATAAAATAAAAATTAATAACGAGTTATTGCCTGTTGCCATTTCTCTAATTCTGCATAATCCACCCGGTCCACAAATTCATCAAATTTTGAAAAAATATTTTGTAAGGTCACACTTCGAAGGCGGCTATTGGTCTCCATTAAGTAGATAAGCTTGTATTTAAACATTTTTTTTTAAACATAATTTTTTTATTGATTTGGATTAATTCATCTTATTCTACAAATTTGTCATCTCTAAATAAATAATTTTTATAGATAATTGCATTTGTATGTATTTTATTGATCAATCACATCACATATAAAATATTACGCATATAATGGCATGCCTTGAACAATGCTGTATTGAAAATTGCATTCATGTCTCCGATTTTTCACGCAAATATAGAACTCTAAGACGTGACGGGGCGCCTAACGTTGTTAACATGATTCACAGGCGTACCAGATAAATTGATAAGATAACAATGTCATTGACAAATAATTCTGTAGTTTCATGAATGGCTCTAATCTTATGTCGTATAGAGTTTACGAAAGACAGTGAAATGCAATATTATTTCACAATTAACGAGATCCTTACTATCCAAGATTTTAATTGGACAGATTAAAAACAAATAATAAAACATTACATTATTAGTCCTTAGAATATTAAACTGACATGAGAATCTATCTTGAATTTTGTTTACAATGATTACAACGGAATTAAACATCTATTGTTAAGTGAATATGGATAAAGTAACTAATTCTAAATATGTAACACTATTTATTTATTTATATTAAGCATCTTACTTTTTTCCTATTACATTCATTCGTTGTTAATTCCCTTACACTCATTTTAATATTATATTATTCCAAAACCAAAACTGAATTAATTGTTTTTTTTTACTTTTCATCTTCTCTCTATTTTATGATAATATATCATTCATATTTGTCTCTATTCATACCTTTTTCAAGTTTCTTGTTTAGCAATGATGAAGAAGATCTGAAATGTTTGTCGAAACGTTTCTTTCATAGTAATTATTTAATATCATTTTTGGAAATAATTTATTGACCGCCACTCGAACCGTCTCCGTCTTAATTCAATTTGCATACGGCCAGCTATTTAATATTCAATGTAAAAAAATTAAAATTTAAGTAAAATTTCAACGATTAACATTTATTTATTATTTTTTAACAGAAAATTTCTTAAAATGTATTAATGTATTTTATTTTAGTAATTTAATACAATATGCCCAATTATAAATAATGTTTTTCTGGAAATTATGAAGTACTGTCTAATATGCGCTGTAGTCATTAGTCATATGTTCGATCCCTTGCCGGTTTCTGTAAAAGTCTGGAAAAAATCTTCTACTCCTGTTTTTCTTGGATGTGTAAAAATATTTCCATGTAAAAAGTAAGCAATTGCTCGGAAAAAGTTCGAGACTGCAAGATGAGAAGCCAATAATTAAGAGAACGTTCTACCGACATGAATTTGTAGTTAATTACGCCTTCAAAATTAAAAACTATAGGGCTCTCATTCATCTTCCGCTCGTTTTTAACCAGTGACGCGGCAGATAGAGTGGCGCTGGGATCTCTTGAGCTCTGTTTTTCTCTTTACGCAACCCTTTTTCGGGGCTCTATCTGGAAAATTGTAAATATTGATTACAGGTGTGAGGTATTCAAGGTGTTCATTAATTTTTAACTTTTATCTATTTATTTTTTTTTTTTTTAAAGTATTTCTCATTATTTTCTCCATTTTATTTCTTTACTTTTTTTTCTAATTTTTATTAATGAAGCCGTTTATCACTATTAGCGTTGATTGAATGTAAAATAACTAACCCTATAACCCTAACAATTTCAGACCTTCAGCATTTTTTTTCTTTGTATTAAAATATAATATATATATATTTTATACTTATATACAAATTAGTTATTTTATTTTTCTTTATTCAGCTGCTGTATTTAGTTTTAGTTTATGTATGAAGTAATTGTTTCATTTTTCCTTAATCAGTTGCTGTATTTTATTATATATTTTTTAATTGTTTTGGTATATCACATTATGTTCATGATATAAGGTAAATACTATGTCTGTATTATGACCAACTGTCATTGAGCAATTTACCTGTTGGTGGGCTCTCTTTATAAATAATCTATTTATGAAATGTTTTTTCCAGAAAAAAAGCAACAATAAGACTTTCACTATCGTATTTTTAGAAATGAACTTCAGCAGGCGATTTTTAAAACCAACTATGCGACTGCCTTGGTTTAGTTTAGCTTTCAGTCTAACTTACAATATAGACAAACATTTTTATTACTTTAGATTTATCTTCACAACATGGTTCAGTATGATTCAGGATTAAAAATATAACAATAACAACAACATTGGCAGTAGACTGAAAAGAGAAGAAAATAGTTATAAAATAGAACAGTTGTTGAAGCATAATATAATTACTAATTTTTTAAATATTCCTATTTTAATGAAACGAATAATTATTTGAAATTTGCTTTGCATGATGACAAGCTAAAGAATGCAATTATTATAATTTACGTAATGTTTGCCATGTCAGGTTTTTTTTGTCATATAATTATTAGATACTAGTATTCACTAGCCAATGCTGATAACATTGCCTCACCACATACTTGTCAACTGGACATTGTCTTATTGGAGGAACATATTATGATTACGAATGATCTTGAATATAACTTTAACTGATCGTATTGATTCAGAATAGTGTGGCAGGCGAAATAGAATCCCTTCCAAAAATTTAGTCTAATAATTGATAAAGACACGTCATTTGGTTCGAAATGTTGGTTTCAAACGGAAATCTATACTAATATTATAAAGCTGAAGAGATTGTTTGAATGCACTAATCTCAGAAACTACTGTTTCGAATTAAAAAAGTTTCGGCTATATAACATTAGGCTGCGACCAATAGGAGTTAAGAATCAGTGGAAAATCTGGAATAAAACAGAGAAAATTAAACTCGCATACCAATGATTCTAAATGTTAAAATAAATCAATGTCCCGTTAATTTATCTTTTGCCGTAACAATTAATAAATTACAGGGACAAACATTTAAACACGTAGGAATCGATTTACGTCAAGATCGGGTTGCGGAGAAAATCTGTATGTTCTTCTACCACAAAAAAATAAAAATGTCATTTACGCAGAAGCACTTTAAAATATATTCTTTTAAAAACTTCTTAATAGCGATCATATAATATAAATTGATAAAGTCACGGGCAACAGCTAGTAGTTCAATATTTTTGTAATATATTATCGTGTACAAACTCGCTGCCCAAGTAGTAAGGGATATTAATCTTGCGTTCCGTGAAAAAAGTTCTTCCGCCGTTGGCTTACAAAATTATCTTTAGGAGATACTACACCAGGAAATCTGTGCCGTGGAATTCCTTAAACATCAATGAATGACGAAGATTTAAAGAAAGCTGTAAAAGAAGACCTCATAAAATAGTCGGAAAACTTGCATCCGAGCTAGGCTCAAGTCATAACACAGTTTACAGACTTTTAAAATTGATCGGAAAAGCACATGAGCTTAATGAAGGTCAGCAGTTGAAAGACTTTCTTGGCCGTAAAAAAACTTGATGCGAATAATGCATCATGTATGACTACCGACGCCGAAAAGGTAAATGGCTAGATGCCAATCAGTCTCCTGGGCAAATGTAAAAACAATATATCCATCCGAAAAAGTAAATGTTTACTAAATGGTTGTCTATGAGTGATATTATTATTATCATTTTTTTACCGAAGGGAAAACGGTTGATTCAAATCATACCACCAAGAAATTGACCAAATGCATCAAAATGCGATAACGTAACACTAGGCACTGGGGATCAGGAAAATACCTAGTCTCCTTCGTAGTAACTTCCGATTTCAAGTTCAATACAGACATGGAATTAATTAAATTGAGTTGGGCTATGACTTCCTACCACCCCTATCTATTACATACTACAACATTTTTTGAGTGTTTACTAGAAAAATAGTTCACTAGTAATCTTTTTTTATGTCCAAATGTAGACATAAAAAGTTTTTTAAATCTGGTATAGAAAACTTAATAATCGGACGGCTGAAGTTTTTTGAAAATAATATTAAATACCTGATAAATAAAAAATATGTTAGATTTGATCTCAATTTTCTATTTTTTTTACTAATTCTTTTTTTTTTTTTTTTTTTTTTTATTTGCTTATCCGCCTCTATCCTTGAGGGTCATTGGCGTGGTCGAAATAATTATATTCTATGGTAGAATCCTATCATTTTCGTGAATTCTATTAATTTGTTAATACTTTCTTCCTCATCTTTAAGTATTTCTTTCATGTCTTTCTTTAGATTCAACCCTTTTCTTGACTGCTCATAGAGCGGGCACTCAATCAGCAAGTGTTCTACATTTAGAGGAGAATTGTTGCATTTTTCGCAGGTTGGCGCTTCCAGGCGTCTCAATAGGTAACCATGCGTAAATTGGCAGTGCCCAATTCTTAGTCTGCATACAACAATTTCCTCTCTCCTTGAAGATCTTGCACTAGTTCTCCATTTCTGACAGTTTGATTTAATTATTCTCAATTTTGATATATTTTCTCTCCAACCATCCTCCCACTCTTTCAGAAGAACTTTCTTGTAGCTACTCACCCAATCCTCCGTTGTGGTTTCTTTTATTTGAGTAATCTCTTCGGCTTCACCTTTTCTGGCTGAATCAGCTGCTTGATCAACTCTTACGTTTCCAATAATTCCTCAGTGAGATGGTACCCAAATCATAATCACTACTTTAGACATTATTTTTGTTTCCCACCATTCATTTATTATGTCTCTAATTATGGCGTTAGTAGATGTTTGGCTGTCAATGGCTGCAAGAACACTCCACGAGTCTGTAACGATAGTCCATGTCATTTTTTCTGAGCTTCTAATCCATTTGAGAGCTCTCAGTATGGCTGTGGCTTCTCCGGAGAAGACGGAGCTCTCGCCTTGCAGGCTGAACATGAGCTGTTGCTCTCTGCTGTAGACAGCACAACCAACTCTGTCTTCCATTTTGGATGCGTCAGTAAACAACATATTGAAGTCTTGATATTTTTCTGTCAGCCTAAGAAAAGAGTTTCTAATTTCTATTGGGAGTGCTTTCCTTATTTTCGCCATTGATCTATCTATATATGGTCTCATTTTCACGACTTTCAACCAAATAAAAGCAAAATGTCGAACTTTTTAAAAATCAAATATATCCTCCAACCATATGTTTTCATCAATCCTAGATTTGAATAAATAAAACAAAACTAGTGGTCGTACAATTGAATTTGTATTGTTTGCATTGCCCACTTTCCAAGTTACGGTCACAAGCGACTAAATTATTCACTTAATCAATGCTAGTATAGTTGTCATCTATAATGTAATATCAATGCACCATCTGATTCTTGGATTTCGGTCTAGATCGTCTTGATGACGAATTCTCGTATTCACAACGATAATGTTATCTGTAGCACGATCCAGCCACTGCAATACTCCCCAAAGAAGTGAAAGGTCGGGCAGTGGGAGGATGGCAATAAACGGATATATAATTTAAATATTTATAAAATGCATATAACTTGCATGCCTCCTTTGCGTGGCTTGTAATTTATTTTATCATTTCTTTTAATATTAATATATCAGTACTGGCTGACCCGGCAAACGTTATATTGCCATATAAATTATTTATAGGAAATTTTTATTATAAAAAAAATAATTGGCGTATTGGGAGAGTGTAAGGATGAGGTATATGAGTGAAAGAGTGATGTGAACGATAAGGAAATATACAAATAACAAAACACCAAACATTAATTTTTTGAATTTATTACAGTTTATTCCTTAAAATTATAAATTGTATATCATTAATTAATTACGACGGAAACACTAACAAACAATATCAAAGTTAATCGCTATAGCGTAAACAATATTTTTTGTTAACCCATCTTTAGCTAACACAAACAAACTGGATGGTATGCCCACCATGCCCATCGAGAACATGCCACGTATAATTGTCCGTGTGAAAAACATGAGTTACACTGAGATAGTAAAATTATAATTGCAAAGGTTACTACTACGCTTGATAAATAAACAATAATAATAATAACGCTGTGGAGAGAGGGAAAGAAGGCTTATAGCCCAGTAGAAACAGGATTTTGGCTAGAAAAAGATGGGGTAAATTTAATTTTTAGGCACGATTGTTCGTACTCCTCCTCTCATTGAAAACCCAAGTTTTCACACTTTTCATCCTTGTGCGTTTTCCGCCATCTTGAAAAAACCTCTGAAAAAAAGTACTTTTTTCAGTTTTTTCCTTTTAAATCTATTCCCGGATATTTTAGAGCAAACTTTGTCGTTAGCAATTTTAAAGAACAATAAATTGCCTACATGTTTGGTATGTA
Source organism: Piezodorus guildinii (assembly GCA_023052935.1). Classification (NCBI taxonomy): domain Eukaryota; kingdom Metazoa; phylum Arthropoda; class Insecta; order Hemiptera; family Pentatomidae; genus Piezodorus; species Piezodorus guildinii. The sequence continues at coordinate 154,543,076 of CM041293.1, read as the reverse complement.
ACAAGTTGGAAAATTCGAAACACCTATGAGATACGTGGTGGTCAATATTGGCCAAATTGTCAAAAAAACACAAAATGTTAGAAAAGTATGTGGTTTCGCTTCAATAACTATTAGTAACAATCTTTTAGAGCATTAAATTTTTAACAAGTTAGATGTATAACATTTTTAATTACTCCTAATTATACGAACAAGAAATGTTGAGATAACTTTTGTACTGAAAGTGTTCTGTTAATAAAAAATAAAATATTCCGTTTTAATTAGATCTTTTAAACGTAATATTATCTTAAAACCATTATTGCGTATATTCTAGGAAAAGGAAAGCGTTTTTGCAACTAATAAGAACAATTTCCCAATATATTAATTTTGTTTTAATTGATTATTGTTTTTTAATGGTACACCAACAACTTTAAATAAAATATAAGGCATTTTTGTTAGTTGTTTTTTATCTTTTTTTAGTCTCAAATGTATTTGATGTGTATAATGTTACATTTTGAGCGAAAGTCTGCGTATCGTCAAACTCGTCTTCTTCCATTTTATATTTAATATTTGGTCTATTATGCAGGATTCGAATCCGCAATAAAGACACAATAGAACACAGTATCTACAGGAAATCATATTCAGTAATGTCGATGTAGCTGGTTCTTTATTCATGGTCACTGATGTTAGACCACCAATATCCTTCTTTCAGTCCCAGTTACAAAGGCTTTTCACATTTTCTATTCACATTTCTACTTGCAGATAAGTTAGATAACCATGAAATTCAACTGCATCGCAACAAGTCTGTAGCCTGTAACGCCGAGCTCTTTTAGAGGATATACATCGAAGACTACCACAAAATTATTGCCGAGATTTCGCAGTACATAATTACATAATTCTTAAAAGTTACAGAAAAACGTTCGCTCCGTTGATGGATTGCAATGTATTCTGTGTAGAAGATAGCCTGAATCTGTTACATCAACTTCATCCTTTCCGAGTATTGCTTCATTTGGCAAAGAGGTAAAAACATAGTAAACAGAGATAAAGACTTCGTCCCTTATCGAAAGACTTCCTCTGAGAAAAGTGGCAATGAAAACGGAGAAAGTTCATATTCGAAATATTTTTCAAATCATCATCAGACTGCTTAGTGATGATCATTCTGTGGATAAGTATCATTGGATCCAGGGCTACTTTTCCTTTGCTAGTATTGATGTGACGATCAACAGTTTTCAAGGAAACCACTACATCTTTACATCAGAAATAAACGTTCTCAAAGTGTACGCAATTCCTTTCGTATAATATGTTTTTCTGTGAATGCAAAGATAATTGTGGTAAAAATGCAGCTGCAAAAAAGGTGAACCTGTTCTATTGTCTGTCTTTATTGCGGATTCAAATCCGGCATAATAGACCAAATATTAAATATAAAATGGAAAGAGACAAGTTTGACGATACGCAGCCTTTCGCTCAAAATGAAACATTATACACATCAAATACATTTGAGACTAAAAAAAGGAAAAAAATACAACTAACAAAAATGCCTTATATTTTATTTAAAGTTGTTGGTATATCATTAAATAAATTTTATTTTTTTATTTTTGTAGGCGTAAACCACTTGGGTCATTTTCGCCTTAAATCACTTTTATAAACGGATTAAATATTATAGTCTATTGTACAAGTCGGTCTGTCGTAGGAAGTCAAAAAGTTTTGCAGTTGTTTGTATGTTGTCTTGTAAAACGGTTGGTAAGTCAGTGTCAATTGCAATATGTGCTCTGTGAGTATCATAAGCCCTGCACTCTGTCAAAATGTGTTTAACAGAGATTGGGCAACCGCATGTTGGGCAGTCCGTAGGAGGTTCCCGTGCCATGAGATGTCCGTGAGTTAGTCGGGTGTGTCCAATACGCAGGCGCGCCAGGATAACCTCTTCCCTTCGCTTTTGTCGTAGGGACGAATGCCAATGGGAGATGTCCCTTCTTATTTCTCTTAATTTGTTGTCATTAGTGTCATGCCAAATCTGTCCCCACTTCGACCGAATCCGTTGCTTGATGATAGAAACATAGTCGCCAACAGGCACCCCAGTAAAGGGAATGCCATCTGTTATTGCTTCTTTGGCTGCACGATCTGCGAGTTCATTGCCAACTATACCACAGTGGCTCGGTACCCAGACGAAAAAAACTGAATTATTGGAAACTATTGTGGACTGCAATGATAATAAAATATTTTGAATAAGAGAGTCGGTAGAGAAAAGGCGCTTCAAGCTGAGCAGGGCCGATAAGGAGTCTGTGCAAATAATCCTGTTTGTCTTAGTAGGGTAAATTACATTTAAACTTTTATAAATTCCAACAATTTTTTTTTTAATCAATTAAAACAAAAGTAATATATTGGGAAATTGTTCTTATTAGTTGCAAAAACGCTTTCCTTTTCCTAGAACATACGCAATATTTTTATTAACTGAGCACTTTCAGTACAAATGTTATTTCAACATTTCTTGTTCGTATAATTAGGAGTAATCAAAAATGTTATACATTTAACTTGTTAGAAATTTAATGCTCTAAAAGATTGTTACTTATGTATTTTTTAATAAACTGCTCACCAAAATAGTTGTTATTAAAGCGAAACCACATACTTTTCTGACATTTTGTGTTTTTTTGACAATTCGGCCAATATTGACAACCACGTATCTCAGTAGGTGTTTCGAATTTTTCAACATGTTACATACCAAACATGTAGGAAATTTATTGTTCTTTAAAATTGCCAACGACAAAGTTTGCTCTAAAATGTCCAGGAACAGATTTAGAAGGAAAAAACTGAAAAAAGTACTTTTTTTCAGAGGTTTTTTCAAGATGGCGGAAAACGCACAAGGGTAAAAGTGTGAAAACTTGGGTTTTTAATGAGGGGAGCAGTACGAACAATCGTGCCTAAAAATTAAATTTACCCCATCTTTTTCTAGCCAACCCCCTTTTTTGGTCTAATTCTACTGGGCTATTATTGTCTGAGAGGAACAGGAGACCTGCTTCGGTCCCACTCCTACTGTCCCATACTTACTGTGCTGTTTGCTTTCTGAGAAGTGATACCGTTACCCTTCTGGCGGGGATAACTTATTGATCAGTTATCGAGCGGGATGAAAACATAACATAAAATTACTAGTAGAAGGGTAATATTAATGGTTATGTGTATTTTTAATGCAACATTATAAAAAAAAAAATTTGTCCAAAAAAAAAAATAATGTTATTGGTGGACAACCCTCATCACTTAGGGGTATGAAAAATAGATAGTAGCCGATTCTCAGACCTATTGAATATGCATACGAAATTTCATAACAATCGGTCAAGCCGTTTAGAAGGAATATGGTAACTAACATTTTGTCACGAGAGTTTTATATATTAGATGATCGAGAGAAGATTTTTTTTTACTATTGTTTTATTTCTCAATATTGGTACGGTCAAGACAATGACGGGTGGACCACGCCTGGAGGGGCCTAGATGAGGCTAGAGACTTCTGGACCTGGACAGTCCTCGAAGTGCCTGGAAAGGCCCACCCGCCTTACCTGCGCCCGGGTCTAGAAGATTCGGCGCTGGTACAAATAGCGGTCCCCTAAGCCTGGGGAGTGAGTCCTAATCCGGCCCAACAAGCATCTGTGATGTATCAGTGAACAGTGACAGTGAACCGTTCGTGACAGTGTGACAGTGTAGTGAAACTGTGTGTAAGTATTGTGATAACCGGTCGGTGGGAAATTAGAAGACTGTAGTTTATATATAACTTATAGTTGTAAGTTTTAGAATAAATCTAGCATATTGTATAAATTTACGTAAGTAGTTTAATTGTTAGGAATACCTGATTTTATATGTATACTGTTTAGTAGTAAGCTGGTAATTCCATTATTATTGTTAATATAGTGGTTAGTAATCCCTTTGTATTTGTGTTTTCTGTATTAATAAACATCTGTAATTTGTAAACTGGAGTAGTTCATTTCTCACACCCCGTAGCCCGTAACAATTTGGTGTCAGAAGTGGGATCATTGTAAATGGTTATAATATTGGTTTTCTTGTTTTTGTAATTATTGGGCTACTGTGTGGAAAATGACTTCTCAGAGTGTTAGACTGAATGATTTAAAAGTTGCAGACTTAAGACGGGAGTTAGAAGAACGAGATCTGGATACTTTCGGAACGAAATCAGTACTGCAACAACGCTTGCGCCAATTTTTTGTTGATTCAGGGGAAAATCCAGACGAGATTACGTTTGAAAATGATTTCAGTAAGTTGTCTGCAACTTTTAAAACTGAATTAGGCACTGTTAAAAATGAGTTAGGTAATGAGTTAAGTACTGTTAAAAATGAGTTAGGTAATGAATTAAGTACTGTTAAAAATACATTGGAGGCTAAGTTAGGCAATTTAGAAACTAAGTTAATGGAAAGTGTGGATAATAAGTTAGCTGATGTAGAATCTAGATTAGGAGAAAAAGTCGATTCAGTAGAAAATGAACTTAGGGTAAGAATAGAAGCTCTAGAAGAACGTATGAACAACCCAACGACAATCGACACCGACCAACCCTCTGAGAGAAGCCCTCACAACACCATTCCCTCCGCCAATGCTGGGATGCCACCAACGCACAACACCATCCCATTGTTCGACGGGAAGACACCGTGGGAGGACTACATGACTCTCTTCGAGACAGCGGCTTCGATCCACGGGTGGTCAAAGGAGACGCAAGCATCAGCGTTGTGCCTAGCCTTGCGTGGAGACGCCTTAGGAGTGCTACAGGGGATGCCCATGTCGGAGCGGTGCAACTACGGTGAGCTGATGAGAAGACTGGAGATGCGTTTCGGCCATCGCCACATGGACCAACTATACCGTTCCCAGTTAAAGAACAGGGTCCAGAAGACCAACGAGACGCTGCAGGAATTTGAAGCAGATATCGCCCGGCTAGTGAGGAATGCCTACCCAACGGTCACCGACGACGTCTACGAGAGCTTGGCTATCGACAAATTCCTGGATGGACTTCGAGACCCGGAAACCCAACAGGCAGTGAAACTCGCACGCCCTAAAACTTTGGGCGATGCATTGTCGCAGGCCATGGAATTCGAGGCTGTCAGGCAGTCAGTCCGTGGACATGCACGGGTTCGAGCGGCAGAAGCGGAGCCTAACGCGGCCCCCACCATCGAGGACATAGTAGCAAAGGTTTTGGAAGCCCTCAGGACCCGCAAAAAGGAGATACGCTGTTGGAGCTGCGGTCAACTTGGATACCCCAGAAGCAAGTGTCCTACCAGGAAGCCGGAAAAGCCACAGGAAAACTAAGGAGGGTTGATGGGAAGGGGCAACTGTCAACCCGTAGCATCAAAGGCCCCAGGGTCGCCGTGAGAATCGCGACAATAGGGAGCAAGACAAATAGTTTTTATGTGGATGGAATGGTGAACGGGCAGCTGCGGAGTTTTCTGCTGGATACCGGCGCAACCATGACAATACTGAACCCGAAGGCAGTTAACGCTAAAACGATATCACCTACCACTTGGGCGTTACGGACAGCCACAGGACAGCCAGCCGAGGTCTACGGGGAGACAGTTGCCACTTTCTTCATCGGGGGCCAACGTCTAGAGCACCGCGTTCTCGTGGCGAAAATAGACGAGGAAGTCATCTTCGGCATGGACTTGATGATCAAATACGGGATCAAGCTGGACATGTCGAGAGGTGTGATGACGCTGGGAGACGAAGAGGTCATCCTTCGGCAGGGAAAGGACCTCTATGCACGAGTACTCCTACTAGAAGACACCACTTTACCTGCACGGAGTCAAATTCTGACGCATGGGACGATCAATGGACGACTACCGGAGGGTCAATGTCTTCTACTTGAACCTGGGAAGCACGAGGAGCAGGAAGTCGGACGCGGTGTTCTGGTTGCAAGGTCTCTCATCAAGGTCGGACTTACCACCCCAATCCGACTGATGAATCTGAACAGCTTCCCGGTGACACTAAAGAGAGGAACACCAGTCGGAGAATGTACGGCCGCTACCTCAGTAGTCCGACAGCTACAACGCAACCCCACCGAGCAACGAGGACTACCCGAAGAATTAAAAGGATTCGTGGAGGAATCATGCAGAGAACTTTCGCCTGAACAGAGCGAAATCGTGAAGAGATTGATTACCCGATGGCAGGACATTTTCGAGATCGGCTCAGGACCACGGGGTAGAACGAACATCGTCCAGCACAAAATTGACACCGGGGATACAAAGCCCATTCGACAGATCCCGAGGAGGCTGCCGCTAGCTAAACGAAAGGATGCCGAGGAGATTATTAAGGATATGGCGAATGATGGTGTCATCGAGCCCTCGAGTAGCCCATGGATGTCTCCTGTCGTACTGGTGAAAAAGAAAGATGGGACGACAAGATTCTGCGTAGATTACCGTCTTTTGAACAACGCCACGAAGAAGGACAGTTACCCACTCCCAAGGATTGACGACACGCTGGACACACTAGAGGGTTGCAAACTATTTTCTACCTTGGATCTCCGCAGTGGATATTGGCAGGTTGGATTGGCACCGGAAGATAAGGAGAAGACGGCATTTTCAATCGGCACTGGCCTCTGGCAATTTACGGTAATGCCATTCGGGCTTTGCAATGCACCTGCAACGTTCGAGAGGCTGATGGAAAGCGTCTTAAGAGGCCTTTCTTGGGAGATATGCCTGGTTTACTTGGACGACATCATTGTACTGGGAAAATCCTTCACTCACCATCTGGAGAATCTGGAGCGGGTCTTCGAACGGCTGCGTGCAGCTAATCTAAAACTGAACCCGAAGAAGTGCAATCTCTTCCGAAGGCAAGTCAACTACCTGGGGCATGTTGTATCAGACAACGGAGTTGCTGTTGACCCAGAGAAGATTACAGCGATCACCAATTGGCCAGCACCTCGAGATAAGCACCAGGTGAGAAGTTTCCTCGGACTCTGCACCTACTACAGGAGGTACGTGAAAGGATTCGCCAACATCGCAAAACCTCTTACCAGGCTCACTGAGGAAAAACGGACTTTCCTTTGGGATCGCGAGTGTCAGGCTTCATTTGAGGAGTTAAAGAAGAAATTGAGTAGTGCGCCTATTCTAAGCTATCCACGTCCCGAGGGCAAGTTCATTCTTGACACAGATGCCAGCAACACTGCTATTGGAAGCGTCCTTTCCCAACTCCAAGACGGGGAAGAAACGGTTATTGGGTACTTCAGCAAAGCACTGTCAGCTCCAGAACGCAACTACTGTGTCACAAGGAAAGAGCTTCTGGCAGTGGTTAAGTCCATAGAGCACTTTCATAAATACCTGTATGGAAGAAGATTTCTACTGAGAACGGACCACGCAGCTCTAATGTGGCTGCTGCGATTCAAGTCACCGGAGGGACAAGTTGCAAGGTGGATCGAGCGCCTTCAGGAATATGACTTCGAATCTGCTCATCGTTCTGGAACGAGTCACCGGAATGCGGATGCGCTCTCAAGGAGACCCTGTGATGGAGAATGCAAGCATTGTTCTCGACAAGAAGAAAAGCAAGCAACAGTGTTGCGACTACGGTCGTTACCGACGGTTGGCAGGACACACAACTGGCAAAGGAACAGGACGAGGACCCGGACTTGAAACAAATAAGGGAATGGAAGCTATCAGGCCAAAGGAGACCAAGCTGGCAGGATGTTGCTCCAATGTCGAAAAATATAAAAACCTATTAGGCTCAATGGGACTCCATTCTACTGGACAAAGGTCTGCTGAAACGAGCATTGGAGAACACAGAGGGAGATCAGCGGAGACTACAGCTCATCGTACCAAAGATTAAAATGCCCGAAGTACTGAGGGAATTACATGATGGAGCATCTGGTGGCCACCTTGGAGTTCACCGGAATAGGACAATGGGTCGATATTTGGCCAAGGTAGTTTCTGACCATCAGCGAGACTGGGACCAATATCTTCATCTGTTCCTGCTAGCCTATCGTAGTTCAGTTAATGAAACGACAAGGCAGACCCCCGCCAATGTCGTGTTCGGCAGAGAACTACGCTTGCCTTGCGATCTGAAATTCGGTTTCAAGCCTGATGAGGAGGTCGCCGGAGAAGACTACGTCACGAACCTACGGAAGCGAATGAACACTATTCACGAGAAGGTTCGCACAAACATCCAGGGAGCAAGTGACAGAATGAAGGAGCGTTATGACATCAAGGCAGAGAAAGGTGGCTTCCAACCTGGAGACTTGGTCTGGCTACACGATCCTCGAAGAAGGCAAGGCTACTCACCGAAACTTCAAAACTCCTGGGACGGACCGTATGAGGTCATCAAGAGGATCAATGATGTCATCTATAGGATCAGGAAGCAGCCCAAAGGAAAACCCAAGGTAGTCCATTTCAACCGATTGGCTCCATACAAGGGAAACCATGGCCCTACAGAGGAACAGCAAGTGAGGAACCTCACCGACAAGGACCTAACTCCCCATCCTAAGGCGCCAGACTCCCGTAGGGTAACGCAGACAGTTTACAGAGACATATTCTCGTTACCGGTAGACTATGCTCTAGCACATTGTGTCGCCGAACATCTGAGGAATTCCCGGGGGATTGCGACGGTCTTCAGGAAGAAGTTCGCTGGAATTGAAGAGCTGGAACGCCAGGGACCAAGAGTTGGGAAGACTCTCCATCAAGAGCATGAAGGCCGGCACCTGTTTTACTTGGTTACCAAGAGTTCATCGGAGCAGAAGCCGACATACGACACACTGCGCCGGAGTCTTGACGACCTGCGGAGAAAGCTTCTGGAACTGCGTGTCACCAAGCTCGCCATCCCGAAGTTGGGTTGTGGATACGATGGCCTGGAGTGGAGGATTGTCAGGAACATTGTAGAAGAGATGTTCGCCAACTCTGGAGTCATCATAATGGTATGCACGTTCAACCCCTGGAAAGACAAAACACCTACATCGGAGGAAGATCAGCATCGCTCAGCTTCTGCAATCTGTGCTCTGGGGCAGAGCACGTCTAAGGAGGGGGTAGTGCTACGGTCAAGACAATGACGGGTGGACCACGCCTGGAGGGGCCTAGATGAGGCTAGAGACTTCTGGACCTGGACAGTCCTCGAAGTGCCTGGAAAGGCCCACCCGCCTTACCTGCGCCCGGGTCTAGAAGATTCGGCGCTGGTACAAATAGCGGTCCCCTAAGCCTGGGGAGTGAGTCCTAATCCGGCCCAACAAGCATCTGTGATGTATCAGTGAACAGTGACAGTGAACCGTTCGTGACAGTGTGACAGTGTAGTGAAACTGTGTGTAAGTATTGTGATAACCGGTCGGTGGGAAATTAGAAGACTGTAGTTTATATATAACTTATAGTTGTAAGTTTTAGAATAAATCTAGCATATTGTATAAATTTACGTAAGTAGTTTAATTGTTAGGAATACCTGATTTTATATGTATACTGTTTAGTAGTAAGCTGGTAATTCCATTATTATTGTTAATATAGTGGTTAGTAATCCCTTTGTATTTGTGTTTTCTGTATTAATAAACATCTGTAATTTGTAAACTGGAGTAGTTCATTTCTCACACCCCGTAGCCCGTAACAATATTAAAAACTATGGAAAATACCATTTTCCACGACTAGCGTGGAGGGCCTTCGATCTAACGCTGCCAAGCTTCACGATCTCTGCAGAGCTGTTTTAGTTCTTGCAGTCTTTTCTTTCCGACCCTCTGGATATATCCGTCATATAAAATCCTAGGCCTTACGCGCGGCCTCTTCCCAGTAGGTCGTGCTTCCAACACTTTTCTGGGTTCGCAGTCCTCGCTCAACATGACCGAACCATTTTAGCTGTCGCTTCTCGAGGGTTGTTTTCAGCGCAGGAATTTTCCGATCCGCTCTAATTCTTTCATTTCTTACGAGGTCTCATCTCCTTTTCCTGCGACCCTACGCATGCACTTCAGCTGCAGTAATTCGACTTATTTGCTTGTCCAGCACTACCTAACTCTCGCTCCCGTAGGTAAGAGTGGGGAGGTATATCGATTTAAAAATGTAGAGCTTCGTCTCTAGCTCACGTCTCGATGGACAACAATAATATTGCATATACTAAAATAGACTTGGTTTAGCAATCCTGTTTGCTATTTCTCAATATATTATTCCCTATCTATTTATATTGCAGCCTAAGCATGGAAAATTCTGAACTATTAGCAGAACCTGACCGTTACAAATCACCTCCACTATCTCCTCCTCAGCTCGGGAGAGGACTAGTATCTTAATATTAATACCTCCTGGAGGCATTAATAGTCATTTACCTTCTCTGAAGGTATTCCTGCCATTCCATCAGAGCTTGCTGCAGTTGTATCTTTGCACGGCAAATTCAAGCAGTGTAAATTATATAGAACGCTATTATCTCTAGCCCTATTAAGAAATTCGAAGAAATGCTTCCATGCTGAGCCTGGTGTTCATCAGATAACTGATAGTTTTGTACTCACCAGGATTATCTAGATGCCTCCTGGAAGCTGTGTAAATGGAAGCTCTGGGCTGGTTAAAGGATCTGAACAGGCTTAGTGCTTGATGATAGAGTAATAGGATGTAGTTAAAGTCTAATATTTTCAAATAATACTTTCATCTATATTATTGAATAAACGACGAGAAAATTTACTAAGAAACAGAATTAAATTTAGCACTAAATGAGCAATAAAATACTACTAGTAGGTGATCGGCTCTCACTCTGTTTTGACATGGATATGTATTCTGGCTGGGGGTCTGTAACTTCCATTGTGTTACGCTTTTTTCACCCTCAGTTTGGCACGCTCTAACTTTGTTGGTGTTACTCGGATCAAACATTTGAAGACAGTAATACAGTCAAAAATGTAGTGGAAAATATAGCGAAATTTGCAAGCTCTCATAAATATAGATGCAAAGAGAATTGTCTTTCTTGTGGATTCACAGGCGGCCATCATAGCAGCTAGGCAGCCAAATGCATCTCAAGAAAATGACGTTGTGAACTGCCAATTAAAAATTGAACAGCTGCTTCACAAGGAAGGCAGGTGGTTTTCCAATGGGTACCCGGCCACTTTGGTATCCATGGGAATGAAGTAGCCGACAAGCTTGCAAAAGAAGGTGCAGCTTTGGAACAGTTGGACAATCGAATTTCCTATCGTAGAGCTAGGGATGAAGTTAAGAGGGCAATATCATGCTCTACTAACGGACTCCCAAAGGCTCAGTTCGATCAACAAGCACTGGACCAAACTCCTTATAGAAGAAGAAAGAATACCATTAGATTCGGAGAGAAAAGTTGCACAGTTCCGAATGATTACTGGCCTTGACTACCTCGCAAAACACTTGCATCGGATTGGAGTTGTAGGGTCTCCACTTTGCTGCCTTTGTCATGCAAATAGTGAAATGGATGCAGCGCATCCAGAAGTATGCCCCCGATTACAAAAAATAAGAGATGAAACCCCATCCAGATCGGAGTGGTACTGGGCTGCCAGATCCCTTATAGCGGAAGTCGAAATGGGAAGGCATAATTAAAAAAAATATATATATTTTTATCAACAACAATCAGTTTGATCAGTTAGTTTTATCGACTTTTCATCACTCTCCATTAACCTTCAAAATTCCGTATATTAGATAATATTTTTTTAAAATCTTTAGTTATCAACGGTATATTATACATCTATATTACTATTCTTGTGTTCAAAAACACACAAATTGTATTAAAAAAATATGTTTGCATATTTTTAAAATAAATTTTATAGTTTTAAAAAGAAATGGAAATACATTTAATATAATAATGTTGTGTCTTAAAAAAAAAGTATGTAACACCCAAAACGCAAAAAACGCAAAAAGTTTTAAAAAATTTAAAACTCCTTAAAACAAATCCTTGGGTGTAACTCGAGGGTTATATAGTTTTTCGTTATTAATAGGAGCATATGTTTATAAGTTGCTAAATTAACTCTACAGGTAGATTGCAAAGTATATTCAATAAAGAGTGTGGAAGTAAAATGTCTTACCTTTCTCAGCAATGAGTAATCAAAATCATCGTCTAATCAAAGCAAAAAGACTTTGCGCTAAACACACCTTGAACACAAAAAATGGCCATCGAATAATGATAATCCCACTGCCGGTTATTAGGCACTTTTGTAGACAGGAATAATTCACTCATTTACTGTTTAATGAGTTAACACGGTATGGCTAGAAATATTAGTATTAAGCGTCTTACTAACTAATAATAAAAAGTTCAAGCAATCAAAAATGCCAAACTTTTGTTCACCTAAATTGGTGATTTTGCGCCTTGTGCGTCGCTGCTTTGCAGATTTTATGATTTGGATTAGTTAAAATATTTGATTAGCAGGGCATAATCTTTTCATTAGAGAAAGATAAAAAGCACGACAATATTTATATTGATGTAAATCTAGTCATTTCTGAAAGTTAATACAAATAAAAAACATCTATTTAAACAAATCAATTACCCGGTTTTGAACACTTCTCTATCCCTATAATCCTAAGGTCTAATCACATCTTTGTTTAATAAGTATTTACTTTTATCAAACATTTGAGCAATTATTCTGAAAGATTATTATCTCTCAACAATACCAATTATGTTTTGGACACGTTAGGAAAGTTTTAGATTCAAGTTGTGGAATAATGAGTTATAAAACTATTTTCTTAATTAGAAATGTTGAAATCCTTTAGCCACGTGCTGTGGTTGATCGCATAACCTTTACAGTATCTAAAATGATAATTACAACTGATATTTTGGAATCTCATTAAAATAATTCAGCGAAAAACATCTTGCTCAGACACGAAAAAAATAATTAAGATAATTTAAAAAATTTCAGCTGAGCTATTTTAGTTCGAGTATATCCTGTTGTATTGTTATTTGAAAAATTTAAACAATTTGTCAATGGTGTTTTCTTGTATACAAATATCATCTGTCATTGTACAGAGCTCTGGTAATGTTCAAAAACGAAAAATATCTTATATGCTCATTTTGTTAATAGAGATCTTTATAAGACCCACTTTAGGGATGGCAAAAAAGAATTAAGAAGCTCCATGTATATTAAAATCTGATAATAAAATCCTGTTGATAGCGCAAAAATAAATGAACTCGAATCTGATTTTGGAAATGTTAAAAGATCTCGAGGTACCCGCATTGACGCAGCATTGATTATCTAAGATCGTTTACAATAATATTTTACATTGAGTTAGGTTCAAACTGGAAATATATGCTTATAAATATACTATGATGTATCATTTTAGATGTTCTTTTGGATGGAATGTAGTCTACTTAGCAATATCTTAGTGTAAAAAATCTTGGGTCTAGGCAGTGGATATTTGATAAATATACTTGAACTAATGAGTGTGGGACAAAGTCCTCTTCATGTCGTAAGTAAATAAAATTTGAATAGTCATATTTTTACTTCCACTTACTTATAAATGAAATATATAATAAAGGGAAAGTATTGCGATCGTGAACATTTTCGAATTCCAGTTTTCACGAGTTAATGAATCACATACAGTGAAGATATTTAGATATTACTTTTATTACGAGAACATAATACATATCCTGACTACGATACACTGTGCTGAGGAGTTTGAGTGACTACATGTACATTCTGAGGTCTCCTTCTTTGAGTGTGACACAAGTAATGTTACAACTAGAGTGATAAGTCTTGAGGATCAAAGGGTATATATAGCCATGGATTGTAGGAGGGATGAGGAGGCGGAATGGGCACCACAAAGCAATTGCTTGCAGGTGTTGGGTACTGTGTCCTAAGTACAGGTATGTGTCCTTTGTCGGTACTTGGTCACTTAGTCAGTCCTTTCTAGGTAGCTGGTTTAGGGTTATCCGTGGTAGTCTTAGGTATAGACAAAGTAAGTTATTAAATATTACTATTGGGTTGATGCAAAATTAATGCAGGTTTTTAGTAGGTATTGTAAATACGCCATATCTTTACTTTAACCATATATATTTAATCAAAATAATTTCCATCTGAATCAATGCACTTTTGCCAACGTTCAACAAGCTTTCTTATTCCACCAGAAAAAAAATCCGAATCCCTGGACTCAATGAAATCACGAAAAGAATTTTCAATGTCGTCCTGGTTTTGAAAATTTTTCTCCCTCAAAAAGTTGTCCAGATGCCTGAAAAAGTGGAAGTCTGTAGGAGAGAGGTCAGGTGAATAAGGCGGATGTTGGAGAACTTCGTAGCCCAACTCGTGCAGTCGTCGAAGCGTTGGTTTTGCAACGTGTGGTCTGGCGTTACTACTGGCACCCACTTGGCCAACTTTTTTACCTTACCAATTGGTTCCAAGTGGCGTACAACTGTGGATTGGTTCACACCGAGTTCCGCCGCCATTTCTCGTGTGGTTTTGGTTGGGTCTTCTTCCACTTTTGACCTCAGCTGGTCGTTGTCCAGAGCAAGATGACGGCCCCGACCTTCCTTGTCTTCGAGGTCGAAATCTCCTCTGCGAAACTTCTGGAACCAACGCTGCACCGTGCACTCATTAATAGCCTCCTGACCCCACACTTCATTAATATTACGAGCCGTTTGCGCAGCGCTGCGCCCTAATTTAAATTCGTAAAAATAAATTTGACGAAAATCGCACTTTGACATTTTCGATTCAAGACCTTTGAACACACTGAACAAAACGATTTTACTAAACAAATTCATGGTGAAAGAGAGGGTATTAGATAAGGTTTGTTTTGGTATAATAATGATCAATGTTAGGATTAGCTTTGTTTACACAATTGGAATTAAGATATTGCAATAGAGGAAACCTGCATTAATTTTGCATCAACCCAATATGTATTATTGATAAGTCAATCTTATTCTATAACTACGGAAAACACCCGTCAAAGTAAGTTATTAAATATTACTATGTATTATTGATAAGTCAATCTTATTCTATAACTACGGAAAACACCCGTTTTAGGGTCTTCTGAGTGTAAATGACTAAGTCCCGCAGAATAGTCTGTATGTGTGTGTATGTCTAGCACGAAAACGGAAGTCGTACATGGTCGTCAAATGGTCCTGAGTCTAAATTATCTAGTCCCGTAAAAATGTCTGTGTGTGTGGTAAATCTAGTGCGAAAATGATAAGTACTGTAAAAGTGAAATTTCATATTTAAGACAACTACGAGTATACGCGTAGTCCAGACAACTATTCGTCTTGCAGGTCAGAGAGTATATTGACTTAAGGAGTGGTATTAAGAGTAGTGGTTATTTAAGAGTAGTCGTATTGCCACTAGTCGTATTGTTTTCATATTATCAAAAACAGTTTCTTCAAATAAATGACATGTAACATATATATATATATATATATATATATATATATATATATATATATATATATATATATATACAATTTATGTATATAAGATTTTAATACGTATGTTATGTAGGCAACTTCAAATTTTAAAAACTCATCACACTTATTAATCTTAAAGTAATATTGGATTGATGCTAGAGTTAATGTAAAAGATCAAATGTGACAACGATTGGCCTCGTTTTTTATTATGAAAGTTTTTCATCAGCAATTGTTCCACTTTAAGACATTTAAAGTCTAATTATCATGATTTTTCGATGATTCTTGGTGGAAATTTCATTGTTACTTTCCATTCTGAAAAATCTCAGCCATAGATCGATTTCGGGTGATAAACTGAATTTAATGATGAATAATTCTCTAGTGAATATAAGAATAATAATTTAATTAAGGTATTATACGTGTAATGTAATATTATGTAAAACGATCGATATAAAAACGTGTATATATTCCAACTTGGCTTTTTTTTTTTTTTTTTTTTTTTTTTTTTTTTAACTTTCGTACCATCGTCATCTCTCAGAATATCGAAAAAGTTTTACTTCAATCGCGCGTAAAGGCTAGACGCACACTTTTTATTAATTTTTTTGCAAATGGTTAAACATAATATTAATTTTAGGGATAGTTCAATTGCATGCTCGTGGTTTTGGTTGAAGGAGACTTCAGGGTTGCTTAGAAGACAGATATCGTAGAAGGTTCAAGATGTTGCTCCTCTTATACCTCATAGACAAATTTATGATATGAAATGCTACAGAGAGAAGATTAATTTAAAAGTACCACAAAATGAAACATTAATACTGTCTTATTATTTACTATACAGATTTTTTCACCTTATTTAGAATAGAATAGAATAGAAAATAATCCTTATTATAGGACATAGTCCCTTAAGAACAACAAATATGTACAATCAAGGTAAACAATGTATCTGGCCAAAAGACCAAATGATCATGATTAATTATTTTTTACAATTGTGTAAGAAGTAATAAAAGAAAAAAAAGAAATATATCTATAAAATAAAATAAATAAACTTCTTCAGATACATACATTTGTTGAACAAAACTAAGCTTGAAATTAATTAATAAATTAAGTTAGGTATGAGCAATAAATAATATTTCTTTTTTATATTCAAAATCTGATATTTGATATAAAACGTCATTGCTATTGAGCGCCTGTTTGGGAATACAAGAGGTATTGGAACAGTTGGGACTTGAATGATGACAGAGAAGAAGCATGGCGGATATGAGTGGGTAGGGAATTCCAGAGATTAGCAGAGCGGACAAGAAAGGAGTGATCAAAAATTGTTTTTCTATAGGTAGGAATTTAAAGGTCAGAATCTTTAAGTTTAATGTGAAGAATATTTAAACTGTTTTTTATGTCCGCACTTCCCAATTAACTTCTGCAGGTATTTTATCCACGGTCGATGATTATTCCATCATTATGTGGTTGGTATACCTAAGTGTTAAGCTACACGATAATTCGACTTCACCATTAGAAGTCTATATACTTTACTTATAATGTTATGATAATTATGATTTTCTACGTAATTTAACATGACAACATACGAGTCTCACGATTGAAAAAAAACAACAAAAAAACATACCACGCGGATAAACTTTGGACCAATTACTGCACTATTTCGAGTCCTGTTAAATCCGTCAATAAGGAATTTACGTGACTAAGCAGGCTGACATCTTTGTTGTGGGTGTACACTAAACATTTAGACAGATAATAATGATCTAAAAAATATAAATTGCTTAAATGTGAATATGAAAAGAACTATCTAGTACCTAAGACTAGTAGAATCTAATGAAATTATAACATTTAATGAAACAAATTAGGATAAAAACGTTCAGCTTATGTAATTATAATAATCATTATATAAGTCAAAAGATATGGGATGTTACATACAAGATAGTGGTCTGGAATCTTCTGTCTTCTGTATACAATATTTTAAAACCTTTCCATATAAATGACAAATAAGACCATGAAATAATTAATAACAGGCAAATTCTATCTTGATAATTAATTATCAATATAAATTATTCAATATAAATTATTAATAATTTATATAAAGTTTTTTAATAGTATCTCCCTTAATACTACACAATAGAAATGCAGTTGCAAGTGCAAATTCAGTTTTACAAGAGACTCCTCTGATAGCAAAACTTGAAGTGAAAAATCAAAAATCATGATTATGTTTTACTCAAGTTAACCAGGCTAAGGATTGAATTATAACTTTCAATTCAAGTATGAAGATTATTATCTGATTAAAGAAATGTGAAAATATTCTCTAAGGAATAAATATGAGGATTTATTTAATTAACAGAATATTAAACCGTTAATTGGAGCATAATTTAAGAGTTAACATAGAAATACGGAATAAATTATGAAATCGGTTGAGCAAATTATGAAATTGGTTGGAAAAATTATGAATTTGGTTAGTAAAATATGAGTTTAAATGAAATGAAAAACAACAGAAGCTATATTAACATGCATGTTAACGCCACTTATACTTGAATAATTATCTATTCTAAATTCCTCACATGCTTTGAACAAATGATTTTATCAAGTATTCATTGATCAGGATAATAAGAGAAAAATGTATGTTCGGTACAGTTGGAACGGAGTGAATCTAAAAAGTGTTATTATTACCTATTTTTTATTACCTAAACAGTTTATCTTAAAAAAAAAAAATAAATAAATAAAACAAATTTTTATAATTTATCATGGCAGAAGCTACAACACAAGTTGTTCGGTAACCAGAGCTTTACCGTTTCGGAACTTTCAAATGCGTTTACTAAGGTGGAAGCGATGTTAAACAGCCGTCCACACTACCCTACATCAAATGATCCTGATGATTGTCAACCACTCACTCCGGGACATTTCCTGATAGGTGGACCACTGAATGCGTTACCTGAACGTAATTTACAAGAAGTTACACACAACCGTCTTTCTCGTTGGCAACACATTCGAGAGAGGACTCAAACCTTTTAGCGACGCTGGAGAGATCAGTACCTTAGTCATCTTATGGTGAGGAGCAAGTGGTACAAGCCTTCCGAAAACTTTAGAATTGGGGACATTGTTTTATTGAAAGATGTTTCATAGGCTCCTTGTTTATGGCCTTGTGCGAAAATTACCGACGTTCACCCTGGATCTGACGGCGTTGTCCGCATTGTGACCTTACAAACGAAAACCGGTTCATTCAAGAGGTACGTAGGTCAACTTGTGTCTCCACAGCCACTATTGCGGGACTCGCAAGAAGCCACCAGCTGAAACCATTGAATCGTCACCATCTATTCTGAATAATTATCTATTCTGAATTCCTCACATACTTTGAACAACTGTTTTTATCAAGTATTCATTGATCAGGATAATAAGAGAAAAACGTATGTGCTGTACAGTTGGAACGGTGTGAATTGAAAAAGTGTTACTACTACCTTTTTGTTATTACCTAACCATTATACCATTACCTTGTTTTTTTATATTTACCTATTAAGCCTATTACCATACTCATTTATTTGTTTATCCAATCACCAATTTATCTATTTGGGAATACATAGTATTGGTACAACAAGCAAGTCCTATGAATCAGCTCAGCTTTCAGGCACAGCGTAAGGAGATCCTAAGGACGACCTCGCTGGCTCCAACAATGCTTATGATAAGTTCTCCATAAAGCTGTTTAACGCAACCGGTTATCAATGAATAGGTAGTGGCCTAGTGTATAGAGCATGGTAACCTATGGTAGCCTAACCAGGTTCGATCCCCGGCTGAGGTAGAATTATTTATTCTGTTATTTCTGCCGTTGAGCGACCCGGTTTGGAGGGTACCTAAAATTGGGCGTAAACCTGGTGGCTGAGTTTGATTTAGGCCTAATTACCTCCGTGCAAGGACGTTGGCTGTGAAACTACGAATGTACTGAATCCGATACCATTAGTTATTGAGGTACAGGTAGAGGTTGTTGTTTGTTTTAGTCACTAAAGACTAGATTGTAGTAACGGGTTCTTTTATAACAGTATCAGGACGCATATATTATACGAGTAATAAGTTGAGTCAATTAGGTAAGAGAAAGGGGTTAGAGGAAAGTTTTGGAAAAGTTCTGAGTATTTGATTTTGAGAGCTAATTACGAATTTAAAGTTTGCTCTTACAAACTTGTATAAGTAATGATTATAAAAACAATTAAACACTCGATATTCCTCTAGTCACATAAGAAGTCGTGATTTCGCCCAATAAAGTTACAAGGTTCTGATAATTATGTACTTTTTATATACTACCTATGTTCTTTACTATGTTTTCTATACCTATCTATCGGCGCTATGGTCCTTGTAGGACCTTGGCCACCTCAGCGATCCTCCTCCACTCTGACCTTTCTTCGGCTGCCCTTCTCCATCCGCTGACACCCAACGACCGAAGGTCCTCCTCTACGTCCTGCAGCCAACGAAGTCTAGGTCTGCCCCTGCTCCTCCTTCCACCAGGGTGTCCCTCCAGCATCATTTTTGGCAGCCTCTCACTTTCCATTCTCTGTATATGCCCCAGCCATCTTATTCTGGCACTCTTGATCTTGGCAGCTATATCGGTGTTTTTTGTTGTTTTTTTTTTTACTTTTTTACTGGTGGTAATATTTTATATATATTATCACCAAATATCACTTGAAAATTGTTCATATTTAAAATTGTTGTTTTTCACATATTATTCTTTTAACCTTTGATCATTTCCTTAGTTTCTCTTTAAATATTCTTATTGAAATATTATCATCTTAATTTTGTTCACTTCCATACTTTATAACTGTCATCTTATAATCATTTTATATTTGTTTCCATATTATATTACTGTCATCATATTAATATTATATACCTAATATATTATTGATAATTACATTGATTGTTAAAGTGTTTCTCTTAGCCCTGATGAAGTCCCACAATGTAGTCCGAAAAGTCGGTACACAATTGTGTACAATTGTGTTTCAATGCGTGTTTCATTCTGATGACCACACCCGCAAGAATCTTCCTCTAAAAAATCATGAAAAAATCTAATTAATTTGTTGGTTCGATAGGCGAACACGCAGTGGTAAAAAATCAAGTATTATTTCCTAAAATCTTCAACTTTCCTACACTTAACGTTTGAAGTCCCAGAATAAAACAATCCGGAAAAATAATACAAAAAATATAATTATCTGCTCGGAGTGGCGTAAACCTACTAATATATGTATTTCAAATCATTTAGGAAACTGTTCACATTATAGATTATATTTTTTTTTTTTTTTAATAATCAATGTACATTAAATAGAATTTAAATCAATTACATAAATAAAACTAGGCTTGGCCGAGATGGTTAGCGCACGTTGCTTTAAACACGCGTTGCCTAGCTCCAGATGACCAATACTTTGAAAACCAAAAATTATGAGTTCAACTCTCGGTACCGAAGGGCCTTTTATCTCAGCATTAATTCCCCCGCCCTCACCCCCTGGTCCGAGAAACCCCGTAATAGCCTTCAAAAGGCGAGGTAGGGGTGGACAAAAAAATAAATAAAATAGAATAAATCAAATTAGGAATAAATTATAGTAATTAATAAATGTTGTAATTCAGCAAAAGTAGATAAATATAAAAATAAATTATGAATATTAAACAACTAATTATCTTACTTGGATTATAATATGATGATCCAGATTGATCTGATATCTCTGGCTCATGTCATGGTTTCTTTAGATTTAAGTTTGATAAGGATAATTGTTCGTTCGGAGTAGTGCACTTTTGTAAATATAGCACATCTGAATCTAACGCTATTTTATTTTTTGACAGGTTTTCGTAGGGAAGCAACAGTAGGGTCCGATGAAACTAATAGCATTGTCAACAAATCACTATTTGTCGCTATTGGTAAAATGTTTGTGGTATTCCGTTCCCTGAAACGATGAAAATCTTTGTTTCTGTAAATTTCCCAATTGGAACACGTTGATATTCAATAATCCGAAAGATATGGGCGAAGATATTATGAATCGTGGGAGCCACCCCGTACCAGGAATACATATCTAAGTAGAGGGTCCAGGTTTGGCTAGAGACTTCTGACCTGGACGGTCCTCGAAGTACCTAGAACGAAACATCCACCTCCCTGTGCCAACCTGCCGTATCTAGTCTCTTCTGTAATGGTACAAATACCGGTCCACTACGCCTGAGAGGGCAGTCTTGATCTTGCTCAAGTGGATGTATCAGTGAACAGTGACAGTGAACAATTCGTGACAGTGTAGTAAAACTGTGTGTGTCAGTCTTGTGATAACCGGTCGGTGGGAAATTAGAAGACTGTAGGTTATAAGTTATTGTTGTAAGTTTTAGAATAAGTCTAGCAGATTGTATAAATTTACGTTAGTAGTTTATTTGTTAGGAATACCTGATTTTATATGTAGACTGTATTGTAGTTAAGCTAGTAATTCAATTATTATGGTAACTATAGTGGTTAATAATTCCTTTGTATTTGTGCATTCTGTATTTAATAAATATTTTTAATTTGTAAACTGGAGTAGTTCATTTCTCACACCCCGTAGCCCGTAACATTATGTTCAATGTGTGTGTAGCGCAAAGTATTTTTGCTTTTATTTGACAATAGACATTGCTGAGACAGGTAAGACATTATATTTCCACACTCTTTATTGTTTATACATTGCAATCTACCAGTAATGTTAAGTTAGGTTCGTTTAGTTTCAGACGCGTATTCGTTAAACTTATCTACATCAATTTCGTATCCTGATGAAAGACACTGAAGGATAACCCTACATCGCTTTATGAGGGCTTCATCTAAGCCAGTGATAGAAGCAGTTATATTTTTGAAAAACAGTCTAGCCATGTGTTGAAGAATCCTTGTTTTGATTGGTCTACATTAAGATCTTACTGGATTTTGCATTCTTTTTTAATCTTTGCCTTTTACAAAGTAAACGTCTGTTGATCTTTCTCGGTTTTCAATTTTTTTTTAATCCGACCTTTTAAAGTTAGTTTATATCTAATGTTTAGAAGGAATTCAAAAGTCCGAATCCATCCATTTAATGAAGCCAAATCAAAACTATAATTTTCTTCTGTGTAGTGGGAGTGAGCTACTCGGATCTTGAAATACTTTTGACGTTGCTGTTGAGAGATAGATGCCTCTATCACAACTTTGGAAGCACCACGATTACCAGAAACATAAAGCGCGTGCTTTGCAGCGAAGGTCAATTTTTCAGTCTACCTCCAATATATCGCTGACTTTTCTTTTTTTTTGTTTTCTCACTAGAACATTCGAAACATTTTTCAAGGCATCCTGAGCGTTGACAAGTAGGTTCGATAACTAAAATAATAAAATCCAAGTCATCTAAATTTTAGCTTGAATTTAGCGTATTTATTGGAAAACTTTTCCAGTTTTCTGTGACATTTTCCACACCTTTCCGAAATTTTGTGATAAGATGAGAAATTCTAATTTTCAAAGGCCCACTCTGGAAATCTTTCTGATTATTAATATGAGCGGAAGTATGAATAAATTTCAGCAAGTGGCCTTAGCGGTTTTTTGGGGAGAAACTTAACCCACTCTTCAACAATGTCCTCCTAGTGATTCAGAGTGTTGTTTCTAAAAAACATTATGTATCACCCAAAACGCGATGTGTACCGAGAAAGGCTTAAATATGGGTGACAAGATTCCGGTTTTGGGCTATGCCGATGATCTGGTACTGCTAGGTGAAGACACGGAAACCATTCAACTAAATACAAGTGTGTTAATAAAAACCGGTAAAGAAATAGGACTCGAATTAAATACTGATAAGACAAAATATATGATTAGTAGCAGAAACGGTGTCGATCTTGGTGATATTGATGTATCAGGTAATACTTTTGAACACGTAGAGAAATTCAAATATTTAGGTTCAATTATAACTAGAAAAAATGAAATCCAGGAAGGAATAAAGTCCCGGTTAAAGGTGGGAAATGCGTGTTATTATTCAGTTGCTAAGTTACTTAGTTCGCGGCTTCTATCTAAAAACTTAAAGATTAGAATTTATAAAACTATTATTCTTCCAACGGTTCCTTACGGATGTGAAACGTAGCCGCTTACTTTGAAAGATGAACAACGGCTTAAGGTTTTCGAAAATAAGGTATTGCGTAAAATATTTGGTCCGAAGAGAGAGGAGGCCACTGGGGAGTTTAGAAGGTTGCACAACGCGGAATTGCGGAACTTGTATTCTGTGAATATAATTGAGCTGATTGCATCGCGGAGACTCAAATGGGCGAGTAAAGTTGTTGGGCTCGATGAAGAGCGGATTCCGAGAAAGTTGGTATTTGCTGATCCGACTGGTAAGCGTCCGAAAGGTAGGCCGAAGCGAAGATGGGAGGATTGCGTTAAGGCTGATCTCGGGAGCTTGGGCTTGAATGGTGAGCATTGGACGAGTCTGTGTAGGCGGAATTTGGTGGTATCGGCATCGAACCTTCGGTTTCGCTAAGCCTATTATTATTATTATTCCGAAATTTTGTGGAAAGACGGAAAATTCTAATTTTCAAAGGCCCACCCACCAAATCTTTCTGATTATTAATATGAGCGGAAGTATGAATAAATTTCAGCAAGTGGCCTTAGCGGTTTTTTTGGGGAGAAACTTAACCCACTCTTCAACAATGTCCTCCTAGTGATTCAGAGTGTTGTTTCTAAAAATAATTATGTATCACCCAAAACGCGGATATTCTTTGCAACATTTAAAGGCTAGAAGGATTGATGAAACAAATACTTGGGGTAACTTGGGGGTAATATAGTTTTTTTGTTATTGAATAGGGCATACATTTACAAATTGCTAAATTAACTCTACAGGTAGATTGCAATGTACAAACAATAAAGAGTGTGGAAATATAATGTCTTGCCTGTCTCAGCAATATCTATTGTTAAATAAAAGCAAAAATACTTTGCGCTACACACACCTTGAACATAATAAATGACCATCCAATAAAGATAATCCCACTGCCGTTTATTAGGCACTTGTGTGAACAGGAATGATACAATCAATTACAATTTATTTGCAAACATAGTATGGCGGAAATATTAGTACTAAACGTCTTACCAACTAATAATAAAAAGGCCAAATTAATGCAGGTTTCCTTTATTGCAATATCTTAATTCCAATTGTGTAAACAAAGCTAATCCTAACATTGATCATTATTATACCAAAACAAACCTTATCTAATACCCTCTCTTTCACCATGAATTTGTTTAGTAAAATCGTTTTGTTCAGTGTGGTCAAAGGTCTTGAATCGAAAATGTCAAAGTGCGATTTTCGTCAAATTTATTTTTACGAATTTAAATTAGGGCGCAGCGCTGCGCAAACGGCTCGTAATATTAATGAAGTGTGGGGTCAGGGGGCTATTAATGAGTGCACGGTGCAGCGTTGGTTCCAGAAGTTTCGCAGAGGAGATTTCGACCTCGAAGACAAGGAAGGTCGGGGCCGTCATCTTGCTCTGGACAACGACCAGCTGAGGTCAAAAGTGGAAGAAGACCCAACCAAAACCACACGAGAAATGGCGGCGGAACTCGGAACTCAAAAATTGCAACGTCTTTGCCCAGCATTGATGAATCGGAAGGGGCCGATCCTGCTCCACGATAACGCCAGACCACACGTTGCACAACCAACGCTTCGACGACTGCACGAGAGCCTTATTCACCTGACCTCTCTCCTACAGACTTCCACTTTTTCAGGCATCTGGACAACTTTTTGAGGGAGAAAAATTTTCAAAACCAGGACGACATTGAAAATTCTTTTCGTGATTTCATTGAGTCCAGGGATTCGGATTTTTTTTCTGGTGGAATAAGAAAGCTTGTTGAACGTTGGCAAAAGTGCATTGATCCAGATGGAAATTATTTTGATTAAATATATATGGTTAAAGTAAAGATATGGCGTATTTACAATACCTACTAAAAACCTGCATTAATTTTGCATCAACCCAATAATAAAAAGGCCAAGCACTCAGAAATTTCCATCTATTGTCCACCTAAATTGGTGATTTTGCCCAATGGCTTGGAATTATCAATATAAATATGGTACATTGAAATAAACACATTTAATCAATCAATTATTCAAATATTATGAAAAATGTTATAATTTTAAACAATTGTGAGAAATTTTCCTTTGTTGCCTAATGCCCTGCTACAAATAAATCAATTATGTTATCAGGTTTCGATACATTAACGGGTCGCGTGGCCTCGGCTATTTTATTCTTGATTATTGCTAATGGACTATATGATAAGAATCTATAAGTCTTGGCACGTAATTTAGCAGTTACACAATGTGGGTGGAGCATTTATCGCGGAATAGTCCGTCAGGGTTTCCCTAAACAAAGAGGAATTTGATAAAAATCATGATTGTCATTATGGTAACAAAGACATTATAGGGCAGAAATCGATATTTGACACTCAACTAGGAAACCAATGAATATATAAGTATTGTTGAATACAGCAAAAATCAAATGTTTTTTTTTTTTCTCGAATATTAAAAAAACACTTACGTATTTATATCAGTGACGCTACAGGTCGTTCAGGCCCTGGGCCTAAAGGTCTAATCTCCTGGGAGATTGCATTCCCGTTTCTCGATGCAATTTTTAGGGTAGGGTCATCACTCCCTACGCCTAAGTTTTTGAGTGGCCACCATTTGGCTGGCGGGTCTCACATACCCGGGGGGGAGAGGCTGTGAATCAATCCCCATTAAATTACATCCTTATAAAAGCCCCGCCGGGACTGGGATTCGAAATCACAACTTTAGCATGAGAGACTAGCGAAAAATCTTTTGCGCTTAAAAAATGACTTTCACTTGCCCCTGAGTCCAAATAACCAAGTCCCGCAAAACTATCTGTGTGTGTCCGTGTGTGGTAACTCTCGGGCGGAATCGAAAAATCCCATGAAACTGAAATCTCATATTTAAGACAACTATACGCCCGAGCTGTAACAAAACTTTTTTCATTTTAATCGGCTAACCAAAACAGCCACGTTATACAATGAATATTGCATCTTTTTGTGATTTTCTCAAAAAAAGCTCCAACGATCTTCATTAAACTCGCTATATCGATGTAAAATTTAATGGGCTTTAATATCATGTTGTTTCATTCTGATTAAAATAGTCTGACATGGTTTAAATGCCAATGTTTTAAATTTTCTTTTTCTAAAGTACCTTTAATTTTGTAGATTCTATAAAAATAACCATATTATCTTGTTACCACTGATGAAAAACAGGTAAATATATAAATTGAATGAATTCGACACCCAACTGAAGGAAAAAAATTAAAAAACATTTGTTTAATGCATTACTTTGTTTTTTAACATAAGAACAGTAATATACATGTGTGATATACGGTTTGAATGCTAAAGATTTTAGAAACAATATTATCTTCTACTCGAGATTGTAAAAGTAAATAAATAGTGATGAAAAGCCGATATAACTAACTGATAATTTTAGATAATAATATAATAGATTTTTTTTTTTACAAGACATGTTTCTATAGAAATTCAATTTAATTATTTGTTTAATAGTTTCACTAATTTTTATCTTTAACTGTATTTGAAAATACTTCAATGGGTTTTTAAAACGGAGGTAATTGAAAGTCGTGTGTTGCCTGCACCAGATTTTTATAGTATATATGTCTCTTTAAGTGAAAGTAAAAACTTAATAATAAATAAAAATAGTGATAGGTGAAAGGTTTGTGAAGGAAAGATAATGAGGAAACGTTTCAAGTGTTCCGATTTTGGTAAGTGTAGTCGCAAGAAATTCGTAAGGATTAAGGGCTTAGCCATTGTCAGGACATATCAAAATGGTCAAGGGTTCCAGGAAAGAGGGTACCCCAAAATACTGACTAATCTAAAATTAGACTCCCTAATTAAGGGGGAGCGAGCGTCCACGCGTTGGTAATAGCAATGCAAGGTGACATCTCCTGGCGACCTCCGCTATCTCGGCTACTTAAAGCAGCCAATGGGAACTAAATCCTCTAATCCGGAAGGTCTGCCACCCGCTGCCATCTAGATTGCCCGAGCCCGGAGGAAATTGTCTCGTGTAAATTGTCCCACACGGAAGCCCCTAGATAATCTGGAGGAGGGAGCTTTGATCCGTGATAGCCGGAGTCAATAAGGAGTCGTCCCGGTAAATGTGGCTATTTGTAAGCGCATTATCGGCTCCTGGGGCCATCCCGTCTCCGGCAAATGAATACAAAGTGTCGGCCATTTTATGGACAAATCCTCCTTATCCACTCCATACTTGTTACTTCTCTATCCTTTCCGAAACATGATACAGTTATAAAAATATGTCTCAATCTGAGAAGACCGAAAAAAAATATCAAGATATACTATAATCTAAGCTTTGTCGTTACAATCTCTATATCGAAAATTTTCACGAAAATAAAATCTTAATATCCAATTTCTGAGGCAGTGAACATTTTGTAATATTTCAACACATTACGAAAAAAAAAAAAAAAATAAATATATATATATATATATATATATATATATATATATATATATATATATATATATATTCTGTTGAAATCATTCCTCCTGGAGTGAAGTCCAGTGAGGCGCAGTAGGACATCTCGGGTGAGCATTAAATGAATAAGACCATCCGGACTCATAGGTTCTGTCTTCATGTCTTCAAAATATTCAACAAGTATTTTCAAGGGTTCTCGTTCTGACCGCAAAGTTGATCAAATTACTACTTGATACTTATAGTCCCTATTTCGGGCCCCAGTTATTGAATCACACATTTATATAAACTGATGTAACTTTATTAATATTGACAATATGAAGATAACATTCTTACTAATAGAATATACTATAACTTTATCATAATACCATCTTCGTATTAGAGGAGGTGAGGGAAGGCGGCAGAGAACAAATGGAGGGAGAGGTATTGAGGAACATGTGGTATCACTTAGTATCCATAATGTCGTGTAGGTAAGCTATTTGATCCTGGACCCGGGCAAGCGTCCAGGCATATTGGGCGAAAGTGCCGCAAGGCTATCACGGCGGCAGGAAACGGCATCTTTTGTAATTGGAGAAATATTAATACTAATTATTGAAAATCGCTAAACTATACTGATGAGCTAAAATCAGCTCATAACTGTTGAAAAGTGGAATTCGAAAATTTTCACGATTGCAATATTTTCCGTATATGTCATATATATATTGGGTTGTGTCACATGAAATGTCCGTTTTCAACGTTAAGGATTTTTATTAAAAATACTATATAAAAACAAGATAATTTTATTCGAAGTATTTACCATCTTTTTCTACACATTTTTCCCAACGTGACACCAACTTTTTTATCCTCGAACTGAAAAGCTCTGAGCTTTGAAGTGAAACAAAATCTGAAAACGCACTTTTTACTTGATCATCATTTTCAAAAAGTTTTCCTTTCACGAATTTGTCTAAATTCCTGAAGATATGGTAATCTGTTGGAGACAAGTCGGGAGAATATGGTTGGTGCGGAAGAACTTCGTAGCCCAGTTCCTTCAATTTTTGCACGGCATGTTCTGAAACATGGGGTCTAGCTGCCGCTCAGTGAGATCATGAGATACCCATGTATCGAGCTTTCTTACTTTCCCAATACACTTTAAATGTCTGGAAACGGTAGATGCACTTGCATTTAGTTGTGCTGAGAGTCCTTTAACTGTTTGGTAGGGGTTTCCTTCTACCGTATGTTTGAGAACATCGTTGTCTATTACTGACGAAGGTCTTCCTTGGGGCAAGTTTTCCAAGTCGGTATCCCCATCTGAAAACTTAGCAAACCAACGGCGAATGGTCCGTTCATTAACACTCCCTTCCCCAAACGCCTTGCAAATATTTCTAGCGGTTTTAAACTCGTACAAAAATATTACTCGAAAATCGCGTGTTTCCATGTTCTTATTTGGAGGTATACTAAAAAGTGGGTAATTGATTATAATACAAAGGTAGAGGATTAGTAACTGTTTACTTTAAATATGTAAACATTCGGAAGAAAACAACGGAGACCTGCAAAATCCTTTATGTATTTCAGAAACTATAAAAACGGACATTTCATGTGAAACAACACAATAGTTCAAGTGAAAATAAAATAAAATATTTATTTATTTTTTAACGTCTTTTTGGTAAATATTTTCGGTAATACCATATAAATTTCGTATTAATTATTTAACTTCATGATACTCAACGGTTCCTGTTTTTTTCTTTCCGCCCAGAAACAGTGGCATTGCATATCAAAGGCAAACATGTGGATATGCATTTCATTGGGATGCGGTTACAGCGAGAGGGATGTGTACGCGTAAAGCGGTCTGCGCCATCGAGGATTGTCCCAACACCATGTTACGGTTCACAATTAATGTAAACAGTCGGTCACTTGTTAATCTAATCCCATGTGGTTTTCGTTTGTTTTGACATGGAAATCAGAGGATGGAAATGGGTAAAATTAGATGCCGCTTGTTACTATTGAAGACAAATTTTTAAATATGAAATATTGAAGAATTCGATACCGAATTAAAAAAAGAAAAATGTAAAACTATTTTTTGTTGTTATTTTTTTTTCCACAGGAAGCTAAAGGAAAACATACATTGTCTTATAAAGTGACGTATAGGGAATAAGCCTATGTGATTGTTGTACTTAACAATTTTAATTCTTATTTTTTTTTTCATTTTAAACTAAATTTTCTATCGATTTTATATAATACTTATTAAAATTTATTCATTGATTTACTGCTTGTGTATATCCTGTACGGAATAAATTTCTGTACGTGTCCCGAAAATTGGACACAATAGTAATACTAATGTTTAATTTCCTGTGGATAACGTAGATTAGAGTTTCTTCTCTTCTATCTTTTTTATTTTATTTTATTTTTTTATTATTATTTTTTTTTTTTTTATTATTATTATTATTTTTTTTTTTTTTGTTCACCCCTACCTCGCCTTTGGAGGCTATACGGGGGTTTCTCGGGGCGAGGGATAAATGCCGAGATAAAATCCCCCCAGCATTGAGACTTGAACTCGTAAATTATTTGTTTCAACTTTTCGGTTCTCTGTTGCTAGGCAACGAACGCGTGCTCAAAGCAACGCGCGCTAACACGCTCGGCCATCCCGCTCCCCTCTTCTCTTTTATCAGGAACCAACTCCCTGTTCTGGCAATACTTTATCAACATTATAGTAGTTAGATTTCTTCGTCCGTAGGACTAACAACATGTATCTCCTTACAGAAACGACATTAAGCATTTAAAAATGTTTTTCTCATCTCCACAGGTCATGTAAAATATGTTGTGAGGGTGGGACAAAACTCTTTTCTGACTACTGTAAAGGAAAGACAGACTTGGACCTTGATGTAAAAGACCCAAGACTAAGACAGATGGAAAAACTTAAGTTTTCTTTCTGAAGATAACATGGCATCATCTTCATTTTATACTTATTCTGATATATTACTCGGAAATCAGAAAACTTTTTTATATGAGTTTCTTATATTAAATAATAATATAATTTTGTCAAATGAAAAATTTAAAAAAAGCAGTAAACGCCTAATCAAACTCATATTGTTATATCAGTAACATAATATGTTATCAAACCATTGTATAACGATGATTATGCAACACTATTATTGTCAAAACGATCAGATAACAATATATGAAAGATTTTATGTTAATATATCCTGGGAAATATCTCTAAATCTTAAAAATCTGGTGGTTGTAACAGACTAATTTCTTTCATCTCTCTAGCTAAAATCTATTTTGAATTTTTAATTCTATATTTGAAAAAATAATTACACTTAGTTTTGATAAAAAACATTTTTAGATTAAATAATATAACGATTAAAATAATTACCTATAACTATAACTTAGACACTTTTCGTTGCTGTGCATTACTTTCTAAAACTTCGAATACTAGCTACCATTTTTACAGTCCAAATAATCAAGTCCCGAAAAAAGGTCTGTGTATGTGTGTGTGTGTGTGTGTGTGGGAGTCTAGCACAAAAACGAAAACTCATTTGAAACTGAAATTTTACATTTAATTATACGCCCGAGATGTTACAACTTTTTGGTTAAAATCATCTCACCAGAAGAGTCACTTTATACTATGCATTTTGCACCTTTTTACGATTTTCTCAAAACCGGTTCTAACTATTTTAATTAAACTCGCTATAACGATGTAAAATTTAATAGGCTTAAATATCATGTAGATTTCACTCTGATAGGGCTTAAATAGGCTTCTGATAGTCTGAAAGGGCTTAAATGTTGATATTTTATTTTTGTTTCCTCTAAAGTAACGTTAATTTTCTAGATTCGAAGAAATGAAACATTTTATCTTATTAGCACTGACAAAAAAAGTTAAATATGCGATTTGATTTTGAACATAAAAACAGTAATACTGATGTATATATAATATACCTTTGGAAAACTAATGATTTTAGAAAAAATATCATCTTATACAAGAAATTGTTAAGATTAATGAAGAATAATGAAAAGCCGATTAAACTAATTGATTTTCGTAGATAGTAAAATCATTGATTATTTAATAAAACATATGTTTTTATCGAAATATAATTTAATATATTCATTAACCTTTTTACGATCACTTACCTATATATTTCATCTCTAACTGTATTCAAAAATTCTTAAATTGATTTTATCAACAGAAGTAAGTGAAAGTCGTGTGTTGCGAGCACCAGATTTTTCAAACATATTTAATTAATTTTTACATCTATATAAATAACAAGTGAAAGTGCTAAATTGCATTTATGGGCTAGTGTTGTGAAGAAGCCCAGCGGTAGCTCTTCAATGTTTATCCAAGGTAACAGGTCTTGAGGCCACCGTCTTTTCATGCGCTTTGGAGGATTATAGGGAATAGACGAAAATGAGAGGACAAGTCGGTTTTTTTCTGTGTGGGCTGGTATTTTGGAATTTATAAAGGAGGCTATTTCGGGCTATTTCTGAAACTATACTATTCAGTTCTCCATGGATGATTTTATTAGTAACAAAGTAAGGAGCATTGAAAACTAAAGAAAAAGAAGCTTTTACAAACAGTGAATTCTATTATTTTTGAACGGTTGGCTGACTAAATCGGATATCAAGTTACATTCCGTTCGTGCCCTTGGTTCTGAAGAATACTCAAGTTGGAAAAAATATTCTACTGAATGATACCATAAGATGAGTATGTGTATCATGCAAATGAACCATGGTGCCTGAATGATGTTTCAAATGAAAAATGTGATCATCATTTAAGATAAAGAAAAGAAAAAAATTATGAAATAAATTCTTAGAAAAAAAAAAAAAATCTGAAATGTCACGGATGTAAAAATCAAAATGTAATCAGGTTCATCCCAAATGTTTAGCCATCTCGTATGAGGAGAAGTTTTTAAATGGATTTATAAAAAAAAAAAAAATAATAAATCTATATATTTTCTTATAGGATTAGGAAATTTGAATGAATGAATGAATGAATAAATGCTTTATTTACATAATATACAAAATAGTAATAACATATATATACATTTTTTTGAGATCAAAGCCCACAAGACAATGGCGTTAAGCCGTCTGTCGAGTTGCCCCTTTTTCTTTTCTTTTTTTCAGTTTTGATAATAATTTATATTTTTAGTAATGTTATGATTTATTTTTATTGATTGTAAAAATTTAATAATTAAAATGCTGTACCAAAAAATTTTAATGATTTATTTAAATATGCTGCAAATTTAACCCAATCTAGCCCATTTAGTCTATCTATTACCTCTTCTGGAGTTAACTTATATTTTCCCAAGTATTTCATCCTGAACTCCTTTAAGACAGGACATATTGCCAAAAAGTGGTAGGTATCCTCTGGCACATTTAGGTTGCACATAGCACAGGTAGGTATCCTATCCCTCCTCCATGGCTGACAATTTAGTCCCATCAGTTCTCCTCTTGCTTTAAATATCAGAGATTTATTATAAAGACTAAGTTTGTTGTGGTGGATGTAGGAAATAGCTATTTCAGGATCAACTTTTGCATATAACATATGAAATTGGCTATTGCTGGCTGCGGATATCATTTCTGTTCGGATTTTTGTTTCCATTTTATTAATGAGGTAGTCCGGATTCATTTTTTTAATTATTTCTTTATTAATTTCTATTTGTAGCTGGTCACCTATTTTCATTATTTGAATATACCATGATATCTTTTTTTCTATTACAACTTGTGTTAAGAAATTCGTTAATCTATTTGCAGGGTGGCTTTCCAATACTTTACGGATATATTTTAGATGTAATTTTAAGGTATAACTGTAGAGGGGAGAGGTTGCAGTTTCTAGATATAATATGTAGTCAGGCGTTTTCTGTGGGAAATAAAAGAGCCTTTTTATGAAGTATTTTTGTACCCTTTCTACTTCCGGTAAATTTAAATATCCCCATACCTGAGCTCCATAGCAAACCACCGCTCGTAGGGCGCTGTTAAAAACTTGCATTTTTTTATTTACTGAAATATTTTTATTATCTATGATTTTTTTCCATACACTATTTATTGCAAATTTAGCTTTTGTTACCTTTTCTCTATTGTTTATTTTAAAGTTGAATGTTGGATTGATGTTTACACCTAAATATTTATAATTATCAACGCAGCTCACTTTTTGTCCTTCGAAATACCATTTCTCATTTTTCTTTAATCTTCCCCCTCTTTTTCTGCACACCATAATTTGGGATTTATTGAGGTTAACTTTAAGATTCCATTTCTTGCAATATATTTCCAAATCTCTTATCATTAATTGTAGGGAAGTAGGTGATGAGGCTAAGAGCACAATGTCGTCTTTTTAGAAAAGGAAATTTCTTATAGAAAAGTTGTTAGGCTCGGTGAGGAACGGATTACGAGAAAGTTGGTATTCGCTGAACCGACTGGTAGGCGTCCGAAAGGTATGCAGAAGCGTCGATCGGAGGATTGCATTAAGACTGGTCTCGGTGGCTTGGGCTTGACCGAATTTTACGAAACAGTTTCAAGAATTTTTTTTTTTAATATTTTGTGAAACTGTTTTGTTAAATAGATAACATATATTTCTTTTCGTGAAAATCAGTTGAGCTGTTCTGGAGAAAACAATTTTTTTTTGTTTTTTCTTCTCCCCCCTCCATAACTTCCCTCCCATATGGATTAAGGGACTAAAAACTTGCAAAAGGTTGTTTCTCATAGGTATGAATCAATGGTGTAAATTTCGTTCTAATATACGCGGGTGCAGATTTCACGTGCTTATTCTGCTAGGCTCTTTATAAAAATCAGTAATAGTAATAATTTAATGATTCTTATAAATTTAATACAGTGACAAAACCTTGCAGGAAAAACAAAATCAATAGACCTAAACAATGATGTTCACAGCATTAGAAACGTTTAACGAAAAGAAATTCCTAAACTTATCCTATCTTTAGCTAATGATACTACTTGATATTAATTTTTGTTTTGTTTTTAATTCATTTCTCGCCACTTGTATACTATCTTGGCTAATCGGACTGTGCTACAGCGGGTGTCTTAAATTTGTTTATTTGTTCAGGTTTATTTAGGATAGGAATCTTTAACGAGTACCTCAAATCACACAGGCTCGGGACCACCATTGTACGCCTCTTGTCCTCTACCCCCTTCCCCTCCACCCGAAATAACGGTGCCACCCGAAGGATGGCATAACCAAGGAGTTTTACCCTCTTTAAAGAATCCGAGGACCTTCTGCCGAGTCTGAACCCGCGGCCTTGGGTATAGCTAATACACCACAGCTCACTTCGTATTTAATGTTTTAAAGTTTATCAACCCGTTAAAAAAAATACATAATGCACTTAAAAATGCTCAATTATTTTCCCAAGAAAAAAAAATCTGGTGCTCGCAACATATTAATTTCATTTACCTCCGTAATTAATACGAAGTTAAGAATTTTTAAACAAATTTAGAAACGAAAATAATTTATTAAAGAATTATTTACATTAGATTTTATTAGAAACATGTGTTTTATTAAATAATCTATTATATTATTATCTACGACAATCAGTTTGTTTTATTGGCTTTTCATCACTCTTTATTAGCTTTTACTGTAGTATGAATAAGATAATATTTTTTCTAAATTCTTTAGCATTAAAACGGTATACGAGTATTATATATCTATATGACTATTTAAAAAAAAAAATATTTATTGGTGTTTACAACTCAATAATAAAATACAATATTACTATTTTTAAATTCAAAAACAAAAAATTGCAACAAAAAAAAAATTGTCTTTATCTCCTTTAGTTGGATATTAAATTCGTTCTACCTCTATATTTACCTGTTTTTGTTTTTGGCAATACTAATCAGATGATGTGGTAAATTTCATAAAAACTACAAAATTAAAAGCAGTTTAGAGAAAGAAATTTTGAGACATCGGCATTTAAGCCCTGTGAGACTATTTCCATCAGTACGAAACCTACATGATATTAAAGCCCGTTCAATTATATATCAATATAGCCAGTTTAATCAAAATCGTTAGAGCTGTTTTTGAAAAATCGTAAATTGTTGCAAAATGTATGGTATAAAGTGACTGGTTAGCTTCTGGCTAGCTGATTTTGATGAAAAAGTGTCTGTAACATCTCGGGCTTATTATAGCTGTCTTAAATATAAAATATCAGTTTCATTAGGATTTTCGTTTTCGATCTAGACTTACCACACACACACACACAGATCTTTTTGCGGGACATGGTCATTTGGACTCAGGGGACCCTAAAACGTATATTTCCGTTCAAAACTGGAATTCAAAAATTTTCACGACCGCAATACTTTCTCTTAATATATATTCCATATATATCAAAG
The DNA here is from genome assembly GCA_023052935.1 of Piezodorus guildinii. Classification (NCBI taxonomy): domain Eukaryota; kingdom Metazoa; phylum Arthropoda; class Insecta; order Hemiptera; family Pentatomidae; genus Piezodorus; species Piezodorus guildinii. The sequence continues at coordinate 154,507,072 of CM041293.1, read as the reverse complement.
TAAAATCGAATAGGCAAATATGGTTAACATTTACAAACGATTTTAAAAGTCATAGTAGCTTGAAAATTCTGGAAGAGTGGGTAAGCTCTTCAAAAAAAAATGTACAATCCAGAATACCAAAGATTGGTATGTATTACCAATAATGGGAATCGAAAATGTCAGAATATTTGTTTTTCGATACAGTTACCCGAATTAGAAAAAAACAAAAAAAGCAATGTTCAATTTGTGGATTGCAATTGTGCTACTCCAAAGGGGTGGAGATACCAGGAATTTTATGAAGTAGAAAAGGTACTGTATTTTTTTATTTTTTTATTTTTTAAACTATTCAATATAACCTGATATTTTTTAAAACAATGTATTTTATAGCCATGAGTTAAATAAGTTGACAACTATGGCCAATCTGAAACAAAATGTTAATATAGATAATACTGATAGTTTAGAGGATCTATTTTTACAGCTCAGAATTAAGTTAACAGAATCTTTTAATAACAACATAATTCAAAAGGGGAATAATTCGACAAAATACCTACTATATAAACAATTATGATATACTTTAGATGAGAGTTACTTACGTAGGTTTACAAACATCAAAAAGAATAATAAGGCTTAATTCCGAATTTTCGATATTTTTATCAATTAAGTACGAAAAATGAATGATTTGTATTTAAAATAATTAGCAATCACTCATTGTTAATAGTATTAAGACATTTATATTTATAAACTGTGATGAGGATTTGATAATGAACTACACGTGACAAAAGGAAAAATATTTTCTCACGATGAAAACACATGTCCGGAAATATGAGTAGTAATATACATGTGTGGCATTCCGAAAGAAAACTCAAGGTTTTAGAAAAGTTTTTTTTTTTTAATTTATTTATTTAACGTCCCTTTATGCTACTGTGGCAAATCGAACGATGCTACAGTGGGAGTCCTAAATTTTGCCTCTCAAGGTTTTCTTAGATAGGTATCTTTAATGAGTACTTGACATTGCACAGGCTCGGGACCACCGCTTAACGTCTCCTCCGAAGGACGGCATAACTAAGGATTTTTTACTCCCATTAAAAATTAAAAGGGAGCGGCGTGGCTTAGTGGGTAGAGCGCTAGCCTGCTGTGCTCTAGTTCCTGGGTTCGAATCCCGGTTGTGACGAATATTATTTATTGTATTATTTCAGCCGGAGGTCGATCCTGGAGTATGGAGACCCTCCTGGGCCACACCCAGCCTCTATAAAGTGGGTGAAAAACTTGGCGACTGAGCGTGATCTCGGCCGAATCACCTCATTGCACGGCCGTTGGCCTAGAAACAGTACGAATGTATACATGTACTGAACCCAAAACTCTTTATGGGTTGTAGTAATTTTTTTTTTTTTAATTAGAAAATTTAATGATGTAACAAAGAAATCTGTATAAGTTATTTGAGATTTACCACTAACCCATTAAATTAGGTAATTTTTTACACTGATCATTTTAAATATTTTCAGTTTTCTTTTTTAATACTTAAGTTAAGATCGGAGGAATGATAATATAAACGTTTATCCCTTTGATGTAACTGTAAACAACACCTGAAAGTATAAAACCTATTAATGTAGGAGAGATAATAAAACACATCTTATCAAGGAAGCGTGAGTGTTATTTCGTCTTCCTATTTCCCTTTTTAATATATTTCTCACGGTAGAACATAAATGGTGCCGAAACCCGGGAACGTTATTTTGATCGTTTTCGAGTACAAAGAAACTGCTATATTTATCTTTCGTTTAACTTTACGTAATTTTTTGTTTGTTTTTTAACCTCTCTCTTTGTCTTCCCTTTTCTCGCTTAAAGCATGGCCGAAGGTATTTCAGACGGTACCCGAAAGACAGAATATTACCTCAGGGAGTACCTCAGACGATATCTCAGTCTTTTGCTCAGGAGATACCCCCACTATCAGCTCAGACGCTAGCGGGAGCCCACGTTCCCATTGGGAACTACATAACCACTCTGGAGTGAATCAAGATTTGGACGTCGACGGCACAAGATATCAAAAAAGCCATTTCGGAGTTGGAACACTTGGACGGAGAGGTCGGTGAGCTCAATCATTTCTTGAAGGGATATGGCAACTATAGAGGTCAAACTAGCGGAGATTTTGATAGATTCCCAGGACGTCGTATCACTTTGAGCGGCATTAGTATGTCGCGTCAGTAGACAAATCTTATACTTGCAGACCGATGAGGACACGCTGTTGGAGCATCTTCAAAGATAGGCTTAAGAAAACATTCGGAGGAGGCCGACGGGCCCCCGAAGAAGTCATCTTCCAGATGTTTCGGGAAACGAAACGTCCATATGAATCAAGTGGACACTATGCCGGAATACTAAGAGTTCTTTACAAACTTATCACAGAGTAATTGCGGAAACACTCTGTGCGTAGGTAGTAGAAGACGGGATGGGTTTCCTATCCACTATCCTGAAGACCAACTTGCGAGAGAAACGGGGAGGAAAGATGATCTTCCCGATGATCTTAGAAGATAGAGAAAAATCAAAAAGATTATCAGCTATAAACAATTATAACCTAATATAATTATTTGGTAATAATAAACCATTGTGTAATAATTTGCATAGTTTTTTCCTATTGTCGATTTTTAAATCTATAATTTTGGTGTTCGTGCTCGTTATTGAAAAAAAAAATATTTTATTTATTCAAAAGTTACAAAATATCGATAATAACACTTTAAAAGACAATAATGACAATCTTGATAATAACAATATGGCTATACTAGATCTGACATAGATTACGTACCGTAATTACTGCGAGGACTTGAAGAGAGTGATCCCTGGGAGAAGGGACAGGGTATATAAAGGTTAATAGGACTGCTGAATAAGATTCAAGGAATATGGTGTGATCTGCAGGTGCACTATGGCCTCATGGTGGCGTGACTCCTCCGTCCTTATGAGAGTGAAGCCCACTGAACTCTAAATTTAAGGATTTGGGACGGTTTGTCTATTCTGTAAATATTGAAACCAAGCTCTGGCTCTGCCATCAAAACATTCAGGTGGTTGAGGATGGGTACTTGGATTATCATTTGAAGGATTAGAACACAGTAATTCCAGTTTACAATACTGACGATAAAGATTATAGCATAAAAGATATAAACATATTAAATAAAATATATAAGAAATAAATTGGGATACAGTTATATCATAAGGTTCTAATTCTTCTATTTCTATATTACTTAAGTCTATTTGTTGTAATTCCTCAAAAGTAAAATTTGTTGATACAATAGTTTTATTATTAACAGAATGATAGGAAATAAAAGGAATATTTACATTGTCAACATAAGAAAGTGGTACATTTATATTTACAAATTTCTCTTTTTCATTAAGATTAAGGAGGCTAGTAGATGGTAGATGATACATTTGTGTGTTTGTTACACTAGTTGTTACATTGCTAATATTAAAGGTTAAATATTGGTGTAATGTGGGTATAAGTTTGATTATGGGGTTTGTTCTTATTTCTACAGCTTTACAATCATTTAATTCTATATTCTTACATAATTCTAAAATACATTTGTCCTTAATCTCTATCATGTCTTTACAGTAATGATGATTATTGAATTTAATACAATTTCCATTGTAAAACGAATTTTTAAATCTAATGATTAGTTGTTCTTTAATCTTTAGAGTAATGACTTTATTATTCCTTGTAACTGGATATGACATAGCATAATAAGTTGTTTTTGGCAATGATTTCAAAGGGATTTTAATAAAATAATAAATTAATCCTGTATCTGATAGGGAACAAAATGTGGAGCTAAGTAACCAGTTTAATTCTACATTTTCTGTGATTGGTTCTCCGAACGGTATGTTTAATTGTTCTAGTTCTCTAGTCGTTAATATGCTTGGATGGGTAATTCCTAATTTACATTGTTCTAAGGAAAATTCTATATCATTTAATTGATTTTCTACTAAATCTAATACGGCTAATAAATCATGATACATTAACTTAGTAAGAGCTAAATCTGTAAAATTATTTATTTTTTCTATACTATCCTTATATTTATTTAAAACAATTATTTCTTTATTAAGTTTAGATGTTAATTCTTTATTTAATCCTAATCTAACATTTTCATTATGCTCTATGTGATACATATTTCTCTCGATTTTATTTAAAATATTATCATACTTTTCTTTGTCATCGGCGTCCATATTGCCGGTGAGCCAACTAATAGCATTGCCTAGTCCGTTAATTAAACCTCTTTTTGATCGGTTATTCCGATTTATATTTACAATATGATTAATTTTTTCTAATATCTTGTTATATTTTTGTTCAATAATATTATGCAAAGTTTTATATTCATTACTAATTGTTAATACGTCAATGCTAATCTTAAGGGTTTGAATTTCTCTTGTTAAATTTGTAAGATTCTTATAATGTAAAAATGTGTACCAATCTTCAATTATAAAAGATGGATTAATTCGTACGATGGATGCTCCTGGTCCGTCAGATAAATCTTGTATTAGCAGGGTCTGTATCTGAACCGTAAGCGCTGCGATCAGAAGATACTTGAAACAATTCGTCGTCGAACTCAAAGTCATCTTGGCTGACTCCTGTAACATTAGACGTTTCTATTTCTTTTATGACATTCTCAATATCTTCATCAGTTATTTCTGGGTTTTTTTGACTTGTACTAGGTTTATTATTATTATTATTTGATTTCTTTTTCTTAGTGACCTTTTTCGGTCGTTTGACTTGATCAGGGTGGAGTTTTTTCTTTCTACCTTTATTTCTATTTTGAAATTTTTTATCAACATACTTTCCTTTTTCGTATTTAGGATCTATTTTCTTTTTCTGTTGTCTCTTTATATACACATCTTCCGGGATTTCTATGTCTTCTCTATTTTCATTTAACTTGCCTATTTTTCTCTCTTTATTTTGTTCTATACCTTTCTTAGTTATTTCGAAAAGCTGCTTCATTTTCCGATGGTACTCATGAACAAGATATTCTTTTATTTCCGGGGATTCATTATAAGTTTCATTAGTGATACCGAAAGTTATTTCGTTAGGGGTCATTTTAAGATCTTGATTAAGGGAATTATTATATGCTGTCGTTGCTTGCTCTAACTTATCTTCCTCTTTATCATCTTTGTTTTCTATGTTTATAAGTCTTAAAATTTCTAATAACGAAGAGCTTGCTCGATTAAGCAATCCAAGAGAGTTAGGGTGATTGGGGGTAGTATAATGTAATTCAATATTTAAGTAGTTTAGAAAATCTTTAAACAAGTTATTGTCGAATTCTCTTCCGTTGTCACATGATATTTTTTGGGGTTTTGGAAAATATGCTAAATATTTTTTCAATACTTTCATGCTTTCTATGGCATTATAACTCGTTGCGTAATAAGAAAATATTCTTTTGGAAAAAGTATCTACTATTAAATAAATGTAATAATTACTCATGTGTAAGGTATCAATCATTAAATCTGTAAAGGGTTTCTCAGGTGTGGGAGTAATTTTAAATTTTTGTTTTATAGGTCTTCTATCGTATTTGCCTTTTCCACATGTGTCACATTTGTTTATAATTTCTGTGATACGATCTTTCATATTGGGCCAATAAAATTTGGTTTTCAAAACTAAATATGTTTCATTTATACCTCTGTGGCATGTCTTGGCGATATGATAATCAAGGATAAGTAATTTCTGGTCTTCCGTGTTCTTTACATCTGGCAATAGTTTATAATATCTTTTAATTCTATTTGTGGGAAATTTTTCTCTAATGAGTGATGCAACTTTATTAAATAATGCATTATACCAATTATTTTCACTTTCTATAGAATCTGATATGGGTGAGCAGTATATGCCGTAAGTTATATTTGGTCTTAAGATTTCTAAAAGTTTTTCTTCTATTTCAAAATCTTTTTCATGATAAGGCCAAGTAAATTCAATTGTTGTTCTTTGCTTATTATTGAATATTGTTTCGCGTTGAATTTTCGCGTGTCCCTTTTTTATTATTATTTGATTTTTCTCAACATTTACTGGTCTAGATTTATCATCAACTATTAAGATTCTGTTATCGGAGGATTCTGTGGAGTGCTGCGTTGCTAAAGAAGATATATCATCTTGAATTATTTCTTGGTGTTCACCATTATTATTTTCTTCTATGTTTTCATCATTATTAATTCCTTCTAAGTTTTCATTGTTAGCTTCTTCTTGGGTTTCTTCTATTCCCATTTCTTGTAATAAATCTACGATTTCTTGTGAATAGTTATTAGGAGAATTTTCTGTATGAAAAATATCAAATTCTGGTTCTTTTAATTTCCTTTCTTCAATAGGGTAACGGGATAAATGATCGGCGACTTTATTAGCCTTTCCTTCAATGTATTTTATGTCATATTCGAAATCTTCTAACAATAATTTCCATCTAATTAATCTGGCGTTCTGTGTTTTACACGTTCTTAAATATTCTAAAGGTTTGTGATCTGAATATATGAAAAATTTTCTACCGTATAAGTAGGGTCGAAAATGATTGCAAGCCCAAATAATGGCTAAACATTCCTTTTCCGTTGTTGAGTAATTTTGTTCTGCTTTATTAAGTGTTCTGGATGCAAAACATACAGGGAGTTCTTTTCCATCTTTCTTCTGTGCTAATACTGCACCAATGGCGAAATTACTTGCGTCAGTTGTTAAGAAAAAGTCTTGATTGAAATCTGGAATTTGCAAAATGGGGCTACTACATACAAGTTGTTTCAATTTCTCAAAAGCGTTTTCATATAACTCTGGTTTGATTTCTTTTTGATCTTTTCGAAGACATCTCGTTAATGGGGAAGCTATCTTTGCGTAATTTGGTATCATTTTCCTATAGAAACCAGTTAATCCTAAAAAGCTTTTAATTTCTTTTTCATTTTTAGGGAGTTTAAAATCTTTTACTGCTTTTATCTTTTCTGGATTAGGTTCTATGCCGCGTTCGCTGATAATATGTCCGAGGAATAACAATTCTTTCTTGCAAAATTCTGTCTTATCGAGCTGAATCTTTAAGTTATGTTTTTCTAACTTTTTAAGAGTTTCTTCTAAATGTTTCCAATGATCTTTGTAATTTTCAGAAAAAATTATAATATCGTCCATATAGACTAAAACGTTAATAGAATCTGAAAAAATGATATTCATGGCTCTTTGAAACGTTGCTGGGGCATTACTGAGTCCAAATGGCATGCGAAGGAATTCAAAGTGGCCTTGATCTGTAGAAAATGCTGTTTTTGGGATAGAACTTTCTTCGACTTTTATTTGATGGAAGCCTGAGCAAAGGTCCATTGCTGTAAATATCGTCGCTTTTCCTAATTTGCCTAAAAGGTCTTCAATATTAGGAATGGGGAATTTATCCGGGGTTGTTTCTCGATTTAATTTCCTGTAATCAATCACCATTCGTATTTTTCTTTTTCCTTATGCGTCTGGCTTTTTCGGGACAATCCAAACGGGAGAATTGTAAGGGGAATTGCTGGGTCTTATTATTTTGGATTCTAACATCTTTTTAATTTCTTCCTTAATATTTTCTTTGAATTGGTGGGGATATCTGTAATTTTTCGAATATATCGGGTCTTCGGTTTTTGTTTTAATCTTATGCTCCAATAAATCAGTGGCTGAAAGGGGATCATTTTCAGTCTTAAATACTGATGGATATTTCGATAATAATTTAATTAAATTTGATTTTTCTTGAGGAGGTATATGGTCGGTTCTGATTAGTTGGGGGATTTGTTTTATTATTTCATGGTTTCCTTTTTTATTAGAATCTGTTAATTCTACTTCTTCTTTTTGCAAATAGTATAAAGGTAAATATATGGTTTCGTTAACTTTACTGTCGATTATTATATTTTGATCATAGATGCCAGGTTTAATTTTAATCTTATCATCTTCATAGTCAATAAAATATAGATTTTTATTTTGTTCTACTTTTATCTGATTTTCGCCTTCTTTCAAAACTAATTTTAAAACTTCGTCTTCCATAATAAAATCAAACTCTGTATAGCGAGTTTTTATTTTGTTGGTTTCGAAATCGATATTAAATTTCATTTCCCTCATTGTCTCATTTCCTAGTAGTATTTCGTAATTGGGACTGAAATTAAATAGATAAAATTTTATTTTTTCGGGGTTTTTAAGAAAATTATTTCTGCAATAAACTGAAATAGATTCCGTGCCAAGTTCTTCTCCGGTTGCTGTTTTTATTGTAAAATTTTCTTTTTCTCTTTCAACATCTGGTGGTACAATGTCTGGTCTTATATAATTCTTCCAAGATCCGGTATCAATAAGCCATTTACGATTCGCGTGGTCTTTAACATAAGGCAGTTGGCTTTTATTCTCTTCTTTTATGTGTTTTGATTGTCTGGCGGGCCTTTCTCTAAAAAAGAATTATTTGGATCTAATTTTTCTAATTTCTCTCTTAATTCTCTGATTTCTTGGTCTTTCGGGTCTTCTTGCTGAATTTGGAAATTAGGCTGTTTCGGTTTATTCCCGAATGCGCTAACTGTTCTCATGGATACAGTTGGATTTTCATCTTTCTTATTATTATTATAATTTTGATTCCGGTATCGACCTGAACCGTTGAAATACCTTTGTTGTTCTTGACGGGGCCATTGTTGGTAATAATTATTATTATTATTATTCTGCCGGTAGTCTTGTGGAGGTTCTTGTTGTCGATATTGATGCTCTTGTCTTTGATTATGTGGGTTATACGGGTTATTGGGATTTTGCCAATTATTAAATCGTTTGTGATGTTTTTTATCGAACTTTTTCTTATGGTCGAAGCCTCTTTTGTAATCATGTTCTCCGGGTCTTCTCATATTTCCCGAATTTATGAGGTCATCGAAGAGTAGATGGTTCTCATTCTGAATTAAATTTCTCAAATCATCTAATGTTCTTAACTTTTCTGCTTTAGTCATAAGATATGTTCTTATGTGAAGGGGCATGTTAGTGTAAAAAAAATAAAGAATACTTTTCTCTAATGCGCTAATAATTGTTTCTCTATTTGGTGTGTTTTCTATCCGATGTTTAGAAATTATTAAAGTGCGGATCTTATCAATTCTTTGAAGGAAATCAAGAGGGTGTTCCTTATGATGTATTTTGTTATTAAATAATTCATGCGATAATTGTTCAATTGAGCGGCTGTCTCTGAAGGTTCTTTCGAGATAATTTAGTAATTCTTCAACACGACTAAATTCGCACGTTGTATTTATATAATCAGCTTCATCCGTAAGTTTTGCTAAAAGTTTACTTAATAATCTTTGTTCGTTTAGTTCCTTAAACGAGTTGTCCGGTTTACACACGATTTGGTAAACTTGTCTACAAACTGTCACGAATTTTAACAGATTGTGTGGATTTCCATTAAAATTAGGGATATGATCGTAGTCTGCCGATTTAATTTGAAAGCTTGCCATATTTGTAGTTAATATTAAATTATTTACTCGCAGGATTAAAGAATTTAAATAATCATCAGACATAAAATTACAATAGTAAAGGAAATTAACTTACAAAAATTGAGTACGCTGTCAAAATAATCTTCGACGGGGTGTGAAGATCTGTCCTTGAGCTGGATACCTGACGACAGTGAAGTCCGGCCAAGGTTGAGTGCAGATAAGAGACTTTGCCTGCGTTGCGAGATGCTCGGGGTGAGTGAACTCGTCCAGAATCTGAAGATCTCGAAGTTGGTAGTCCTCGGTAGGTAAGCCAAAATCTTGAGTCTTCACAGGTGAGGAATCCTAGGCGGTAGTCCTAATTCTGGATTTGCGGAAAAAGTTCGGATCTGCGGAAACTCGGTTCTTAAAACTGCGATAAAAATATGCAGTCCCTGTTCGGGCGCCAATTTTGGTGTTCGTGCTCGTTATTGAAAAAAATAAATATTTTATTTATTCAAAAGTTACAAAATATCGATAATAACACTTTAAAAGACAATAATGACAATCTTGATAATAACAATATGGCTATACTAGATCTGACATAGATTACGTACCGTAATTACTGCGAGGACTTGAAGAGAGTGATCCCTGGGAGAAGGGACAGGGTATATAAAGGTTAATAGGACTGCTGAATAAGATTCAAGGAATATGGTGTGATCTGCAGGTGCACTATGGCCTCATGGTGGCGTGACTTATTATTTTAAAATTCTTTAGGTTTATAATAATTTATATTTCGATAACCGAACGCGCGTTGTTAAAAACTTGATCTCATTCTTCGAAAAAAAATAGAATGTCCCTCGCAATCTAGCTTTCTGGTCCCAATGGAGTGAAAGATGCTAAAAAGTTCCTCGACCTTTCCTATGTTTTGGGACGTGTTGCCATCTAGATACCCGACAAGTATCAGTAGATACTAGGTCTTCAGAAATCCATTTTCGTTGAGACAAGTTTTCTAGCTGAGCCAGTTGGAATAATTAGGCATACAATGTGGTGCTTTCTACAAATGAATGGACATACTCGTAGTTATTCCATAGAATGGAATTGAGAGTTCGTACTGCTTTTCTCTCCCTAAGGCGCAAAGTTTGCTTCTAGTGGCAAAACGGCCGATCCTACAGTAAAACTTTTACAATTACAAAAAATAAATGTAGCAAATTTTGTAAACTTTAATTGTGAACTTAGTAGGTTTTGTACGAAAACCCTTAGTTTTCGAGACAAAGTAAAAAAAACACAGAAAATGTGCCAACCTTTTGGCAAAAAGTGTGAAAAAAAACATGTTCCGAGCAACATTTTTCCCAGAAAACTTAAGATTTGTCTGGATTTTTCAGTCGTGTTCAGCGACCCAAAAAAACATAAAGGGTGAAAAAATCAAAACTTGCCCATGAAAATGCTAATATGCCTAGACTACATTTTTGACACGACAAAACGGTTTTTCCACAAAAAAACTTTTCATTTGAAAAATGGGGGTAATTTTAATTAATTGGTTGTGTACATAGTAAGTTTTGCCCAAAAACCCTTTGTTTTCGAGATATAGTAAAAAAACAAAAAAAAAAAAAAAACAGAAATAGTGCCAACATTTTGGCAAAAAGTATGAAAAAAACCATGTTCCGGAAAAAATTTTTGCCCACGAATTTCAGATTCGTGTTCAGCGACCCAAACACAAAGAATGAAAAAACCAAAACTGGACCAAAACTTTCCCGTGAATCCCATTTTCAGAACTAAAATGACGAGCCTACCTGATGACCTTCTTATCGATGTCTTTTTTGCTACTGCTGTCCTTTATAAGCCACCTCTCTAAACATTCGAAGTGTTCGTTTGGTGTAAAATTCCATTCACCAACTTTTGAAGCTGAATTTCCATTCCTATTTAGGCTATCGATTATTTGTTTTATCCTTGTTACTCACTTACCTCTCTACTTATAGTTAATTTTTATCCAATAACCATTAATTTATTAATATTTTGAATACTATATTCGAATTGATGTTTATAAGCCTCAATGACGAAAACAAATGGAGCAGAAATAAAAGATGGAAATTCATTGGGTCGTTCATTCCTATACTCAGCAATCGCTGAGTAATTTATACGGTAGGCGTGGTATCGAGGGCAGTATATACTGCTTGCCCCCCTCCAGAGCTTTGTGGAATATGAATGTCCCCCTGATTGCGGATGAGATTTCGGTGCTCTTTTCACAACCCTTTATTTTCCGATTTTCCATGTTAGGATACGATCGCTCGGTGGAGTGTGTCTCAGGAAAGAAAGAGCAGGCGAGAATGAGGAAGGTAGGGTTGATTGTGATTCAATGGAAATTTATGCGACAGTTTCTCAAGGGGCAAACGTTTCCTCCTTCCTCCTGTAACGGAGTTTCGGACGGGCTAAGGGTATCTCCTTCCGAAATCAGTCTCCCGTTGCCTGCATACATACATAAGTAAAGAACTTAGTTCCCTTAGGTGGTCAGTTTCGGGGCAACATTAACAAGAAAAATGGACCTGAATCACCTTGGTCATTTGTTTTCTAAACAGCTTTTAACAAAAGCATTATTTAAAATAATATATTATAAATTAAACAACTATATATATATATATATATATATATATATATATATATATATATATATATATATAAAATTGCTCTGCCACGAAAATAAATTAAAAAATCTGGTGCGGGCAACACACGACTTTCACTTACCTCCATTTTTAAAATCAATGAAATAATTTTCAAATACAGTTAAAGATAAAAATACGTGAAACTATTAAAGAATTAATTAAATTAAATTTCTAAAGAAACATGCGTTTTATTAAAAAAATCTATTATATTATTATCTAAAACAATCACTTAATTTTATCGGCTTTTTATTACTCTATATTAACTTTTAAAAGTTTGTGTATGAGATAATATTTTTTCTTAAATCTAGCTTTCCAACGGTATATCATACACGTATATTACTGTTCTTATGTTCAAAAACGAAAAATTGCATTAAAAATTGTTTTTCTGTTTTTTCCTTTAGTTGGGTATCGAATTCATTCAATTTATATATTTACCTGTTTTTCATCAGTGGTAACAAGATAATATAGTTATTTTTATAGACTCAACAAAATTAAAGGTACTTTAGAGAAAGAAAATTTAAAATATCGGTATTTAAGCCCTGTCAGACCATTTTAATCAAAATGAAACCTATATGACGCTTAAGCCTATTAAATTTTACATCGATATAGCGAGTTTAATCAAAATCGTCGGAACCGTTTTCGAGAAAATCGAAAAAGGGTGCAAAATGCAAGGTATAAAGTGGCTCTTCTGGTAAGCTCATTTTGATAAAAAAGGTTTTGTAATGTCTCGGGCGAATATTTGTCTTAAATATGAAATTTCACTTTCATAGAACTTACCGTTTCCGTCCGGGAGTTACCACACACAGAGACCTTTTTGCGGGACTTGGTTATTAGGACTCAGAGGACCCTAAAATGTGTATTTCAGTCGAAAACTGGAATTCGAAAATTTTCACGATCGCAATACTTTCCCTTACTATATATAGTAAGTGAAAGTAAAAACGAAAAAACTTCACCAAAAGGCGTTCTAGGGTAGATTCTCAAACTACAAATTTATCTTAAATTAAGTTAACTTATCCTTCTCATGGGATAGAAGTAAATGACATTACATTATTAATATAGAAGAGGTTAGTCAATGAGCAGGCAATTTACTTAAAAAGTTGCATTACAAAGCCATTTCTATGTCTAATGTTACTGATTCAAACCTGGTAAGTGACTCTAGGATTTTTTTAATGGGGGTAATAAATCCTTGGTTATTTCCATCTTTGGAGGAGAAGTAAAAATGTTGGTCCCAAGCCTGTGCTATGACTGGTACTCATACAAAATCCCAATCCTACTAAAAGTAGGCTAAATTGAGGAATCCCATTTAGCATCGTCCAATTAGCCATAGTAGCATAAAAGTGAAGTTAAATGAACAAACAAGCCATGATGTTTATTGATTTCTCAAATATTCCCAAATTTACCAAATACTGTCAGTGAAATGAATAAATTTATGCATGGATGCTATTTATGCTCGAGAGCTAACTCTACAAGAAGAGTCTAGAAAAAACAATAAAATGAAGCTGGAACAGCATGGTATTATTTACTATCTTAAAATATTTAGCTCAATCCTTGTCTGATTTAAAATAAGTAAAACCAAATGTTGATAATTGATTGTAAACTAAATGATTCTCTTTCCTCATGTTTCATTATCTTTCTCAATGTGTCTAAATCCAAGAAAGTTGCAGTACCTGAAAAGCTACCACAATATTTTATGAATATTCATAAAATATCATTAAACTTGATTTAAAAAATGTTTCTGAGACAGCCATAATTTTAAATCTGACTTATATTAATTAAACTTATATACACTCATATGTATCTATTTATGTGTTTTAAGAAGATCCTACTGTTTTATTTTTTGTCTAGTTTTGTGATTAACTGTTAGAATTTTTTTTTTATGAGGAACTTATTTTTAATTTATTACTATTGTTCATTTGTGTTTTTTATTTCTATTATTTTTTGTTTGTTTCATTTTTGTACTAGTAAGACACTAAAGTTCTTTTTATATTTTTTGTAATATTATTCTAAAGAGAATTTTCCCAGGATAAATAAAGAATTTAATATCATTATTAAGTATTCTAACAAACTAACAGTATGGGAAAGCAATGGAGTTCCTGAAAACTTGTTATAATTCTGGAAATTAACTCTACTTTATTATTTATTTTTTCAGATATCTGACTTAATTATTATTCATGAATTAACCCACTCACTTTATAAAAAGTCTAAATTTAAAATTAAAAAAAAAAAAAGGGGTCACCCATATCCACCCTAGTGGGTGGCCCTAGGATTTTTTAATGGGAGTAAAACATCCTTAGTTATGGCATCCTTCGGAGGGGAGGTTAAAAGGTGTTCCCGAGCCTGTGTGATGTCAGGTACTCGTTAAAGATCCATATCCTTATAAAACCTGGATAGGCAAAATTTAGGACTCCCACCGTAGCATCGTCCGATTAGCCATAGTAGCATAAAAGTGATGTTAAACGAATAAACAAAACAAAAAAAAATCTTCAGGGGTCTAAAAAAACAAACTCAGGTTAAAATGGTTAGCATTAGAATAAAGAGATGTCCGCAATTTATAAAAATCAAGACATTCAAAAACTAATTGGGGTTTTAAGAAGCAGTAATAAAATATCTAATAGACATGTACTTTATTATTTTTCATACATTTACAAAATAAATCACATATAAATAAGTGTACATTTAATGAGTCAGAAAATATTTACTATTGACCTCATCTAATATTGTACTTAACGATATACTTAACACACATTACATTTATCAAATAGACATCAAAACTTAAGATAGATCTGAAGCTCGGCTTGCAAAGTATTTTTTTTTTCTTTTTAAAGAAGAACACACAAAGCATAAAATATCTCATGAATTCTAAACACAGTGACATACTATTTATTTTTATCAGAAATAGGCGCAAATAAATTTTTACAATATTTAACATTAGGGTAGTTAAAACAAAATTTTCTCTTAAAAATATAGTTTTTGGTTTTTTTTTTATCTCTATATAATTCTTAAGGTATAATGATGGATATAAAATTACTTATTTACACTTAAACATTAAAAATTATGACATAAACTGCTACATATAATGGAATATCTAGCAGCTGTTTATTTATATATATTCTTTTAGTATTTATGAATCACATTGATGTTTTAAATTGTAATCGTCACCCATGTTTCTTTATGGTTTGTGATTAAATTAATTTTATAATATTGGATACGGATTGAAGAAAAATACCTGTTCATGGGCTCGTGTATACATAAAGAAGTAAAATACATTATTACAAGATACAAGAGGTAGAGATATAGAGAATAGGTATTTACTTTCTCTTTTTCATTGGAATGTTCAATGGAAAATAATCTATATCTTATGACAATTAGTCATCTCTTCCATTACAGCAATGTCAGAACATTAAATATAAGAAATATCAGACATTGCGTAGTCCCTTCAACATCTAGTATTACTGATGTTTTCTTAATGAAGATCTTAATACAATGTAAATTTACAACACAGGCAACATAATAAACGAGGGTAATAATCTATCTGAAGATATAGTAAATTTTTATAAAATTAATATCTTCTTGTTAAATCTTAAAAATTACCTACAATTAACAGGCAAACTTGACTAATGTGTTCACCATAGGAAAATGCTATGTACATAGAGCTTTATTACAATCACACATTTCACTTAATATTAGGTGAATGAAATATGTATATAAAATAAAAATAAAATAAAATGAGAAGGAATTTATGTAATATTTTTGACTTAATAAAAATATAGGGTCCTTGACTTTTAGAGAAGGTCTCAACAAAAACGTTTACTTGTTTTTTATTCCTAAATCTACGCTAACAATTTTTCAAATAAAAAGCAATTTTTCAACTTATCATTATTACTTTTTTTTTAAATTTTAGTATCATCCTATACACATTTACATACTTCTTGGAATGCCCAATTCAATTTTAATGCCAGTTTGTGAATATTTTACAAGTTTAAACACTTTACTGTTTCAATAGATAGTTGTGAACTACAGTAAGAAAAAAATGGCATGAAGAATATAGTTTGTTTTCTGTAGAAGAGAAAAGCAACATGAATCTGAGCTTCAGTCTTAGTTGTGGAGCACCTTGATGTAACACGAAACTTATTGAAGGAATGCTCCATAATTAAATCTGAAAAAAAATACATAATTAAAACATGTGAGTATTAAAAAAAATGTTTTTTGGCAGCATTTAAGCTTAATTAAAATTGTTTGAGCTGTTTTGAGAAAGGTATAAAATACATGATATAAAGTGGCACTTCAGGTTTATCAATTTCAGTTAAAAAGTTCTAGTAACATCCTAGGCCACATTTGTCTTAAACATGAAATATAATTTTTGTATGACTTTCGTTTTTAACAAGATTATGTGCACAAACTATGTGCACAAACATATGTGCACAGATACACACACCACTCATACTATTTTACAATACTTGATTATTGGAAATTTTGTGACACTAAAACACTTAAACGATAAAAATTCAATTTTTTTAATTTTTACAATTGCAATAAGTTTCCTTACTAAATGTTTAATATAAACATATATGAAAGTGAATAAAATTAGGCTGTACAAGACGCTTGTTAGATCAGTGACAACATATGGATGTGAGACATGGACGTTTAACAAGACTGCTTCTGAAAAAATGGACCGATTTGATAGAAAAGTTCTTAGGCAGATCTTCGGACCAGTCCGAGGGTCAGGAAAATGGAGGATAAAGACAAACAAACAAGTATATCGGCTGTATCAGGAATTAGCAGAGTCCATGTTCGTAAAAATCTAGCGTCTTAAACGGCTGGGCCATATTCACAGGATGGAAGATTCAAGAGCAGCCAAAAGACTATACATGCATGACCCTAATGTAGTGCGACCGAGAGGAAGACCCAAGACCAGATGGCGGAACAATGGGTGGTGACCTCCGAAAGCTAGGAATAACGATAACAATGGCAGAAGATAGAGCACTGTGGGAAGGGCTGGTTGAGCAGGCCAAGGACAGTTATATAGGTCTGTTGTGCCAGTAGAAGAAGAAGAAAGTGAATACAAGTAAAACTATGCCACCTAAATTTCAATGAATTCGTAAAAATGTTTCTGTTAGTGTGCTAAAGTAATTTTTGTAAAAATGTGATTGCATTATAAAATGCATAAATGTTTGAGTTATAATTAAAACTCATGAATGGATTAATTATTTTTTAATAATTAAGTTGATTATGATTTATTTCTAAACTGTTATTCCGTAGAATTATTTCATCATTAAAGCTTAAAATAAATTCTTGAAGGGCATTTATTATTATGTTGACATATTTAAACATGGAAGTTTACCAAATAAGTAAGAAGAAGTAGATTTCTGTTTTGTCAGATAGGTTTAGAAGAACTTCAGTTTTAAGAAACAGATACTGCAATGTTTAAAACAATAACCTGGTTTATAAACGAGGAACATCTCATTTCAATTATGCACAAATAAGTAATGTGTTCCTGAAGAAATAAAAATTTAAGAATTTGGTTGAAAGGTGTAGTCATTTATGGAAAACATTATAGAAAGTGAAACTTCTTCTTTTTATTTGTTTGTCTTTCTACATTTGGCTTAAGTAGTAGGTCACTTCTTCTTTCCAAGACATTTATAACAGCTCTTATGAACAACATTTTACATATAATTTTTCCTTCAGGACACTCTCTGATCAACTTATTTTATTTTATGAAGTTTATATTTACCTCCTTGAAGCTTTATATCCTGATGAATCCAAAAACTGCTAGGATGATAACCAGAACAGCAGAGGATGTGAATTGGTTGCTGCCATTCATCGATCTCACTCCTAGATCTCGAAAATCAGGATCGGCTAAAGACCAAAAGAAATATATTAAAAAAAAAAAAAAAATTAAACCTGGTTATAAAGAATATATATGTATTAACATAAACTAAATTTTAATGTAATTTCATATTTGGCTAGAATAAGTTTTTCAAAAGTTTTATGGAATATTTTTTCAGTTATTTTCCTTGCTTAACTTTAGTTTATGACTTAACAAAAAAAAAAAAAAAATTATATATATATATATATATATATATATATATATAATTGAATAAAAATTATTTTAATGAATTTACATGAAAGCTATTTATTAAAATTATAAGATTGAATTATTTTTGCTTAAAATGCTGAAAGTGTTAAATAAAAGAAAACTGCAATGCTTTAATTTTAACCGTAGGGATTTAAGCACTTAAAAATATTCACTTTAGAGAGCTTTAAATTGTTTTTTACCAATCTAATATTTAATAAACTAACCTAAGAAATAATTATTTATTTATTTTTGTATGAAGTTAAATTCAATTAATTTTTTTAAATGACACCAGTGTTTAAAATAATTTATAAAAAATGAAGTCAGACCATGAATCATTATTTTAAACTAAATCCAATTCTCTAAACAGGTAATAATGTCACGAGTAATGACTACACATTTGCTGGGTAAATTGATTTCCCATAATTTAAGCTTTTACACGAAAATTAATTTATATAAAAGTTAAAAATTATTTAGTAGCTATTGGAAAAATTGCAGTATAATTTTAAAATTATAATTAATATTTAAACAAAAATTTTACTTTAAAAAATATGTATTAAATCTTTATCATCCTTATTTGAATCACATTATTTCTTCTAATATTATAATTCATTTATAAAAAATCACTCCATGTTACTATATTTATAAGGCAAATCAAAAGATAATTAGAAAGAAAAAGATTTATAATATTGTTTATAAATTATTTTCATTGAATAATTTAAAGTTCGTTCCTTGGTGTTATTGCTTGAAAATTTAGCCTGTGTTATGACAAATAGAAAAATTTATATCAATGTTTTAAATATTATCGTTATTAATAATATTAAACACAAACTAGTAACACAGTTCATTAGTGACTATTACTTTTTTTTATTAATGGTATATACTTTACATTATTAAATGTTTTAAAATCTAAATTTATATGATAAATTCAAAATATTCTAGCAACCAAATTTATTACTCCAGAATAAATTCAAATATGTAAAATAATTTATTGTGTGACGGATAAGTTATTGCATGTTGATAAAAGCATGTATTTTTGAATGAAAGTAATGCAGAAATTGATATTTCGTTAATACATTTGAATAAGTTTACACTACTCATTTTCTGTTGAAGATTCTACGAGTTCATTTAAATACAACTGGTTATTGGCCAACAATAAAAATGTATCCATAACCACAAGTGATGTATTATGTCAACTAATATTTAGTAAATTATCAATTATGCTGCAATATATATAATCAAGGATTTCATAATTATAAATAAAGGTATCCTATGACAAAGTCATTGCTCATTGATATTTTCCCTGTTAAATGAGATAACAACTTACAAATATTAAAAATAAAACTATACATGGAATCGATTGACATTGCAGACATTAAAATATGTATATAAAAAAAGACAAATATATTCTAGCAAAGTTGGTTACAATTTAAGAAGCTGGGTTGCATTCACATAAAAGGTTGACATAGAATTATTTGGTATCGTGCAGCCCTGCTTTAGAAAATTTACATGCAAATGATATAGTAATGGAATAAATGATGATGAAGTGATGATCGGGAACTAACCTGACAAAACAGCGGGTTGAGAAGGAGATTCATAGCCACCTAAGAAAAACATTTACTTGTTACATAAACGAACATCCAACCAAGAGATTTCGGTAAATGCTGTCTTACTTTTTTTTAAATCTATTTTAAAAAATGGAGGGAAGAGAAAGGGGTTCTAAGATTTATTTATGACCGTAAGCTTACAAAATATAAAGAAAACAATTCTTATAAATTGTACTACAAAGTTTCTTGGACCAGCACTTGATCGAAAATTACATTAATAAATGTATTAATCATAATATAGAAGGATGAGAATCAGCATATGTGCTCAAGTTCTAGGAATTTATCCTAACACATTTATCGATGAGATACATAGACCGATAACCCAAAGCCAGTCTTATGCAAGGGATTTCTACTTACAAAGCTATCAGATAATTTCCAATATAAGCGATTATTAGTATCATCTTTTTCTATTTAAAATTTTCATAAGTGGGCAAAATAATTTTTAAAATGAATATTTCTTAAATTTGAGAAAATAGAACAATCAAATATAGAGAGATTATTCATAAAAAAATCTGTACCACTAAAACCAACGAAGGGTCTGAGGGTTCATTATGAGATAAGGATTTGTACAGTTTTTTGGTCATGGATAGATCAATAAGATGTCAAGTCAAGATCATATTCAAACCTCAAGTTTCATCCCTGATTAGGGGTACCCACTTTATAGGATCTGGTTGTGCCCCAGGAGCATCTCCTGATTTCAGGGTCAACCTACTGAGTCAAGAACAACTGGACTCAAATCTGAGACTTACAGGTTATTGTCTTTAGCACTCTACCCATGAAATCTTTGATCAATAAACCAATTTTATTGAAAATAGTGAAAGAAGCTGCATAAAGGTTATAATATTTATTAATTATATATTATAATATATATTAATTATATAATATAATATATTATATATTATAATATATTATATATTATAGGGAGCGGCGTGGTCCAGTGGATAGAGCGCTAGTCTGCTGTGCTCCGGGTCCTGGGTTCGAATCCCAGCTGTGGCAGAATATTATTTATTCTGTTAATTCAGTCGGGGGGCGACCCTAGGGTATGGAGACCCTCCTGGGGCAGACCCAGCCTCTATAAAGTGGGTACCCAAAATAATTGGGGAAAAACCTGGCGGCTGAGCGCGATTAAGGCCTTATCACCTCATTGCACTGCCGTTGGCCTAGAAACAGTACGAATCTCTATATGTACTGAGCCCAAGACCCTTCATGAGTTGTGGTACAGGTTTTTTTTTGGTTTTTTTTTTTAAATTATATATTATTGCATTGGGGAGCCCGTGGCTGAGTGGCTAGTGCGCTAGTCTCTCATGCTAAAGGTTTTGAGTTTGAACCCAATTTATAAGGATTTTATAAGAATATAATCAAATGGGGATTCACTCTCAGCCTCTCCACGAGGTATGTGAGACCCATCAGCTAAATAGTGGCCACTCCCAAAAATAGGCATAGGGAGTGATGACCCCACCCTGTAAAATATCATTGAGGATCGTGAGTATATTCTCCCAGGAGATTACACCACGAGGCCAAGGGCCTACACGGCCTGTCGTTCCCGAAAGAAAAAAAATATTATTACATTATTAATTTATTATAATTCATCTACCTTTACCAATAAAGAAAAAAAATTAAAGGTTAATACAAAATAATTCTCTGTGTGGATCACACAGGTGGTCATTGAACCTGAATCTTGAACCATAGCAAGCATAACAAAACATGAACGTACTGCCAATGACGAGACTTTTAACAAAACTGGATCTGATTCACGAAAAAGAGCAATTATGGATCACAGCCACGAGTACCAAAATCCACAACAATATTTAAAAACATAAATTGAACTATTTGAAAGGGGATAAAATCAAATGACTATTTTATGTCAGAAATAATAAATCAAAGAACCCATATAATAATTAGTAAAAAGTCCATGCCATAGCAATATAAAAATATGCCAGGGTTTTGGAGCAGGGCATCATGCCATCTATTTTCTATAACATATCTTTCTGACAACATTTACCAAAATAGCAATGCTATTAAAAATAAAATAAAATTGATAAAGGTGCATGATTAACAGCAAATAAATAACATCCATAAGCAAGCGAGAATAGTAATTTTAACTTAGATAGTAAAAATGGCTTAGATTGATTGTGATACATAGTTGAAAAAAATAATGAAATGTGTAATAAATCATAATAAAATAAAAAGTGGAAATTGTTATTAACATAAAAGATCGTTTGAAAAAAGTTATGAGATGAAATAATGTAATAGCTAGGTAAGGGGTGACATAGACAATCATGCGGTGATGATATTGATATAGAATAAAATACTAATGTATAAATAAACAAATAATTAAATAATATTCCATATTACATACTAATCAATTGAATACCTCTTGAGTAGCATTTTTGGTCTATTATTTTCAATAATCAATCTTTGTAAAAGAACAAAAAAAAAAAAAAAAAATTAACCTTGCTCAAAATTTGAGAGCTTACGTTTCAAGATGTGTAGAAACAGGATAACGAATAAAAAAAAATTCGTTTGTCCCCCGTCCACCGTCCGCGGCATTTCTCCGAAACTACTGAACCAATTTTTTTTAAATTCGCCACATAAATACTAGTTTCTCGTAATAAATAAATGAATAAATACCACTTTTAGTGCTATTTGATAGAGAATTAAATTTTGGACCAAATGAAAAAGGAATCATTGAATTTGATTAACAACTAGCTTAGATATTGCGTTTTGAAATCAGTGGTAGTGTTATGATATGATGCTTTGAATTAGTGCTTATCATATTACTTAATTGCCTATCAACAGCCATATAAAAATTATACCTTTATATTGTTATTTGGAAATAATAATTTGCAGCGTTTTTAAATTGAACATAGCAATAAAATTTTAAGATATTTTAAACACGAGATGTAATTAACTAAAATTAAATTTTTAACACAAAACGCGATATTGAGACTTCAAGGAAAAGGGTGTGTCAAATGCTTTAACTGTTGAGTGACTTCCAGAGACTTATTCCAGAGTTGCCGAAACTTTCTGAACTAGAGAACCATTTTAGAATGGGACTTGGCAATCTGTGCTTAAAAACTTTCCTCAAGGGAATTATCCAGAAAACGCTGGTATATTAAGCCTAGTCGACTGAAGAGGAAATGAAACCCTCCTGCTTCAAATCATGTAAGGTTTAGTAAGTACATAATATGGGAGTAATGTCTGGTCCTTGTCTAACGGTGTAGGAGGAGGTGATCGGTAATCTCACTCGACTGGGTTTTCCTAATCACCGCTCAAGATCCACCAAATGTATCTTTAACTGCTAAGCACTACATCCGAAAATATTAAGGTGGACTTTACAACCCCGTGCAAGAATGAATTTCGACCTTCCCAATCATGCTTAAAAGGAATGGTGATCCTTCATGCCCGTCTTATTTAATTTTGGATTTAGTAAGGTCGATATTTTTTTTGCAAGATAAGGACACTATCCATCAACTGAGAAGGAAGGAGTGCTATGTTTCCAGCAGTACAAGCATGAGTATCTTCTTGCTTTATTAAAACCGCAGAAGTCACCCAAACCCCGAAAAGATTCACTCAAGAGAGAGTTGAAGTACTAGATAAATCCAAAATTATGAATATGCAATCAAATTTAAAAGTATTTATACAGGACTGTATTACTATTTCCTTTTCTTTTATTTTAATTTTGATTCAAATTGTCCAAATAAAATTTCTTGATTCCATTTTAGCTTTATCAGCAATAATAACCGAGTTATCAGGGAATCACATCTGTTATAAGTTGTGGCTTGATCATATAAGATGATTTTTTTTTTTATTGTTTGCACTTATTTTTTTCTTCTTTTCTTCTTCTTTCGTTCTTGAACTCGAAAACCTTTTCGATTTTTCTCTATCTTCAATAATAACCTATTTTTAATGTAATTACATCTATCATAATTTACTCTTTACATACTTTTCTCTATTGTTAAAAATAACTGAGTTATGAGCATATTTATGTGTGAAATTTTAATTTCTTTCTTTTATTTTTTCTCTTTTATATAATTATTCATGTTTTTTTGTTAAAAAAACAATAATAAAATTTTCTCTTTCATCAAAAACAACCTAGTTGCAAGAATATATATAGGCGAGAGTTCTTTTTCTCTTTTTTTTTTGTTTATGGTTTTTTATTTCTTGCGCTTTAGTTATTCTAAAACTCTGTACATACTTTTCTGTATCGTCAAAAATAACTGAGTTATGAGCGTATTTTTCAAAATTTCAATTTTTTTTTTCTCTTTTATATAACTATTCGCGTTGTTTTTTTTTTGGTTAAAAAACAATGATAAATTTTTTCTCTATATTAAAAAATAACTGAATTAAATCACTTTTAATCGGCCACTATTTTAAAACTAAACAGCTGATATCCACGTCTAGATGTAAGGATCATCGTTGCATGGACTAGTATTTTTGTGGTGGATTTCAAAAAAATTGGTCCAGTAGTTTTGGAGAAATACCGCGGATGGCGGACAAAAAAAGGATTTTTTTATTCTTTATTCGGATTCTACGCATCTTGAAACGTAAGCTCTCAAATTTTGAGAGGGGGGGAGTAGTTTTTTTTTTTTTTTTTGTCGATTACAAAGGTTCATTATTGAAAATAATAAACCAAAAACAACAACAACAACAAAATAAACAAACCAAATTGCATTTCTTTTGAGTAAAATCAAATATAGATGTCATCAATTAATTTTATAATGGTCATAAAGAAGTGCTCTTCTTGAGGTATTTAATGGTAGTCATGTTCATTCCTTTTACAGAACAAATGTAATTATCATGGCTCTTTCTTACAAGGACCTTTAATTTAAAAAATAAATAAAAAATCTTTGATTTTAAATTATTATACCTATATCCCTTCGTCACATATTCCCGTATGAAACCCGGAAGCTCCTCGTTAGCTCTCTAATATTACCCCATTTCGACTACTGCTGTACCGTATACGGTGGTGTTTTTGGGGATCTCGAAGTAAAAATAAAACGCCTAATTAGTTGCTTTATCTTCGGGGTCCCGAGGTACAGCCCCGTCTCCGAATTTTATAGCGAGTTGAAGTGGCTTTATCCTTCCAATCGTCGCAAGTATTTCCTTGCATCATTCCTGTACCAAGTTATTCAATAACGCGGCCCTTCATACATTTTTGACCTTTTACAATTCAAATCCTCTGTCTATTCCCGCTGCACACGCTCTAGACCTTCAAATTTATACACAACGGCCCACCAATCTTCACAATTTGACAGATCGTTCCTTATCCGATCCTCAACTCCGTGTAATTCTATTCCTCTTTCTATCCGTTACTCCAACTATCTTCCTACGTTCAAATCCCGCTTATTCATACATCTCATGACCATCCAGTCAGAACAAAATTGTAAATGACTTTATTTTATTTTTTACATTGTTAAGAATTGAAATAGTCTTATGTTTATATCTCTCCATTTGTAATTTTGTTTAATTTATTTTGTGATTTATTATGTGCAAGCGATACAGTCAATTGTTTTATTCAATTTAAATCATCTGTTAAGAGACCGCTGGGCAGAGGGCATTCTGGGATTGTAAGAGAGAGTTAATGGAGTCACTCGCGAGTGTAGACGGTGTTTAATTAAGTTGGCCGTCGCTGAATGTCGCATATTTTTCGTATAATCGTAACTCGCACATAATCATAGAAGATTGTCTCAGAATTGTCGCATGAAGTAGGAGTCGTAGAAGGAAAGAAAGGAACATCGCAGACGGGAGTATGAACAGTATTTTGTTTTATTATTTTAATTAATATAAGCTTGTTCATGTTCTCTCTTTTATTATTTCAGTTATTTACACTCAACAAAATTGCACGGATCGGCAGATAATTCATCGATTCATATTAACGACTGGGTTGAGGCTGTGAGCAAACGCGTTCGTCGCCCCTCTTCCCAACATACATATTTGAATATGTCTGTCTTCAATTAGTTTTAGTTAAATTGTTTATAAATAATTAATTGCTCTAAGACTCTGAAGCCCAATTCATATATTATGTCGATGTTATTCTAAAGGGACTTGTCCCAAAATAATAAAGAATTTATTTATATCCTGGACTATCTGCTTTCAAATTTACCTCATTAGGGACAAACTATGATTTTGAAATAATCTAGTGCTTTATTAATTCAAAGTTTTTTGATTTTGGTAAAAGAACATTTGAGTAAATGGAATGAATATGACCATTATTCTCTAGCAGCCCATGACTCGTACAACTAATGCGCAAGGGACTACTCTCTAACCTGCAGCTAACGAAAAGAGCTTGTACAGAAAGGAAGAGATGCAATACTTACCAGCTCCCTTGGTCGTGAAGAGGAAGGTCTCTGACAGCTCATTCCATCCGAACCTGTTCTTGGCCTGCACCCTCGCCTCGTATTGGCTCGCGGGTTCGAGGTTCTTGATCAGGTAAAACATGCTTTGGGTGAACTGTTCGCTGGGTATCGCAGGAAGGATTACGTCGTTCCAGTCTCCGCCTCCTCTGTGGATAGTGTATCCAGTCTCGTTTTCTTGCTGAAAAATAAAAAAATAATTTTCTCATCATTGTCTTAAGTTTTCTTTTGGTTGAATATTTGTTCGATAAATATTAGGCCGTTCTATAAAAGAAGTCTTGGATATATATATATATTTTTTAATTATTTAATTTCCAGACATTGCAACGTTTCAGCCTCTAGGGCTATTTACAAGCTTCTGTAATCAATTAAAGTTTTATTGCATTTATACATTTTTAACATCTAATATCAACACATAATAAATTATTTTTAATAAATACGTTACCTAACATGCATATCCATGTTACATATCAATTCATTTCATTCATTTTCTTTTTTTATTTTTTTTGAATAAATAGATTTCCTTTTTTGAATTGATGATGAAATATAATATGATATTTTTGAGAACAGGTATTTTTGAAAAATGATACTTTTAAAAAATTATGATGACGCTGCTGATAAGCGGTGAAATGAATTGATATGTAACACGGATATGCATGGTAGATAACGTATTTATTAAAAATAATTTATTATGTGTTGATATTAGATGTTAAAAATGTATAAATGCAATAAAACTTTAATTGATTACAGAAGCTTGAAAATGGCCCTAGAGGCTGAAACGTTGCAATGTCTGGAAATTAAATAAAAATATTAAAAAAAATATATACAAGACTTCTTTTGAAGAACGGCCTAATATTTATCGAATAAAAAAATAATACACTAAATGGAGAGTGATAATTAAAAAAAAAATTACATATGTATTACACATAAATACATAGAGTGAAGTTAAGGAATGGCATGATATACATGTAGAGAAGCAACCCTTTGGCAACACTCCAAAAAATTCTACCATGAGGACTTGCCGTAAATCATAACCAACGGATATATGAGTAATCATCAGAAACCGACTATAAAGCAAGAATAGAAACGAGTGGGAAAGAAGTTTGTCGTTAATGTTGTTAAGAATACTTTCAACGACAAAGGCGACCTTAACTTAGAATTGAAAAAAAAATTAAAACAGTTCGAAAATCGGGCATATCCTTTGAAATAGTAAAATTAGTCCTTTTTGTGTGTATTTAATAGCTATCACATCAAAGAAAAAGCTGAAGATATAAATTGGTTTCTCTCTTATTAAGTTTAAAATATCAGGACTAAATAAATAGGGACATCCATTCAGCGAACGCCGGTTAGCTTTGAAGCGATTTGAAGATAGCAGAGGGCCGGGAAGAGTGCATCATGAGAGCTCATTTCCAACGGCGCCTGGATAGAGGAGCTACCTCGGGCTCTGATTGGACAGCTGTCTTCCAGGGGCCTTATCACTCCAGCCGGCTACCTTAATCTTCTCTCCCTGTCAACAGCTTCTCCCTATTCCTCGTCTCATCAGGTCCCAGGGTTGTTATCTTTGAACCTTTTAGAATATTTTTGGAGGACTTCCAGATGGGATCACAGTCCAGATGATAGCGGTAGTCTATAATAAGTAAGCTAATACAATATATTACTGAGAGCAACACAATCTAATATATAAACACCTCGAGTCCCGATGTTTGTGACCCTGCTTCTCCTAAACGGGTCTACCGGGCTATAAGAAATTTTTTATGAATATTTTGTAGATATGAGAATCGGCCGAGATATGATGAAGTATATTTCATACTACTAGGTCATTCGGGTGTCGCAAAACAAACTTTTTTTTTTTACTAAAATATTTGTTTTTATTTTATAGGTGGAATAGTCAGGAATCAGTCATTTTTGAAAAGTTTTTAATTTTGCCAACGTTTCGGCTCAAGCTTGTGAGCCATCATCAGGGCATTACTGAGCCATGTCCAAGCATAAAACTCTTTTTATGCTAAGGGTTTTATGCTTGGACATGGCTCAGTAATGCCCTGATGATGGCTCACAAGCTTGAGCCGAAACGTTGGCAAAATTAAAAACTTTTCAAAAATGACTGATTCCTGACTATTCCACCTATAATAGTTTCTACAGTCGACTATACACCCTCAATATTTTTTTATTTGGTATGTTGACCTAAATGTTCAATCTCCTTCCCCAAATCTCGCATTTTTCAATCACAAATTTAGTATTTTTACTTTCACTTACTATACATAGTAAGGGAAAGTATTACGATCGTGAAAATTTTCGAATTCCAGTTTTTAACGGAAATACATATTTTAGGGTCCCCTGAGTCCAAATAACCAAGTCCCGCAAAAAGGTCTGTGTGTGTGTGGTAACTCCCGGGCGGAAACGGTAGGTCCTATGAAACTGAAATTTCATATTTAAGACAAATATACGCCCGAGACGTTACAAGACCTTTTTCATCAAAATGAGCTTAAAGGGTTTAAATGCCGATATTTTAAATTTTCTTCCTCTAAAGTACCTTTAATTTTGTTGATTCTATAAAAATGACTATATTACCTTGTTACCACTGATAAAAAACAGGTAAATATATAAATTGAATGAATTCGATACCCAAATAAAGGAAAAAACTGAAAATATATATTTTTAATGAAATTTTTTGTTTTTGAACATAAGAGCAGTAATATACATGTATGATATACCGTTGGAAAGCTAAATATTTTAGAAAAACTATTATCTTATACTCAAGCTTTTAAAAGTTAATAGAGAGTGATGAAAAGAAGATAATACTAACTGATTATTTTAGATAACAATATAATAGATTTTTTAATAAAACAAATGTTTCTATATAAATTAAATTTAATTAATTCTTTAATAATTTCACGTATTTTTATCTCTAACTGTATTTGAAAATTCTTCCATTGATTTTAAATATGGAGGTAAGGGGAAGTCGTGTGTTGCCCGCACCAGATTTTTTTTGTTATATATTTATTTAACGTCACTTTATGCTACTATGGCTAATCGGACGATGCTACAGTGGGTGTCCTAAATTTTGCCTATCCAGGTTTTATCAGGATAGCGATCTTTAATGAGTACCAGTCATCGCATAGGCTCGGGCCCATCTTTTAACGTCCCCTCTGAAGGACGGCACGGTATTAAAAAACTTTTATTTATTTATTTAAAAAAGTTTAAAGGTAATATAACAATTTAAAATCGTCATGAATTATAATCAGTAATTAGTTTAAGCCCTATTCGTCACTTTACATCACTTTTAACAAATTTGTATGAAGACTAATGTTTTCTAAAATCTTTAGCTTTCCAACGGTTTATAAAACATTTACATTACTCTTATTATGTTCAAAAATTACTTTACAAAAATATTTTTGCTCTTTCCTTCTTTAGTTAGTCATCAAATTCATTCAACTTTTATATGTATATAGGTCGCAACCACACACACAATTTATTTCAGTTAGTTTTTGTTTAACAACCAAAATATTTACTAGAAATACTTTATATGGCAGAAAAACGTTTTTGTTTATTAAATAATTTATTTGTTAAACCAAAATTCTAAAACAATATATTCTATTTTGATAAGGTATTATTCAGGTCTTGGTAAAAATTGACCAATGTAAAATATTTACCATATGGTTAATTAATATTTTAAGTTTTTCTTCTAAATAGAAACTTTTAAAATAGATCGAATGCTACTATTTAGAATTGTAAAAAGTTCAAAAGTGTAGTTCATTCCTTCTCAACGCCGACAACATAATTGTAATGTAACTGAAAAAAACAAAACAACACAAGTGTCTAGGATACTTCTATGAGGTGGAATGGGCTGGATCTCTGGCCTTTAATAAATAACAGGCAACCTCCTCAAAGAAACTAGAGTGTGGAGAGATAAATAATTAAAACATCCAACTTGTTTATCTTTCCGAACGACAAACCCCGAGCCGTTTTTCATCTTAACTTTCTGCTGTGCTGGATAATGTTCAAGGAGGTCTAAGTCTTCTCGTTTGATAACAGATTAGCGTCCCATACTTGACGCAGTTTTCTTATCAACAGGAACCACATAATCGGAAGGCGGCGATGTGAAATATGTATTCCTACGAAACGAAACGAGAGGTTGTTATTCCATCTGGGCGCCATTTTTAGGCCGAAGGGAAAATTACCGTCTTTTCCCTTCCTAATGGCCTAGCTAAAAGCTTCTTTATTACAAGGGCTCTTACTCCTCGTTTGGGGAAATATCCCGACAGGAAGGAGAATTACCGGGCTAACAAAGGGAGCAGGTGTAAAAGCCTGATTCTTCTTATTTATTGCGGTTGAGGATCAGAGCAGCAAGCTTTTAATGAATAGCCACAGCAAAAAAATTACTGCAAAGTATCATAAATTAAGGCGCACAAACATTTAACATACATAATATTAGGTTGTGTCACATAAAATGTCCGTTTTCAAGGTAAAGGATTTTTATTAAAAATACGATATGAAAACAAGATAATTTTATTCGAAGTATTTACCTTCTTTTTCTACACATTTTTCCCAACTTGACACCAACTTTTTTATCCCCGAACTGAAAAACTCTGAGCTTTGAAGTGAAACAAAATCTGAAAACGCATTTTTCACTTGATCATCATTTTCAAAAAGTTTTCCTTTGACGAAGTTGTCTAAATTCTTGACCAGGTGGTAATCTGTTGGAGACAAGTCGGGAGAATATGGTGGGTGCGGAATAACTTCTTAGCCCAGTTCTTTCAATTTTTGCACGGTACGTTTTGAAACATGGGGTCTAGCGTTGTCGTGTAAGATGATAGGACTCTTCCGTTTTACTAATCCAGGATGTTTTTTTTAATAATTTTGTTTGCATTTGGTCAATTTCATTACAGTACGTTGTAGAGGTAATGGTTTCACCTCTAGGTAAAAAGGAATAATGAATTATCCCAGCCATGGACCACAATACTGTAACCATCAATTTTTTGGGATTAACAAACCAACGACGAATGGTCCGTTCATTAACACTCCCTTCCCCAAACGTTTTGCAAATATTTCTAGCGGCCTCAGTTGCCGAATGGCCGAGTTTAAAATCGTACAAAAATATTACTCGAAAATCGCGTGTTTCCATGTTCATATCTGGAGGTATTCTAAAAAGTGGGTAATTGATTGGGAAACTAATGTTTATAATACAAAGGTAGAGGATTAGTAACTGTTTACTTTAAATATGTAAACATTCGGAAGAAACCAACAGAGACCTGCAAAATCCTTTATGTATTTCAGAAACTATAAAAACGGACATTTAATGTGAAACAACCCATAATAATAACAATCCAATAAAAGGCTTGGCTGACCCTAACCGAAGGTTCGATGCCGACAACACCAATACTCCGTTAAGATGAACCAACATTTATAAGGATCTATCAAAATCCAAATACTAAAATTTCATCTTCTCATTTCCCTCCTCAATTACTAAGGCACATATAACCTTTAACTGATGAGGTGTACAGGACTCCAGGGCCTATTTAAAGTTTTGTGAATCCCATTGTCCCGATCCGATCGGCTAGTGAAAACCTGACATTTTCTGTCTCGACATGATTGTAATATAGCATCTTTTTTTAGTCAGTTTTTATCAGGCATTGCTTTAGGACAGTGTTATTGGGGTCCTAAAGACTCCACCTCACCAATACTGTTCGGATTTATTGAAAGTCTGTTTTTCAATTTGTTGAAAGAAATGACTCGTTATTGTGTTATTTTACTTACCTTTTTAATTTTATTAAGGAGCGGGGGTCATCCTTATTAAAAGATCACACGACCAGACGGTCGGAAAATCCCAGACTTCCTAGGGAGCTTCGTTTTAAAACTCAACCATTATTAGGGGAAGGGACCAGAATAATCTAACACTAAGTCAGGAGACCCCTCCGAAGAATAAGATATGTTAAATTTTGTCCAAGAAAAAAGAATAGAAAGTCATCTATAATTTAGCTATTTTAGCTATGCATACTTATTTACAATATAAAAATTTTATTTTTTTAATCATTTTCCGTTTTTTAAATATAATAAGCTTTAAGATAAGGACTTGTTTATATATTATTTTAAAAATGTTTTCATTGCTTAGAATATAACACTAAAAAAAAGTGATAATAAAATGTATCTAATAATATCAGACATTTATTCAATTTTATAACTATCCTTTCGTTTATAACTAGCCTATTGAAAATAGGCTGAATTAACGTATTTTACAAGAATAAACAATTCTAAATGTTACAGGATTTAAAAAATAAAATTAATTTTAGGATTTTAGGAGGATAAATTTCAAGATTAATTTAATTTATATTTAGTAATTTCGTAGAAGAAAATAATGTTTCGTGCTATTAAATTTAAACGAATCTTGCTATTATTAAGTAATATATACTTCGTTTTCATAATACGTAAAACAACAAATAATGTTGTTTTCAAAAACAAAATACACGAACTATTAAATGTGGAGATGAAATCATTTTATGTCTCGGTAGCCATAGGTCAGTTAGATGAACAAAATATTGTAAATTCGAACTTAATTCTAAAATTAAGGCGTATTCTAGAATCTAAAAGAAGAAATTTTAAAAATGTTTTCGAATTTATTGCCTATTATTTTTTATATGATAATTTCTTAAAATGAGTAAAGAAATAACCGATTTACAGGTATATCATTTTATAAATAAAGAGAAGAGATATACATCAGCCTAATGGAAAAATAAATTGTTCGAATGCATGATGATTATCAGTCGTTTATTCATAATATTCACACATAATCTGATAAATAAAAAAAAAAATAATTAATTTTAGGATTTTAGGAGGATAAATTTCAAGATTAATTTAATTTAACTTTAGTAATTTTGTAGAAGAAAATAATGTTTCGTGCTATTAAATTTAAACGAATCTTGCTATTAATAAGTAATATATACTTCGTTTTCATAATACGTAAAACAATAAATAATGTTGTTTTCAAAAACATAACACACGAACTATTAAATGTGGAGATGAAATAATTTTATGTCTCGGTAGCCATTAGGACAGTTAGATGAACAAAATATTGTAAATTCGAACTTAATTCTGAAATTAAGGCGTATTCTAGAATCTAAAAGATGAAATTTTAAAAATGTTTTCGAATTTATTCCCTATTATCTTTATATGATAATTTCTTAAAATGAGTAAAGAAATAACCGATTTACAGGTATATCATTTTATAAATAAAGAGAAGAGATATACACCAGCCTAATGGAAAAATAAATTGTTGTTGGTAATTTTTAAACTCCATTATCAGTCGTTTCTTCATAATATTCACACGTAATCTGATAAATAAAAAAAATCTTTATACATAGTCAGTAAATATAAATTTATATTTACATTAGAGGGAATACAGAGCGGAAAACACGTCAACCCAGCCATGTCGAAGATTGAAGAGGGCCTTGGATGGAACTGTTTGCACTATTCCTGTTTGTACACCCACTTTATCAGGCATTTGTTTACACAACCGATTTATACACTTTTCGAGGGTCCCAATTTTGCCAATTGTCGTAATTAACGTTGAGCAAATATCGGAAGACTAATTATGGAGTAGTGAATTCAAATTTTCATTTCGGGTAAGTATTTTTTTTAAACAGCACAGGTTTAGCGATGTTCACGTTTTTCAATAATATGATTAATATTTACAAAAAATAAAGGAAAATGTTTTTACTCTTCATTATTTAGCCAGTTTATTAAAAAAAGTATTTTCTTTTGTATTTTAATATGATTTTATAAGCACAAGAATTGATTAATTATAAAATTGTGTTATCTTAAATTGAGTAAATCTTAGATTATCAGTCAATCCGTTTCAAAAATATTAGCAATATTAATACAATTCATTTTTGATACAAAATTAAATTATAGAATAGGATAGAATAGGAACAAGAAACTAAATTCTGGGACAATGTTCCCTAAGAACTGCTATGTATCGAGAATACTGGGAGGAGTAGAAATAATTTCGAATCATTTCAAATAGAACAGTTTCCGGGCTACAAGCAAAAACGTTTCTTAGGAGGGCTATACAAAAAATAGACCGCTCCACTGCTAGTGCCGGGATAGCGGAGACCTGAGGAGTCTTAGCCCGGACGGAGAGAGAAGCAGAAGTCCAGCCACGGACGGACGTCGGGGGGTCAAGCCAGGGAACAATTATGCAGATATGTCAAAAGGTATCTTGATGTTATATTATGCGGAAAATCGGAATCTCCGTATTCTCGTTAATATCAATGCCTCACTGCATTTAATGTGTAATAATAATGTGCTTTTATGTGTACTATTTGATAAATAAATGTATATTTTAAGATAATTAATTTATTCCCCTATATGCCACCGAACATAGTAGAACATTATTTTAAACCAAAATAAAAAGAATAACTGGCTAAAAACAATTAGGATAATATATATATATATATATATTATATATATTATATATATACGACTACGTTGAAATAAAAAATATTAAGAAGAAGAAAACAAAATGGAAAGGTCATAGTGACGTCACTTTGTATATATTCTAGGAAAAAATTTAATAAATAACAATAAAAAAAAATTTAACAACAACACTGTGAACACTATTCACTTCACACTAGATGGCTTAATCGAATTAGCTCACATCTCATCTATAAGAAATTCCTATTCTTCCTCCATTCCAATTTATTCAATGAAAACTAGAACCATAAATTAAGGATTCCTTTAAAAATTAGTGAAACAATATTAAATGTAATTGGATAAATTAAAAAATAAAATTAATATGACCAAATCTTTTCTGGTAATTTTGGGTAAACGACTTTTTAATTTATATTTTAAATTTAATAATGGAAAAAATCTGGTGCGGGCAAAACAAGACCTTCACTTACCTTGATCGTTAAAAATAATTTAAAAACTATTAAAAATACTTCAATTTGAAAAATATTTCAAGTCGATTTTAATAAAACGAGTATTCATTAGCGTGGGAAATATTTGATTTAGATTAAATATTATAACTATATTGAAATGTTAATCAGTAATAAGTTAATTCCCTATTCGTCAAATTATATTACCTTTTACAACTTTGTGTATCAGATAATATTCTTTATAAAATCTTTCTCTTTTCAACTATATGTCTATATTACTGTTCTCATTAACTAAAAAACCAATAATGACATTAAAAAATATGTTTGCTCTTTCATCCTTTAGTTGGTCATCAAACTCGTTCAACATCTATAGAGAGCTGTTCTTTATAAATGCTAACAAGATGATATGGTTAATTTATTCTAAACTACAATATTAAAGGTTGTTTAGAGGTAGAAAATTTAAAATATCGGAATTGAAGCCGTGTCAGACAGTTTCAATCAGAATGAAACCTACGTGAAAATATGGCCCATTAAATTTTACATTAATATAACTAGTTTAATCAAAATCGTTAGAGCCGTTTTTGAGAAAATTGTAAAAAGGTGAAAAATATATAGTATAAAGTGGCTCTTCTGTTTAGGGGTGGTTTATTTTTTATATTTTACTTAATGAATATTTTTAGAACATAATAATAAACTAATGTACTACTACTGCAACTTTATGCAAGTTTATTCTCAAAAATTTCTTTATAGGTTAAAACTAAAAAAAAAAAAATTATAATTAATATAATAATTTTTAATTTTATAACTTTTTTTTTAGGAATTCAGTATTTAAGTTTTATTATCATATTTAGTTAAAATTAATTTATTAAATTATTAGATTACACTAAGTTGATTGTCAATAATTTAATTTAGTGTTATGACGGTAAAATATTATTATTTTTGGAGGAAATCTGATGACTATCTAATAAATCATAAATGAATTTTTTTAGAGTACGGTATAAAAACAGAAATAAATTTATTACTTAATAAAAATATGTATGTAATTAATAACCCCTGATTTTAACACATTTTTCTAAGGGGACCAATCAAATGAGTTCGTGGACTGGAGTGATGAACTCTCGTAAAATCATTCACAAAATAGATTTTAATTAATGAAGTAGGAGTTGGCCCACGCTTCTATTTCCAAATTAAAATGCTTCTATTATTACTGAGTTTTCACCTTTTTACAATAATTTGTGGTCTGTATATTACTCACACATAATTTATTATGTATCAGTTTAATGGCGTAGGATAATTAAAGCCGAATCATGTTAATTCCACACTATAATACTCCCAGCAAAAGTAATATCATGCTGAATATCTCATGAGATAATACCGTAAAATTTAATTTAATACCTATCTGTATTACTTTAACATTACCATTCATTAAATCTGTAGTAATGTAAAGTACGTTTTGAAAATATTGCAATCACAGATTTAAACATTAAATATTCAAGTTCTCTTAGACCTAGTTCACATAATCAAGTCTCCCAAAATGTTTTATATATATATGTTTGTATGGCCTAGATAAAAAAACAAAAATTAAACGAATATTTAAAATAGGTGTGTACCACAGAGTAACAACGTTTTTGTCCAAAGGGATGTATTGGATGAACATTTTTTATGTTGATGAACTCGCTATATCGATGTAAAATTTAATAGGTTTTAATATCATGCAGTTTTCATTGTGATTGATATAGTCTGACAGAGCTTAAATGCCGTAGTTTAAATTTTTTTCCGTAAAGTACCTAATTTTGTAGATTTTACGAAAATAAATATATTATCTTGTTACCACCGATGAAAAACACATAAATATATAAGTTGAACGAATTCGATATCTAACTAAAGGATAAAACTGAAAAATATTTTTTTAATACAATATTTTTATTTGAAACATAGCTACAGTAATATACACGTATAATATACTGTTGGAAATCTAAAGCTTTTAGAATAAATATTATCTAATGCACAAACTTGTAAAAGTTAAAAAGAGTCATAAAAAGCCGATAAAACTGAATATTTTAGATAAAAATATAATAGATTTTTTAATAAAACACGTGTTTCTATACAAAGTAAATTAAATTAATTCTTTAATGGTTTCAACTATTTAAATCTC
The DNA here is from genome assembly GCA_023052935.1 of Piezodorus guildinii. NCBI lineage: Eukaryota > Metazoa > Arthropoda > Insecta > Hemiptera > Pentatomidae > Piezodorus > Piezodorus guildinii. The sequence goes on along the minus strand of CM041293.1, from coordinate 154,470,003 downwards.
TATCTGTATTAGGAAATCCTGTCATTGATTTTAAAAATGGAGGTAAGTGAAATTCGTGTGTTGCCCGCACCAGATTTTTTTTGTTTTACAGGGAATTTTATTGAAATAACAATCATTCATAAATTCATGCGACGGATAGATGAACCTTGTTTAATTCAAAACATATAGAATTTAACAAAAAGATTTTTTTTTTTTTTTTTTTTTACGTTGAACTAGTAACTATCTGGTTTCAAGGTTTTGGTCATCTGTAGTTGCTAGGCAAAGCGCGCTAACCCACCCAGCCACCTCGCTCCCCCCATGCACACCCAACCTTTAGATTTTCCCTCCCAATTTTTTGATACCTTCTTTTTGAAGAATGGATGAACTCCTTGAGGCTCTCCTTACACCCTTAGTTGCCCCGTAGCTGAGAAAAGAGAATAAATAATTACTTTGCCCCAGCCGAATTCCAACTCTAATAAAACATTTCTTTTGTTTGCTTATTTGTTTTTTCAATCCTTGTATCATTAAACGGTAAATGATATCGGGTAGCTTTGACTTTAATGTGAATAATCTGGAAAGATTAAATACTCTGTTTTTTTTTTCCTTTTCTGAAAAAAATCCATATAGTTATTACTAGCTAGAAATGTATAGATATAAACAGTGAAAGGATTCGATAATCAACAAAAGGAAGAAAAACGGAATATTTTTTTACATTGGAAATAATCTTCACAATATAAATATTAATACAGAAGTATTTAGTATAGACCTTGATATCATTTAGATTTTATTCTGATTGAAATAGTCTTACCGGGCTTAAATGCCGAAAATTTAAATTTTCTTCCTCTAAAGTCCCTTTAATTTTGCACATTCCAAAAGATTAACGACATCATCTTAATGACATTGATGAAGGACGGCTAAGTATACAAGTTGTACAAATTTGATGACCAACTAAAGGATAAAAGAGAGAAACTTTTTTTGTATGTAATTTTTTTTTTTTTTTTTTATATTAAGAACTGTAATATAGACGTATAATATACCGTTTGAAAGAGAAAGATTTTAGAAAAAATATTATCTGATGCATAAAGACGTAAAAGGTAATATAAAGTGACAAATGGAGAATAAATTTATTACTGATTGAAAATTTAATATAGCTATATTATTTATTCTAAATCATATGTTTCCAACACAAATAAGCAAATTAAAATATTTTTCAAATTGAAGTATATTTAAAAGGTTTTAAATTTATTTTAACAGTCTAGGTAAGTGAAAGTCGAGTGTTGCCCCCACCAGATTTTTTTTTTTTTTTTTTATAAATAATTATAAGTTAACTAAATTTGAAATAACAAAATTACACTAAGTAGAGAGGTAAATTTATATATTGCGGTAATTAAGAATATATCTTAAGCAATTGAAAAATCCCTGTTATATTTATCATATGAAAGTATTTTATCAGTGAAAATTATAATTAAATGGTCCTTACATAGGATAACTATAGAAGGAAAATAAATCATACATACATAAGAAGAAATTGTTGATTCTTATATGATGAATACAATGAAGCACTTTAAAAAATAAATAAGTAGTTTATTATTAGCAAAATAATAAAATATTTTACAAGAATGAACTATAGAGTAGAAGGAAAACTAAACTGGGTTTTAATCAAGAATCTACTGGGTCTAGCAGCTTGGTTTAACGGCTAAGAGCAGGCTGTCTCACCCACGGTTCGTTTGGTCAGCCTTTGTAGGATTAGTCCAATTGTAACTCAGTTCCAATAACCGGCGTCCTACTAATTCCAATCCACTAGTTTCGTATATTTTATGACAAATATCCATTATTAAAATTAATATAATAAACAAATCTGGTGCCCGAAACATTAATTCCAAATACATGCGTTGTTAAAATCAATATAAGAAGTTAAAAAAAAGAAAAAAAAATGTTTAAGAATTACACTGTTTTGAGGTAACACATATGTTTTAGACTAAATAATCTATTGTTTTATTATATAGAGCAATCACTTAGTTTTATCTGCTTTTCAAGAATTGCGATCGTGAAATTTTTCGAATTCCAGTTTTCAACGGAAATACACATTTTAGGGTCCCCTGTGTCCAAATAAACAAATGTGTGTGAGTGTGTGTGTGTGTGTGTGTGTGTGGTAACTCTCGGGCGGAAACGGTAAGTCCTATGAAACTGAAATTTCATATTTAAGACAAATATACGCCCGAGACGTCACAAAACTTTTTTCATCAAAATGAGCTTACCAGAAGAGCCACTTTATACCATGTATTTTGCACCTTTTTTCGATTTTCTCGTAAACGGTTCCGATGATTTTGATTAAACTCGCTATATGGATGTAGAATTTAATGGGCTTTAATATCATTAAGGTATCATTCGGATTAAAATGGTCTGACATGGCTTAAATGCCGATATTTTAAATTTTCTTTTCCTAAAGTATCTTTAATTTTGTTGATTCTATAAAATATATGAAGCATTTTGCCCCTTTAATACCTCAGCAACAATTAATTTTAGCGAAAACATTTATATAATCATTTTTGAAGATATTTTAATGTTCTTAAATTTTGTGTAGAATGAGTTTTTTTAATAGAGATATTACTTTTTGAGATATTCACCAGAAACTAAAATTTATTTAATTTTTTCTTATTACCTTCCCCCTTACAAAACCCGACGCTGGAAACTGGGTCTTTTTACCAGTTAAGACAGGTTTCAGCTTTTTTTTTTTTTTTTTTTTTTTTTTTTTTTTTTTTTTTTTTTGTCCGTATTCAGGTCAAAACCTTATTTTACTGTATTATTTAGTTGGTTATAAATTCGTGCAACTTATAAATTTACCCTTTTTTCATAAATCCTAACAAGATAAAATGGCTTAGGAATCTACAAAATTAAAATTAGATTAGAAGAAAATGTAAAATATCGTCATTTAAGCCACATGAGAATATGTCAATCAGAATGAAACCTGCATGATATTAAAGCCGAAAACATTTTACACAGATATATCGAGGTTAATTGGAATAGTTATAGCTGGTTTTAAAAACAAAAAAATCGGAAAATGGTGAAGTGGCTTTACTGGTGTTTTTGTTGAAAAAGTTGCAGTAACGTCTGAGGCATATGCACTTTTAAAATACGATATTTCATTTATATGCAACTTATCATTTTGGAGCTAAGTTCGACTTACCACATAGATACACGCACCCTTACAGACTTCTTTGCGGTACTTTCACAATTCCGATACTTTCCCTTACTATACGTTTCATATATACGTAATAAAAGTGAAAATTAAATCAGATGGGATTATTTAGACATATTGAGGTATTAAGACTAAATATTCTCCCTCCAATCTTATTGTTGTTTCGTTATAGATCTCTCCATGAATAGCAGAAACCCCAGGCCAGAAGCCGCAATGGGTTCATAAGCCCAGGATTTAGTGTACAATTATCCGCGATAGGGGTTGTGTAAATTGCCCAGTCTTAGGCTTGATGGATCGTTGTTGGATCCTCCGTCTTACCCTACTCCGCCTGCCTAACCCTCAGCACTCCCTTATCTGATCAAATGGCTCTCTTGGACAACCGCAACAGCATCTATTTGTGAGGGATTGAGTGAGAGTCTAGGGGACATCTGCGGGGTATCTACTCTAACGGCGATGTGGAGTCTCAGCTATACTGAAAGCATGTTGGTGATATTGCATGTTGTAACGTTCTACGTAACAAAGACGTATGGAAATATTGCTCAGAATACAGTAAGAGGCATGTGAGGCAGTAAATAGTCAATAAGGAAACTTTGGAGAGGAATCTAAATACAAAAGGGTGAGGATACCCCAGATTAGTATAAATCCAGTATGTTATAGGCTTCTCTAAGCATGTGAGAAATTCGTAAATAAGTGTTTAGATTAATTAACTTTAAATGAGAAGTGACTTTCATCGAAAAATACCATATCCATACCAAATTTTTTCACAGAATATTGCCATAGAAATTTAACTATATATATTCTACTAGAAAGTGGTGGTTAAACAAATCTTTTAGTGTATTTTATATCTATAGGAAGGCATGCTGACGCAGAAACTAACCTTTTTTGGCATTTTTTATTTTTTTAAAACATCATGTATCATATAAAAAAAACCAGTCTCTGAAGTTCTAAATATTTAATTTACCAACTCTCTTCTCACAGATACACAATATCATCCGATATAATTATAATAACTTCATTTATTTGTTTTTAATTTATTATTTGTTTTTTGCATACCCCATACAAATAGAGCTGGCTGGCACAGCACAATTAATAAATTTATCACCAGCAAATATACATTAATCATTACAATTCGAATAAATATTTAAAACAAAAACAACAAAACACATATACAGCAATAAGCATAAAGGTGCTGCTATACTTATGATTAATTTCCTCCAACATATAACCTGTACCACTACAACCCATGAAGGGTCTTGGGCTCAGTACATATAGAGATTCGTACTGTTTCAAGGCCAACGGCAGTGCAATGAGGTGATTAGGCCTTAATCGCGCTCAGCCGCCAGGTTTTTCCCCAATTAATTTGGGTACCCACTTTATAGAGGCTGGGTCTGCCCCAGGAGGGTCTCCATAGTCTAGGGTCGCCCCTCCTCCCTCCCTCCCCCCCGACTGAATTAACAGAATAAATAATATTCTGCCACAGCCGGGATTCGAACCCAGGACCCGGAGCACAGCAGACTAGCGCTCTATCCACTAGACCACGCCGCTCCCCCTCCAACATATACAATAAATTATTATAAGAATATCAATAAATAATGTAAAAATAATAGTACTAAAGCAAATACTAAATCCCTAAAAATTACTAACAAATCCCGAAACATTTAATGTAAATATATGAAATATATTATTAACAGATAACGTAACAACGGCAACCTAATAAATTGCTAATAGCTATTAGTCGGAAGAGAGAGCCGATACAAGATAAATTAATTTCACAACACAATCAGAACAACATAGAAACTTCGTACAAACACTGGAAACCAATACCTGACAGAAACGGATAAGTCACAACATAGAACGTTCCTCTTCCACGAAACACACCTTTCCCATTTTACATTGACAAATATCCACGAATCCATCAGACGAAAATTCGAAATTTATTTATGATTAGACTAGTATGATTGGAAATGATATAGGTTGATAGTAGTTTTACTATGTTGTACTAGGTTATAGTATGTTATGGAAATGATTCATCACTACAATACTATGTAAGACACGAAAGTACTTTTATCAATTGAGACGTCGATTTCCAAAAGGTATTATATCCACTTATTTGCTGTCCAATTTTACAGAAAACGCAAAAATCTGTCATTTATTGACGTGACAACGTCGTATAAATTCATGGGTGCATGAACGAAAAAGTTGTGTCCCGTTACTATGTACGTGTGCGCATGCGCAAGAGTCAGAGTTGATCGTCAAGGAGTGGGGGTAGTGTCTGTGACGACATATAACTGCTGAATTGTTGCCTAAAAATATCGTACTTCTCATATCATCGTCCAGTAGTAAATAGGATCTTAAGTGTAAAATCATAATTTCTGATGTATATATGGTTGAAAAAATAAATTGTGCTAATTCATTCATGCATCATTATTTATTTACTACATATCATCTATTACTTATGTTTGTCGTTAACGTTGAGGTTGTCACGTCAAAGTTGCCCGAGGGCACAACCGAGTTTTTTTTTTATTATTGGACCAATTTACCTGATTCTTTTTTTATTAAAATCTAAAATTGATTTTTAAGCGTGTTACTAACTTATTTTCCCAAATTATTGCACTTTTCCGATGACTTTTAAACAATATAACATGGATATCGTACTTTTGGAATGAAACGTGGATATAGTAATTTTTGGAAAGAATTAAAAGGGATATAGTACTTTTTGGAAGAATATAACGCGCGATAAGTTGGTAACAATCACTATAACCTTCATGATACATTACCTAACGTCTTTATATTTTTAATTACTTAGTTACGTATATTTCCTTCCTTTTCTCCCTCTGAGAAATATCTTTCTTTGTTAGTTAATTACATTGATTATCTATTCTGCATAAAGAAAATAAATATTCAAAGGTCTATTTATCTATTTATGGAATTCTAAAAAGAAAGTATGTAATTATGAAATTTGTTTTGAACTTGTATTTACTATTTGTGTGAATTTATCTATATTATTAACTACGTGTAAACAATATTTAGCTATAGAGACTGATAAATAAATAACTTTGAGCTTTTTTTAAACATTAAAAAATCAAATAAATCCAATATTAAGTTAGGTCAGGCACTGTTTTTCCTCTCATATTTAGCAAGTTCGTGAAATGCTAATTCAAACTATTTTCTGGATCAAATAGCATTATTCTATTAAAATGCGAGTTTCTGTAATTTTTAAAACTAAATTTATGTTGCTGCAAGAAGAAATACTATAAAAAAAACTTAATTTAATTGAAAACCTACGAGAACCGAACCGATGAAATGAAGTTGTTTAAAGCAGCCTAAAAAACTGATTATTAGCTTAAAACCATTGATCAAAATAATAGCAATGATTCAATACGAGCTAAATGAACCAATAAAAATGCACAAAATGAAGAAAACAATAAATTAATGATGATATATTACGGGATTAGGTGCTTCTGCCATATAGTGGGAGCCTTTTGGAAGGAAATGCTATTTTCAAATACGTTTTTAAAGGAATTTTATGTTTTTTAGATAAAATCTGATGATGTCTTTAGATAAAACTAACCCATTAGTATATAAATATGTCAAAATATCAATTTAAAAAAAAAATGTCCTTAAGTACCTTTTGGAAATCAACGTCTCAATTGACAAATAACTGATAAACACCATTTAAACCAAACGAATTTCAATCTAACATGCAAAACACGGTAAGCCACCTGCGAAAATAAGTTGGACGCCAGCGATTAGAGCTGACCCCAATTTCTCTGTAAGCCGCGGCACTGGAGTTGAGAATTGATGGCCCAAGTTCTCTACAAAGGCCTCAGTCCGCATCCTCTTCACAGGAATAAAATTATTACCTTTGCACGCGTAGGCCTTGTCAGGAGAAACTGATAAAGAAACCCAACAAATCCTCAGCTTCCAGAGTTCGGACGTGCGGTCGGCTTATGATAAGAGATAGAATCTTAGAGTGTAACATGAATTCTTCAGGAATGAAATCAGGTGGGGAACATGCCAAAAATGTCTTACGTGACGAAATCAGTGTGATTTTTCAGTATCAAGACATAGCAATCAATTGAAAACTATCAACATTAAGTTAAGATTTACATTTTTTTTTTTAAATTACATATTTTAAAGAGTTTTGAAAAAGTAATTTTCAGTAATTTTATATCATATTTTTGTCTTTTGGCAATAAAATTATTGATCTAAAGTTTTTTAAGACATATATATATATATATATATATAATATATATATATAATTATATATATATATAATGTATATAATAATGTATATAATGATATATAATATATGTATATATATAATATATGTGTATATAATGTAATATATAAATGTATATATAATGTATATAAATATTTAAGACATATATATATATTATATATTATAATTATATATAATTATATATAATATATATATATAATGATATATATATATATATATATATTATATATATATATATATATATATATATATATATATTATATATATATATATATATATATATATATAATATATTATAATATAACACACACACACACACATACATATTCCACGGTTTAGCATAAAGCGTTTTCTTTTCCTTTTTTTTTTTTAACTAAGGCTGCTGAACTGAATAAGAGAAAAATGGGAGGAGCTGTGTATGATAATAATGAAATATTAAAATCCTAAATGTTTCAGGCAATAAGAAATACTAATTAAAGAGAACTAACAATCAATTCAAAATTATTATAATAGCATTATTGTTGAGTATAACCATATATAATATAAGAGAGCCCGTGGTTGAGTGTCTAATCTCTCATGCTAAAGGTCCTGAGTTCAAATCCTAGTCCCGGCAGGGCTTTTATAAGGATATAATGAAATGGGGATTCACTCACAGCCTCTCCCCTGGGTATGTAATAACCGTCAGCCAAATAGTGGCCACTCACAAAAATAGGTATAGGGAGTGATGACCCTACTCTGTAAAATCTCATCGAGAATCGTGAGTAAATCCTCCAAGAAGATTACACCACGAGGCCAAGGGCTTACACGGCCTGTTGTGCCAGAGAAAAAAATTATATACGAGGAATACGTTTAATTATCTTAGACCGATATATTTACAGATTAGGAACACAATTGCAGATTCTACATTGATATAAGATGTGCTTTAATTTTTCACATTTATGCGATTTTGTCTTTCTGTGTTTTAATATTAGAAAATGCTAACAGCTTTCGCTTCAAAAATAATATATATTTTGAATTTAATAAACATTTTCATTAGAATCCTATAGCCTTTGTGCCATAACAACTTTAATTAAATGGATGATGAAAGAATTTACTATGTTCATTCATAATAATTTTAATTAATTTTTTCAATTCTGAACAAATAAAGTACATTTTTTAATATAAAAAAAAAGTTAAATATGTAGGTGAAAAAGTTCATTTCAGTATTCGAGGAATGGTTGGAGTAGAGGAGATGTGTATCTACACCGGGTGGCCCTCTTCGCTGCAAAGTGAGTACCCAAAAACCGAGGAAAACTTGAGGTTTAGCACGATCTCGTCATAATCTGCTGATTATATGTATATATATAGCATATATTACCCGAACAGATATCTAGGTCGTATCAACAAAGAGCCTAAATGGATGAAACATTTCGAGAGATACCTATGTATTTTGGGGTAGGTATCAATGGGTTAATTTCCCGGTGCGCCAGATTTGTTGGATTAGTGGTCGACAGAGGAACGGTGTGATCATGCGGTATCCACATCCAAAATGTGATAGAATTATTCATGCTCAGATCTGCGCTCTGTTTGCTTAGCCCCAAACAATTTCAGTTGCAGCAACACAGTGTGGCTACATTAAATTTTTCATCTGATTGAACAGTCAATAAGACACATTGTTTGTCACAATGTCATATATATCATGGGAAAATTAATTAAATATGTAATATTACACATAAAATACGACTACTCTTTTATATTATTAGTATCCAGTCAAGCGATCCATCCACGATCCACTCTATGGAGAAGTCAAGCGATATTAACTCAGAAATGATCTGCAAAATTCTTACGTACCTGCAATAAAAACTTGTATAAAACTTATTTTTTTGTATTTCATGTAAAAAAGGGTATATTTTAGTCTTATGCACATTTAATGGATTCCAGTCGTACGATTCAACGAAGTTTACCAACAATTCTCCTTAGGCAATGATTCCATAATATATTTATTTTTTATTGTAATGGAATTCGCAACAGTTCTAAATAATACAACAATCAAATGATAAAATAACAAGAAAAGTGAAGAAAAGTCTCGCCATCTTGTTTCCAGACGCCTCGGAGGATTGTCAGAAATCAAGGAGAAAGCAAAGATGGAAATAAGGTTTAAAATTAGAAATGGAGTTTGTCACAGAAGGTATAATAACTAGTTAGGGACAAATTTGCAACATATGTAAAATTAAGGATATGGACTATGGAAACATTGAGGATTTTGGATTGTAAGTATCAGATGGTTTAGTAGAGCTCCAAAGCTCAGCTTCTTAAGTTTAATATACCTCCTAAAAATCACGAAAATGAGCGTTTTGTCGTTAGGTGGTTCGTTACAGAGTTTGTCAATGCTATGTTTCATTTTTGAAAATATTAAAGTCTTAAACCTCAGTGTTAGTGATCTTTTTATCTTCTACAGAAAAAAGAAGAAGTTTGTTGGAGTATTATGTCATAATAATTCCTTTGCTGTTTATGGTGAACCATCTAGTTATTAGCATAGAAGGTGTGAATTCAAATAGAATGCTTCTGTAAGAGTATTTGAGTATGTGTTTAAATTTAAATACACATAAAAAAAATCTGGTGCGGGCAACACACGACTTTGACTGACCTCCGTTTTAAAAATCGATTAATGAATTTTCAAATACAGTTAGAGATAAAAAGAGTGAAACCATTAAAAAATTGATCAAATTAAATTTCTACAGAAATATGTGTTTTATTAAAAAATCTATAATATTAATATATAAAATTATCATTTTTACCCGTTTTTTATCGATATTTATTAATTTTACAAGCTTGTGTATCAGGTAATATTTTTCTTACAATCATCAGCTTTCCAGCGGTATATAATACATGTATATTACTGCTCTTATGTATCTTCAGTTGTCTACTTTAGTAGGATATCGAATTCATTTAACCTATATGTTTACTTGTTTTTTTTATCAGTGGTAACAAGATAATATGATTATTTTTATAGAATCTACAAAATTAAAATATCGGCATTTAAGCCCTGTCAGACTATTTTCAATATCGATATAGCGAGTTAAATCAAAATCGTTAGAGCCGTATTTGAGAAAATTGTCAAAAGGTGCAAAATGCATGTTATAAAGTGGCTCTTCTGGTAAGCTCATTTTGATAAAAAAGGTTTTATAATGTCTCGGGCGTATATTTGTCCTAAATATGAAATTTCAGTTTTATAGGACTTTTCGTTTACGCGCTGGAGTTACCATATACGGACACACAAATACAGACCATACTGCGGGTCTTTGTCATTTGGACTGAGGGGACCCTAAAACGTGTATTTCTGTTTAAAACTGGAAGTCGAAAAATTTCACGATCGCAATACTCTACCTTATTATATATATTTCATATATAGGTAAGTGAAAGTAATAAAAATCTATTTGTACCTCATAATCAGTACAAATAGACATTCGAACTGTTTTTCTAGGCCAAAGACCGTGCAATGAGGTGATTAGACTCAGATCACACTTAGCCGCACATAGTCGTAAGATAATTATAAATCTTGATTATTAAACAATCCCACTTTTCGATTAACATTATTTTTGCATGTTATTAAGATTTTCTCTAAAACGGCTCTTGATTCTTTAAATCCAAATCAAAATTATTCTTGAAATTAAATGTAAAATATGATGGGCTATAATTCAGAATGAAATAGTCTGATAAGGCTTAGATGTCGACATTTTTAATTTTCTTCCTATAAAGAAACATTCATTTTGTTGATTCGGAAAAAAATAAATATATTATCTTGTTTGTATTGATAAATATACAGGTTGGACGTATTTGACAACCAACCAAAGCAGACGAGCAATAATATATTTTTAAGTAGATTCTTTTTGAACTATAGAATAGTAATATAGATTTATAATATACCGTTGGAAAACTAAAAATTAAAAGAAAATTTTATTATCTTCTATACTAAATTATAAAAGTTAAAAGGACATTTATTGTAAATAATAATCTCTATTTTAGATTATTTAATCTGAAAAATATATTCCCATTGAAACACAATGTAATTCTTTAACTTTTTTTCAACTCTTTATTTATTAAAAAGTTCTTAAATTAATTTTAACGACGGAGGTAGATGAAATTCACGAGTTGCGCGAAGCAGGTTTTTTATTTAAAAAAAAAAAACGATAAAAATTTCACTTTTCAAACTATTTCATTTATTTTGACATTTAACGAATAAATAACATTAAAAATAATTTTATGACAGCATAAGCTGTAAAATGAAAGCTGTTTTTATATATCTAAAAAAAATTTCAACAAAAGACAAGAAAGACAATGAGAAGTAATTGGAAGCTGGAGGTAGTTAAAAGTTTAGGACAAGCTGTCAGGGTGGCTTTGAAACTCCTACCTGTGGTCACTACGCCCTCAACTCTAAACCCCTAACTCCTGAAAAAACTTACGTCCCTTCCCCCTATCTAAACACTCTAAAATTGTTTAATAACATTTCAACACTATCATTATATATATATATATATATATAATATATATATATTTATATATATATATATATATATATATATATATATATATATATTATATATATATATATATATATATATAATATATATATATATATATATATATATATATATATAATGTATATCTCGCGCCGTATCCCTAATAATATTGGGTTGATGCAAAATTAATGCAGGTTTCCTCTATTGCAATATCTTAATTCCAATTGTGTAAACAAAGCTAATCCTAACATTGATCATTATTATACCAAAACAAACCTTATCTAATACCCTCTCTTTCACCATGAATTTGTTTAGTAAAATCGTTTTGTTCAGTGTGTTCAAAGGTCTTGAATCGAAAATGTCAAAGTGCGATTTTCGTCAAATTTATTTTTACGAATTTAAATTAGGGCGAAGCGCTGCGCAAACGGCTCGTAATATTAATGAAGTGTGGGGTCAGGGGGCTATTAATGAGTGCACGGTGCAGCGTTGGTTCCAGAAGTTTCGCAGAGGAGATTTCGACCTCGAAGACAAGGAAGGTCAGGGCCGTCATCTTGCTCTGGACAACGACCAGCTGAGGTCAAAAGTGGAAGAAGACCCAACCAAAACCACACGAGAAATGGCGGCGGAACTCGGAACTCAAAAATTGCAACGTCTTTGCCCAGCATTGATGAATCGGAAGGGGCCGATCCTGCTCCACGATAACGCCAGACCACACGTTGCACAACCAACGCTTCGACGACTGCACGAGTTGGGCTTACGAAGTTCTCCAACATCCGCCTTATTCACCTGACCTCTCTCCTACAGACTTCCACTTTTTCAGGCATCTGGACAACTTTTTGAGGGAGAAAAATTTTCAAAACAAGGACGACATTGAAAATTCTTTTCGTGATTTCATTGAGTCCAGGGATTCGGATTTTTTTTCTGGTGGAATAAGAAAGCTTGTTGAACGTTGGCAAAAGGGCATTGATTCAGATGGAAATTATTTTGATTAAATATATATGGTTAAAGTAAAGATATGGCGTATTTACAATACCTACTAAAAACCTGCATTAATTTTGCATCAACCCAATATATTAAAATTATTCGTCTTCCGAACAATCACTGATAATCCAAGTCTTAGCTATATAAAAAAAAATACATAAATACAAACACATATTTAGATACAGTATGAACCACCAATTTATTAATATATTTATTTAAAATTAAAAAAAAGTATATTTAAAATTAAATTTTAAACATTACTTTCCAATTTACTCATGTAAATTGTGTGTATGTCGATTAAGTGATGAAGTGACAAAGCGATTCAGTGATGTATCGAAAGTCTTCGGCTTACTCTTCCATGCTAATCAAAAAGTTCTGTTGTATAATTTACCAAAGCGGAATAATAGAAAAAACTATTAAAATATTTAAGTTTTATGCTTGGTACTAAAATTATACGATAAAATTAAATTTTATAGTTTCAGAGTTGGAGAATCGAAATAAATTCTAATAAATCTCACCAAATAACCTTTACCCAACGTCGTAAACCAATGACATCCTTCCTTATAGTATCCTTTAATAATATCCCGCTTGTTCCAGTTGAACAGATCCGCTACCTAGGACTCCTACTTTACAAAAGTTTAACATGGAATCCGCACACTAGACTAAAACGACAAGAAACTGCTCGCCACTTTCGGTTACTTCAACACTTAGGGCCAGTTGCACCATCCCAGGTCAAAGAACGGTAAGGGTAACCTCCGTTGAAGTCAGCCATTGCCCGTTGCACCACCTAGGGTAGGGATGCTGAATCCACGGAAACTAACCGTTAAAGAGCTAATCTTCCTGGGACTTTTGAAATAGTATCACTTTTGTTATATCTGCTACTATTTCAAAGAAATGGATCTGATTAACATTGAACACTTGACAGATGACGAAGAATATATTATTAATCTGTTATTAATTAATTAATTTGTAGTTATTAATATACTAAAGGTATTTTAATTTTTGTTTTATTTTCGTAAAATTTAAATAAACAGTTTTATTTTATAATTTCAGTTATATTAGTTATTCCATTGAAATAGATCCTCTCTAAATAATTGACAATGTTTGGTTTTGTAAATATAAGATATTTTCTTGATATCGAAATAGTGTTTGGCACAAAGGTCTACTATGGAAAATAAAACGGCACCTGCCTGCTACTTATTTCCTAATTCTCCAATATTTCTTTCTCGACAGGTTCTTCTGTATTTCCATTGATTCTTCAATATCTCCCTTTTTTCCTCAATACGCTGGCGTGCCACAAGGTAGCGTACAGAGCCCTCTTTTCTACTCTGTTTACACCCTTGCACCACCATCTATACCTTTGCTGATGATACAGCACTTCTTTCTTAGCACAGAGTTTGCACTATAGCTTCTATTTGCTTACAAAATCATATATTTGACCAAAAATGTGGTTCCGAAATTGGAAAATCAAAATGAATGCCTCAAAATCATGGAAAGGCACTTCTCCAGCAGTGAAAATCTACAAAAATGCATTACCTTCAAAAACCTACGTACGATACCGCGGACTATATAAACGACTAACATGGAACGTAGATACGAAATTAAAGCGACCAGAATTAACAAGATGTTACAAACGACTTTTACATCGATTGGATTACAGATCACCACTAAATTTACGAAACAAGCGATTACCATAAACGACTCTGCTGAGACCAATATGGAGATACGGAACAGAACTTTGGGGTTCTGCAAAACACGTACGCACAAACAAAATACAAATCAACTCAGTCCGAAATTTTACGGAAAAAATGTTCACAATGACACAAACATCCCAACAGTAAGTTCTTACATTGAAGGCAAATATAACACGTTTATTTCTTCGACACGTCACCACCCTAATCAACTTGTTTCTTCCCTTCTGTTACCAGGAAAGACCCAAAAAAGACTTAAAAGACGATGGCCGAGAGATCTTCCTAAATAACAATTCAGGACATTCGTAGGATGCGCAGCAACGCAGTTGCTAATAAAAAAATAAAAAAATGTGCTAATATAAGCACAGCTATAATAAATCGATTTCTTTAGGAGAATCGAGCCTCTACATAGGTTAAAAGTGGAAGGAATCCAACGCTCCGGGCAAAGTTGTGCTCATGGAGGGGAGGAGATAGCTCGGAATAACTTATAACTAAAGCAGTTAAACTTTAGCTTTAAACTTATAACTTGGCTAAAGTAGAGCAAACGTTTCCAGCACCTGCAGATTATGACAACGTACACGTCACTGGAATTAAACGGCCTAATTACCTTTAATTGGGAACGGCTACAGCTTTAATGTTAGCCAACTTGACAATTTATGTATTTTCAAGAATGTGATGAATTTTCATAGGATCAGCAGCATACTTTTATCTTATTATTCCCATAACATAGTAATATTTGGTTCATTTCAGTTGGGGTAATTCATAAAAAGAAAAATGTCTCATACTCGTACCTTAACACCTCTGGAAAACTTAAATCTTTAGAATTAAATTATAACAGTCGTGGTAATGGAAATTGCTCACCCAATTAAACAAATGTTTCCAAATTGTTGTGACTAATGGTAATAATTCGTAATATACTTGAAACAAAAACACTTCTTTATTGATATAATTAAAAGTTATAACAAGATTAATAGGTTATTGCAAGGAGGTTTAAGATACAATCGATAATCGATTTTAACAATAGTTACAATAGTCCTCCCACGCTAATTCGGCCAACCACGTAGTCGTTCAGATACTTTGGTGGGCGAGTTTGGCGGCTTGATCTTCGAAGTTCAGGAGCTTGATCTTGTCTTAATCCTTCGAGATTTGGAGCTTCAATTTCGTCCGCAACAGTAGGGTCTGCCGTGTCCTCTTGCGGATGGGCTGGAGCAGGCAGAGGAGGATACAGCACCTCTGGATATTGATTGTTTTGGCAGGCATCTTCTTTTGGATTGGTGATTTCCTCGTGGGCAAATGTGACACATTTCTTTTCTACTCCTGTTCTTCGGAGCTGGTTTATGTGCCTTTTGAAAGAGTAGCCGTTGTCTAATGTGACAATATAGTGTAGACGACCAAGCTTTTTGCCAATAATACCAGGTCGCCACTGTTGCTTGTTGTTTGTATAATATCGAGCTTGTACTCGGTCCCCCACCTTAAGTTGTCTCGCTAGCTCCTTTGGTTGTGAATGCTGTTCAATGGTTGCAGGCTTAAGAGCGTCCAGTTGGATTCTAATCTGACGATTAAGGAAAAGCTCACTAGGCGTTTTTCCGTTAATGAGAGGTGTCGCCCTGTACCTAAAAAGAATCTCTAGAATTTTCTTTTTCATAGGGAGATGTTCGTTTTCCATAGCAGCTAACCTGTGTTTTAATGTCTGAACATTCCTCTCAGCGAGTCCGTTAGTTGCTGGATGACCCGGTGCGATGAACCTTTGAGTGATTCCAGCAGCTGCACAGAAGTTCTTGAATTCCTCACTTGTGAAAATTGTGGCGTTGTCACTCACCATGACGTCTGGGAACCCATTTCGTGCAAAAACCTCTTGCATTAGATCGATGGTCGATGATGATGTTGGAGCAGTGTTGCTCGGACAGATTTCCGCCCATCTTGATTTTGCATCCACCATTATAAGGAAGTGGTGATTTTGATATGGTCCAGCATAGTCAATGTGTATGCGCTGCCAATTTTCTTCTGGCTCCATCCATGGGTGAAGAGGAGCTTTAGGTGGGCTGTTTTGGACCTTCGCGCAGTCAGGACATTCCCTAACTGCTCGCTCTATGTCCTTGTCGATTGATTTCCAGTAGACATAGCGTCGTGCCAACTGCTTCATTTTTGTTGTCCCGATATGGGTTCGATGAAGCTCATGAAGAACGGCTGGTTGCAATGCAGTTGGTATCACAACTCTAGGTCCTCTGAAAAGCACATCTCCTTCAACTGTGAATTCGGTGTTTTCGACTCGGTTTCTGCGAAGTTTTTCAATCAAATTGGATAACTCTTCCAAGGATTGAAGTTCCTTTTCTACGCGATCTCTAAGGGCGTAGGGCACTTCACGTTCTCTATGGTAAACTGGTTTTGCGTTTTCACGAAGCTTGAGAGACACTTCGAATCCTGGAACGCAGCCTATTTTCTCGTCGAAAACCTGTGGGTATCGGGCGCTAATTTCATCAATATTGTAGACGTAGCTAATGGTTGATGATTGGGAGCAGGAGAGGTCATCAATTGACTGCAGGTCGATGTTGAGTTTTCTGATCCATGCACGGCCAAGGATCGCAGCATATTCGTTCGGAACTACGTAGATTTCGTCTTCGATTTGATGACCATTGTATTTTGCTGTGACCTTGATTTTTCCGTCTGGAACGAAAACAGTTTGAGTGTATGACCTAAATCCAATAGTAGCAGGTTGCAATGGAAGTTGGAGATTTAGCTCATTGACCATGTTTCGAGGTAAAAATGTGTATGCTGAACCCGTGTCAACTTCAAACTTAACGATTTTGTCATTGACATCTACAGTTGCATAATAGCGAGTAATGTTTTGAGAATGGTCTACGTTTTGATAGATGTCTAATATATGACTAACACCATAGCAGTGAAATGATTCAGATTTGGAGGTTTGATTTGAGGACGATGGTGTTGAAAATGTTAAGATTTGATTGGCTGTCTCTGATTTATCTTTTTTATTGAGAAGCGATCGAATGCATACCTTTGCGACGTGCCCGGATTTCTTGCATGTCTAGCATCTTAGTTTTGATTTTTCGGTGCGACAGTCATTTGATAGGTGGTTATCTTTGCCGCAACTCAAACAGCAGCCATCAATGCCGAGAGAAGCAAAATCAATTTTAGATGAACGAGAGTTTGATTGAGACCTACCCTTAGCACGTGAACGCTGTGGGTTTGACTCAAAACCAGAAAGCTTCTTTTCGTGAGTGATCTTATTGATATCCACAGATTGTTTTGGAGCGATAGTTCTAGAGTTGATTTTGGAAGCTTCAAGTGCGATGGCCTCAGTAACAATATCTTTGAAGGCAGTTTTTGTTGATCGCAAGACATTCTCGCGAATGTAATCATCTTTGAGACCCCTTACAAATTGAGCACGCAAGAATATGTCTGCAATTGATACTTTGCAGTCACATGGTGAAATAAAGTTACAGTCACTTATTTCTGACCTGAGTGATGTAACAAATTCTGCAATTGTTTGATTTTCCGGCTGGTACATTGATAAAAATTTATGTTGAGCAACAAGCTCGTTTTGAGGAGGGGAAAGATGGTCCTGAAGCAATTGGGTTAATTCTTCAAAAGTATGATCAGTAGGCTGTTTAGGAGCACCTAGAGCTCTAATCATTTCAAAATATTTTGAACCAATGGAGTTCAAAAGCAGCCTAGCACAGTAAGGTTTATCAGTTATAACCCCCTTCATGGTAAGGTAATTTTCGAACCGTTGTAGATATGTTTTAAAGGATTCCCTGTTAGGGTCGAAAGCCTCGAAATTAGGAACTAGAACTGAATTCAACCCCGTTGCTGCGCTATCTCCACTGAGGTTACCGGCTTTTGATGAGAGTTGAGACGATTGCTGCGTTAATTTCACCGTGTTGATAAGTTGGGAAATTAAAGAATTTTGTTGCTCCATAAATATTTTAAATTGAGCGGGATCCATTATGCCGAAATGTCTATTGATTAAAGAAAATAACTAAACAAAAATTTAGGCTCGAATGATACTTTTAACTTGAATTGAAAGTTCAATTAATAAAGAGATGTATTAATAAATCTCACCTTCTGGCTAATAGGTAATTTATCTTGATGAGTAGAAATGTTTCACCTCGTCGCCAAATTTGTTGTGACTAATGGTAATAATTCGTAATATACTTGAAACAAAAACACTTCTTTATTGATATAATTAAAAGTTATAACAAGATTAATAGGTTATTGCAAGGAGGTTTAAGATACAATCGATAATCGATTTTAACAATAGTTACAATACAAATTAACCATTACCGCATTAAAAAAATTATTATTCAACATAAAAATAATATTATATATTATAAATTAAACAAAAACACATACAAATCAATGAAGAAAAAATATAAGTTTTTTTTTTGTTTTTTTTTTATTTAACCTTCCTTTATACTGCTGTGGCTAATCGGACGATGCTACAGTGGGAGTCCTAAATTGTTCCTATCCAGGTTTAATTAGGATAGGGATCTTTAACGAGTACCTGACATCGCGTAGGCTCGGGGCCACCTTTTAACGTCCCCTCCGAAGGACAGCATAACTAAGGATTTTTAACTTCCATTAAAAAATCCTATGGCTACCTGCGGGTTCGAACCCGGGACCTTTCGCATAGTAGGCTGTTATGCTAATCACAATGCAATAGGAAACCCCCAAGTATAAGTTTTATATTTTTTTTTTTTCGAAACTTTTGGTGGGATCCTGGTCATTGGGACTCTGAAACATAACTCAAATTAATTATGTTAGTTTTTTAACGATTTTATAATCGAAATGAAAATGAAATTATTCATGCAACATAAACGGATATGTTACAAATAAAACTATTTGTTGATTAGGCACGATGAGATTTTAGTTGTGTTTCAAGTGATTAAGTAACTACTTGGACACTGAAATTAAATAAAATATCATAAAGTATAAGTTATTTCACACATCTTAATTCCTTTATATTTATTTTCCTAATCAATAAATAATAATCAATTATACAAATAAACAATTTATGGAAGTATTAATTCATAACAAAAGATGAAAAAAGCCATAATAAACAATGTAATAATTAACAGAAAACTAAATAATAATAAAAAGATCTCAGAAAAATTTTTAATAGAATAGAATAGTTCCTAGCAAAACGGTTTAGTAACCACGGTTTTAGACCCCTTAAATATAGATCCATGATTTCAAAACTTATTTTATGGCATTCGGCTTTTTAAGCACCAGATTACGTTAATAACCTATAAGCCCCTTTCTTTAAAGCTGACCCAGTCAAAGGCCGTAAAGTACATTGTAAACAATTTTCAAATATCTCGACGAATGAACAAATCCTGCAATAATTCCTCGTTTATTAGCAAAGTAAATTTGGAAATAATGAGGAAAAAATAAAATGCAGATATATATTTAACTCATTAAATAGAATTTACTATCCGAGAAGATTACACCGCGTGGCCCCTGGCCTACAGGCCCTGTCACGCCATTGACAAAAAATTATATAGCTGTTTAGACAATTAAATTACACGTATAGATATAAATTAATCAAAGTAACAAAACTATCAATATTTATTAAAGGGAAATCACCAGTGCTAAGCTAAAAACTTCATATCTCAGATATTTCTTAACTGAGTCCATTTTACTTTCACTTACCTATTATATATGAAGTATATAGTAAGGGAAAGTATTGCGATCGTGAAAATTTTCGAATTACAGTTTTCAACGGAAACACGTTTTAGGGTTCCCTGAGTCTCAATAACCAAGCCCCGAAAAAAGGTCGTATGTCCGGGTGTGTGGTAAGTCCAAGGCAAAAACGAATAGCCGTACGAAATCGAAATTTCATATTTAAGACTACTATACGCCCGAGATATTGGAGCAACTTTTTCAATAAAATCGGCTAACCGAAGGAGCCACTTTACACTATGCATTTTGCACCTTTTTACGATTTTCTCGAAAAAGGCCCTAACGATTTTGATTGAACTCGCTATATCGATGTAAAATTTAATGGGCTTTAACATCATGTAGGTTTCTTTTTGATTGAAATAGTCTGATAGGTCGTGAGTGCCGATATTTTAAATTTTCTTCCGCTAAATTGCCTTTTATTTTGTAGATTTTATAAAAATAACTTTATTTTCTAGTTAGTATTGATAAATAACAGCTAAACATGAAAGTTGAGCGAATTCGGTAAACAACTAAAGGAGAAAACTTAAAAAAATATTTTTTTAGTCAATTTTTTTTTTTTTAAACATAAGAATAGTAATATACATGTATAATATACCGTTGAAAATCTAAAGATTTTTGAAAAAAATATTATCTTATACACAAGCTTGTAAAAGTTAATAAAGAGTGATGAAAAGCCGATGATTGTTTTATATAATAGCATATATAATACATTTTTTAATAAAACACATGTTTCTATAGAAATTCAATTTAACTAATTCTTAAATGGTTTCACTCGTTTTCATCTTTAACTGTATTTGAAAATTCTTTAATCGATTTAAATACGGTGATAAGTAAAAGTCGTGTGTTGCCTGCACCAGATTTTTTTTTTTGTTTTAATTCATTATTTTAGTTCAACGTATCTTGAAATGTACGAACTCAAAGTTTGAGGAGAATTAGTTTTAATTTATTATTATTTTTTTTTTTGATCGATTACAAAAGTTCATTTTGGACAATAATAAACCAATACATCCCACTTACAAAATAATAAGTCGTCTAGGTATAAACAAAGGTAGATATATCGCCGGGAGTAGGGAGAGGAACAGATACAGTGAGAAGAGATCCGAGAACAGGTGTTCTTGAACCGTAGGGTTGGCCTGGAGCCAGTGTAAGGGCAATTAGATAGCCATCTATAGCTACCGTATTGTTCCTCCCCTCAACTCTATCCCAACCTCTTTAAACACTAGTTTAAACCGTCGTTTATATGCAGAGTGTCACCCAAAATTTATTCTTAATTTAATTGAAGTTCGGTTGGTAATGGAAACAGAAAAAAAATCACGACAACACACGACTTTCACTTACCAAATAGATCTTTAAAATTATATCTTACAACACTTACAAGACAAACGTTCAAAACTTCCAGTACATTACAAAAGACTCATTTACATCACTATTATCAGACCTGTTTGGACATATAGAAACGAGCTTTGGGGCTCTCCGAAACCATCTAATTCTTCCCGCATCCAGTCATTACAATCCAAAATCCTTCGAAAAATCCTGAACGCCCCTTATTTCTTTACAAATCAACTCCTCCATAATGACCTTAATATCCCATTTGTTGCAGACATAACCCGTGATAGATACTCCTCTTTTCAATCTAAACTCCCTACCCATACAAACACACTTGTCTGTAGTTTATCTTCCTTAGATATCCCTGATAACCCTCCAAGACGACAGAAAAGAAGGTGGCTTCGGGACCTACTGAATTAAAATAGTTAGTGAAGTGCTACCACTGGGTAATTCTTTCTCAAGACATTTTCATGACGGTTTTTTATTTCATTCTACATATTTACTTATTGTATTCTTTAATACAGTTGTAAATTACTATAAATAAATTTAGAAAAATATCTATAGATTTTTTTGTATTGTACTTACTTACATATATATAAAATATTTTAAAAATAGATCTTTGAGCCCATACGAGCAAGTCGCTTGAAAAGGTCTGTGTGAGTCCTTGTGAAGTAAGTCTGAGATGTCACAGAAACTTTTTCAACAACATCGGCAAACCTGAAGAGTTACTTTATACCATGCATTTCGGACATTTTTACTATTTTCTCAAAAACAGTTCTAACCATTTTTTTTACAGCTGTAAAATTTAATGAGTATTATTTAAAACTTAAAAATGTACGTTGCGTATTATTGTATACACACGACTTTCAATAACTTCCGTTGTTAAAATCAATTTAAGAATTTTTAAATACATTTAAAGATTCAAATAAATGGTTAACTTAATCTGATCGTAGAAAAAGTTTAATGCAGGAAATATAGATATTTAAAGTATCATTATATCAATTGGAACATTCTCTTCTAATTATGTTTATATATATTTATTTATCAAAACATGTCAAAGATTATACTTATTACGTTTCGAGGTACCCTATGCCTCATCTTCAGATTTTCAATATTATATTTATTTCCATATTGTATCTCAAAATAGGTCAATTAATACTATAATTTCTTCATATTAAGTTCATATATATGAATAGTAATTCATAACTATTCATATATATGAACTTAATATGAAGAAATTTTAGTATTAATTGACCTATATTGAGATACAATATGGAAATAAATATAACATTGAAAATCTGAAGATGAGGCATAGGGTACTTCGAAACGTAATAAGTATAATCTTTGACATGTTTTGAATAAAAAAGTATATATAAACATGATTAGAAGAGAATGTTCCAATTGATATAATCATATCCTAAATTAGTCTTCTATAATAGTAATTGATATAAGATATTTAAAGGTATAAAGAAGAATAATTAGTTTCATAGACATATCTCTGAAATTATCGATGAAATCTATGTATCTTTATGACATAAACATGAGCTAAAATAAATCTAACCATACTTTTGAAAGTAAATATACTATGGAACAAAATGTCACTTAAATGGTTGATATATCTTTAATAGAACGACCAGTGCAGACTTTTGTCTCGAAATAGTGCGTTTGGAATCAGTGTGCGACGGTTTTCCCCCACAATTTGACTTCCTTCCAACCGATAGTCTGAACCGACGAAATGTCGGATCGTGTAAGTGAGCCTTTAGATACAAGGCAGCGGCGTGTTATTCCCTTCACAGCATACGCCTTTCCTTCCGTAATTATGAAAACCTATATTCCGAGAACCGGCGAAGCGGAAGGAGGAAGTGGGGAACGAAGTTTTATAATCGAGAGCGGATGAGTGCGGTGGATCTGCAAACAGTAAGTTGATCCCCCTTCTCGGGAACCCCGGCCCGATTAAACTTCAAACAGGTACAGATCCAGGAGAGTAGGGACCGAGAGAACTCATGAGGCCGAATGAAATGGAATTCTTTGATCTTTTTAATAACTCGTTGTTTTAGTAGAGAGACAAATAATGTAACATATGAGCTTTGTGTAAGTTGAAGCAGTGTACACCGGAATCAGAAGGCCTTTATTTATTTAATACCAATTTCTTCGGAAAAATCTAAGGTATTTCTGTTTGATGTTCCAGATATGATGTGCTTAGGACGATACTGAGTAAAATAAATAAATCAAGAAGACTACAGTGTAAACCCCTCCTCCCCCCCCAAAAAAAAAACAAAAAAAACGGAAGGGATTAAAAGAGTTAATAATATCTATAGATATTTTATTGTTTGTTTGTTTATTTATTTAACGTCACTTTATGCTACTGTGGCTAATCGGACGATGCTACAGTGGGAGTCCTGAATTTTGAGGATTTTTGCTCCCATTAAAAAAACCTAGGGCCACCTGCGGATTTGAACCCGTGACCTTTGGCATTTATTTAGAGGCTGTTATGCTAACCACCCAGCTACAAGTGATAGATATTTTATATTGTTTTTATTTTTTTTTGTGTATTGTACTCACTTAACTATATATATGGAATATATTGAAAATAGATCCTTTAGTTCATGCTAGCAAGTCGCGTGAAAACGTTTGGGTGTGTTCTTGTTAAGTAAGTCTAGGACGAAAACTCAAACGAAACCGAAATTTCATATTTTAGAAGAGTATAATTCTGAGATGTTTTTGAACAAAATCGCCAAACCCCAAGATTTACTTTATACCATTTACAATTTTCTCAAAAACAGTTCTAACGATTTTGATTAAACGCTGCAGCTGTAAAATTTAATTTTACAGTGCTAAAACAATTATGACCTAAAAGATTTTTAATTGTTTTATCCTTTCGTTGGATATTAAAATTCTTCAACTTAAATATTTACCCGTTTTTAGGTTGTAAAATACGAACACAAAAATAAATCAACACCTTTCGGAAACGGGCAAAAATATATATTACAAAAATATTGAACTAAAAGAAAACTTAGTAAGATGGCGAGAAAATGAGCATTTTATATAAATTAACTTTGAATTTTTTAAATTTATTTAATAGTTTTTTATTGTTTTTAACAACCGAGGTAAGGGGAAGTTGTGTTTTGCGCGCACCAGCACCAGATTTTTTTTCATGTCTATTTCAGAATAAGCAAAGGTACTTAAGAGGAAAACATCTTGAAATTTCGGCATCTAAGCCCTGTCAGACTATTTGATTCTCAATGATACATACATCATATTAAATCCTAAATCGGGGATCACTTGTAGCTGGGTGGTTAGCGTAACAGCCTCCCATGCTAAAGGTCACGGGTTCAATCCCGCAGGTGGTCCTAGAATTTTTTAATGGGAGTAAAAAATCCTTAGTTACGCCGTCCTTCGGAGGGAACGTTAAAAGGTGGTCCCGAGCCTGTGCGATGACAGGTACTCGTTAAAGATCTCTATCCTAATAAAACCTGGATAGGCAAAATTTAGGACTCCTACTGTAGCATCGTCCGATTAGCCATAGTAGCATAAAGTGACGTTAAATAAATAAACAAACAAACAAATCCTAAATCGATATAGTGAGTTTAATCATAATCGTTAGCGCCGTTTTGGAGAAAATCGTAAAAACTTGCAAAATGCATGGTATAAAGTGGCTCTGGTATACCAAATCTTTTGAAACAAGTTATGTAACATCTCAGGCGTATAGTTGTCTTAAATATAAAAATTCATTTTTGTACGACTTCTCCTTTTTGAACTAGAATAAATTACTTTGTGGAACTTGGTCATTTGGACTCGGTTGTATTTTCAGGTGAACTCGAATTAGAAAGTTTTCGAAATCCCAATACTTATACAGTTTATATAATACAGGTAAATAAAAGTGTAATGCAAGAATATCGCTTTAAAAACGCTGAAAATTATTACACAATGGTTTATTACTGCCAAATGTTTTTAATTTTTCTATCCCTCTCCCATCACTTACACCCACTTCCCGCCCACGATTACCTACAAGCAACTTCCATTGTTATCAAAACATTTTCCTTTCCGCTTATCATCGCATCAGCATACTGCCCTCCTAAACATCCCATTTCCTCTGCCCAATTTGAATCGTTTCTCAACTACTTGGGTAATCACTTCATTTTGGGTGCAGACTTAAATGCCAAGAATCAACAGTGGGGTTCTAGAATCACCAATTCTCGTGGACGGACATTGCAATCTGCACTCAACTCCCGACGCTTTCATCTCCTACCTCCCGATTCTCCTACCTACTGGCCAACAGATCCTAACCGTAATCCTGACATCCTCGACTTCTTCATCCACAGCGGATTAGGCTCTCTTAATTTTTCCATAGCTCGCCTTGATGAACTATCCTCTGATCATAGTCCATTGATTCTAAATGTATCCATAACACCTATTCCTAAACCTATCCCACCGTCATTCATTAGAGGCCCTGTCAACTGGAACCTCTTCCGCGAAATCCTCACTAATGATATTGACCTCAGAGTGATTCTCAAAACCCCAAATGACCTTGACGACGCCGTATATTCCTTTACAACCGCTATTCAACAAGCTGCCTGGACTGCCTCCTCTCCCAAGTACTCCCAAATAACTCCTTATAAAAGCCATTTACCACAACACCTGACAGACCTCATCAACAGCAAACGCCGAGCCAGAACATTATGGCAACGCACCCGCCACCCAGAGGATCGCCGCTCCTATAACTTTTTTTGTAGAAAATTAAAGCGGGAGTTGGCGATCTTCCGTTCCCAATCCTACAATACCTACCTCTCCTCTCTCTCGACTCGTGACAATTCCCTTTGGAATGTCACGAAGAGAATCCTAAAATCCCACACCATTTCCCATCCTCTTCGGCGCTGTGATAGTTCCTGGGCTGCTTCTGACAAGGATAAGGCCGAGGAATTCGCACAGCACCTTTCCAAAGTTTTTACTCCTCATCCAGAGCTTAATCCTACCCATACGGCGGCAGTTGAAGAGTTCCTTATATCACCAATACCGCTTTCCTTACCACCTAAAGCAGTTAATCCCTCTGAGGTCAGATATCTTCTTAAAAAGCTTCCTCTCCGTAAATCCCCTGGATACGATCTCCTTACTCCTCAAATCTTAAGACAACTTCCACCTAAAGCCATTACATTCCTTACATATCTCTATAACTGTATCCTACGCACTACCTATTTTCCTCTCTTATGGAAACATTCAACTATCATCCTTTTCCTAAAACCAGGCAAACCTTCTAACAACACGTCATCTTACAGACCTATCAGCCTACTTCCGATCCTCTCAAAAATTTTCGAAAAGCTCCTACTAAAACGAATCCTAGCCAAATTTCAAAATTTTCCTTCACATCAGTTCGGATTTCGTCCTCAACATTCCACGGTTCAGCAAGGACTCCGAGTTGTGGACCACATTTCCTCTGCCCTTGAGTGCAAGGAGTATTGTTCGGGTGCCTTTCTGGACATATCTCAAGCTTTCGACCGGGTGTGGCACCCGGGATTGCTCTTTAAGCTCAAAACCCATTTACCCCAATCCTTATACCTAGTCCTCCGATCCTATCTATCTAACCGCTCCTTCCGAGTTCGCTGTGGCTCAGAATTTTCCAAACATTATATTGTTGAGGCTGGTGTTCCTCAAGGCAGCGTCTTGGGACCCGTCCTCTACATCCTCTACACCGCCGATATCCCTACCGATCCCGATACCTTTCTGGCAACATTTGCTGATGATACCGCCATTTTGTCATCCAATTCCGATCCTGAAGTAGCATCGATTAATTTACAAAATCACCTTTCCCTTGTCGAAGACTGGTGTAACGCTTGGCGTATTAAGGTGAACGAAAACAAGTGCTCACACGTCACATTCACTCTTCGACGCAAATCCTGTCCAACGGTTTATTTAAATTCCCTACCGCTTCCTTCCTCTGACACAGTCCGGTATCTTGGCTTTTTACTAGACAAAAGACTGACGTGGAACCCACACACAAGACTTAAAAGAAAAGAACTTAACCGCAGATTCGGCCAGTTATACAGACTACTAAATAGAAAATCTCATCTTACAGTTGACAACAAATTACTAATATACAAGACAGTACTGAAACCAATATGGACCTACGGACTTGAACTGTGGGGGACAGCTAAACATTCTAACATCAAACGCATCCAATCCTTCCAATCCAAAGTTCTCCGAACAATAGTTAATGCTCCTTATTACGTTACCAACTCTACCCTACACCACGACCTTAAAATTCCATTTATTTTAGACCTGGTACCATCCAAATTTTCCAAATTTCATCAGAACCTTAGTCATCATCCTAACCCTCTAGCACAATCCCTATCCAGTACCACCCATCCCTATAATCCTCCTCGAAGATTGAAACGGCAGTGGCCGCGAGACGTATTGTAAACGTTTAAATTGGAGTTCTGACACTGGTCAGATCCTCCACTCATGTAATGTATGTTTGTGGCTATTACGCCCTAGTTCGGCCTCCACTGATTCACACCAGTGACGCGGCTGAGAGCGAGGGTCTAGGATCTTTTGGATTCCGCTTTTTCCTCCACAAGTGGGGGGAAAAGCCCAGTCTGGGGTCCCTCTATAGCACTTGTATATTTTGTATATAGTTATGTTTGTTTGAATGATGTTTGTTTATCTGCAAACTTTTATTTATCTCAATTATAGGTTAATGTTTTGTTTTGTTTTGTTTTTATATTTATTATTATTTAATTCTATATATATCATTTATTTGTATTTATCTCAGTTATAGGTTGTTGTTTGTTTTCTTATTTTGTATATATATTATATTTTATTTGTTTGACTTTATCATTGTATATATTGTGTGAATGGGATCATATATCACTATTACTAATGTTCATATAGAAACAAATTGTAATATATCTCAATAAAATAAAAAAAAAAAAAAAATAAATTTTTCTATATCTTCAATAATAATCGAGTTTTGGTGAAATTACATCTATTATAATTTGTGAATTAAATATATAGGTATTTTTTTTTGCTTTTTATCACGCTTTACTGAATCTAAAATTATATATACATATTTTTCTCTATCTTTAAAAATAACTGAGTTATGGGCGTAACTATAAGTAAAATTTCAATTTTTTTCGTTCTATTTTTTCCTTTTTACTTTCACTTAGGGGAAGTATTTCGATCGTGAAAATTTTCGAATTCCAGTTTTCAACCGAAATACACGTTTTAGGGTCCCCTGAGTCCAAATAACCAAGTTCCGCAAAAAGGTCTGTGTGTATGTGTGGTAACTCCCGGGCGGAAACGAAAAGTCCTATGAAACTGAAATGTCATATTTAAGACCAATAGAGGCCCGAGACACTACAAAACCTTTTTCATCAAAATGAGCTTACCAGAAGAGCCACTTTAGACAATGCATTTTGAACCTTTTTTATGATTTACTCAAAAACGGTTCCGACAAATCAAATCAATAAATCAATGTGAAATTTAATGGGCTTTATTGTCATGTAGGTTTCATTCTGATTAAAATGGTCTGACAGGGCTTAAATGCCTATATTTTAAACATTATTCCCCTAAAGTACCTTTAATTTTGTTGATTCTATAAAAATAACTACATTATCTTGTTACCACTGATGAAAAACAGGTAAATATATAAATTGAATGAATTCGATACCAAAGGAAAGGAGAAAACAGAAACAATATTTTTTTTATGTAATTTTTCGTTTATGAACATAAGAACAGCATTACATACATGTATAATATACCGTTGGAAAGCTAAAGATTTTAGAAAAAATATTATCTCATACACAAACTTTTAAAAGTTAATAGAGAGTGATGAAAAGCCGATAAAACTAAGTAATTATTTTAGATGATAATATAATAAATTTTTTAATAAAACACATGTTTCTATAGAAATTCCATTCAATTAATTCTTTAATGGTTTCAAACATTTTTATCTTTTACTGAATTTGAAAATCCTATAATCGATTCTAAAAATGGAGGTAAGTGAAAGTCGTGTGTTGCCCGCACCAGATTTTTATAATTATTCGCGGTTTTATGATTAAAAATCACCAATAATGTTTTTATATATCTTAAAAAATAGCTCTGTTATTGAATAAAATTACTTTTAATCAGGCGCCACTTTAAAAATATCCAGCTGTCTATCAACGTCTATGTGTTATGATCATCGTAGCATCTCTTCTATTTTTGTACCAAATGTCAAAAAAATTGGTCTATTAGTTTCGGAGAAAAGTCACAGACGGCGTTCAAATTTTAAACTATAAACTTATTTAATTCGTTATTGGCTTTTAACATATTTTGAAACGTAAGCCCTGAAATTTTGAGGTGGGGTTTTGGTGTAATACGAAGGTTCTTTATTGGAAATTATAATTGTAACATACCTACTTAATTTTCATTTTGGCTAAGCCGCAGTCGAGTAATTAATAATGAATTAATGTTTCCGCTTTTACACGATACTTCTGCTAGTTTTCCAATTTCCCTCGGAAATTTTTTCCCGACTAATTATCTAAAATTTTTCTTCGTCGGACGTGAGATATCAGTCGATGGGGACGGACTCAGATGGCCATCAATCAGACAATCCCATGGAGATATAAATTAGAGAGGCAATATGCAGATGCGGGCCCCTAATCATTTGTCCTATATTACAGGGTTCTACCTTGGCACAGCCGATTTGTCAGTTCTGTTTATCGAGTCTCCAGTGGGCCACATAGTACACTCCCAATAACAGGCCACCTCCATATTTCACCTGTTAATATGGGAAATGGTGGGGAACCGTGGTATTAACTCGTAACGTTTCAAATATTCCGTTCAATAAGCTGTATTAATAGAAACATTAAAGTGCTATTCCAGTGTGAATTATGTCTATATTAGAATGCATTCCACTATCAAAATAGTGTGTATGTGGATCGAAGGAAGATGCAAAGTTTACTTTCTCCTATCTATAGATGGAAAAACAGGGTGTTTATTGTTGCACGGCACTATTTTAAGTATGCTCTCACTAACACAAAATAAAAAAAAAAGGTTCATATTAACATATATCTCAACCTCATTTAATAAACAGATATCAATTCCAGTGAAAACATAGAGGATTGTCTTACATCTAAAACACCAGATGGACAAGGCTTTGCTGTTATCTCAGAGGACGTGAAACTGTATTTATTGCCTTCGTTTTGTTTGTCATATCATGCTGAGTTGCTCGCAATAAATCGCGCGGGGTATGACTTTAACAACAGCGCCACGAATACATTTATCTGCACAGAACTTGGCTCCTGAGGCTCTAAAAATAAATTTACTGCGGACCCACGTGTGATATACACACTAATACGATTGAAGGCATTGGAGACATCTGGTGGTCGTATTTGAATTTTCATGATTACCTGGTCACTGTGCAATCAAAGGAAATGAGCTTGCAGATGCCAAAGCGAAACTTGATGTAACATAAGGACTGTTAATTCCGGGAGAAATTGGAGCAGGAGCAGTAGCCCTCGTAAAAGAAAAGACTTATTAAAATTGCAGATATCATGGTTAGCAATGAGGGAGAACAAACCCAGAATGGCGGAACCTTGCGTGGAGCCTGATGGAGCAGACCTACGGCTGTGCAGGAAGGATGATAAAGGATTGCCTACGCAAGACTGATCCATGGATGGCTACCTAATGGCGAAGGGGAGACCACCTCTAAGTACCTCCTCTGGGGTTATTCCCACAGTATCCCATATATTGCTTGAGTGTTTTGCGTACGAAGCGGAGCGACGGTTGTTTGGTGACAACATGGCCATAATACCGCAAAACACCCAGGGTTCGGCATACAACTTATGTTTTGGATTTTCTAAATTTTATTTTATTTCCTTTCTTCTTGATTTGTAATTTAATTATTTATACCTTGTCTGTAGTTTATTTATCTTACTAAAATGTT
The DNA here is from genome assembly GCA_023052935.1 of Piezodorus guildinii. Lineage (NCBI taxonomy): Eukaryota > Metazoa > Arthropoda > Insecta > Hemiptera > Pentatomidae > Piezodorus > Piezodorus guildinii. Next base: position 154,438,463 of record CM041293.1, on the reverse strand, counting down.
TGAAAAAATATATATATATATATCTGTACATTATACAGCTGGCTAGATTTGCAAAAGAAAAAAAGTTTAAAATTCTTATCACGATGATAGCAGCGGTTTTCTACGAATATCCATATTTACTCACTCCTTTTAAAAAGCCTCAGGCACAACTTTTTACAACGTTTTAAGCCCATAATAAACTTACAAGGATAACAAAAAAAAAAGTAGGTGAACCAACGATATAATCTCCAAGGTGAAATAGTTCCCGACTACATTATTTTCTAAGAAAACAAACAAGTGGGATCGTGTTGATCTATATTTTCTCCAGTCCTCCTTTTTCCCTTCATAAGATAAAACCTCCACCGCATACTCCCAACAAGATTGGTGTACTGCACAGGATTAGGGTCTCGAATTACAGCCCAACTCAGTTTGCCGTTGAAGATTTCGTTACTAATAAGGACGTTTATTCTTTGTACGACTCATAAGGATAATAATAATGAGTTAAGAGTAAAATCTTTTCAAGAATATATATACAGAAAAAACAGCATTTTTACTTTCACTTACCTATATATGAAATATTGCGATCGTGAAAATTTTCAAATTCTAGTTTTCGACGGAAATACTCGTTTTAGGGTCCGCTGAGTCCAAATGACCAAGTACCGCGAAAAGGTAGTGTGTGTATGGTAAGTCAAGCGCAAAAACTAAACGTTGTACGGAAATGAAATTTCATATCTAAGACAACTATATACACCCGAGATTTTACAGAAACTTTTTCACCAAAATCGGCTCACCAGAAGAGCCACTTTATACCATGCATTTTGCACCTTTTTCGATTTTTTCAAAAACAGCCCTAACGATTTTGATTAAATTCGCTATATTGATGTGAAATTAAATGGACTTTAATACCGATATTTTAAAATTTCTTCTTTTAAAGTACTTTGATATTTCTAAATTATCAAAGATAGACCATATTATCTTAATGACATTGATGAAGGACGGCTAAATATACAAGTTAGACAAATTTGATGATTAACTAAAGGATAAAAGAGAAAACTATTTTTTTAAATGAAATATTAGGTTTTCTGATAATAAGAACTGTAATATAGACGTATAGACCGTTGGAAAAAGGAAGATTTTTGAAAAAACTTTTATCCAATACACAAAGTCGTAAAAGGTAATATAAAGTGACGAATAAAAAATAAACTTATTACTGATTAACAATTTAATATAGCTATATTATTTAATCTAAATCATATGTTTCTAACGAAAATAGAATATACGTTTTATTGAAATCAACTTAAAATATTTTTCAAATTGAAGTATATTTAATAGTTTTTAAATTGATTTTTACTGACGAGGCAAGTGAAATATTTGCTCTAATATTCACTATCTGAAGATTTCAACCGATCTATTTGTAAACGATTTTCCACTTTACTCTTAACAATTTCTACATTATTTGGTTTGGATTTCTTTCATTAACAACTTCCTATCGTCAGTTCTCCTTTGGGCCTTTTTTTAAATACCACGATAATATAACGATACCTTCAAAATTATATTGAAACAAGCTTTAAAATATTGAGGAAACGAGATAAACAATTTTATATAAACGTGAGTCAATTATTTTCAACAGAAACATAAAAAGAACCATTCCTAAAGAGTCGTATAATTACATATAAGGTAAAAATCTGGTGAGTGCAATACACGACTTTCGTTTACACCCGCTGTTAAAATCAATTGAATAACTTTTAAATTTGGATAGAGCTTAAAAAAAAAAGTGATACATTAACTAATCTATTATATTACTATCTACGGCCATCAGTTACTTCTATCTGATTTTCATCACTCACCATCACCTTTCACAAAATTATGTAAAATATAGGATTTTTTTCTAGTATCAGTAACTTTTCAACGGCATATTATACATTCATATTACTGTTATCATGGTAAAAAACAAAACAAAAATTACGTAAAAAGATATTTTTGCTTTTTTCTCCTTTCGTTGGATATAAAGTTCTTTAAACATACTAACAGCATTGAAGTGGTTATTTTTTTTGGATCTACAATACAAAGTTAAGGTACTTTAGAGGAAGATAATATCGGCATTTGAGCACTTTCAGACTACATGGTAGTATTTTCTATTAAATTAAACTTCAATATAGCGAGCTTAATCAAAATTGTTTGAACTATTATTGAATGAATGGTAAAAAAAAAGTGTAAAATTCATAGGAGCCCATCATTTTTTTTTTTCGATTTTTTTGAAAAAGTTGCTATAGAATCTCAGGGATCATGTGCATCTAAAATTTCAGTTATATATAACTTTTCGTTCCCAAACTATACTAACTATATACCTACACGCACATAGACTCAGGGAACCCCAAAACCTATATTTTCGGTGAAAACTAGATTTCGAAATATTTCACGATCGCTATAATTTTACTTAAAATATATTTCATATATAGGCAGGTGAAAGAACAATAAAAAAAAAATTATACATAATAAAGGCTTGATCATCTTATATGCATCGAGCATTTTAATAATGATTGATTGTAACAGTAAGCAAACACAACGTTTCTACTTAAAACTTTTACTGAAAGTTTTTACAAATAACATGAAAGCAAAAAAAAAAAAAAAAAAAAAAACTAAAACAAAAAACGCGTTTCTCTCGGCACAGAAGTTAGACTCATCACAATAGAGGACAAAACAATTGAGCTTTTGCTGCAAACAAAACGTTTCAATTAAAAAAAAGGCATTTGAAAGTTAGACTTTTTAAAGCTCAGCATCGGAATGTATAGATATCTCGTTTTCCCCGTTGTGTAGCGTTAACGAATTCGAAAAATTCAATTAACCTGTTTTGTTTTTTTAGTCCATCTTTTTTTTTTTTTTTTTTTTTTTTTGTGTGTGTAAGTAAGTGCCTACAACAGATAAAGTTCACAAACAACATAGCCAAATAGCTCAACATACTAACAATCCTAACTAGTTTCTAATCGATATTTTAACTGAAGTTTAACAATTCGTTCGTTATTTCTATTGTTTTCATGACTTGATTAGTAAAGAGTACAAAATAATTGTTTATGTTATGCATCAATTATATCTGTAGTTTGAGATGGTATATAACATAGATGCGATATGCGGACTAGTTTGGTTGGACTAGACAAAAAATTCCTATGACACTTAGTCCGATTCTCAACGGTTAGGAAGGAAAATCAAATTATAAGTTTGTTCCTCATGAGCCATCCGTGGTTTTCATCAGAAAAACAAATATATCTACTAGTAGCGCGCACACAGAAAAAAAAGGTAGGGATCACTTGTAGCTGGGTGGCTTGCATAACAGCCTCCTATCCGAAAGGTCACGGGTTCCAACCCGCAGGTGGTCCTAGGATTTTTTAATGGGGGTAAGAACTCTTCAGTTATGCCGTCCTGTGGAAGGAAAGTTAAAAGGTGGTCTCGAGTCAGTACGATGTCAGGTACTCGTTAAAGATCCCTATCCTAATAAAACCTGGACAGACAAAATTTAGGACTCCCACTGTAGCATCGTCCGATTAGCCACAATAGCATAAAGGGACGTTAAATAAATAAACAAACAAACTTTCATCAACAGATACGCAAATGATTTATGAAAAACGCCGTGCCATTTTTATATTAGCAGATGACCAGGAAAAAAGCCAGAAATTCAAACACCACTAAAGCCCTTGAACGGCTTGCCTTGCTCATCATTGTATCGTATATTTCAAATATAAATCAGCTGAAACAACAAAGTATCTCGAATGTTCAACTAGGTTTCTGTCTCGTGTTCTGGTTTTGACGAAAACACCTAAAGATAATTTGACTTACCCGCCTGCTGGTCCTCTTAGACTGACTGTTGGGCTGCTGTGCTGTTCCTGGCGGGCTTGGAACTGGTACCTTCCTGAAGGAGAGCTTGAACTCCTCGATTGGCGTGTAGCTGTTGACACTCCAGGTGATGTTATAGGAGTCCTTCGACCTCCCTACAGCGTGGCTCCTGAATACGGCGGGATTGGGTTTGCCTAGAGAAAATTAAAAAGGATATTATAACAAAAAAGAAATAAATTAGTTATAGTAGGTTTGGTATGCCATTATACAAAGTAAGAAGACAATAAGGATATCACTAGTGAGTGGTAGTACGTACCAGATAATAACGTATTCCCGTTATTATAATAAAGATAACATTATAATTTATTGTCTGTTATGGTACAAAATATAATACTACTCAATATAAAAAAAAAAAAAAATGCATACATAAAACATCGGAATGACCTCGTTTGATACAATTTATTTAGCTTATTAATTTCCTCAATTTATTAATACTTATAAATTTATTTATATATTATTCAATTGAACAAAAATGGATGAGTAAGAATTTTTACTTCCACTTAACTATATATGAAATATATAGTAAGGAAAAGTAATGCGTAGGTGAAAATTTCCAGTTTTTAACTGATATTTACGTTTAGGGTTCCCTGAGTACAAATGACCAAGTCCCACAAAAAGGTCTTCGTGTAATAAGTCTATAGCTATCGGAGTATAAATAGTCTGACAGGGCATAAATTCTGTTATTTTAAATTTTCTTCCAGTGTGTGTGTGTGTGTGTGTGGTAAGTCTAGCGCAAAAACGAAAAGTCGCACGGAAATAAAATTTCATATTTAAGACTAAACCACAATAGTTCCTATTCATCTCTCTTCACCCAGTCTGCTGGGGTTCCTCAAGGCAGTATACTAGGACCCATTCTTAACACAGTATATACAGCTGATATCCCAACCCATCCTAACACATTCCTTTCTACCTATGCCGATGACACTTGCGTGTTATCGGTTAATAACGATCCTACAATAGCCTCTCAAACTCTCCAATCCCACATCAGAGACTTTGAGGTATGGTGTCAGAATTGGAGAATTAAAATCAATTCCAATAAATCCCAACAAATTACCTTTACCCTTCGTCGGAAACCTATGACATCCTGCCCTACAGTGTCCTTTAATGATATTCCGCTAGTCCCGGTTGAACAGATCCGATATTTAGGACTCCTGCTTGACAAACGACTTACATGGAATCCGCATAGTCTTGAAGAGACAAGAAACTGCACGAAGATTTCGGCTACTCCAACACTTACTAGACAGACGCTCTAACCTTTCACTTAACTACAAAAGACTTATTTACATGACCATCATAAGACCTATCTGGACCTACGGAGTAGAACTTTGGGGCTCTACTAAACCATCAAACTCTTCCCGTATCCAATCCTTACAATCCAAAATCCTTCGCAAAATCCTTAACGCTCCTTATTTTGTCACGAATAAAATCATCCACAATGATCTTAATGTTCCATATGTTGCTGATTTGGCCCGTACCAGGTATCACACCTTCCATGAAAAACTCCACTCCCACTCTAATCCATTAGTTTCAATCCTTGCTTCCTCTTCCATTCATGATAATCCTCCGAGGCGTCTGAAAAGAAGATGGCCTCGAGACCTTCTTGTTTAGACTCACTACCAAAGAGTGCTGTCAATGGGCAGTTTCTCTTCATGTTCATTCCATGTGTTATAACATTACAGCATATTTACTTGATGTATTTTTTGTACAGTTGTAAATTTCAATAAATAAAAAAAAAAAAAAATATATTTAAGACTACTATACGCCTGAGATGTCACAGCAACGTTTTTATCAAAATCAACTAACCATATGAGCCACTTTATACCATAAATTGTGCACCATTTTACGATGTTCTCTTGAACGGCTCTATCGATTCTGATTAAACTCGCTAAATCGATATAAAATTTAATGGGCTTTAATATCATGTAGGTTTCATTCTGATTGAAATAGTCTGCAGGGCTCTAAATTGTCTTCCGCTAAACTACCTTTAATTTTGTACATTCCAAAAGATTAACCATATCATCTTATCCCATTGATGAAGAGCGGCTAAATATATATGTTGGACGAATTTGACGACTAACTAAAACATTAAAGAACAATTCTTTTTTTTTATATACATTAAGAACAGTAATATAGACAAATAATATACCGTTGGAAAGAGGAAGATTTTAGAAAAAATATTATCTGATCCACAAAGTTGTAAAATATAATATAAAGTGACGGATGTGGAATAAACTTATTACTGATTAACAATTTAATATGGTTATATTATTTAATCTATATCATATATTTCTAACGAAAATAAAATATACGTTTTATTGAAATCAACTTAAAATATTTTTCAAATTGAAGTATATTTAATAGTTTTTAAATTGATTTTAAATGTCGAGGTAAGTGAAAGACGTGTGTTGCCCGCACCAGATTTGTTTAAAGAGAAAATTTGTGACCTCACCTTTCGTTATAATATTCTCTATCTGAGGATTTCAACCGATCTATTCGTATAATATTTCTTTACTCTTAGTAATTTCTACATTGTTTGGTTTGAATTTATTCTATATTCATTGACAACTTCCCATCGTCAGTTCTCCTTTGGACCTTTTTTTAAATACCACGATAATATAACGATACCTTCAAAATTATATTGGAACAAGCTTTAAAATATTAAGGAAACAAGATAAAAAATTATATATAAACGTGAGTCAATTATTATAAACCGAAACATAAAAAGAACCATTCCTAAAGAGTCGTATAATTACACATAAGGTAACAATTTTCGAATTCCAGTATTCGACGGAAATACACGTTTTAGGGTCCGCTGAGTCCAAATGACCAAGTCCTGCGAAAAGGTAGTGTGTGTATGGTAAGTCAAGCGCAAAAACTAAACGTTGTACGGAAATGAAATTTCATATCTAAGACAACTATACACTCGAGATGTTACAGAAACTTTTTCACCAAAATCGGCTCACCAGAAGAGCCACTTTATACCATGCATTTTGCACTTTTTTACGATTTATTCAAAAACAGCCCTAACGATTTTGATTAAAATCGCTGTATTGATGTGAAATTAAATGGACTTTAATACCGATATTTTAAAATTTCTTCCTTTAAAGTACTTTGATATTTCTAAATTCTCAAAGATTGACCATATTATCTTAATGACATTGATGAAGGACGGCTAAATATACAAGTTAGACAAATTTGATGATTAACTAAAGGATAAAAGAGAAAACTATTTTTTTAAAAATGAAATATTTGGTTTTCTGATAATAAGAACTGTAATATAGACGTATAATATACCGTTGGAAAAAAGATTTTTGAAAAAACTTTTATCTAATACACAAAGTTGTAAAAGGTATAATAAAGTGACGAATAAAAAATAAACTTATTACTGATTAACAATTTAATATAGTTATATTATTTAATCTAAATCATAACGAAAATAGAATACACGTTTTATTGAAATAAACTTAAAATATTTTTCAAATTGAAGTATATTTAATAGTTTTTAAATTGATTTTTACTGACGAGGCAAGTGAAATATTTGTTCTAATATTCACTATCTGAGGATTTCAACCGATTTATTTGTAAACGATTTTCCACTTTACTCTAAACAATTTCTACATTATTTGGTTTGGATTTCTTCTATATTCATTAACAACTTCCCATCGTCAGTTCTCCTTTGGACCATTTTTTAAATACCACGATAATATAACGATACCTTCAAAATTATATTGAAACAACCTTTAAAATATTAAGGAAACAAGATAAAAAATTTTATATAAACGTGAGTCAATTATTATAAACCGAAACATAAAAAGAACCATTCCTAAAGAGTCGTATAATTACATATAAGGTAAAAATCTGGTGAGTGCAATACACGACTTTCGTTTACACCCGCTGTTAAAATCAATTGAATAACTTTTAAATTTGGATAGAGCTTAAAAAAAAAAGTGATACATTAACTAATCTATTATATTACTATCTACGGCCATCAGTTACTTCTATCTGATTTTCATCACTCACCATCACCTTTCACAAAATTATGTAAAATATAGGATTTTTTTCTAGTATCAGTAACTTTTCAACGGCATATTATACATCCATATTACTGTTATCATGGTAAATAACAAAACAAAAATTACGTAAAAAGAGATTTTTGCTTTTTTCTCCTTTCGTTGGATATAAAATTCTTTAAACATACTAACAGCATTGAAGTGGTAATTTTTTTTGGATCAACAATACAAAATTAAGGTACTTTAGAGGAAGAAAATATCGACATTTAAGCCCTGTCAGACTACATGGTAGTATTGTCCATTAAATTATTTAATCTAAATCATATGCTTCCAAAGAAAATTAATGCACATTTTATTAAAATCAACTTAAAATATTTTTTAAAATGAAGTATATTTAATAGTTCTTAATTTGATTTTAACAGTCGAGGTAAGTGAAAGTCGAGTGTTGCGCGCACCAGATTTTTATTATTCTAAGAATGTAAAGATTTCAATTCAATTAAGATGGAACGTGATAATAAAAATAAATTTCTCAAGTCCCCTTACTAAAACTATAATAAAAACTTTTTTTATTTAGTTATAAGAAGATTATTACAAAAAACTACCTGAGCTCTCAAATTAAATTTGCAGTACAATTGATTAAATGTACTTTCTTTGAGAGAACGTTAGCGTAGAACAGTTGCCCCTTTCCCACATTTATTACTTTTTTTCATTGCCATAGTTTTTCCCGTGATCTCGACTCGGAACAGACAGCTGTACCTTTCTTATTCATGCTAAGAAGCCTGGTTCAACTTCTTCTTTAGGTAACTTCCATCTTGAGAATATCTTACATAATATATCGCGATTGACAATATTTTCATTGGAAGACTCTCAGGTCTCGTGTTAATATTGTATCTATCCCTTCGATAACGTTTCATGAAGGGGTTAACTCCTGAAGTATTTTTAACTTAACGTTAACTAAATTTTATTTTCAAATGAAATAAGATAACAAATTCTTACGTACAATAACCACATCAGTGTAAGCCCTATTCGTCATCTACCGCTTTTTGTAAAATGAAACATTTTTTTATAAAATCTTTAGCTTTCCAACGCTAGATTATAGATCTATATTAAAATTCTAATATTCGAAGGTATATTGTATATATGTTGGGTTGTCACATGAAATGTTCATTTTCAAGGTAAAGGGATTTTATTAAAAATACGATATGAAAACAAGATAATTTTATTCGAAGTATTTACCTTCTTTTTCTACACATTTTTCCCAACGTGACACCATCTTTTTATCCCCGAACTGAAAAACTCTGAGCTTTGAAGTGAAACAAAATCTGAAAACGCACTTTTCACTTGATCATCATTTTCAAAAGTTTTTCTTTGACGAAGTTGTCTAAATTCCTGAACAGGTGGTAATCTGTTGGAGACAAGTCGGGAGAATATGGTGGGTGCGGAAGAACTTCGTAGCCCAGTTCTTTCAATTTTTGCACGGTATGTTTTGAAACATGCCGCTAAGTGAGATCATGAGGTACTCATGTATCGAGCTTTTTTACTTTCCCAATACATTTTAAATGTCTGGAAACAGTAGATGCACTTGCATTTAGTTGTGCTGAGAGTCCTTTAACTGTTTGGTAGGGGTTTCCTATATGTTTGAGGAGATCGTTGTCTATTATGGACGGAGGTCTTCATCGGGGTAAGTTTTCCAAGACGGTATCCCCAGCTGAAAACTTAGCTAACCGACGGCGAATAATCCTTTCATTAACACTCCCTTCCCCGAACGCCTTGCGAATATTTCTAGCGGCCTCAGCTGCTGAATGGCCGAGTTTAAACTCGTACAAAAATATTACTCGAAAATTGCGTTATTCCATGTTTATATTTAGAGGTATGCTAAAAAGTGAGTAATTTATTGGGAAGCTAATGTTTATAATACCAAGGTTGAGGATTGGTAACTGTTTACTTTAAATATGTAAACATTCGGTAGAAAACAACAGAGACCTGCAAAATCCTTTATGTATTTCAGAAACTATAAAAACGGACATTTCATGTGAAAAAACCCAATATAATATTGTATATATGTATAAATGTGACCAAGATTATTATTATTCATTTATTTTATTTTATTTTTATCTTTATTAAGGTTTATTTATGTATTTTTTTTTTACTGTACATAAGGAATGAATGACTTCTTATAGCATTAATACTCATTGTCCAAGATGGTGGCAGATTGTATTATTTCTAAATAAAACAATTTGAAAAATATTACTATTCTTGTGTTCTGAAAAAAAAAAACAACAACTAATAACCTTAAAAATACTGCTGCTACTTTCTACTTCAGTAAGTTAATAAAATCGTTTGAATTATATATCAAGCCGTTTTTCATCAATCCTCACAAAATGATATGGTTAATTTTTTGGTATCTTCAGAATCAAAAGTAGGAATCTAAAGAGGAAAACAATTGAAAAACTCGGCATTTGAGCCTAGTCAGACAATTTTAATCAGAATGTAACCTATAATATATTAAAGCCTTTAGAATTTAGTCATCTACATAGCTAGTTTAATTAAAATCGTAATAGTATTTTTTGAAAAAAAACGAGAAAAGGTTCTAAATGTATGGTTTAAAGTGACTTTTAATACGCCAATTTTAATTAAAAACAAACAAACAAACACATTGAACGAATAGTTTTCTTAAATTTGCAATTTCAGTTTGTACGACTTATCTTTTTTTGCTCTAGACTTAACGCACATTCATGAATTGGTTATTTGAATTTTGGTATTTTCTTTGAACATTAAAAAATTTCCAAGATCTCAATACTTTCCATTTCTAAATATTTCATATTGTCCAGTCGATAGAGGAAGTTCACCCTACAAAAAGTGCGTCATTTAATATATTTTTTTAAAATAGTGTTTAGGACCATTAGGTAATGCTTAATCCACGTTTTCTTCATCCCAACCTTTTGCTTCGTCCACCATCTAAAAAAAACCTTTAAAATTGACACTCTTTTCAATTTTTGTTCTATAACTCATTATCAATTCATTTTCGCATTTTATGAATATTTATAAAAATGAAGACAGTAAAATTTACAATAGATATCGTAGAAAATTATTTTTTGCAAGACCAAGCGGATTCGATCTAGGAGAAGGCGAAAATGACGGAAAATTTGCGATTTTGCAAAATTTTTACTTTCGTTTCACTTCTCTTAGCAAAACCATAGAAAAGCCTTCAGAGAAAAGTTTATAAAATAAAAGTTGTACAGAATTTAATTACCTTTAAAATCTCTGTTTTAAAAAATCTGGTTCGGGAAACATACGACTCTCAGTTACCTCCGTTTTAAAAATCAATGAAAGAATTTTCAAATACAGTTAGAGATGATTCAAATACGTGAAACAATTAAAGAATTAATTAAATCGAATTTATATAGAAACATGTGTTTTATTAAAAAATATATTATATTATTATCTAGAATAATCAGTTAGTTTTATCTCCTTTTCACCAATCTCTATTAACTTTTAAAATCTTGAGTATAAGATAATATTTTTTCTAAAATCTTTAGCTTTCCAACGGTATATGATACATATATATTATTGTTCTTATGTTCAAAAAATTGCATTAAAAAAATATTTTTTCTGTTTTCTCCTTTAATTGGGAATCGAATTCATTCAATTTATATATTTACCTGTTTTTTATCTGTTGTAACAAGATAATATAGTTATTTTTATAGAATCAACAAAATTAAAGGTACTTTAGAGAAAGAAAATTTAAAAAATCGGCATTTAAGCCCTGTCAGACCATTTTAATCCGAATGAAACCTAAATTATATTAAAGTTCATTAAATTTTACATCGATATAGCGAGTTTAATCAAAATCGTCGGAAACGTTTTCGAGAAAATCGAAAAAAGGTGCAAAATGCATAGTATAAAGTGGCTCTTCTGGTAGGCTCATTTTGATGAAAAAGGTTTTGTAACTTCTCGGGCGTACATTTGTTTTAAATATGAAATTTCAGTTTCATAGGACTTACCGTTTCCGCCCGGTAGTTAACACACACACACACACACACACACACACCTTTTTGCGGGACTTGGTTATTTGGACTCAGGGGACCCTAAAATGTGTATTTCCGTTGAAAACTGGAATTCGAAAATTTTCACGATCGCAATACTTTCCCTTGCTATATATAGTAAATGAAAGTAAGAGTGTTTGTTTCTTGCAATCGAAGTCGTTGGGGTAAATTTAAGATAAATTTGTAGTTTGTGAATCTGCCTTAGAACGCCTTTTGGTGAATGTTTTTCGTTTTTTAATGATATTCCGAGTTTTTTTTTTTAATCACAAAAATGAATGTATATTATTAAAATAGCTCATATATGATTTAACTACCCACGTTTATGCGCTCTGAAAAAATTATTTTACATACATTTATCTAATCCAAAACCTGAAGTAAATTTATTTTATTATTTTTTTTAATTTGATGTGATTCATACATTAATGTACTCTACATTTCCTAATATCCCCTCTTATTTCCCTTAAAATCGACAGGGCTTGCCTTGTATGCGAATAGCTGCCTGCTGGGTCTGAAATGAGACTGAAGAGACTTATGAAATGTTTAATAAGTTCACCTTCGGGTTTTCCAAGCGCTCCCCTGCCTTTTGTTGGTAAGCCAAGATGAAGAGGCTTCATCTCAGTTTCCCAGTACTCTGTCATATTCTCAGTAGCATAAGAACTCCTTGCGTTTCTGATCTTATGTATATTATTTAAAGATTTCAACCAATCTATTTGTTTATTACTTATAGCAATATCTACATTATTTGCCTTGGACTTGTTGAGTATTCATAAACAACTTCCCAACAATACTTTCAAATTTATAAACAAGCTTAATATTTTAATTGAGTAAACATGGCAAACTACTGTCTGTCAATTATGAAATTGTGTTGAGAGAACCCTTCCATTAAAGTTGGGTCATATAGATCCTCATAAATCTGAACAATAAAGTAACTTAAGTAAAAAAAAAAATCAAATATCATCCACAATGAATTAAAAAACAAAACAAAGAAAAACGCCTCCTTTTTCAGTAAATTTTATGTTTTACTTACGATGTCGGGGTAAATTCGAGCATAACACTATTGTATATGATTGACATCAACAAAAATGGGATAACATCAATATGTGAGAGACAAGAGTTCACTGGGAACACATATATTGAGCAATTATTGGGTTGTTTCACATGAAATGTCCATTTTTATAGTTTCTGAAATACATAAAGGATTTAGCAGGTCTCTGTTGTTTTCTACCGAATGTTTACATATTTAAAGTAAACAGTTACTAATCCTCAACCTTGGTATTATAAACATTACCTTCTCTATCAATTACTCACTTTTCAGTATACATCCAAATATGAACATGGAAACACGCGATTTTCGAGTAATATTTTTCTAAGAGTTTAAAATCGGCCATACAGCAGCTGAGACCGCTAGAAATATTTGCAAGGCGTTTGGGGAAGGGAGTGTTAATGAACGGACCATTCACCGTTGGTTTTTATCTGGGAATACCGACTTGGAAAACTTGCCCCGAGGAAGAACTCCGCCCGTAATAGACAACAATGTCCTCAAACATACAGTAGAAGGAAAAACCTACCAAACAGTTAATGGACTCTCAGCACAACTAAATGCAAGTGCATCTACCGTTTCCAGACATTTAAAGTGTATTGGGAAAGTAAAAAAGCTCGATACATGGGTACCTCATGATCTCACTGAGCGGCAGCAAGACCCCATGTTTCAAAAGAAACCGTGCAAAAATTGAAAGAACTGGGCTACGAAGTTCTTCCGCATCTACTATATTCTCCCGACTTGTCTCTAACAGATTACCACCTGTTCAGGAATTTAGACAACTTCGTCAAAGGAAAACTTTTTGGAAATGATGATCAAGTGAAAAGTGCAAATTTAGTTTTACTTCAAAGCTCAGAGTTTTTCAGTTCGGGGATAAAAAAGTTAGTGTCACGTTGGGAAAAATGTGTAGAAAAAGAAGGTAAATACTTCGAATAAAATTATCTTGTTTTCATATCGTATTTTTAATAAAAATCCTTAACCTTGAAAACGGACATTTCTTGTGAAACAACCCAATAGAATTGCACAAGATTTTTTGTTCTTGTTTTTAACGTTCAAATGCAGCATTGTGAATGTTTATCAGAGTTAAGAAAAACAATATAACTAATAAAAATTAAAAAACAAAACAAAAAAAAAAACAGTAATATAAAACGATAATTTGGTACGAAAATATTTTAAGATTATAATGAGAAATCAAGCTACAAATAAAAGTTATGCAAATTAGATAAATAATAGAGTATACGTATTGATATATGAGCGAAACCAGTATATTCAAATTAATAAAAATAAATTTAAATTAAAGTGTCATGAACAGGAGTAGGCCGAAACGTCGACACACAAACGAAAGAAGATTGTCTTGTTCCCAACCAACTCCTCCATGATATATTCTTAAGGTCAACAATTATTCCATCATTAAAATTAAATTAATTTATTATGAGTCCAATAATCAGGTGGAGATGCGCAAGTAAGGTATTTTAATTATTCTTTCCGAGTTATGCTTTTAGAAGGAAATTAGATATATTTTATATCTTTCATTAGCCTCTGAATGTGGTCTTTTAGTGCTGTTCCCATTTATATAAGATTATTTTCATTTTAATTGTAAGACTAGGGTCCTGCTAAAATCCAAAACATCCAAAGGATTCAGTTGTTCCATTCCAAAGTCTTAGGAAAAATCGTAGATGCAACATTCTATGTAACAAGTGAATTACTCTACAAGGACTTAAACTTGCTTAAAGTGTTAGATACAACAGCAAACATTGTAAACATTTCTACGGCAGAATAACTTACAATATGAACCCATCGGCCATAATACTTAAATCCTCCAACAAACCTCGCTGAAAAGAGATTCGCTGATTAAACTTAATGCTTGCAAATAATTTTCTTACATATGGTAAATAATGAAATTTTCTGAGAAAATTAAATGCTTATGCGAGTTTTGAAGAAAAAATACCCTTGTATAAATTTGTGAGATATATTTTGTGCGATCCCAAAATAAAATAATTTCATTTCAAAATTGACAATGTTTCGGTCTCTAGGGCCATTTTTAACTGTCTATGATTAATAAATATAAATACTCCACATAAAATGTTTCAACCGATTCATCAGTTATGTCGTCGGCTTACTCTCATATATAGTTTCAAGGCCATCGTCTAGGCCTTCCATGAACGACTTCTTCTGGCGTAGGTTAAATTTACCCTAACAATTTAAATACTTATAAAGAAAAAAAAATTAATAAGTGCGGTAGGCCATAAATGCTGCAAGCTTTGAAGGAAAATGCCTTTTATGAATTAAAAGTTCCGTTTAGACTAAGGTAAGATAGGCTCAAATCGTGATATGATAAAGAATCACTTTATTCAAGACTATTTGAGACATCGATTTTCCTGTCCTCCTGGGAAAACTTATGAGAATAACAAAAAGAATATGGAAATCCGGACTTTGAATATAACAGAGCCAAGGAGCTCGATGGAAAACAGAGGTGTATCTCTGAGGTGCCAGGAAATCGTCTAAATAATTCATAAGGAAGAGAGCCTTTGAAAGTTTCAATTGGCAACCGAGAGCTGTATTCAAATGTGCGAGCCATGTCCTGGAATATATTTCCCCATAGAGGCCAATAGAGTAATAGATCTTAGGTTAGGGCTGTTCCTCCAGCACCTCCACATTTTTAGGGATTCAACATTTTTTTATGTTAACAAGAGAAATGCTTTATGACAACAATCCAAAAACTTATGGCAGGTTAACGGAATAACAACTTTATTTATCAATTGAAAAAGAAATATTAGTGAAAACTAACCTACTTTGTTTTCAAAACGAAATGGAAAGTTTCATGAGCGTCTAACAGCAATACAAGATTGCAATATCCAATTATGTATTGAGAAGAAAAAAATATGTCTTTTAAATATAATACCAGCTCTTACATTAAAGATCAATTAATTGAAGTAAGAAACAACAGGCTCCTATGCCCAAGGTCCCGGGTTCAAAACCGCAGGTGGCCCTAGGATTTTTTAATGGAAGTAAAAAAGCCTTAGTTATGCCGTTCTTCGGAGGGAACGTTAAAATGTGGTGCGATGTCAGGTACTCGTTAAAGATCCTTATCCTAATTAACCATGGCATATTGATGACATATTGATAGGCAAAATTTAGGATTATCACTGCAGGATCGTCCGATTAGCCACAGTAGCATAAAGGGACGTTAATTAAATAAACAAACAAACTTTCATCAACAGATACGCAAATGATTTATGAAAAACGTCGCGCCATTTTGATATTTGCAGATGACCAGGAAAAGAGCCAGAAATTCAAACACCACTAAATCCCCTGAACGGCTTGGCTTGCTCATCATTGTATCGATCCAGATACAAACCCGAACAGTTTAGAACCTATAAAATTAACAACAATCAAATATCAATAAATAAGTCCGTTAATTGAAAAAAATACGTTAAATTGAGAAAATTAACCGTTTTTTTTTTTTTTTATCGGTCATCTACTACAGCACTCCATTCCTCTTTCTGTTATTGATTCCTTATCCAAACACTAACAATACATTCGTTATTTTCTATTTAACAACCAAAATATTCACTAGAAATAATTTATAAAGCAAAATAAAGTTTGCCAGGTCAGTTAGTAGTATAAAATGTAATTAATTCAATCTAAAAATCAAACGCATTACTACATACAAATGAAATGATGAAGAGAGAAAACTCTGAAATTATAATGTGTAATGACAGAATATAACCGATATACTTATAACTACTCAAGAACATTTAATAGTGTCTAGCATAATAGCATTTCTGGCAAAGGTCGCGGGTTCAAAACCAGTATATGTGCCTAGGTTTTTTATGGAGAGTAAATAAATTCTTGGTTATGCCGTTCTGCAGATGGGACGTAAAACGGTGAGCCTGTGTGATATCAGGTATTAAAGATCCCTATTCTAATTAAACCACTACCGTCTATAAACTATGAATTTGGTTTCTTTTTGTAACTGCATCTTCCATATTTGTCCCCTTTTTAATTAAACTCTTTTAAGTACCCTAGTAATACATAGCGACTTTTGTACTAAATCTGAGTTCTCTTTTCTTCGACTCTTTTTTCAATTAGTATACGCTATGTTGGACGCCAAACATGAATAAGGTTTATTTTTTAAAGCTCTGATATTAAGGGCTTTTTTGTGTCAAAAAATTAATTATAGTAAAACTTTTTTTTACATAAAAAACACATTTTAGACATTTTCATAGTTTTATTTTTGTTTTCCAATATTATGCTTCGGGCGTTGATATTATTTACTGGTCCATTGCTAGTTTTCAATTACTCTCTTCGTCATTGATTACTATTACTTTTGGGGAAGGTTAAAATAATCGTAAATATTATTTTATGATGATAAAAAGCACTTCATTAAAGTTGCTTAAAGAACAACATTTTTCGTGTTTGGCGTTCATCATGGCGACCACTTAATTAATAAAAAAAAAGATCATGAGAAAAAAAAATCAGATTTAGAGTTAAAGTACCTAGCAAATGTAATTCAAAGCGCGTAATTTAAAAAGGGGCCAAGTATGGAGCCTATAGTTACTACCAATGGCGCTAGATAGCGTTCGTGAAAATGACAGAATTCACAGCTTTTAGACGATAGTATTAAACCTGGATAGGAAAAATTAAGGGATCCCACTGTAGCATCGTCACATCAGCATAAAGTGACGTTAAATGAATAAACAAACAAACAAACTACTTTAATGAAACGTTTCTCTTTGAGTTGAGAAGAGAGAAGTTCGATAATTACTACCTGACAGAACAAGCCGAGACCGTTTTCCAACTCCATTCTACATATTACATTTTATCTATGCAGAACTAGCACCACTGAGCTTTTGGCTCAATTCAAAATTTAATCGGAAGCCTAAACGATCTTGATTTGAAATACAATAGCGTTAGAAGCCATTTGCACCAGGCAATACAACAGTATTATAAAATATATTATATGAATGGAAATTCTGCACTACATCGAACAAATATTGAAGTATAAAAGGAATTAATATTTTTAAAATGAATGAAAATTTCAGTTTTCCCTCGCAAAAATGGTAAAAATTATCATAGGTAGTATAAATCAGGACACAGCCAAACGAAAAAAAAAATTTTTGCCGACGTTTCGGCTCAAACAAATGAGCCACCATCAGACCTGAAAAAAATTATAAAAACAAAAGAGATACATATCAATACAGTAAAGTACAATACAGTAGAAAACTATTGAATATAAAAATGATGGCAATGACAAAATAATCTTTTGTTTTTATTAATTTTTTTTATTAATATTTACAACTCTATCGATTAATACATCTAACAAATTAGCTGTTAGATAAAAAACATGAAGAGAAACTGCCCATTGGCAGCATTTCAATAGGTTATCTAAACTAGAAGGTCTCGAGGCCATCTTCTTTTCAGACGCCCCGGAAGATTGTCAGAAATGGAAAAGGAAGCTAGGATTGAAACGAGTGGGTTAGAATGGGATGGTTAGGGGTCAAATGTAACAATTTGAGGAGGTGAAAGATGTTGCAATATGAGGGAGAGATTATTTATCCGCCCGTTTTATAGTTAACGGGTACCATATTTTTTTCTCTATATTCAAATCCGCATATGGACGGAGCAACGCCGAAATGCCAGAAAAATTAACTGATTCCTAGATCCTGATAATTATTTCAACAGTTGACCATATATCCTCAATCGTTAAAATAGTACAAATTGTGTTATTTTTATAATACTTTTTATTTTATTTGTTTAATTTAATTTTCTTAATAAATGGAGCAATGAAAACTCACCAGATAGCTCTAGGTACTGCCTCGTCTTTCCGATCTGATTGTCGGCAAGGCAGGAATAGTTCCCGAAGTCAGAGGACTGGACTTTTCTGATGATTAGCGTGTGCCTGCTACCTCTCACCTCCATGATCCTTCGCTCCGTCGTGTCCAACTTAAGCGTATCTCGGAACCAGACAACCTAAAATGATCGAATAAGAAAAAATACTAAATAATATGCTTGTAAAATATAACAAAGAATTTGAAAGAAAACATTTTTTAAGAAATGTAATACGTGCATAGAAAGTCTATGAATAATTTAAATAAGAAGACTTAAAACTAGAACTTTATATTTAAACTTTTCTTATAAACATTATATCACAGAAAACAAAAAGAAGACAATATATAGCAAAACATGTATGTTACCCTCTATATTTATAAATAAATAGATATCTATTTAGATTTTTTTAAACGTGATTAAAGTAATGCGAACATGAGTGAATAAGTGAGATAATGTAATGTTACGGGCTACGGGGTGTGAGAAATGAACTACTCCAGTTTACAAATTACAAATATTTATTAAATACAGAAAACACAAATACAAAGGGATTACTAACCACTATATTAACAATAATAATGGAATCACTAGCTTAACTACTAAACAGTATACATATAAAATGAGGTATTCCTAACAAATAAACTACTTACGTAAATTCATACAATCTGTTAGACTTATTCTAGAACTTACAACTATAAAACACATATATAAACTACAGTCTTCTAATTTCCCACCGACCGGTTATCACAATATTGACACACAGTTTCACTATACTGTCACACTGTCACGAACTGTTCACTGTCACTGTTCACTGACACATCACTGATACTTGTTGAGCCGGATTAAGACTGACCCACCCAGGCTCAGGGGACCTCTATTTGTACCACCGCCGAATCTTCTAGCCCCACGTTGGGCGCAGGTAAGAAGGGTGGGCCGTTCCAGGCACTTCGAGGACTGTCCAGGTCCAGAAGTCTCTAGCCTCATCTAGGCCCCTCCAGGCGTGGTCCACCCGTCATTGTCTTGACCGTAGCACTACCCCCTCCTTAGACGTGCTCTGCCCAGAGCACAGATTGCAGAAGCTGAGCGATGCTGATCTTCCTCCAATGTAGGTGTTTTGTCTTTCCAGGGGTTGAACGTGCATACCATTATGATGACTCCAGAGTTGGCGAACGTCTCTTCTACAATGTTCCTGACAATCCTCCACTCCAGGCCATCGTATCCACAACCCAACTTCGGGATGGCGAGCTTGGTGACACGCAGTTCCAGAAGCTTTCTCCGAAGGTCGCCAAGACTCCGGCGCAGTGTGTCGTATGTCGGCTTCTGCTCTGATGAACTCTTGGTAACCAAGTAAAACAGGTGCCGGCCTTCATGCTCTTGATGGAGAGTCTTCCCAACTCTTGGTCCCTGGCGTTCCAGCTCTTCAATTCCAGCGAACTTCTTCCTGAAGACCGTCGCAATCCCCCGGGAATCCCTCAGATGTTCGGCGACACAATGTGCTAGAGCATAGTCTACCGGTAACGAGAATATGTCTCTGTAAACTGTCTGCGTTACCCTACGGGAGTCTGGCGCCTTAGGATGGGGGGTTAGGTCCTTGTCGTTGAGGTTCCTCACTTGCTGTTCCTCTGTAGGGCCATGGTTTCCCTTGTATGGAGCCAATCGGTTGAAATGGACTACCTTGGGTTTTCCTTTGGGCTGCTTCCAGATCCTATAGATGACATCATTGATCCTCTTGATGACCTCATACGGTCCGTCCCATCTTTCTTTTTCACCAGTACGACAGGAGACATCCATGGGCTACTCGAGGGCTCGATGACACCATCATTCGCCATATCCTTAATAATCTCTTCGGCATCCTTTCGTTTAGCTAGCGGCAGCCTCCTCGGGATCTGTCGGATGGGCTTTGTATCCCCGGTGTCAATTTTGTGCTGGACGATGTTCGTTCTACCCCGTGGTCCTGAGCTGATCTCGAAAATGTCCTGCCATCGGGTAATCAATCTCTTCACGATTTCGCTCTGTTCAGGCGAAAGTTCTCTGCATGATTCCTCCACGAATCCTTTTAATTCTTCGGGTAGTCCTCGTTGCTCGGTGGGGTTGCGTTGTAGCTGTCGGACTACTGAGGTAGCGGCCGTACATTCTCCGACTGGTGTTCCTCTCTTTAGTGTCACCGGGAAGCTGTTCAGATTCATCAGTCGGATTGGGGTGGTATGTCCGACCTTGATGAGAGACCTTGCAACCAGAACACCGCGTCCGACTTCCTGCTCCTCGTGCTTCCCAGGTTCAAGTAGAAGACATTGACCCTCCGGTAGTCGTCCATTGATCGTCCCATGCGTCAGAATTTGACTCCGTGCAGGTAAAGTGGTGTCTTCTAGTAGGAGTACTCGTGCATAGAGGTCCTTTCCCTGCCGAAGGATGACCTCTTCGTCTCCCAGCGTCATCACACCTCTCGACATGTCCAGCTTGATCCCGTATTTGATCATCAAGTCCACGCCGAAGATGACTTCTTCGTCTATTTTCGCCACGAGAACGCGGTGCTCTAGACGTTGGCCCCCGATGAAGAAAGTGGCAACTGTCTCCCCGTAGACCTCGGCTGGCTGTCCTGTGGCTGTCCGTAACGCCCAAGTGGTAGGTGATATCTTCTTAGCGTTAACTGCCTTCGGGTTCAGTATTGTCATGGTTGCGCCGGTATCTAGCAGAAAACTCCGCAGCTGCCCGTTCACCATTCCATCCACATAAAAACTATTTGTCTTGCTCCCTATTGTCGCGATTCTCACGGCGACCCTGGGGCCTTCGATGCTACGGGTTGACAGTTGCCCCTTCCCATCAACCCTCCTTAGTTTTCCTGTGGCTTTTCCGGCTTCCTGGTAGGGCACTTGCTTCTGGGGTGTCCAAGTTGACCGCAGCTCCAACAGCGTATCTCCTTTTTGCGGGTCCTGAGGGCTTCCAAAACCTTTGCTACTATGTCCTCGATGGTGGGGGCCGCGTTAGGCTCCGCTTCTGCCGCTCGAACTCGTGCATATCCACGGACTGACTGCCTGACAGCCTCGAATTCCATGGCCTGCGACAATGCATCGCCCAAAGTTTTAGGGCGTGCGAGTTTCACTGCCTGTTGGGTTTCCGGGTCTCGAAGTCCATCCAGGAATTTGTCGATAGCCAAGCTCTCGTAGACGTCGTCGGAGACCGTTGGGTAGGCATTCCTCACTAGCCGGGCGATATCTGCTTCAAATTCCTGCAGCGTCTCGTTGGTCTTCTGGACCCTGTTCTTTAACTGAGAACGGTATAGTTGGTCCATGTGGCGATGGCCGAAACGCATCTCCAGTCTTCTTATCAGCTCCCCGTAGTTGCACCGCTCCGACATGGGCATCCCCTGTAGCACTCCTAAGGCGTCTCCACGCAAGGCTAGGCACAACGCTGATGCTTGCGTCTCCTTTGACCACCCGTGGATCGAAGCCGCTGTCTCGAAAAGAGTCATGTAGTCCTCCCACGGTGTCTTCCCGTCGAACAATGGGATGGTGTTGTGCGTTGGTGGCATCCCAGCATTGGCGGAGGGAATGGTGTTGTGAGGGCTTCTCTCAGAGGGTTGGTCGGTGTCGATTGTCGTTGGGTTGTTCATACGTTCTTCTAGAGCTTCTATTCTTACCCTAAGTTCATTTTCTACTGAATCGACTTTTTCTCCTAATCTAGATTCTACATCAGCTAACTTATTATCTACACTTTCCATTAACTTAGTTTCTAAATTGCCTAACTTAGCCTCCAATGTATTTTTAACAGTACTTAACTCATTACCTAACTCATTTTTAACAGTACTTAACTCATTACCTAACTCATTTTTAACAGTACTTAATTCAGTTTTAAAAGTTGCAGACAACTTACTGAAGTCATTTTCAAACGTAATCTCGTCTGGATTTTCCCCTGAATCAACAAAAAATTGGCGCAAGCGTTGTTGCAGTACCGATTTCGTTCCGGAAGTATCCAGATCTCGTTCTTCTAACTCCCGTCTTAAGTCTGCAACTTTTAAATCATTCAGTCTAACACTCTGAGAAGTCATTTTTCACACAGTAGCCCAATAATTACAAAAACAAGAAAACCAAAATTATAACCATTTACAATGATCCCACTTCTGACACCAAATTGTTACGGGCTACGGGGTGTGAGAAATGAACTACTCCAGTTTACAAATTACAAATATTTATTAAATACAGAAAACACAAATACAAAGGGATTACTAACCACTATATTAACAATAATAATGGAATCACTAGCTTAACTACTAAACAGTATACATATAAAATGAGGTATTCCTAACAAATAAACTACTTACGTAAATTCATACAATCTGTTAGACTTATTCTAGAACTTACAACTATAAAACACATATATAAACTACAGTCTTCTAATTTCCCACCGACCGGTTATCACAATATTGACACACAGTTTCACTATACTGTCACACTGTCACGAACTGTTCACTGTCACTGTTCACTGACACATCACTGATACTTGTTGAGCCGGATTAAGACTGACCCACCCAGGCTCAGGGGACCTCTATTTGTACCACCGCCGAATCTTCTAGCCCCACGTTGGGCGCAGGTAAGAAGGGTGGGCCGTTCCAGGCACTTCGAGGACTGTCCAGGTCCAGAAGTCTCTAGCCTCATCTAGGCCCCTCCAGGCGTGGTCCACCCGTCATTGTCTTGACCGTAGCAGTAATAAGTATCAGGAAATTATATATAGATTATAAGACAAATATAAAAAAACAAAAATCGTTCAAAAATGTTTAAGTCTTTTAAACTGAAAAAAATCCTTCTTTTTCTATGACTTAAACATATTTATTAATTTATTTTATTGGTACAGGCAATCCAGAACAATGGTGATGTTTGCCGACGTGAAATTCTGCTATTTCAAAGATATTCAGTTCATAGATGAAGGTAAATAAATAGTTACAAACATAATTTAATTTTTATATAAATAATAAGGGAGAAAGAAAGAATCAAAATAGTAGGAACATTAAATTTTAATAATAAAATAACTTTAAATATAATTGGGTAGCTTTAGATCGATTCTCATAATTTAACTTGTTTTAAATACATTTTTGATAAACGTACTATTGTCATTTAATATGATATTCAAATGATGTGGAAGGTCGACACAAACAGTTTCCAGCAGTCTGTCAGTGTTTAATGGTGATAGGTACTTAAACATATTTTTTTTTTTGTTTTAATATCTCCTTTTTTAAAAACATTATTATTTTTCACTGACTTCAAATACTGGCTTCAAAAGAAATAAAATAATTACACATATATTAGTATTTTAAATGCTTTATATAAAAATAAATATATAAAACGCGCTATAATGAACAAGTATATAAGCAAAAAAAAAAACAAAAAAAAAAAAAAACAGATAACAACCGCAAGCAAAATTTCATCAATAATTGACAATTATAGTATCCAATTAATGGTATCCTATAAAGTAGGCTTAGGAAAGTCTTAAGTTCGATGCCGACACCACCAAATATGCCTACACAATCGCCATCCAAGCCCAGACCCTCCAGATCAGACAACATAATCCTCCCACCGACGCCTCGGCCCGATCCTCGGACGCCTACCAGTTGGTTCAACTCATAATAACATTCTCTGAATCGCAATAACTATGCTAATTTAGCATCGCTTTAAACATCTTAGATGTTTTTATTCGAAAGGTAATCGTATTGTACAGAACAAATTATCTCGTCTCCATCAAGTTGGAGATAAAGTGAATTGTTTACTTCCCAGAAGACAAAAATTAAATAAATAGTAATAACGTTGAGGAAGAAACAAAATAAAGAAAGGATTGACAAGAACCCTCTTGTGAGTGGAACTGGGAGCTGCTGGAATTCCAGACATTCCAGCAGAGATGAGATCGACATATCTGGAAGACTATGTTCGAATTCTTTTCCACTGTGGTATTTCTAAATTTAATTTCATCGAAACTTCATTTTAATACATACCCAAGAAAAAGGAATTAGAAGGGAGAATACTGATCGTACAAGAAGGAAGGCACAATATAACTGGAATGCAAATCCCCTTTACTATAATTAAGGGAGATATTTTTGATCCATCGAATCAAAAATATCTAAAACAACCATCTGGAGTATTAATTTTAAAATAATAGAATAGCTTAGTTTTTTATTTTTTTTACAGGTTCTGAGGGGTTTTCCCATTATCTGATATCATGAAAAACTTTTCTGTTTTTATTTTATTTTGTCAAAACAGGATTACACTATGACATTAAGTTATCAAAATAATTTCCTTTAATGTAATTTAATCTAAAATTTATTTAGTTTTTTATTTACTTTCTTAGGTTCAGAGTAGTTGCATATTTTAGTAGAGTTAGATATAAATTAATGTATTTGATACTAGATCACGCCATTCTATCCTTTATATTCTTACTCACAGAATTAAACTTTTCATCATTTATTTCATGTCCACTCTGCAGCCTTCTGGAATTCCCTGCCTACTCATATTCGCCGTGCTTCTTTCATTTAAAACCTGCCTTATCCAATACCTTACAATTCAACAATCCTACTTTTAATGTAAGACATAATTATTTGTTTTGAAAAAAAATCCTAGCGTAGTGGAATAATTGATTTACTTTAGTTTATTTTAAACTTCTTTAACTATGTATCGTATAGGAGATTATTTTTTCTTTCTTTTTTGTTTGTTTATAATAGAAATTTTCGGGAAAGATTAATAGTTTTTTTTAATTATTTCGTTTACACATTTGTTAATAAAAATGAATTTTATTGGTCTATAAAATTTCTGACCGAGATGTTATATTAAAGTATTAACATACAACATTATTATTCTCAAGGGATATAGTACTACTATTATGCTCAAAAATAATAAATATTTATTGAATATTTTTCTCATAAAAATGAAAAAGAAAATTCTACTGAAACGCCGCAGAACTTATAGCAATAGTTAGTAGCACTGATGGAGCTAGTTAAGGTGTATGAAGCATGTATGTTAATACTGAGCTTTAATGTATATACATATAAAGGAACATTATTGAAAAGGAAAATTCTCATGCCAATAAAGGAGGGGTATTTCTGGCTATAATAATAATTACACATGGCTTCTAATTATTTTTTTATGAATTAAAAAATGTTGATAAGGTTTCAAGTACAGTAAAATTATCTGAATGACATGGGTCTTTGACAGAGAATAAAAGATAATATCTGTTGTCTGTGGAAAAGAGATGGTTAAAATTTTCATTATGATACACAGTCTCTTCCTAATCATCAAAGCGTTTTTTCCTTTAAAAAAAATTCTAAAAGTAATTTTAATTGGATACTACTTCATAAAACACAACTGGTTTTCATTTGATTCCAACAATGCTTTCAGGGAATATTTTATTTATAATAAAGATTACTAACTCTGAAATTAAAACCCTTTTTTTTATCGACATTCCGATTCTTAATAGAACTAAGACATAGAGCAAATCGAAACCTAAATATTTAATTTCCAAATAAAATTGTTGAATCCATCATTAATAACATTATTATCAAACTACATAAAACGTATGATACACACTTATGCAGAGTGATAACAAAAAATTAGATAATTGTTAATCATGTTAGTCATCACCGTAATCTTGTCCGTTCTACCGCTGCGCAGTGTATCATCTGTAGAGTTTGGACCACATATCCCTCTCCTGAACCAATTCTCTTTCCAATCTAGCCCACGCTTCCTGAATGTCTCCTTTACTCCTTTTCCTGGTGATCCGAGGTCTTCTTCCTTCTACTCGTGTCTCATAAGTTATCCTTACATTCCTACTCGGATTCATTCTTAGAAGGTGGCCAAACCATCACAATTTATTTTCCTCTCCAATGGTTTCTAGCGACTGATCCTCAAAGTTTGATGGTTTTATTCCGGATCCTGTTTCTCCTATTCTTCACTTCAGCTTTCCTTATCTCCATTGCCTGGGATCTGGTTCCTATGCTTTGATGTGAGGGTCCACGACTCAGAGGAGTAGGAAAGAATAGGAAAGACGACTTGTAGACTGATAGCTTTGTTTTCTTTGTGACCTCTCTTCTGTTGTACCTCCATGTTAATACTTCTTTCGTTAAGCCAGGCTCCTAAGAACTAGAAATCCTTGACATGCTCCAAAACTTATTCCTCCAATCTCTGAATTCTCATTACTTGCCATGGTTTCATACATACACTTATACATTTTGTCTTTTCTGGATTTATGTTCATGTTGATATGAGCAGTTCTTCAAGTACAATAAGAACATTACGTCCAGATCATTGGCTGCAATTATGACGAGGTCGTCAGCAATTGCCAGCGTAGTGTAGAGAGTAAGCTGTAGGTTTCTATCCGAGTTGAAATAATCGTAGTCGTGACTTTGCTTTCCTCAGCGCCTGGTCAAGAACTAATATGAAGAGGAGGGGACTTGTACTGCATCCCTGGCGTATACCATGGGTCGTTTCAAACTCCCTGGAGGTATTGTTCTTACAAACGTTTCTTGTCTTGACGTAGAGGCTTGCTCAATCCTTTCGTACTTCTATAGAAAGCAGTATCCAGATTCACCAAGCAGGCAGACAGTTCTTTCCTTTCTCGATGTAATGTCAATCTCAATGTAAAAATCAGGTCTTGCGTGCTCCTCGAGTTGCTAAAACTATACTGTTCCTCTCTGATCTGGGAGTAGTTCAGTTCTTCTAATCCTCGCTCCAAGGATTCCAGAACATTATTCCTCGAAGGTCGTTAAAAGGTCTTTTGACTTAGAATTTAATCGGTATATAAATATATAAAGTCAAAATATATTAAATAAATACTTCCAGAAAGCGGAATAATCCTTAGGTGAAGGGAAGCATTAATTCATGGTTGTAGGTTGAGGGAAGGTGCCTAGATCGCAGGTAGCACTTACGCCCCACCTCGCAACACATAATCCCCGACCCTCTTCACATCTTTTTCTTCTTTCCGCTCTGAGTGGTTCATCTCCTTCGGGTAAGTAGAAAATAACAGCGCTTCTCGGGATATATTCTACCAATGGAACGATCCATCCCTAGGTATAACGGTTATATTTATAAAACAGAAGCAGCGATAAAAAAAAAAATATAATAAAAATAATAATATCCTTTGGTCATTAGGCGAGACACATTGTATATTTTCATTGGACTTTTGTGTTTTTTTTCTATCCTATTCTATTTTTATGGAAACATTATTTATTTTTTGTTTTAAATTAATCTGTTAGAATTCTTTTGAAGTTAAGAGATAAACGATCGTTGTGCAATATTTATCAGATTTCATTCTAAAAATTTACGGAATCAAAAAACGATGTTACCTTTGACTATAGCTAATTAATTAATTTATTTTTTAAAGCCTAACAAAATACATTTCATGACAGGATTATCGTGAAATGAACACATCAATTTAGTTTTAGATATTGGAAACCACAAATATAACAACAAACGGGACAGTGAATGGGGACTGAGTTGAGTTTCCTATCTGCTTCCATCTGCCGGCCTCCTCAAAACTTTGACATGTTGCTTTGATAAGGAATGCTATCCTCTTTTGTTCGGGGTGATGTCAGGCGTCGAATACCAACTCGGTTATCTAACAGATAATATATATGATAAAAAAAAAAAAAAAAATGCATGGCAGTATCGTTCATTAAACATTACAAAACCAACGTCTTAAATAACTATTCGGTGCGCGCTACGCACGACTTGCGATAACTTACGTTGTTAAAATCTATTTAAGAACTTTTAAATAAAACTAGAATAGGAAAAAGTTTCAACATTACTCTGATTGTTAGTTTCGATGAAAACATATAATTTAGATTGAATGACCTAACAGTAGAAATTATTAGTCACAACAATCACCTGTTTTTATTCGCTTTAACGATTTTCCACTACATTGTGTATAAGATAACATTTGGTTATAATCTTAAGCTTTTCGACGGTATATATCTATATTGTACATCTATATTACTATTTTTATATAAGGAAACATATTTAACAGATAAAACTTTTCTCCTTCAGTTAGTTGTTGTATATGCTATTACATTTACACGTTTGCGATCAACATTAAATGGTTAATTTTTTCGCATCTACTAAATTAAAAGTACTTTAATTTAAGGTATCCTTACCTAAATTGTCCTTTAATAACACTCCGCTACTTCCTGTTGAACCGATCCAAAATCTAATAAAAGTCTTACTTGAAAGCCTCATAGAAACGAAAAGAAGCTGTCAAACGTTTTTGACTTCTTCAACACTTACTGGACAAACGGAAAACCTTCTACTTAACTATAAACAAAATCTACATGACTGTCATAAGGCAATATGGTCTTATGGAGTAGCGAAGGGCGGGGCTAGTTGAGCAATTTTTTCACTTGAACGGATATAGCTCCTCAATAATAAGTCTCAATGAGTTTTTAAGCAGCTTGATGAATTCGTAATATATCAAATTTAAGAGTATCAGCTATTTAAATCCAGGAAGTCAGGTTTGCTCAATGAACCCCTAAGGTGAGGTAAGTTGAGCAAGAGTATGGGGCAAGTTGAGCACTAAGAATGTCTAACCAAACTATGGGTTCAATTTCGACTAGAAATAAATTAAAATAATAGATTTCATTCTAAAAATTTACGGAATCAAAAAACGATGTTACCTTTGACTATAGCTAATTAATTAATTTATTTTTTAAAGCCTAACAAAATACATTTCATGACAGGATTATCGTGAAATGAACACATCAATTTAGTTTTAGATATTGGAAACCACAAATATAACAACAAACGGGACAGTGAATGGGGACTGAGTTGAGTTTCCTATCTGCTTCCATCTGCCGGCCTCCTCAAAACTTTGACATGTTGCTTTGATAAGGAATGCTATCCTCTTTTGTTCGGGGTGATGTCAGGCGTCGAATACCAACTCGGTTATCTAACAGATAATATATATGATAAAAAAAAAAAAAAAAAATGCATGGCAGTATCGTTCATTAAACATTACAAAACCAACGTCTTAAATAACTATTCGGTGCGCGCTACGCACGACTTGCGATAACTTACGTTGTTAAAATCTATTTAAGAACTTTTAAATAAAACTAGAATAGGAAAAAGTTTCAACATTACTCTGATTGTTAGTTTCGATGAAAACATATAATTTAGATTGAATGACCTAACAGTAGAAATTATTAGTCACAACAATCACCTGTTTTTATTCGCTTTTAACGATTTTCCACTACATTGTGTATAAGATAACATTTGGTTATAATCTTAAGCTTTTCGACGGTATATATCTATATTGTACATCTATATTACTATTTTTATATAAGGAAACATATTTAACAGATAAAACTTTTCTCCTTCAGTTAGTTGTTGTATATGCTATTACATTTACACGTTTGCGATCAACATTAAATGGTTAATTTTTTCGCATCTACTAAATTAAAAGTACTTTAATTTAAGGTATCCTTACCTAAATTGTCCTTTAATAACACTCCGCTACTTCCTGTTGAACCGATCCAAAATCTAATAAAAGTCTTACTTGAAAGCCTCATAGAAACGAAAAGAAGCTGTCAAACGTTTTTGACTTCTTCAACACTTACTGGACAAACGGAAAACCTTCTACTTAACTATAAACAAAATCTACATGACTGTCATAAGGCAATATGGTCTTATGGAGTAGCGAAGGGCGGGGCTAGTTGAGCAATTTTTCACTTGAACGGATATAGCTCCTCAATAATAAGTCTCAATGAGTTTTTAAGCAGCTTGATGAATTCGTAATATATCAAATTTAAGAGTATCAGCTATTTAAATCCAGGAAGTCAGGTTTGCTCAATGAACCCCTAAGGTGAGGTAAGTTGAGCAAGAGTATGGGGCAAGTTGAGCACTAAGAATGTCTAACCAAACTATGGGTTCAATTTCGACTAGAAATAAATTAAAATAATAGATTTCATTCTAAAAATTTACGGAATCAAAAAACGATGTTACCTTTGACTATAGCTAATTAATTAATTTATTTTTTAAAGCCTAACAAAATACATTTCATGACAGGATTATCGTGAAATGAACACATCAATTTAGTTTTAGATATTGGAAACCACAAATATAACAACAAACGGGACAGTGAATGGGGACTGAGTTGAGTTTCCTATCTGCTTCCATCTGCCGGCCTCCTCAAAACTTTGACATGTTGCTTTGATAAGGAATGCTATCCTCTTTTGTTCGGGGTGATGTCAGGCGTCGAATACCAACTCGGTTATCTAACAGATAATATATATGATAAAAAAAAAAAAAAAAAAATGCATGGCAGTATCGTTCATTAAACATTACAAAACCAACGTCTTAAATAACTATTCGGTGCGCGCTACGCACGACTTGCGATAACTTACGTTGTTAAAATCTATTTAAGAACTTTTAAATAAAACTAGAATAGGAAAAAGTTTCAACATTACTCTGATTGTTAGTTTCGATGAAAACATATAATTTAGATTGAATGACCTAACAGTAGAAATTATTAGTCACAACAATCACCTGTTTTTATTCGCTTTTAACGATTTTCCACTACATTGTGTATAAGATAACATTTGGTTATAATCTTAAGCTTTTCGACGGTATATATCTATATTGTACATCTATATTACTATTTTTATATAAGGAAACATATTTAACAGATAAAACTTTTCTCCTTCAGTTAGTTGTTGTATATGCTATTACATTTACACGTTTGCGATCAACATTAAATGGTTAATTTTTTCGCATCTACTAAATTAAAAGTACTTTAATTTAAGGTATCCTTACCTAAATTGTCCTTTAATAACACTCCGCTACTTCCTGTTGAACCGATCCAAAATCTAATAAAAGTCTTACTTGAAAGCCTCATAGAAACGAAAAGAAGCTGTCAAACGTTTTTGACTTCTTCAACACTTACTGGACAAACGGAAAACCTTCTACTTAACTATAAACAAAATCTACATGACTGTCATAAGGCAATATGGTCTTATGGAGTAGCGAAGGGCGGGGCTAGTTGAGCAATTTTTCACTTGAACGGATATAGCTCCTCAATAATAAGTCTCAATGAGTTTTTAAGCAGCTTGATGAATTCGTAATATATCAAATTTAAGAGTATCAGCTATTTAAATCCAGGAAGTCAGGTTTGCTCAATGAACCCCTAAGGTGAGGTAAGTTGAGCAAGAGTATGGGGCAAGTTGAGCACTAAGAATGTCTAACCAAACTATGGGTTCAATTTCGACTAGAAATAAATTAAAATATGTGTTTAACAATCAGCTCTTTATTTATTGTCTTTTAGTGACAGAACGACAAAACTTAAAGTAATTTTCATTAAATAATTATCCAAAACTAGAATCAATAAAACATGAACCTATCTTCAGATTAACTTCAACATAGAGTCAACGGACATAAATGTTTATATTATTACTCACATAGCTCATTTCTTAAAAAAAATATAAATTAGATCTTTGGAACTTAATGATCATTGTCCCTGTTGCAATTAACAGAAATGAAAGTAAGTTTACGTAGTGTTAGTGATAGAATAACAAAACTTGAAGTATTTTTCTTTGGATAATTTCTTGAAAAAAAAAAAAGCAACTTAATTAAGACGACCATCACTGTTTCAATTGACACAAATGAAAGTAAGACCAGCACCTGGAACAAATTTTGTATGCGTCCATCCCCAGCAAGCTTGACACTGGATCCAATTTTCTACTGGTAAACTTTGAGCAACTGTAGCTCAACTAACCCCAACCCGGAATTTTAAAAGAAAAGCGAAGTTATAAAAAAAAATCATAAAAATAAAACAGAGAACAACTCCACATATCAAAAGTACAATAATTCTCTTGAAGATTAGCACTTACCTGATTAAAAACAGATAAAAATTGACTAATACAAACGAAAACTTGTGATTAACGACGTTTTTACTTTTTTGTCACAAAATAAACAAAACACACGATCGCTTCACTCGCTCATCCAGCCGCCACTAGCGATCGCGTGGTGATTATCCTTCCCACGACTTTATCTTTCCGCCACAAGATGCATATGCGTACGGTGAATAGTTTACGAGATATTTCAATTGTCCAAGTTGCCCCTATGCTTAACTAACCCCGCTCAACCCTGGAGCATTGGGGCTCAACTAAAGCATCAAATTATTCTCGTATTGAATCCAAAATACTTCGAAAAATCCTCAATAAGACAATCAAAATACATAAAGCGTTAATGTTCTGTATGTTGCTGAATTGGTCAGAATCTGCTATTCCTTTCATAAAAAACTTTATTCCCTCTCTAACCCACTAGTTTCAATCCTTGCTTCCTCAGCAACCCTACGAGGCGCCTGAAAAAATTGCCTCGGAACCTTCTAATTTAGAATAGTTTTTGGATAGCTGCCAATGAGTAGTATCTCTATATCTAAAAAAACGGCTTAGTTAATATTATATTATATTTGCTGAATGTATTTCACGATAACATTGTAAGTATCAATAAATATAATATTTTAAAAAAAAATCGGATAAACCAATAGATAGAAGGTTTCAATCGCGTTGCTCTGGCAATAAAACGAACAGAATAAGAATTTCAAAAGTTTTTTAAAATACTCATTAAACTTTTTATTATCCATTAGAGACAATAAATGTTTTTTTTTCCTCTTTTGGTCACCTTTGGCGAAAATACGGTTAGCCATAAATTCAACAACTCATTTATAATTATGGAGAGGGGGTGCAGGGAGGAAGGAAGATTAGGGATAATGTGCTCGTTAGGGCCTCCCGGGAGCCCGGGGCCGTAATTAACGGTCCGCTCGAGATAGGGCCCCCTACCTGCCCCCGGCCCCCTGGCTCTGGGGAATCTTATGTCTCTCTTCTCCCTTACCTGATAGCTATTTTAGGAAAAATATAGAATAATTCCCTACCTCTGAAACTGAATAAGTTAAGATAAAAGTTTGCAAAAGGGAAAGGAACTAACAAACGTATACTCTATTTCTAAAAGTGTATCATTATTGATAAGAAACCAAAGAGAGAGTTGACGCAAAATGAAGTATTTTCTACGCAGCAATGAGAGAAATCTCTAAGGACACAAAAATTGATTTTTCTATCGAAATTGATTTACCCATCTTAACATCCTTAATAACTACAGAACCCCTTAAATGGAAAACGGAGATCTTCTTCGTTCTCTAAATAGTCACATTTGGCGACAAAACCATGACAAAGTGGGCGGTCCTCCCTATCTCCCCCAGTGTTACGTAAAGCTTTGTTTCCAGCACTTTCAGTTCAGGCCAGGCTTCTCTCCTTGCTTCCTGCAGAAGCACACATTTTTGCAGAATGTGCTCAGCGTTTTTTTCTCCTTCACCACATTCGCACATAGGACTATGTCCTTTTTTGAATTTTCGGAAGAGGTGCGATCTCAGTCAGTTGTGGTTGGTACGTATTTGGAAAATGACCACTTGCTCCTTTCTGTTGAGGCCGTGGTATGAATCAATAGGATTGCTTTGAGGATGCCTTGCTCTCCATCTTTCATGTAAGGCCGCTTTATTGATTTTAATCTCATACAGAGAGAGTGAAGCATCTATTTGTGGTTGGAGGGACCCAGCCTTAGCCAGCTTGTCCGCTTACTCGTTTCCTCTTATGCCACAATATGAAGGAATCCGCTGTAAAACCAGTTTCCTGGTGTTAACCAAACGAAGATACGGGAGGACGCTATTGAGGAATGGAGCCGACTGTGAAATAATACACGAAAAGGAATATTTTTCGAAAATATTTCCACACTGTGAAAACCCGTCCCGAAGCAAAATGGTTCCTCCCGGAACTACAGGATATCGCTATTCCTCACAGAGCATGGGGGTTTCGAGCTTTACTTCATAGTTTTAGTGTACCGAAAACTGCTGAACATGAGACCATGACCTGCACTGTATCTGATGCCCTAAGAGCCTACCAAATGAGAGCCACGAGAATGTTCACCCTCTATGTTTGGTCTAGCTCACTCACTATAACCTCAGAGCTCGAAGAGGAAGAAGAAAGGCAGTAAAAAGAAAATTACTTCTTCTGCCAGTGGCGCGATAGACCGTTTAGGCCATAGGTCTCGCGGTGTAATATCACGTTTCTCGTTACATTTTGTAGTGTAGGGTCATCACTCCCTACGTCTAATTTTGTGAGTGGCCACCATTTGGATGACGGATCTGACATGACCGGGGGAGAGGCTGTGATTGAATCCTCATTTAATTGAGTCCTTATAAAACTCTCGCTGGGACTGGGATTCGAACTTACAAATTTTAGCATGTGAGACTAGCGCGCTGGCCAATCAGCCACTGGCTCCTCTCTACAATGAAGACTACATCAGCAATAAAAGAGGTCAGCCTCTGTAAGTGAAAATCAGTGGTGCAAAGCACTGATGCCAAATTCATCCGTATAGGTCAGGAAGGAATGTAAGTAAATAATAAACTAAAAGGCATACAAGCCAAATTATAGCTTTGTAAAAGAGATTCCTGAAGAAGGTTGAATTGGAAAGCAAAGAGGCCTCGTCCATTCGTTGTCTTTGATGGATTATGCAAGTTTAGAGAATGATAAACTAACAACACCAGAATGACGTTGACGTTGAAAGATACTATAGTTGAGAAGCGAAGTAAGATTCCAAGATATCTGAAAGGAAGGACTTCGGGATAGCACTGTGAATGAGCTTGGAGGAATCAAGGCTGATTCCTTGAAGAAGAGAATGTGTTGCTGATCGAATAGTTTAGACCACTATATATTGAAAACCACCTCACACTGAGCAATAACTGAGGTTTAATTATGATGATGAAAATGATAAACTATGTACAGATATCCAATACACAATTCTATAAGAAATAATATGGTTGCTAAGAGATTCAGGACGCAAGGTATCACGTCAGAAATCAGGACCTTTCCTCTTAGTCAAAATATTAAACAACTTGCCTTATCCTATATTATTAAGAAAAGAAATATGCGTTTTAATGGAATAAGGTAGAAAACATGGATTTTTTTATACGTGTGAATTAATTCATATTATAATGACGAGGAATCATGGTTGCTTCCATCCATCATTGTACATTATTAAGAGAAAGGGACAGGGACAAGAAGAGAGACAAGGGATAGTGGCAGCACCAATGAGCATCAACCAACAAACAAAGAAGGTACTACGAGAAACAGAGGTCGATTGTAATATTAATCTAGTATTTTATTGTAGCCCTGGCTACGGGAATATTGCTTCCTTTGTTGGCGGTCATGGAGGGTAGTCGTACTGATAATGGTAATGTTGGGATGAAGTCAAGGAAGTGGGCGTTTAAAATGCCTGCAACCATTGACTACCTGTACACTGAAATACCTACCATTGAGGGATAGACTCCAGAAGCCCTTTATTGGCAATTCAAACCATATAAAAGTTTTAAAAACAATATTAATATGAAAAATCAGACATAAATACTGCAAATCAGTATAGTTTTTCATGCATTCTTATTAACTGCACTCGTCTGCATTTTATAATCTTATTATTTAGTTATTAGTGACCTTCCCTTAATATTCAATCGGATGCAATTTAATTGCGGTGTTATATTTAAAAATACACAGTTCAACCGATTTAGAGACTATTCACAGAAACCTTAAGAATCGCGAGATGATTTCATAAATAGATAGAAAAGAGAAAAAGATACTTAACAGCAGGAATAGTCAATAATCACTTTAATGGATAGATATCCTTACATCTAAAAGAATCAAATAGGTTAAATAATATTACGTGTACAAACAAATTATGCTTACAATAGCGAGGTTGTACTGTGTATATAAATATAAAACCAAAAAATAAATAATAACGGTTAACATTTAAGGGGTTCTAGAGTGCTGCAAATGGGCTGTTTCTCTTCATGTTTTTCATGCACACTAATTTTTATCAGAATATTTACTTGATGTATTATAATATACAGTTGTAAATTTCAATAAAATATTTAAAAAAAAACAAAAAACATTTAGGGGATTTCTTATTCGGTAATTATTTTTCTTTTCAAATGAACTACTTCAAACACGTATAAAAAGTTAAATTTAGTATTCATGAAATTCTCATATAGTTTACAGTTAAACATCTGTTTTCATTGAATAAAATTGTTTATGTTTATTTATTTAACGTCACTTTATGCTACAATGGTTAATCGGACGATGCTACAGTGGGAGTCTTAAATTTTGCCTATCCAGGTTTTATTAGGACAGGGATCTTTAACGAGTACTTGACATCGCACAGGCTCGGGACCATCTCTTAACATCCCCTCCGAAGGACGGCATAACTAAGGATTTTTTACTCCCATTAAAAAATCCTAGGACCACTTGCGGGTTTGAGCCCGTGACCTTTGGCATAGGAGGCTGTTATGCTAACCACCCAGCTACAAGTGATCCCATTGAATAAAATTTAATGTAGTATTAATTTCAACAATATCAGTTTATGGATTTATAACAACTTTCCATTTATTTTAACAACTTATTTATGATTTGGTACGTAATATTGTTACTAAAATCTTGCTTACTGTATGTCAGAATATAACTTGTGCGATACTCTACGGTGCCAATACTGAATAACTATTTCAGTCCCCATTACAACTTTACAAACAACATATGGTCTAAAGTTTATGCACTTATAATAACTTAATATTAACTTGTGCGGCATATTTTATAGCATGAATGATTTCTAGACTTTGTAAACATTTTATTGATTCATTATTGTATATATATTTTATTATAATTTTATTGTTGTGTAAAGATTGCATGAATGTTATATTTCACCACTATTATTGATGTCTTAATTAGGACAGATTGTAATACTACTCAATAAAAATTGTTGTTGAAAAAAAACAAAAACAAATATTTATATATATATATATATATATATATATATATATATATATATATATATATATATATATATATTCAGGAAATGATTTTTTAATGGCTTGATTACAGAATATTAAAGTTTCCCATCCAAAGAAAAATTTATTGCAATGTATTTTAATCATAAACTTTGAGGAAAGAATGCCCTAAATTATAGTGGGAACAGTACCAAAATCTGTGCCGTGGTGTAGAAACAGTTCGCGGAAACCAAGAATAGCGTTATCATTTTATGTAGAGAAAAATAGAATATAAAAATATAAGAAAAATCTCGCGAGAAATGTCCAATACGAACATTAAATTATTTGGTGGTCAACCATGTTCACTACTGATGAATAATGCGCAACTGCATAATCCTCAAAAGACCCAATAAGCCGTAAAATTACGAAATAATGTTCACACCGACTGGTTACCAAAAGCGAACGACAGGGCGAGGCAATGGCGAGCTTGAATTGGAATGAGAGAGGAAATAAAGTAACGACTTGGTTATTTTGAGGAATTATATTCCAAGATAATTGTGGAGGGAGGGTGACTGTTTTCCAGCGAGATAGGAACCTGCGCCGCTTTGTCATTGAAATCCGGCGGGGCCATTGTTCCATTGTCACCTCGGCTATTACCTGGAGGGACTGTTAGCTCGGATGGTTGACTTTTAACTGAATGCTATCTGCCGGTGCTGAATGCTGGTTAACCGGCCTGCTTATCCTGAAGTCGGAGTTTGCGGTATCCATTGTCTGAGGGCGCACTAAAATTCGGAACCTGCCTATGTAATTTCCTTCAAGGAGAACGGCTGAATGATCGTTGGTTGTAGAAATTCTTGGGAGCAGTAGAATTTCTGGGAAGAATTTTATTTTCCGTATTTCCATTGAGGTTCCGAAAATAAAAGCCATTGAAGCTTGACAACTCATTACCTCAATCATACTAAAAATAGTAGATGAAGAACTAAGAGAAAATGATTTCGTAAACAATATTCCATTATTCAATTTATTACAATTGAAATGTTATAGGTATTGAATTTCTTTAAATAGAAACATATTCAGCATCGACAAATAACGATGTTCTCCATTATCTGTATTTTCTCTGCGAACAATACACTGTAACAAAGGTCATCGGGACTGGCTTTGTACCTCTTTCATGGCCAACAGAACAAGAGGTTTATTGGTTTCGGCAGGTTTTGTATTAATAAATGTTCAAGTAAAATGAGATGAAATTCGGAATTCATCGTTTTGATTGACATTTGAACATATTAGCTAGTTTAATTAATGGATTTACAGAGCTCTAAGTTAAGTAAGAGGGATGAAATTAGTACGCGAACTGTGTTAGGGTAAAACAAGGGTAAAACTATTAGCTTTGCTCTCCCATCAAAGGATTTAGCGATCTATAATGTTTTGTAAGACCCTGTAGGTTCAGTTATCGAAAACCACATGTTACAGCATATTTTTCAATAAAATTGACTAAACAGAAGAGCAACTTTATACCGTGCACTTCGTACCTTTTTACGATTATATCCAAAACAGCTCTAACGATTTTGATTAAGCTATATCGGTGTAACATTTAATGAGCTTTAATATCAAGAATTTTCCCCCATACTAGACTTAAACGACAAGAACTCAATCGACGGTACGGCCAGCTATATAGACTACTAAATAATAAATCACATCTTTCAACGGACAACAAACTACTTATTTACAAGACTATTCTTAAACCCATTTGGACCTACGGACTTGAACTGTGGGGAACAGCAAAATTTTCGAATATCAAACGTATCCAGTTCTTTCAGTCTAAAGTCCTTAGAACAATAGTCGATGCCCCATATTATGTCACCAACAAAACCTTACACCATGACCTGAATATCCCATTTGTCCTTGATCTCATCCCATCCAAATTCTCAATCTTCCATCAGAAGCTTATTCACCTTCCTAATCCCTTGGCACACTCCCTATCTAGTTCCAAACATCCCTATAACCCTCCTCGTAGGTTGAAGCGGCAGTGGCCCAGAGATCTTTTGTAAATATGATATTGGAGTGCTGGCAATGGCTGGCTTCTCCACTCATGCCCTGAGTGTATGTGGCTCTAGCGCCCTCGCTCAGCTTCCACTGGCTCTCAAGACCAGTGACGCGGCTGAGTGAGAGGCGCTGGGATCTCCTGGCGTTGTGCCTCGGGATCCACTAGTGGTCCCATTGGCAGTATGTAAATATTGTAAATAGGTACGAATGAGATCAAAGTTGTTATTATTTTCTTTATTTTGTTATTATATCTCTTATTTATTGTTTTGTAATTTTTTTTTTTAAATATATATCTTATTTATTTATTTTATTTTTGTTATATATTTTTTTTTTCTTATGATGTACATATGTGATGAATGGTTTCTTCTAGCTGTATTACTCATTGCCCCAGTAGGCGGCAGATTATATTATCTCTTAATAAATAAATTTTAAAAAAATATCAGGAATAGTATAACAGGGCTTAAATGCCGATATTTTAAATTTTCTTCCTTTAAAATACCTATAATTTTGCAGATTTGAGAAAAATTATCCATTTTATCTTTTTAGAATTGATAAGCTGGTTAAACATATATCAAGTTGAACGAATTTGATAACCAGCTAAAGGAGAAAGGAGCAAGCATATTTTTTAAATAATATTTTTTTTAAGTTTAAGAATAGTAATATGAATGTATAATATACCGTTGGAAAGTTAATTATTTTATTAAAAGTTGCTATCTGATATATAGATAGAAAGTTGTTTAAGATGATGGAGAGCTCTGAAAAGCGGATAAAACTGTCAGATTGTTGTAGATAATAATTTCTTACATCAATATATTCCAAAACAACGGAAGATCTCGCATAATATTAAAGGTAGACATTTGGGCTGATTAATTTCTTCCAAAAAAAACTTAATTTTTTATTAAATCACACATTTGACGTTTCGGGATCTCCCATCTTCAGGACTCTGTAAGTAAAAATAACCATTTCCATTACATTAAAAAACACTGTAGTAAAGTGAATAATTAGAACGTTTTATAAAAAAAATATTATAAGTTAGGTTTCCATTATTATATTGTAATACCCGGCTGAGATCTGATGTTTCACTAAATGGCTAGTTTTTACTAATTTTTCTTTTGACAATTTTTCGTATCAGTGAACATTTTGGAAGGAACAAATGAATTTCAAAATGGTGTAAACCAGGCAATTTTAAAATATGTATTTATTGCATTAACTTATTACTATGTAACATTGTTAATTGTTGTTTTTTAATACCTCTTATTGATTTTAAAATTTGTTATATAATAATTTTTTTTATGTTAATAAAAAAAATTAATTAATTAATTTATAATTAATTTATTTTATTAATTTATTAATTAACACCTAACTTATAATATTTTTTTATAAAACGTTTTAATTATTCACTTTACTATAGTGTTTCTTAATGTAATGGAAATTGTTATTTTTACTTGTAGAGTCGTGAAGATGGAAGAAGATCCCGAAACGTCAAATCTGTGATTTAATAAAAAAAATAAGTTTTTTTGGAAGAAATTAATCGGCCCAAATATCTACCTTTAATAATAATTTCTGTAGTTAGATTATTTAATATGAAAAAAATATTTTCAAAGAAGGGCAATGTAATTCTTCAAACGTTTTTCAACTCAAACTTTATTTAAAGTTCTTTAATTGATTTTAACAACGAATCCTCCCACAAGACTGAAACGACAAGAGACTGCTCGAAGATATCGATTACTACAACACTTACTAGACAAACGTTCAAAACTTCCAGTATATTGCAAAAGATTCATTTACATCACTATTATCAGACCTATTTGGACGTATGGAATCGAGCTCTGGGGCTCTAAGAAACCATCTAATTTCTCCCGCATCCAGTCCAGCATTTTGTCAACTCCTCCATAATGACCTAAATATCCCATTTGTTGCTGACATAGCCCGTGATAGATACTCCTCTTTTCATTCTAAACTCCCTGCCCATACAAATCCACTTGTCCGTAATTTATCTTCCTTAGATATCCCTGATAACCCTCCAAGGCGACTGAAAAGAAGGTGGCCTTGGGACCTACAGGGTTAAAATAGTTAGTGAAGCGCTACCACTGGGTAGTTCTTTCTCGAGACATTTTCATGACTTTTTTTTTTTCATTCCTCATATTTACTTATTGTGTTCTTTAATACAGTTGTAAATTACTATAAATAATAAAAAAAAAAAAAAAAAAAGCAACGGAAGTAAATGAAAGTCGTGTGATGTGTACAAGTTTTTTTTTTGTTTTTTTTATCAAATGGGATATGGCAGGCTAGCTTTAATATTAGAATCGATTCCGAGGAAATAAATACGTGCACGTAAAGGCAATTCCGTGGCTCAAGAACGCGTGATGCAAGCTCATCCCTTGTATGTTTTTTTTATTGAAAAGTCGTATTGGACATTAATCGCTTCATGTGGCAGAGGATAGGAAGTAGGCCTAGCATGAAATCGAGATCTTATTTAAGGGGTAATATCTTGAGGAGTGAGTGAGGTAGGGGATTGGACAAAAGGAGGTGGAAGTGGGAGTGAGGCCTACATCAAAGGCTAGCCCCGCTAGGAAAACTGAATTGGTCCTTCTTCGGTAAGAGTATTGTGTCTATCCAAAGCACCATCAAAAGCAAACGTCGTTACACAAGTGGTCTCATGCAGGAGTGCATCGTGCCATCTTTAAAATCAGTCGTGCGTCGAATCTTCTGGCCCGAGGAAAATTTCCTATTGTCGAGGATGTTCTAGGCGGGATTAAAGGTAAAATTTGATAAAGGAGCGGAAGAATTACCATACAAAAGGAACGGGAGATGGCAATATTTCTTTATTTCCTTTATCGGGTGCACCTTTAAACTCCTTTTTTACTCCTTCCATTTCAGTAAAAGCGATTTTCATCAATCCACTGTTTTATATATCGCGTAAAATGGAGATAGCTGAATAAATATTTGTAAACAATATATATATACGGTGAGTTTCAAAAGTATTCGGAATTCGTATTTTTTTCATTTAATAAGTATATTTCGCAAATATGATTGTATATAATTATTTTTCACTCCTAAATATTTAAAAGCGACTCCGATTAAGGAACCAGATAATCGAAAAGTTGATTGATTTTAAAAATATCTGATTAATAATGTAAAATTACAAGATCAGTTAGTGACAAAAGTATTCGGAAATCGTAATATTCTGTTGTTTAATTGTTTAAAATATTCATTTTCTCACTAAGATTTGACATGTTTTATGTTCTAAACAATTCTTCTCCCTTATGTAACATACACCCAATCTTGGAAAGAACTTTTTTTTTTTTTTTTAATAAGGACCTAAAATATAAACGCAACGATTGAACAACTATTTCGAATCATTTCTTAAAGAAAAAAAGTGAAACTGTTAAAAAACAATTGATGAGAATATGTGGATGGCTACGTAAAATGTAGATAATATAATAATAAAATATAAAAGCAAAAAGGTGAGCGTCCAAATTATATTAACTGTTAAAACTGATTATTTATCTAATAAAAAACCAAACATCAAATGAGTAAACCTTGGCTTATTTCTGAAGTTTTCAGAACTTCTGGATACACAATAAATGTTTCAACTGTTTTCCGGGTTCTAAAAAAATATGAAGAAAAGAAAAACATGGTACAAGAAGTCCTGAAAAAGTCTTTCAGTAGACAAGGCAATAAGAGAATAGGCTGAATGTAAGCTCCAATGTGCCGCGAAATAAGTCAAACAGATTCATTGATGTAGAACATAGGTGGTCTCACTTTTATTTTATTTTTATTAAAATTTGCTTTATCCATAAAGTGCTCATAGAAATGATTTATTATTATTTTTTATTTATTTATTATAAAAACCGATTCCTATCAAAACACGTGTATTATATCAAAATAGTCTTAGTTCTGACAAGGCACTGAAAACTGAAGAAGGCTGTCCCCAAATAGGATTTAGTCCGCCTTATTCCAACACTTTCTGC
Organism: Piezodorus guildinii; assembly: GCA_023052935.1. Taxonomy (NCBI): domain Eukaryota; kingdom Metazoa; phylum Arthropoda; class Insecta; order Hemiptera; family Pentatomidae; genus Piezodorus; species Piezodorus guildinii. The sequence continues at coordinate 154,394,834 of CM041293.1, read as the reverse complement.
ATTATTGGTTCTATGCATGACAAGTAGTATTCCCTTCACCGTTGATATTGGTCAAATCTAGGCTCAGCTCACAAATCGGATTGCCACACCTGAAGCGCATTTCTCCATTTTTCTAGTTTTATATTCCCATTCGAAGTTGTAAAGTATTTTGTTATTTCAGATGCGTTATAACATAAAGCACTGGTTGCGTTTTTCATGAAATAGATGGATGAGATAGATGAATCTTAGCCCATTGTTATATTTCTTACTTTAAGAACAGTTATTGATGTACGGTAGAAAAACAGATATACCTTAACGCTAAAAAAAAAAAAAAAAAAAAAAAAAAAAAAAAAAGTTTAAGTCCTACTTCATACCATACAGTAAAACGTTTGTACCTTTTTACGATTTTATCAAAAACTGCAGCACGATTAAATTTTCTATATCGAAGTAAAAATTAATGGGCTTTAAGATCATTTAGTAGGCTTCATTCTGATTGAAATAGTCTGACAGAGCTAAAATGCCTATATTTATTTTTTTCCTCTAGCGTACATTTGATTTTAAAGATTAAAAAAAAATAACCCATATCATCTTATTATGATTGATAAAAAACGACAAAATATAATAGTTTAAAGAATTTGATAACCAACTGAAAAAAAGAGCAAATATATTTAAATAAAATGTAATTCTTGTATTATTCAACTCGAGAACAGTAATATAGATGTATGATATATCGTTTGAAAGCTAAATATTTTAGATAATATAATCATATAATAAATTTATAAAAACTGATGCATAGTGAGGAATAGGCCTTTAACTAAAGGATTATTATACTAACAATTTTATTTCTTATACTATTTAATCTAAATAATATATTTCCATCGAATCTGAATTTTTTTTTTATATAAAATAACATTAACTTTTTTAAACTGTAAGTTCATTTAATACTTATTTAATTTATTTAAACATCAGATGTAAGTCTAAGTCGTGTGTTTCGAACGAAATTTAAATTATTCGGATATTGTTCTAAAAATACTAAATTCGCGATTTAAAAATGCAAATGGGTGAAAAGGAGTTAAACAATTTGGAAATATATCTATTTTTAAATGTCAAATAAAAAAAAAATAAAAAAAAAATAAAATATATATATAATATATATATATATATATATATATATATATATATATATATATATAATAATATATAAATTTTCTACTTTTTATAAAGTACTTACTTTATAAGGTTTCAGTAAATAAATAAAAGTTTTAGTTAATACAATGTTTCGAGAATTTATTGTTCTCATAATCATTTTTTTTTTACATCCTTATAAAAGCCCCGCCAGGTCTGGGATTCGAACTCAGAACCTGTAGCATGAGAGACTAGTGCGCTAGCCACTCAGCCACGGGCTCCCCAAGGACACGGATGATCACTGACCCAAAATTATTCATTATGAAAAAAACAGCTTCAAACGAAATTTTAAAGAAATGATTACCATAGAAAAATATAAAAATAGCGCCATAAATAAAGAATCGTATGTCCAAAACCTTAAAGAATGTTACTCAAATTTAATAAACACATATTAACAAAACTTCTGAATAATAATAATAATAAAAAATACAAATTAAATTAAAACAAATAAACAAAAGAAGAAAACTACAGACTCCTGACGTCATAAATATGGAAAATCCTCGATACCTGAACTATTCCTTTGCATCTTTACTTCAGTGTTCTTTCAAAGTTTATAGTGTACACATATGTCCATTTAAATTATAATTGAAATATCTATTTAACTACTGTGTTCATTGTTCAATGTATTCTTTTCTGTATCTCTAACAATAACATAATATATTAATTATTGTATAAAAATATAAATGTTCTGTTTTTTGTTTTTCCACTGTTAAGGCATATTATGATTATAAGAAGAATAAATTCTCGAAATATTGCATAAATAAAATTGTTCATTTATTGATTGAAACCTAAGAACAATAGAAAACTTAAATTATCAACAGTCAAGGAGAACTGATCAAACAATACTATATATATATATACATATATATATATATATATATATATATATATATATGCCTTTTCATCCTTTCCAACCTTTTTTTAAATAGGCAAATAGAAACTCGACAATTACAAACATTTTAAGATAAAACAAAGCAGCCAGCAGGAGGGAACTCCGGTAAAAAATACAAAAAAAAAAAAAAAAAAAAAAAAAAGAACTGAAGACATAACGATGTCAGATATTAAAGAAAAATGGAGCAGCATTGTGTAATAACGAGATAAGACGTTACCCCGCACTCTCTTGAATGTATTTTTTATCATTTATTTATTTTTATTTTTGCGGAGCTCTGCTGAAGGGCGGGACCCTTGGAATAAATATAGACCCTTGATCTCGATAGTAAGCACGACACTGTCACCGGCTACTTTTATAATTAGCTGGATAAGGGCTAGCCTTCAAATTGCTTTCCTACTCTCGGGGTCTCCCCTTCCGCACTCTGAATTTTAAATTTTCTACTATTAAATATACTTTTATAAAAGCATTTCACTCGCGATATACGAAGGAGAGTATGTATTAATCAGTTACCAACTATTAGCCTAGATGCGCTAAAATCAAATGAAATTGTATATCTAGTTTCTTACAAGCAAAAGCGGTTTCTACAAATAATATTATCATTGTCTTCTTCTCCTTCTTCCAGTGGCGCGACAGGCCGTGTAGGCCCTGGGCCTCGAAGTGTAACTCCTGCGAGTTTACATTCACGTTTCACGATGCAATTTTTAGTGTAGGGTCATCACTCCTAACGACTAATTTTGTGAGTGGCTACCCTATGGCTGACGGGTCTCACATACCCGGGGGAGAGGTTGTGAGTGAATCCACATTTTTTTTACATCCTTATAAAAGCCCCGCCGGGATTCGAACTCAGAACCTGTAGCATGAGAGACTAGCGCGCTAGCCACTCAGTCACGGGGTCCCCTTTCATTTTTTTATTTATTAATTATATTAAGGCAGTGATCTTAAATAAACATTCAGTTGTTCCAATTTTGGGGCTTTACTGATACGTTCTGTGTTGTTATTACTCGTATTGAAAATTCAATGTTATTCTCGGATATAAAATTTGTCGCTAGTATTTACTAGGTGCTATATTGTTAAAAAAAAAAATCACGTTTTTTCTATATCTTTTTAGTGTTGGCGATTTTGTCACGATCCACATTTGCTGTTGTTAATCAAATGGAAATTCTGACGACAGTTTTGCTAACTGAATATTATTTGTCATATTACTTTTGTCGCTGGAACCTACCGTTTAGGAGGTAAATTTGTATGAGTGAAAAAAGTTACTAATGTCTAAATCTTGTTTGTTTGTTTATTTATTTAACGCCACTTTATGATACTATGGCTAATCGGACGATGCTACAGTGGGAGTCCTAAATTTTGCCTATCCAGGTTTCAGTAGGATAGGGATCTTTAGAGACTAAAGATTTTTACTCCCATTAAAAAATATTAAGACCAACAGCGGGTTTGAACCCGTGACCTTTGGCATAGGAGGCTGTTTGCTAGCTACCCAGCTACAAGTGATCGATCTAATGTCTAAATGTGCATAGAAGATTTAAAATAAATTTGTATAGATTACTTTCTTCACTTCATCAATACAGAGGTCCGTTGATAAACTCATTATCATTGATGAGAGTTGAGCAGTAAATCATAGATAGACATATAACCTTCACACAGACTCCTCAAAATCCTTTTTGATTCTTGCTACCCTATTCTGGAAATCGTTGATTATATCCATTCCTTAAGCCTTATTTTTAACCACTTTTAAAAATCAACTAGTTCTCCATCTCCTTAACGATCAATCTTCCCAATATATTGAATGACAAAATATCAATAGACATGTTGCGTATTTCAACTGTACAAACTTGTTATTCTTAGGGGATCCAGAAAATATAAAATTATTTTCTATTATATTAAAATGTTATATCCTAAGCTATAGATGATAATTATGCATTGTTTTAAAATCCTTCTGTTATATAGAAAGAAATAGAATTTTATTTTGTCTTTGGGGCTTCCCCATACAAATAGAGCCTAGCTTGGCTATAAATTACAATATTATGGTTTTAGAACTTTATATACATATCATTTAAAAAATAAATAAAATAATAGTGAAAATTTGACTTTCAAAAATAAATTACAGATTAAAGAATAAACAGTTACTGGTGCTATAACAGAAACAACAAATAAGCAAAATATCACTTTAAAGATAAAATAAAAATAAACACTGAATAGAAAAATGTTCTAGGATAAAGAATTGAGCACTTTTTGAACTGCCATCATGTAATAGTACACTTTATGTAACTTATCTACATTATCGATACTCAGTATAGCATGGATGATTTGGTTGTCGAAAGATTCTAAGATGAAGTTTTGAAGAAATTGTCGTCTATATTCATTGTGTGCCGGGCAGTGAAGGAGAATGTGATGTGTAGACTGTTGTAGATAAATCGATTGCATAATATACAGCTTTCTTGTGACTTGAACAAAAAATCTGAGTTTTTCCATAGATTCTAATATGTGCTGGATTTGCAACTCTTAATTGCAAATCCTTCTGTTATATATTGATACTTAAGTTTTAAAATACAGGACAAATAACATTTTTAATGTTCAGTATTGTTATTCTTAGGGGACTACTCGTTTCGTAATGAGCTATATAATCTCATTTCATCTGTTTTTTTGTTTTTTTCCATCACAAGGAGAAATACTAAATCCACCTTTCCTTTATAAACTTCTTCTTTTTCCAGACCTTTCAGACTACTTTAGGTGTGCACTTAAATACATGAGGGGAGGAGAGAAAGAGAATAAAAAAATTGCAAAATGAGCTTTAAATCAAACGGAGCATATTTCTCTCTTTGTAGAGCCCCTTGGAGTCGTTACCCGAACCGAAAAGAGATAAACCCACCAGAGTCTTGAGGACAAAATATTTCAAAAGGGGGTGCACCCAGGACAAGACAGATAATTGCGATAAACCCGCGACTCGAGCGCTATCTGACATCTAACTCTCCGGGCTGTAAATTCGTGTGTCCCGGGACGGCCGTTAAAGTGCGGGTACGGGGGCCTCCGAGGAAACAATACCTAAACCCGCACCACATAAATAAAAACATGAGCGGGCTCACCGTCCTATGCTGTAGCGGATCCGGCGGAAATCGATCCTCCACTTCCTACCAGATAGCGTTCCTGTTCTAGTATGTTATCGCTGAGGGCTCCTTACTCGGTACTTGGAAATTAGCATATTTCTTTCTTTTTTTTTTTTTTCCTTTCTTGCCCCTCATGAGTATCGCAGTACTACGAAGCACCCCCGCAGGTTATGCCACTGGAGCACCGATAACGACTTGCATAAGGAATGAATGTAACATGAGAAATGTAAGCGAGATTGAACTAAATGCGAACAGATAAAACCTGCCACATCACGCACATTTGTCATTTTCTTGGCCTTGTTGCAATATACACATAAACATATAGATCTCAATGGATATGAAAATAAATGTACTAAATAGAATTTTTTTTTTCAGTAACAATTTTTTATGGGGTAGTTTTACAATCTGTCCCGAATTGGACATCAATAATAGCGATGAAAGATATCATTCATACAATATTTACACATCAATAAAATATTGGGTTGGGTTACATGAAATTTCCGTTTTCAAGGTAAAGGATTTTTATTAAAAATACGATATTAAAACAAGATAATTTTATTCGAAGTATTTGCCTTCTTTTTCTACACATTTTTTGAAGAGAAACAAAATCTGAAAACGCACTTTTCACTTGATCATCATTTACAAAAAGTTTTACATTGACGAATTTGTCTAAATTACTGAACAGGTAGTAATCTGTCGCAGACAAGTCGGGAGAATATGGTGGGTGCGGAAGAACTTCGTAGCCCAGTTCTTTCAATTTTTGCACGGTATGTTTTGAAACATACCGCTCAGTGAGATCATGAGGTACCCATGTATCGTGCTTTTTACATTCCTAATAGACTTTAAATGTCTGGAAACGGTAGATGTACTTGCATTTAGTTTTTCTGAGAGTCCATTAACTGTTTGGTAGGGGTTTCCTCCTACTGTATGTTTGAGGACATCGTTGTCTATTACGGTCTTCCTCGGGGCAAGTTTTCCAATTCGGTATCCCCAGCTGAAAACTTAGCAAACCAACGGCGAATGGTCCGTTCATTAACACTCCCTTCCCCAAAAGCCTTGCAAATATTTCTAGCGGCCTCAGCTGCTGAATGGCCGAGTTTAAACTCGTACAAAAATATTACTCGAAATATTACTGTTTCCATGTTCATATTTGGAGGTATACTAAAAAGGGGGTAATTGATTGGGAAGCTAATGATTATAATACAAAGGTAGAGGATTAGTAACTGTTAACTTTAAATATGTAAAAATTCGAAAGAAAACAACAGAAACCTGCAAAATCCTTTATGTATTTCAGAAACCATAAAAACGGACATTTGATGTGAAAAAACCTAATATATATTCAACAATGAATCAATAAACTGTTTACAAAGTCTAGAAATCACTTATACCTATATACACGTCATACATACATCACATTGAGTGGAGAATCTAGCCAGTGCTAGAACTCCAATATATACATATTTACAAGCGGTCGCGGGGCCACTGCCGTATCAAGCTTCTAGGGGTCAGCATGGATGAGTGATAGGTTTGAGCTAGAGGATTGGGGTGATGGATAAGTTTCGGATGGAACTTGGAGAATTTTGATGGAATAAGATCTAAAATAAATGGAATATTTAGGTCGTGGTGTAAGATATTGACAAAATAAGGAGCATTTACTATTGTTCGAAGGATTTTGGATTGAAAGGATTGAATGCGTTTAATGTTAGAAAGTTTAGCTGTCCCTCGTAGTTCAAGTCCGTAGGTCCAGATATGCTTCAGTATTGTCTTTTATATTAGTAATTTGTTGTCAACTGTATGTTCAGATTTACTGTTGAGTAGTCTGTAAAACTGTCCGAATCGTCGGTTGAGCTCTTGTCTTTTAAGTCTTGTATGTGAGTTCCATTAATTTATTAATTTATTAATTAATTTTAAAATTTATTTTAAATTTTATTCTAATAAAAGTTATTTTTAATCATCTATTAGTAATTTTTTCATTGAAACTAACGTAGCACGTAAACGGTAAATCCTAGTAATAATTGTTACATAAAAAACCTATTCTCCACTGAATTTCAGCCCAGGAAAAAGTCATCCAAATGTTGATTGAAGCACACCAACAGAGAGATAGAGCATGCCAAAAAAGCGCCAAAACTATAATAATGTAAGCGAACCGTGACTTTTTTTATTTTAAATATCATAGCTACCTTTACCCTTCGTCGAAAATCGATGACCTCCTGTCCTACCGTATCCTTTAATAATACGCCACTGTTGAACAAATCCGATACCTAGGACTCCATCTTGACAGACGTCTTATATGGAACCTTCACACGAGATTAAAACGACAAGAATCTGTCCGTAGATACCGATTACTACAGCACATACTAGACAAACGTTCAAAACTTCCAATTTACTGCAAAAAGCTCATTTATATCACTGTCATCCGACCGATCTGGACATATGGAATCGAGCTTTGGGGCTCTACTAAGCCATTTAATTTCTCTCGCCAATCCTTACAATCCAAAATCCTTCGCCAAATCCTAAATGCTCCTTATTTCGTCACAAATAAAATCATCCATAACGACCTTAATATCCCATTTGTGGCAGACCTTTCTCCTACCAGATATACCACTTTTAATTCTAAACTCCCAACTCATATAAACCCTCTTGTCCGCAACCTATCAACCTCACATATTCCTGACAACCCTCCGAGGCGATTGAAAAGAAGATGGCCTCAGGATCTACTTACTTAAGTCAACATCGAAGTATTTTCTTCACTGGGTAGTTTCTTCACAAGCCTTATACGCCTTTTATTATAATTCATCACTTTTACTTATTGTATTTATGTAATATACAGTTGTAAAATTCAATAAAATATAAATAAAAACAAAAAAAAAAAAATCATAGCTTTTAAATACCACGTCCTAGCGAAAATATTAAATACCGAAATAACTTCAAAATTTTAATGCTAGTAACACCAACACAGTTTTTTTTTTTACATATAGCATTAAGCAGACATATTCAATCAAGTCCAAACAGTTAATATGTGTAGCAAAACGTTACTTTTTCTATTTGATAACTATTAAACGGTAGGTTCTAGCGACAAACGTTAAATAATATAAAATATTATACCCTAGATTTCTTACAAGAAACTGTCGTACCGATCTAAGGGACATCATCAGAGCTAAGAATGAAATTAAGGTTGAAAAAAACTTTACTCAATGAAAGTTACAGATCCCCAACAAAAAGTACATGAAGGCATAGCCTAGGATTAGGCGAGGCAGGCTAGAAAGAGGTATATGCAAGATAGAGGTTAATCCCCATGCATTATGAAACCGTTAGGGATGCGTTATGCATTGGGTCCATTGTGGCCAGGGCCCGAAGAATTTATCGCCCTAGGAACCATATACTTCCAAGGCCCTATCCTCTTTTATGGCAGAACTGGGAGGAGAAAAATTCTCGGCCTATTTTCCAGAACCTCTCCCCCACCGGACCCTTTTCTTTTCCTTTCATTCCTTTATGTATTCCTAGGTGTTTTCCTCTCCTTCCGGAGGGGCATACTTTAAAGCTCTGCCCTTATGGATGGCTAGGGAGCGCTTTCGTAAAGCCTTAAAATATACGGTGGGGGAACAAGTAGGAAAAAAAAAGAAGAGGAACTAGGCATAAGAATTTCAGTGGTTGGTAGTATGTGGGCGATAAAATAAAAAAACAAGAACAACTAGATGAATATTTAATTTAATTACCAAAAAGTGTTTTTACTACAGTAACATATCTATATTTAATTATTATGACGAACGTTAGGGCTCAGTATTGGTGCATTAGGGTACATCTAGAGTCATCAGGGGAAAATCAAGTGGAAAAGCTAAGTGACCTGGCAAAGAGGTAAGACGGTGTGTTCTATTTTATTTTTTACATTAGGACAGAATTCTGACCATAAGCTGCTCAAACCAATTTCAACTATCCATATTTGGACAATCATGTTACAGTTTATATAGTATTGCAATCATTATCATAATTATTATAAAATAGTAATGAATAATATAATAGCATTATTAGTTAAATAAAAAGGACAGCCAATGGCAGTGAAATGATGATTAAATATCAATAACTGAGTACATAACTTCTGATCTAACTTTATTAATATTTATTTCGTTACGACAGAGGTCTCGCATCCAGCTTCTTTCGAATTCTATAATATTATAGAATCAAGCAACAGGGGTGATTCAAATATTCACAATCTTAAAAAGTTGAGCACATTAGAACAGTACGGTTATTTACTTAAAATGTTTGAGGAACATCATAAAAATAATGATAAAAAAAAACAAAAAAAAAACTCTACAACCCATAAAGGGTCTTTTGCTCATTACATAAGGGGTTCATACTGTTTCTAGGCAAACGGGCGTGCAACGAGGCGATAAGGCCTCGATCGCGCTTAACCGCCAGGTTTTTTCCCCAATTTGGGTACCCACTTTGAAGAGGCTGGGTCTATACCAGTAGGGTCTCTATACCCTAGGGTCGCTCCCCGGTTGAATTAACCGAATAAATATTATTCTGTCAAAGCCGGGATTCGAACCCAGGACCCGGAGAACGTTAGAAAAGCGCTCTATCCACTAGACCACACCGCTCCAATAATAATAATATCTTTATTTATTCTGAGACTAGTTACTTTAGAATAGAATAATGTGGGATTTACTGCCTTAGAGGAAGAATAAAAATTTGTTTAAAAAAATACAGTGAATAATACTAAGTAAATAAAAAATAATACGAAATAAAAAAATGGTATAAAATTAATAAATCAATATATAGCTTCGAAAACTAATCTTTGTAAAAATATAAAATAAAAAAAATGTATGATAACTAAAGAATAAAATAATAAATAATCATCATACTCTTATACATATCCTCGACTAAAAAAATAAAATAAATACATTATTCATTAATTAATATTAACGCATTTCTAAGGTTTTTTTTTTGCCCTACATCCAATATATATATATATATATATATATATATATATATATATATATATATATATATATATATTTTTTTTTTTTTTACTAAAATAAGTTGTATTAAAATGTATAAGTAATTTTTTTTTTTTTTTCGGCAGGCGCGACAGGCCTTGGAGGCCCTTGGCCGCGCGCTATGGTTTATATTCCACACTGCGATACTCGATGACATTTTATAGGGTAGGGTCATCACGCCCTACGCCTATTTTTGTGGGTGGCTATCAATTAGCTGACGGGTCCCACATACCCGGGAGAGATTGTGAGTGAATCCCCATTTATTTGTATGCTTGAAAAAGTCCTCCTAGGACTGGGATTCGAACTCACAATTCTACTGTGGCATGGTAGCGCGCTATTTAGTATAAATTAGTAAATTATAATTTATATAAATGAATCAGAAATCTATCAACAAAAAAAATTACATTGAATGCACAATTCATATCTTACATATCCTCCAACCATCCCTATAGCCCTCCTTGTTAGTTGAAGCTTAAGTGAACCAAAAGATATCTTATAACAGTGCGATTGGACCCCAGGGAATGGCCAGCGTCTCCACTCATGTCTTAAGAGTATCTAGCTCCCTCGCTCAGTCTCCACTACCTTTCAATGACGCGGCTAAATAAGGAGCGCCGGGATCTCCTGGGATTATGCCTTGACATCTAAAAAGTGGTAGTCAGGGGTCGATTCGGAGTTCCCAGGAGCAATAAGTAAATATTGTATATAGGTATTATTAATATGGCCAATGTCATTTTTTACTATATTTTCCTTTTCATTTATTTTTTTTCAACTTGTACATATATAATGAATGATTTATATTATAGCTTTAATTCTTGTTCTCCTCGAGTGTCGCATATTTGATCATTTCAAAATTAAAAAAAACAAATAAATAAATAAAATAAAATAAATAAATAAATAACAAATTAAATACACATAGTCTTAGGATTATAGGAACAGTCTTACACCATGTTTTAAAGTATTAAAGTATATACTTTGACCACTATATCATGCATAAATATATTTATGGATTTTAATACAAAGCTGGAAATACATATTTTCTTTTCGATTTCATATATATATTACATCTATCAACGTATTTATTAAGTATTTATAAAGTATATTTATTACACTTAAAATACGCAGCACTAATTCTAGTTATCAGAGATCTATTTGCTATAGGAGCATTAGCCTAATTAAGAGCCCTTGGGATATAACCAAGTGTATTAGTTTGGTTAATTGCTCTGACGTAGCAGTCTGTATTCCGGCTCCAGAGTCCAAGTTCAAAATAGACCGTGAGAGATTATGGGAGGAGGACCAAGGTAGTAATTAATTATTACCTCTTAATTAATTAAAGAAAAGGTAATAAGTAGAATCGAAAATATGGTGCGAGCATTACAGATCTTTTACTTACTCCCTCCTGAAAAAAATGTAAGTTTGCGTTATGTGCTGAGGGTTGGCTCCTAGTATTTTGCAGAATCTAAAGGTTTAATGTTTAATTTAAAAAAAAAAAAAAAATTATCAAAATCTGTGAGATATATTTGGGATCCTCTCCTTGTATGTTTCTAGAACATTGCTATACAAGTGAGAAATAGTTTACAAAATATATTAATAACAAAGTAATAGAATGATATTGAGGAAACAGAAGACGCTAAAACACCAAGGAATGGCGGCTGACCATTATTCACGGCGATGGGCAGACCATGACCTAGCAGGAAAGAAAACGGCTTACTCAGGCTGCCAATCCAACAAGAAAAATGGTCCCTAGAGCCGTGTAAAGAGATTGAATATTATTTGCAAAAAGCTTCCGATGCTGATGTTGACGTAGAGCGGGGCGGTTGATGGATGAGTAACAATGAACCAAGAGCAAGCCTTTGCGTCAACAATAAACAATTTTCCCTAATCAACATAACTAATTAACGAATGAGAGCAAAAGAAAAAAAAAAACTATTACCTAGATACCTTGCTCAAAACTGGGAAAATATTATTTCTTTAACATTTTAACTTCTCTATTTTAATTAACAAATTATTTAAGTTGTGAATAACATGTAGAGATTTTGGGAAGCGGGGTGGCCGTTGCTTTAAAAGACGCATTGCCTAGCTACCAGATGACCAATACCTTGAAACCAAAAATTACGAGTTCAACTCTCGCCCTCACCTCCTGGTCCGAGAAACCCTCGTATAGCCTTCAAAGGCGAAGAAGGGGAGGACGAAAAAAAAAAAAAAAAAAAAATTAGAGAAACCACTCATGGTAGTACTCTAATAAATATCCAATCCATCATTACGCCGACGATCTACAAATTTATTTTTCTTTCCACCCTTCTAATCTCATAGAGGTATCCCAGGAAGTTCAAAATGATATTGATCAAATCTGTATATGGGCAAATAATAACAAGTTGCAGCTCAATGCAAGTAAAACCAAAGCAATCCTCGTCGGCTCCAAACCAACCTTGAACTCTCTTCCACACTACCCATCGCTCTTCCTCAATAAAATCCCTATCCAATTCCAAGATACTGTTAACAACCTCGGAGTCACCATTAACCAAAACCTATCCCGGAATAACCATGTATCTGAAATATCCCGATAATCCACTTAAACAGATCTATAGATTCCGTGAATATAGGTAGGGCGGGGCTAGTTGATTTTTTTTTTTACTTAAGCGGTTATAGCTTCTCAAAAATAAGTTTGAATGGCTTGTGATACACACCGATGGGTTACTAATTTATCCCTTTGCAAAAGTGTCCATATTAATTTATTTCAACCAAGTCAAATACAAGAGCTACAGCTGTTTAAATGCAAAAAGTTAGGTATGCTCAGCGCAATCTTAAGGTGGGCTAAGTTGAGCAAGGCTATGGGGCAAATTGATGCCTTCGCAAGCGGTGAATAGTTTTGGAGATAATTCGATTGCCTAGCTTGCACCTAAACTCAACTAGCCCCACTCTATCCTACTGCTGCCATACTCTTTCCTGAAGTCTCGGGCGATTATAAGGAGTTCAAGTGAGAATCTAAGGTTCCTGATTCAGACCAAATCAGAAACATGAAGCTCTAAGGTCATATAAAAAATTCCAGACAAACTTAAGAGCGTTAAAGATTTCATGAAAGATTATACAAGAAGAATTCAACAGTATCACACGATGAAGAAAAAACTATTCGGTTTAGCAAAATCCGTAAAATATAGTCTGTAAGGAATCACTTTTATTTCTTCCAAGATCCACGTGGTACAGACACTACATAAGAAATAAATATAAATTAAATTTTGTTTAGGACAATAGGTCGTGGCAACGATAGTACTTTTTAATAGGAAACTTAGGAGATGGATGTCCATTTTTTGTTATTTAGTAATTCATAGTGATTAATCCAAACCTTAATATAAACGTTTTTACAGTTCATAATAAAATGTTTACAAAATAACAATAAACTATTGCTTTCAAATTATCAAAAACTTATTATTATCATTATATTTCAGCAGCATGATTGCGGTAAAAGCAATTTTTCACTCTTGTGTTCAGAACATAAAAAAATAAAGAAGGAAAATATTTTTAAAAACGCCCAAAGCAAAAAATGAATAATGAATGACACAACTACATGATGCCGACATTGGAAGTGTATTATAAAATATGCAAACAAATGTAAATAATAATTTAAAATAGAACTTTGATATTTTCTATTTATTGAGAAATTTATTAAATGTAAAAAGTTATGAAATGAAATAAAACACTGATTTATTAAAAACTAACAATCAAACTGTTTGGAAGGCACACATATATTTTGAACTGTTAATAAAATGGCTAATCATGAAATTTAATAATAATTGAAAGAAATTCAACTCAAGATTTTTAGGGGGGTGCTGAAGTGTGATAAACTGATGTAACAATAATTAACTTTCTTTAATAATAATAACATAGGAAGATATTATTTTATATTTTTAAATAGAAAAGTAGTTAAATATGTAACAGATAGTTCCCTTGACTTCTCTAGACTCTGATAGTTGTCTGTCATTGAGCGCTGGGACAAGATCCATGAGATATCTCGGTGTTTCAAACCCATTGATTCATTTTACCGTGCCTCTCACAGATTCAGGCATAATACGGGTTCGGCATTACAACAAAGCGTTGGATGTACCCAATGCCCAACTGTGGCTATACATCATGGTAAGGGGAGATGTTAAGTACGTGGTTGTAGCTAATAGGGCATGTCATATGTAGGATACCATCCCTCTGCTTCGTGTAGTTATTGATCAATAGTCATGTATCCCAAAAAAACAAAAAAAACAAATCTGGTTCAGGCAACAAATAAATTTAAGAACTGTTAAACAAAGTAAGAGTTGACAAAAATTAAAGAATCATATTAGGTTTCGTATTAGAATAAATATATTACAATATAAAAGTGTTTAATGCTATAATTACTTAAGTGTATGCTTTATTTGCATCTTACTTTCTACAGCTATGTACATAATCTCAGCTTTCCAACGGTGTCATTTTTTTGAAAATTTTTAATTTTTCCAACGTTTCGGCTCAAGCTTGTGAGCCATCATCAGGGCATTACTGAGCCATGTCCAAGCATAAACCAACCCATTGAAGTTTATGCTTGGACATGGCTCAGTAATTCCCTGATGATGGCTCACAAGCTTGAGCCGAAACGTTGGCAAAATTAAAAAAAAATTCAAAAAATGACTGATTCCTGATTATTCCAACTATAATAGTTTCTACAGTCGACTATACATCCTCAATATATTATTATGGTTATGTTCGGGAAAAAATATGTGTGTGCTTATGACGACTGCAGAAGTGAAAACTAGAAAACAACTTCATCAAATGATGCTCCTATTGACTTGTGAATTGTTACAGCGCATGCGGAAAGGACTGGAAAATGATTACGATTTATAGTTTTATTATTATTTAGCTGGTAGGTGCGTGATCTTCCAGCGATTGGAACAGCATTCTTACAAATTTTGTAATCCACCATGTATCCGAAAATTTTTCTTTCACTTTTTTCTGCATTTAGAAACATAATCCAACTTCACCAGCATCATCATAATCTGTATGCCACAATTTTCCTTCAGCACCGTTTGCTAATCCGTCGGAAACGTCGACATTAGTCGTTAACATAAAATATTTGCTTAACTCAAATATTATTTCATAAGGCAATCCTATGAAACACAGCAACTTTTTCATCAAAATCATCTTACCAGAAGAGCCACTTCATACCATGCATTTTGCACCTTTTTACGATTTTCTCGAAAACGGACATAAAGATTTTGATCAAACATGCTATAACAATGTAAAATTGAACGGGCTTTAATATCATGTAGATTTCATTCTGATTGAGATAGTCTGACAGGTATTAAATGCCGATGTTCTAAAAGTTCTTTTTCTAAACTACCTTTAATTTTGTAGTTTTTATGAAATTGACCATATCGTCCGATTAGCAATATTAATAAACAAGTAAATATATAAGTTGAACGAATTCGATATCCAACTAAAGGAGATAACTGAAAAAATATTTATTTAATGCAATTTTTTGTTTTTAAACTTAAGAAGAGTAATATACTTGTATAATATACCGTTTGAATGCTAAAGATTTTAGAAAAATGTTATCTTATACATACTAGCGTAGAGTATCAAAAAACCCGTAAAAACGAACTGTCCTAGATAATAGATTATTTAAAAAAAACACATGTTTCAATTAAAATCCAATGTAGGGATCACTTGTAGCTGGGTGGCTAGCGTAACAGCCTCCCATGCTAAAGGTCACGGGTTCGAACCCGCAGGTGGTCCTAGGATTTTTTAATGGGAGTAAAAAATCCTTAGTTACGCCGTCCTATGGAGGGGACGTTAAAAGGTGGTCCCGAGCCTGTGCGATGTCAGGTACTCGTTAAAGATCCCTACCCTAATAAAACCTGGATAGGCAAAATTTATGACTCCCACTGTAGCATCGTCCGATTAGCCATAGTAGCATAAAGTGACGTTAAATAAATAAACAAAAAAATCCAATGTAAATAATTCTTCAACAATTTATATTTCCTTTCCAAATTTTTTTAAGATTCTTAAATTGATATATTGAAGGAGGTAGGTGAAAGTCGTGAGTTGCGCTCATATATATATTTTTATATACGGGAATTTTTAATGCGAGCAAAAACTACACAGAACGTGTCCATAAAGCCCCATCACGTAATAAATATAGTAAAATGTGGATTTTTTCATTCGAACCAATATTTATCCCTAACTGTAGGTTCTAGCGACAAATATATAAGAAAAAATATTTTCCACTAAATTTCTAACATGGAAAATGCGTCAAACTTTCTATCCGATTAACACCAACAGAGCACCAGATTTGTTTTTCTTGTTTCGAAATATACCTGAAGTTATTTAGTTAAGATACATTGAGCTATCCTTTACTATCCTGAAATTGATTAGGATTTTCCCTTAGCCGTAGGATTTTATCGAGCGGGGCGGTATACGGAGAAGAGGAGTGATTAAAAGGTTACAAGAAGAGCTAGAAAGGAGAGAGAAGACTAATACCTGCCTTTTATCAGAGCTAGCTTTAATGACGGTTCTCCTGCGATCGATGGGAGCGGAACGGCTGGCCCTTACATCGCTCGGCGGCCGGGCAATACTCGCGGTTACCCATGATGGCCGCGAAGAGCCACCATCAGTCTTGGCCCACTCCTGCCCATTCCTAATGCTCTTCATTAAATTCTTCACGGCCAGGTGTGGAAGGAGCAACTAATCGAATCCTCTCTTACTGCACTACCACAAGAATCTGAGACTAATCCGACCTGTAATTGCAAACCTTTCTCCCCGAGGTCAAATCGTAGGGGATACATTTAGCCGAAAAGAGAAATTTGGACTGAAAGTGATGGTTTTCTGTTTTTGTTAACAACAAGGAAGATAAAGCTCTGACATCACAATCAACTACAAATGACTCACTAACATTATGACTTATATTAAGGCCCAATTACTTGGAATTAAAAAGATAATATCTCGCTATGGTTAATCTTTTTAAAAAATAAAGTAAAAGCGCAACACACGAATTTTACTAACCTCCGTTGTTAAAATTAATTTTTTTTTTAAATATTTTTATTGAAATTTAAAACTGTATTTTGTAATAAAACAATTAAATATGCTGGTAATGATAAAATACATGAAAAACCATGAAGAGAAAATGCCCATTGGCATCACTTCACCAGGTAACTAAACTAGAAGGTCTCAAAGCCATATTTATTTCAGACGATTCGGAGGATTGTCAGGAATAGAAGAGGAAGCAAGGATTGAAACTAATGGGTTAATGTAGGAGTGGAGTTTGTCATGGAAGGAATGATACCTCGTACGGGTAAATAAGTTAAAAGCCAGTAAATGACGGAATGGTAGTGAATTCTGAATACTTTAGACACTCACTGTACATAAATACGTTAATGTCAAAAATAAACATGGAACATGTTTATTTCTGTGTTACACGTAGATTAGGGGTTGTACAATGGGACTTTTGTTTGTAGAAACCGCTTTGGCTTGTAAGAAACTAGATATACGATTTCATGGTTATTAAAATATATACGATTCACCGTATATTCACTATATATACGATTCACCCATTCAACGAGTGGGTTAGAGTGAGAGTGGAGTTTGTCATGGAAGGATTGATACCTGGTTCGGGCCAAATCAACAACGTATGGGATGTTAAGGACTTACTGGATGAGTTTATTCGTGACAAGGTAAGGAGCATTGAGGATTTTTCGAAGGATTTTGGATTGTAAGGATTGAATACGGGAAGAATTTGATGGTTTAGTAGAGTCCCAAAGCTCAACTGCCTAAAATTAATTTAAATAGATTATAAGAATTTTTAAATACACTTAGTGGTAAAAATAAATTGCTAAAGAATTAATTACATTAAATTTCAATAGAAACATGTGTTTTATTAAATAATCTATTATAGTAATATATATTACAATCAGTTAGTTTTATCGGCTTTTCACCACTCTCCATTAACTTTTACAATTTCGTATTTAAGGTATCAATTTTTCAAAAATCTTGAGCTTTCCCAAGGTATATCATATGTCTATATTACTGTTTTTTGTCTTAAAAAACACCATAATTCCATTAAAAAAATATTTTTGGTCTTTTATTTTTTAGCTGGATATCGTATTCGTTCAAATTATATATATATATATCTTTTATATCAGTACTTAATAGATGATTTAGTTTTTATTTATAGATTATACAAAATTAAAGATGCTTTATAGGAAGAAAATTCAAATGATTGGCATTTGAGCCATGCCAGACTATTTCAGTCAGAATGAAACCTACATGATATTAAAGACCATTAAATTTTACATCGATATAGGGAGTTTAATCAAAATCGTTGAAACAGCAGTTAAAAACGTCGGAGAGTTTCTAGTCATATCAGTCTTGCATGAGGATTCCAAATGAGACGTTTGTCAAGTTGGGGTCCTAGGTATCAGATATGTTCAACACGAACTAGTAGAACATAAAACTAAATGGTTTATTAAAAAACGAGATAATAATATGGTGAAGATTTATTAAATTCACTTCGATAGCTCTGTTAATATGTATTCCTTTAGAAGAAAAATAATGGTGATAAATAAAAAATAACATCTAGTATCTATTTGAAGCTGAATCTGTCTGTGTGACTAGCGCGCTAGTCTCTCATGCTACAGGTTGTGAGTTCGAATCCCAATACCGACGGGGCTATTATAAGGATGTTATTAAATTAATAAATTCACTGTCCCCCGGGTATGTGAGACCCGTCAGCCAAATGGTGGCGACTCACAAAATTAGGTGTAGGGAGTGATGACCCTACACTACAAAATGCATCCAGAAACGCGAGTGTAATCTCTCAGGAGATTAAACCGCGAGGCCCAGGGCCAACACGGCCTGTCCCGCCACTGGAAGAAAGAAGATCTAAGGAAGCAATTTAAAAGAAATAAACTACACATAATTTTTACAAGTAAATCTTAAATCTGTATTTAAATTTTCAGTTCTCGATTAAGGCATATAAATAGGGAAATACGAAAAATTCCCAAAACATAGTTTGCATCAAATTCGTTCAAAATAAATATTCAAACGTTATAGTATATTTAGTAAGGCAGTAAACTATTGAATAAGGAAAACTAGAGGGAATTTCAATTTGCTCAATCGATCTGAAGGGTTCCTTGTATTTTTATTTCCTTATGCTAACGAAATGCATTTATTTTTCATCGTTTTTTTTTTTTTTTTCTCATTCGACTTTTTTTCTCTTGTGAATGAACTTCTTTGAATCCTTGCTAGAACCAGTCTTTTTTTCAATCAGTTTTAATAAGGAAAAAAAACTGGAAATAGGGTTTCGTTCTTGCATTGTTAAACATATTTTACGTCGAGTTTTTAATAGCTAGGTCAAATATATGAAATTCGATTGTTCTTATAGATATATCAATAAACATTTTTAAAAAAAATGCATATGTATGTGAAAAAATATATAGAATTTAAAAACATAATTAATGAATGGTTCTGTCGGAAACATAATAACGACTACATTTCATCGTTTTTATTATTTTTTTTAATATAAATGCCTTAGGGATTTTCGAAACGCTAAGGACTGCTTTTATAAAACTAATAATTGATAAAAAAGTTGTAAAAACCATACATACATGACATTTTAAAAAAAAAAAAATTTATTTATCGATATTAACAACTGTATAATATTGGGTTGATGCAAAATTAATGCAGGTTTTTAGTAGGTATTGTAAATACGCCATATCTTTACTTTAACCATATATATTTAATCAAAATAATTTCCATCTGAATCAATGCACTTTTGCCAACGTTCAACAAGCTTTCTTATTCCACCAGAAAAAAAATCCGAATCCCTGGACTCAATGAAATCACGAAAAGAATTTTCAATGTCGTCCTGGTTTTGAAAATTTTTCTCCCTCAAAAAGTTGTCCAGATGCCTGAAAAAGTGGAAGTCTGTAGGAGAGAGGTCAGGTGAATAAGGCGGATGTTGGAGAACTTCGTAGCCCAACTCGTGCAGTCGTCGAAGCGTTGGTTGTGCAACGTGTGGTCTGGCGTTATCGTGGAGCAGGATCGGCCCCTTCCGATTCATCAATGCTGGGCAAAGACGTTGCAATTTTTGAGTTCCGAGTTCCGCCGCCATTTCTCGTGTGGTTTTGGTTGGGTCTTCTTCCACTTTTGACCTCAGCTGGTCGTTGTCCAGAGCAAGATGACGGCCCCGACCTTCCTTGTCTTCGAGGTCGAAATCTCCTCTGCGAAACTTCTGGAACCAACGCTGCACCATGCACTCATTAATAGCCCCCTGACCCCACACTTCATTAATATTACGAGCCGTTTGCGCAGCGCTGCGCCCTAATTTAAATTCGTAAAAATAAATTTGACGAAAATCGCACTTTGACATTTTCGATTCAAGACCTTTGAACACACTGAACAAAACGATTTTACTAAACAAATTCATGGTGAAAGAGAGGGTATTAGATAAGGTTTGTTTTGGTATAATAATGATCAATGTTAGGATTAGCTTTGTTTACACAATTGGAATTAAGATATTGCAATAGAGGAAACCTGCATTAATTTTGCATCAACCCAATATATCCATTTAGTTAATGAGAGTAGAATTAAAACAATAATAAAAATCAACAATTAAAATATTATAGATTACTATTAAAATGTCTCGCGGCCATTTTCTTTGCAGACGCGTCGAAGCAATACCAGGTATCGAAGTGGAAGCAAGGATCGAAATTGGTAGGTCAGAGTGGGAGTTATTTCTGAGGCAGAAAAGAAAAAAGGGTCAGGTTTATTTTATTTTTTCATACAAAAACATTTATATAAATTAAAAATAATTATCAATATAAAAAAAAAATCACAATAAGAATAAAGCAACATGATAGCAATCGTAATAAGATCTAAAAACGTAAATACCATATCATTGGCACAGCATGGTATACAAATAAAATATCAATTAGATTTTAAAATATTAGAAATAGAAAAAAAAATCATAATAGAAAAGTTCAAAATTGATTCGAGGTAATTAATTTACCACTATGCTGATGCCTTAAAAAATAAAGAAGATATTGAAGGTGGAACTTATAATTGAAAAAAAAAAGGGAATAAAATTTGACATGTTATTAAATAGTTTTAGTCCTCCAGTTGGGGACAAGGATTTTGGACAGAGCCTTACCAAAAGGTACTATATCCATTCTAGGAAATTTTACAGGAAGCGCGAAAATCTCACATTACTATATTATTAAACTAGCTAATTTGGGTCTTTTTGCCTTAAAATTTAGAATTATTTTTTTACTATAATAATAACATTATATTAAAGTTATGAAATGATTTTTTTTAGAATGATTTGGAACGAAAATAAATGCGTAATTAGTACTTTTAGAAAATGACCGCATTTCTAAATCGTGTTTTTTAAGGACTTGAGAATTTATTAGATAACATCAAATAGAATATTTAGATAAAACTAAATGATGAGAATATAAATATGTAAAAATATCAATTTCGTAAAAAATGTCCTTTAGTACTTTTTGGAAATCAACGTCTCAATTCTTGGCTTTTCAATTAAATTTTTGTAAAAAATGAAGAAGTTCAAAGGCTGGCACACAAGGAATTTTTTTCAATACTAGATAAAAATTTTATATAATTCTTGGCTATGTAGCACTGCGGATTTTGTAAAAGCTATTACTAATAACTTTTTAAAATAATTTATAAAGACGTTTTTGAATTAGCATGAAATTTTAATAATTTTTAGTGAATTGTTTGAATTGCTTATAGGACGTTCAAGGTGGGTGAAATATCCTAGAAACGCTGATAACTCTTTTTCATTTAAAAAAATGTTTCTGGATGAAACAAAAAAAAAAGTCCATTTTTTTAAACTCAGGAATTATCAATTAACATTTTTGCTTTTTATACTTATAAATATATGTGTATAAAAATTAAACAAGTTAATTGATCATTCCTGAGTTAGCAAAGAATTCCAATGATCAATAAATTTCTAATCAGTACCAACTTGCTTTAGGAAAATTATAAATTCAAGAAGTTCTTCGATTTCAAGATATCGGTGACAACTTGAGAAATTCTTCAAGTTATTAACACCTCTACACCTCTTAGAGATGATAATGGACCATGTTACCTCATTGGAAGGTTGAAGACATGCTATTAAACACTTTACTCGCCCGGGAAGGGGTGTAATTGCGGTTAATGACACTTAATGATATAATAACCAGGTGCTTGGAGAGCGGTGTGGTTTATGGTCTCGCCATGAGCACGCCACTTCATTCTATTTCGAGGTATCCGTGTCTTTTAATCTTGAGTCAAACCAGTTTTCGTGCAATCAATCTGAATCAGATAACTATCTAAATCCTCTTTTCGCTTTGAGAAAGAAGTGTATAGATCTTCCATGAATAGTACAGTACGTACATCATATAATAAAATAGATAAATATGTGGGTTTTTCTCTAAATAGTAATAGTATTAAACCAAAATTCTAGGTCAATTTTGTAATTTAATAATGTAATAGATAAATTAATAAATTAAAAAAAAAATAAAATGTTTTTTTAAAATGTATTTATTATGATTTTTTTGAAGTCATAAATTATTAATTATTGAAGTGAAGATATAAATTTTTGCTAATTATTATTATGTATTGTATTTTGTCTAAAATTTATGTTTTATTGTATATGTTGTATGTTTAATATATATATTATTATTTTTCATTACACCAAAAAGTAGAAAATTGTCTCCAAAATATGACTTATGTACACACTCCTATTGTATGGGGACTTTCCCGGTTGCAATAAAAAAAAATAAACGGAAAGATTACATTGCATACTTAAAAAAAAAAAATAATAAGTTAGATTATCACATTCTCAAATCATCCAAAAACAAGGTCCTAGTTCTCTCATAGAATGAAGAGAAAAATGTTAAAATGGTATGCAATGGGAAGATCCTAGAAGTTGGAAATTAATTCAACAACCTTGGAACTATTATGGATAGGTCTGGCAGAATTGACCAAAAGATAGAAAATTGAGTTAATTAGGCAAACCAAGTGTACTACCAGATCAACAAAAGCATAATACGACACTGGGCAATGGGGCGAGATGTTAAGATACACATCTATAAAGTTATATACCTACCAGTCATTAAATATGGCGGCGAGAGTTGGGCGATGATCGACAGGCATATTACCCAAATAGCTGCTGCATGAAAGTGTTACGTAGAGCTGCAGAAAGAGAGGCGAGACTGTGTAGGAAAAAATAGCATCAGAGAGCAATTAGAGGTACCACCACTGAGGACAATCATGGAAAACAGGAAATTAAAATAGTTTGGAGATGCTTGATTAATGGATGAAGTAAGGGAAACCAGAAGGACACTGGAAGCTAGAACAACCGGTAGAAGACCATGTGGCCGACCGAGAATCTCCTATCAGGAACATATCCAGAGGATAGGAGGTAACAGAAGCAAGACCCTTCCAGAAAGAAAGGGACTCAGCAGAGACCGCGATAACTCGCAGCGCTGTATCGATGTCCTTCTATGCCAATAATGGCTCAAAGAGGGAGAGAAAGAAGAATGCGTATTTCGATAGATTTTCCCTTAAAAAAAAATAATAATTTTCTGCAAAATATTTCAGACAAATAAAGCAAAGAAATTTAGCTATTTAAGCTCTCACTAAATTTTTCTTTTTCCTCACATGAACATCATAAAATACTACTCTCTAGTTTCGTGTACATGTTTCTAAACGTCGTATTTCAAAACTTGGACTAAAATTGAAAACAAGCATGAAAATAAATCTAGCAACAATTTTACTAAGTCCTATTGACTACAATTTACAGTTCTACATCAATAGCTCTTTTGATTTGTTCCAAAGTTGATTACGCGGTAGCGGAAATCAAAAACAAGCCGGCCAATAGGATCGTTTACCTCGGCATCACCCTTGACAGGCACCTCAAATTGTCCTAATCACTGCCTCAAAAAGATTAGCTCGGCTAGGACCAAGTCCTATCGACTAAATCATTTACTAACGTCGCCGAATCTATCCCTCCGCCTGAAAATATTAGTATATAAATCATTAATTAGACCGGCCCTCCTATACGGAGCACCGATGCTAACTAATATATCACCAATCATAGCAGAAAAGCTCCAGCAGTTTCAAAATGGAGTACTGAGACGAATAGTGAGGCATACTTTTCTACAGAGGACGAAGACAGACCAAATACACGACACCTTCGAACTTCCGACCGTGACAGAGTTCATCTCCCGGAGACATATCAAATTCTTTGATAGTCCCCGGTACTGCACGAACCCACTGTTTAACACACTGACTCCGACAGGACGGCCACAGCGCTGGCAAGACTATTTACAGACCTTCAGACTAGACTGAGAAACCATAACTTGACTAACTGACTCAGAAAGACTAGAGAGCGTGATTCCCATTCGCTCCCATATACCGAAAATTTTTGAATCCTCTCTCCCCTCTTATAATGCATGTATGCAGAAAAAGAGATCCCATATTCCTTCCTCTATTTCCGATTTCCAACCCCCAACTTCCATGTGGCTTAGAAAAAAAAAAAAAATCATAAGTTGATTATATGTTTGCTTGCCAAAAATTTAAAACATTGGTATATAAAGTTTATTACTACAATAAAAAGGGAATAATTTTTCACTTATTTATCTCATACAAATAACTAAATAAACAAATGTATATGCCATTAGACAATTCCCAAGAAAAAGCCATGAAACAATTTTTATTAATTCAATGATTCTCTCATCTTCTATAGTATTTTACACTTTGTTACTTATTTAACTGTACTAATAAGCTTCTTTACACATTAATGGTCAATTATAAAAATAAATTTTCAACTTTCGAGACAAGTTTAAAGGTAATATATTATTGGCATTATTATAAGGACATTTAAAATAACATATTATTATTATTCGTAGATATAATTTTCTAGGTTAAATTATAATAACTCAATTATTATTGAGTAAAATACGATTAGTTTCTTCATTTATAAAGTAAGAAGTAAAAGGAGATAACGAAAACTACATTGCAGAGGAAAAGTACACAGAAGAAACTTAAATAATAACTTATTTATGTTTAATTCAATGAGAAATGAGACTAAAACAAGTTACGGTTCAACTAAAAGTTTGCTATATAAGAGCTCTAGATATAAAGAAAATGAAGAATTCTCCTATGACATATCAATTATAACATGAGAAGAACCTAGATCTTTAGAAAGAGGGAAAAGTAAGAGGAAAAAGCGACTTGCAGAGGAGTGGATTCATCAAGGGTGGATTAGGTTCTCTAAGTCCCTAACAAGGTTGATTAAACTGGAACGAAAAGGAAAAATACCGGCGAGGGATGGCATCACCTGTACTTGTGATGGTCGATTCCTGGTACCCACTTTAATAAGAATTAAAAGATATGTTCAGGGTTTTTGCTCGTTTTAAGAGGGTATGGGGCTTAATCGCTACTATATATTGAGTTTTCCGTAGAGTGTTAATTGAGTTAACTAATACGTAACAATAGTTAGTTGTAAAGATATTAATTACAATATAACTTATTATTTGTAATTTCTACATTTATGTTTATTCTTGTTTAATTTTTCTACATATATGTAAATATTTATATATTTTAATTTTACTATAAAGGAAATATATAATAAAGGAAAGTATTGGGTTCGTGAAATTTTCCTGATTTGACCAATTGCTGAATGATCAAGTCCATATATATATTATTTTATTTATTTATTTTTTTTCTAGAAATATTTATTTATTACAATATTTTTCAGAATGAACAATAGAAATACTGATATGAGACCACATTCATACATTACATACAGAAAATAATGATAAAGTCAAATTGCTAAGGGGGCCCCAGACTGGGCTTTTCCCTCCACTTTCGGGGGAAAAAAGCGGAATCCAAGAGATCCCAGCCCCTCTTAGCCGCATCACTGGACTTAGCCAGTAAAGGCTGAGTTAGGGCGCAATTGCCACATGCATCTGGTACATGAGTGGAGGACTCCAGTATAAATATTTACAGAAGGTCGCGGGAAGTCCATATACAATACAATTGAAAATTCGGATTTTAAAATATTAAATCCCTATGATGTTACAGCAACTTTTTCTAAGAAAAGCCACTTTATTCTACGCGTTTTAGACTTTTTTTTTTTTTTACGATTTTCTCAAAAACAAGTCCAACTATTTTAATTCGACTCACTATATCAATGCCAAATTTAATGGGCTTTAATATTGTCTAGGCATCATTCAAATTATAGTAGTCTGGCAGGCTTAAATATTTTAAAGTACCTTTAATTTTAACTTTCACTTACTATATATAGTAAGGGAAAGTGTTGCGATCGTGAAAATTTAGTAATTCCAGTTTTTAACGGAAATACACATTTTAGGGTCCCCTGAGTCCAAATAACCAAGTCCCGCAAAATGGTCTGTGTGTGTGTGGTAACTCCCGGGCGGAAACGGTAAGTCCTATGAAACTGAAATTTCATATTTAAGACAATTATACGCCCAAAACATTACAAAACCGTTTTCATCAAAATGAGCTAACTAGAAGAGCCACTTTATACCAAGCATTTTGCACCTTTTTTCGATTTTCACGAAAACGGTTCCGACGATTTTGATTAAACTCACTATATCGATGTAAAATTTAATTGGCTTTAACATCATGTATATAACATTATGATTAAAATGGTCTGACAGGGCTTGAAATCCCGATATTTTCTACCTCTAAAGTACCTTTAATTTTGTTGATTCTATAAAAATAACTATATTATCTTGTTACCACTGATGAAAAACAGCTAAATATGCAAGTTGAGCGAATTTAAAAAGCAACTAAAGGAGAAAACTGAAAAAAATATTTTTTTTTAATGCAATTTTTTGTTTTTGAACATGAGACAAGTAATATACATGTGTGATATACGGTTGGAAAGCTAAAGTTTTTAGAAAAAAATATTATCTTATACACAAGCTTGTAAGAGTATTAAAGACTGATGAAAAGCCGATAAAACTAACTGATTATTTTAGATCATAATATAATTGATTTTTTAATAAAACACAGGTTTCTATAGAAATTCAATTTAATGCATTTTTTTTATAGTTTCACTAATGTTTATCTCTAACTGTAGATGAAAATTCTTTGTTCGGTTTTTAAAACGAAGGTATGTGAAAGTCGTGTGTTGCCCGCACCAGCTTTTTAAATTAGAAAAAATATAATCATTTGAATTTCCTAGCATTCATAAACAGGTTGAACGAATTTGATAACAAACGAATGAAAAGCTAACGATTTTAGAAAATTATTATCTTATATACTAAGCTAACGTAGACAGAGGAAAAGAGCACACGCTTAAGTTATTATGCTAATAATTTTTGTTATTATATTAATTAATCTGAAATACGTGTTGGAAGGTACTTTCGACGTGATTTTTATCCATTTTTCAAGTCTAACTCAATTTAAAAATTTCTTTAAGTTATTTTAACAAAAGTAAAGGTCGTGAGTTGCTCTTTTTTATTTCACTAAATAAATGTGTATTATAAAAATTTTAGAAAGACTTTTTCGCACAAAATTCAGATTCGTCTAATGACCAGCGTCCAATCCCAAGACCCCAAGATCGGACTCAAGACAATCATCCCATCGAGGTTTCGACCTACCTCTCGGACATAATAATTATTTTGCTATTCGTTCTTCACTGAACCTAACAACTTTACACGCCCATTTGAGTCGCCGGCAGATATCAACTTAAATATACTCACAGTACACAAGTTCCATAATTACGCGTTGCGTAACCCTCTGGATTCTCCAGTTCATCTCTGTTTGGACAAAATATTTTAGGTAGTAACATATTCTCAAAAACCTTAAGGCATTGTCTTTCCTTCAAAGTAAGCGGCCACTTTCCACATCCGTTAAGAACCGTCGGGGGAATAGTAGTTTTATCAATTCAAACCTATTTTTTTTAATTCTTAAATTCATTTTCATCTAAATATTGAGATGTAAAATATGTCTGTGGCGTTTTTACTGGTGATTTAAAAAAAAACTCCGGATTCTTATTTTTCCTGTTGATTCGGATTTTTAATCAATTATAAATATTCAATGACTTTCATAAAAAGACCCAAGGGCTTTGCGTCTTGCAAGACGGAATTACCGGTTCTGGACCGATCAAAACAATTAAGGACGGCGATTTTTCCTAAGGCATCATCATCATACACACTGCAAATATTTTAACGTTCTTCGCAGTGGATTTTCTTTTCGGAAATAAAAAAAAAAAAAAAATTATATGAATTTTTTTCTCTTAAATTTTTAGCATGCAAAATACCACTTAAAGATAAGGAATCTCGCTTGACACTGATGAATGAAAGCACCTTAACTAATCCTTTTTTTAAGAAAATGTAAAAATATTTGAAGAAGTAATCATGATTTTATAAACACAGAGAAGTTTAAATTGAAATATTAAAAACCGCTAATGACTTATTTTACAACCCAATAATATAACATAACTAAATTTGTTAGTTTCATGCACTAGAATTTTTATTAAGATGCGGTCGGAACATGATACGATTTTTAAAGGATTGTTAATCAACATTAATCCACGTTTCATCTCAGAGGAAACGTTTTGTGACATTTCCTTTCAATTTTTTTTCTATAAATTCCCTTTACTGCCTCAATATAAGAAGGGGAAGTATTTATAAATCGCTCGCATTATTATCTTTAACGGTGTATGGGAATCGGGGCCATGAAATCGACGGGGATTTAACATAAAATACTGGAGTATAAATCTCTATTATAACCCTATGGCCCCGCCCTAACTCGGATGCGTAATTTTTAAAGTCGAGGCTTATATAGAGCTGAGATTTATTATTACAGCAAGTGGAAGTCCGAGCTTCAGGGCTTGCTAGCAACCTCCAACAAGGCAATGCTTTCCACGGCCTGGTCGCTATCCACTGGGGACTCACAAATCTTGGCAAACCTGCACAAGCGAGGAGTTTATTGCGTCCTGTTAATAAACCTTCGATAACACAGAGAAGTTTGGAAATTCTATGATAAAATGGCTATTAATATTTCTTTTTTTCTGGTAATAAAATGACACCCGATTTGTTGCACTATTAAACAAATTAAGTCACAACAAAGACTAACTTCAAATGAAGGTGACCTATGTATGGTATAGTGGCTAGTAACATAACAGCGTTTTATGTCCAAAACCTAGGATTCAAAACTGACAGATGGCCCTAAGATTTTGTAATCGGTGTAAAAACTGTCCAATATATGGATCGTCCGATTAGCCCTAGTGGTATAAATTTACGTTAAATAGACAAAATAACTTCAAATGACAATTAATTCAAAATGGAGTAGAATAAGCTTTATAATATTAACTTAATAAGATTAATTGGGAAAATAAATGATAAAAATATGATGCACGCTATACACTACTTTCACTTACCTCGGCTGTTAAAATCAATTTAAGAACAATTTTATTTTTTTAATAAGATTTGAAATTACATCACATTAATTACAAGATGAAATCAAAACACGTAACGTTTACACTACGACAAAACACTAGCCCACCAATTTTCATCGACAACCAAATTCCTCAGACTAACTCTGTACATTACCTAGGACTGAAACTCGATCAAAGGATGACTTGGGGCCCACTTGTCAAGATGAAAAGACAGACTCTCAACCACCGACTGAAAATACTATACTCTCTTTTTTCAAAATCTTCAAAATTAAAAATTAGACAGAAACTGAATACATATCTCATACCTTCTTAAGCCAATTAGGACTTACGCTTCACAGATTTTCGGTTCAGCAAAAAAGACTTAAAACACACTGCAATCATTTCAATCCAAAATTTTAAGACTCGTAACGACAGCTCCTTGGTACATAAACAACAGAGCCCTACATACGGACTTACAGCAACCAACAGTTGACCAACATATACGAACACACTATTCTCGTTTTCACATTAAACTTAACGGACACGACAATATACTGATTAACGACATGTCAGTAGCTGAATAGTCGGTCAGAAGAAGGCTAAAACGATGCTGGATGAGGGACCTCCTCAGCTAGATTAAAGCCTTGGAAGGGGTGCTGCTGGGCACTTTACTTCCCTATGCCTATCATGTCTGATCTTACTTTTTTTCCAACATATTTGCTAATTGTCAGACATCTTTTGACAGGTGTAATTAAAGATATAAAGAAAAAAAAATACATTCCTTGTCATTAGAAAATTATTTTTTTTAGATTTAATAATGAAATTAATAAGATGGCCTCGAGACCTTCTTGTTTACCAAAGAGTGCTGCCAATGGGTAGTTTCTCCTCATGTTTATTTCATGTGTTATAACAATTCAGCATATTTACTTGATGTATTTTTTGTACAGTTGTAAATTTTAAAAATATATTTTTTAAAAAATAATGAAATTGTAATAGACAATAATAACATAATTTTATGCCATATTCGTCACTATACATTACCTTCTACAACTTTGAATAAAAGATAACATTTTTTTTTAAACTTTTGCCTTTCAGCTATATATCAAACATCTTTATTACTACTCTTGAGTTTGGAAGAAAAAAAAATTCAAAAGCTGTCTTGGATGTTTTTATTCTTTTTTCACTATAAAGCGAGTTAGCCGTTTTTCATCAATGCTAAAAATATAAAATGGTTAATTTTTTAAAATATACATAATTAAAGGTACTTTAGAAAAAGAAAAATTCGGCATTTGAGCCCTGTCAGAACATCATAATGAAACCTACAACAAATTAAAGTCACTTCGAATTGACGAGTCTAATTGCACAAAGTTGCAAAATGATAAAGTAGTTCCTCTAGTTGGCCGATTTTTTTGAAATATTTGATATAACATTTCACTCCTAAAATATAAAATTTGAGTTTTATACAACGTACACACACAAAATTTAGCGGAACGTGGTCCTTTCGAATCCGAGGACACTTAACGCGTATTTCCGATTACAATAAAATGAATAATATTTCATTTATAGGTAAGTAAAAGTAAAAATAATTGCTAGAACTAGTTCATTATCCCAAAATAGTTATATAACAAAATTATATTTTATTTTTATCCATTAGGCATCATATTTTTTTTCTATAATAAATAACGAAAAAAAGTACAAAAAATATATATAACTTCGCATAAAATTTGTTAGACGATTTAAGGTTTTAGAATATAAGCAACATATTATATTGTAGCAAATATAAAACTCACGGCTCTGTCAGTTTATTTACAATTTTTGGTTTTCAATAATGATACAGTCCACTTTATGTAATTGATACATAAAGGCATAGAAGCCCTTGGAAGGTTAATAGTGCATGCAGCGCGCATAGAAATCCTCCTTGGAATACCTTCGGGTAATAGAAGGACAATCTGTGACATGTGCACAAATCATATTTGTATTGTATTTTGTGTGAAAATAAAACCAGAGAGAATGAAAAAAAAAACAAAAATAATTATAATAACGCTAACCTTATATTATAATTGTTTAGATTTTCCTAAGATCTAGATAAATTTTAAAATTTAGAGAGACCATAGCGGAAGCGGCCCATTGGAAGCTGATGAAATGATGACCATCCGTGTAAATGGCGCACGTACGAATATGTAATAATTACTAGTGCTACTAGTAGGTACATATGCAATATTGGCATGTATAAATAAATTCCCTTTAAATACATTGGTAGGAATGCGACAGATGACTAGTTGAATAATGAATTACCGAGTTGTTCCAAAATATCTTTATTCATGATTTGGATCAACTATAAATCTAAAATTTTATTTTATTCAGCTTCAGTTATAGGTGCATCAATTTATTTAAGTTTTACTTTCAGTTGAAATATATAATAAGAGAAATTATTGCATATTGTGAAATTTATTTCTTAATCTAACTGTATTTCGAAATTCTTAAATTGATTTTTAAGAACAGAGGTAAGATGTGAGTATCAGATTTTTTAAAGTATGAATATTAGAAATAATTGATACTGTTTATGCGGGGTTTACATATCTAACACATTCATACTAGCAGTATATATTTATAAAATAAACCATTATTTTTTTAAAGTCTGACTAAACCACAAAAGGGTTTCTAGATCCCATAAATAAAGCAGTAAAGAAGTTTCCTGCAATAGATCCGCTGTAAGAACTAACTTTCCTTTTTTTTGTTTTTATTTAGATTATTATTTTATAAAAATAATAATCCAAACCCAAATAAATTATTATTATTATTATTTATTATTTATTTAAAGAAATTTACAACTGTATTTATACAATACATCAAGTAAATGGGATAGATATGAGATTAAGACACATGATTGTCCTGTGAAGAAACTACCCATTGGTAGAACTCCAATGTCCAATTTACGGTAAGAGGTCTCTTGGCCATCTTCTTTTCAGTCGCCTCGGTGGATTGTCAGGAATAGATGTTGAGGAAAGGTCACGGATAAGCGGGTTTGAGTGGGCAGGAAGTTTGGAATGGAAGGATGTATATCTGGATCGGGCTAAGTCTTCAACTAATGGGATATTTAGGTCTTTATGGATAATTTTATTTGTAACAAAGTATGGAGCATTAAGGATTTTTCGAAGGATTTTGAATTGCAGGGATTGGATGCGAGAGGAGTTTGATGGTTTAGTGGACCCCCATAACTCAATGCCGTAGGTCCACACAGGCCTAATAATGGTTATATAAATGAGTCGTTTGTAGTAAATAGGAAGTTTTGAGCGTTTGTCGAGTAAGTGTTGTAGTAATCGGTATCTACGCGCAGTTTCCTGTCGTTTCAGTCTAGTATGAGGGTTCCATGTGAGGCGTTTGTCTAGGTTTAGTCCTAAGTACCGGATCTGTTCAACAGGAGTAAGTAAGATATTGTTAAAGGATACGGTGGGGCAGAAAGTCATAGGTTTACGACGTAGAGTGAAGGTTATTTGATAGGATTTATTTAAATTCTCCAGTTCTGACACCATTTTTCGATGGCTGATAGATGGTTCTGCAGGATTCGGGATGCAACAACAGGATCATTATTCACAGATAACACACATGTGTCATCAGCGTAGGTAGTAAGGATAGTGCTAGGTTGGATAGGAATGTCAGCTGTATATACTGTATAAAGGATCGGACCCAGGATACTACCTTGAGGTACACCGGCTGATTGGATGAATACGGATGAGTAGGAGAGATTATGTTGAACTTGGAAGGTTCTATCAGTTAGGTAGGAGCGAATTAATAGGAAATACGTTGGGGTGAGGAATTGGCGAAGTTTGTAAAGCAGTCCTGGATGCCAAACTCTATCAAAAGCCTGTTCTACATCAAGAAAGGCTCCAGTGCAGTACATTCCGCGTTCCAATGTGGAAGATATTACATCCACCACACGATGGCACTGTTGTATAGTTGAATGAGATGACCGAAATCCAAACTGGTGGTCAGGAATCACATTATTTGAATCAAGGATGGGATATAGGCGTTTTAGGATGAGTTTTTCTAGAATTTTTCCAATAATGGGTAGAAGAGAAATAGGACGATAGGACGATGGGCTTTCTAGTGGCTTCTTGGGTTTTGGTATCATTTTGATGATAGAATGTTTCCAGGCGTCCCAAATAAATAAATTTGTATTCATAAAATACAAAAATTGTAGTATTATAATGAACCACTTTTTTATATTTTATATTATTTTATAATATTTTATATTATATAATTTTATATTATAAACCACTTAATGAATACCCAGGCTCAATTGTAAATAAGCTTTTTTATATATTATTTTATTTTATTTTTTTTTTTTGTTTTTTCTCATTCAAAAATGTCTATTTTATTCCAGTAAATATGAACTTATTTATATTCATTTAATTTACTCTAAGACTCTAAAGGCCTTTTTGTACATTCTGTATATTTTATTCTAAAGAGACATGTTCCAGAATAATAAAGAATTTAATTATTATTATTATCATAATGAAGATATAATGCATACTGATGGCTTTGGAAAGGATATACCCTCTTCAATGTTCAATTTAAGTGAGAAGGTCGCATGTCCATCTTCTTTTCAGTTGCTTATAGTGAATATCGGGAATCAATTCTGGTGATGGGTGTACGGCGAAGGAATGAGGGTACAATCACACAGCTGGTAGTTTACATGAAATGGACTTTTGCAGTGCTTCAAATATGTTTATATTTTACATTTATTTTTAAATGTTTTGTATTACTTATTCTCCGTAAATTATTTTTGTGCGTGGTGTTTTAATTCCCTTTATAGCTCCCGTATAGATATCAATTTCTACTAATCAGGATATTGTGCATGGACTTTTCTCTCTCGCTTGGTGGTATGCAGAAAAAAAAAATATTTTTTTTTAATTTTTAATTTGATCTTTTTTTAGCTGTTTTTTTTTATTTTTATCTTATCTCTCAAACTCGAATAAAGATCATGGTTTACGAATTATTGGTTTTGTGTGGGAAGGAGAATGAAATTTAAAAAAAAATTACTTTGAAAATAACTAATTCGGGCTATTGTATTTTTATTAATCACTCGTAATTACACCCCAAATTAAAATCATCGAAGAAGAAACACTAAATTAGGAAAATTATTTTGTAATTTCTCGACATTACGGTCCTCATTATTTTGATTAATTTTAGTACCAAATTCTCCTATTCTTCTAACGAAATTTTATCCATTTTTACAATACTTTTTAGTAATTATTAGGTAATTGCAAGCAAATATATTTGTAATTAACGATTTTCATTTAATAATTATAATGTATTGTCATTTATGAAATTATGTGGGTATTAAATATCTCAGTTAGGGTCGGGTGAAATGAACAAGATCAAGGGGTTTTAATTATAGATAAAAAAAAGAAAAAAAAAGAAAAAAAAGGGAATGGAACATTAGTTACATGGCGTGGTTAAGAACACGCGAGATTTTGAGCCAGATTACTTCTGTATATAATTTGTAGAGAATAAGTGTGGCAGTAAGAATAGGCTCCATATAAATGGACAAGAAATCACCGTCATTTTATTGAAGATCGCTAGAAAGGCAAAAATATCTTCAAGGGGTAGAGATTTCTGAATTTGTCAAGTAGTTAGTAAATCACAGAAAGTAGCAGATTATTTATTTATTTTTTTTAAACAACAATATTATTGTTGCTAAATCCCACCTATAATTCGACCTGATGATGACCCACTATGGGGGCCAAAACGATGCAGTTATAGGTCCGTCAGAGCTGTGTGCTGTCGCCACTACTTTTTAATGTATACTTGGATCGGATTTTTCACGAAGCTTTAGAAGATACAAACAGTGGAATTAAGATCAACGCCGAGTATATAAACAACATACGATACGCAGATGACACAGTAGTGTTTGCGAATAGCCTTGAGAGTCTCACAGAGATGATGGTTCGGGTGGTCGAGGTCAGTGAGAAATACGGACTGTCTCTGAACTTCAAAAAAAACAAAATACATGGTTGCGTCAAATGAACAACAACCACGCTGGCCAACTCGCAATAAATAGAAAGAGTTCAGACATATACTTATCTCGGGACCAAAATATGTGAAATGTGTGATCACTCTGTGGAGATTAAATGCAGAATAGAGATGCTTTTCGCAAAATGTCAAAATTGTTCATATTCCATGATCTATCACTTCCAACTAAGATCAGACTGTTGAAGTGTTATGTCTTCCCAGTGCAGCTCTACGGGGTCGAATTCTAGACTGTAACTGAAGCTACCAGTGCAAGTTAGTTAGTTGTTAGCAAAGATTCATCTTATTGAAGATTCCCTAACATTTAAGAGACTTTAGGTTTTACTTGTGAGTTTAGTAAGAACGTTGTGATAGCCGACAGAAGAGCATTGACCGAAGAGGAATCAA
Source organism: Piezodorus guildinii (assembly GCA_023052935.1). Classification (NCBI taxonomy): domain Eukaryota; kingdom Metazoa; phylum Arthropoda; class Insecta; order Hemiptera; family Pentatomidae; genus Piezodorus; species Piezodorus guildinii. The sequence continues at coordinate 154,358,819 of CM041293.1, read as the reverse complement.
TTCGTGCTGTTGCTTTGAGTAAAGAAGGGTTTTCTCAAAGGCAAATTGCGCAAGGGCTCCAGCGGTCACAATCCGTAGTGTCCAGGGTGCTTAATAGGCACCGTCAAACTGGAGGGCACACAAGAAGAGTCGGACAAGGCCGTCCGAGGTCAACTTCCCACCGTGACGAGAGATTTTTGCAACTGCATGCTCTTCGGGATCGCCGATCAACTGGTAACAGTCTGCGTGGTCTCCTCCAGTAATGTGCATAATTCTTGAGCGAACCGTGAGAAGACGACTCAACGATTATGGATTGACCTCCCATCCTTCAGCTACTGGACCTCTTCTCTCCAGGGAACACCGGGTTGAGCGCTTGAGGTTTGCTCGGGAGCACCTAAACTGGACTCAGGAAGATTGGAGCCTCATATTATTCAGCGATGAGTCAATATTCTGTCTCCGATCTCCAGATGGACGGGAAAAGGTATGGAGAAGGCGGGGAGAGAGGTATGCTCCATGCACTTTTTCTCCAAGGGTTGTGTTTGGTGGTGGGTCAGTGATGGTGTGGGGGGGAGGGGGCATAAATTTAAACTCCCGTACAGAGTTGGTTCTAGTGAACCTTGGCTCTATAACTGCTGACAGGTGCATTAGGGAGGTACTTAAGCCACATGTAATACCTTTCGCCAGAAATATCGCAAGTAACTTTATTTTTATGCCCGACCTCACGTTGCTCGATCAGTGCAAAATTTCCTCAGACAAGAAGAAATTGACGTTATGGTTTGGCCACCCAGACGTCCAGATATGAACCCAATACAACATGTATGGAACATGCTTGGAAGAAGTGTCCGCGCCGGAGACCCACAAAATTTGGCAGATTTAAGGGAAATGTTAGTGAAAGAGTGGAACAACATTCCAGAACAACATGTAAGAGCCCTGGTCGCTGGAATGGGCAAGAAAATGGAAGCAATTATCAGAGCTAGAGGTGGAAATACCAATTAGTGATCATTTTCTTAGAATTCTTCCTTTTTATTCAGTTAAGTTATTTCATTTCATTTCAAAGATTTACTTTTTCGTTTTAATACTGTAGGACATTTTTATTTTTTGATTTGTTTTCCTATTAAAAATTTCTAGAAAAGAATTTTTGATTACCCTTATAATAAAGTGTGACTTCCAAAGAAAAAAGAATATTTTCAAAAATACCCTATACAGTTCAGTAATTTCAAAATATTGAAGTGATCCTTTAATTTTGTCTGGCAGTGTATAATGAGAAGCAGCCAGCGGTATAACTTGTTGCAGTTGATTTGACAGGGCAAAGTGAAAGGCAGGAGATGGCCTGGTAGGCGAAGGATATCCTGGTTGAAAAACTTACGAAAATGATATAATACAACAACTGTAGGCCTTTTTCGTGCAGCAGTAGATAAGGTGCACATTGTCTTAATGATCGCCAACATTCGTAACGGATAGGCACCAAAAGAAGAAGAAGTTAAAAATGTTTAGCTGTCTCTTTTTAAAAAACAAAACAAAATTAATTTAAAAAATAGACTTACCTCTGCTGTTGGTTCAGCGTGTACAATGCACACCAACTGAGCTTCATAACCTTCGCCTGAGTGAACCCAGCTTCGTTCGACTTCGATTTCGGGTGGAACTAAAAAAACAAAACAAGAAACCAATAATTAATAAGGAAATATATCCTTTTATAAGTAGATATTCAATTAAGATGTATATTAAAGGATTTTTATGAAATCTAGGACTCAGAACGAATTTTATTGTTTAATACGTCGGTTAGAACCAAACTTGAAGACTTCGGGTAATATAAGGTTTTTTATGCATGTAAATATTTCTATAGTTTCTATTGCTTTGTATAATAATTGGTGGATTGTAAAAAAAAAAATAATAATAAATAAATCTATCTAAAAATCTAATATAATATCAACATACATATCTATAGAGTAAAGGAATTATTGGGTCGTAAAATAAGTTTATAGCGCTGTCTGAATCTTGGTGATTTCAATAAAATTTTCAGTTCCTTATAATATTTTTAATAAATTATATAAGACCTATTCTGATCAATTTGATGTTGCTATCTTACATAATTTTGGTTGAATTTAGTCATCATCAACTGTCAAATGACGACACGAGTGTTTTGCGTCTTCCAAGTCATAATTTGCGCCTCTGAGAAAACCAGAGAAAACCACTTACGGACATTGCTTTCTTCGAAGGCATCATTGCCAAACACTTTGCGAATTTTGTTAACTGTATGTGTAGCGGATTTTCCTTTTGAGAAATGAAGAAAATGAGTTTTTGTTTTAACTTTCATTATGAGCTATCAAAAACATAGAAAATTTCGGCTGAAACTGGTGCATAAAACTACCTTAGCCATTCCTTTTTACTTTCACTTACTATATATAGTAAGGGGAAGTATTGCAATCGTAAAAATTTTCGATTTCCAGTTTTCAACGGAAATACACGTTTTAGGGTCATATTAATTTCATATTTAAGACAACTATACGCCCGAGACGTGGCAAAACTTTTTTTCATCAAAATGAGCTTACCAGAAGAGGCACTTTATACCATGCATTTTACACCTTTTTTCGATTTTCTCAAAAACGGTTCCAACGATTTTAATTAAACTCGCTATAGCGATGTAAAATTTAATGGGCTTTAATATCATGTAGGTTTCATTCGGATTAAAATGGCCTGACAGGGCTTAAATGCCGATATTTTAAATTTTCTTTCCCTAAAGTACCTTTAATTTTGTAGATTCAATAATAATAACTAGATTATCTTGTTAACGCTGATGAAAAACTGGTAAATATATAAATTGAATAAATTCGATACCCAACTAAAGGAGAAAACAGAAAAATACTTTTTTAATGCAATTTTTCGTTTTTGAACATAAGAGCAGTAATATACATGTATGATATACCGTTGGAAAGCCAAAGATTTTAGAAAAAATATCATCTCATACACAAGCTTTTAGAAGTTGATAGAGAGTGAAGAGAAGAAGATAAAACTAACTGATTATTTTAGATAATAATATAATTGATTTTTTAATAAAACACATGTTTCTATATAAATTCAATTTGAGTAATTCCTTAATAATTTCACGTATTTTTATCTCTAACTGTATTTGAAAATTCTTTCATTGATTTTAAAAATGGAGGTAAGCGAAAGTCGTGTGTTGCCCGCACCAGATTTTTTAGAATATGTAAACATTATTAAACAAGTAAACATGATTTTATAAACGCCGAGAGGATTAAATTGAAGTATTGAAAAAAACGTCGAAATCATTTTACAGCCTAATAAATTGCATTTCAAATATTATCTCATACACAAAGGAAGACTTTATGAAATCGTTTATGATTACTAATAATAAAATCATTTATTAATTTTTGAATAAAAAAAATAAGACTTTAATATTAAGATTTTTAAAATCGACAGACAAAAAAAAACTTTTTATTTTTATTTATTTATCGTAATTAACAACTGTATTTAAGAACACAATAAGTAAATATGAGGAATGAAAAAAAATCATGAAAATGTCTTGAGAAAGAACTACCCAGTGGTAGCACTTAACTATTTTAAACATACATATGAATGTGACATGTTTTATTTTTTGTTTATTTATTTGTTAACTTCATTTATTTGTATTTATTTTATCTACAAATTTTGTTATTGTATACGTTTATTTAGTTTAGTTTCATTTTATTTAATTTGACATTTCTTTTGTTTGTATTGTATCAATGGGATCCTTTAGCAATATTATCATTGTCCATTGTGATAAACTGTGATACATACGAATAAATAAAAAAAAAAAAAACTATTTTAAGGCAGTAAGTCCCGAGGCCACCTTCTTTTCAGTCGCCTTAGAGGGTTATCAGGGATATCTAAGGATGATAAATTACGGACCAGTGGAAAAAAAAAAACTTTTTAAAAAGAAAAATACATTTTACCTAAGGTAGGTATGGAAAAACGCTAAGTCATATGGAAACATAAGATTGCACTATATACTACCACAACCAACTACTAGGATTTTTTTTTTTTTTTTTTAATTCATTGTTGATTTGGTTATTCAATGATTCTCCAAATATAATGAGTTAATTATACAGGAAAATATAACAGATAAGTCTGCTTGCAAGAAAACTAATGTTATTTTTATTCAATCCAATTTAATAGAGATAAGAACTACGGAACATCACTGCCTTAGGCGGGGGTTAAATATTAAAAATTAATGTTACGATGAAAAATAAGTTTATTGCTTACTAGTAATAACCGACAAGGAACAAGGACCATTCTTTATACAGTGAAGCCGTAGACCATTTATCGAGAAGGGCGATACCTATCTGGCCCGGACCAGATCCGCCAGTGCTCCATCAGTCTCTCGCGATGGATTGGCCCTCATCTCCCGCTTATTGGCAAAGTTTTAATCAACCCTACCGGCAACTGTGTTCAGCTGCCTAACCAATATGGCAAAAATGGATTAATATACCACGCCTTATAGGATCATTAATACGTATCACCGCTCTGGAAGATGAGCTCTTTCCATAACGGGCAACGTATCTGTTACATTCCTCGTCTTTTATCAACGCTCGAAGTAATGTTAGGAACGGGTGCGAAATTCAAAATCGGATACGCTTGTAAGTGGTTACAGATGCATCACTCAAATTGGAAATTAAAGTTCTGCCGTGCGATTCTTCGGCCAAGAATCAATAATAGATTTTTAGGTGCAAGTCGGTTATAGGGGGCTCATCGAATTCGCCAAAATTACCTTCTACACGTTTCCTCATTAATAATATGGTATCTACATCACCCGTCGTAATCTGCATACATCAAACAATATTTTCAGATAAATTAATAATGAATATTCTTCAGATTCATTAAACAATTTCCCCCCCCCAAAAAAAAAAAAAAAATACAATTACAATCATGACATAAAGATGTGTGTATGTAGCAGAATGTCTTAATTGGCATTGTATATCGCAGAATGTACAGGAAATAAATAAATAAGAAAATATAAATGGAAAGCAGGACCAGATTATGGAATATATAGTAAGGGTAAGTATTGCGACCGTGAACATTTTCGAATTCCAGTTTTCAACGGAAATACACGTCCCGCGTATGTCTTTTTGTTAAGTTTAGCTCGAAAAAGAAAAGGCCTACAATTCTGACATTTCATATTTAAAACAACTATACGCCCAAGATGTTACAGCAACTTTTTCATCAAATTCAGCTAACGACGAGAACCACTTTATACCATGCATTTTGCACCTTTTTACGATTTTCTCAAAAACGGCTCTAATTAAACGATTTTAATTAAACTCCTTATATTGATGTAAAATGTAATGGGCTTTAATATGACGTAGGTTTCATTCTGATTGAAACGGTCTGACAAGGATGCGGATATTTCAACTTTTCTTCCTCTAAGTACCTTTAATTTTGTAGATTCTACAAAAATAACCATATAATGTTACTTACTATATTGATAACAAACGGTTAAATATATAACCTGGACGAATTTTATATCTAACTTAAGGAGAAATATTTACTGCAAAAATATTTTATAATGAAATTTTTGTTTTTGAACATAAGAACAGTAATATACATGTGTAATACACCGTTGGAAAGCTAAAGGCTTTAGAAAAAATATTATCTTATACACAAGCTTGTGAAAATTAATAAAGAGTGATGAAAACCCAATGAAACTAACTAATTATTTTAGATATTAATTTAATATATTTTTTATTAAAACATATGTATCTATAGAAATTCAATTTAATTAATTCTTTAATGGTTTCACGTTTTTTTTATCTCGAACTGTATTTGAAAATTCTTTCATTGATTTTATAAACGGAGGTAATTGAAAGTCGTGTGTTGCCTGCGCCAGATTTTTTTTTTTCTTTTGGTCGATTTTGTTGTGAAGCAATACAATTCTATTTTATTTTATTGAGTCGTATTTTTGACAGTTAATAGTAACTAACTATTTACTACCTTTTATTCGTAACAAGAGTGAGAAAGTTTGAAAACTATTAGTTTATAAGGGAATATGGTTGTTTATTTAAAATAAAAAAGTTCAAAGGTATTTTAGAGGAAGGTATTTTGAAAATTCGCTATATATGCTCTAAGATTCTACTACAGTGAGGAAAAACTACCTTATATTACATAAATACTTTTTAATTAGACATTTTTATAACGAATTTAATCCCTAGAGGTAATTTTCTGAAAATTGTTTAAATAGGTAAAATTACTTATTTATAGTGAGGTTTAATACAAGTCAATTTCGAGAAAAAGTGAAATAAAACACACAGAGACATATCATAAAAAAATGTTTTTTGAACACGTGGAACTTAAAAATTTTTTTTGGTGATCTCAATACTTTACCTTATATATATTTCATAAATAGATAACTTAAAGTAAAAAATCTGGTGCGGGCACCAAACGACTTTCCCTTACCTCGACTTTTTTAATTACTTTAAAAACTATTAACTATTCTTCAATTTGAAAAATATTAGAAGTTGATTTTAATTAAACGTGTATTCATTTTCGTTGGAAACATATGATTTAGATTAAATAATATAACTATATTAAATTGTTAATCAGTTATAAGTTTATCCCCCATTCCTCATTTTACATTACTTTTTACAACTCTGTGTATCAGATAATATTATTTCTAAAATCTTTCTCTTTACAACGGTATATAATACGTCTATATTACTGATGTAATTATAAGTAAACCAAAAATTACGTAAAAAATAGTTTTGCTCTTTTATCCTTTAGTTGGTCATAAAATTCGTCCAAATTATATATCTAGGCGTCCTTCATCAATGTCATTAAGATGATATGGTTAATCTTTTGGAATGTACAAAATTAAAGGTACTTAAAATATCAGAATTTAAGCCCTGTCAGACTATAGAAATCAGAATGAAACTATCATGGTGTTAAAGCACATTATGTTTTACATTGAAAAGAGAGAAAATCGTAAAAAGGTCCAAAATGTATGGGTATAAAATGGCTCTTCTGGTTGGCTGATTTTGATGAAAAAGTTACTGTAACATCTCGGGTCTATATTTGTCTTAAATATGAAATTTCAGTTTCAAAGGACTTTTCGTTTTCGCGCTGGACTTACCACACACAGACCTTTTTTCGGGACTTGGTCATTTGGACTCAGGGGACCCTAAAAAAGTATTTTCGTCGAAAACTGGAACTCGGAAATTTTCACGATTAGAATACTTTCCCTTACTATATATTCCAAATACAGGTAAGTGAAAGTAATAGATAACCTAAAGTAAAATCAAAATGTCCATGTATGTGGCTATGAGTAGTAAAAGGTTAAGAGACATATGTTTAAAATATTTAAATAACTTGTGAACATAGAGAGACTAATTAATCCCGAAAATGATTTTTGTAAGTCCTTTCTCTTTTCCCAAGGTACAAAAAATATGGTAATGTTTATCCTCTCTTTTTACAACTTCTTTGTTTTTATCGATTGAGGAAGGGATCGTGCCCAAGGTTCACAAAGAGGACCATTAAAAAAGTTGGCAACATAAACACACAGACGTCGCCTCCAACTTTCTTAGCCTTTCTCTTACTTTCCCCTTCATCGCTTTATCTTGAGGAGGGAGGCTGAGAAAAAAGCACGAAACAGAGAATTAAAATGTTCAACAGGTCTAAGCTATTCTTTAAAAATAATTTCACACACACACACACACACACACACACACACACATATATATATATATATATATATATATATATATATATATATATATATATATATATATATATATATATATTCGGCACATAATCTTAAAATTTATCACAACTCGCAAAGTTCTATTCTATACAGGTTTGCATTACTAAGAATATAAAATAAAAAACTGAATGATTTAATGTACAACATAAGGGTAAAACATTCTGCAGTTGGAGCTAACTTAAACTTGCGAATCAATTTTTTTTTTTAGAAACAATTCTTTATTGAACAATATTACAATCTGTCCAATTTAGGACATTTTTAATAGGGATAAAGTACAACATTCATACTGCATTCACACGATATATACAAAACAATAAATTTGTATAATAATAATACAATATAAATAAATACAAAACAAAATCAATAAAAATATATACAAAAGTCACTCATACCTATATACAATTCACAAGCATACAGCACGTGAGTGGAGAATCTAGCCAATGCTAGAACTCCAATATACATTTTACAAGAGGTCTCGAGGCCACTGCCGTTTCAACCTTCTAGGAGGATGGTAAGGATGTGTGGAGCTGGATAAGGATTGAGCTAGGGGATTAGGGTGATGGATAAGATTCTGATGGAATTTAGAGAATTTTAATGGTATAAGGTCTAAAATAAATGGAATATTTAGGTCGCGGTGTAAGGTATGGTTGGATACATAATAAGGAGCATTAACTATTGTTCGGAGGACTTTTGATTGGAAGGATTGAATGCGTTTGATGTTAGAAAATTTAGCTGTCCCCCACAGTTCAAGTCCGTAGGTCCAGATAGGTTTCAGTACTGTCTTGTATATTAGCAGTTTGTTCTCGATAGATAATTTAGAATTTCTGTTCAGTAGTCTGTATAATTGTCCAAATCGTCGATTAAGTTCTTGTCGTTTAAGTCTAGTATGCGGGTTCCAAGTTAGTCTGTTGTCCAGAAGGAAGCCAAGATACCGGACTGTGTCGGAGAAAGGAAGCGGAACGGAGTTAAAGAGAACTGGAGGGCAGGATTGTCTTCGAAGGGTAAAGGTGACATGTCTGCATTTGGATTGATTTACTTTGATTCTCCAGTTGTTACACCAGTCTTCAATTTGAGAAAGGTGTGTTTGGAGGCCTGTAGATGCAATTTCGGGATCTAAGTGAGAGGATAGGATAGCTGTGTCATCAGCGTACGTTGCTAGGAAGGTATTAGAGCAAAGAGGAATATCAGCCGTGTATATATTGTAGAGGATAGGACCAAGGACACTACCCTGAGGAACACCGGATTCGACTGGATAATAATTGGAATATTCTGCACCACAACGAACTCGGAAGGAGCGGTTTGATAGATAGGATCGGAGGACTAGGTATAAGGATAGGGGTAAATGGTTTTTGAGCTTAAAGAGCAATCCCGGGTGCCACACCCGGTCAAATGCTTGCGTTATGTCCAGAAATGCACCCGAGCAGTACTCCTTGTTCTCAAGGGCAGAGGAAATATGGTCAACGACTCGGAGCCCTTGCTGAACGGTTGAATGTTGGGAACGGAATCCAAACTGATGGGAAGGAATAGTGTGGGATTCTAATAACGGTAATATTCGTTTGAGGAGGATTTTTTCAAAGATTTTTGAAAGGATTGGGAGTAGGCTGATAGGTCTATATGATGTCGTAGTGTTAGGATGTTTACCTGGTTTTAGGAAGAGAATTATTGTGGAATGTTTCCATAAGAGAGGAAAATGAGTAGTGCGTAGAATGGATTTGTAAATATATGTAAGAAATATAACGGCTTTAGATGGAAGCTGTCTGAGAATCTGAGGAGTGAGGAGATCGTATCCAGGAGATTTACGGAGTGCAAGTTTTCGGAGAAGATACTTGACCTCAGAGGGATTAACTGCTTTAGGAGGTAATGAAAGCGGGATTGGAGACTGAAGGAACTGTTCCACTACTGAAGTGTGGTTTGGATTGGATTCTGGATGAGGTGTGAAGACTTGGGAAACGTATTTGGCAAGTTCCTCGGCTTTGTCTTCATCAGACGCAGCCCAGGAACCATTACTACGACGGAGGGGATGGGAAATATGGTGGGATTTTAGAATTTTCTTGGTGACATTCCACAGGGAATTGTCACAAGCCGAAAGAGAAGAAAGGAAGGAACTAAAGGATTGGGAACGGAAGGTCGCCAACTCCCTCTTTAATTGTCTACAATAAAAGTTATAGGAGCGGCGATCTGTGGGGTGACGGGTGCGTTGCCATAAGGATCTGGATCGGCGTTTGGTGCGGATGAGGTCTATGAGGTGTTGTGGTAAATGATTTTGGTTATGACTTATCTGGGAGTGCTTGGGAGAGGAGGCAGTCCAAACAGCTTGTTGAATAGCGATGGTGAAGGAGTTTACGGCATCGTCAAGGTCATCTGGAGTTTTGAGTTTCACTCTGAGGTCAATATCACTGGTCAGGATTTGGCGAAAAAGGTCCCAGTTTACTGGTCCTCTGATAAATGACGGTGGGGTGGGTTTAGGAATAGGAATTAGGGATACTTTAAGGAGCAATGGACTATGGTCAGAGGACAGTTCATCAAGGCGAGCCACCGACATGTTTAGGGAGCCTAATCCGCTGTGAATGAAGAAGTCAAGGATGTCAGGATTACGGTTAGGATCAGTTGGCCAGTAGGTAGGGGAGTCAGGAGGCAGGAGGTTGAAACGTCTAGAGCTGAGTGCAGACTGTAAATTCCGCCCACGACAATTCGTGGATCTGCAACCCCATTGTTGGTTCTTAGCATTCATGTCTGCACCCAGAATGAAGTGGTTTCCTAAGGCATTGAGAAAGGATTCGAATAGAATGTTGGAGATGGAATGTTTAGGAGGGCAGTACGCTGATGCGAGGGTGATCGGAAAAGAAAAAGTCTTGATTACTATGGCGGTGCATTGTAGGAAATCATAGGAGGGAACTGGGAGTATATGGTGGGAGAGGGACTGGTGCACAATGACAGCAGTACCGGCATGGGCTTTTCCGTCTGGGTGGTCTGTACGGTATGTTACGTATTGAGGTATTTTAAAGAACTGTTTAGTGGTTAGTCTAGTTTCAGTAATAAGTGCTACATCAACGTTTTTGTCTTGCAATAAAGCTGTAAGTTCGTCAGTGTGATTTCTAACACCATTCGCATTCCAAAGGAGAATGGACAAGGAGTTAGGTGTAGTCATTTAAGGATTTTTTAAGGAAGGGATTAAATTTGATACGAGATTAGTAAGTAGTGATATTAGCGGCATAACAAGAGATTTGATTTCAGTGATGAAGGATGTCATTAACTTGTAAGGTCTGTGACATTTGATGGAAGAGGAATATGAGAAATTTGATGCGGATGAGGTTTTTGAGGGTTGGGTAAATTTTGAGGAATAGGTGGTTGTGGAAGGGGTTCAGGATTTTGAGGTATGCGTTGTTCCGGCAGGGCCTCTTTGTTCTGGTTCCCACCTCCAAGTAGATGGGCAAATGTTACATTGGAATCAATTGTTTTTGAAGGTTGTCTTCTGCTTCTGATCGGTTCAGCTGTTTCATCCAGATTCTGAGGTTTTTGGTATCTGCTTTTGAGGTTCTTGTAGATTTGACATCCCTTGTAGTTAGCCGGGTGGTCCTCTAGGCACAGAGCACATACAGCGGGTGTTGATCTTAATCGTGTACATTCTTCTGATTTATGTTGCTCACCGCATTTCACACAGCGTGGTGTGCGGTGACAGTAAGTTCTCGTATGACCATATGCCTGACAATTATGGCACTGAACTATTTCTTTCTTAGTGTAAGGTTTCTCAACTCTTACACTAGTATAGTACAACCTATTGAGGTCGTAAATTTTTTCAACTCCTGCTGATGGTTCCAAGTCCACGAAGAATAGAGGCAGTGGAATTTTATCTTTTAGGACATTGGTCATTTGCCGCACTTTATAGCCTATCTCCGTCAGTTCTTCTTTGATAGCTGTAACTGGTGTCGAAGGGTGTAGGTTTCTAATTACAACCCTTAAAGCTCTCTCCTGGCGCAACTGATAGGTATGAAAATCAGCTTTGGTCTCAGTCAGATATTTCACTATTTTTCTGTAGCTTTCGGCGGTAGTCGGGGATATTTTAGTATCACTGGTTCTACTTATACAAGAATAACTATTAGGATCAGTTACTTTGTTTAAATGCACACACATCAGTTGAAAATTTTTAATATTTTTAACAAATATTGGTGGAGGTAGTGGTTCCCTGGGTATAGGAGAAGATTCCATGGTTTCTTTTTCATTTTGGAGGATCTGAAATGGATTCGGTGTAAAAAACGGCGATTCATCAGTTAATCCTTGTGATGATGTGCTAGGCTGTGGTTCAGATCCTAAAGAGGTAGCTGAAGCGGTCGCTGGTGGAATCATTTTTTTATTATTTTCACGGCGAGGTCTCTGTTTTGTAGGAGACGAGTTTGAACCTGCAGATCTAGATCTTTTACTTGTAGCTTTTGAGGACATAACTTGATGGAAATATCTCATTGATTAAAAAAAAAAAAAAAAAAAAAAAAAAAAAAAAAAAAAAAAAAAAAAGGACCAATAATAAATAAATAATGAGATGAGAATGAGAAGGAAAGATAATAAAAGAAAGATAACTTAAAGAAAAGCAAGCCCGAGCTTGCCGAGCTAGCGGCGATCAGCTGATCAGTGACCCTCCTTTCACTTTTCGCGATTCTACAAAGTAAATTATAACTTTGCTTACCGATATTTCTCCAATATTCACTGCTGTGGTTTTCTTGAAGTCTAGTGATGTTTTCCAGACTGAACTCAAGCGAATTCCTACTGAAAAGAGCAAAAATCTGAGAGACGAAGTAACGTATGACTGTTATCATCGAGCGCATCAGCTGTTCTGCGAATCAATAAGGATTTTTTTTATCCATAGAATTAATACATTTTATTTTTACTTTCTCTTACCTATATATGGAATATATAGTAAGAGAAAGTATTATTTTTATATAAGTAAGATTGTGAAAATATCGGAATTCTCTTTTCAAAGGACATACAGGTTTTAGGGTCCTCTGAGTCCATATGACCAAGTCCTGCTACAAGGTCTGTATGTCTGTGTGTGTGTCCGTGTGTTTGTGTGTGTTAAGTCTAGCGCAAAAACGGTAGGTCGTACGAAACTAAATTTTATATTAATTCATATTAAGCCACTTCATACTATGCATTTTGCACCTATTTACGATTTTCTCAAAAACGGTTCAAACGATTTTGATTAAACTCGCTATGTAGAAGTGAAATTGGACGGCTTTTAATATCATGTAGGTTTCATTATGATTGAAATAGTATGACTGGGCTTAAATGCCGATATTATACATATATATATATAACTTAATTACTTAAACAGCTATTAAAGTCGTTATATATAGCGGTGTGGTCAAGTGGATAGACTACTCTACTGTTCTGGGTTCGTATACCGGTTGGGGCAGAATATTATTTATTCTGCTAATTCAGCCAGGGGAGGGTGGAGGGAGACTAGGGTATAGAGACCTTCATGGGACCGAGCTAGCCTCTTTAAAGTGGGTGCCTGAAATTGGGGAATAAACCTGGCGACTGAGCGTGATCAAGTCTTAATTATCTTATTGCACGGCTCTTGGCCTGAAAAAAGAACTATTCTCTATATGTACTGAGCCCAAGACCCGTCATGGTTTGTAGATTTACAGATTTCTTTTCTTGTTTTTTACTCAAGTATTGCTTATTCAGATTTTTACCAATCAGCCCGTTGAAAATAAAAAATTGAGTTAGTAGATACGTCGAATTAACTAAGTGCTATTATATTAGATGGGATAGTATATCGAAAAATATATTTATTTTTGTAAGAAAAAGTTGTTTTAAAAGAGATATTATTTTGAAAAAAAAAAAAAAAAAATCATTTCAGCAGAGAGGGGTGGATAGGAAATCGATTGATTTTTATTGAATGTATTTCCTTCTCGAGTTTGTTATCAAAGGATCATGGCTGAATATCTTGAAGCCGATGGCTATCATGGGGTATACGGCATGAAACTAGAGCGGGTTGAGGAGGGAATTGAAAGGTGAGATATTGTTTGTAGGGGCTGGCTGGGGGAGGAGGGGGCTGGTTGGGGGGCAATGATTGTAGGCCCGCTGTAACGAGGGGGGCTAAGTTATTGCTAGGGGAATCAGGTGCCCCCGGGATCTATTTATTAGGGGCTTTTTGCCTCTCGCTACCCATCTCTCTTCATCAGACCTTTGGCCTATTAGCCGATCGCTCTCCGGCTTCCCGTTTCTACTCAGGTTAACGAATATATTTTCACAAGTAATTATTGTATTAAAGGAACATATTTAAAGAGAAACAAGAATACGGCAACATAAAAACATAACACGTGTAAATATACAAACATAACAATAACAATTGCCTCGATTAAAGAAGCATAGCCTCTACTATATACTGATGTCGCCGCAGCTGTCTTCACCTCTGAAACTTCAGATTTATTAGGCCATAATCAGTCCTACCCTGATTTATGGTGCACCTATTTCGCCATCTTAATGACACCGCTCTCCAGAGCCTATTACTATAACTAAAGTATAGCTTACCACTCTTCATATTAAAATTAAAACGGATAAAATAGAAATTCCTACATCCAGATAACTAACTATACTTAATGAAATACTCATTTATTTCCGCAAATTACGATTTAGAATGTATTGGGTTGTATCACATGAAATGTCCGTTTTCAAGGTAAAGGATTTTTATTAAAAATGCGATATGAAAACAAGATAATTTTATTCGAAGTATTTACCTTCTTTTTCTACACATTTTTCCCAACGTGACACCAACTTTTTTATCCCCGAACTGAAAAACTCTGAGCTTTAAAGTAAAACAAAATCTGAAAACGCACTTTTCACTTGATCATATCATTTTCAAAAAGTTTTCCCTTGACGAAGTTGTCTAAATTCCTGAACAGGTGGTAATCTGTTGGAGACAATTCGGGAGAATATGGTGGGTGCGGAAGAACTTCGTAGCCCAGTTCTTTCAATTTGTGCACGGTATGTTTTGAAACATGGGGTCTACATTTACCGATCCAGGTTGGTTTTTTTAAAAATAATTTTGTGTGCATTTGGTCAAGTTCATTGCAGTACGTTGTAGAGGTAATGGTTTCACCTCTAGGTAAAACGGAATAATGAATTATCCCAGCCATGGACCACCATACTGATTGTCACCATGCTGATTGTCATATACGATCCATTTTTCATCGCAGGTGATTATTCTTTAAGAAAAAAGGCTCGGTTTGGTAGGGGTTTCCTTCAACTGTATGTTTGAGGACATCGTTGTCTATTACGGACCGAGGTCTTCCTCGGGGTAAGTTTTCCAAGTCGGTATCCCCAGCTGAAAACTTATCAAACCAACGGCGAATGGTCCGTTCATTAACACTCCCTTCCCCAAACGCCTAAGCTGCTGAATGGCCGAGTTTAAACTCGGACAAAAATATTACTCGAAAATCGCGTGTTTCCGTGTTCATATTTGGAGGTATACTAAAAGTGGGTAATTGATTGGGAAGCTAATGTTTATAATACAAAGGTAGAGAATTAGTAACTGTTTACTTTAAGTATGTAAACATAAAGAAGAAAACAATAGAGACCTGCAAAATCCTTTATGTATTTCAAAAACTATAAAAACGGACAGATTGAATCGAGAATTGAGTCGATTGAATTACGTTTTATATACAAAGGGCGAGAATCGATTAGGTCAAACATAAACCACCCTGGGCTCTCTCGTGTATTGTCAGTTCTTAACGAACTAGTTGCGAAGGGCAGATTGGATTCGATAACCTAGATCTTTGATTAAATAACCTGTTATTTTTACGTTATAAACAAAAGAAAATAAATTAAAAAAACATATAAAGAAAAAACAACAGGGTAGATAAGAATTTATGGCGCACATTATTAGTAACTTAGAATGAGAAGTTGTTCAGACTTTTAAGTACTCTAAAGACTGGACTAACTTTTGAAATAAAGCGGATACACTGGTTGCTTTCAAAGTTATTACTTAGAGCTTTCTGGCGTTTAGTATATTTTCCACTATAACATAGAATTACCATTAAATTCAATTTACATAAAAACGTTTTTTCAGATAGTACAATAATAAATGAAATGATACTGATTATTTAACATTATTTTTTACAATATACGATATTTATTTTTAATAAAGTTTTAGTTGTCTATTATTTATGTAATATTATTTTTAGCATCATCGAGCATAATATTATTTGTGAACACTGAAGCATGGGTAGTACGGGAAGATGTGGCGATCAATCCAAATGGAGAAATAAAGTCTGGAGTGCTTGAAATGATGATAATTTCAAATACCTCACAATCATCATTACATTCTACCATTGTACTTTATAAAGATTAACAATATATTAATCCACACTCACGTATTTTGTGGTGATTAAATTTTCCACACATTTTAGAGTAACAAATACGTAAAGTATATTAAATCATTCTGGAGTGGTTAGCTAGAAGAGAAGCCATAAAATTCCTCTAGCATCCGATCCTTGCAATCCGAAATCCTCCGAAAGATACTAAATGCCCTGACTTTGTCACCAATAAAATAATCTATAATGACCTGATTATTCCAATAGTTACAGTACAGTGATCCTGCGTAAATATTCGGTTTTAAAATAATTTTGTAGCGGTTTTCAATATCTTAATTCAATCATCTCTGTGTTTATAAAATCATGTTTACTTGGTTAAGAATGCTTACATATTCCAAAAAAGAATTATTTAATGTACTTTTATGCATCAGTTTTAACCGAGGTTTCTTATCTATTGGTGGTATTTTGCTAGCTCAAATTAGAAAAGAGAAAAATTCAGTTTCGTCATTTAATTTTATAAATTTTGCAAACATGTAGTACAATGGGGATAAAAAAAAAATCTGCCCAACGTCCGAACACGGAATTCAGCGATTCTAGACAGTGCTCCATCCACCTTATTTATATACATCTATATTTATCATGGTCATAATATAAATCTATTTGGGCATTTCTAACTGTAACAAAATAAGAATGTTCAAGAGCATTGTGGAAGATTCCCTCAGCGACGCACGCCTAACCCAAGCAGCAGAAATGGATTTTTGGAGGAAATCCTTAGGACTACCAGCCTAGACAGAGTCAGGAATGAGGAGATAAGGGGCAGAATGGGTTGACCGAAGCTGTTCGAGAAGACTGCAATGGTATGGACAATGGACAGTAGATGGCCGAAGAGACTACTGTTGTGAGGACACCCAGGAAGGAGGGGATGACGCCAAACCCAGTGGAAGGACTGCGTTGAGGAGACGATGGCCGGCGAGGGGAGTTCAGGGTGGGGACTGCTTCCGATAGAGGGAAGTGGAGGGAACTTCTGATTTAATAAACAATTGAGAGAGAGAACCTGTATAAGTAAGTAAAGTATACTGACCATTTAATGAAAATTTCATTATATCTTTATCGTCAACGATTGTTCAATTTTATTTTTGTAACTCCTGAGAATGAAAATTTGCTATTAATTTTCCCAAACGTTGCACAATGGGAAAAATAACCAATGTACGTGGACAAAAGTCAAGTCAAAAGTTTGGAATTTTCCCGTGCTTCACCAATTTTATTGTTAGTTGGCAAGACCTCTTAATTCAAATATTTCCCGCCATACCATGTCTACAAATATATAGTAAATAACTGAATCATTTTTGTTCTCACAAGTGCCTAATAACCGACAAAGCGCAATTTCTTTTTGCTTTTATTTAACAATGGACATTGATGAGACAGGTAAGACATTATATTTCCAAAATATTTATTGAATATACATTGCAAATCTACCTTTAGAATTAATTAAACAATTTGTAAATGTATGCTCCTTTTCAATAACGGAAAACTATATAACCCCAAGTTACCCTAAGGATTCGTTTGTGAGATTTGTTTAATCAATCCTTCTAGTTTTTATACATTACAAATAATTTTTGAGTTTTGGGTGATTTTTTTTCAGACACAATACTCCGAATCAAAAGTTTTACAAGGGAGGAAATTCCAACATCTGCTGCTCAACTTCGCTGAGTTGCTACAGTACACGGTATGCTGTGTCAATCCCGAAGACAATCTTAAAGAAAAAAGATAGAGAGAGATTCTGCCAAATAGGAAATACATATATTTTACTAATTTTGAAATCTATCATGGACATCTGAAAATCCAGACCAGCTCAATATATATGGTGATACAGGATTCCAGTGAGTCCAGATTATGGTTCCGCATGTTTTGCATCGCATTTTTTCTGAGTCCATAGTTCTCTAAAAATAGTCCAGTGCTACTGGATGGTCCCCTGCTTCCGAACCAAAGTCCACGACTTTAAATTCCCTTTCGCGAACTCCTAACTTTGAAGTTTTTTTAAGTTAAATAATTTGAGAGTTTCCTAAATATATAAAATACATATATTAGCAGGGTTTAGCAACGCCGAGCCTTAGTTAGATTTTTTGTGTATTTTTTTCCGTATTATGGGACTTCAAACGTAAAATGTAGGAAAGTTATAGATTTTAGCAAATAAATTTTATGTTTGACCACTGTGCGGCTCGCCAATCGTGTCAAAAAATTAAATAGTTTTCTATAATTTTTTCTTATGATTTTTAAAAATATTTTTTCCGTAATCTGGGACCCTAAAGGTTAAATATGGACAAGTTTTACAATTTTCTTCACCTAAATCGGTCACATTTTCCACTGTGCGTCGTCCCAGAATGTAAAATTTACTGCATGCAGGTATAGTTGGCATAAATTCTACAACTGACAGTTTGAAATCGCAACAAAGTTTCTGTAGCACACTTTTGTTATATTTCCGTTTTTCTCCCTCAGAAATTGCTAAAAAGGGCCTTAGAGGATCTTGGGACCGGTGGGAAAACTCAGTGGAAAATAGAGCCGTAAATAATAAATAGGGCTATCACCATTAGGAGGCAACAACAGGTCTATTTCCAAGGGCCCAGTAGCTAACCCTTAGGGACTCTCCCCTCTCTGGTAATTAGTTTATTTAGGGAAAGGTCCTTTAGCGGTTCGTTATTTTCCAGCACGTCCTAACTTATGTATAGTAGTTAGGACTCTTCTAGGCCAAGAGAACTTGCAAAAACCATTAAGAAATGACCAGAAAATTACTAACTAAAATTTCTCCATTCCTCAAATCGATGGCGATTGGGTCAAATATCTTTATTCTTAATGATCATTATCATTTATGACAAATTTATGTAATCGTAACTTTCACTAACGTATATATGAAACAAATAGTAAGTACGAAAATATTGGGTTGTGCGAAAAGTTCGTAGAGATTTTAAAAATAAAATTTACCTTTTATTTTGTCTACTAAAAATGAATCACAAATCTAATGTTTATTTATATGTATTTAATCCGTATGGAATTAACTATGTTTACACACTGAATTCATCTTTATTAAGGCTCAGTAGAGTAGTTTATAGCAAACCAACATGAGTGACGATTCACTTCATTTTTGGCATAATATGCTGTTATTTTTTGAAAAAGGGTACTATTGGGTTGTTTCACAAGAAATGTCCGTTTTTGTAGTTTCTGAAATACATAAAGGATTTTGCAGGTCTCTGTTGTTTTCAACAGTTACTAATCCTCTACCTTTGTATTATAAACATTAGCTTCCCAATCAATTACCCACGTTTTAGTATACCTCGAAATATGAACATGGAAACACGCTTTTTTCGAGTAAATATATTTGCAAGGCGTTTGGAGAAGGGAGTGTTAATGAACGGACCATTTCCGTCGGTTTGCTAAGTTTTCAGCTAGGAATACCGACTTGGAAAACTTGCCTCAGGAAACCTCCGTCCGTAATAGACAACGATGTCCTCAAACATACAGTAGAAGGAAACCCCTAAGGAAAACTTTTTGAAAATGATGATCAAGTGAAAAGTGCGTTTTTCAGATTTTGTTTCACTTCAAAGCTCAGAGTTTTTCAGTTCGGGGATATAAAGTTGGTGTCACGTTGGGAAAAAATGTGTAGAAAAAGAAGGTAAATACTTCGAATAAAATTATCTTGTTTTCATATCGTATTTTTAATAAAAATCCTTTAACTTGCAAACGGACATTTCAAGTGACACAACCAAATATAAATAGTTCGATTGAAGGCAGCAATTGAAGAGAAAAGGCTAAAGTTGGCAAATTGTAAAGGAGTGCTATTTTATATTATCAGCTCACAGTGAGTCAATGAACACCAATAAGGACAAATAGCAGTGTGCTATGAAATAAAATGATGGATGATATATGAAATAGCAATTATATAATGAAAAAAATAAATCTTGAAAATGGGGAAACAGCCCCGAAACGTCGACAAATATGAAAAGCTTATGAAATAAAGTATTAAGTGAGAAATGGAAGTCAATGTGTGCTCTTTTAAATGTTTATATTAAGAAAAACTTCCGAAAAAATAAAAAAAAGTAATGTTTTTAAAAAAATAAGTATTAGTTATTTTGTACTTATAGTTCCTCCAGAAACAACCTTAAGCTTTTGACCTGTTAAAATGCTGTAAGTTTAGTATTTTCTTTTATAAACATTTAAATTTTATTCTTCAAAAATCCAGTGTCTACTTTGATATGGGTCCTATGAAATACATAAAAAGGGAAACGAAAATTTTTAGATACTTCAATCTGTGTAGTTTTCAAGCATATAAAGACTATTATTTCATCTTATACAATTAATCTAAAATGGTTATAGGATCTCTTATTTACCTTACACTGTTCCAAATGAAGATTTTACATTTCTTTAGGTTATCACAAATTTTCTTTTTTTCAGTTCGTCACACGTTTTTTCTTGGTTCTTTTTATACATATCAAAGGTTTCTAAGATGCCTATACTGCTGACTAAAACTGTAATCCTCCTCTGGGATTAGACTACAGGGACCCCATGACCTTTACAAACGAGCTTTAGAGTCTTGGATGTGGTCAGTTCCTCAACTAATGATCTGACCTAAGTGTCCGAGGCCAAATGCACCCTCACATATCCCTTGTGGCTTTCAATCCTGTGATGCGGTGAGGGGATCTCCTGGGATCCTGCTTCGCCATCCATACTCGGAGAGGATTAAGCTTCCGAGATCCTGCGTTAACGAAGCTACGAACCCGGAAATCTACATTTTGTTTTGTTTTATAAAATGTAAGTATATGCAAATGGATTCATTTGGTACATAAAACAATTTAATGTAATTGGCTTTGAAGTTAATCAATTCGTCTGCTATAATTTATTTGTAAATAAATAGAGCCACGTACTTACCCTAAGTATTTGGTACACAACGTTCTTTAATCCCATCCTCGTCGCCATTTATTGTGTAAAAAGAACAAGAGTGTTATCAATAAAATAGTGTTCAATTGATCATATGTTTGTTTGTTTATTTATTTTACGTCACTCTATGCTACTCTGGCTAATCGGACAATGCTACAGTGGGAGTCCTAAATTTTGCCTATCCAGGTTTTATTAGTATAGGGATCTTTAACTGTACCTAACATCGCACAGGCTCGGGAGCACTTTTTAACGTCCCCTCCGAAGGACGACATAACTAAGGATTTTTTACTCCCATTAAAACTCCTAGAACCACCTGCGGGTTCGAACTCGTGACCTTTTGCAAAGGGGGCTGTTATGATAGCCACCCAGGTTTCCAGTGATCCCGATTGATTATAGAATAGAAAATGAACATTATTCTGGGACATAGTTCCTTAAGAATAACATTGATGTTACAAATATAGATAGCAAATTTAGATATAGATTATGTGTTGTTATCAAATAAATTTAAGATACAAGAACATATATAGTTAAGTCGTAACACACTGAGCGAATCAAATTAACAAGTCAAAACATTTTGGTGTTCTCGTTCATCCTTCTAAGTTCGACTGCTAGCGGCCAGCTTGGCGCATCGTCACCAAAATTCAATAAATAAATAAAAACAGCCATGTAGCCATTCTGAAATAATTTTTGAGCTGCATTGTACTTGAAAGTTCTATTTACAAAAAAATATATATAACTGCGCAGATGCTAACAAATTGTTATAACCGAATCAAAATGGGGTTCTTGAAACACTCTCATTAATGATTCATGTATACTGAAAGGAAAGCATCCATGTTAAGAATGAACAGGGTTTGAAGTAGTTTGGGATTTGTAAAGGAAGAGGAAGAGGCGCTTAAGTGGTTCTGTAAATCTCTAGCCGGGGCACTAATGACGTCATATTTCCCCAAGCTAATAGGGGGGGGGGGTGAGTATGGGGGTTGGGAGGGTGAGGAGGACAAGCAACATAGGCACTTAGCTTCGACCTCTCACTGCTTAGCGGCAAAGTTGTTAA
This sequence comes from Piezodorus guildinii, assembly GCA_023052935.1. Taxonomy (NCBI): domain Eukaryota; kingdom Metazoa; phylum Arthropoda; class Insecta; order Hemiptera; family Pentatomidae; genus Piezodorus; species Piezodorus guildinii. Next base: position 154,336,804 of record CM041293.1, on the reverse strand, counting down.
GGATGTACCTGTACCGGTACTGGTACCTGTCTTAGTGGGGATTATCTTGAGCGATCCTTGATGGCGACCTTCTACTGTGTAAGTCTATCGAAAATGCATAATGAGCGTTCGATATCGAATCAGTACTTTTGAACATGTAAGAGATATTTTTTTTTAAAATTAAAGTATATTTACAACTGTATTACATAAGCAAACAAGAACAGTCTAAAGAAAATATACATGAACCAGACTCATAGATTTACTCACTGCTGTTTACTGTTAACATTGGTTTAAAAAGTTTGTATTGGCATCTCTTTTTATTGGAAATTTCTTTTCTAAGATTAACGTTTTAATTGAAATATTGAAAACGTTTATCGTGCAAAGTACTCATTTATATTACATTGTTAAAGTAAAAATCCTTTTAAGTCACAATAATTCCAATTCATCTTTTTTTAATCTGTCTGCTGGTGTTCCTAGGGCAGTATTCTTAGTCCCATTCTTAACACTCCATACTGCTGATACCCCAACCAATCATCACACTTTACTTTCTAATTTTACTGATGATACTGCGTGTTATACGAACTTACAACAACCAATAGTTGACCAACATATACGAACACTATATATTCGTTTTCACAGTAAACTTAACGGACACGACAATAGACTGATTAACGACATGTCAATAGCTGAAATGCCAGTCAGAAGAAGGCTAAAGAGAGGCTGGATGAGGGATCTCCTCGGATAAAATAAAGCCATGAAGGGGTACTGCTGGGCATTTTCCTTCTTCATGCCTACCATGCCTGATCTCAATTTGTACAGCACATTTGCTGATTGTCAGATACATTCTGACAGGCGTGAATATAGATATAAAGAGGAAAAAAAAATTACATACAGTATCCTTTACTAACATTTCACTTATCTCTTTCGATCAAGTCCAAAATCTAGTACTTTACTTGACAACGTCCTACTTGGAATCCTCTAAAATACTGAAATGACAAGACAACTGCCCAATATACATCGTCTTTTCAGACGCCTTGGAAGATGTAAGAGATTAAAATAAGAAATATATTTTCTTGAAGGCTTGTTTAAAATCATTTTAATGGTTTTTAATACAAGTAATTTTGCACCAGCTTCACTTTTGGCAAACAGATAAACTTCGGATTTTTCCAGTTTGTCAAAAAAATTCAAAATAGAGGCATCTTTCAGACAAAATAATAATTGCAAAACAAAAGAGCGTTTTTGGACTTACTTTTTAAATAAAATTTACAACTGCTTTTGATAATAACACAAGTAAATATACTATATGATAAAATGCATGGAATAACATGTACATGGATTGTCCATCGGCAGCACTTTAGTACGTAATCCATAAAAGATGGGCTCGAATCATCTTTTCAGACGCCTAGGAGGAATTCGATGGTTTAGTAGAGCCCCAAAGCTTAATTCCGTAAGTCCAGATTGGCCTTGTAATAGTAATGTAGATGGGAGCTTTTTGTAGTAAAATGAAAGGTTTGAAATGTTATCTATAAAATTGTTGAAGTTGCCAAAAACTGTTGTTGGTGTTTATTAGCTAACTGTTTCTATTATTTCTAATTTTGTACCATGGTGTTGTGTGTTAAAAAGTGTTAAAAAAAAAAAATGATAATAGGGAAAGAACCCCGAAAGGTAGAAAGACAATATAAAAATAGTAGAGAAAAATAAATGTTTAAAAACAGAAAGTTAAGGAGTACTTTTTTGAGTGTGAAGTAAGGAAAGTATTACGATTGTGAAAAAATTCGAATTCCAGTTTTCAACAGAAATACACGTTTCATTGACCCCCGAGTCTTCATAAAACTTCCTAAAAAAATTATAAAAGAAAATAAATTAAATTTCCTTCCTATATATTTCATATACAGGTAATTAAAACTAAAAAAAAAAAAAAAAAAAAAAAAATAGAAAAAAAAAGGAAAGTGAAGAACGTTCCTATTCATAATTAGTTAGAACTGAACAACAATGGTTATTTTGTGAGAAATTGTTTAGTTATTTTTGACTAAGATAAAAAAAATAAAAATAAAGTAAATAAATAAATAAAAAGATAAAGAGGAAAAAAAAAGCAGGCTGCATAACCCAACTCAAAGGCCACCTTGGCTGTAGAGCACTTCCAATTTGCAGTTAGCGATATATCGATACGAGCTCAGTATTACAGCCAACAATATCCTAGAAATATAATAGGAAAATTGAAAACTTTCCATATAATATAATCCCATAATATAGTTTAAATGATCACTAGGAAATGTGATATCTCCAATAAACATTTATGTGATTTGAGGTTATCTTTTCAGAACATATTGGCTAAATGTTTATCTATATGTTTTTTATGATTTTATTATAATTTTATTGATAATACTATTATTTAAAATTATACCGCGAATCTTGTTTCCACGTACTCCTTCTAAGCCATTGGACCGATTTTAATACGTTATATTACATATATTTCAATTTAGCATTTCTTTATTAGGAAAAATAAATTTTCTGTCAGCAAGCCATCAAAAAATTATTCCTGAAATATGAGTAATGATATAGCCGTATAATAAACTTTTGTAAAACGCAAGATTTAAAAAAAGTTAACATGCAATAAAATAAGCCGCACAAGTTAATAGTGAGCATAAACTTATGAACTGATATAGTTACTAAATATTTATACATAACAGATTATTTCGTGAAAACATCTTTTAATCTCCACTGATTTTCACAACGCATTAAATAAAATTATATTATTTATAAAAATCTTTCGCTTTTCAACAGGACCTTAGGTATACGTATTACTGTTCTTACGTTCAAAACATAAAAATTTATAAAAAAATAATTTTGCAATTTTCTCAGTTAGTTAAATATGGAATTCGTTTAAATTGAATATCTGGCCATTTTTTATCAATGCTTATAAAATGATATGATGCATTTTTCGAACCTATAAAATTTAATGTACTTCAGAGCAAGAAATAGCGTATTTCCGTTGAAAACTGGAATCCGAACATTCTCACGATCGCAATACGTTAATTTAATATATATTTCTTATATACGTAATTAAAAGTCAAAACCTGTACGATAGTGAATTCAAGAATCAATAAAAGAAGTTTGTAAGCAAGTTTCAGTTTCATATCGTTTATTGACATGGTAACAGAAAAATAGTAAACGGAGATAAATTAATGTTTAACTATATTTCCAGTTAATTATGTCGAGATTCCCATGGTATTTCGGTTGAAAATGTAATAATTATAATACTGTAATAATTAAACCACAAGGAAATTTTTGGTTGATTGACTTGGGAAGCCTATAGAGGTTAGTAGACAAGAAGAACTTGGCGCCGTGGTGGCGTGAATGGTTAACGAAAGGCGGGGGTGGGGTGTACCTGATCCCACAAACCACTAACAACCCCAGCCTAATTAACGTTCGACGATATAGAGTCGGGGCTAACCCAGATTCTAGGGACGTGTTCCAGGGTACTGGAATACCCCGTATTCTCACCCAACCCTGGATACCTCTCTTAAACTGGGATATTCTGGGTAGCGGAGGTTGATATAGTAGAAAATATCTAAAAATAGTTGCTCTATCGCAGCGTGAGAAAGTTAAGAATAGTATATTAATATATAAAACCACTCGTGTCACAATTTAGTTAACATACTCCTCCAAAACGCTCTACCGGTTTTTATGAAATTTAATATGCATATTCAATAGGCCCGATAATCGGCTAATATCTATTTTTTATACCCTAAGTAATAAGGGTTGTCCCCTCCTAACTTTATTCTTTGATTTTTTAGAAACATTTTTTTTTTTTTATAATTTGCATTAAAAAATATATTACAGCCTTATATTTTCACCAACCATTCACCAACTTTTTAATAGTCATTATAATAATTTAATAATTTAGTACCTCATTGATAACTGATTATTAATGACTTGGTAAGTTACCGCCACCAGAGGTCAATTCGTGTCGCTTCTAGCCCAGCACTTATAAACAGAGATGAGACCAAAGCCGGTCTTCTGTTTCTCTCAGACAATAATCCTTCTCTCATTCCTCTCCACAGTTTTCAGCCATTATTATTGTTATGCATCGGGTAGTAGTAACCTTTACAATTATGATTTTACTATCGCCGTGTAACTCAAGTTTTTCAAACGGACAATAATACGTGGCATGCTCTCGACTACGTAAACCATCCAGTTTGTTTGTGTTAGCTAAAGATGGACTAACAAAAAATATTGTTCACGCTATAGCCTTAAGTGATTCTTTATTAGTGTTTCTGTCGTAATTAATTAATGATATATGTAATTTTAAGGAATAAATTTTAAAAAAAAATGTTTGGTTTTTTTGTTATTTTTATATCACCTCATCTTTCACAGCGCTCCATGCTCCTTTCACTCATATACCACATCCTTACACACTTACGATAAGTTAGTTATTTTTTTTCTACACTAGAAATTTCCAAGAAATAATTTATAAGGCAAAACAACGCCTACCGGGTTAGCTAGTATATATATAATTTATTGCTCTCGTATTCATACCCACCAAGAAAAAACAAAATAGAATATTAAATTTTGTAAATAATTATTAGTTAATGAGACTATTGTTACAGAGACATAAAACATTTTTGAAGAAATAAAAAAATCAGTGAATTCACAATTGATGGATAAATAGTAGTTAAATATTCATCTTAATTGAAATTTACTTTTTTTTTGTTATAAAAATATATTAGATTAAAACTTGTTTATTCAGAGATAATACAATCTGCCATCTTCTAGGACAATAAGTATAGTGTATTATAAATATGCTTATAATTTAAAACAAGACATTGTCTCACATATATTTGTGGGATATTACAAACTTTGAAAGTACAACTAAATTGGAGATGTTAGAAAAGGTTTACAGTGAGGTTTGGAGGCATTAACCAAATTACTGTGGTCCGAAAATTCTGATTTTTTATTTTTTTGTTAGAGCTTGATGACAGAATTTTTATAACCGATACGCATTTTTTAATACGAGTATTTAAATTTATATAACACCAATTAAGATTTTATACATCTGATTTTTTGTTAATGGCGCAATATTTATATTTTTTATAGTAATCATTACTCCATACACAAATAATTAAATTATAATAATAATTAATCGTACTGCTCAAGTCCATCTAAAGGTGTTGCATTTATAGTTACTATTGAAATAGAAGCAGTTATCATGTGAATAATATGCGCGTATATTGAAACTGGTCCAATCTACAATGTTCGGAATTTTTGTTGTAATTTGTACAATATTACATAATTTGTATGATCATTTAAAGTATGTCTTATCGAAAATTCTAAATAGTTCATTTTTGGGATCACACATACACATATTATTTATTTGATGAAATAAAGATTTAGTCATAAAGCACACGATTTCTATAAACTGTCTTCTGGTTTTTTTTTTCTTTTAAATATTTTCTTCAATGTGTTACGAAAATTGAACATTTATTCGTTATTAATGAATATTCGTATAATAACATGTGTCAAATGAGCAGTTATCTGCGTACTAATTAGTAATTCTTATTAACACATTTAAGTTACGTGTAACCGATATCCACGAACAACGGCGCCACGGGTATATCCAGCCCGCACAACCAAGTCAACGTTAGATGAAGGCAAGAGAAGGGGGAGTGGTCACTAATAAAAGGTAATATATTTTTTTTTTTTTTTTTTAAATACCTTGAGGAATCAGAATATTATCGTAAATTCTAATCTTAAAAAAAGTTAAATTATCAATAATAAAAAAACAACAAATTATGTCAAATCTGGAATGCTCTTGTATTACTGTAAGATATTTACCTTAAACTTTTGTACAAGATCATATTTAAAACAGTTGTTTACCGAGCTTATTATGGATCGTGATTAAAAACAGTTTAAAATATCATAAACTTGAATCAAAATAAGGAGAGAAACCTTAAGAAATAAATCAAGTGGGAAAATGAAATCCATAAGAACCAAACAAGCACTATTTTGCTTGACTGTGATAAGTACAAACTGAGCAGAATCCCGCCTTTGGTCTAATGATATCTTTTTTTTTTTTTGTTTAATGATTTCTTCATCTCTTTCTTTCTTGCTATGGTATTTAAGGCCGGAACATATCTCATTGCTGAGAAGAGTTTAAGGTGAATTAGGGATTTAATCATTATTGTCTAAAAGGTTACTTTCAATTACTGCGCACTTATTATCGATCTCGTATCCAATTAAAAAGCCACAGTATTGCAAGTTTTTAAATATAATTTTTCTTCTTTTTTTGAAAAATAAAATTATAAAATATTTTAAACGAAGATCATGACTATGAGGTAAAATCGGGAACTCAGTTCTGGGGAGAGAGATTATTTTACTTAATCTACTTTTTGTACGGTAATAAATTTTTCAATTACATCTCAAGAACAGCTTTGAGCTATCAAATGAATATTTGAAAATTGTTCCATTAGACCTATATGGACATCTTAGCTTCAGCTATGGGGAACCACCAAACCATCAGATCCTCTCACATCCAATACTTGCAAACTGAAATCCTCCTAAAATACAAAATTCTACTTACGTTGTCACCGATAAAGTCATAAAGACCTGAATGACCAATTAGTTGAACACTTAGCTCGAAATAGACATCAACCTTTTAGACAATCTTTTAGTTCCGAGCTGCCAGTCCACTAAATTCCACTTTTTCGTAAACTCTCATCTCTATCTATTCCCGATGATCCTCCAAGGTGGCTGAAAAGGCGATGGACTCGAGACCTACAAACTACTGGGTAGTTTCTTTAGAAGACTTTATCAAGTCCATTATGGCGCTACTCACATTTGCTTATATTTTTATGTACAGTTTTATGTTATATATTTGTGACGTATCCTACAACTTACATGCGGCATCATTCATCTGAATGAACTATAGGTAAGAATTGTTTGCTTTGTGTAGTTTAATACTGTATATGGTTTGTATAATAATTGTAGATCCTGTACATGTATAGCGTTTATCTTTCGTATAGTTTTTTTTTTTTTCCTTTTTTTTTTAATTTTCGTTTGGGCCATCTAAGGACTACGGTGCATGCCTTTACATCTGTTGTCTTTCACTTCTGGTGTTCCTAGTTGATTGTACATGGTTGTTTCCTGCCGATTCCTTTAGCTTTAAGCCATAAAAAATCATTATTTTTAATATTATTATGTTTTTTATTTCGTTGGAGAGAGGACAGGGCATATTTTAAACAAGATAAATAGGATTTAAATGTATTTAGAATTTAGATCAACGTTACAAATTTAAAAAAATCTGGTGGGCGCACCACACGACTTTCACTTACCCCCATTTACTATCAATTAAGGAATTTTCAAGCAAATTAAAAAAAATATAAATTGTTAAAGAATTATTTACATTGGATTTTAATAGAAACTGTGTTTTATTAAATAATCTTTTATATTATTATCTAAAATAATCATTTAGTTTTAACGGCTTTTTATTACCCTTTATTAACGTTTACAAGCTTGGTATTAGATAGTATTTTTTCTAAAACTTAGCATTCAAACGGTATATAACGTATATTACTGTTCTTAGGTTCAAAAACAAAAAATTGCATTAAAAAAATATATTGCAGTTATCTCCTTTAGTTGGATATCGAATTCGTTCAATTTATATATTTACCAGTTTTTTAGCAATGCTAATCTGATATGGTCAATTTCAAAAAAAAAAAAAAATAATAATAAAAAATAAACGTTATTTAGAGAAAGACAATTTGAAATATCGGCATTTAAGCCCTGTCGTACTATTTGAATCAGAACGACACCTACATGATATAGCGAGTTTAATCAAAATCGTTAGAGCCGTTTTGAGAAAATCGTAAATAGGTGCAAAATGCAAGGTATAAAGTGGCTCTTCTGGTTAGCTGATTTTGATGAAAAAGTTGCTGTAACATCTCGGGCGTAAAGTTGTCTTAAATATAAAAATTCAATTCGTTTTCGCACTAGAAATTTTTGCTGGACTCGGTCATTTGGACTCAGGGGATCCTAAAACGTGTATTTCCGTTGAAAACCGAAGTTCGACAATTTTCAGGATCGCAATACTTTCCCTTACTATATATTTCATATATAGGTAAATGAAAGTAAAAATTATATCAAATTTAGGAATAACCTCCTCATGATGGAGCTATTAGAGAAATATGATAAATTGCTCGAAGACCCTCAGCATTATCTCTAAGACTACCATTTCTCATCCAGACAACCATTTTTCCGAAACGAAAGTACAGCTGGCCATTAGGAAAAGGGACATTGTTCTTAGCAGGTGAGTGAAAGAAAACTCCAGCTGGGGTTGGTAATGTAGCGAGGATCCGGGAGGGTTTCCGGAAAATTGATGAGCTTCCTTCCTTGGTGAGTGACGTTAGAGCAAACACTTGTTACTCCCCCCTCCGCTCCCCCCGCCGCCGATATTGCAACCAACTACGAAATGGAACCCTTATATCATCCTTCTAAAGTGCTCTTTTCTCTAGTTTTTACCCGATACGTTCAGAGGCGAATTTTACTCTTTAAAAAATAAATTAAACGTATTTATTAAAATATATTACTCGAAGGAATGATTTTGATAATTAAGTAGTATGACAGCTGTGATATATATTTTTTCGATAAATCTATATACAGATAAGCTACACTAAATTTTGAAAGTGTCTAAATCCACTTATATTTAAATTAGAATGAATTTTGAGCTTGAAAAAAAATCTGGACCGCGCAACACACGACTTTCACTAACCTACGTTATTTATATCAATTTAAGAATGTTTAAACAAATTTAGAAACTAAAATAAATTGTTAAAGAATTATTTACATTTAATTTTAATAGAAACACGTTTTTCATTAAATAATCCATTACTATGTCTCGGCCGCAACTTTTCTAAGGCAGCGGTGACTCCGAAACTGTTATAATTAATATAAACATTTTCGGTTATTATTGTATAAAACTATTGGATTTCTTTTCCTAAGGTATCATGTTTATGCAACTCATTATTGGGATCAGTTGGGATAAAGTAATTAACTTAAATCACACATTTATTTATAATATAACATAGTGAGAATTATTGAATATCCAGAATACTAAGGTTTGTTCGAAATTTGTTGTTCTTGAGAATACTATAAGGATAGGGAACGTGATCGCTTATTTGAAGGATGAACAACGCCTTATAATTTTCGAGGATATGGTTAAAAATGAGGACTTAGACGGATTACAAGATATAGGTTGAAGCGTAGGTGGGAGGATAGCATTACGTCGAATCTAGAGGGCTTCCAGCAAAGACTGGTAGTTTGAAACGAACGTTCTTCTAACTTTTTGTAAAAGTACGGTTACCTATTTTTTATAGCTCCGTACTAATATGTGTTTTTTTTAACTGCTTTATGGATTTCCAAACTGATAATCAAACGTTTGATATTACGCAAGACAATTAGATTACCGTTGCCGCAACTCACGTAACTGGGTGGTTAGTAGTGTAGAGTTCAACCCACTCATGTATTCTACTCCTTCCATATTTTATCATAAGCAGTTTATAATTCAAAGTAAATGTCACGGAATCTAAATGAAATGTAAATTAAGGCAGACATAATGTTTTTTAACGCTTGTTCTCATACCAAGTTTGAAAACCTTTTACTATAATTAATTATAGAGTGTACAGTAGTAAAAAAAAAATTTCGAATCGACTTTTTCATTGACGAATTCGCTGCCAAATCGGTTTCAATGACCCATGCGAATTCGATAATGAAATAAGTTGTTAAGAGGGACGAAGCCTGTTGTTCTGGCGAGAGGTCGGCGGCTCAGGCTCGCGTGTTCCGTGACTAATGCGGAGGTCCCACGGCAGGCGATAGGCTCCACGCTAGTCTAATCGCGAAAAGCCCTTCTCCTGGTCCCTACCGCTTACCAAACTCCAAGTTTCATCGATAACCTAAGGATTCTTATGTCCGGGTTCCGCTACTTGGAGATGTGAAGTGTTTCAGGAAGCTGAAGGTGAAGTGAATATAGCCACAAAGATTCCGTTCTGACAAATAATTATATGAACCTTAGGAATTATAGCTCTGAAATATTTGGAGTTTTCTGGATTAGCGAGTTAAACCACCCTGTGGTTCAAAGAGTCTTAAAAGCTGACAGTTCTGGATCAATCCCACTCTAACCTCAGATCTTGAAAAGGAAGAATGCCAGTACAAGGAAAGCCACAGGAGCAATACAAGAGGACAACCTCTATCAGAGGTTATCAAATGATATAAAGTTTCTATCTATGCCCGCGACTACGTCTATGTAAATTTCAGTTCATATTATGATCGTTATAAAGAAGTTTTTAAAAGAATATGTTATAAAGTACTTCTGCCTAAATGATATTTTTTAGTTTCATTTTCTTGTGGCAGAAGAACATACTGATTTTCTCCGCAACCCGATCTTGACAACGCGACATATAGTTGGCCGTGTGAAAAGCAGCTGACGTAAATCGATTCCTACATGTTTAACTGTTTGCCCCTGTGATTTATTGTAATTAAATAAATATTAAATTAATTGAAACATAAAAAGATAAATTAACGTGAAATTGAATTATTTTAAAATTGAAAAGTAAATCATTCGGAAAAATTGGGATGCTAGTTAAACTTTCCCAGTGTATGGTATCTCCCGGGCGGAAACGGTAAGTCCTATGAAACTGAAATTCCATATTTAAGACAAATATACGCCCGAGACGTTACAAAACCTTTTTCATTAAAATGAGCTTACAAGAAGTGTAAGTAAACACTTTATACCATGCATTTTTCACCTTTTTTCGATTTTCTCGAAAACTGTTCCGACGATTTTGATTAAACTCGCTATATTGATATAAAATTTAATGGGCTTTAATATCATTTAGGTTTCATTCGGATTAAAATGGTCTGGCATGGCTTAAATGCCGATATTTTAAATTTTTTTTCTTCAAAGTACCTTTAATTTTGTTGATTCTTTAAAAATAACTATATAATATTGTTACCACTGATGAAAAACAAGTAAATATATAAATTGAATGAATTCGATACCCAACTAGAGGAGAAAACAGAAAAAATATTTTTTTAATGCAATTTTTTGTTTTTGAACATAAGAGCAGTAATATACATGTATGATATACCGATGTATGATATTTATTCTAAAGCTTTTAGAATAAATATTATCTTATACACACGCTTTTAAAAGAGTGATGAAATGAAGATAAAACTAACTGATTGTTTTAGATAATAATATAATAGATTTTTTAGTAAAACACATGTTTCTATATAAATTCAATTTAATTAATTCTTTAATAGTTTAACGTATTTTTATCTCTAACTGTATTTGAAAATTCTTTCATTGATTTTAAAAATGGAGGTAAGTGATAGTCGTGTGTTTCCCGCACCAGATTTTCCCCTGCATCTTCACTCCTATTGGTCGCAGGCTGATGTTGCATAGCCTAAAGCCTTCCTAGATAAATGGATTATTTTTCATGTCTCAAATCAAAATGATTCCTTACGTAATTTTGGATATCACATTTTCTCACGGAGCATGGAGAGGGGAAGCGTAGGAGGGAAGGAGAAATTCCGAGCTGATCATGTCAGCTTGCGGACTTCCAGAGTCTACTGAACATGAGTTAACGACTTGAACTGTATTTGATGTCCTAAAAGTCAAACAAATAAGAGGAACGGGAATGTTCAAGGAAAATAATAATAATAATAAAAATAGGCTTAGCGAACCCGAAGCTTCGATGCCGATACCACTAATGTCCGCCTACACACACTCGTCCAATGTTCACCATTCAGACCCAAACCCCCGAGATCAGCTTTAAGCAATCCACACATCTACGCTTCGGCCTACCTTTCGGACGCATACCAGTCAGATCAGCAAATACCAACTTTCTCGGAATCCGTTCGTCATCGAGCTCGACAACTTTACTCGCCCATTTGAGTATCCGCGATGTAATCAGCTCAATTATATTCACAGGATACAAGTTCCGCAATTCCGCGTTTTGCAACCTTCTAAACTCCCCAGTGGCCTCATCTCTCTTCGGACCAAATATTTTACGCAATACCTTATTTTCGAAAACCTTAAGCCGTTGTTCATCCTTCAAAGTAAGCGGCCACGTTTCACATCCGTAAAGAACCGTTGGAAGATTAATAGTTTTATAAATTCTAACCTTTAAGTTTTTAGATAGAAGCCGCGAACTAAGTAACTTAGCAACTGATTCATCAAGGAAAATAACCAGAGTGAAGTATTTGAAGCAAAAAACCTCAGTCAGTGGGTAAGGGTAACAGTGCTCTAAAGCAATCCCAACAAAAACTCGCAACCTTTCGGTTTTTTTTCCACATAAAATGGTGGAAGTAGCCAACGGAATACGATAATACATAATTTTTATGAGTGCACACCTTAGCAATATCATGCCTTGAAATTGGTTGAATTGGTTATTAATAATGTATAAATTAACCATCTTCATGATACGCGTTGATCACCATAGAAAATTGTTTTCATCTTTTAGGTAGTGAATTGTATGGCCAGACAGAAAACAGAATATACTTTTAAATTACAGCATAGCTTCAAAAAAAAAATCTGAATATCGATGGCTTAATAAATGCGCAAAGCATAAATATTCATAAACACAATTTTTAGCAAGGTTTTCTATGTCTGATGCACGAGACAAAATCTGCAATTTTATGGAGCTTCGTTGATTTAATAGGGGTGAAAAAGAAAACGTTATGGTTCGCTTATTTTGTTTTATTAATACGTGAGCATTAATAAAACTTATAACTTATATTTGATTCAAATTATATTTGACCGTATTAAAAATGCTTAGTGCCGAAAGACTGCAGCAACATCTTACTCCAAGGAACAACCTCCAGTTTCAAATCTATATTTAATTGATCTTTTTAAGATTTAAATGGAGCAATCAAAACCTGACAGGCAATAATTTTGTAAATTGCTTCTTATTCGATAGAACTTACCGACCAAAGAACTAATAAAATTTAAGAAAAGAAAAATAATGTACACTGGCTATATTGAAAATGCTGAAGATTGACACTATAACATACAATATACAAAAAATTTCTTATAAAACTCCGATCATTTGAGCTTTGGGTTTTAGGCCTCGCTGAGGTTGGCACCTGTCAACAACACGACCACTCCAACACAGAGCCAGGGCTGCAGCAGTGGTTTTTATTATAAAGTTCTATGGGAAAATTCTATTATCTCTCCTAATAAAAGTTACTCAATCCATCCTTAACCACTGTTTCGTCTTAAAAAAAAAAAAACTAATAAAAAAAGATAAAATAGGCACTGCACACATACACACAGTGTGAGAATCTCTACACAACTAGATATCACTTGATAGGCAGTTTCATCTCCCTTCTTCTAAGTCGGTGTCACTAGTAACCCCACACCGTGGAGGTGCTTATTAAGCTAACAGTTTGCTTTTTAAAGTCCTGTCAACCTCCTCAAAATATACACAATACAATTTCATCATGATACTGAAATAAAGTATCATTTATATATATATATATATATATATATATATATATATATTATACTTACTTACTGCCGGGCGCTACGGTCCAACAAGGACCCGGGCCTCCTCAAGAACTTCAAGCCAGTCATTTCTGTCCTTCGCTCTAGCCCTCCATCTCCTCACTCCGAGCAACTTCAGGTCCTCCTCGACGTCGTCCAACCATCTCACTCTTGGCCTTCCTCTGTGTCGTTTTCCTCCAATTTTTCCATAAAGGAGTAGTCTTGAAATCCTAGTTTCTGGCATCCTTTCTACATGCCCGAGCCATCTTAGGCGGGCTTTTTTCACAAACGATACCAGGTCTGGTTTCCCATACATTGTTCGGAGCTCACTATTTTTTCTTATTCGCCAAGAGTCATTTTCTTTAATTGGCCCAAATATCTTCCTGAGTATTTTTCTCTCCCAAACATTGAGCCTCCTTTCGCTTTCCATTGTTAATACCCAGGATTCGCTGCCATAAGTAACTGTGGGTTTCAGTATTGTTTCGTATATCATCACCTTGGCATCTCTTGAACGATTTTCGAACTTTAGTATTGTTTGTAGGGCGAAAAGGCACTTGTTGCCTGCAGGCAGCCTCGCATTAACTTCATCCTTCGTATAATTATCATGAGTAATAACAGAACCTAGGTACTTGAAGGTATCTGTACTTTTAAAACGGCGTTCGCCAATCTGCAGGTCGTGGTATTCCAGTAGATGGTTCCTGGATGATCCCATATATCTTGTTTTTTCTTCATTAACCGGAAGGCTCTCTTCTGCGCTTCCCTTTTAAACTCTTTAAAAGCTCCTCCGAATGCAGCCGTGTTTATCGCTATTATGAGCACATCATCCGCATATGCCAAGTGCTGTGTGAGGCGATTGTCAATTGTTCCATTAGGGTTGGTTCTTATTGCCCTTATAGCTTTTTCCAACGCTAGATTAAATAGAACAGGTGATAGCGGGTCTCCCTGCCTCAGTCCACCATTTACTGCAAATTCTTCTGATAGCATTCCCTGTATATATATATATATATATATATATATATATATATATATATATATATATATATATATGCTCGTATATACAATATACAATAACCATCCATGTGTACAACTGATTGGTCTCTTTTCGAGTGATATCAGTCAGGGCCTGCTAATACTGCAGGCGTTTTGGACGGCGTAAGCGGTAGCGAATCTTCAAAATGAGTTTGAATTCTAGGGATTCTAAGAACCTGCTAACTCTTAAACCACCTAATACACCTCCAGTATAAAAAGGCCCTTAAGGATGGGACGTGCAGTTGTTCATTAAAATTGGAATGGGTTCTTCCTCAAAGAATACCTGTTCATCAATTCTAATTATTGAACTCAGTGAATACAATTTTGTGTTATCTTTAGATTTGAGCCGGGAGCGGCGTGGTCTAGTGGATAGAGCGCTAGTCTACTGTTTCTCTTAGCATGATCCTAACATTATCAGAAATTAATATGTATTGCCTTTCATTATTGTTGTATGTGAAATAGGAAACCTTAAAGTCATTTATTAAGATTCAGTGCAGAAAAATATCATTATTAAGACTCAGTGTTTATATTCGCTACTTTTATTCGGGCTAATTTTGAAATCGGTAAAATCCTCGATAAATTTTCCATAAACTCCCTCTTTTAGTGGGAACGGGAGCGGAAACTCCGGCCACGACACCCGCTTAAAGTAAATCTCATTACGGCCCAGCCCTCTCGAATCTCCTCAGTCCGAGAAGAAATTAAAGGACCAACTGCGTTAATTAATTAAGATTTAATTAGAATTACCCAGGAAAAGGCATTATTCTTTTTTATTTTCCCCTTTTCTTTTTTTTTTAAACAGGGAAAAAGATGGAAAGAAAACTGACTATTTCAATAATTTAATAATGAATCAATGGAGTGAGAAGAAAAGGAAGTTTTTCCGCGGCGCCTGCTTACCATAACACTAGGAAAGGGGGAGAGATTAATCCCCGACGCTTTCTCAGACGATAAATTTTTACAAAAAGTCAGAGTTACTGGGAAACGTAATTAAGAGTAAAAAATTAAATTAAAAATGAAATCTTAATAGACGGTTGAAATGGGTGGGAGACGGAGAGGTTGAGTACATTAAAATCCCATTTGTTTTAAGAGAAGGGCCTTTTTTTCTTTTCTTTGCCACTTTTTTTTTTCTAATCAAAAAGTGAGACAGGTCTTGTGGTGGCAGTTGCGACATTATGAATAGGCGTGAATTATAACTCACCCTTTCTATCAAATCCTTTCTGACATTCCGCAATCAACAGCACAGAATGTGGTTATCATAGTTATATATATATATATATATATATATATATATATATATATATTTATATATATATATATATATATATATATATATATATATATATATATATATATATATATATATATATATATATTTATGTATGTATATATTTCTCAATTATCAGGGTGGTAGGTCCTAAATAAAAATAAAAATCCATTTATCAATAAGGCTTGCAAACCCTTGTCTTCAAACTTTTTCGGTGGCTTCCCACTCATGCCTCCTTTCTCAAGTCAAAATCACCACTTTTAAATTTTGTATACCACTCAAAGCATTGTATTTTGCCAAGAGAATATTTACCATATGCTTCGAAAAGAATTCTAAGCGATTCTGCAACAGTTTTCTTCAAATGATAGAAGAAAACCAATGCTGTACGCAAATCATCTACCTCACCTACTTAAGATGAAAAGGGCAAATATATTTTTTTTAGGTAATTTTTATATTTCGAGCATAAGAATAGTAATAAATGTATCATATACTGTTGGAAAACAAAGAATTTAGGAAAAATGTTATCTCACATACAAAGTTTTAAAACGTATTTCGGGAAGATGAAAAGAGAAAAAACATGATTATTCTAGATAATAATCTCTGTTGTTATATAATTTAATCTAAAACATAGGTAACTTTCAAACGAAACTGAATCTAAATATTTAAACTTGTTTCAACTCAATTTATTTAATAATTCTTAAATTCATTTTAACAACCATGGTAAATGAAAGTTGTGTGTTGCCCGCACCCGATTTTTTCAGTCTTGGATTTAGATTAACCGTACAATATACTTCTTGATTCCTTCCCGGATTCAAAGCTGATGCGTTTTGACCAAGTCAATTCTTGACCAGCTCGTTCCGAATCTCTGTTGAGGAAGGTTCTGCAGCTGTTTTAGGAATTCTGTGGCGTCTTTGTGAGTTCTAACAATTCGGTCTCCCTAGCGGTTTCCCACAGGCCATTCAAAGTGATGTTATGTTCCCGGCTATCCACTAACTAAAGGTTACGATATTTCTGATACAGAATCTACTATGTAATTAATTCATTATAATAATGATTTTAAATTACCGATAAATGAATTCAAAGAATACAATTATTTTATTTATGTGGGTAAACGCCACATAAATCTATTATAATGTTATTGTGCTTCGCTAAAATGTTTTCCTACTTTTTCGTAACAATCTTCTTTAAAAAAACCCAATAATTATTTTTTTTCTCTATATTTCCCTATTTCGGTGGGGAAAACAGGAAGAATACTGTTAAGAACGTTTCACATCAAATTAAAAAGAAAAGTGTTTTTTGCTACTACTGAAGCGGTATCTGGAGATTATTAAAATTTGAAAGAAGAAATAAAACAGTAATTTGAAATTTATGATAATTATATTGTAAATATACAGATTCGTACAATACAGAAATTCGACATTAAACCCACTAAAAAAAAAAAAAAAAAAAAATATGAACCCATCAGTATATTTCCAAATCCTATACTATATGATATATCTTTGGTAAAAAAAACAAACTGGTTTTACAGTTGAGATAGTAACGCCAAAAAAATTTGAATTTTCGAATATACAAAATTCATAAAAGTTACATGCATAAGCCTATTTTATTGTGTTAATCTCCCATAATATATTTATTAAAAATAAAGTCTTCCTATGGCAATTTATGTGCTTGTCATATTAAACAAGTAGTTAGCCGAGGATTTGTTGAAAAAACAGTAATAAACAATAAACATTGCGGTTCATTGGTATACAAGATTGAAATATTGTTTATGTATTACATATATATATATATATATATATATATATATATATATATATATATATATATATATATATATATATATATATGATTTCTTTTTTCTATATTTTTTTTATTCATCAACATTTACCACTTTATTAAGAAACACAGCAAGTAAATGTGATAGTGGCTATTGCGCCCTAAATCAGCCTCTACTGGCTAAGACCAGTGATGCGGCTGAGATATAGGCGCTGTGATCTCTTGGATTCCGCTTTTTTCCTCCACAAGAGGAGGGAAAAGCCCAATCTGGGGTCCCCTTAGTAGTTGTATATAGTTACCATTGTTTGTATGATGTTTATTTATTTGCCAACTTTTTATTTATCTCAATTATAGGTTGTTTTTTTGATTTGTTTTGTTTTGTATTGTATATATGTATATATATATATATATATATATATATATATATATATATATATATATATATATATATATATATATATATATATATATGAATTTATTTATTTTCTATTTTATGTAATTTGACTATTATTGTTATTTTCTGTATATATTGTATGAATGTGGTCTCATATCAGTATTACCATTGTTCATTCTGAAACAGATTAAAGTAATTCTCAATAAACAAAAAATGTAGATGTGATGGTAATGTAGCACAATGACATGAAATAGCATAATCAATAACCACTGGCAGTACTCCACTATATTGCATTTAAAATTAAGTGTGCTAATATGAAGTAATTTAGAGATACAATCTTTACCAATTGCACTGCTATGTAGTGGGGATAAAGGTTAATAAATGAATGTGAAATTTAGTTTTCAAAAATACTAAAATTGATTTCATAAATAAAATTTATAACTAAAACTCTATTTATTACATAAATAGATAACTGTAACTAAATATATAGAAAAATAAATACTGACATGACAAATGAAGAATACTGCAGTTAGATGGTTATACATATGAAATTACACATATGAATTATTTCTTGACACAGGAACAACGCAATTCAAGAGATGTTTTGTGTAAGCTGGCATGAAATACACATATCACGATCATGTTGTCAGTCAATCCATATTAACCTTCAGTCAGCTAACACTATTGATCTATGATTACTACATTGCGTATTCATGACCTGGCAAGGCGAAAGAAACATGGAAGATAACAGCTTGTTTATTGTTTAAACCCATATACACTAGCGTTAAAAAAAAACGGCATACCTAGATTTTTGGAAATAATTTTTTGTTAATCCAAAATTAACCTCCTAATTGTTTTCTTAGCATATCATATACTATACGCTTCTAAAATACATTACATTTTCAAACTTTAATTAAACAAGCGTCCTCAATACTGGGTATTCCATCTTCTGGCTCTAATGGGTTTGGATTCCCACTCTTCCACTAGCACTATCCTGAGGTCCTGTTGGGTACGATCAGGGAGCCCCTGAACGACTGAGCAAGCAGATGACCGTTTCATTATAGGAACCGTGCACAGAGACAGGGAGTATAAACCGCTTGCCGGCTGAGAATTGCTCGCCAAGTGAACGTGAGTTAATTCAAATTAGAAATATGGAACATTAAGGTTATTATAGATGAGTTTCTTCGTGCATGCTAATAAGAATTTAGGATTTCGGATAGTAGAGATAGGATCTGAGAAGAATTCGATTGTTAAGTAGAACTCCAAAGCTCAAATCCTCATATTTTATTTTTTTAAATTTATTTTTATTGAAATTCGCAACTGTATATTATAATACAACAATTTAATATGCTGCTGAAATATAGTTTACATGAAAACATGAAGAGAAACTGCCATTGGCAGCACTCTAGTCCTCATATTTATTTTAATTTTCACATGTAACCAACATTTTCTTATAGACCTAATAAATATTGCACTGGAGAGTAATAGAAAACAAACATATATTACTTTAACGTACCTATATACCAAATATATTGCAAAAGTTGAATATATTGTAAAGCGATCGTGAAAAAATTTAGGATTCGAATTTTCACCGGAGGTACACGTTTTAGGGAATCGTAAGCAAAAAGGTCTGTGTGTGTATGTAGTCGGTCTAGAAAACGGTAGGTTCTATAAAAGTGGAATTTCTTATTTGAGACAACTATACGCCCGGAAACGGTACTTAAACTTTTCATCAAAGCCAGCAAAACAGAGAAACAGCATTATGCAGATTTTTTACGATTTTCTCAAAAACAGCTTTAACGATTTTGATTAAACTTAGTATATCGATATAAAATTTAATAAGTTTTAATATCATGTAGGTCGATTGAAATATTCTGACAGAGATAAATGCCGATATTTTCATCTTGTAAATCTGTAAAAGCAAAATATTTCATAAAAAAACGTTATCTAATATACAAGGTTGTGGAAAGTGATAAAAAATGACGAATATGGGATAAGCTTAAGTGATGAATGCACGATACAATTTATATTGTTATGTCATTTAATCAAAAACACGTGTTTCCGGCGAAACTTAATATATAATGAGGAAAATTGTTGGAGGTGTTGGTCATCAAAAATCAACACATTAATTAGTAACACTTATAGTATTTCATGTGCCGACGTTTCGGCCTACGTTGGGAACCTTCATCAAGGCTAAAAAAACAAGATAACAACCAATACAATACAACGTTTGGTTGTTAACTTGTTCCTCAAAGCCCTGATGAAGGCCAACAACGTCGCCACATAAAATAAAATAAATGTTGCTTATTAGTGTGTTGTTTTTGATAATCGCACCCCCAACTATCTTCCTCATTAAACATACTCAACGGCCATCTAAACACTACATTACGAAACTGGATATAATTCATTTTTTTTTTCAACCCTGACGTTTTATAATAGTTATTAAAATTATTATAATAACCGAAGTAAGTGAAAAGTGTGTTGTTCAAAGTATTTTTTTTTCAATAAAGATGATATCTTTATGTAAGGTGATGCATATTCAACCAACGAAACCGTGGTTGAGAGAGGTATATAACCAAAGGAAAGAAAAATATACTTAAATTGTGTTTACGCAAGAGGATGATAAGGGCAAACATAGTCCCTTGTAGTACTCCTCCAACTGGAATACAGTTAAAAGTTTCCGCTAGAGATCGGGATGTGCCCTGACTACTGCAGCCTTCCGCAAATATTTTCCGAGGTGTTGTGCGCGACAGTTGCAAACATCCCCTCACCTCAATCAAAACCGATACCTTCCTAACTTTCGGGTAGCGAGCACGGGGGAAGAAGTTAAAGAGGTAAAAAAAAAAAAAAAACTATAAAAAAAAAGAAAAATACTCGAGGGAGTGCGGTAACAACGCTGATAGAATCAAAGCTAAGTTTGAGGGGACCCAGGAAATATTAAGTTGAGGCAGAGGTCACTCCAAGCAAACAGGCAGACGTCATTACCCGAGGGACAAGAAAAACACACTGATTGGGGGATAGCCCTGTGTGTCTTCCCAATTTTACTCTTCTTATGTGTCTTCTGACAAATCTTATTACAGCTTGCGATTTAGCAGATGGGAGGCTGCATTCCTAACTGATATATCGTTCTTTTACACAGATAACAGATGTTAGTGGTTCATTAATGGCGACGTTCATATCCAAAAGCTCAGTAATTAGAACAATATGGATACTCAAAATATATCCATTCTAGTAAATTTCCCTGGGAGCTCAAAAATCTCTCATAAATTTATTATTTAATTAACAATAGTTTTACGGGACTAGTCATTTTGATGCGTTTCGATATTTTTAAGAAAAATTACCTAACCTTGTTTTTTTTTTCTATTGAAATTCTCTATGTGAGGTTATGCGTCAATTTGACGTGATCGTAATTTAGACAAAATTTTGTATACACGTGCTAACATCACATCAGTCATGAATGAATAGGAATGTATCGACAATACTTCGATCTGATATCGTTATCTGAAATGAAACAAGTTGTAGCGGATGCTTCACGCGCTCGCTCACATACGGCGCTAGTGGCGCCAACTCAAGTCACCAGCTGAATATAAGAAGACAATATATTCAATAATATTTTACAATATATTTTAACTTGCTGAAACGATTTTAAATATCATCGATCATGTAACTGTTACATCGAGATAATAAATAAACCTTAAGAGGTATTTTAACCCAGGGCCGAGACACTAGTCTTGTAGAGAAACTCTCGCTATAATTGTACATTATTTTATTAGTATAGAAAGAAGTAGCTCAGCTCTTTAGATTAACAACCTGCTTCTATCAGGTGGTATCTACCGCGTCAGACTTTCTCTGCCTTTGTATCATAATGTGGTTTATCTTTATTCAACACCATTCATCTGCCTTCACTCCATAAGATGGGGGGCATGGCTTAGACCCATGTGCACCTATGAGGAATCTTATCCGCTGCTGTGTTGCTTCTACTACACGGGGCATTTTCACCCTAACCTGTCCGCCTGCTTATTGATAGGTGCGGGTTCGCCCCCTACCTGGCAGAGTAACCTCATACATGGTGCTGGGGTACGTGCTTCAACTACGGCGAGTATCATCTCTATCTTGCTGGCTTCCTAATATGAACAGGCATTGTCGAGGCCTTCTGATTGCCTTTCTAGTCAAATATAATAACCATACCTCGACAAAGTTATAAACTCCTGCTGCCAATGAGCAAAAAAAGAAAGAACGAAACGCCGAATATCAAATGATGTCAGAGTGAGATGAGCGGAATAAATTAAGAATGTTTAAATAATGTATAATAAAAACTTTCTATAAATATATCTCCATATTTTCATTTTTTATTTTTTTAAAGTATATAATTACATTTCTTTCTAAGTATTGTTATATGTATTCGTTAATGCGTCAAATATACACGTATTAGTAGAGTATATGAGAAACACCCATAAACTTAAAGTTAATATATTTAAGGTTGGAGTATTTCATTTATTGTCACAAAACTTGTGTGGTCTTGAGTGTCATTTTCTATCTATTTATTTTTCAAATGCAGTAGCTTTATTGAACAGATTTATTGGATTTTGTCATATGAAATGTCCACTTTCATGGTAAAGGAATTTTATTAAAAGGAGGTATACTAAAAAGTGAGTAATTGATTGGGAAGCTATTGTTGGTAATAGAAAGGTAGAGAATTAGTAACTGTTTACTTTAAATATGTAAACATTCAGAAGAAAACAACAGAGACCTGCAAAATCCTTTATGTATTTCAGAAACTATAAAAACGGACATTTCATGTGAAACAACCCAATATTATTTTTATCAAGCTATTATTTTCCTATGGTGTTATCGGCTAGCATCTTCTTGAGATTTCCTTTATATTTTCTTTGTGAAAATAGTTTTGGTAGAGTGATGACATCCTAAAATGCATTATTAAATATTTATGCAGGTTAATAAAACGTATAAGGAGACTCTTGCTTATGTCCAGGTTTTGAAGGAAAGTGAAATTAGCAAAGTTTTAAGTTAGAGGACTATGCCTTCACTACACCAAAGGACAAAATTGTTGAACATAATAAAAACGAGGTATAAGAGATTTTGGCTAAAACTTTTCTAAAAGAGTAATAAGCTTAAAACTTTGAAGTTTAAAGGACGCGGTAAAGATTTTTTTTTCTATTTTGTTTTATCATAACTCCCTAACAAAAAGCTGCCTTTATATATCAACTTAACTAGACCTAACTAATAATTTCAATTGCAAATAGCTGCCTCAAACTTCTGTATCAGTTGACTTTGTGGCCGAACTTTCTTTTTTTTTTTTTTCTTTCTTTTAAAAATTCTTAAAGGAGTCGATTTTATGCTCTATTGAACTCTTAAACTTTTTATTCACTAGATAACAAAAATGAATAAAAATACGCCTGATTTGAAAATATCTAAATATAAGCCTGCTCAAAAACATTAGTATTCGATGCTTATCTTTGTTTCTGTTTTTTATTTGAATATGGATATATAGATATAAATGATTCCTCAAGATTATGAGCTATATCGTTATTAATAATAATAAAATGAAGGAATTACTCACATAAAACGTTGAGTTGGATATCCCTGGTTACCGGCTGTCCGACGCCATTACTTGCTGTACATTGGTAAGTACCGGCGTGGTGTCTGTTCGTCTCTTCGATCGTTATAGAAAATCCTTCCACAGTTTTTTCTCCTGAAGGAAGAATGTTATTCTGAAAAAAAAAAAAAAGTATTTATACAAATAACAAAGTTATGAAGACAAATAACTATTTTTCAAATATAAAAATTATTGGTATAACATAAGTAAGATAAATGTAGACAAAAAATCTTTAGAAAAACAAAAAAAAAACACCTAATATAATAGGTAAGACTGTTATGAATCGTTTCATTAGATTAACATGAGGAATTACCAGACGTTCCCATGCTTCTAGTAGGTATACGGTATACCATTATTTCCATTCGCAATTTTCCGATCTTGCAAAACTAAAAAAAATCTCCGTATATACATACCACATGTTCCACTGTCCATTCAGTAAACAAGAAATCCCAACCCATAAACTTGTAAATACCTTTCCACAGATCCACCAACTTCAAATTATTAATTGTCACTCGTGCTACCCTATTTTTTAATTCATTTCCTATATCCCACCATAACAGCCATCATTAACCACTTTCAAAATTCAATCATTTCTAAATCTCCTAAACTATCAATCTTCAAAACATATGTAATATTCAAAAACATAGGCGGAGACTAGTCATTGAAACAAAATCCGATTCATTTCTATAGTGAAGTCTAAAAAAAACCCTGACAAATATCACTTTTTTGCACATTTTAGTCATTTTTTGGTAACTATTCGTCCCAGAACATATTCTTTTTTACTTCAATTTCATTAAAATTAAATTTATAGTTATAAATTTGAATACATTAGTTAGACTATTTAAATTACTGACGGATAGTTTAAATAATATTTATATTAATTTATTTTCCTTAAACCTTTCAATCGAGTGATTTTCGGAAAAAAGAGCATATCAATATGTATAAAAAATCTGGTGCGGGCAACACACGACTTTCACTTACCTCGATTTTTAAAATCAATGAAAGAATTTTCAAATACAGTTAGAGATAAAAATACGTGAAACTATTAAGGAATTAATCAAATTGAATTTATATATAAACATGTGTTTTATTAAAAAATCTATTATATTATTATCTAAAAAAATCAGTTAGTTTTATCTTCTTCTCATCACTCTCTATTAACTTCTAAAAGCTTGTGTATGAGATGATATTTTTTCTAAAATCTTTAGCTTTCCAACGGTATATCATACATGTATATTACTGCTCTTATGTTCAAAAACGAAAAATTTCATTAAAAATATATTTTTTCTGTTTTCTCCTTTAGTTGGGTATCGAATTTATTCAATTTATATATTTACCTGTTTTTCATCAGCGCTAACAAGATAATCTAGTTATTATTATTGAATCTAAAAAATTAAAGGTACTTTAGAGGAAGAAAATTTAAAATATCGGCATTTAAGCCCTGTCAGACCATTTTTATCCAAATAAAACTTACATGATATTAAAGCCCATTTAATTTTACATCGATAGAGCGAGTTTAATCAAAATCGTCGGAACCGTTTTTGAGAAAATCGAAAAAAGGTGCAAAATGCATGGTATAAAGTGCCTCTTCTGGTAAGCTCATTTTGATGAAAAAAGTTTTGTCACGTCTCGGGCGTATAGTTGTCTTAAATATGAAATTTCAGTTTCATAGGACTTACCGTTTCCGCCCGGGAGTTACCACACCACACACACACAGACACACCACACACACACAGACCTTTTTGCGGGACTTGGTTATTTGGACTCAGGGGACCCTAAAACGTGTATTTCCGTTGAAAACTGAAATTCGAAAATTTTCACGATCGCAATACTTTCCTTACTATATATAGTATGTGAAAGTAAAATGGATATTTATCGATTTAAATCTCTGAAGGACGTTACCGTATAATAAGTACAATGTTTATATTAGGGGCAATAAATTATATTAATATAATTTTGTGCCCTTAATATAAACATTATACTTACTAGCATTAGAATTTAATGCTTAATTAATATACAGATTATAATATTCTAGTAGTATCCTAAGAACGGTATCTCTAATCTAACGTTGTGGTACACGGCACCAAAATGTTAAATTAATAAAATATAAATTATAATGTATTTTAGGCTTATAATATTATAAGACTTTTCTTAAAGGCAAGATAAATAAAAAGTGTGCGGTAGAAATTTCCGTTACTTTTTTTGGTTAAATTCTGCTTTTTTTTTGTTTTATTGGCGTTTATAACCTTTACGATTCTTCCATTGTAAAATATTCACATTAGAAATTACATCGTACTGGCCAACATTTTCCATCCACTCAGAAGAGCGCCATGGATCTACCACCTTCTAAAACTCTAGGGCTATCTGCCAGTCTTGAACCCGCGACCCTGGTCTTAAAAGGCTGTTATGCTTGTCACTGTATTTAAGATTAACCCCATTTTATCTTAATCCATATTTCCTTCTTTTGTTTGTTAATTTGTAGTAATGAATATCTCTAAATAAAAATTAATTTTTAAAAAATTCATATTTTAAGCTTCATTTCACTGTTATTATATTTCATTTATCTTAATATTATTATATTAATTTAATATTTAATTATAAACATTTACAGTATTGTATAGATGTCTTTGTGGATTCTCCATAAATCATAAGTGAATAAATAATGAGAAATTTTCATTAATTTCAAACCTGTGATTTTCATTACTATTTACAAAGCACAGATTTTTTTAAATAAAGAAGTTTTAATATATTCAATGAGAGGTTTTGACTTCTTCATAAGAATATTACAGTTGAAAATTTTAAATATTCATAAAAAAAAAGTAAGATTGAATCTTTAAAGCTGTGAAAATCCACTCGTCCTATAAATAATGAACAAATATTACGTCGACATAAAGTGGAACGAATTTATTAAAAAGGGGAAGGCCCTGGGATATTGTTGAATAAGTTATGAACACTGGGCGGGAAGAAAGGTTTATTATTAAGTTTGCAAAGCTAAATACGCACATCATATTTTATTCCATACTGCCTTCATACGAACGAGCATTTCAACGATATAATTTCGGTTTTCATTAACAAGTTTCAGGGAATCGTAAATTACATTCATAAGAGGTCATATATAATTAAACGAGGTGTTTCGGGTTCCGAAAATGGAACTTATATCGTGCTGCCATCTGGCGGCCTAGTAAAGAATCAGAGCGCCCCTAGTGCCAAAAAGGAAGAACTGAGATGTTGCAGGTTCTGGCTGGATGTGACACATCTATCTTTCTAGTTCCTGTGTTCTGTACCTTGCAACAGCTATGGAGTAGAAGAAATTAAGAAGATACCCTAGTCAAAGGAGAAGAGGTGAGAAGGTTTAAGATCAGCATTCCCCAGCCAGATACAGCAACTTCACTATCTCAGATTTCTACCATGCAGCCACATAAGTTAATTTACCCAGTGATATAAATGTCAATAGTTTCAACATTACTAACCTCTTAATCCAATAGGTTAACACTAGGCCACCAAGTTTAAATGTGGCATTTTTTTTGTAATATTAGTCTGTATCACCAATACTCAGTGGTTTAATTTCCATCTTTCAATTACTTAGTTTTATATTTTCATACAGTTCACCTTCACAAAAAAGGAGTGATCATCTTTACATTCAGTTGGAGATGATTACCCAAAACAAATGGTCCAAAGGGGCCTAAATATCTTAAAATTCAGTCTACAATGATTCTAAACATTTATTAACTCTGAACCTAGATAATCTAGTCAAATATGGTCAAAATAATATTCATATGGGATAAAGTAAAGAAAAGATATTCAAACATTTGTTCCTTTCACGCCTAAATAGTTCTTGTCAGGTCTAAATAGTAAAAAATTAATTCATTTCATAATTGGTTATAGCCCAAGATAATACAACATATTTTATTCAATTTCATACACGATTTGTTATTAACCTATAGAAACATGTACATAATTTTTGTATCCGATGGAATATAAATAGATAATAAGCCATTTTTTTTTTCTGTTTTACTGCAGCGTTTTTATCAAATGTTTTAATGGTCATGTTTTATTCAAAAAGAGTTTCCATTTGATTTCGTTGAAATTATAAAGGGATTTTGCACTTAAAAGTTGCTTCAGTTGACTGCGAACGGTTTAACCAACAACTCAATACAGAGTACTTCAACTTTCAAAAGCCTAATATCCCCACTTTCACCAGCAAGGGCAAAACCTTCAGATTAAATTTTAACGCGAGTGGAAATGCGTGACAGAGAGATCCGAATTGAGTATAGCGTGTAATAATAAAGGACTCAACATAACAGCCGCACGTAATAGGACATTGAATATAAGAAAGTTTGACATTCCATATAAAATTACAGGACCTCAACAAACTACTTAATTGTTTCATTCACTGACCGCACGGACAAATTCCTTCTAGTAAGATATAAAATGGATAAAAAGTATTGATGATAAATGAGGATTAATAATATTAAATTTTTTTTTTGCTTTCGTACACCTATATATGACACATATTTAAGCCTTACAATGTAACCCAATATAACCCTTATATCGTAAGGGAAGCTATTACGATCGTGAACATTTTTTAATTTGAGTTTGCATCGGGAACATACATTTTAGATACCTGTGTCAAGTCACGTAAAATGAATGGTCTGTATGTGCCTATACTGATATGATATTAAATGGGCTTTGATTCGATATTGGTATCATTTTAATCTAAAAACAATCACAAGTCTTTTGCTATACTTACAAAAAAATTTTCTGTGAAATATCTTTACTTGCGGTAAACAAAAATAATTAACCTATTCATTTTGTTTTGTATTAGATTATAGGAAAATCGATGGCTTTAAGATTGATAACAAGTTCGAAACGTTGGAAAAAGAAATAATAACAATAAACATTAATTTAATCCATTTCCAGTAAATAATAACAAAAATAAAATAAGATCACAAAATTAAAATTTATTAATGACATCCAAAAGGACGTAGACTTAGACATGGAATTTTTTTTGTTTAATTTTTTTTTGTTTGTTTGTTTATTTATTTAACGTCACTTTATGCTACTATGGCTAATCGGACGATGCTACAGTGGGAGTTCTAAATTTTGCCTATCCAGGTTTTATTAGGATAGGGATCTTTAACGAGTACCTGACATCACACAGGCTCGGGACCACCTTTTAACGTCACCTATTTTCTTTTATCACATTTTTTTTTTTATGCTACTATGGCTAATCGGACGATGCTACAGTGGGGGTTCTAAATTTTGCCTATCCAGGTTTAATTAGGATAGGGATCTTTAACGAGTACCTTATGGTTTTTATGGTTTATTGTTTATTCTAGTGTAGACCAGAAAAGTATTAATTAATTTCCAAAATTTATATTTTTTTATTTATTAACTCTAAGTTTATTAATTAAGTTTTATACTATACATCTTAAAGGTATATATTATTTAGAGAATTCGTTTCTCAGAAAATACTTTAAAATTTTCAATAAATAAATCACCCTTAAAATGCTATGATATAATTTTACTGTTTTAATTGTTTCTATATTACCCATTTATTGTATAGTTTAAATTTCTTTGCCCCAAATATCATTTTATTACGGTTTTACTTCATTCAAAGTGGTTATGTTTATCATTTAATTTGGTTAATTTTTTTCTTTGAATATAAACACTAATTTTCTTACTCTTATGGTTTAAGCAATGTGACAGTATGAATAATAATTAATAATGTTTATTATAAACTCATCTTCTTCATTGGTATAACATAAGTAAATGTAGACAAAAAATCTTTAAAAAAAAACATCAAATATAATAGGTAAAACTGTTATGAATTGTTTCATTAGATTAACATGAGGAATTACCAGACGCTCCCATGCTTCTAGTAGGTATACGGGATCTATTATTTCCATTCGCAATTTTCCGATCTCGCAAAACTAAAAAAATCTCCGTATATACTTACCACATGTTCCACTGTCCATTCAGTAAACACGAAATCCCAACCCATAAATGTATGAATAATAATTATTAATGTTTATTATAAAACAGTACTAAACTCATCTTCTTTGTTTTTAACATTTTAGGTGCCTTAGGTGTCTCTAAAATTGTTATGTGACTTAATCAGAAAGAGACATCATGTGGTTAATAAATAATTAATCTGCTTGCCCAAAAGTTTGTTTATATCTCAGTATAACATTTAAATTATTAACAATAAATTTAACTCCGGGACAGCAATATCCATCAATTCCCCAACACGTTTAATTTATAGCTGCCTTAAAGTTTATTGTTATTCCGTTTCCATATTCATAGGCTGATTTCCTTAAAGAGAGCACTTAGACTGCTAAAGAATATGCCACCCCAGATTATAAAGTTAAAATTAATGAGGGCTGCTTGGGAAGATGCAAATTTTCAAGGCGGGGCTGGGTGTCTGGTTAGTATTGCCAGCCGATGATGTGATTCGTTTTATTTATTTATTTTTAAAAATTTAAGTAAACATTTAAATAAAAATACAATACCAATAGGCTATTTGTATGAATTTCCAATTTTTTACTTTTACCTACCTATCTATGAAATTCGAATTCCAGTTTTTAACGAAAATACACGTTTTATGGTCCCCTTAGTCCAAATGACCAAATCCGAAAAATCAAAAAAAAAAAAAAAAAAGTCCCCCGACCTGTGTGTGTGTGTCCGTGTGTGTAGAGCGAAGTGCTATAATATCCTAATTGAAATAGTCTTATAAGGCTTTAGTGTAAAATTTTCGAAATTTCTTTTATAATTGTTTTTTTATTTCATTATTTTGAGTTATGTTATTAGAGGAAACGAATGAAAAAATTCTTCTGGTAAAAATGTCTGTTCAAAACATAAGTCAGACGTAATTAACAAGGAAAACAAATGGGAAATATAAAAAAAAATGCTGAAGTACAATACCCTGAATCAATCATAAGGTTCGTGTATTTGAATTTTGATTATAATTCATAATTAATTGGTGCTGCCTTGAATTAATTATGGCTTTAAATATAGAATTTTTTATATAACATAAATTTCTATTCGTCCTTTGAGGTCATTTTTAACGAATTGTTATGTATTTGTAGGCTCAATTACATTTGATAAGAATAAAAAGATACGGAAGTTCTCATCCCACAATCAAGACGATGCTTGATGGGAAATCATCACAACACAAAGACCACTCTGCACAAACTCGGGATCAAATTATTCATCAGTAGCAAACCAGAGAGTTGCAGATATAAGACAAGTTTGAACCAAACTTTGATTTGGTTCGTCTGCCTACTCGAAGAAATACCGGCGTCGTCTGAGTGTGCGAGGTTCCCACGTGAGTTTAAATCAGTTCCTTATCTACTACGAGCTTAATTAAACTTGAGACTGTATTCTATCACAAGTTTCCGAAGGAGTTGTGTTTAATTTCAAGCAATAATCTTGGTTGCTGTTTCGTTTTAGTTTACCTAACATAAGTTTATTGAAAAATCTATAGTCTCAGATAATGAAACGTTTTACCAAAACATTAACGCAAAACTCTATGTAAGACACTCGCGATTTTAATTTTAAATTATAAAATCGCGGAAGAACTGTACACAATATCTCTGAAAGCAAGTTAGCATTCACTCACTTATCTAGTTAACACGGTATCTTAAAAATAACAACTTCCACATTAAAATGTTATTCAAAATATAATAAATACATAATAATAATAGGCTTAGCGAGCCCGAAGGTTCGATGCCGATACCACCAAATTCCGCCTACACAGACTCGTCCAATGTTCACCATTCAAGCCCAAGCCCCCGAGATCAGCCTTAACGCAATCCTCCCATCTACGCTTCGGCCTACCTTTCGGACGACTACCAGTCGAATCAGCAAATACCAACTTTCTCGAAATCAGCTCGTCATCGAGCCCAACAACTTTACTCGCCCATTTGTGTCTTCGCGATGCAATCAGCTCAATTATATTCACAGGATACAAGTTCCGCAATTCCGCGTTGTGCAACCTCCTAAACCTTCCAGTGGCCTCATCTCTCTTCGCAAAAAAATATTTTACAAAAATAAATAACGTGTGACGTAGGTTCGAACGCCCTACTCACATATTTTAGTTCACAAAATACCACCAAAAGTCTTGGATTCCTCTGAGGTAAAATAAATACAAGATACGTAAAACATAAATAGCAAATAAAAAAATAATAATAAATAAAAAAAATGACCACAGACGCAGACTTCAAGATGAAAACAGTGGAAACCAACTACGGGTCAATAAATGTAACAAATAAATTTAAGTATCTGGGTGAGACCATATGTAATAATGGTTCGGAAAAAGAAAGTATCAAGGAAAGAATAGCCAAATTGGAAAAACTAACTTTTGCAACCAGTAGCATATACAACAAGAGAAACCTGCCCACGGAAGCAAAAATACGACACTACAATACAGTTGTTAAGCCTGTGATGCTATAAGAGACGGAAACCACATGCCTTCCCAGTCTGGAAAAATTGTTGAGAATAGAGGGAAGAATTCTAAGAAGGATTTACGGCTTCAAAAATACAAAAGAAGGATACAGGCTAAGATCCAATCAGGAAATATACAAGGACACAAGAGATCTAGAAACGGAAATAAGGGTCAAGAGACTGAAATTCCACGGACATATGGTAAGAATGGCCCAAGAAAGACTTAACAAGGAAATATTCCAAAAAATACGTAGATACATAAGCTTGGGAGGATACATCGGGCAGATGAAGGAAAAAACAGAAAGACTTGGAATAACGGACCAGGACTGACTGGACAGAGAGGGTATGGTAAGAGACTAAAGGGATCATGGTTCTTGTTAAGAAGAAAAGTTCGAGAAAGGGAGACGCGTGGACGGAGGAGAGAAAGCGGCGACACGCGGAGATAATGAGAGAGAAGTGGAAAGAAAGGAAAAACAAGAAAGAAGCCAAGTGTCATGATATTCGCGGGGTGTCTATGGCCGTTCCATGAAAAAAAAAATTGTTTTCGGGCAATAAGAGGCCTAAGCCGTGGAATGTATGTATCAGTCATTACTGTGTATACATATGTTAAGGATGTATATGTATTTATTGTGAATAAAATCGGAGGATAAGAAAAAAAAATTAAGAAAAAGTAAATAAATCGTTTGTCCGCCGCAAGAATTAATAAATAAATATAAAATTAATCTTAAATGTTCAAGCCACAACTTACGAAAGATGTGACTCTTTTATAACTAGGCTATTATTGATGATAGAGAAAAAATATAAGGTATTCTGGAATCAGTAAAAAAAAAATTTGAAGTATTTCAATGAAAATAAAAAGAAGAGAAATTTAGAGAAGTCGAGTATAAATGGTTTTAGTTGATTATTTTCAAAAATTAACCTTTGCAATCAACCAAATAAAAAAAAAAAAAGAAAAACTCAAGATGGCTTACGTTCCAAGATATGTAGAACCCAAATAACGAATAAAAAATCCGCTTTTCATCGAAACAGCTGGACCAAATTGAAATTTGGCACAAAAGTGTCAGGGCATCCAACAATGATCCCTAAGACCTAGACGTTGATCTTAGCCGATTACTTTTAAATTGCGGCCGATTGAAAATTATACAGTTGTATCCTAACATAGTTATTTGAAAAAAAATATACCATTGTGTAATAATTTGTATAATTTTTTTTATTTTTTTTTTTTATTCCATACTTTAACAGTTGATTTTGGAAGGAACTTGTGTTTCAAATACTGTTTAACAGGTATTTTGCCTCATCTGGCTCTCTCATCAGTCTTGTCACAATATGTAATCACAACTAATTTTTTTATTTGAAGTATTCAATTTTAAGATTTCATTCCTAGTTATATATGCTGTTAGAAGAACAACAGCAATATTTATAAAGGATTAATTATTAATATGAAAATTAATTCTTCAATGTCTCTCGAGACATGAGGTCTGGCAAAGGTTCACCTGAGTTATTTTAAAGATCATTTGTATGATGGTCTGTAACGACATCTGGGGAGCTTATGAAGATTAAAATATACAGCCATTTTTTATTTCATTTTTTTTTATTCAGGGCTCTCTTTAAAATTCCTACAAAAACATTCTTTTCAAACGGGATTTGTATAACAATGTTCCTCATACAATTTGTTGTATGAATTGTTAGCAGTGTTTTTTTTTCCGCGGGTTATCATGATTATGTGATATGCAAAAGCCAATTCATGCGTTTAAATAGCACTTTCGATAAGCCGATTCGGTGAAAATGTATCTCTAGCCTCTCAGTAGCACAGTTGCCTTAAATATGAAATTTCAGTTTCCTATGACTTTCCGTTTTCGTGCTAGACTTACCACACACGCCCAGACCTTTTAGCGGGACTTGATAACAATAATAATAATAATATTTATTTATTTATATGAAATATTTACATTGGCCCGTACCAGGTATCATTCCTTCCATGACAAACTCCATTCCCACTCTAATCCACTAGTTTCAATCCTTGCTTCCTCTAAAATCCCTGATAATCCACCGAGGCGTCTGAAGAGAAGATGGCCTCGAGACCTTCTTATTTAGATTGATTACTAGAGTGCTGCCAATGGGCAGTTTCTCTTCACGTTTTTCATGTACATATCTTTAATCAGCATATTTACTCTATGTATATGTACATATAGATAAAAATATGTTTTGTTACAAGATTTCAGCTATCCTTTTATCATGATAATAGAGTTTCAATCATCGTTTGACTTACCTAACAATAATAAATTGATTTACTTAAGAAATTTGGAAAAGTAACATGATATATTTTCAATGAAAACTGAAATTAGAAAATTTTAACAATCTCAAAAATTTCCCTTTCTGTTTATTTCATTTGTAGGTAAGTTAAATTGAAAATTAAATAAAACTTTGATGTATTTTTTTTAACCCTTCAAGTGAATTTATTGTGCTGCTTTTACTCTCTCTACCCTTTGTTTGTTTGTTTTATTTATTTAACGTCACATTATGCTACTATGGCTAATCGGACGATGCTACAGTGGAGTCCTAAATTTTGCCTATCCAGGTTTTATTAGGATAGGGGTCTTTAACGAGTACCTGACATTGCACAGGCTCGGGACCACGTTTTAACGTCCCCTCCGAAGGACGGCATAACTAAGGATTTTTTACTCCCATTAAAAAATCCTAGGACCACCTGCGGGTTTGAACCCGTGACCTTTGGCATCGGAGGCTGTTATGCTAACCACCCAGCTACAAGTGATCCCTCCTCAACTGATCTCTCTACCCTTAATATATCACTTTAGACCACAATAAACTAGAAATACACGCAATCCAACTATCTAAAATACTTAAACTTATTAGTTATTAGATTCAATATTGATAACCTCATGCGGTTCCTGGAATCCAAGTTTTATTATTTAATTCGAAAAAAATCTTTTTTAAATAACTCAATTTCTTTGTTAAATGCTTCAAAAAAAGTTTGGAAGAGGGAATTAAATGAGCTGTATTGGGGCGTATAATTGGAATGATTCTCCTAATTAATGAACAACTTATTAAAACCCTGAAAAAAGATCTGAAGCAGTCCAAGCGCGTGATTTCTTTAATTTCGTAATTATGAGACTTAACTAGATATATTCTTAAAAATCTGGTGTGGGCAACACACGACATTCACTTACCTTCGTTTTTAAAATCGATTAAAGAATTTTCAAATACAGTAAGAGATATAAATAAGAGAAACCATTAAAGAATTAATTAAATTGAATTTATATAGAAACATGTGTTTTATTAAAAATATATTATATTATTATCTAAATTAAACACTAAGATTTATCGGTTTTTTATCACTCTATATTATCTTTTCAAAGCTTGTATATTTTTTCTAAAACCTTTAGCTTTCCAAAGGTTTGTTATACATGTATATTACTGCTTAGGTCCAAAAACAAAAAATTGCATTAAAATTTTTTTTTTTTCAGTTTTATCCTTCAGTTGTTTTTCAAATTCACTCAACTTGCATATTTAGCTGTTATTTATCATTGTAACCAGAATATATGGTTCTTTATATAGAATCTACAAAATTCATAGATGAAGAAAATTTAAAATATCGGCATTAAAGCCCTGTCACACTATTTCAATCAGAATGAAACCTACATAATATTAGAGCCCAATAAAGTTTACATCGATATAGCGAGTTTAATCAAAATTGTTTGAGCCGTTTTCGAGAAAATCGTAAAAATGTGCAAAATTCATAGAATAAAGTGGCTCTTCTGTTAAGCTGATTTCGATGAAAAGGTTTTGTAACGTCTCCGGCGTATAGTTGCCTTAAATATGAAATTTCAGTTTTATAGAAATTTTTTTTTTCGCCCGGGAATTACCACACTCGGACACACACAGACCTTTTTGCGGGACTTGGCCATTTGGACTCTGGGGACCCTAATACGTGTATTTCCGTTAATAACTGGAATTAGAAAATTTCAATACTTTTCCTTACTATATATTTCATATATATAAAAGGTTTTGCAACGTCTCCGGCGTATAGTTGCCTTAAATATGAAATTTCAGTTTCATAGGACTTTCTGTTTCTCGCGGGAGTTACCACCCCACACACACACACACACACATTCTGTTATTACGGCCGGGGAGGGGGGCGATCCTGGGGCATGGAGACCCTCCTGGGGCACACCCAGCCTAAACAAAATGAGTACCCAAAAATGGGGGAATAAGCTGGCGGCTGGCCGAATCACCTCATTACACGGCCGTTGGCCTAGAAACATTACAAATCTCTACATGTACTGAGCCAAAAACTCTTCATGGGTTGTAGTGATACAGGTTTTTACTTTTTATATTTGAATTTTTACATAAACATATGACTAACAAAAATTAAATCGACTGTATTGTTTGAAATAGCATCTAATTATTGTGAAAAATTGTAGCTCTCACTAGAGTAGTAGTTCTCACGAGATACCTCTAGCTATCAGAGCTATCAAGCACCTATTTTTGGAACTAGGTACTCCTAGCTTGTCCCCTCTTTAAATTAAGGCCGCACTATACAGTGAGAGAAGAGGTAGGCGAAAATTAGTGAGAGCAAGGTGTTGTGAGAGTTCAGGATAGCAGGAGGAGAGGGAAAAGGCATATTAAAAAAAAAAAATCGGATAATCACATCAAATATAACTTTTTGGAAAATCTTATTATATCAATATATATTATTTTTTTATTATATTGAGGATGTATAGTCGACTGTATGACTGTGGAATAGTCAGGAATCAGTCATTTTTTGAATTTTTTTTAATTTTGCCAACGTTTCGGCTCAATCTTGTGAGCCATCATCAGGGCATTACTGAGCCATGTCCAAGCATAAACGCTTATGCTTAGCCAGTTTATGCTTGAACATGGCTCAGTAATGCCTTGATGATGGCTCACAAGCTTGAGCCGAAACGTTGACAAAATTAAAAAAATTGCAAAAAATGACTGATTCCTGAATATTCCACCTATAATTATTATTTTTTATGTATTGAAATTCAGGCCGTCATAGGGTCAGTCGATAGAAGTGAAAACATTTTTTGAAATTGCGATTTAAATTAGAAGTTTGTTGGAAAGAAGAGTAGGTTTATGAAAGTAGACTATTTTGAGGATGCATGTTTTGTTATTATCGTTTCATTTAATTGTAAAACATCATTAGTTTGTAAATATACATCATCTTTAATTATGCCATCATAACCTGAATGTGACTGTAGACTTTATACATAGCACAATTATTTTTTGCAATTGGTATCACGGAAATTCAGACATTTTGGAACATGCTTTAGAACGGTTATAAAGGATTGATCTATCTGTGGAAGAATTAAATTAATTGCTCTTTATTTGTCTTTGTCGCACAATTCATTAATATATTTTTCTTAGATTCAAACCTTAATAATGTTGTATCATTGTATTTATTAAATGTGGTCGATAAAACGTTGTTTTATTCTATTCTATATGGTTTTCTAGGACACTTATGTTATTTTTGTAAATCTATTTATGACGGATTTGAAGGAATTTTTTTTTTATTAGAAGTTTCCACTTAAGTGGGTATCCTTAACCTAACAATCTCTGGATAGCGTCTTTTCATATAGTTTTATCTAAGATCCAGTCCTCTCCTAGACCATGCCTCAGGTCTTTCTCGTCTTCTTTGTACCTAATTTTTCACTAGTTGACTTCTTTAGTTAGTCGTTCTTCCGGCACCCATACTACTTGAGGCTTTTTTTTTCAGGCTCTCCCAGAATGGTTCTTTCAGCCCCCATCTTTTCTCTAATAGTCGCAATCCTTACTTTGTCCATTCTGGATTCTTCCCGCTGCACGCCTCCAATAATTCTGAGGCTAAGAATGTTTTTCTAAGATTGCTTTTCAATGTCCAAGTTTCTGACACATATTTCATGATGCTCAGTTATATACTATAATCTTTTTTTTTTTTTTTTTTTTTTTTGGTGGGGGGCGATAATGTTCCGATTCCACAATACCGAGTTGAGCATTGAAATAGAAGGGATGTTTTAACCAATTACTCCTTGAAACAGTCAGCTGCTCCAGAAGAATGGAAAAGAATCTGAATTCAAAGACAGGTGGTCCTGACAATAAGAAAAGAATATGTAGCTGTGAAGGGAAGGGGGATAAAGAAGAACATTGAGGAATAAGGGACATAATTGAGGAGACACGAACGCTATTGATCAGATCGGATTGACAGGCCAAGTCCGAATCCTCCAATCAATGAATTACTTCTTCTGTAATAGGATTGCTCCGACCAATCATAGCTGCCATTAGTAGATTAGCTAACCTGCTTTTTTGACGGATTCTTAGATGCCTCGTCTCAGGTTATTGTACTTTACAAACATACACGTATTATGTAATGAAAGCTATTTAGGCGGATACCTTATCAGACGACGTCATTAATAATTGATGAGTCACACCAGTGATGCGGCTGAGAGCGAGGCCCTAGGATCTCTTGGATTCCGCTTTTTCAAATCCCCAGTCTGGGGTCCCTATATCAGTTGTATATATTGTATATAGTTATGTTTGTTTGTATGATGTTTATTTATTTGCCAACTTTTTATTTATCTCAATTATAGATTGATGTTTTGATTTGTTTTGTTTTTATATTTATTATTATTTAATTCTATAAATATATCATGTATTTGTATTTATTGTTTCATTTATTTGTATTTATCTCAATTATAGAAATAGAAATAGAAAAAAAACTTTATTCTGGGACAAGGTCCCTTAAGAATAACAATTATAAATAAAATAATAAATTATAACTGGCCAAAACAATATATAACTACAATTAAATAACACAATAATGAAAAAAAGAAAAAAGGGTCAGAGTACCATCTCTATTTACAATTTCAAGAAATAAATAAATAAAAATAAACATAAAATGTAACTTTTATATCTCTTTTTTTATTCTCTTTTATTTTTAAAGTAAAATTCACCTTACATAAGTTGGCATTATAAAAATTAGCTAACATCTGTCTGAAGAGAAAGGAAGTATTGAAAGAGAAGGGATTTAAAAGATGATAGGGAAGGAGCATAACGGATGTTTGAAAGGAGAGTATTCCAGGCAGTGGAACGGGCTAAAAAAGAGCAGTCATATTTTTTGGTTCTATGGAAAGGAGTTTGGAAGTCAGACAGACGTGATCTTGTTTCCTGGTGATGGGTTGAGGATTTAAATACCAGAAGGCTGTAGACATAAAATGGATGGTGGGAGCTTATGATTTGATAAAGAAATGATCCAAGGAAATATTGTTTCGAAAGGTTAGGGTTAACCACTTTAACTCGTCTTAGAGATACATGGGACCGTCTCGAGGTACCGAACACAATATATATATATATATATATATATATGAATTCTTTAGTAAAGTTTACTTATTTATTTTTCGAGAATCGTTAATTTATTTTATATTAAATTCATTTATTTAAAAAAAATCAATATATATATATTTGATTTTTTCTCAAACAATAAATGAATTTAATATAAAATAAATTAAATATAAATTAACGATATAAATATAATATAATATAAATTAATAATATATATCATATTTTACTATATATTATTTTTTTTATTTTTGATTCTTGTTATTTAGATTCAGAAGAATCGAAACGTGCAGAACATTTTCAAGACGGCAATAATTTTTTCCATACAAAATTAATCTAACAGAGCTAAATTTTAGGAGTCCTCTGATCACTCTTACTAACTAAAAACAAAAAATATAATTAAAATTGAAAAGTACTATAAAGAAAATAAATTTCAAAATTCCTATCATTGATTAAGAGTTTTTATAAAGAAAAAAGGGAAGAGAAAATAAAAAGAAAGAAGAAAAATAATAGAAGCTCTCATGAACTCATTGAAGAGGATTGACATATTGATCCTTGGATTGAGGACGGAGTGTTCTTTGACCCAACTTCCAAACTGGGGTAGATGAAATTCTTCAAAACTATTTAATGACGGCCCCTCTGTTTTCATGTCTCCCGCAGCTTCTTCAACCCTTTTTCTCAACATCTTCCCCCAAGTATTCAGGGCTGTATTAAACTCCACCCGAAGGGGAAGGGAAAACGTAGCCCCCAGGAGTGAAACTTTAAACGAGGTGAATTTAATACCGGAGGGCCTGAGGTAGAGTGGGTAGGAAAAGAGTGTAGAAGTATGTCATAACAAGAGGAGCTACTCCACTCGGCTGAGAGCTCCTTCACGAGTCAAGTGTCCGTCCCACAGACCTCGCCGGACTTCCCCGCCTGCCAGATTTCCGATTCCATTTCCTCGGCATCTTATTTATCACGGTACCGTTTATAGCCAGGAGACGAAAAAAAGTTATTACTGATTTTTTTTTTTTTTTTTTTACTCTTCTGCCTCTAGGTTCAAGAAAAGGAAAGTTTGTTTATTTCTTTAACGTCACTTTATGCTACTATGGCTAATCGGACGATGCTACAGCGGAGTCATAAATTTTGCCTATCCAGGTTTTACTGGGATAGGGATCTTTAACGACTACCTGACATCGCACAGACTCAGGACCACTTTTAATGCCTCCTCCGAAGGACGGCATAACTAAGGATTTTTCATTCCCATCAAAAAATTCTAGAACCACCAGTGGGTTTGAACCCGTGATCTTTGGTATAGGAGGCTGTTATGATAGTGATCCCGAAAAGATTCTGAATTCTTCCAAAAAAATATTTTTATTTAACACGTTCAGTGCGGTACGGGGTCAATTTACCCCATATCTAACTTTACGCAAGAGCTGAGCCT
Organism: Piezodorus guildinii; assembly: GCA_023052935.1. Classification (NCBI taxonomy): domain Eukaryota; kingdom Metazoa; phylum Arthropoda; class Insecta; order Hemiptera; family Pentatomidae; genus Piezodorus; species Piezodorus guildinii. The sequence continues at coordinate 154,295,987 of CM041293.1, read as the reverse complement.
TAATAGGTAAATTTCCAAAAATTTTTTTCAGCTTCGGACCTTTCCAAAAGTTGAAACTAATGAAAGTCTATATGTTTCAAACTTCAATAATCTCGCATATTTCTATAAAAATGGAACGAGATCAAAAGACGGGGTTATTATTCTAGAAAATGATGTTACTCGATGATGAGGGGTGGAAAGTCTCTTTTTAAATTTTTTTTATTTTCCTAAAGTATGAACGAGGTTATGTTTAAGAGGTGGGAGAGAGACCGAATCTCACAAAAAAATCAAAGTTATTTCCTGTTTCTAAAATATTATAAAATTTAATTTATAAGTGAAAAGGGTTTGATTAAAAATGAAAAAAAAAATGTATTAATCAGTAAAATTTCCATGAGGTTAATGAACTTTTCATTGAATTAATTAACGTCCTGCTTCCGTGGTATAATCACCTAAATCTAGGTAATTGGAAAACAAATGATTTTGCCTATATTAATCAATTTTCAGGAGGCTGAATACATTTAAACTACGTAAAGGACACCGAGTCGCAACATTATCATTTAGTTTTTTTTATCTTTTTTAAGAGTAATATTATTGTCCGAATTTTTTTTTTTTTTTTTTAATATGTTTTACTCCACTCCGCTACTTTCGTAAACTCTCACAAAACACTGCTCTCACGAATTTTCACCTTCCCCTTCCCTCACTGTGTAGTGCGGCCTTGATTTTAAAAGGGGGTAAGCTCTGAGCACCTTGTTACAAAAAAAAGCGCTAGAAACCGCTGAGAGCAACAATTTTTCACAATACACTAGTAGTAACAATACACTTACCAGAAAAATTATTTTCCTATTTTAGAATATATTTTATTTTTCACTTCAATAGATTAAAATTAAAGCAAAATTCTGATATATTTATAATTGATCCATTCAAAAAATATACATTTGGCTGAGGTGAAATGAAAACAGGGGGGAAATTTGTTCCCATTTTAAATATTTAATTTCTTAAAATTTTTTTATAGAATCAATTAAATTAATGTTGAAGAAAATTGAAAAAAAATCGAACAAAAAACTTTAAATAAATATACATAAGTATAAAGCATGGGTCTTTATTAAATAAATTCTCAAAATTATCGTCTTCAAACTCTTCGTTCTTTATTTTTATTTTATTTATTTATTTTTATTTTTAGCAGGCTCCATTTACTTTCTATTCACTTGTTAATCACGTTCAAGACTTCAAATCATTTTAACCGTAACTTAGCAGTCGGCGAAACTCTTCTATTTTACTAATAATTATATTAATATTATATAAATCAGATATTTATTAGTATTATTTTTTCATCGTCAACTCACCTTTCTGGTCCATGTGATGATAGGAACCGGGTTTCCAGAAGCCTTACACTCCAATGTTACAGTGGCACCCTTCTTAACTTCTACCGAACCACCAGCGCTCACAGTGTGTATTCGTGGAGGAACTGAAAAATAAAAGAGAACGTAAGTATTTAAATATTAATATTTTTCTTACTAAAGTAGTTATTAAAAAATGCAATCTACCATAGGCATGAGTAACATGAGAAACCAATTAATACACTAACTAAACATAAATATAAACAATAAAATACAAATAAGTAAAGATGAAGGATTAAAGACAAATGGATAAATTTTGCAGTAAATTTATATTACTAGCAAGATCGATAACTTTCTGATGGGATGAAAAAGGCGACTAAAAATAACATATCCGCATGCATTCAATAAATTGTTTTATTTGAAACATTATAGGTATGGCATTTTCTTGATATTTTTGCAAAATCACCTACAAATAAGTAATATTTTAATAATTTCTATTAAAATTAATTCTATTAAAATTCAATAAGAATTAATGTTTCTTATAGGTGGCAGTTTGTTTCAGCTTTTCCAAAATTTTAAAGTGTAACAGCCTTCTATCTCAATGATCCAGTACATCCAAAAAATGTACCTAGAATTTTTTTAAAATGAGGTAAAAAATCCTTAATCTTTCCGTTCTTGTGTGTGCACGTAAAATGGTAGTCAGCTGAAGAACCCAGGTACATCTACATGTATTCGCTGAAGACCCCTATCGTAATTGAACCCGGATAGACAGATCACTCCTACTGTAGCATCCTCCCATGAGCCTAAGTAGCATAAAAGTGATGTTAATAAAATAAACTAATAACAACATTTATGAATGTCTTTATAGTTTCGTGCTAAAGATTTTTTATTGCTGAATCTGGTATCGATTTGGCAACATGTTGAGAATGTTAGAAATGTATTCGTAAAAAAATACGAAGAACCAATTATTTTCATTACAGAGATTATTTTTATTTTTCAGTTGATGCTTCCAAATCATTTCCAACCAGTTCTATGAATTTTATGAAATAATGAGTTTCAAAAACAGAAATCCGGTGCGGGCAATCCACGACTTTCACTTACCTCCATTTTTAAAATCAATGAAAGAATTTTTAAATACAGTTAGAGATAAAAATACGTGAAACTATTAAAGAATTAATTAAATTGAATTTAAATAGAAACATGTGTTTTATTAAAAAATCTATTATATTATTATCTAAAATAACCATTAAGTTATATCTTCTTTTCATAACTCTCTATTAACCACATAAAAAAAGTTTGAGTATAAGATAATATTTTTTCTAAAATATTCAGCTTTCCAACGGTATATCATACATGTATATTACTGTTCTTATGTTAAAAAACAAAACATTGCATTAAAAAAATATTGTTTCACTTTTCTCCTTTAGTTGCTCTTATTTGCTCAACTTACATATTTAGCTGTTTTTTATCAGTTATAACAAGATAATATACTTATTTTTATAGAATCAACAAAATTAAAGATACTTTAGAGAAAGAAAATTTAAAATATCAGCATTTAAGCCCTCTCATACCATTTTAATCAGAGTGAAACCTATATGATATTAAATCCCATTAAATTTTACATCGATATAGCGAGCTTAATCAAAATCGTCGGAACCGTTTTCAAGAAAATCGAAAGAAGGTGCAACATGCATGGTATAAAGTGGCTCTTCTGGTAAGCTCATTTTGATGAAAAAGGTTTTGTAAGGTTCTCGGGCGTATATTTATCATAAATATGAAATTTCAGTTTCATAGGACTTACCGTTTCCGCCCGGGAGTTACCACACACACACAGACTTTTTTGCGGGACTTGGTTATTTAGACTCATTACCCTAAAACGTGTATTTCCGTTGAAAATTGGAATTCGAAAATTTTTACGATCGCAATACTTCTCCTTACTACAAATAGTAAGTGAAAGTAAAAATTAAATAAATAAATAATAATAATGGACGTTAGTGAGAGTTATGCAAACATAGACATTTTGTTAGACCAAACTAAGTTTTATAGGTGGAATAGTCAGGAATCAGTCACTTTTTGAAAAGTTTTTAATTTTGCCAACCTTTCGGCTCAAGATTGTGAGCCATTATCAGGGCATTACTGAGCCATGTCCAACCATAAACAAACTAAGTTTTATTAACCTTATTCATATCTTTCCTTTTTCGATTTTTTTTTTTTTTTTTCTAACTGATGAGGTATCATCCTTGAGTTTAATATGGAATTGAACAATAAATGTAAAAAAAATTGACACATCGTTGTAACAATAATGTTATTGGTGTAAAAAAGAAAAAAAAAAAACAGAAGATATTATTAAAAAAATCGACACGAGCAGATATCCGAAATTGGTATATTTGAATTTTTTAAATATAAAACTCAAGAGGAAAAAGAAGAAAATATCCACTCCAATTAGTGAAATTGTACCTCGGCTGGTTATTTCAGGAACTGGCTTGAATATTTTTTTAATAAAAACAAATATATAAAGTGTTAATAAAAGGCGGAGAGAGCTTCTATATTTTATTAAAGGGCCTGAAGGGAAGTTGTTTTGGCGGATGATAAACACGCGACCCTAATAGAAGAATAGAATTCGCTCGGAAGAGTCTCTAGAGATCGGAAAGGCATTAGGATCCCCACTTCAACATCTCCTATCGATATTGCAATGACGTATATGAAATATATTGATGGCTGAAAAAAAATAAAAATAAAACAGTAAAATATGGTACTAATAAATAATGTACACAATTATTCAGAAGAAACATGTATTAATGGTAAATATTTGGTTCCTAATTATTTCCATAGTGAGTCACACTAATGACGCGGCTGAGAGCGAGGCGCTAGGATCTCTTGGATTCCGCTTTTTCCTCCACAAGTGGAGGGAAAAACCCAGTCTGGGGTCCCTATAGCAGTTGTATATATTGTAAATAGTTATGTTTGTTTGTTTGTATGATGTTTATTTATTTTCCAACTTTTTATTTATCTCAATTATGGGTTGATGTTTTGTTTTTTATTTATTATTATATTAATTCTATATATATCATTTATTTGTATTTATTATTTCATTTATTTGCATTTATCTCAATTATAGGTTGTTGTATGTTTTTTATTTTGTATATATATTATATTTTATTTTATTTAACTTTATCATTGTATACTGTATATATTGTGTGAATGGGTCTTATATCACTATTATAAATGTTCATATAGAAAATTTGTAGTTATAAATGATATTTGTTGTAGTGAGACCTAGAGATGGAGCAAAACCCGAAACGTAGAGTATAAATAATTAATAGGGTAAAATAAACTGTCTATAATAAATCAGAACCAATTAAATAAAGTATGGATATCACTGATTAATAAGCAATAAACTAAATACTTAACACTCGAGCGTGAAATAAATAGCAAGTAAGTCAAAGGCAATATTGAAATGCAGAGAGATCAGTATCCTATGGATAAATAAGAAATTACCTCTCACACAAATATGCATTTACTTTCACTTACCTAAATATGAAATATATAGTAAGGCAAAGTATTGCGATCTTAAAAATTAAAACAAAAAAAATGTTTTCAAAGGAAATTGACGTTTTAGGTTCTCCTAAGGAAATGAGTCCCTCCCACACCAAAAAATATCTATGTGCGTGTAAGGTAATATTGTTTTTATTTTTCGAACTTTTTTATTTAATTAATTTGCTTTATAGAACTGGATACAACTTTACAAAAAAAAAAAAAAAAAAATCTTTGCTAAGACCTCGAATAACCGACCTGCCAGATCTGATAAACACCTCCTTATTTTTCAAGATTCAATTAGAACTTATCCAACCATTCTAATCCTGAGATTTAGGATTAAATACTATCTACTCCTATCCATCTATTTAATTCTCTTTTGAGATTAAGATAAGGCCTTGCTAGCTTGCAGATATACTTTCTTAGTAGTCTAGAGTCTAGACTCTAGCGAGCAGTATGTCCGAACTATATCATGCTGAGAAACGTTTAGATCGACCACGGTAAAGGCTAAATATTGAATCAAATTGATATAACATTGACTTTTCTATGCATTAAATTTAGTTTTTTTAATTTTGTAAATTAATTGCTATTGTTCGTAAGATAATTGAACTAATGACCCTTATTTTTTTTTTCTATTACTGAATGAGTGAGCATTAACTGTCTGTTACATTTTTATAATTTGATGAATTTATTACATTGAAATGCACTTTTTTAATTTTTTAATATCTATAAATTATGTGTAATAAAACTACTTTTTTTCTCTAGTCATTACAAAATTTGTATTGGTTTTTAAACAATCACAAAATTTTTATTTAAATTTTCCTAATTAGTGTCTTTTTAGCAAAGTGGGGATGGAAGGCCTCATCTTCGGAAATTTAATCGTAGTCACTCGAAGGCAATTTACAAGAATAACGTTACACGAATGGTTGGAACTCACAGTAACTGTAAAATTCTGTAAATAAGTGCAGACGTTTTAGCAAAAGTACCAAAATCGGAATAATACAGCCCAAGAGCCAGTCAGCATCCGCCTGACTGTGTTTTAAAATGAAAACTGATAGACTTCTTTAGGTAACACAGAAAACGGAAATCACAAATTTTAACAGACACTGTAAACTAAATGTATCAAATATTTTATTTTAAAAAATTTTAATCTTATCTACGACCAATTCTTACTCATGCAAGCCCAATATTTATCTATATAATTTTATATCAATTATTATTATAGAAGAGTAATTTTAATTATGAATGTATTATTCGGAACAATCTCTTCTTTTTATTTATATATTTTTTTACCATAACCTATATAAACTATGATTATAACACTATAACGTTTCGAGGTACTTCTTATGCCTCATCTTCAGATCTATCAGAAGTATGAAGCAGTCTGCTTGATAGTTGCAATTGTTTAGCAGCAAAATGTTAAAAGAGTTATTATATGATGGTGAAGTAATAAATTATTTTAACAGATTGACAGGATAATTCGTATATAGGGACTATATATGAATAATAGTACATTATTATATGGCCCATATTATGATATAATATGGAAATATATATAATTTTTAAAGATCTGAAGATGAGGCATAAGAAGTACCTCGAAACGTTACAGTGTTATAATCATAGTTTATATAGGTTATGGTAAAAAAAATATATATAAATAAAAAGAAGAGATTGTTCCGAATAATACATTCATAATTAGGTATATAAGTAAATCAACCAATAAGAAATTGCTATCACTCCAAAATAAATGTTTGAGAATCAGTAGGATTCTCATTATTCATACAATAATGTAATTTTCAAAATGCATTAAGAATCCAGAGTACATTTTATTAAAGAATATACTAGCAAGCTAAGGAAGTGAACTTAAAGACAACCTACCATTTCCGAGCTAATCATTTGTATCTGTTTTGAAAATTATTGTTATGTTATTGTTTTTGTATTGAGGATGTATAGTCGACTTTAGAAACTATTATAGGTGGAATAATCAGGAGTCAGTCATTTTTTGCAAATTTTTAATTTTGACAACGTTTCGGCTCAAGCTTGTGAGCCATCATCTGGGCATTACTGAGCCATGTCTAAGCATAAACTGGACCAGCAAAATTAAAAATTTTCAAAAAATGACTGACTCCTGATTATTCTACCTATAATAAGTTATTGTATTTGGTGATGTGTATTGCCACTAGTAATTTTCTATTTCCGTTTTGTGAAGTATCCAAAATTTCTGTATTTTCAAAGTTAAATTTAAGTTGTCTTGTTACGCTATGTGATGATAATTCTGTTGTATTGGTGTTTTTTATATTTATACAATTAGATATATGTTGGAATATTCTGGTTCAAAATCTAGAATATCAAACTTGAGTGTGACAGATTTGTCCAGCATCCACGTTTCGCAAGCTTACGTCGTTTTGGGCGCTATACGGCTGAGGCATTTATAAGCTTCGAAAATATAAAATTTCAGTTTCAAACAGTTAATCCCAAGAAGACCGACTGTATTATTTTTTCTTTCCAAAAGAACAAGCGCCCACTACCGAAGACCTACAAGGTAGCAGGAGTTGAAAATGAGCCAGCCAATAGGATAGTGTACCTGGGCATCACCCTCGACAGGCACCTAACACTAGCAAATCACTGCCTAAAGAAGATTAAATCGGTTAGGACAAAGTCCTATCGATTGAATCACTTACTGATGTCTCCAAACCTATCACTTCGCCTGAAATTATTAATTTACAAAGCCGTTCTCAGACCGGCCAGCCTTTACGGAGCACCGTTGCTAACCAACGTTACAGGACCGACGGCAAAGAGGCTCCAGCAGTTTCAAAACGGAGTATTACGACGAATGGTAAGGCATACCTCACTACAGAGGACAAAGACAGACTGACTAGACTGAGGAAACATAACTTACTTTCACTGACTTAAAAGACTAGTGAGCCCCATCACTGGAACTGACTTAAAACTGCTTCCCGACTCCGAAAACCTTCCTATCCTCAGACCCCTCTTAGAATGCAACTGATGCAGTACAAGAGATCCATGATTCCTCCCCTATCCTTTCCTGATTTCAAACCCAAATCCCATGGGGCTTAGAAAAAAAAAAAATTAGTTTTACACAACTTATTTATTTCGTTGTTTCGCGTTTTCGAGATAGATCTAAACCAGACTTATTTGGAGGACTCGGTAATTTCGACTCAGGAAGCCTTTGAAACATTTTTTTTTTTTTTTTTTATTCTGTGAAAACTCGAATTCGTAAATTTTCACGATTGCAATAGTTTCTCTTACTATATATTTTATATATAAGTAAATGAAAAAAAAAATGTCAGTTATGATTTATTTATAATTGTATTGAATTGATAAAGATAAAAATTTGTATAATAAACCGCAGTATAAATATATAGTACTTAAATATTTATTTTTTAGGGTTAAGTTAAAAAGCGTATAAGGCGGGCATCGACTTCGCTTATACCAGTAACATATTTCACGAAGGCTAGGCAGTAAGGACAGTCTTACACAGTAAGAAATAGCCTTATGGCATTATTGGAATAACTTAACTTCTTTCTCCTCCGTCGGGGAACGGTAGCTTATAAACGAGCTTAAAATGGAAATTTTTAAAGAGATGAAGATAAAGAAGCCATCAAGGAGATAAACTTATCCTTTAAGAGAAAAGTGAAAAGCCGAGATTTCCTCCTTTTTACTTTTGTTTCCTAACCCTTCGTGAATTTCATTCTGTTTAATAAAACTGCTGAATGAAACTGATCTGTTTCCATAGGGAAAATAAAAACCCGGAAAAAAAGAAGAAAATGGAGAAAGCTTTACTACTTCCATTTCGAAACAAAACAACATTAGATCATATTAATTATTTGCAGTGAATATGAACTGTTATCCTCGTTTGTTTTTTTAATGGAAAATCCTTGTTTGTTTTCCCTGATATATATATATATATATATATATATATATATATATATATATATATATATTATATATATATATATATATATTTAAATTAATTTGTTGAGAATTACAACTGTATTAGTTAATACATCAAGTACATTTGCTGTCAGATTATGTACATGAAAAATACATGAAGAGAAAATACCCAATAGCATCACTGTAATAGGTAATTTAAACTTGGAGGATTGAAACTAGTGGTTAGAGTGGGAGTGGAGTTTGTCATGAAAGGATTGATACCTGGTTTGGGCCAAATCAGAGACATATGGGATGTTAAGGTCTTTAGGGATGAGTTTATTCGAGACAAAGTAGGGAGCATTGAGGATTTTTCGCAAGATTTTGGATTGTAAGAATTGAATAGTTTAGTAGGGCCCCAAAGCTCAACTCCGTAAGTACATAAAGGTCTATGATGGTGGTATAGATGAGCCTTTTGTAGATAACTGGAAGGTTAGAGCGTCTGTCCAGTAAGCGAAAGCGACGGGCAGTTTCTTGTCGTTTGAGTCTTGTGTGCCAATATTCTTTTAAATTAAAAAATCAATCAATAATCATTCTTTAAAAATGACTTTAGGTTACGCTTTCGCATTATTTTATTCGCATTTGTTTTTATCAGTTAATTTTTTTCTTAATCTTTAGCATCCTTTTATTTTATAAATTTTATTTGTGTATAATATAGTAGAGAGAACTATTTTCATTTTATTTCAAATCTTTGTGCATACATGCTTTCATTCTATTTTTAATTCTTTGTATATATATGTTTTTCGTTTTGTTTTAAATCTTTATATATATATATATATATATATATATATATATATATATATATATATATATATATATATGTTTGTTATTTTCAATGATTTATTTGATTATTACAAATCTTAATTTCGCTAATACTACGTAGTGCACTTTGTACATATTTATTTTCTTTATTAACTCACTGTGTATTATAAAGCATATGTTTATTTCTTTAATACTATACGTAAGTCACTTTAATGCATATTAATTTAATTATTCACTACGCATTATTCATTTCAATTTTATAATATTTTATAGGTCATTTTTATTTTCATCTCCATTGAATATTTGATTGATTATTATTTAACTACACCACACCAAAGCTTTATTATAATTAGTTTGCGATTAATTTGAGAAAATTATTTCTATTTTGATATTTTCTTTGATTTAAGTTAGTTATTTCCGTCAAAATTATTGTTATCTAATATGCCGCCCAAAGCTGATAAAGGTTCTAATTCAGAAAGCGATGAACTTAAATTACAATTTTTAATGGACGAATTTAGTGATTTATATGAGGACATTAAAAACACTAATAAACTAGGTTTTATTTCCACCACAGATAAATCTAAGAGGACATTATTTAAGGCGCGCTTATCGCGTATTGATAGTACTTTTGAGAAGTTTTCTCAAATATTTCGAGAAATAAAATCGCTTGCTACACGAATAGAAGGTTATGATACTTCGCTATGTATAAAAATGAAACATGAGGCTCGAGAAGCCTACTACGAAGCTTTGTCTTACAATGAACACGAAGATCAAATCTCTATGAAGAATAATTCAATCAATTGTATGCCCGTTCTACGACTACCTCCTATAAACTTGCTCAGTTTCGACGGTAATATTTCAGATTGGGGGCCATTTAAGGATACTTATCTTTCGCTAATTCATCATAACAATGATTTACCTAATGTACAGAAATTTCATTATTTAAAGTCTGCATTAAAGGGGGTCGCCGCTCAGATAATAGCTTCTATTCCGATGTCTGACGCTGAGTACCTGCATGCTTGGGAAACGCTTTCTAAACGATATGAAAACAAGAGATCACAAGCCATTACATTTCTTATGAAAATATTTCAATTTCAATCCCTTAAAAATCAAAATTTGGCTTCTTTGGAAACCTTTTCAAATGTCGTTTTAGAAAATATTATTTTATTTCAGAACTTGAAATTAGAGGATCCGGCGGGATTTATTCTTATGACGTATGGCTTGACTTTGTTAGATGAAAAATCCCGCGATCAGTTTGAGACAAAATATTCTTCTTCGACCACATTACCCACACTTCATAATTTTCAGAACTTCATTCAAGAAATTTGCATAAAATTACAAACCAAAGCCTTAACTTCTAACCGCTCAATAGAAACAATAGTCCCGCAACAAAAATCTAAATATTTCATTGAACCAAGACGCGTCTTTATGTCAACTAGCTCCGATAATGCTTCTCTGAAATGTTTTAAATGCCAAGAGAACCACCGCATTTATGAATTCAGAACTTTAAGTCAATCACAAAGATACGAAGAAGTCAAGAAACTTAATCGATGCTTTAACTGCTTGTCTTCGGGCCACCCTGCCAAAGGCTGCCCCTCTCGCAATTCCTGTCGTTCCTGTGGTAGAAAACATCACACACTATTACATTTTTCGCCATCAAATCGTCTCGCATTTCATTCTAAACAGGTCGCTAACGAACAAACTTCAATCAGTCGCTCTTCATGTATCAGCCAGCCTAAAACATTTTGTCCCGTGGACGCTAAACCAGCAACTTCAAATGACTTAAAGGAAGTAGTACTTTCTACAGCAAATAATGGAGGAATTAATGTTCTACTTGGAACTGCCTGCGCCGAAATTAGGGACCAAGAGGGTAACTACCATCCAATAAGATTAGTTATAGATAGTGGGTCACAGAGATCTTTCATAGCCACTCATTGTTCGCAACGCTTAGGATTACCCCTTTTCAGAAACCCTCATAAGATCAGTGGCTTTGCAGATAGTCAAATTCTTGGTGGAGAACACCAAACAAAATGTATTTTACGCCCGTGCGGACTGGATCAACCACTATTGGAAACTAATGCCATATTAATATCGCATATTACCGATAAATTACCCACCCGCTGCTTATCGCCAAAAATTAAAGAAATCTTTAATAAATACGATCTAGCTGATCCTGGCTTTGACAAACCGTGTCACATAGATTTTCTTCTCGGAGCTGATTTGTTCAGTAAAATATTTACAGGAGAAACCATCAACACTTCCTCAGGTTTTCCGAATGGATTAAAGACGATTTTTGGTTTGGTCATAACTGGTCCTAGTAAGTGACACGTTAACAACTTCGCATATCACGTACGCTAAGAATAACCAAGAATTTGAAACTGATCGTCCCTTAAATAATTCGCTGACTAAATTCTGCAATCCAGGACTCGTCAAGGTGGGCGGCAGATTAAATGCCTCGCTATAGTACAAGACAAATATCTTTGGTTTAATATATACATCTACCAATAGGACAAGATCGGTCTATTAGTAGTCTCAGATGTGCCTAAAGAAGCGTTCCTCGCCTCATCGGACCACCCTGGAAGAATCATCGACCAAACATCGCTCATCCTCGCTGTACTTTACTTACTTTTATCACTTAATTCTGTCCCATGTCACAATTCCAAAATTTAAATTTTATGTTATAAAATTGGTGGGCGGCATGTTAAGAATTGAGAAATACTGATTTAGTTTTATATATATGTATGTATGTTTGTATATATTTGGTAAATATTAAGTTCAGACGCAAGAGGGGGGCACTATTTACCTAAAAGGGATTAAGTGATAGTGACCGCTGGGGAGAGTGCTCTGGGTGCCAAGAGAGAAAGGTCGCTTCGCAGTCGCTACTACCCTTCGTCGCTCGCCATCGTCGCCCGCGATCGTCCTTGTGAGTTTAAGTACAGTACACTCACGTTTATAAGTTAATTTTATTTGTTCTTTTGAATTTTGTTTTCCTCAATATATATATGTTTTACAAAGTTAGTAATCTTAATAAACCCATAACGAAACCTAATCAAGTATGAGAAATTCGGCGACTCAAAATTAACGTTCGGGTTGAGGCTGCGAGCGAGTGTGTTGTCGCCCCTCTCCCAACAATATATATATATATTTTTTTTTTTTTAAATTCATTTGTTGAGATTTACAACTGTATTAATTAATACTTCAAGTAAATTGGCTGTCAGATTATGTACATGAAAAATACATGAAGAATGCCCAATAGCATCACTCTACTAGGTAATCTAACGCTGTCCAAATGATTTCACCCGTACTAAAACTGGTTATTTTGCACCTTTTTTTTTTTTTTTTTAGTAGATATTTTTCGGCTCTACTTGGCGCACATTCATAAGCTCAAATCAATAAATTATTTCTGTATGAAAAAATTGAATAAATATCCGAAAATGCATTGGCTCACCATGTCCAAATCGGACTTTGCCAATTTCAACGTGGTACCCAGTGCTGGAAACATTTAGCTGGTTTGGTCCATTGCGTTCATACATATACTCTATAGTTTTAGAATACAGAATTGAAGGTAGTGAAAACGACTATATCCGTTTCAAATAAATAAAACAAAAATGTCCAAGGGATTTTGCGTCATTGACGCACTCCAAACGGTTTTTCGCGCCGTGATCTCCATTCTCGTCATAAAAGGGCGGGAAAAGGCTCGCAGAAACCGTTACACCTTCTGCAAACCGGTCCAGAGGTTAATAACCACCTTCAGTTTCTTCCACGAGGGAGTAAAAACGTACGCTAATGAGTGAGAGTATTTGAGACGCACCCACTCTACCTCTGATAGTTATTTTTAATTGATTAATTTTCTATTTTTCCGTGATAGGGTTCAGCTTACTGAGTAGATTGATGTGCTTCTTTATTTTGATACTTTTTTCTGGAGAACAAACTTTTTAAAAAACCCTCGATTCGTCATTGACTCACCCGTCATTAGCGCACCCCATAGAAGGTGCGCCAATGATGAAACGGGGGTTGTTTTTTTATTTCCCTTTAAACCTACTACTCTGGTATGATGAAATATACTGGTCCACACTTTATCGTACTCAATTGGGTGCTGATCGTATATAGTAGCGAGAAAAAAAATTTAAAAATATTTAACTTTTAACTTTAATGCTTTTAAAAATATTTAACAGATGAAAGAGGCGAGGACTATCTTAATCCTTTTAGACGTTCAAAAACCTTCGGGAGATCATTCCAAAAATCATTGACCCACCGATTGTACGTTATGCTGAGAATGGCCCATGTTTGTAATTTTTAAAAATAATTAAAATAATTTTGTTTGATAATTCAAGAAATATAAAAATTAAAAATTTTTAAGTGAAATAAAGTTTAAAAAATACAATAAACGGTAAAGTTTCTTCCTAAGTTTGGACGAACAGTTCTTTGAGGCAGTGTGAGCCCCATGAGGGTCTGTCGACGTAAGTCAATTTATGTCTGATACATACAGAACAAATAATTACCTGTCACAGCTGAACTCGAACCCGGAACTGAGAGATTATTTGTCCAGTGTCTTACTAATGGAGTTACCATCTTGATCTCATTTTTTGACAATAAACTACAAATAGGAATCTCTAATAACAATCTTATACACGCTAAAAATGAGTTGTCCAAAATAAGTCAAGAAATATACTATGGATAGAATCGAAGGATAATGTATAAAGCCAAAAATTAAGTGAACAAGGGTTTCTGATTATTTAACCTGTTATTTTCTCCTTCAAAACAAATTATTGATTATATCAATACTATTAAATAATAATACTACACTACTCAATACTAAAAATCTAATTTTAGGAAAGAACAGCTCTGTATAAAAGAATCGTTTATATTGATTGTAGAGTAAGATATACCGTTTATTAGGGTCGGCTTAAGGTTTATAACATCACGCCATGAATATGGAAGATAATGACTATAAAGTCGGATTATATTCTTTAACGTCACCGAATCCATTGTAGTAAAAATTGATATGAATAAAAATGAAATAAAACTTGGCTCTTATTTTCATTAAAAAACAATAATAAAAATATCCTAATATTTTATGTTTAACTAATTGCTTACAACCTCTGAAGACCTCTAACAGTCATTTCTTCTTTCATATCCTGTAACCATCTCTTCCTGGGTCTTGTCTTCCTCATTTTCGCCTTTCCATAGGTTCATAGAGAAGGTTCATTTCTGGCTCCTCGCACCTCTGTCATTCTTTGCAAATGTCCATATAATTTTAACCTTTTTTATTTTCATTCCGTTTAAAATTTTGTTGATTGATTGATTCGGAAACAATAGTATAGATCTTTTAGTCGCTGGTTAAGAATCTTATATTTCATAACGACCTATTTATTATTTTTACTAAGTAAATCTCACCCTAATAAAAAAAAAAACCTATATAACTAGATTAAATCCATGGATAAACTTCCTAATCAAAATAAGCCTATGGGTTTCGATGACCTACGTGTTTTAAGGTGCTGAAGGACAAACAAACAAAAGAAAACTTAGGATGGATTATTAATATAATTATGTGATAGTTCATATAAACACGTAAAAATCGTTAAATACTGAATAATATTGCAATTATATTGAGGATGTATAATCGACTGTAGACACTATTATAGGTGTAATAATCAGGAGTCAGTCTTTTTCTAAAAAAATCTAATTTTGCCGACGTTTCGGCTCAAGCTTGTGAGCCATCGTCAGGGCTACAAATATCAGAACAAAAGAGATACATATTAATGTGATAATGAAAATTTTCGAATGGAGTGACAATGATAACATTTAAAATAAAACAGAAAATATACCAAAATACTTAAATATTATTGATACATATAATATGATAAACAATATGATGATGATAGGTATAAAAACAAAACTTTAGACTTTAATATAGAAATAAAAAATTATATATAAACGTACCATTACTGAGCCATGTCTAAGCATAAACTGTGGAAAACCGAAAACATAGCTAGTCCATACTACCTGCATACATGATACCATACTACCCATGTTTTCGGGTTTCCTCAGTTCATGCTTAGACATGGCTCAGTAATGGTACGTTTATATATAATATTAAAGTCTAAAGTTTTTTTTTTATGCTTATCATCATCATATTGTTGATCATATTATCATTGTTTGTATCTATAATATTTAAGTATGTTGGTATGTTTTTTGTTTTATTTTAAATGTTATCATTGTCACTCCATTCAAAAATTTTCATAATCACATTAATATGTATCTCTTTTGTTCTGATGTTTGTAGCCCTGATGATGGCTTACAAGCTTGAGCCGAAACGTCGGCAAAATTAGATTTTTTTAGAAAAAGACTGACTCCTGATTATTCCACCCATTATATTGCATTCAATTATCAAAATCAATTTTATGAAGAGCGAAACTTTGAAGCGAGATCTTTTCGATAAATAAAATCTTTTCTTCACATACCTTAATGATTCCGAGATGTAGAACTAGATTAGTAACATTTAAGATATTTCCCATTGAATGTTTCAAAATTCCAATTTTCCAACCCCGACTAATATATAATTAATCCCGTCACATAATTAGCATAATAAACTTAAGCTTCCGTTTGAAAATCTCATCTTGTAAAAGGGCGATGCTAATTTCGGAGGAATTAAAGGTTAACGACATGACATCCCCTAATGATAATCCCCTCCTGAAACACTTGGGATAGAATTAACGATGATTAAAATTGGGTAGAAAAGAGAATAAAAAAAACTTAATGCTAATGGCTCCTCAGAGGCCTGGTTTTCCGAAGAAATTTCTCTAAAAACCAGGTCACTTTTTTTTTTCTTTGTTTTATAGTAAGCAGAAGGGTTTACTGGAACACATTAAGTTCTAGTACATATACATTAACAATCACATTAAATTTTCCACGAAAGGTGAAACACTTTACTATATGAAAATTTCCAAAAATTAAAATTAAAATAAAACCCTGTACCTTTACAATCTATAAAGAGTCTTGGGCTCAGTACATATAAAGATTCGTACTGTTTCTAGGCCAACGGCAATGAGGTGATTAGGCCTTAGTCACGCTCAGCCGCCAGGTTTTCACCAATTTAGGTACCCACTTTTAAGAGGCTGGGTTTTTCCCAGGAGGGTCTTCATATCCTAGGTTCGCCCCCTGGCTAAATTAACAGAATATGTAATATTCCCTCATAGCCGGGATTCGAACCCAGGACCCGGAGATCAGTAGACTCGCGCTCTATCCACTAAACCACGCCACTCCCAGTTTAATAATAATAAGAATAAAGAAAATGAAATAAGTATTACTGATAGTAGATCCAAGTAGATATGAATCAAATGAAAGGAAACAGGAAAAAAAAATCGAAGATAGCTACCATTAGCTACCAGAGCATTTTTGAAGGAAGAAATCTGGACTTGAAATGATCAGTTCCGCAAAATGGCGGATACTATAATCCTGGACTTGCTAGGAATATTGCACCACAGTCAATGTCGATTTGTAAATTTCCAAGAGTAATTTCGGTATAGGTAATATGGCTATATATATTTATTTGGCAGCACCTCCCTTTTCTGTGTCTGTAGGATTGTCTTCAGAATTGTCTCATTATGCTATGTAGGTATTTAAAGCAACTCCGCAAAGTTGAGCAGCCAATCCAATTGGGGAATTCTCTCCATGATAAAAAAGGTCATCAGTATTAAAGTTTAGATAAAATAAAAAAATTCAGACCAGTTCTTGAAATAGTTAAGTAAATATTAATACGAATAAATAAAAATGTGTGAAGTCGAAATTCATTTAAGAATCAATCAAAAGATACAATTTTATATGCAAATTGATTTTATAATAGGATTTTAAATGTGACTGCTTAAGTGGGAACAAAATGCAACCAGGCTTAGACTTAATTTTTTTTTTTTTTCCACGTGAGTCCTTTAAGCAATACCTTCGCCTCCAACTTTGATGTGGAATTTTACTAGAGTTAGTAATAAATTCAGTATTCTATTTCCAATTATGCGGTAATTGTAGGTGGCGGAAGTACTCAAGTGAGTCAAGGTGATTTTGTCTATTGTCAAATGGTCAAGCTTCGCACCGGTTTCTAGTTAGTGAGCTTGAGTCTTTTTTGGATAATTTAAGTCGTTAAACATGAATACATTTTATATATATAACATATAGCGGCGTGGTATAGTAGTATACTGTTACCGGTTCCAGATTCGAACACCGGCTGCGGCTGAATTATTCATTCTTTATTTCAGCCGTGGGATACGGTAACCCTTTTGGGGCTGTCCAGCCTCTATAAAGCGGGTACCCATAATTAGGGATAAAATATGGCCAATATGAGTGTTCCAGTTCAAATCACCTCATTACACGACCATTGTCCTAGAAACAGTACAAATGTCAATATATACTTAATCCAAGTCCCTTCATGGAACGTAAAGGTACAAATGTTTTTTTAATTGAGACGTTGATTTCCAAAAGGTACTAAAGGACATTTTTTACAAAATTGATTTTTTTACATATTTGTATTCTCATTACTTAAATGTATCTAAATCTCCTATTTGATTTTATCTAATGTACACCCCAGTCCTTCATAAACGCAATATAGAAATATTGTTATTTTATAAAGGAACTAAATACACATTTAATTTCGTTCCAAATTATACCAAAACATCTCATTTCATAACTTTAATATGATTTTATTATAGACTAAAAACAATTCTGCGTTTTAATGCGAAAAGAATCAAATTAGCTAATTTAATAATATTATAATTGGTGATTTTTGCGTCTCCTGTAAAATTTCTTAGAAGGAATATAGTACCTTTTGGAAATGAACGTCTCATTAATGGTGTAAGAGTATAAGCACCAGTCTATTGTTCTACAGGTCTCGGGTTGTATCCGAGCTGTAGCAGAAAATTATTTATTCTGTTATTTCAGCTGTGTGGCGGACCTATAGGATGGAGGCCCTCTTGGGGCACACCCAACTTCTGTAAAGTGGGTACCCAAAATGGAAAACAAACCTGGTGTTTGCACAATTTACCGTCTGTTCTTGGCCTAAAATAGTACGTTTCTTTGAATGTACTGGGCCCGAGAACGATCAGGGTTGTAGATGTAAGGTTCATTTTTTAGATATATAACTACCATCATTCAAGTCCCAGCTGTTCGAGTACCTATGTCATCTCAAACAGACGCTCCACAAGCCTGAGTTTTCAAATCAAATATCTATTCAAAAAGAAAATTTATTATTTATTGTTCATGATTCTGTATCGATCAATTATTATGAATCAGTTTCAATGTTAAGTTTTGTTCAACATATCAGAAGTTAGTCATTTATTTTACTCTTTTAGTTATTTTACTCTTTCGTTTTATTGTATCCTATTTTCTTCTTAAAGCTTTGTAAATAAAAATGAATTATAATCCTTTGGTCTTGTGGCCAGACACATTGTATATATAAATTGTACATTCATATTGTTCTTAAGGGACCCAGTCCCAGAATAAAATTATTTTTCTATTCTATTCTATATATATATATATATATATATATATATATATATATATATATATATATATAATAGTTATGCTTTGCAATTTTTATGGTTATTAGTATTATATTTTAAATTACTGTAGGCCATAACTGTAAAGTTTGTCTTCTCCATTCATTTAAAACTAAATGCCGTAATATCATTATACAATATTATACCAAAGCGTAATCAAAAGCAATCGCTTCATTTTATCCTTTGAAATCCCTTCTCACAGATATTTTGAAAACGGATCCGGCGGGCACTTTGGCCCTTCCAGATTGATAAAGAGTTCCATTACGAAGGAAGGCGTTAAAATGAAAAAGTAAGGCTTATGTAAATAGAGGGGCCTGAATAATATCGTCGGGATTGGGTCTTTTGAATAATTTACCTCGCCCAGGCGCTTGCAAAAATTGGGTTAACCAAACTGGAAACTAAAAGCTGACAACTTGGAACAATACTGAGGGTGCTGGATCGATTCCAGTCGATAGGCAGGATATCGAGCAGCTATTGTATGCAGGAGGAAGAAAGAAGATGGGGTCTTATGGAGTCGGGAGTCGAGAGTTGAATGGGTCTCACTATTTCTCTACAAACAATAGTTGGAGGAGTCTTTTATTAGGACCCCTCTTGTTTGCTAATCAATCACTGGCAAAATGGAAAAACTATCATTAGTGCTGTCCTTCATTTAGAGGATGGCATTCTATTGAAGGCGGTGTCATCGGACAATCAACACAAATTATAATTTATTATCTTATATTGAATTATGGCTTAGATGACGTAAGCTGAATACTGACAATGTTGAAAGTTACAGATAGGAAAATGAAAATAGATTACTACTCGAGCTATGATCCAGAAATATTAATTTTATATATAAAAATTTAACAATAATTAATATTTTTAAAGGATCGATGACGTTACTGCCTTTATGACTCCTTACACTGAATCAACTTATTTTACGGATCCATTTGTTTATTAACCTGATCACAAATTTCGCAGAGAGCTAAATCGCCCTTGCCTAAACAGTCTAAATTAATTTTGTTTACAATGAAAAAGGAAACGTAGGAACATAACATATTCTAATATACTATAGCTGTACTTAATAATATGATATACTTTAAATGTTACATAATGACATCTCAAAAGGGAGTGTTTTATCGCTAAAATTAGGGTACTAATACCAAGAGATAGTAAAGGTGATGAAGGAAAGTGGCAGAGAACTGAAGCAGGGAATTGTACTCAGGAAGGTATTCTATCCTTTCATATCCATAATGTCAAAATAGGTTCTGTAAGTTTTTTTTTTTTTTTTTTGTTTTTGATATCCTAGGTATCTTGGCAAAACGTCCTCCAAAGCTATCGGAGATAGATCACCTTTTGTTGAATGAGAAAGCGGTATCCTTTGTATTTATGAAAAACATTAATGTTTAGTAAAATCAGAGAAGCTTTAATTACTTAAATGAAAAATAAAATTGATAAAACCAATAATGAAAGTCTGTGAGTCAGGCATATTTTGTGTTTATAACATATCATTTATATTAACACAACAATCTCACAGAATCGCATTTCAATACTGTATGAAATGCACTTTTGCATTACGTGGCTTTCTAAGCTACTCTTCCCTTTTCAGGAAAATTTTATTTTATTTTTTTCGTTTGACGTGACAGTTCTTGGAAGCCCTATGCGATTCTCGATGATGTTTTATATAACAGAACAATCACTCCATACGCCAGTGGCCACGGGTTTTCTTCAATTGACTGATCCAATCATTTGAGGTTACTTGTTCTAACGTTCTTTCTGGTATTTCACTTAGTATGGCGGCTCTGTCTGCTTCTTCGTTGGTTAATATTATGGAGCCGGCTGGAACACAGATTCAGAATACAGTAATTCCTTTGTTCTTTACCATTTAGTATTTCCCAGTCCTTAACATCCCATTTGTTGCAGACATAGCCCGTGATAGATACTCCTCTTTTCATTCTAAACTCCCTGCCCATACAAATCCACTTGTCCGTAATTTATCTTCCTTAGATATCCCAGATAATCCTCCAAGGCGACTGAAAAGAAGGTGGCCTCGGGACCTACTGAGTTAAAATAGTTAGTGAAGTGCTACCACTGGGTTGTTCTTTCTCAAGACATTTTCATGACATTTTTTTTTTTTCATTCCTCATATTTACTTATTGTGTTGTTTAATACAGTTGTAAATTACAATAAATAAATAAAAAAAAAAAAAAAAAAAAAAAAAAGTATTTCCCAGTTGGCCATTGATTGTCAGGGGCTTCCAGAACAATGATCCAATGGTCCGTTTTGGATTTTTTAAGCCAATGGAGTGCCTGAGAGATGGCCCTTCCGGTATAATTACAGTGAATTAATTATTCATATTTTATTGAAAAAAACTAAAAAACGCGGAAATTATTACACAAGAGTTTATTACTTCCAAATAATTATATTAGATTATAACTGTTCAAATAGCTGTTTATAGGGATTTAACTAATGTGAAAAGCAATCAATACTTCAAAGAAAATTTCAAAACGCTATATACTTGCTAGTACTAAACTAATTCCAATCATTCTTTTATTTATTTTTCTTGTTTAACTGATTCTATAACGCTTTTTGTAAAAATTCCAATTTTTTTTATGCGGTTTTCGGTTAAAAATACTAAAAATTTTTTCCTCTATTTTCGAGAAAAAAAAACGGAGTTACAAGCGTATATATGGCAGGATTTTCATTTTTTTTCTTTTGCTTTTTTTTTTTTTTTTTTTTATCGCGCTATACTCTTTCTAAAACTCTATATATGTTTATTAATGCGTATAATTTCAATATTTTTTTTGGATAATTATTCGCGTTTTCAAAAATGCATCAGAGTTTTTATCTATCTTAAAAAATAACTGAGTTATTAAATCAAATAAATCAGTTTTAATTAGCCGCCATTTTTTAAATAATCAGCTGATATCAACGTCTAAGAGTTAGGATCATCGTTGCAAGAATGCTCTAGTATTTTTTTGGCGAATTACAAAAACATCGGTCCAGCAGTTTAGAAGAAATACCGCGGACGGCGTACAAAACGATTTTATTATTTTTCGGGTTTTATGTATATTGAAATGTAAGCAATGTCCTCGATGTTTTACTGGTGAAGGGCATTATATATATATATATATATATATATATATATATATATATATATATATATATATATATATATATATATATATATATATTTTTTTTTTTTTTTTTTTTTTTTTCATTTGGTCGATTACAAGGGCTCATTAGTAAATATAACAAACCGAAATTGAATATTATAAGCAACAAAAGAAGACAATTTTTTTAATATACTTTATTTAATAAATAAGTAGAACGTTATATTTTGTATTGTTTTCTTACAGAAAATCACAAACGCAATGTATGCATTGTAATTTTCCATAATTTTAGTTCAGTGTATATACATTTTTTATAGCAATCATTTGATATTTGATGAATAATTACTAATATTATGTACTTTAAGAAAAACGATTAAAGCTGATCTTGAAATTAAAATTTTTAAAATCCATAGCAGCCACAGAGTGACTACTAATGAGACAAGCCTTGAGCCAGTAAGGAATGCCCGACAACGGAATTTTCATTAGTTCAGTGGATTATCAGTCTATGTGATGTGGTTACTTTATTAAAATATTTACATTCACGGAATTTATGTATATAAAGGAACTATTTAAATATACGCTCAATAAAATTCGTATATAATACTAAAAAATATTAACAAAAAACTATAACAACAAAGCCTAAGTCTAACAAAATATATAAATAACCAGACAATATCGATTACACTGCAAATGAGTTATTTGAACAAAAGAAACATAAAGGTTTTATTTTATGGAGTAGCTACTGCTATTGAAACTGTGTTCATAACAAAACTCGGTCATTAATCATAAAACATGGACTATTTCACGTACCAAGTTATTGACCAAAGTAATACTTACTTTTAACATTAATTAACAGTAATACATGTAATTATTACTTTTTTGGAGGGAGGAGAGATAGGTGGAAAAATAGATTATTGTTTATTGTTGATGTAAGCAGGCTTGACGGGTCTGGCATAAGTCGTATAAGTAGTATTAATAGATTTACAGCCATAGTCACTTGAAAAACAAAACAAAAAAAAGCAATTGTAAGACGAAAAATAATAAGGAATGTTTTATAAATGTTTTGTAAATTTTCTAAATAATAGGGGTTAGGAAAAAAAAAATATATATACTAAAAAATAAAATAAAAAAAATATCTCACTTGGACCCCTAATACAAGACTAAAACGACAAGAAACTGTTCTGCGTCTTTGAATACTTACTGAAGCTCAAACCTTCTACTCAACTACAAAAGGCTCTTTTACATGACTATCATAAGACTGATATGGAATACGGGAGTAGAGCTATAGGACTGCACTTGACCATCGACATAATATCGTATCCAATCCTTTCAATCCAAAATGCATTGTAAAATTCTCATCTTTGTCAAGAATAAACTCAAACCTTAATGTCCCATTTGTTGCTGACTTAGCCTAAACCAGGTACCATCCTTTCATGACAAACTCCATTGCCATATAACTCTTCCATTCCTGATAGTCATCCGAGACGTCTGAAAAGAAGATACACGCGGGACCTTCTGATTTAAAATTCTTGTAAAAGTACTGCTTGTGGTAATTTCTCGACATATATTTCATGTCACCTCATTTACTTAAAATATTGAGTAAATTAAATTTTTTTGTAATCATTCAAAAAGCAATTTACTTGATGTATTTATTTATCAATAAACATGTTTAAAAAAAATTACCGGTATATTTAAGACTTAGCAGTTTGTGAAATAAGGCTTCGATCATAAAATAACCTGGTTTATAAAGGTGTATATACTTATATAGCAGGTATAACCCATATAACCAACATCGGACCGGTATAAACAAACCGAATTATCTACTGAGTATTGGAAATTGGAAAAAGCTATAAAATGCCAATTACTTCTAAATTGAAGGGGGTTTGATGGGAGAGAGATCAGGGAGGGGAGGACTTGGAGTTGACAGGAAAACTTTAAAGGTTGAAGAGAGGGACTAGCGTTTTACGATCCTTTCATTACCCGACCTAAGATCCAAGCACCGTTTCCCAACTTACAATCTTCCTGATAACTGCCCCAGCCAAGGGGTTGGTTGTAAAACTGTCTTTACACCTGGTAGAAGAATGGTGAAATAGAACTAGTGTCTCGTTTTCGCTGAGTGTTTACATAAATGCCGAGCGATGGACAAGATATCGTTCATTAAAGTTGAGAATGAAAAGAAACTAAAATAGTTTGATGTTCAATTTCCACTACAGGAATATAAATAAGATTGAGACTGAAAACCGAAGGTTAGCTGCCCCACTGGGAGTCAGATACAAAAGATATATAGACGAAATCCAAGACATCGAAACAACGATCTTTGAAAATAATTTCGCTCCATGGACCTTACAACTACCCACCATAGATCTAACGCTTCTAAAATTTAAGAAAAACAACACCTCAGAATTCACCTATGCAACTGAATATCAAAATGTTAAGGACAAATATGAAAATAGGACCCATATTTATACAGATGGCTCAAAAACAGAAAATAGCGTTGGATGTTCTGTTGTAATCGAACCCAATATTGTTAAGCACAGACTTCCACACACTGCTAGCAACTTCACAGCAGAAAGTTACGCAATTAGTTCAGCACTATACAAAATCCTACAGTGTGAAGAGGAAGAATTCGTAATATTTACGGACTCTTTATCTTTCTTAATGGCTTTTACAAATATTTATTCCAATGATACTGTGATAAAGAAAGCCCAAGCCAATGCCTCGATGATAAAATGTATAAACAAAAGCGTGGTTCTTGTTTGGACACCATCGCATGTAGGGATAAAAGGCAACGAAAAAGCAGACCAAGCAGCCAAAGAAGCAGCATTATCCTGTACAGAAATCACCCCGATATTTACAAAATCTGATATATGCCCTTATCTAAAAAAACAAGCGACAATGACATGGGCCGAGCTTTGGGAAAATACAGAAGAGTCGAATAAGTTAAGAAGTATCAAATCCGATGCTCAACCGTGGAAGAGCGCCAACAGTGTCAACAGGCGAGAAGGTGTTGTTATGACTCTCTTAAGAATAGGGCACACGCGACTGACCCATGGATACCTTATAGAGAAAAGCACACCTCCGAGCTGCGAGAACTGCAACCAGCGACTGACCATCTGCCACATCTTTGAGGACTGCCCACTCTACCACAACTATTTTCAGACAGAAAATATTCAAAGAAACCTCAAGAGGATACTAGTTGACAACACTACAACGATTAGAAAAACAATTGAGTTTTTAAAAACATTTGATTTGTTTAAAAAAATCTAATGAAATTGTTATGTAAATAGAAAAGGGCGCTAAAGACCCCAGATGTTTTGTGCCCATAAATAAAATAACCTAACCTAAGATTGAGAAAAATATAAGTCTATGATAGGAAGTGATGTGTTTAAATTATTCTTTGATTTATTTAATTTAAGAATTTCGTCAAAAGTGTAATAATTTATTTTTACTTCAGAGACTTTAGCACTTTTCCTAAGGTTAAAGAGGATAATATTGAGAAGAACTAATGGTCCAGTAGTTAAGTAGATATATATAGTTACACTAATGAATTTTTTCTTTCTTTGTTATATTTTAAAATTATTTTATTGTTACATTTTAGTATCATTTTATTTATTCACAGTATTCTCTCCTGAAGGCGTAGTAGTAAAATACATTGCAAATTAGCTTTTCTTTAGAAGAGAAAATATTTCTTTTTGAAACCAAGTCATCAGAAAAATATTCCTAAATAGTCATATAATATACCATTGGAAAGCGCAAAATTTTAGAAAACTTAACATGCAATAAATGAAATCGTTCAAGTCAATATAAAGTTGTTGTGAGACCATAAACTAAAGAACACATGTTATTAGTAAAGAGGGAGATTATAATAGTTAACTGTTGCCACTGTCGTACAGGATCGAGCAAGTTATATTATTCCATATAGCACGGAAGATTTTGGAAACAATATTAAGTACCGAAGTGGGACTATGTTGTTGACATAATTGGTTTGTTGTTATAAATCAATAAACTAACAATTTTATTATTTTTTTCATAAAAAAAGATGTATCACTGTAATTACTTATATCTTCATCACATCTCCCCAGATAATCTAATTTGGATTACCAGTCTAGCGCATTTAAATTTTTTGGATAACAATGAACTATTGGATGTCACAAAACAGGATTTTCACTTACATCTAATGATAGAATCAATTTAAGAATTTGTAAATAAGCTTAGAGATGAAAAAAAGATTCAGAAATTAACCACACTGATTTTCGAAGGAGTGTAATTTAATAAAACACATATTAGATAATCTATCATCAGTTAGTTTTATCACGTTTTATTAAGAGAATATATTGTCTAAAATCTTTGGCTTTCAAGCGGTATATTATACATCTATGTTACTATTCTTAAGTTCAAAACACAAAACTTTCATTAAGAATATGATTGCTCTTTTCTCCTTCGGTTGAATACGGAATTCGATCAAATTATAAATTTACCCATTTTATATTAATGCTAACAAGGGGATATAGTCATTTTTTCGAATCTATAATATTAAAGGTACTTTAGAAAAATAATATTTAGAATATCAGCATCTAAGCTATGCCAGACTATTTCAAACAA
The DNA here is from genome assembly GCA_023052935.1 of Piezodorus guildinii. Lineage (NCBI taxonomy): Eukaryota > Metazoa > Arthropoda > Insecta > Hemiptera > Pentatomidae > Piezodorus > Piezodorus guildinii. The sequence continues at coordinate 154,269,185 of CM041293.1, read as the reverse complement.
AGTGAAACCTACATGATATTATATAATTATATACATGATATTATAAGCCCAAGAAATTTTACATCGATATAGCGAGTTAAATAAACTTTTTAGAGAAAATCGTTGAAATGTGAAAAATTATTGGTATGAAGTAGCACATTCGTTCAACTGATTTTTGTGAAAAAGCTGATGTAACAGTTCGGACGTATTGTTGTGTTGAATATGAAATTTCGGTTTTGTATAACTTTTAATTTTTGAACTACACTTAACACACACACAAAAACCTTTCTGTGCGACTTGGTTATTTGTACTAAGGAAACCCTAAAACGTAATTGTTTATTTGTCTCTTATTGCCTCCGAAGGACGGCATGACTAAGGATTTTTTACTCCCATTAAAAAATCCTAGGACCACCTGCGGGTTTGAATCCTTTGGCATAGGAGGCTGCCATGCTAGCCAGCCAACTACAAGTGATCCCTAACGTGTATTTTCGTTAAAAACTGGTATTAATAAACTTTCAGGATCGCATTTATCGCCTTTGTATTGTACCTATGTATTGTACATAGGTATAGATGACACATGTTTTGTTAATTTATTTATTTATTTTTTTTCACTTCATTTATTGATTTGCACCTGTCAGCAGTATTGTGACAATCAGCAAATAGGATAGAATAATAAACAAAATAATGACATGTAAGGCATGAGGAAGGACAGTACCCAGCAGCACGTCTTCTAGTCAGGTTTTTTATTTTTTAAATATGATGTCCAGCATTATTTAAATAATTGAAGTTTTTATTTCATTTCAGAGTATTAATAAGGCTGTCATTATTTTAACTTAATTTATTTGTATTCATTGTATATGCAATTTTTTTATTGTATACGTTTATTTATTTTGGTTTCATTTTATGTAATTTGACTTTCCTTTTGTTTATATTGTATGAATGTAATCCTGTAGCAATATTATTATTGTCCATTGTGACAAACTGTAATATATACAAATAAAAATGGCTTTATAGGTAAGTGAAAGTAAAGAGGTTAAAATATTCACTGTACATTGTAAATTTTCCATGTCCTTTTCATGTAGGTACTCTTTGTATTTGTTTGGCATTCTACTAATGAAAGATGCTGATAAGGTATAAGTGCAGTTATTTAATCAAATTATTTATTTGCCCATTGTCAGAAAATTAACCGATACCCGATACATCAAGTGATAAATCCCCTTTGACTAACTGATACGAGATGTTGAGGGAATGTGGGGAATATAGGCGAACGCCTAGGCAATTATCCCGCAGGACACTAAACCCGCAACGGATTTACGACTTGCGGGAGTGTATGGAGCCATCTTAAGGGAGCGGAGGAGGGCTGAAATATTAAAATGGCATCCCGCCGTTCAGAAATGGAACAAGAGAAAAACACTCTTCCGCACAATAATTTATAGCCGGGCCCCCCTCCCATAAATGACAAATCGCAGCCCCATTGTCTATAAAGGCGCCCCATCTCTTGCTAATAATTATTATAGCCGTCATTATTTGGTTCGTATCTATTCTTCTTCTGTATGGAACTTTCGTAGAAGGGTTTCGGATGTCCCATAATGGTGTATCTTTTTTAGAATGTTTTTATGTCTTTAAATTTACAACAAAGAAATCTGGTCCGCACACCACACGCCTTTCACTTACCTTCGTTGTTTCAATAAATTTCACATTTATCAAATACAGTTAGAGATTAAAAAAAAAAAGTAACAAGAAGTAATAAATTTATAAAATTCATTAAAAACTGTGTTTCGATCCAAACATGTGTTTTATTAAATAATCTCTTATATTATGATCTACGATAATTAGTTCGTTTTATCGGCTTTTCATTGTTAACTTTTACTGTAAAAGATGATATTTTTTCTAAAATCTTAAGCTTTCTAACGGTTTATTATATCGGGTTGTTTCACATGAAATATCCTTTTTTATAGTTTCTGAAATACATAAAGGATTTTGCAGGTCTCTGTTGTTTTCTTCCGAATGTTTACATATTTAAAGTAAACAGTTACTAATCCTCTACGTTTGTATTATAAACATTAGCTTCCCAAACATTACCCACTTTTTAGTATACCTCTAAATATGAACATGGAAACACGCGATTTTCGAGAATTTTTTGTACGAGTTTAAACTCGGCCATTCAGCAGCTGAGGCCGCTAGAAATATTTGCAAGGCGATTGGGGAAGGGAGTGTTAATGAACGGACTGAGGATACCGACTTGGAAAACTTGCTCCGAGGAAGACCTCTGACCGTAATAGACAACGATGTCCTCAAACATACAGTAGTCCACTACCAAACAGTTAAAAGACTCTCAGCACAACTAAATGCAAGTGCATCCACCGTTTCCAGACATTAAAAGTGTATTGGGAAAGTAAAAAAAACTCGATACATGGATACCTCATGATCCCACTGAGCGACAGCAATTTAAACGCCTTGAGACCTGCGTTTCTTTGTTTGCGAGGCAAAAAACCGAGCCTTTCCTTGAAAGAATAATTTCCCGCGATGAAAAATGGATCGCATATGACAATCAGCGTCGGTCAGGACAGTGGTTGAACATCGACGAACCCCGGGGCAAGTGCCAAAACCGAATTTGCATCCCAAAAAATTGATGGTTACAGTATAGTGGTCCTTGACTAGGATAATTCATTATTCCTTTTTACCTAGAGGTGAAACCATTACCCCTACAACGTACTGCAATGAAATTGACCAAATGCACTCAAAATTGTTAAAAAAACAGCCTGGATTGGTAAATCGGAAGGGTCCTATAGTCTTTAACGACAACGCTAGACCTCATGTTTCAAAACATACCGTGCAAAAATTTAAAGAACTGGGCTACGAAGTTCTTCCGCACCCACCATATTCTCCCGACTTGTATCCAACAGATTACCTCCTGTTCAGGAATTTCGACAACTTCGTCAAAGGAAAACTTTTTGAAAATGCCGATGAAGTGAAAAGTGCGTTTTCAGAATTTGTTTCACTTCAAAGCTAAGAGTTTTTCAGTTCGAGGATAAAAAAGTTGGTGTCACGTTGGGAAAATGTGTAGAAAAAGAAGGTAAATACTTCGAATAAAATTATCTTGTTTTCATATCGTATTTTTAATAAAAATCCTTTACCTGGAAAATGGACATTTCATGTGATACTACCGATCTTATTGTTGTTATATTCAAAATATTTTGTTTTTGTTTTTTCTTTAGTTTAATATCAAAAGTTTTTTATCAATGCTAACAAGATGACATTGTTTTTTTTTTCCAGTCTACGAAATTAATAGTACTTTAGAGGGAGACAATTTAAAAGATCGGTATCTAAGCCCTACAACCTATTATTGAAATAATTATTGAAAATAACAAAGAGAAAAAATAAGGAAAACTCTGTCTCCAGGTAGTCTTTTTCACAGATGTACAGGACATCCAAGAAGACACACTCAAATAAAAATCAAGAACTTTTAGGACTAAAGAAAAACATCACTGTACTTAAGCAAAATTTAAACATTATGAATAGTTAAACAATACATTATGAATTTGCAATTGAGAATTGTAATTAAAAAGATATTATGCTTTTAGATGCACTGACCACATATAAAAACGGTATATATGTACATTATTTTGTTTCTTCCAGCGGTTTTCTAGAAATATAAATGTAAAAGAAAATATTTTAAACATGGCAATACCTGTTTTAAATACAACCTACAGGTTTTTAAATCACTTCATTAAAGAAAGAACGGAAAAAAAAATTCCGGAAAGTTTAGAAACGCATGGCCAGTTTTGAAAGTACGAATTTTCTAAAAATAAAGCCTTCAAAGAAGATAATCGCTTTACTGGGTTAATCTCTTCATCAAAGAACATTTTTTCAATCGAGATGTTTTCGGCGCTAAATTCGAAATAAATATATATTAACCTGTTCTAATTAGTGATTTATAAATACATTTAAAAACTACTAATCTTTTTTATTTTTAGTAAAGTATGATTTTAATTTTAGCTATAAAGCTGTAACACTTTATACAATATGATAAATGAATGGGTGAAATAAAAAAAAAAAATAGATTTATAATTAAGACAGGTTAAAGTGAACTGAAGAAAGGAAGAGAATCTTCAGTGAACGAATGAAGAAGTACTGAAAGAACAAGGAGTCGCGTGGTCTGATGAAAGACCTGTAACTTGTGCAATAATAATAATTAAGACTATTATATGAAATAAACAAAGTGACTTATTTATTTATAAAAGACCTGAAAATTAATTTAATTAATAATATAATTTAATTATTATTCTCATACTTCGCTTGCTTAACGATGTGGTCGTAGCTGGTTCATAATAAATAGATTTATATTGAGAAAAGTCATTATAACGTTTGTGATTAAATAAAATTAATTGTTCCGATCCAATAGTAATTTTCATAATCACTTAATGCAATGCTAATAATCCATAATGTAATAAAAATAGTTCAAAAACATTTAAAATACTAAATTATGCAAAAAGTTTATGTAAATACTATTAAGACATATTGCCTAAAACATTTTTATAATTATATAATGTATCGTTTCAACTGGATATTCAACGCTTTTGAATGAGGTGTAACAATGCATTTATTTTTTTTTTTAACGTAGATTGATTGTTAAAGCTTATCTTCAAATTTATCATGAATATTTTTTAATAGAATTTCAATTTAAGTTATTGTATGTGTTTTATTTTTAAGTTATTATTAAGTTCATTGATTGGGTTCTAGTGTTCAACGAATGGATGTCGAAGCGAAGGGTGAGGGTTTGTTTGTTTGTTTGGGTTTTAAGGCGTAAAACCCTAAGATCATCAACGCCTAGACAATGTATATGCATATTCAACCTTTATAAGAAAGAACTATTAGGTAATGAGTGATTGAGAGAAAGAAAGAAAAAAAATAATAATAAAAAAATAAATAAATAATAAATAAATTAAAAAAAATAAGAGAAAGAAAAAATATTTTTATGTAAACAATAGTTTAAAAAGCTAATACTATTAATGCTAACTGACTAGGAATGGTCTTTATAATTTCGATAATAATGACTGCTCCTTAAGAAAATCAAAAACTAATTCAATGGTTTTCTCCAAAGGGTGAGGGTTTAATTATATAGGAAGGTTTCCTATTGTTTAAGGTTTGGAATGGATATGAACCATGGAAATATATATATATATATATAGTTTGTGATGGAGACGCATTAGAAGATTGTTTCCATTTTTTTTGCTCGATGTCCCGCATACCATGACAATAGAACCCGTTATATGCCCGTATTAAATGATGTGAGTATTGATGGCTTTTACGAAATTCTTGCGGAACCTCACGTAATGGGCCTGAAATCATTATTTATTTTTGTCAAAGAGAATCTTAAAATAAGATTTCAACATCTTTCTCAGAATTTTAATCATTTTTAAGGGTTTCGGGATTTGTAAATAATTTGTGGGGAATTAGTATTCGCTTTAGTACTAATATTTTAGCATTATTTATTGATATGCTTATAATTAATTTATGATATTTATGTATATGCTGGATGAAATCAATCATAAAGATAGGAGCAACTTTATGCTTACTGCTGTATATGTGTTTTTTTAAAAATATTTATTCGAATTGTAATTATATTATTGTATATTTGCTGGTGATAAATTTATTAATTGTGCTGTGCCAGCCAGCTCTATTTGTATGGGGATTGCCCTAAAGACAAATAAATAAAAAAAAATTATGATTATATATATATATATATATATATATATATATATATATATATATGTATATATATATATATATATATATATATATATATATATATATATATATATATATATATATATATATATTATCTGTATTTTCTCCGAATTATTTTTAATTTTATTGCATATTCTATTCTTATCTTGTCTATCGATCGTAATCCAATATAGTTAACGATTAATAAATTGATACTGAATTATTTAAAAATTTCATTACGAGTCAACATTTAGTAGGTCTTTCACCATTTTCAGGACTCACTGTCAAACAAGGTTGTTTTTTTCCTAACGTAAGAATAGTAATATAGATTAAAAATACAATTAGAATGCTAAAGATCTAATAAAAAATATAGAACATTTTCTATAAGGTAATGAAGACTTATGAAAAGGTAATTGAAATAATTATTCATTGTTGAAGATGATGATTTCTGTTGTTAAATTATTAATCATGAAACACATGTTTCCATCGAAACCTGATGTGAATTCTTTAACTTTTTGCCAACTCTAACTTTATTTAAAATATATTAAACTGATATAAACAACGATGGTCGTGCTTTACAGAACCAGACTTCTTTTTTTTTTTTTTTTTTTTTCTACTGGTCTTATTTCTTCTTTATCATTAATTAGATTATTTTTCACGTATAAGCGTAAACTAAAACAGTTAAATAAAAATGCATAATATCCGGTGAAAACTTTTCAATGATGAAAACTGAATATTTGAATACATAAACAAGTATTTTTAATAAGACAATTAAAAAAAAAAAGTTACGATTCAATATGGAACAAAAAACAAAAGAAATATTGAATTAAAGGAAAGAAATCCAAGCATAAAATTTAATCGATAAATTGTTACTGAAGGAAGGTATCCGCAATTAATTTTAATGGCTATATAATAAAGACGAAAGTAAAACCCTTTAGTAGGCCATTACTTACTTACTTACAAAATAATGGTCCATTTAATACCAAAAATAAATTGACTGTTAAATGCGGACTGCACATAATCTTCGTAATTTATGGAACAATATACCTCAGAGGGAGCTATTCATCATAAATTGTGCATATATATATATATATATATATATATATATATATATATATATATATATATATATATATATATATATATTTGTTTATTTAACAAATTCCAAATTAAATAAATCTTGAAAACCATTCGAGTCATATCTGTTGGAAATTATTAAAAATAAAATCTTCTATAATTAAAACTTAAAACAAAAAATTAATAAAATAACATTATTTGAGGCGTAATATATTTAAATAGGCACATTAGAGAAATCACAATAAATATTTTTAGAAAATATAATCTAATATTATTTTATTTTTTTCATCGCACACAATCGTGTATATGAGCTTATAAACCGACAATTTAAATAGAATTACATAATAGATAATACAATTTTTTCGGTCGAATGAAAAAAGTATTATAATTTAGTTATTAATCATAGCTAGTTGTAGAACCACAACATACTTTATGTCATACTAACTTAGTTGAGAAAAGCTGTCAGTGAAAAAAAATAATTGAAAGAAAACAAATAATTGTACTTTTTTGTCCTAATCATACTTAAAAACTAGTTTCAAAACTGTAAATAAAAACAAGCAGAATATGAAAATAATATAGTTATTTACATTTGGGTATCTGTATATAGCTGTTGAGTATTATAATTAAATCTTTTTTAAACAAATTTTAGTTTTTTTAACATCGAACATCCTTCTCATAGGAAGCACTAATTAAGAAGATTAATTAAATCAAAATTAATAAGGCTGGGTAAGATTTTCCTTATAGAGAGGTCTAGAAATTAAAAAAAAAAAATTCTATGATATAATTATAAATTAATTTTCTTTTTCTGAAAACTGAATATACTTCAATTACTTTGGGCTTGATATTATTGTTATTACTTAATTATATTCGTGCTTCTTGTTAGCATCTGACAATAAAAAACTTTATTCGATACACATATATATATATATATATATAGTTTTAGGAGTTATATGTGTCATAGTAATTCCTACCATAAACGCATAGTTATGTACGTGTATCAATATTAAATGTGATATTAGCAAGTGAAGCTGTGAGGTAAAGGTAAGCAATTTATAAGGAAACTGGGAATAAATAAAATGTAATGGATAGTGAAAAATAAGTGTTTTTTTTTATTTTTTACAAATTTTAGGTGAAATAATCGGGAGTCAGTTTTTTTTTAAATATTTATGAAATGAATATTGAAAATTACAATGAAAATCATTTTGAATTTAATGACAATGATTAATATTAAAATAGAAAAAATTATAACATTAAAAAACATTTTTCACTACATTAAAAAAATTTTTCATTATCGGATTAATATGTATCTCTTTTGTTCTGATGTCTGTAGCCCTGATGATGGCTCACAAGCTTGAGCTGAAACGTCGGAAAAATTAAAATATTTAAAAAAAGACTGACTCCCGATCATTTCCACCTCTGATAGTTTCTACAGTCGACTATACATCCACAATATATTTCTACAAATTTACATGAATATTCCTGGAAGATAGTAAAAAATAATGCCAAATATTTTCCAACAACAAATATTCTGTCAATATACAATTGAGGTAATTAAGACGTAACATAAACATTTCAAGGATGTCACAAAAGCTATAAATTCCAAAGTTTTAGTTAGGAAAGAGTATCAAATTCGGAAAAGACATGAACCCAGACAAATCCCGAAGAAATCTCAATAAAAGAACTGATAAAAGATAGCCCTTCCTATTATAGCAGATCCAGGTTAATCTTTTGGTTTTAAATTCCTTCCTCTCCCGCTAAAACAACTATCCAGTAAGCTCACGGATTAGAGGAGGCTGGAAGGGGAGGCTAAAGACTGATCCAGGGCCTGGAATTGATTATTCCAGCTTCGGAGGGTTGATTTGTGCCAGGGATAATGGTCAGAACAATAACGGCTTCCTCTCAGAAGGAATAGTCCGTCTTGAATAATGCAAGCTGAGGTACACCTTGAATAAAACATGGCGCTAATACCGTCCCGGCAATGTGTCCGTCCACCGCATCATTAGGACTTCTTTTGGTTTTCCCACCCCTCATTGCTTTATCCTCTCAAGCCGAAAATAAGGGCGGTTGGCGCTTTATAGTGATCACCGTAGGGAGAAAGGCACCGTCAGGGACAGGGGTCGTAAAACTAAAAAGACTCTGCTTCGCGGGAACTTTCTCCAAAGCAGGAAAACATTTCGTTCACGAATATCGAGGCAGAAAAAAACGATTATTAAGGGAGTGGCATGACCTAGTGGATAGAGCACTAGTCAATTGTTCTCCAAGATCCAGGTTCGAAAAATGTATTCGGTTTTTTCAGCCTTGGAGAGACCCTAGTGTATGGAGATCCTCTTGGGGCACATCCAGCCTCTAAAAGTAGGGGAAAAACCCGGCAGCTGAACATTTTTACCACCTTGCATGACCGTTGGCCGTAAAACAGTCCGAACATAAGTACTGAACCGTCAGACCCTTCATGGATTGTAAAGGTACAGGTTTAATTATTTATATTTTTTGTTTTTTATGATCAATCAGAATTTTACTCGATCGGTACACAGCTCATGTGGCAGAATAAATAATCAGCTTCTCTCTCCCGAACTTAAACCCCGGAGTTGGAAACTATTAGTTACCTATAAACAGAGCACTAGTTAACTTAGCAACTCCCATTCTCATCTCAATGCTGAAAACAATAATATTCAATGCATTTTCTGTCCATTACTTAATATTTAAAACAATAATAATGAAACAATTCTTTTAATTTAAACGCTAAAAAATCTAATAAGAGAGTTATGCAATCCTTAAATTTCAGAAAATGGTTTGAGGATGAGGATCCAATCCTAAAAAATTAGAAATTAAAAAAAAAAAGACCTTTAACATGATTTAGGTTTTATTACGATTCGGATAGTCTTACAGGGCTCTAATGCTGATATTCTATTTCCTTCCTCTTAATCACCTTTGATTTTGCAAATTCGAGAATATTTATCATGTCATCTCGTAAACGTTAATAAAAAACAGGTAATTAGTCTGTGTATGTTTGTATACATATATTTGTGTGTGTGTGTGTGTGTGAGTGAGTGTTTATATAGTATGTCTGTACGAAAAAGAAAAGTACGTAACTATAATTCCATATTTAAGGCAACTATACGCCCGAGTTGCTACACCAAAATAGGCTGACCGTAACTGCTACTTTTTTGAAGATTTTCTCCCGGACGCCTCTAACGATTTTAATTTAACTCGCTATATCGTTAGAACATAATCAGCTTTAATAATTAAAGGTTTTAAATGACGATTTTCATTCATTTTCGTCCTCTGAAGAAGCTTTAATTTTTTAGATTAAAAAAAACTAACCATATAATCTTATTAGCATTGTTAAGAAACAGCTAAATACACAATTTGAACTTATTGGATAAACAACTAAATGGGAAAAGTAAAAATAATAGTAATATAGATGTATAATATACAGTTGGAAAGCTACAGATTTTAGAAAAAAATATTACCTTGTAGTGAAAGGTAATGTAAGGTGACGAATAGAGCATGAACTCAAGTGATAATTGTACATAATTTGATATTATTATATTATTTAATCTATGGAGCGCCGTGGTCTAGTAGAAGAGCACTAGTCTCCTGTCCTCCAGGTCTCGGGATCAAACCCAGGATGAGGCAGAATTATTTATTCTGTTATTTCAACCGTGGAGCAACCCAGGGGTATGTAGACCCTCCTTGGGGCACACCCAGTCTCTAACAAGTGGGTACCCGAAATTGGGTAAAAACCGGTTGAGCGTGATCAAGGTCTAATCCTCTCCTTATACTACAATTGACCATGAAACAATACGAATCTCTATACATACTGAGCCCCCTTCAAAGACCCTTCATGGGTTTTAGAGGTCCATGTTTTTTTTGTTGTTTTTATTATTATATAATCTATTACACATGTTTCTAACATACTGAAATAATTGTTTTAATTTTTTTGTAGCTCCAAATTTATTTCCTAGTCCTTGAATTGATTTTTAACACAGAGGTAAGTAAAATTCGTTTTTTTTTTTTTTGTTTTTTTTTAACTGAACACAACTCAAGAACTACACAACTGAACATCAAGTTGAAGGGTGTACCTGAGGAAGCTCACCTCTGAGATTGGGACACCTCCCGCCTTCCATATGAGGCGTTATCCCCCCACGTATTAACTTAATCTCCTTTAACTTAGCCCAAAGCCTAATACCGTGCATTAGACCCCAGTCAGGTCGGAACAATAGCCCGCTAAATTTGTTAATCTAACTTTGATGTTGACTCGAGAATTTCGGAAAAATATAAAACCAGGATTAGTAGATCTCTTGTATTAACTCCCCTCTCCCCGAAGTTAGGTTAATATAAGGTACAAAGGCTCAACTTATGCGTTGTCTATTGTTGGCTTAATAAGTTCTACCAGGAGCTTAATTCAATCACAACTTGGTAGGCGGAATTTCAATTTAATATTGTGTATAAGTATGCAAATATATTTATATCATAGTTTATACATATGTAATTTGACAACCTTACAAAAAGGATTATTAATTTTCATTACAATGAGACTGCTGTTCAATTGAGAAATTGTGCTATAAAAGTACTGAAGGAACATTTTTTACAAAATTGATTTTTTAACATATTTATATTCTCATCATTTAGTTATGTCTAATATACATACATTGTATTATACTCCATTTCTAATATACATTTTTTTTTTTTTTTTTTTTTTTTTACTGAGAATGTTTCGAATTCGATTTCTCATAAAATTTGTCGCTGGGTTTCAAGTTCAATTCATCCGTCCCCTCCACTGAGCTAGCACAGATATAGATATACATAAAACGTAAATATAGACATTAAAACACTTACTAGACAAACGTTCAGATCTTTCTAGTTTCATCAGCCGTTTTTTAACTTTTTTTATTTTTTAAGTGAACATGAAAATTCATCCGATACTATATCAATATCATCGAATCGTAGTAATATGAAAAAACAAACAAACAGCAAATGAATTATTTTTGTTTTTATTGAAAAAGAAGATAAGTTTCCCAACTCATGAAATGATATCCAAACAGGCAATTCATTTCTGAAATAATCCTCACACAAGACTGAAACACGAGAAACTGCCCGACGTTTTCGACTACTTTAACACTTACTGGAAAAACGCTCAAACCTTCCTCTTAACTAAAAAAGACCCATACACAGTACTACCATAAGGCCGATATGGATTTACGGGCTAGAGCTCTGGGACTGTACTAAACCATCAAATTCTTCCCGTTTCCAATCCTTACAATCAAAAATCCTATGTAAAATCCTCAATGCTCCTTATTTTGTCACAAATCAACTCAACAATAAAGACCTACATGTTCCCTATGTTCCTGACTTGGCCGGAACCAGATACCACTTACTCCATGACAAACTCTATTCCCACTCTAATCCACTAGTTTCAAACCTTGTTAGCTCTACAATCCCTGACAATCCTCCGAGGCGTCTGAAAAGAAGATGACCCCGAGACCTTGCCAATGGGGCAGTATCTACATGTGAATCATGACAGTATATTCTTGTAACACATATACTAAATATATTTTATTGTAAAGTTGTAAATATCAATAAATATATATTTTTTTAAATTCTGAATATTAACAAATGTTATTTATGAACTTCCCTTACTGAAAAGTAGAAAGTTTTTATTTATCATGTTCAGAGCGATTACAACAATAATGCTGTGGATTAAATTATCAATTTAAAATTAAAACATTCCATGTAATTAAAAAAAGAAAGAAGGAAAACTATACATTTCTCTGATTTTTAGGTACTTTATAAATGTTCCCCCCTTCAGTAATATGTCAACACAGTGAGAGTCGCTCTAGAGCATACATAGTGTTGAAGGTGTGAGGGTCTACCCCTTCAAAGTTTGCTGGAAAACAATCAGGCGGTTGAGTGTCTTGCTGACCACATCACCTGTTAGCCACTGGTCAAGACTCAGTAACTCCCTAACAATAGGATAATGGGCCCAAGGTCCATTATCACCTTTAAGGGGTTAAGCTTCTTCCATTATTTAACACAGGAGTTGTTTTCTTAAAATCAATGAACTTAAACATTGTTCTTTATTGAATTACATTTATTTTCTGATCAAATATTATATTCATAGTAATTTTACATTCTAAGGAGCTCATATGGCTAATTTTATCAGGGAATATTTATATAAAATATGATAAATTAAAATTAAAATAATTTTTCTAGTTTAAACGAAATATTTAATCACAAATAAAATTTTTAAAAAATCTGGTGTACGCCTCTTAAAATATTTAGTTTCTCTACTTTGACTTTAAATGAATTAAAAAAGTTTATTATTACTTTTTTTTGGTTATTGTTTGTGTATTTATTTAACGTCAGTTTATACTGCTGTGGCAGATCGGAAGATGCTACAGTGGGAGTCCTAAATTTTGCCTCTCCAGGTTTTATTAGGATAGGGATCTTTAACGAGTACCTGACATCACAAAGGACCGGGACCAACTTTAAACGTCCCCTCCGAAGGGCAACACAACTAAGGATTTTTCACTCCCATTGAAAAATCTGCCTGCGGGTTTGAACCCGGGACCTTGAGCATAGGAGGCTGTTATGCTAACCACCATGCAACAGGTAACCCCTATTTGTTTATTATTTATTTTATTTGTTTGTTTATTTATTTATTTTGTAGATTTAGTTTCGTAACAAACATTGATTAAAAAAAAAAATAATATCCATATAGAAATTATAATTTAAATCAAACACTTGAGTTTTAGTGCTCATATTTCATTGAAATTTGTCTGAAACCTTTTTTTTTTTTTTTTCAGAAACAATTATTGAGTAATATTACAATCAGTCCAAATTAGGACATTTTTAATAGTAATAAAGTACAAAATTCATACAAAATATACACAATATATACAAAACAATAAATTTATAAAAATAATAATACAATATACATCTATACAAAACCTTAAGCATTATATATCTGGACATAAAAGAACTCTTATTTACTAGTTTATTTTTGAATTTCTTACTAACAGACAGAAATGATCAGTGTAAATATTTTTCATAATATGTTTTTTCCTTCTGATTCATTTATTTAATTATTTTTGTCAGTAGTTATTTATTACCAGTATAGGAATACACTTACGTGCAAGGGAAAATGTTAGAAGATATTCTACATACATTGCCATGTACAAATGCCAATAAATCTAGAAGCTGGGACAGGTTGGTGCAACAATTTCGGACATTAGCATCAAAGAGGAAATTCGAAAATATCCGACAGGTATCGGAGAATGTGTGCCGCCTATTGACAGGGCGGTCGGCGGAAACGCGATAAAAAATGGAAAGGAACCGTTTTAATGGCTGGCCGTTTTCCCTCTGTTCCATTTTGTTCAAGAACGGAGTGTAACACGGTCATATGTCTCTTGTTACATCCGAGTTTAATATTTACAGGTGCCCATTTTACCTTTATGACAGAAATAAAAAAAAAAAAAAGAGCTAGATAGAAACTGAGAATATATACTGTCAATAAATTACAATGTAATTATTGTTATCTATATTTTGTTAACGTTTAACTTCCCTTTTACTGTATCAGTGTATCACTAATTATTGCACAACTTTCTCCACAAATTATCATATTCAAGTCTGCCCCTCTGATAATACATTCGAAGTAGTTTCTCATATAACATATTCACAATACACGATGATGAACTAACTATAAAATATAATAAATCGTAAAATAAAAAATTATAAATTATTCGACGTTTTAAAAGGTTCTCCATCATAAAAGTTTTAGTTTTAACTAATTTAAGGTAAATTTAGAAGATAACTCGTCTTGAGACTTATAAAACAGATTTGGAATTAGCTTCTTCGCAGAATTAAGACTGAGATATAGAACCCCGTGAATATTTCATTAAATTATCTACTTGAAGCACTTAACTAAAAATGTTATAATAATAAATGAATATCTCCATTTAGGTCAATGAGGTTAGTTTTCTAATCAAAACTAAGTGTTTTAAAAGCATATCTTTACTAAATTAAATTGATTTAATGGTTAGCGGAATTGATGTTTTTTTCTTAAAAAAAATATTATTGATTATTTTTTAATAGAGAAAATAATTATCTATTAATAATTAGCAGAAGGATTTAATATAAGTCTGATGTATATATTGACAATAAGAAACATTTTTTTTTAAAAAATTGTTATTTATTATTTGTTTTCCATAACTGAGTTGTTATACAATAGATCAATATATTATTTAGAAACTAATCCTTTTTTTTTTCTTTTTAATTATGATTTATTTTTTTATAAGATCATAATATATATATATATATGTAATAGTATTTCATAAGATTCATTGTTCAATGTACTCTTCTTTATATCTCTAACAATAACATCATATATTAATTATTGTATAATACTATTAATGTTCAGTTTTTTTGTTTTTCCACTGTTAAGGCATGATTATGAGAACAATAAATTCTCGAAACGTCGCATAGATAAAATTGTTTATTCATTATATATATATAATTATTATTTTATTATACATCTGAATTTTGTCTTTATTTTGCCGTTTATTGAATATTCTCAATAGGAAATATAAAATTATTATTTACATTATCTTTCACAATTACATATGTGTTACACTGATTATTTTAAGGATGCAAGAATAGTCGAGGGTTGAATCAATTATAGAAGTTTCTTACCGGATGCAACCATTGAACCACTCAAAATGAGAAGTTTCATAAGATTGTACCGACGTTTCGGACTAAATATTTGGCCATCTTGATGGCTAAGAAAGAGCTATAATTTCTTTACAAAAGCCTTGCTGCCTATCTTAAGTGGGGTGCTTAACAAAACGTACTAATTAATTTTCACAAGACTATTTTTAAGCTTATAGATTTCTTACATTCAATTATTCATTTTTTTGTCTTCTATTTTATTTTTCATTTTAATCATTCTTTTTTTTTTTTCTCTCGGATTTATCTACATATAAATACATACATACATAGGTCTATACTTTTGTCTTTCTTAGCCAAAAAGATTTCTTAGGCAGAAAAGTTAATAAATAATTCTTAATCTCATTGAAAGCGTATCAATACCGCGATATTAGTTTTAATATAGTTTTCTAATACAAACAGGTGGTTAAGGTTTTTTTTCTCATAATCTCAATCACTCAATGACCCTGATTCTTCAATATATATATATCAACCTAGTAAATACACCTTTTTACTTTTCCTTACCTATATATGAAATATATAGTATGGGAAAGTATTGGAATTTTCGAATTCCAGTTATTAACGGAAATACACGTTTTAGGGTCCCCAGAGTCCAAATGGCCAAGTCCCGCAAAAAGGTCTGTGTGTGTCCGAGTGTGGTAATTCCCGGGCGAAAAAGAAAATTTCTATGAAACTGAGATGTTTTTACATGCCCGAGATGTTACAAAAACTTTTTCATCAAAATCGGCTAACCAGAAGAACCACTTTATACCATCCATTTTTCACATTTTTACGATTTTCTCTAAAAGAGCTCTAACAATTTCGATTAATGTCGCACTATAGATATATAATATAGTGGGCTTTAACAGGATGTAGGTTTCATTTTGATTGGAATAGTCTGGCAGGGCTTAAAAGCCGATATTTAAGATTTTCTTATTCTAAAGTACCTTTAATTTCTTAGATTCTATAAAAATAACCATATTGTGTTGTTAATATTGATAAATAGTAGGTATATATGTAATTTGAACGAATTCGATATTTAACTAAAGGAAAAAAACTGAAAAAATATTTTTTTTAATGCATTTATTTTTATTTTTGAACCTAAGAACAGTAATATACGTGTATACCGTTGGAAAACTAAAGATTTTAGAAAAAAAATTATCTTATACACAAGCTTGTAAAAGTTGAATGATGAAAAGCCGATAAAACTAACTGAAAATTTTAGATAATGATATAATAGATTTTTTAATAAAACACATGTTTCTATAGAAATACAATTTAATAAATTATTTAATGGTTTCACTCATTTTTACCTTTGACTGTGTTCGAAAATTCTTTAATCGTTTTTAAAAACGTTGGTAAGTGAAAGTCGTGTGTTGCCCGAACCAGATTTTTAAATTATTTTTGATATTTTTTGCATAAACACTCCAAGTTGTTCATGGAGCAAGGACATTAGAATATCTCATTTCTGGTTGTTTAATAGTTGTGGCTGTTTGTTCAAGCGATAAGGGTGGTGCGATATATTCGGAATAAAAATTCCAGAAAAAAAAATAAAAAGGAAAAAGCCAAGGTCATGGATCCCCCTATTTCCGTAGCGCCCGCGAGCCCTCTTTCCCCCAGGAGACCCCTCAATACCCTCCTTATTCCGATAGACGGTAATCAGATCGACTCCTCCGATTGGCTACGTCGGCAGGAGTAATTCGCATTTTGCTGTCTCCCTTCCGCAGATAAAGGAGTCACATGTTTCCTTTCCTCCGCCCCTCGCCATTTAGCTATTTCTAAGGCAGGTGACGTTTCCTGTAGGCGGTGATTTATTCGTAATGCAGAAATAATTGCCAGGCAGATATACAGACGCTTCATACATAAAGACGAGTGCGAAGATAAGGTTGTGCTTTTAAACGGAAAGAAATTAAGGCCTGCAGGAGGAGTTTTTGTCTGTCGGTTCCAACCACACTCTGGTCATTAACGGGTAATGAGAATCCTTAATGAGTTTATGTCTTCCTGCGGTCATCCTTGTCCTCCTGCCGTTAATTCGAATTCCGAATCCTCTACCAACCTAAAAGTTACAATTAAATAAAATTATATTTAAATATAATAATAATAATAATGGCTTACCGAACCAAAGGTTCGTTGCGATACCACCATATTCCGTCTAACACAGACTCGTCCAATGTTCTTCGTTCAAGATCAAGCTTCCAAGATCAGCCTTAACGCAATCCTCCATCGACGCTTCAGCTACCTTTCGGACGCCTACCAGTCGGATCAGCAAATACCAACTTTCTCGGAATCCGTTCCTCAACCGAGCTCAACAATTTTGCTCGCCCAATTGAGTCTCCGCGACGCTATCAACTCAATTATATTCACAGGATACAAGTGCCGCAATCTCGCGTTGTGCAACCTTCTAAACTCCCCAGTGCCTCATCTCTCTTCGGAGCAAATATTTTACGCAGTACCTTAATTTCGAAAACCTTAAGCCGTTGTTCATCCTTCAAAGTAAGCGGCCACGTTTCACATCCGTAAAGAACCGTTGGAAGAATAATAGTTTTATAAATTCCAACTTTTAAGTTTTTAGATAGAAGCCGTGAGCTAAGTAACTTAGCAACTGAATAATAACACGCATTTCCCACCTTTATCTGGGACTTTATTTCTTCCTGGATTTTATTTTTTCTTCTATTTAAATATAATTTTTATAAATTAAAAATGTCCTTGGCAGAAAATAGTTAAACAACCCGAGATGTTCCAATCCTGAATTTTAATGCTAGTCTAAATTATTGAGTACAAAAACAAAATTTAAACTATATAAGTCCTTGATTAGACATGTAGTTCATATGGATGTTTAACGAAAGGTGATAATAAGAATCTGCGGAGTGACCTAAGTAAATGGCATATGGAAGCTGAATACCAAAGAGGAAATAGATACACCGATGACGAATAAAACGTAGTTAATATCGTTTAAGCAGGAGGGACATGCCATCGGAATGTACCTGTAACGACTCCCTGAAAAGGTAATTGATGCAACAAAATAAATAGAGGAAGACAAATGAATGTATGTGTGGATGAAGTGAGCAAAGGATTCGAACAAACTGGAAATAAGAAATTGAAGAAGGGAGGCATAGATAGATAGGGTTAGAGAAGGAAGATTCAGTCACATCGACCTGTAGGGCTCAACAGTAAATAACTAATTATAACTTGTAAACCGCAAATATATATATTTTTTAAAACCGGTACCACTACCCTTAAAAAGCAATAAGTTTAGTACATAAAGGGATTCGTGCAGTTTCTAGAACAACGGCGAGCAGTTATATGATTAGTCTGAGACAACAGCTTCTAAGTTTTTCCCAAACTTTTGACCACAGAAGGATCCAACAACCTCAAGGTCGCCCCAAGATTGAAATAAAAGAATATTTTTTGTCCTTATTACATGGATCCAAACAAAAGCGAAATCACATGATGGGTCGGAAGAGAAAATGCAGAGCCTAGGATTTTGTATAAAGGTGAACACCTTGAACTAACGAATACTTATACGTATCTTTGGACTATAGAAAAAAACAGTAAAAGGTAAAACAGAACAGGAAGTTTTAAAGCAAGTGACAATGACCAATGGAGTGTACCATCAGATTTCGAAACGGTTATAGAAGAGAAAGAAGTAATTTGAGATGCAAAAATAATAAATGCAAAAAAAAAAAAAAAAATATGAATCCATGTTCCTCCCAGTTCTCTTGTATGGATCAGAACGCTGGACAGCCCTCGACAAGCAGGGAACTAAGATAACATCAGGAGATAAAAGATTCCTTCGAAGAATAGTTTGTAAGACCAGTCGGGATTGCGTCATAAAGGAACAAATTCGGAATGATTTGGATCATAATACATTGCGCAACATCATGCAGCTGCAGCTTACAGCATAGCATTGTATAGTCATAACAATAAAGTGGACGATACGAGGAAAGACAGGTGGTATTAATAAGCGAGACTGGAAGGAAGACGGCCATGTGGAAGACCCAAGTGCATGTACCCTGATTACATTGGAAAACTGGAGCAGCAAGAGGACACACCATCCCTGAGATGAGAAGACTTACCAGGGATAGGGACCAGTGGGCTAGGTGGTCCGAGACTGCAACTCCAGACTTGACGGCGCGCAGGAGTTAGAGGAAGAAGTACCCTGGACCAACTCGTTTCTATATCAGAGAGAGGTGAGTAATTAAGGAATCACTATATCAAATAACCATTTTTATTTATGGTATGGTGCCTAATTAGAAGACGCTACAGTAGGAGCTCTAAATTTTTCATGTCAAGTTAAATTACAATACATTTTCTTCTTCTTAAGTATCTTTAATTTTGTAGATTCTATAAAAATAACCATATTATCTTGTACGCATTGATAAATAACAGCTAACCATGAAAATTGAGCGAATTTGAAAAACAACTAAAGGAGAAAACTAAAAAAAATATTTTTTAATGCAATTTTTTGTCTTTTAACTTAAGAACAGCAATATACATGTATAATATACCGTTGGAAAGCTAAAGATTTTAGAAAAAATATTATCTCATACACAAGCTTTTAAAATTTAATAGAGGGTGATAAAAAGTCGATAAAAATAAGTGATTATTTTAGATAATAATATAATAGAGTTTTTAATAAAACAGATGTTAGATAGAAATTCCATACTATAGAAATTCCATTGAATTAATTCTTTAATGGTTTGACTCATTTTTTATCTATAACTGAATTTGAAAATTCTCTAATTGATATTAAAAACGGAGGTAAGTGAAAGTCGAGTGTTGCCCGTACCAGATTTTTTGAAATGAAATAATTATCATTGGCGATGAAAAATGGTTCGTCTATAATAACATCAATAAAAAAAGATCATTAACGAGTGACTAATATCGCACAGGTCCGGGGCCACCATTTTACGTTCCCTCCATTGGATGACTAAAGAATTTTTACTCTCATTATAAAACCTAGAGCAAACTGCTTTTTGCTTGAATTTCAAACCGCAACCTTAATATCCTTAATATTAATATAAGCAAATACACAAATAATAAAGTGCCAAATATGGGAAATAATTATGAAAACTCGAAAAACAATTATAAATATGTTGCGTAATAAAAATAATTGAATAAAACAAGGAACTGCTAAAATGTTAATTAAATAATACCTTCAATTACAAACAGACAATCGACAAAAAATAAAGAAAGTAGCCAAAAAACAAAATAACAGGAAAATCTCAGAGATACTCGGAATCCAATCGTTCAAATATTGTAAACATGAATCGTAACAGATACTCGGCCGCTATTGATGTTTCAAGCCAATAACAAAATTGTATTTATATAGAGAAATTCGAATAATAATTATCTTTTAGGCTAAGCAAACCTACGGTTTTAGTTGTTTGTTGAGGATGGAAAACAAACAAAGTAGACGGACCATGTTGATCTACTCAAGCTGTCATAATATTACGGATGCTTCTATATACAGATAAGATATATTAAAAGAAAACCAAAAGCCAACTCAACTAAATACTGTTGCCATGGGTTATAGAAATAATATGGTGCACGTGTATAGTATGAATTAAAGTAGAGAAAATTATATTTTCGGAAAGAGTATGAAGAGTAGAACGCCCTCCTGATGAAAATACAAAAAAAAAAAAAAAAATCAGGTGCACTCCTGGTCATAATTTACAACCTTAAATTTACTACCACTAAATATGCATAAACAGTAAAGAAATAGGTCTCGAATTAAATACCGATAAGACGAAATATATGATTAGTTGCAGAAATGGTGGCGATCTTGATGATATTAATATTTCAGGTCATGCTTTTGAACACGTAGAGAAATTCAAGTATTTAGGTTCAATGATAACAAGAAAAAATGAAATCCAGGAAGAAATAAAGTCCCGGTTAAAGGTGGGAAATGCGTGTTATTATTTAGTTGCTAAATTACTTAGCTCGCGGCTTCTGTCTAAAAACTTAAAGGTTAGAATTTATAAAACTATTATTCTTCCAACGGTTCTTTACGGATGCGAAACGTGGCCGCTTACTTTGAAGGATGAACAACGGCTTAAGGTTTTCGAGAATAAGGTACTGCGTAAAATATTTGGTCCGAAGAGAGATGAGGCCACTGGGGAGTTTAGAAGGTTGCACAACGCGGAGTTGCGGAGTTTGTACCCTGTGAATATAATTGAGTTGATAGCATCGCGGAGACTCGAATGGGCGCGTAAAGTTGTTGGGCTTAGTGAGGAACGGATTCCGAGAAAGTTGGTATTCTCTGAACCGACTGGTAGGAGTCGGAAAGGTAGGCCGAAGCGTCGATGGGAGGATTGCATTAAGGCTGATCTCGGGGGCTTGGGCTTGACCGGTGAACATTGGACGAATCTGTGCAGGCGAAGTTTGGTGGTATCGGCATCGAACCTTCGGGTTCGGTAAGCCTATTATTATTATTATTATAAATATGCATAAAAATGATACTTCATTGCGATGTATTGTGTATTAATTTTTTCTCCGATTATAATTTTGAACTTCCAATAGATTGTTGTTAAGAAAGAGAGAGAATTCTCCGAAACTGTTAAGGTCTCTCCGTGC
Organism: Piezodorus guildinii; assembly: GCA_023052935.1. NCBI lineage: Eukaryota > Metazoa > Arthropoda > Insecta > Hemiptera > Pentatomidae > Piezodorus > Piezodorus guildinii. The sequence goes on along the minus strand of CM041293.1, from coordinate 154,247,120 downwards.
CTTCAAAGCAATACTTGAACAGTCACTGTTGTCAGACCTTTCAGGGAATTGATATTTTTAACAAAAGAAACTGTGTTTGAAGTTGAGCATTTCAGGTTAAGCGATAAACAACAACCAAAACACCCATTGATCAGCAGGTCCAAAAATAAAAATCGGTATAAAAAATAAGTTGAGTCACACCTTATAAGGTTGAAAACAGTTCGATTCCGAATGCTATTTCAGTCTAAAAATATCGGATATTTGATATTACAACAAAGTCCTTATAATATCATTATCTCAATGCTCCATATATCTTTGAACTGGTCAATGGGAATCGTGGTCATAGAAATTGCATCACTTGATTAAAAATGTTTCCAAAATTAAGCATAACCGCATGTTTAAAAAAAAAAAAATCTGGTGCAGGCAACACTCGACTCTCACTTACCTCCGTTTATAAAATGGATTAAAGAATTTTCAAACACAGTTAGATATAAAAATGAATGTAACTATTAAAGAACTAATTTAATGGAATTTCTATAGAAACATGTGATTTATGTGATGAACTTTTAAAAGCTTGTGTATAAGATAATATTTTTCCGAAACTCTTTAGCTTTCCAATGGTATATTATACATGTATATTATTGTTCTTATGTTTAAAAACAAAACAATGAATTGAAAAAATATTTTTTCAGTTTTCTCCTTTAGCTGGATATCGAATTCGTTCAACTAATATATTTACCAATTTTTTTATCAATGGAAACAAGATATTTTTTTTTTTTTTTTTTTTTTTAGAACGAACAAAATTAAAAGTAATTTAGAGGAAAAAAATTTTAAATATCGGATTTAAACTCTGTCAGACTATTTAAATCAGAATAAAACCTACATGATATTAAAGCCCATACAAATTTATATCGAAATATAGAGTTTAATCAAAATCGTTAGAGCCGTTTTTGAGAAAATCTTTATAAGGTGAGAAACGCATGGTATAAAGTACAACTTCCGGTCAGCTGATTTTGATGAAAAAGTTTTTGTAACATTTCGGGCGTATAGTTGTATTAAAAGTGACATTTCAGTATCACAGGACTATTCGTTATACGTTTCAGGACTATACACACACACACACACACAACACATACCTTCTTGCGGGACTTCCTCATTGGGACTCACGGGACCCTAAAATGAGTATTTCTGTTGAAAACTGGAATTCGAAAATTTTCAAAATCGCAATACTTTCCATTACTATAAATTTAATGAAACAACATAAGGTGACAGCATTTTTTATGCATTTTTTTGTATTTTTGAACACAAGAATAGTAATATGGACGTACCGTTAGATAACTAAAAATTTTAGAAAAAAATTATCTGATACACGGAATCGTAATGGGTAATGGAGGGTGATGAAAAGCCGATAAAACTAACTGTTTCGGGTTCCTGAAAAGAGAAATTCATGTTGACTGTGCTGCAACCTGGCGACTTGTCGAAGCAGAGTGCCCCAATTTTGTTTTTTAACATAAGAACAGTAATATAGACGTATAATACAAAGTTGGAAAGAGAAAGACTTTAGAAAATATATTATCTTATACACAAGCTTGTAAGTATGAATATAGAGTGACAAAAAGCCGATAAAACTAACTGATTATTTCAGATAATAATATAATAGAGTTTTTAATAAAACACATGTTTCTATGTTAATTCAATTTAATTAATTCTTTAATGGTTTCACTAAATTTTTATCTCTAACTGTATTTGGAAATTCTTTAATTGCTTTTAAAAACGGAGGTAAACGAAAGTCGTGTGTTGACCGCACCAGATTTTTTTTTTTTTTTTTTTTTTTTTAAAGAGTGAAATTGCCCTTTGCGTAAATTAAATAAATAAAGCTTGATAATTTACTCTCTACCTATCCAGGATAATCTGCGTAGCTTTGATATTAATCCTTTTTATTTGACAATGAAGTAAGGTTTTATCAGAATTCGAAAGGAAGCAGTAAAATATCAGATACTATCTGTGTTCCTTTTAATTTATATAATCAACTTGATTGATAGAGTATTCGCCTTTCGTGGAGATCAATGTTAATATATTACGGAGAAGGATCGTATGGAACAATAGACGGCGGACAGACGGGAGTTTTATTTCAATAGAGAGAAATCTGCGTATTAAAAGCCTAAAGCGAGACACGAGTCAGGCGTTTGATATTTATCGATATCGGAAGAGGAACGTATGACGATCGTATTTCGGCCGTCATGGTGACGTCAATAATCTGCAATGAAAAAATACTGCCGCGGCTGGCCTCAGATCCACGTTCATCAGACCAATTCCACGGTATTCTTCCATTATATTGGGTTGTGTCACATGAAATGTCCGTTTTCAAGATAAATGATTTTTTATTAAAAATACGATATGAAAACAAGATAATTTTATTCGAAGTATTTACCTTCTTTTTCTGCATATTTTTCCCAACGTGACACCAACATTTTTATCCCCGAACTGAAAAACTCTGAGCTTTGAAGTAAAACAAAATCTGAAAACGCACTTTTCACTTGATCATCATTTTCAAAACATTTTCCTTTGACAAAGTTGTCTAAATTCCTGAACAGGTGGTAATCTGTTGGAGACAAGTCAGGAAAATATGGTGGGTGCGGAAGAACTTCGTAGCCCAGTTCTTTCAATTTTTGCACGGTATGTTTTGAAACATGGGGTCTTGCTGCCGCTCTGTGAGATCATGAGGTACCCATGTATCGAGCGTTTTTACTTTCCCAATACACTTTAAATGTCCGGAACGGTAGATGCACTTGCATTTAGTTGTGCTGAGAGTAGTTGGTAGGGGTTTAGTTCTACTGTATGTTTGAGGAAATCGTTGTGTATTACGGACGAAGGTCTTCCTCGAGGCAAGTTTTCCAAGTCGGTATCCCCAGCTGAAAACTCAGCAAACCAACGGCGAATGGTCCGTTCATAAACACTCCCTTCCCCAAACGCCTTGCAAATATTTCTAGCGGCCTCAGCTGCTGAATGGTCGAGTTTAAACTCGTACAAAAATATTACTTAGAAAACTGCAAAATTATTTTTAGTGCAATTTCTCGTTTTTGAACATAAGAACAGTACTATAGATATGCAATATACCGTTGGAAAGCTAAAGATTATTGAAAAAATATTATCTTATACACAAGCTAGTAAAGGTTAATGAAGAGTGATGGAAAGCCGATAAAACTTAACTGATTATTGTTTCAGATAAGAATATAATATATTTTTTAACAAAACACAGGTTTCTATAGAAATTCAATTCAATAATTTCTTTATTACTTTCACTCATTTTCATCTTTAACTGTATTTGAATGTTCTTTATCGATTTTTACTACGGTGATAAGTGAAAGACGTGTGTTGTCGGCACTAGATTTTTTTCTTTTTGATAAGATAATTTAATACGTCACAGAATGTATTCACCTTGAAAATCGTCGTCTTGATACTGACAAAACGAGGTCTTCCTACATATTATGGAAAGCGCAAACTCCTATTTCCTTCAAGCACCTACATTCACTACTGATGTAGTTTTCAACAGGGACCATCTAGGTTAAGTACTTTACAACCTTCCGGGATCGTCCAATCATTTTCTAGACCGTCAGCGTATTTTCGTAACTGGAAAGATATGCACAAAATGTTTTTACATGTGAGCAAAATTACACTACTCTTATAACCTTATTTGTTTTCCTTTCTATGTTTATTTACTTCACAGGATCGGCACAGTTTCCTCCTTAGGGTACTGGATTCTAGAACGGTTGTCGCAAATAATTTGTTAATTCCGAGGATCAAATCTGGGGTCGGAAGACCTTTCTGGGATTACCGAACATGTACGTGAGTGGATACGTCTCTTTTCTTTGAAGTGAAACATGTCTATTTTTATCTTTTTATCATTACTTTCACTTACCTATATATGAAATATATATTAATGAAAACTATTGCTATTTTTTTTTCTTAGCCCCTTATTTTCTCTTCTAAGAACCTTTCAGCATGTTCTTCTTTTCTGTGATCATGCATTCTAAGGAGTTACCATCTCTTCAACGTAACTTCTGGAGATTAATAACATTTTAAGTAATAATTTTAAGTGATAGGGCTCAACTTCTAGTTTGTTTCGCCCTTACAACTAAAACCTATACTAATTTATAGAGTTTCTGCCATCGCTGAGGTATTCCTTAGGGTTTTACTTCGTTTTATAAAGGCTTAAGTGAGCGGCGTGGTCTAGTGGATAGAGCGCTAGTATACTGTGCTCCGGGTCCTGGGTTCGAATCCCGGTTGCGATGGAATATTATTTATTCTGTTATTTCAGCCGGGGGAGGAGGGGGTAATGCTGGGATATGGAGACCCTCCTTGGGCAGACCCTGGCAGATGAGCGTGATCTTGGCCGAATCACCTCATTGCACGGCCGTCGGCCTTGAAACAGTACGAATCTCTATATGTACCGAGCCCAAGACTCTTCATGGGTTGTAGTGGCACAGGATTTTTTTTTTTTTTTTTTTTTTTTTAATATATAAAGGGTTAGATACAAATTTTGTTGATAAAAAAACTTAAGGTTTCTCTTACTCAAAAAGAAATTTATAATGATAGAGTTTTTGTTGACCGTTGAGAAATTAGATGAGGAACATGTTGGGAGTGCGGCCATTAAATAGAAACACGCATTAAAACAAGAGCTATTTTAATTATGAAGGCCGAAACATCAGCACATAATTAAAATAGCACTTGTTTTAATGTGTGTTTCTATTTAATGACTGCACCCCAACCATCTTCCTCATCAAAAAAGTAATTTAATATTAGTATATTCAACACTTCATGTAATTTTGTCGTTTTTACTATTTGGAATTTCGTCCCTTTTACGATTCTTCTTAAAATGCCTATTTGTATTATCTGGACGCTATTTTCCGTTGATTTCACAAAGGTGCGGAAAAAGTTGTAAGCCATACAACAGTTTAGCCATACGACGGTTTAGTTATAGTTATGATAGCTTTGTATATCATAGCTTTTAGTTAAAGAGATATACTTGAAGATGATATTGAATAGTTCAGCCTAAAATTTTCGCCTTACAGATTTAAATGTTTAAAGAAAAGTAAACAGAAAAATTTTTATGTCTATTGAATGTGATTTATTTAGATTAAATCCTGAAGGAAGTATTTTCTTACCTTTCTGGAACGAATAAACTAACCCCTTTGTTTTATCAGGATTAAATTCAATATTTTACCGCTTTAGATCTAAAGCTATCTTTTGACAGGCATTTTGTGATTGTTTGGGAGTCTTATTGGCGTCGGAGCTGCTGCTCGTGACTGCAATATCGTCTGCAAAACCCGATACAGGGGTCTGTCCTACTTCTTTCAGAAGATGTTAAAACTGAAAATAGAGAACAATGTAGGAAAGAGCACTGCTCCTTGTGAAACACTACTTGTAAGATGTACCGAAACGGAGAGCTCTTCAAAAACAATTTAATGACCGAATATAATTGTCCCGGACATCCTAGTTGAATCAATTGTTGGCAGAGGAATCCGTGAGTCACAGAATCAAAAGCTTTGGAGCAGTCGAGAGCTATCAAAAGAGTTGCCTTGATAGAGTTTAAGTTCCTGGTCACCTTATTGTGCAGTCTAATCAAACAATTGCATTGGATAATTTTCTAATTAGAATATTTAATGTAGTCTAAAGCTTTAAAGATGGGAAAGCACATTCAAGTGAGAATTGATATTCATGCGTGTGTATAATTTCGATTTTCGCTTTGAACACGTGGATAAATATACACACTACCTGCGTCGGACGCAGTAATTCGGAAAATCCTTAGTTAATAATATAGCCTAATCAAAAGCAAACGCTACAAGACAAACACTGATTAAATCGCAGATTCCCTTTGGCCCAATGAAATCCCCAGAGGACAGCGATTATCCTCGATGTGGTTTTCATGCTTCATTTGAAATTCTACGACGGACGTAGGAACTAGTGGTTTGGAATATTATACTTCCTGAAACTATCAATCCATTTCATAACCGTCTGTTTGTTATAGGGATAATCCACTCAGAAACCAAAACGGATAATTAATGAGTTATGCGGAACATTAAAAGCAGATAATTTAAATATCTCAATTTCATGAACATATCTTTATTTATAAACAATATTAATCACATATAAGGACTATTGATATTGGTGATATACGGACACATTCATATATGCGGTTTATAAAGTTCTTCAATACAAAATATACATTTTGTGAAGAAGAGCGAAAAGTGCCTATTTAACAAGCCTGCGTACTAATCAGTCTAAATGGCATTGTATTACTTATGAATTTCATAGATCATTAACGCTATGTTAAATCCCTCATTCACAGCACACAATTATAGGAAACGAAATGTGAGTATGCACACCTACCACCTCATTGGTTTCATTTTTTTCTTTCTGCTCTCCGCTTGGTGGCGCGGTATGATTTCCTAAGATTGACAACGCGATTCTCGACGATATTTTATAGGATAGGGTCATCACTCCCTACGCCTATTTTTGTGATTGGGTACCAGTTGGGGTGAAAGAAGAGGATAAAGCATACAGACAACATGATCTGTCACCAATTCCTCCAATGTTTGGTCACCCACTTTATAGAAGCTGGGAGTGCCGCGCTAGCGTCTCCATACGTTTCACGACTATACTACCTAAAATAATATAATAAATAATTCTGCTTCAGCCAAGATTCAATCCCCGGACCTGGGAACAGTAGTTAGTGTTTTCACAACTAGACCACGCCGCTCCCTAAAAGGTATAATTAACATAATTCAAACTTGGTCCCTCAACCGGTATCATTCATTGTTATTTTATTTTTATTAATTTTCATTATTTTTAAAATTTTATCTTTCTTTTATTTTATTTTTTACTCTACTTATAATGTAAATAAGAAATGAATGGTGTCTTTTAGCACTAACACTAATTGCAATTGATTTTCGCGGATTTTATCATTTCTCAATAAAAAAAAAAAACACTGCCTTCCAAAAAAAACAGTCTATTGATAAAAATATATTAAAAAAGAAATATCTTCTTGGGAGCATGGAAATGATTTTCCATTAGGGCCGTAGGGTTCAGATGTTACACGGTTCGTAGGCCAGATTCCACGGTCAATACACCCAGTGAATCAGTTGTAGGAGGCGGTGACAAGGGAAGACAAAATATTTCTCGAAGTTGACAGGCCCCAGGAGGCGCAAGCATGGCGAGTAATGGCAGCCGGGGAGAGGAAAAATGACAAGAGGCTGACGGACAAAGACAGATCAGCGCCCGGCGTCTTTCTTATCCTCCTCAGGGAGTCGTGATGCGCATCCCGGGTTTGTTACGCCATCTAGCGGGTCAGGAAATGTGATACCCACGTTATATCTCACTGGAGTTAAATGATAAGCACTAGTTAAGACTAACATATTAATAAAGTGAAATAAATTAAAACTAACTATATGATGCCTTAAATCGTGATTTAATTTTACCTTCAAAACTCCCTCTTTACTTTAAAAAACTCATTTACACAACGATTATTAGACCTATTGGACTTATGGCATTGAGCTATGGGGTCCACTAAACCATCGAATTCCTCCCGCATCCAATCCTTGCAATCCAAAATCCTTCGACAAATCCTCGACGCTCCTTACTTTGTTACCAACAAACTCATCCATAGAGACTTGAATATCCCACTAGTTGCAGAAATTGCCCAAAAAAGATACACCTTCATTCCAAATTACTCGCCCATTCAAACCCGCTTGTCCGTATCCTCTCATCGACTTCTATTCCCATTAATCCCCCGAGGCGTCTGAAAAGCCGGTGGCCTCGAGACATGCTGAACAAATAAAAATTGAAGTACTACCGCTGGGTAGATTCTTCTCATGACTTTTCAAGCATGTACATAGCACATTTACTTATTGTACTATGTAAATTGTACAGTTGTAAATTTCAATAAAAAAAAACAAAATAAAAAATATTTTTCCTTCGACTGACGTGAACCCACATACAAGACCTAAAAGAAAATAACTCAACTGACGATTCGGCCAGTTATACCGACTACTCAACAGAAAATCTCATCTTACAGTTGACAATAAATTACTAATATACAGGACAGTACTGAAACTTATATAGACCTACGGACTTGAACTGTGGGGGACAGCTAAATATTCTAACATCAAACGCATCCAATCATAAGTCCTCCGAACAATAGTTAATGCTCCTTATCATGTTACTAACTGTACCTTACACCACGACCTTAATATTAAATTTATTTTAAACCTGGTACCATCCAAATTCCACCAGAACCTTCTTCATCATCCTTATCATCTACCTCAATCACTCTTTAGCTCCACTCACCCCTACAATCCTCCTAGAAGATTGAAACGGCAGTGGCCCCGCGAAGTTTTTTAAACATTCATACTAGAGTTCTGACACTGATCAGACCTTCACTCGTGTACTGTATGTCTGTAGCTATTGCTCCCTAACTCGGCCTGCGGTGATACCTGAGAGAGATGCGCTGGGAACTCTTGGATTCCGCTTTTCTCTTTACAAGTGGATTTGTGATTTGGAATAAAACTAAATGTCTAATTGTTCCTTCTGTAGTTTCTAATTCTCGTTTTAAAGGACTTGGGTGTTCATTAGATAAAATTAAATGGAATATTTTGAAAAAACGAAATTATGAGAATACAAATATCAATTAACAATAAATCAACAAATATACAAATAAAAAATGTCCTTATTACCTTTTGGAAATCAAAGTCCCAATTTATGAAAGATTTGGTACCTTACATTATTTTTCCAAAATCTTGTGTACTCTAAGGAACATAATAACTTGTACAATACTGTAAGATGGCAGCACTTAATCACGTTTATGATTACACTGCTCCGTGATTTTTCCAAATTTTGAAAAATTAAATTTTTTAATATTTATTTTAATGTAATTTTTATCGTGCTTATCCAAGTTTAAACTTATAATACATAGAATATAAATGTAACAGAAACATTACAATATAAAATAGATGTAACATTTCTGTATCCTAAGCTCATCGATGCACATAGACTTGTTTGTAGCATAATCATAACATTTTGTAAACACAGCACAAGTTGACAATTAGAAATTCTATATTCTAGTAATGAGTATAATTTCAGTAATCGACAACTTAAAGTTGAGTATACAGCGTACCAAAGTTCATTTACTGGGCCTGGACTGGACTGAGTTTTACTTTAACGTTTGAAATTATAAAGGTCAATGGGCACTCACAAAAATAACTTGGAATGATAAAACTGTTCCTAATTCACAAGCCTTAACTACAAAGGAAGTAGGAATAACTTGGTAAACTTTAAAGAGTCCTGTCCTGAATAAAAGGGCCAGTGAAGAGATGAAATCTTTTCATTTTCTTGAGGCAACTTCTTATGATTGCTCTTCATACAGATGAATAATTCGTTATTATTTATTCAGGTTTTTCTGTCTAACTTTGAATTTTTCTTCTGTTGAAGATAAAAGAAATAGATCAAAGTACGGGGTGAAAACAAATGTCTCAGAGATATCTGTTTTGCAAAAAATGAAACTTTTCTAGTAAAGTCGAAAGAAACATACAATTTATTTTGAAAATAGATTTAATTATAAAACAACTGCCGTTATAGATAACTAACAACTCGAAAAAACAAGTTTGTTATTATTAAATATGGAAAAAATTATGTTTTTTTTTTTGTTTTTTTTAGAATAATATTCTTTTATCATTTTTTAAAACTTTTTTTAATTATTGTTTTTTTTTTATTTGTTCTAAAATTAAATATAAATGTCAAAATAAAAAAAAATATGTATATATATATGTCTTAGAGTCTTAGAGTACCTCTCGTGCGATAAGGTGTGTAGTTTTGTCTCTAGTGTTAACGTCTTATTCAATAGAACATTTAAGCTGTTTTCAGTAAAATTCTTTAACAATATAGAATTGCTCTAACAGGTAACGCTATAATTTAATTTTTCTACTATTAGATATAAAATAGTGAAAGAAAAAACAATTAAGAGTTTATTAAGGAGAGCTGTGGTGTAATAGTAGTGGGGGCAATCTGTTTACTAGCCCTAATCCTAACAGGCTCAGCGGAAACAAACTTATTATTGTCAATATTTTTATTTTTATTTTCGCATAACAAATAACTTAAATAATAAAAATGGTTAATTGCAAATTATGTAACAAATCAGCAGGCCGTGATGACAAATTAAAAGTTGCCTGTAGTATTTGTTCAAATTTATACCATACAAAATGTTTAAAAATAGAAGTTATGGACACAGAAGTATCTAAAAAATGGACGTGTCCTGATTGTGAGATATTATCACGGCCATCACCACAATCGGAAGCTAATTCAATGATGGACCTGCTGAGGGCGCTGGCGGAGGAAGTTCGAGAAATGAAGAATAAGCTTCAGGGGATCGACGATATTAAAGACATTAAGGACACCCTGAATAAACAATCCGAACTTTCCTTTCAAAATATAGAAAGATTAGGAAAAATAGAAAATTTATTAGAGCAGCAAACAAATCAACTCGAAAAACTGACGCTCGAAAATAATTCTTTAAAAGTTAAAATTTCTGATTTAGAAGCCCGCTTAAATAAAGCAGAACAAAATAACCTAACTAATACCCTGGAAATACGGGGTATCCCGGAAAGGCCAGGCGAAACTGTTGTGGGCACCGTACTCAGTGTCGGCATGGGCCTGGGCGTCCAGCTCAGCCCGGGAGATCTGGACCACGCTGTTCGTCTCAGGCCCAAAGAAGCGGGGACTCCGGGGACTATCATCGCTCGGTTTGTTCGGCGAACCGTGAGAGATGAATTAGTGCGGCAACGAAGAATCAAAAGAGACTTCTCTACCCGTCACTTGGGCTGGGAAGAGAACAGTACTCACCGAGTCTACGTCAGCGAGGCGATGACGTCCACTAACCGACACCTCTACTGGCTAGCCCGCCAGAAAAAGATATCAGCCGGCATAAAATATGTATGGTTCAGTGGGGGCAGGGTCAGGTGTCGGAAGTCTGACGGTTACCCGGCTGTTATAATAAACAAATCATCTGACTTAGATGTTTTCATTTGAACTCCGAGATCAAGTCTCCTCAGGACTATTATTTTCGTAAAACTTCATTCTATTTATATCGAGGACATCTTTATTTTTGTTTTTATTTCGTTCTCAATTGATAAAAATATTAGTTTGTTTCATCTTTATGATATTCGTTCTATCGTTCGCTTTATTTTTCTTTATTTTAATATCAGTTATCTGTATGTTTTATTTGCTTTTGTTATAATATTTTATTTTATTTTTGAAGCCTTTAATTATTTTATTAAAATTACTAATAGATCATTTATTTATTTACTTCATCTGTTATTATATAACTTCAAACTTGAAATTATGCATATTTTAAAATTTCGTTATAACCTATTTCCTATCCCCAAACCTTTTCTCGACTACCCTATCTCCCTCTTCAATCATGACTAACATCCTAACATCCTGTCACATCAATGCACAATCCCTTATTGCCCACTATGATGAATTTCAACAGTATTTTCTAGATAACTTTCATCACATTATAGCAGTATCCGAAACTTGGCTTAAACCTTACATTCCTTCCTCCCAAGTATCCCTTACTAATTATTCCTTCCTTCGCCACGATAGATCTGATCGCAGAGGTGGTGGTGTGGGGTTGTATATACATGACAGTGTCGAGGCTAAAATCCTTCTCCAATCTCCATCTTATGATCATCCCCACCTCGAATACCTATTCGTTGAAATTTTATCCTTTAAAACTCCTCTTCTATATATCCTAGTATATCGACCTCCTCATGTTCCATTCGATAACATTTTCGAATCTTCCCTTGTCCAATGGGTTTCCAGTTATACTAATGTTATCATCTCTGGAGATTTCAACACCAATATGCTTGCAGAATCCTATGACAAATCTTTCCTAGTAAACCTACTTTACTCTCTGAATCTTTATCTCGTTCCTTACCTTCCTACCCATCATACCCAATTCTCCGACACCTGGCTTGACCTACACATTACTGACTCTCCTCTAAAGGTCCTTTCATCCTCCCAGCACCCGGTTCCGTTTCTTTCATCACACGATCTTATCCAGATCTCATACAACCTACCCGTGAAATCCTTCACTCCCAAATTGGTCTCCTATCGTAGTTTAGACCTCCTCTCTTACGAATCCCTTCAAACCGACCTGGAATCACTCCATTGGGGCACTATATACTCCTCTAATTCTATAGATCATATGATATCCACTCTTACCTCATACCTCAAAACCTTACTAGACCTTCATGCACCTTTGAAAACCCGAATGTTACGTCGTCCAACCGCGCCATGGCTAACTCATGACCTAACGGAGATGATGAAAAAAAGAGAAGCAGCAAGAAGAAAATTTCGACGCACGCGTACGCGTCTGATTACGAACATTTTAAACAACTTCGAAATAGAACCCAGGACGCGGTTCGACGTGCTAATCCCTCCACATCCATAATGCACTCTCTAAAGCTCCTGATTCCAAATCCAAATGGAATATCACTCGAAAATTATCTATCCTAAAACCCAATAACCACATTCCTCCTCTGTTTCTCCAGACGAGCTCAACAATCATTTTATATCCTTCTGCATCCTGTTTCTTCTCTGCTGCCGATATTGGCCATCAAGTTTCAATCCAGATAGCTTCTTCTTCTCCCACCTCTCTACTTATGATGAAATACAAACAGCTATCCTTAAATCTCATACCAATGATTATGGACCCGACAACATTCCCGTAAAACTAATAAAATCTTGTCTTCCTGTTCTAATACCAGTACTTTACCATATCTACAATTTTTCCTTTCAAAACTCCATATTTCCTAATTCCTGGAAAACCGCCTTAGTTCGTCCATTAAACAAAGTTCCGAATCCTACATCACCTTCTGATTTCCGTCCTATTTCTCTCCTTTCTAATTATATCCAAACCCCTGGAACGCCTTGCACAAATCCAGTTATCAAATTTTTTAGAAGAACGTTCCCTTATTCAACCCTTTCCAATCCGGCTTCCGACCCGGTTATTCAACTCAATCCGCTCTACTAAAAATAACTCAAGACCTCCAATCCGCCATTGAACACCAAAAACTAACCATCCTCATCCTCCTAGATTTCTCCAAAGCTTTCGATACAGTAGACCATAATATCCTCCTGGCCAAACTACGAAATATTCCTTTATCAAACAGTGCTCTGCACTGGTTCAAATCCTTCCTCTCCAACCGTTCACAATATGTAGTGACCCCAGGTCAACCTCCTTCCAGAACCCTGCCTCTATCCTGCGGTGTGCCTCAGGGATCATCATTATCCCCCACCCTATTTGCAGTTTATATTAATGACCTTCCCCTCCAGATCAAACACTCCCAATACCATATATATGCTGATGATCTCCAAATCTATCTATCCTTTCCTCCTTCCGACCTATTACTAGCAACGGAAATGCTTCAAGAGGATCTAAATGGAATCAGCAACTGGGCAACTAACAACAAGCTCAATTTGAATGCTGAGAAGACCAAGGCAATTGTAATAGGTTCCAATCCCCTCCTTAAGGCCCTTCCAACGATTCCTACTCTGTCTCTGAATAACAATCCAATACAATTCCATCAATCTGTTAAAAACCTCGGGGTCACCTTTGATCAAACCCTTTCCTGGAAAAACCATGTTTCCGAAATATCCCGTCGTACATTTTCCACCTTAAAACTTCTAAATTACCTCCATCCCCTTCTCCCTATCGAAACCCGTAAGCTCCTGGTAAGCTCCTTAATATTTCCCCACTTTGACTACTGCTGTGCGGTGTATGGAGGTGTCTCTGGAGATCTCGAGGTAAAACTAAAACGAATGTTTAACTGCTTTATACGTTTCATCTTTGGGATATCCAGAGACACCTCTATCACCCGATTTTACGAAGAGTTAAAGTGGCTTTACCCTTCCTTCCGCCGCAAGTATTTCCTAGCATCCTTCCTCTACCAGGTTATCCAATCCCAGTGTCCGTCTTACATCTTTGATCTCCTTAAATTCAAATCCTCTGTGCGTTCCCGTAACACCCGCTCGCGGCCTTCTGATCTGTATATAACATCTCATCGATCCACAGCTTTCGATAGATCATTCTCAATCCGATCCGCATCCTTATGGAACTCCATTCCTTCTAATATCCGGAACTCCCAAACTCTCTCAACATTTAAATCCCGACTATTTAGCCATTTCCTATCAATACAATTCCCAAATAATCCCAAATAGATGCTAATTTCAAGGAAGATCAACAGATGTCTTTTAGATTCGTTTATTAGTTTATTCAATTTTCATTTCCTCGGATACACTAACAGCAAATATCATTTAATTTTTTTTTCTTTTAATCTTTGCAAGATGTAAGATTAAATTATTTATTATTTTGCAAACACTCAGAAGAAATGTAATTTTTTTTTCTTTACTTTATGTTAAAATTGTATGTATCTTTTTTGTTCCTATGTCAACATATATCGAAAAATTGTAATCTCTTTTTTATTTATATTTTATTTGAAAAATGTATATAAAAGTGTATATACGTGCGTGTGTGTGTTGAGTGCAGATATGCATATTTATATATGTGTGTGTTTGTGTGTATGTATATATATATTTTTTTTTTATTTTTAAATCTTATTATATCTTTTAAAATTATTTATATATTTTGTTGTTGTGGTGTTAACATACGTTGAAGAACTATAATTTCTATTCTTTTTATATTTTATTTTAAAACTGTATATATATATATATATATATTTTTTATTTTTTTTAAATCTTATTATATTTTTTCATTATATCTTTTTTTTTTTTTTTGTTCTTATGTTAACATACATTTATATTTTTGTTTGTGCATTTTTATTAGAATCTGTCTCTTATGTTCAGCTTATTTATACATGTTGTTAGTTTAATTTTATTGTTTTCAATCATTATACTCTAAGACTAGATTCTTAAGCTAACTTTTTATTTCCTGCTATGTTATTCTAAAGGGACTCGTCCCAGAATAAATAAAGAATTATTATTATTATTATTATTATTATATTCACACATATCAAAAATCAGCTAACTCTACGTATCACGTAAAGTTTTGGGTATTACGTAAAGTTTAAGTCGCTCGCCTGTAAAATGAAAGATTTTGACTTAAACACTTATTCACGACCGCTACAGATATATACTATAAGCTTGGGAAAATATAATTAAGAGTGGATAACTGATGTGTAAGAAAACTGAAACATTTCTCCCATGAAAAAACTTAACTATTATTTAGGATAGAGCACATTTAAGATATAAGCTGAACATATTAATATGTTTTAAGCCGGAACTTAGTCCATTTATGAATAAAGTGGTGAAGTAGTAAAATTGCCTCTAATCTACTAATGAACTTTTATTTGTTTTTAAACTCGTTTATTTGAAAATGAAAATACTAAATAAAATTAATGGATAGTAAAATTATAATTTATATCAGGGAGAGGATAGTTCAGGGAGCAGTCAAAAGAACACACAATTAAGTAAAAACTTAATTACTGGTGCCGACGTTTCGGCCTAAACTATAGGCCTTCATCAGGGCTGTAAAAAAACAAACAAAAGATAAAAGATAAAAACCAGTAGTGGAATACAATATATTAAGATGATGAGTAAAAGAAATATACAGATAATAATAACAAAGTGAAAGTTATTTATGACAAATGACAAATATAAACATAATTAGAAACAAAAGGAACAAAAGAAATTTAATAATAGGTGAATAATTGGATAATAGAAAATTCAAAATTTTCTTAAATTTCAAAATTACAGCATGAAAAATGTGAAAAATCGTGAGGTTAAAAAAAAAAAAAAAAAAAAAGTATAATTTGAAGAATGAGAAAAAGAGTTATAAATCTAAGACAGAGGGATATGTATATATACATATTCACTTATTTTATACTATAATGTTACACATTTTATGAATGTTTAGAAATTTCGTACGTCATAAATTTCTAACACTTTTTATCATACTGTTTAAATTATTTGTTATCTTTTTTTTTTTTTATAGCCCTGAAGAAGGAATATAATTTAGGCTGTACTAGTAATTAAGTTTTAACTTAATTGTGTGTTCTTTTGACTGCACCCTGAACTATCTTCTCCCTTATATACACACAGTCAACCATTCTCACTTGACTATAATTTATATCGGAGGGGGTAGGTAAACGTTTTTTGTACTTTTACCGATAAAGGTATATTATTAATAATTTCTATCAAGATTAAAGTCATTAAATAAGGCTTTTTAACTTCCCTCAGTATCCTCAAAACATAACGACGTATCAGGTTCTGCGTATCTTGAAACGTGAGACCTCAAATTTTGAGAGGAGGTAATGTTTTTTTTTAAGCCAATTCCAAAGGTAAAAAATATAAACTTAAAATCTGGTGCGAGCAACACACGACTTTCACTTACCTCCATTTTTAGAATAAATTAAAGAATTCTTAAATACAGTTAGACATAAAAATGAGTGAAATCATTAAACAATTAATTAAATGGAATTTCTATAAAAACACAAGTTTTATTAAAAAATTGATTACCTTATTATCTAAAATAATCACTTGTATCAATTGATTGTGTATGAGATAATATTTTTTCTAAAATCTTTAGCTTTCCAATGGTATATCATACATGTATATTACTGCTCTTATGTTCAAAAATGATAAATTGCATTAAAAATATATTTATTCTGTTTTCTCCTTTAGTTGGGTATCGAATTTATTCAATTTATATATTTACCAGTTTTTCATCAGCGTTAACAAGATAATCTATAAATTATTATTGAATCTACAAAATTAAAGGTACTTTAGGGGAAGACAATTTAAAATATCGGCAATTAAGCCCTGTCAGACCATTTTTATCTTAATAAAACCTACATGATATTAAAGCCCATTTAATTTTACATCGATATAGCGAGTTTAATCAAAATCGTCGAAACCGTTTTTGAGAAAATCGAAAAAAGGTGAAAAATGCATGATATAAAGTGCCTCTTCTGGTAGGCTCATTTTGATGAAAAAAGTTTTGTCACGTCTCGGGCGTATAGTTGTCTTAAATATGAAATTTCAGTTTCATAGGACTTACCGTTTCCGCCCGGGAGTTACCACACACACACAGACACACACACACACAGACCTTTTTGCGGGACTTGGTTATTTGGACTCAGGGGACCCTAAAACGTGTATTTCCGTTGAAAACTGGAATTCGAAAATTTTCACGATCGCAATACTTCCCCTTACTATATATAGTAAGTGAAAGTAAAAATGCTTTATATAATGAAAACATCTGGTATTGTTCATGTTACAGTACTTAAGTATTTAGAAATAATTAATAAATGTATAATAATTCACTGCATATTTCAGATTACTTTATTAATTCTCACTGATAAAACTGAATAGTATAGTATAGAAAAACTTAATATATTTTAAACGTTTTTCGCTAGCTTTGAAGTTGCAATGAAGAGAAAATAAATTAATAAAAATACATGAAGAGAACACGAAAATATAACTCATGTTCCAAAGAGCCTCTGCAAACTGTCGTATTACAAAGCGGCGAATCTGATATGAGAATAAAATATGGGCTCGGAACGAACATGTAAGGAGCCATCCGGCATGCATTACGTGTCTCATGCATGTAAAAATCGACGCGAGTTCTATGGCGGCAATATTTCTCCGAGTGGGGGCAACATATTAGAAGGAAATGGACGCGCCACCTCAAAAACCCTAAAGCCCCTTGACCTCATTTTCGGAGTAATAACGGCAATTTATGACCGCGAACCATTGTGCACGTATTGGTGGGGTGTTGGGACCGGCTATTATCGAGAACAGAGAAATATTTAGTAGACGTTTAGCGAAATACAGAGCTACTCCAGGAGCGTCACTCGATCAGGGCTGTCTCGCACAGGAACCGGAAAGATATCCCAGGGGCACTGGAGGATTTCCATATTCGCGCCACTACATCGGCCGAGATGTAAATCTGGGAAGCCTTCGGGGATGTCTTTGCCGTGCTGGAGGTCCCAGGGGGCGGCTATTCCTGGATAAGACAGTGAGCAGTCCTAATGCATCAAATGAAGCCTTGACTTTAGCTAACTCAATGATCAATCATTATATACTAATTAATCATGATAGTTCAATATTTTTAGAGCAAACATCATGAAAAAATATAAATATGACGATAGCTTTGTAATAGTGATGATTATAATTGTCTTTATATATTTTCTCTATTTCTTCCTTCATATTTGGGTCAATCCATTCGAAATCGTCCAGACCTTGCCGCTCGACATTTTTGATTTTAGTGATTTTTTGACCAGTTTATTCTCTATTCTTTCGTGAATATAAAACCACAAATAATTTTTTTTTATTTTTAGGCCAATACTTTCAGTGTTGCAACTTTTTTAAGTCAGCTTTACGGGCGAAAACATGTGATGGGAAAACCTTGCTAATTGCACTAATTTTTTAGATATCACATCGAAACCAAGTCTAACAATAAGATACAATAAGTAGTGAAGAAAGGTGTTTAAAAAATTCTCGAAAATTAATAAAAAAACTATATGTTTAAGGGTAATTGAATTGATTAAAACAGATCCCACCAAATCACCTTTACCCTTCGTCGCAAACCGACGACTTCCTGCCCCCCTCCAGTATCCTTTAATAACATTACCCTTACTCCCGTTGAGCAATTCCGATACCTAGGTCTCCATCTTGACAAGCGCCTTACTTGGAATCCTCACACTAGACTGAAACGACAAGAGACTGCAACGATTACTGCAACACTTACTAGAAGAACGTTCAAAACTTCCAGTATATTACAAAAGACTCATTTACATCACTATTATCAGACCTATTTGGACATACAGAAACGAGCTTTGGGGCTCTACGAAACCATCTAATTCTCCCCGCATCCAGTCCTTACAATCCAAAATCCTTCGCAAAATCCGGAATGCTTCTTATTTTGTTACAAATCAACTCCTCCATAATGACCTTAACATCCCATTTGTTGCTGACATAGCCCGTGATAGATACTTCTCATTTTATTTTAAACTCCCTGCCCATACAAATCCACTTGTCCGTAATTTATATTCCTTAGATATCCCTGATAACCCTCCAAGGCGACTGAAAAGAAGGTGGCCTCGGGACCTACTGAGTTAAAATAGTTAGTGAAGTGCTACCACTGGGTAGTTCTTTCTCAAGACATTTTCATGATTTTTTTTCCATTCCTCGTATTTACTTCTTGTGTTGTTTAATGCAGTTGTAAATTACTATAAATAAAAAATAAAAAAAAGATTTTTAAGGAGATAAAAGTATATACAGGAAAAGAGACTCATTTTTAATTACATATCTTCGTCATAGTCCTACTCGCTGTAAAACTTTCGATATTGAGAACATAGACCTTTTTTATATATGAATTTTTAAAATTGGCAAAAATTAATGTTTCACGATGTTTACACAGATATATCTCAAAAGAGACTGAGTGAAAAATTATGAAACTAATACAGATTATTTATCTAAACGATGTGTTTAAGTGATTGGTGACGCGTACCAATGACAGAAAACTAAATATTACTTACTGTATTTGTAAGAATTCTAAATAAACATTTTTAAATATGATTAATTCCATCACCTCGATTTCTGAATTATAAATGGTCTTTACAATCACATGTTATAATAAAGAGAATCACATTAACAAAAAGGGTTCTCCTTTAGCAAAATAGCTGAAGAGAAAATAAAGTTTTACGAAAAAAAAAAAAATCATTCTTCATAATTATTAGGATTGCTAGGGAATTCAGATACTTAATATTGTAAATACATTTAATATGTAGATGATTTGCAGATATATATTGAAGCTGATGTAAACCACATAAATAATATGATTAACTAGATGAGTAAAGGCTTATAGAGACTGGAGAGATGCATTAGTGATCATGGTTTGAGTATAAGCCGACGAAAATCAATGGCAATGATAATTGGATTTCGAACATTGTAACAAAATATGAATATGAAACAAATAAGCAAACTATCTATAGTTTCTACGGAGTTGATCTAAGAAACGCAAAAAAAAAAAAAAAAATTAGGCATTTTCAGAACTAATAATTTGACACTTTAAGACCTTGCATCATGACCTCAAGATCCCTTATGTCCTTGATCTCATCCCATCCAAATTCTCAACCTTCCACCAGAAACTTACTCTTCTTCCTAATTCTTTGGAACAATCCCTATCTAATACCAACCATCCTTTCAACCCTCTCCGTAGGTTGAGGCGGCAGTGGCCGAGAGATCTCTTATAAATAAGCAACTGGAGTGCTGGAAATGGCCAACTTCTCCACTCATGCCTGTGAGTGAGTGGCTCTAGCGCCCTCACTCAACCTCCACTTGCTGGACTAGTGACTCGGCTGACTGAGAGGCGCTGGGATCTCCTGACGTTGTGCCTCGGAAACCATTTTTTTTATGTAGAGGTTCGATTCAGAGTTCCCAGGGGCAGTATGTAAATATTGTATATAGGTATGAATGTGGCTAAGATTATAATTATTTTATTTTATTTCATTTACTTTATTTATTTATTTTTTTTTTTATAATTTATTTTTTCATTCGTTATTTAGGTTAACTTATTTCATTTTATTATTTGTTTGTTTTACTCTGTGCATATGGAATGAATGAATTATTTTAACTCTAATACTTATTGATTTTACGTCGGCAAACATCACCTATGTTGTGGATTGCCTGTATCAATAAAATAAATAAACAATACTTATTGCCCGAGATAGTGGCAGATTGTATTATTTCTCAATAAAGCAATATTAAAAAAATAAAAATAATTTGACATGGACAGGACAATCTTAGCACATATGCAGTAGTGTTTATAAAGCGCTGTTCTAGCTCTGAAAACTAAATGTTTAGCCTTCTATGCCGATGAGGAAAATTATGACAAGTACTGTGGTTATGCCTTACATAAATCATACAAGATTGACCTACACAGAATGCAGTTGTACGTTACATAACGCAAACCACAATAGATCACCATATTACACTATACTATACAAACAGTTAAACTAAAATTTATAATCCAACGGTTGATGTTTTATTTTATTCTGATGAACACATCAGTTTCTAAACATCTAAATATAAATTACTAACGTATAAAACCTGACTCAATGTCAATTATAAATGTATGTTCAATTCCTCTCTATTTTAAGAGAGAACCAGTTGATCCTAAATGTAACAGGTCATAAATACAAAATAATTCTAATTCTGATCTGAACTGTAACCGGTTATATAGATAACATCGTCATTCTTAAAATGGAACCACTTACCTAATATTTCCACCGTGTGGGTGATCTCCTGGGGCTGGAGCGTGGCTATTTGGCAGACGTAGTCCCCAGCGTCTTGCGTCTGGACGTCCCGGATCTCAAGATTGTAACCGTCGACGAGGCGAAACCTTTCATCTGGACTCACCTTCACGCTCCCCGCTGTGAGGATTGCGATACCACGCTTCCAAGCTTGCATGTAATGACCTAAAAAAAAAAAAAATCATGAATGGTGAGGCGTATGAAACGCTTTACAAGAGGAAAAATTCCGTTCCAAGGAAGTCATCCAAGTACGGTTCATCTATAAAGGGTGTTTCAGGGATAAATGTCCAGGCTTCAGGGATAAATTAAGATCCCTGAAATAATAAAAAAAAGACTTATGGACATGTGTCCGAAAGTGCGAAGTTAAGAAGCTATGTTCGAAAAGTTTTTCAGGAAACAAAAGAGTTTTTCAGGCATCATGACCTTATAAAGGGTGGTCTAACAAAAACGCACGATGTTAAATGTAAATAAGTAAGAAATTCAAAGAATTGTCTTGATATCTTTTATAATGATAAAAGGATGTATGATAATTATGTGTAAAACGAAATAATGGCCAAGGCTTCCATATACCTCCATCCGATGGTCAATATTTTCAATGACCCTAAGACATAATTGAAGTTCAATGTCGTTAATTATCTCATCCTTTAGCTCTTGAGTTGTTCTTGGCTTATTGCGTACACTTATTTTTTTATATATCCACAAAGAAAGAAGTCCAACCGAGTCAACTCGCATGATCGTGACGACCAATTAACATCTCACGTTGTATATAACATGGCCATTGAAGTTCTCGCGCAAAAGAGCTATTGTTTCGTTGGCTGTGTGGTAAGAGGCACCATCCAAGGGAACTACCCATGGCCCAGGTCCATATCCTTAATTTTTAACAACAAGAAGTCCGTTGTAATTTCGCGATAGCGAACACCACTCACGGTAACTGATTGGCTTAACTGCATGCACAGGTGTTTTCACATTTCCTACACACCCGCTTTGCGGAAACTTGCGCACGATTCATCCGGTTGTGGACACATTTGGTCGATTATGCTGATCAAAAAAATCAGAAGTGCAAGAAATACATTTTGATTTAAGCTTTCATTTTCGTAAAAGACTTCAACAATCTTAACGCGCTGCTCTATTATGTATCCCTCCATGGTTGAATTGGTCTAAAACTAAAACAAAGAAATGTCAAATTAAGTTGAGCAAAAAACTTGACAATAAGATGTGCCTCACAATTAACATCGTGCGTTTGGGTTAGACCACCCTGTAGCTTCTCATCTATTCATTTTTCGACCAAAACCATTGGGAAAAAAGTTGTAAGTCGTTAACTTTTTAAACTTAGCGTCCTCAGGCATCGAAATAATTATGTTGAATGCCTAAATATCAGGATTGTTCTATGATCAAACGGCATAATATAAACACATTCATAAGGAATGAAATTATGAGTGTTGCTCAAAGACTAAGACATTCAGATAAACTTATCTTAGCAAGTTTCCTGAAAATGTGTTATTAAGTTCTTAAAAAAATCCTATGATGGTTTAAATATTAACACCCCACATCGCATATTAATTCGATACTAAAAATACTAAACGATAAATCATAGTGACAAATTTTATATATAGAAATCACTTCAAATTTTGAATGCGAGCAACACAAACGCAGTTTTTTTTTTTTTAAGCAGAGCATGTCAATAAAGCCCCAACACCCAATAAAGTTAAGCAAAACGTGATTTTTTTCCATACGAAGCACCAATAGGACCTTAACAGTGGGTCCTTGAGACAAATGCTTCGTAACAAAAACATTTTTTATTGAATTTCTGACTCGGAAACAATCGTCAAATTAACGACCTGAGCAACAAAAACCGAGTTAGACGCGTTACATTTATGAGAGTGAAAAAACCTTTATAGGTACTATAAAAAAATAGATATATATATATATATATATATATATATATATATATATATATATATATATTTTTTTTTTTTTTTGAAACTTATAACTCGTGGAGCCCGTGGCTGGGTGGCTAGTCTCTTATGCTAAAGTTGTGAGTTCGAATCCCAGTCCGAATTTTATAAGGATGTAAAAAAATGGGGATTTACTCACAAACTCTCCTCCGGGTATGTGAGACCCGTCAGCAAAGGGTGGCCACTCACAAAATTAGTCGTAGGTAGTGATGACCCTACACTAAAAATAGCATCGTGAAGCGTGAGTGTAAACTCGCAGGAGTTTACACCGCGAGGCCCAGGGCCTACACGGCCTGTCGCGCAGAAAGAAAGAAAGACAATACAGCCTTTAAACAATAGGTCCTAACGATAAATGTGATATAACCAAAAAGTTCTCCACTAAATGTTTGTCTTGAAAGACTTCAATTTTCCGATCCGAGCAGTATACAACAGAACATGTCAGAAAGCGCCCACACTAGAAACATGTTTTTCATTTTTCATTTAGAACAATATAGTTTCTAAAAAGAAACCCATGTTTTGTTTATTTATTTGTTAACCTAGTATTTATTTAATTTATAAATTTTGTTATTATATATCTTTATTAATTTTAGTTACATTTTATGTAATTTGTCTTTTCTTTTTTTTATATTGTAAATATTGTATGATTGTAATCATGTAGCAATATTATTATTGTCCATTGCGACAAACTGTAATATATCCGAATAAATAAATAAATAAATAAATAAATATATATATATATATATATATATATATATATATATATATATATATATATATATCTTAAAAAAGAAACCCTAGCGAGAAATTTCATGTACGAAAACAAATTCTTTAATACGAAGAACCCTAACACTATTTTTGTTGACGTGTCAATAAATTTCTAATATTTAATAAACGTAATATATTTTTTTTTTTAATTCCAACAATATAGCTATAGAACCAATCGAACCAATATAGAATGGTCGGCACCAGTGACAAATGTTATGTGTCAAACAATGTTCTCCATTTTAATTTCTGACTCGGAAACTGTGTTGACAATTAACAGTAACAGTAACACCAACGACAGACCCCCAGCCAAATGACATATACACGTAAAAAACTAATGGAACTCGTATGGGTAAGGTAATGGGTATGCTATATAGTACCTGCGATACGAAACAGTCGTGAGGGTTTAGCGGATCTACACGAAGGACACGTACAAAACCTGCAATAGTAGTTTTATTACAAAGATAAACTTGTAACTGATAGCATTACAATCTATTAGTGTAGGCATGTAACGTTATTTCCATAATTAATGGAGCAAATCGAAACTAGGAAGGATCGCTGCATGCTACATACATAAAACAAAGATTATTCTAGCCATGGCATTTAAAGTACACATACCTTCTTTACCACTAGTCGTGTCTGATGGTGTCGGAATTAAGCAATATTTCTTGCTAGATATTTTTATTTATTCGTATTTTCTATTATTTGTAATTTGCTGAATTATAACATAGAAAAAATAGGAGGTATACAATGTAAGATCTTAGATGGAATATTTGAAATACAGACACATTTACACACATAATTATTTTGAAAATGAATGTATCCTAGTCAAATATTTATATATACAATAAGGGATCACCTCCTATGCCAAAAGTCACGGGTTCGAACCCGCAGGTGGTCCTAGAATTTTTTAATGGGAGTAAAAAATCCTTAGTTATACCGTTCCTTCGGAGGGACGTTAAAAGGTGGTCAAGAGCCTGTGCGATGTAAGGTACTCGTTAAAGATCCCTATCCTAATAAAACCTGGATGGAAAAAATTTAGGACTCCCAATGTAGCATAAAGTGACGTTAAATAAATAAACAAATATATAGCAATAATGACTAATTAAATCATAACAGATTAAATGAATGTAAATAACGTATTTTACTTGACATGTAAAGGTATATTTACAGCAATGTATTAATTCAATATACACATATACACATATATTCATTAAATAAATTATCAGAAAACAACCCACAAACGAATTTAAAACGCTTTTCATATTCATGCCTGTCAGGTCACAACTTCATACTGGAATGAGAAATTATCGAATCAATTTAATATATGCAATTTTTTTTAAAACTGAAGAGTGAGGGAACAACAAATTAATGCAATCTTAAAATAGAATGTAAAATTGGAAGAAGTCAAAAGTTCATAAGAGAAAAATGTTTATCAGCAAATGAAAAAAATTTGTTCCCGTTATTAACATATTTATTATGTAATGGTGTTAATTGTATTTTAATCATCACTATTTGTCAGTAATCGTTAAATCATAACAATAGTGTACCACAAGCAAATATTATTAAATTAAACACAGGATTAATAGTTGAATATATACAATTATGGATCCATTTATTTTTCTAATGTCTATGACAATTAATAAGAAATATTAACAAATTATTTATTGATTTTAATAAATATTAAGATAAGTATAAAATAAAAAGATAAAACAGAAATTGCTTGTTAGTAGTTTTGTTGGAGAAAAAAATATAACATTCAATATTCAGGGGTAAAGGTTAATCTTTGCTACTGTGATAATAAGGATTTTTAATTGATATTTTGTAATAGTCACTTAGGTGGACTGCGATATGGTCTATATGAAAAACCAAAATCCAATGCTTATAAGCTTTTATGGAATAAATCGAGTGAAAGACAACAGTAGAAGTAAAAACTAACTGCTATTTGCATTAACAGTGATTTCGATATAAAGTTAAAAAAACGTTTTTTCAGCAAACAACGCGAGTTAGTTAAGCAATGCAAGTTATCTAGTTATAAAGAGGCAAATTAGTAATTTACGTCAAAGCGATAACAGATACACTAAAGGAATGTTATACCATATATATGTTATATCAATGTATATATGTTATTCAAACGAACATTACTGTAAATAATAAATTACTACAAGGAATTAGCCCAGATGGCGGTCGATGAATGAAACAATGGTAGTTTCAACCATTTATTTTCTGCCAACGTTTCGACCCCCATTGTGGGTCATCATCAGGCTAAAATGATACAAAAGAGATACATTTACAATAAGATTAAATATACTATTTAAAAAAATATTGAGCTAAAGGATATCAATATTAAAAAATAAAAAGGAACTAGATGTGTAAAGAAATCGATTAATTAAATTACAATGACTAAGGTATAATAATGAGAGGGCTATACATAGCACATAATGACTAAAGATAATGTACAAAGGTATACAAAATTACATGAAATAAGATACATTGAAATATGGAGTAGAGTGGAGATAAGTACTGTATTGTAGGCGAGTAGAAACTAGGTACAATTTGGTAGAATGGGATGTAGGTATTTAGAAAGGGAAGTACGTACGAAAGGTAGGTAGAATGGAAAATACGTACCGCATTTTAGACGGGATCTGACAACCAAGAGTAAAATTGTAATACTAACATAAAAAGAAGTAATCGGATTAAACTTATAATAGTAATAATATCATAATGGTACTTGAAATTTTTTAAACAAAATTCCTAAATTAAAACCTATATAATAGTGAGAACAACGTTAGGTAGGCAGATAGCCGATTATCATTTTACACTAAATAAATCCTGCAGTAGAAGCCCAACTCATTATGTTACAAATAATTTGGGACTCTTTAGGGGACATAGTTGAGCTTGATTTCAGTTTTTCGTTGATTCAAATAGGACAAATCTTAGGCAACCATTTTTCAGTCATTTAATAATAATATATTTTCAATAAGCTCTAAATCCCTTGATAACGTAAAGAAAATAAAACAAAATAATAATATACTGATTTTATTTTATCTAGTATGAGTGACATCTATGTGGATATGTATATATATTTATATAAAAATATTATTGCGAAATTATGTACATTTTTTTTCTTGTTCTTATCTTTAAATTGAAATGACTCAGAGCTAGGGCTGATTTTTATTTATTTTTTCAATTTTCTTTTTCTCGTTATTTTTATTATTGATTTTATCTTTTACTGTTTTTTTTTAAATTTAAATATAATTAATTTTATGGAAGTATATTTATGATGAATTGTTAAACGTTTTATTTCTTTTTTTGTTAGATTATGATATTTGTAAGTTATATATACATATATTTGTTGTGTCTTTTTTGTTTAGTACATTGCAATTAGTTTGAATTTCAATTATTATTATTATTTTAATTATTGTAGTGTAATGTAATTTTTTTGTATAATTTACAATTTACAGGTGGTAATTGGGCCAAGGTGCTGTTAGTGGGTGATGTAAAATAAAAAAAAAAAAAATGGTTAAAACTGCCTATTTATTTCATTAATCGACCGCCACTTGGACTAATTCCTTCTAGTAATTCTCAACGGTCAACTAATTATACCAATATGGTAAGTACTATATGTATAGCAACTTATTACTAATTACAAGCGCGGAATCTTAAGGTAGACAAGAGTAAAGTTCAACTTTTCCTAGAATATTCTAACTGCGTGATCGCGCAAGGTATCACATTTCTCGGGGATGATAAAAATATGAATATTTTATAATCTTGTTTAGAACGGAATCGGAATTGTGTATCCACGCCAACAATCCAATCTCCAGCCTATCCAATCTTAATAAACTTATTGTACTTGTATTGTCAACTCGACAAGAATTCAAAATATCTAAGGCTCCTCAGGATTTATGCAAACAAAAAAAAAGGTGATAGTAGCTTGTACTAATACTTCAATTAATTGTTGTTATTTAAAATTAAATAGTTTATTGCCGTGGTGTAAAACAAACGTGTAGATATCACGTTAAATCATGAAATTATAAAAGGAAGATTCAGCTGACATTCAATACAGGTAATCAATGAAAAAACAAAAAAAGGGGGATAAAAGCAAAGAAGTGGCTTATCCCTCCTTATAAATAATAAAAACCATTATTAAGATGAAATATCCCCTAAAATAGGGATAAAAGAACAGGAATTTCACCCTGACTCGCCAATTCGAAGGAAAACAACCCCTTTATAGATTTATAAGCATTCCTGTTTAGGATTACTTATAAACATCTTGATGCTTAGGAAACCCAGCACTTTATTACATTGGATTCCAAGAATATTTTTATATCAATTTCAATTAAATGTATATTTAGCCAATTATTTGAGTGAATCGGTTGAAGGAGAGGAATGAGTGTTATTATTTAATTGTGAAAGCTGGCGGTTTTATCAAGAATCATGATGTGAGAATTTATAAAACTAATCTACTGAGTGTTCTATACTGATGTGTAATGTGTTCGCTTACTTTAAAGGATGAACAATGTCTTAAGTTTTTGGAGAATAAGGTAATACGTAAGAATAAAGTCCAAAAATCAGATTAAGCCATTGGGGAATTCAAAAGGTTGCCGCAGAACGCGGAATTACGGAGCTTGTATCCTGTCAGTATAATTAAGTTGTTAGCGTAGCGGCGACTCGAATGGGCATGTAAAGTTGTTAGGTTCAACGATGAACGATTTTAAAAAAAAAGGTATGCGCTGAACGGACACCTTAGGCGTCCAAGATTTAGACCGAAGCGATGAAGGGAGGATTGTGTTAAGTTTGATTTCGGGGGTATGGGCTTGAACGGTGATGATTGGACAAATCTGTGAAGGCAATATTTAGTGGAATCGGCATGGAACATTGTGGGTCGCTAAGCCTATTATTGTTATTATTAATTTTAACTATTATTATTTTTTCTTCAAATTTTTTATTCACACCTGTCAATGAATGTTGACAATCAGCGAATTTGATGAAGGAATGATAGTTATCGTGATAGCCATGATAAAGAGAAGATGCCCAGCTTCTAATTACGGATTTAGTTCAGAAGGTCCCACATCCAACTTCTTTTTAGTCTTCTGCGATTATTGTCCCGCATGTTACTAGTGTCCATGCTTCGTATTAGTTTGTTAGTATGTCACTGTAAGTTGTTGTGAAAACGTTTGTGGAGGGCCCGAATCTGTTCGTTGACTGCTGTTTGTACTGAAGGTCTGTTTGTAAAGTATTGTTGCTAACGTACCATGGTGAGTTTGTAATAGTTCTGAAAGTTTTAGATTGAAAAATTTGAAAATTATTAAATTTAAAATTAAATAGTTGACCGTGTAATGAATGTGAAGGATGAGGTGGTTCATTTCTAACTCTGATAAATTTGATTTACATTTTTTTAAAATTATATTAATTACACTATAAATGATTATTTAATGTTCACTTTTTAAACAGCTCGTTTTTTCAGTGAGCGTATAAGAGAAAAATTTATTATTGTAACGTTGGCCAAATATTAATGTGCTGGTGCTTTAGAATCTCTCAAACTTATTATTAACATATATTTCCATTATACATAATCAAGGAAATGTAATTAATATTTGTTTTTTAATTTAGTGAAAATATGTATAATAAGGTCATGTTAAAGGCTTTTGTTGCCTTAAAAGTTTAAAAAAATAAAATAAATCTGTCGATACTATTGTTTTTTTGTTTTTTTTAAATCGAATTGATATAAGATACAAAAAATCATTTGCGTTCCTATGAGCATTTTATTCAAAATAAATCAAATAGTGCAACAAACAGACAGATAGAACATGTTTTACGGCGAAGTAGTTTTTTCTAGGACAAAACATCCAACATATCTGCAGCTCTTCTGACCTGGAGTAATGCCAAGAGCGGTTACGTACAAATCATATTTCATCAAAATAGATGAAATTCATACTGTATTATATCTATTTTACAACCAGCTATATCACTACCATATTATTCTATTTTACTACCATAAAGGAATTATTAGCCTGTTTGGCTTCCCAACTCTTATTCTTCTCCTAAGCTTTAAAGCCTTTAGTGTTCAATGCAACTTAGAATAAAGTTATGGCTTATTTTGAAGCCAAGAAAAACAAATATTTTCAAAAAAATACTGTTTGAGACGAAAACATATACAGTGGATTTTATATAGGTTCTAGCTAACTTCCTGAAATAAAAAAATAATAAATTAAAGATATATTTTTATGACATTAATCACGTAATAGTTTGTATTAAAATCTGCTATCAAAAGTACAATTGGATCAATACAATGTTTGTATACGGCATAACTAAGCATATTTTACTACCATTAAAAAATCCTAGGGCCACCTGCAGGTTTGAACCCGCGACCTTTGGCAGAGAAAGCTGTTATGCTAACCACCACACGCTATGGGTGACCCCTACTCGAACTCGGTAATTATTTGGTTTCAAAAGCTTTTGGTCATCTGTAGCTTGGTAACTCACTCAGCTACCCCGCACCCTCTATATAACATTTTATCTATATTACTCTAAAAAAAGAAAATACCGGTCATCAAATCCATTCAACTTGTATACATAGGCGTGTTTACCGACGCTGAATATAAGAACATTAATATTGGTACTAATTGTACCAATTAAAAATTTTCTGGTTGTGGACTGTATGATAAAAATAATAATAATAAAAAACTTTAAATTTTGATTATGCCCAGAATAAGGGATCTCCAAATCGTTTTACAAGAAAGTTTAAGATGGACAGCAGCTTACCTAATCGCCTTCTTGTGTCTTCTAGAACGGGCCCGCTCAGGCTCGGCAGTCTCTTCCAGCTACTCCTAGATTTGATCTTGTAAAACTTAGGAGAACCTAAATTCTTAAAATTGAGTCCCTATATCGTGACCGGGAACCGAATATCACCAAAAATATCGTCACGGACTACAAAAACATGCGATCGGGACAGAATCTCAATTCACACTGACACTATATAAAAAACAAAACAAAAGCTAGTCGAATTAAACATCTGTGCCGTATCCATGGCGAGACCTATTTAAATTTAAATAAAAATAAATATTATTATTTTTAATTCGCGTAATCGCGAACAAATATATACGTATAATATACCGTTATAAACCTAAAGATTTTGGAAGAATGCCGAAACGTGTAAAAGTTTATAGATAAAACTAACTGTTTGTTCTAGATAATAATATAATCGATTATTTAATAAAACATATTTTTATCTTATATCAGTTTAATTAATTCTTTAAACGCATTTCATCTCTAACGGTATTTAAAAATTCTTAAATTGATTTTAACAACGGAGATCGTGAACGTTGTATTTTGCGCTCACCAGATTTATTTTATATTTTCTTTAATTGTTTTTTTCACATATGTAAGTTACTATACACGCAATGTATTCCTTTTGTATCTTTTTCGCCCTGATGATGACCCAGAATGGTTGTCGAAACGTTCAAAGACAATAAATAGCTAAAATTATATGTGGAATAATCAGGAGTCAGTTTTTTTCTAAATATTTTTAATTTTGCCGACGTTTCTGCTCAAGCTTGTAAGCCATCATCAGAGCATTACTGTGCCATGTTCAAGCATAAAATGCAGTGTTGCTAGGAGTTTATGCTTGGACATGGCTCAGGATCATCAGAGCATTGATGATGGCTCACAAACTTGAGCCGAAACGTCGGAAAAATCAAAAATATTTAGAAAAATGACTGACTCCTGATTATTCCACCTATAATAGTTTCTGCAGTCGACTATACATCCTTAATATAAATAGTTAAAAATATTTAATTGTTTATTTTACTAACCGCCACCCGGACTAATTCATTCCTGTGATTCTCACTTGTCAAATAATTAGATCCATTAAAATAAATCTCTAATGATCCGATGGCCCGCGGAACACATTTTCGGAACCACTACTCTACGTAATAGAAAATGTTTGTTGAATCGAAATAATAGTGTTCTGTAAAGAAATTTTCTTTTTACATTTTTTTTTTTTTAAGTATTAATATGCATAAGGAGTTACAATTAATTGAAGTACGCATTCTAAAAACATTTATCTAATCTATACAGTTAGGAAAAATAACGCGACCTAATATAAATATTTGTATGTATGGGAAAATTAAAAAAAAGAAAGAAATAATAAAAGACAAAAAAAAAAAAAAGGGAGAAGAGTTTCCCTGCTTTATCTTTTAATTGCCTCAGTTTTTGTAGAGAGAGCGCGTTATCTTGAGATGGGACCACTCTATCTACACCCGCTAGGTATAAAACCGGATTTTTAATTTGTTTCATGGCGGGACACAAAACATTCTATGCCATTGTTATTCTGTCAGGGTCACTCCTCTGCCAATTTGTATGTTATTTATGGACCTTTTCTCTTTTATACTGCTTCCAGAAAGTCATACGTTGTAAATGTCGTGGAATCAGTTGTAAGGTTTGATACTGGCAATAAAAATAAGATCGAATATAAATTATTCCGCTGTCCGTTCGCTTACTCATCCTGTCTTTTTTAATAATGTTGATAAGGATGAAAGAGAAGCGCTACGATCTCTTGCAGCCTTGCTTCACCATCTATATTTGTGGTGTTAGTTAAGTTGAGCGTTATAAGATGGTCCCGAGCCTGTGCGATGTAAGGTACTCGTTAAAGATCCTCCCTATCCCAATAAAACCTGGATACGAAAAACTTTAAGACTTCCACCATCCTCCGATTAACAATAGTAGCACAAAAGTGACGTTAAAAGAATAAACTTATTTCGGCATTTTTCTCCCGCCCTCATCCACCAGCTCGAGAAACCCCCGTATAACAATCAAAGGCTTAATTAGGGATGAACAAAAAATAAAAATGTTGTCAAATGTATAAATTTGTCGAACTTGATGTAAAGTAACGAATTGGGCATAAACAAAAGTGAGTATTGTAATTAACAATTATATTATTTAATGTAAAACATATGTTTCCAACGAAGTCGAATATAATTATTTAAACTTTTTCAACTATTAATTGTTCAAAAGTTCTTAAATTGATTTTAACAACCGAGTTAAGTGAAAGTCGGGTGTATCCCGCACCAGATATTTTGTTTTTCCAATGAAACATATCCTACCTTAGTGCGTTCTGTAATAAAATAGTACAGAGCTATCCATCAACCGAATGTTAATGCGGGTGCTCTCTATTAACAAAGATAAACATATTTTTATAAAAAATGGCAGAATTTCGGAAAAGTTCATGACATAGATTTTTATAAAACGGCGCCACTTTTAACAGATTAGGTAAATAATATTTTAAAAACCCAACTGAAGTGCCATTTAAATTTCAGAGTAATGAGAAAGGGGGTGATGTTTTGTGCTCTTTGGACGACGCCCGATGGGTGTGTTGTGGGGCGACCGCACTAAGCTCTCCTGACAGATACGATTACAAGGTCGGTTGATGGATAGGTCTGTACTAGTTCGATACACGACGCTCTTTCCCAACAAATTCAACCATTAACCATAGGGCACCAGCAAAGCTTCATCGAAGAAGGATTCATAAAGGAGGATTTGTTTCCTTTAAACAAATAACTAAAAACATAAAAATACAGTGTTTGGCAACAGGCTGTCCAAATCAAAATTTGAAATATGATTCCCGGTTTATAATTTTCATTATGGAACCCTTGTAAGCGACCAAGGTATAGGTAGAAGTCCGGAAACTACAAAGTCAAATCATCATTTATTACCATTTTAAACTCAAGAATAACTGTACAGTATGTGACCTCAAAGAAAGAGAGGAATTGAATCATTTTCATCCGATGCCCCCATATATTTATTCACTCTTCCGTCACCATTATATACCTAATGGCCTAAATATGAATAATATACATTTTTTTTTAAATGTTCAGCACCCAAGACATTAGGGAATTAAAAAAAAATATGTTATTACGCCAGATAATGTTTCCAAATAAAATCATTTTTAATCTATACTAATATTATAAAGCTGAAGAGTTTGTTTGTTTGTTTGAACGCGCTTATCTCAAAAAATACTGGTTCAAATTTAAAAATTCTTTTTGAGTTAGATATTACATTTATTGAGGAAGGTTATAGGCTATATAACATCACGCAACCAATAGGAGCGAAGAATCAGTGGAAACTCTGGAAAAAAACGGGTGAAATCAACCTCGCATCCCAACGATTCCAAATGATTTACCTTTTAATTTTAAAATAATTCAATTTCCCGTTAAGTAATCTTTTGCCGTAACAATTAATAAATCACATGGGCAAACATTTAAACACGTAGGAATCGATTTACTATTGATTCTTCTGCAACAAGAAAATAAAACCAAATATATCATTTACGCAGAAGTACTTTAAAATATTAGGTTTCCGAAAAGTTCGTAGAGATTTTTAAATAAAATTTACCTTTTATTTTGTCAACTAAAAATGAATCACGAAGCTAATGTTTATTTATATACCTTTAATCCTCATGGAATTAACTATGTTTACACACTGAATTCGTGTTATTAAGGCTCAGTAGTGTAGTTTTTAGCAAACCAACATGAGTGACGATTCGGTTCATTTTAGGCATATTATGCTGTTCCTACTCTTTAGAAGATGATTTCAGTACGGACCTTTTTTTGTTCTTTAGGAGTCAGTGATTTTTGGAAAAAAAGGACAATGGACCTTTCAAGCCGTTGGGAAAGGTAATCGCTAACGGTGGTAAATATTTTGTAGATTTAATAAATAAATTTTAAAACAGCTTAAGTTCATCAATTTTAATTATTGTCCAAATTTCTCAACGAACTTTCCGGACAACCCAATACATTCTTTTAAAAACGTCTAAATAGCGATCATAATAACAGAAAGTGACGCAGACGAAGTCGCGAGAAACAGCTAGTAAATTAATAAATGCATTTGTTTCCTTTAATTGATAGGATCATGATTTTTTTTTTTTTTAGATATTCTACAAACCACATCCACAACCACTCATTGTAAATGTTATTATCTAAATAAGATGATGACCAAAAATATTTTTTAATGTAATTTTCGTTTTTTTTTTTTTATAATAAGACAAAAGAAAAGTGAAAAGAAGTTTTAGAAATGATATTATCTGATACAGATGTAATAAATGTAATATAAAGTGACTAATGGGGAATAAACTTATTACCGATTGACAATTTAATATAGTCATACTATTCAATCTAAATCATATGTTTCCAACGAAAACGAATACACTTCTTATTAGAATCAACTTAAAATATTTTTTTTCAAAATGAAGTATATTTAATAATTTTTAAATTTATTTTAACAGTCTATGTAAGTGAAAATCGTGTGTTTCCCGCACCAGATTTTTATAAAATAAAAATTCTCCAATTAAATTCAAGAATAGAGCTGAGTGACAATCATGCATCGTGAGTACCAGATTTTATTCTATCCTTCCTAAACAGATATAGCTTAAGCCGAAGAAGGTATTGATTCGTTCCAGATAAATAAATGGATTTAAATAGTAAAAGTAAAAAAAGGGTAGAATATGATTATTTTCAATACATTATTAACTTATCAGAGTCCGTTTATGAAGTGCCGAAGCGAAGATCTGTCTAAGAGGCAATTAAGACTTTCCGCTAAAAATGTTGGAGAGAGACTGGGGGTGAGGAATGCCCTGGCTGACAGAGGCAAGTACCTTAGACGAATGAAGGACATAGATCTGCAGGGCCTCAAGCTCCTGTTAATGAAGAGGAGTGATTAGCTCAAGCGACGGGCCTATAACTCACTCCCTACCAGTTAATCCCCGTCAAGTACTGACTTTTTACCCACTTTTTCACAGAATTAGTGTCCGACTTAGCCGCGCGGTCGGGTCAGGATTAATTTTATTTATTGACCCCTAAAACCGGGGACTTAAATTAGCCTAGCGGGCTTAGTGGACTTGATTAAAAAACTGAAGCCTTTTATACCTCTTCTCAGTTAGAGTTGGGCCGTAGCTCTTAAGCCTTTGCTAAGCCCGCATGGTTTTTACTGCTATCGCTGTCACATATTTCCAAATTCTTATCCTCCTAATTTCGGGTTAACCCCACTTTTATGAACTTGTAATGATCAACACGTTTTTATTACATCGGCCCGAAGATAAAATAAGAATTTCATGCAACATCTCACACAATAGCACCAAACCAAAAATTATTTAACTTTTGTTCTAACCTAAAGTGTTCAATGTGTATTCATTACCTAATCAGTGGAGATATTAAATAAAATTTGTTTTCCTCTTGCAAACTTACCGATTTTTTACGTGACTCCTGTGGAGTGTTGGCCCCTAATTTTTTTACAGTCTAACGGTTTAATGTCTAGTTTTCTCTAAAAATGTCATCATCCTCACACTAGACAAGGAACTGGTGGCCGCTTTCGTTTACTTCAACACTTACTAGACAGACACTCTAGCATTCCACTTAACTACAAAAGACTCATCTACATGACCATCATAAGACCTATTTGGACTTACGGGGTTGAGCTTTGAGGCTCTACTCAACCATCAAATTCTTCCCAGCCTTCAATCCTTACAATCCAAAATCCTCAACGCTCCTTACTTTGTCACGAATAAGCTCATCCACAAAGACCTTAATATTCCTTATGTAGCTGATTTGGCCCGAGCCAGGTATCAATCCTTCCATGACGCACTCCACCTCCATTCTAACCCACTAGTTGCAATCCTTGCTTCCTGTTCCAGTCCTGACAGTCCTCCGAGGCTTCTAAAAAGAAGATGGCCTCGAGACCTTCTAGTTTAGATTACCTCTAAGAGTGCTGCCAATGGGCAGTTCTCTTCATGTCTTTTTCATGTGTTTTATCTAACAGCTAATTTACTAGATGTATTAATCAATGCAGTCGTAAATATCAATAAATAAATTAATAAAAATTAAAAAAAAAATCATCAAAATCGGTGAGACATTTGGAATCCTCTACATGTTTATAATAATACAGTTTGGCTTTTATTTATTAACTGCAAAGATAATGATGCCGAACCCCTCCAGCCTGTGCCCGAGGCCCCAGAGGGAATGTAGCAGCCGGGTGAGGGGGAGGAGGATGGGGCCCCAAAAACAGGACGACCATTATCGGCGATTGTTATATAATTAACGGCAACTGGCCTCTTCATAAACAGCCTCGCTTCGGCCATTTAACGGCAACTTCGCCCCTTGTCTCCGTAATTAAATTTTGGGGTGGGTTTGTAACATCGCAGTTTAGTAGTACTACAAATCTTTGAGGAATTGACACCCCTCTTGGGAGAGTGCGTCCCTATGCATTCGTTTTTTATTTTGTTTCATAGTTGAATGCAATAATTATATAAATAAATAAATTCTTTATTATTCTGAGTCATGTCCCTTTAGAATAAAATATATACAGAATGTACAATATGTGCTTTAGAGTCTGAGAATAAATTAAATGCATATAAACAAATTAATAATTACTGATATAAAATAGACATATTTGAATGATAAACAAACAACCACAACAAAAAAACAACGAATAAATAAAAATCTTATTAACAACCTAGATATTCATTAAGTGATAAAATAAGCGGGATTTGAAGGTAGAAAGAGAGTTGGAGTGACGGATGGAAGGAGGGATAGAATTCCATAGGATCGAGGATCGAATAAGAAAAGATCTGTCGAAATGGGCAGTTCAGTGGGCCGTACTGTATAAATTTGAAGGCTTGAACCATGTACAACGGGGATGGACAAGGAATTTGAATTGTTTGACGATCTGAGGATTGAGAATTTTAAATATACTGTATGATTATAGCTAAGAATATAGTTATTGACTCGGAATCGTCAAAAACCCTATGATAAGAAGAGAAATGGAGTGAATAATTCATGTACAACTACATGATTGCAACTAATTTCCGGTTTGTTTTTCATATGAAAATGTTAAGATATTCCGAATGATGTTTTCAGAATGTTTTTCCAATTAAAATTGAATGCAAAAGTAGATCGAATTTTATTCTTTTAAATAAAAAATAAGCGTGAGAAAGAAAAATTAATTTAAAGCATAGCCAAATCCCAATCCCCCAAAATTGGTTTTTTTCAAAGTTACTATTTGAAAATTGATCGTTTACGCATTTAACGCCACTTTATACTACTTTAGCTAATCGTAAGATACAACGATACCCTAAATTATTTCTATCCAGTTTAAATAGGAAATGGATTTAAACGAGTACCTGACATCGCACAGGATCGGGACCACCGTTTTACGTTTTATTCCGAAGAACGGCATAACCATGTATTTTTTTTCTCTTAAAAAATGCTATCTGTCGGGTTTAAACCCGTGAAGTTGAGCATATATGGTTGTTATGCAAGCTACTACACCACTGGTGACCCCTAAAATATTGAAAATAGCTATACAAATAGACTATCTCAATGGTTAATGCTACTTCTGACACCACCTTAAATCATACTCGATTTTCGACCTCCGAAATTAATTTGAAAGGGTTTTAGATGTGTTTATACTTAAAGAAACAAAAATTAAACCTTTCAAAACATAAATTAATTACAATATTTTAAATAAAAAAATCACTTAAATTTTATCGTATTTTTCAGCACAAAAACTATTATTAACGCCTTTTTTCAACTCTTTGGAGTCGCTGAATATTACTAAATATAGTGAGAAATATGAATGATGAGATGATTCGGATGCCAATCGTCAGAAATGACTTACTATCCAACGTTTCGATATACTTTGCAGGTAATATAAAAAAAAAAAAACCTGTACCACTACAACCCATGAAGGGTCTTGGGCTCAGTACATATAGAGATTCGTACTGTTTCTAGGCCAACGGCAGTGCAATGAGGTGATTAGGCCTTAATCACGCTCAGCCGCCAGGTTTTTCCCAATTAATTTGGGTACCCACTTTATAGAGGCTGGGTCTGCCCCAGGAGGGTCTCCATACCCTAGGGTCGCCCCCCGACAGAATTAACAGAATAAATAATATTTCTGCCACAGCCGGGATTCGAACCCAGGACAGGGAGCACAGTAGACTAGTGTTCTATCCACTAGACCACGCCGCTCCCTGCAGGTAATATAATATTCTATAATTTTCCGTACCCTAACTTTTGCCACAATTTAGTATACAATAGTTTCATAAATAACAATAGTTTCATTTCATACGTAATTTGTGATATCTGAGAATAGCTCATTAACACAGTCTAGTAAATAATTGGGTAACTCGTTTTCAATGTTGGCTGGAGGTAGCAATCTTGAAATTGCCAGTTCACCTGCTATTGTCCCTTCCACGGTATTATTCCCGTATTATATTATCATTCCATGTAAATCGACACAATTTGAGATAAATCCCTATCCTATTATGCTTCAGCATCAGATAGCAGTTGTTAATATTAGTTACATGCGAATGCGAATTTTCGAATAATAGAATCTGTACATAGTTCCAGCCTTTGTTGTGTTTCATATAACATCATAATGTAAAACTGCATTCAAGGCTTGATCAGTTGTTACACGAACGGAGAAATAAAAAAAACAAACACAATAATTATTAGATGTTAATGTTTTAATTAATCTCTAAAAGGAATTAGTCCGGTGGGCGGTGAGTGAATGCAACAATTGAGTAGTTTATACAATTTATTTTTTGCCAAGGGTTCGACCCCTATTGTAGGTCATTATCAGGGCTAAAAGATATAAAAGGGATACATTTAAAATAAGATTAAATATACTATTTTAAAAACTATTGCCCTAGAGAATGTCAATATAATAACATAAAAGGAACTAGATGTGTAAAGAAATCAATTAATTGAAATAACAATGACAAACTTTTAATAATGAGAGGGCTACACAGAGCAGATAATGAATAAAAATAATGTAAAAAGATATAAAAAAATACATGAAATAAGAAAAATTAAAAATGGAGTAGAGTGGAGATAAGTACGGAATTGTGGAAGAATGGAAACTAGGTAAAATTTGGTAGCATGGAATGTAGATAGACAGATAGGAAAATATTGGATTGTTTCACATGAAATGTCCGTTTTTATAGTTTCTGAAATACATAAAGGATTTTATGTATGATGTATTTTTACTTTTTTTTTATTTATTCATTATGATTTTATGTATTTTATGTAGGATTTTATGTAGCAGGTCTCTGTTGTTTTCTTCCGAATGTTTACATATTTAAAGTAAACAGTTACTAATCATCTACCTTTGTATTATAACCATTAGCTTCCCAATCAATTACCCACTTTTTGGTATACCTCCAAATATGAACATGGAAACACGCGATTTTCGAGTAATATTTTTGTACGAGTTTAAACTCGGCCATTCAGCAACTGATGCCGCTAGAAATATTTTCAAGGCGTTTGGGGAAGGGAATGTTAATGAACGGACCATTCGCCGTTGGTTTGCTTAGTTTTCAGCCGGGGATACCGACTTGGAAAACTTTCCCCGAGGAAGACAACCGTCCGTAATAGACAACGATGTCCTCAAACATGCAGTAGAAGGAGACCTCTACCAAACAGTTAAAGGACTCTCAGCACAACTAAATGGAAGTGCATCTACCGTTTCCAGACATTTAAAGTGTATTGGGAAAGTAAAATACTCGATAAATGGGTGCCTCATGATCTCACTGAGCGGCAGCTACCAGTTCAGGAATTCAGACAACTTCGTCAGAGGAAAACTTTTTGAAAATGATGATCTAGTGAAAAGTGCGTTTTCAGATTTTGTTTCATTTCAAAGATCAGAGTTTTTCAGTTCGGGGATAAAAAAGTTGGTGTCACGTTGAAAAAAACGTGTAGAAAAAGAAGGAAAATTCTTGGAATAAAATTATCTTGTTTTCATATTGTATTTTTAGTAAAAATCCTTTACCTTGAAAACGGACATTTCATGTGACACAACCCAATATTTTTAGACGGGATCTGACAACAATGAGTAAAATTGTAATATTAGCATAAAAAGATGTAATCATATTAAACATATAATGGTAATAATATCATAATCGTACTGGAACATGTTTTAACAAGATTGTTTAAGTAAAATCCTATATAATATTATAGTAAGAACAATAATGGATAAAGTATATAGAGTAAAACTGACTACATCCCAACTTTTTTAGTTAGTTTTAATTAATCGATGTTAATGTTAATGACATGTCTTTCTTACTATGCTGTTGTCGGGCATTCCAATGTTGTTGGAATCTTTTTAATCCTGAGGGTACAATGAATTAATTCGTAAGCCAAAGGTCTTACTGTGACGCTTAGTACTTGTTTTGTAATCTTAATATTTTTTTTTTTATTGTACAAAAAAAAAAGGTACATATGACGAGGTACGTAACCCTAAGGCAGTGGTATTACCGCAGTGAAAAGTTTCAGGGCGAAAACTAATTAAAAAATTATAAATTTTATAAAAATAATCAATTTTTTTTCCGCAAGAACGTTCTGTCTATTCTAAATTAAACTAGGAAGAGATGCAACAACTCAAAGAAAATCTCAGAATTTAAGAGCAGGTGAAGTTGATGTTGATACTTACAAACATTATATTTATTACTCACCCTAATAAATCAGTGAGTTTCTTGAAATATTTAAAATCTGGGGTGCGCAACACACAACTTTCACTTACCTCCGTTGTTGAAATCAATTTAAATATTTTTTAGAAATTTCAAATAAGCTAATAGAGGTAAAAAATAAATTGTGAAATAAATAATTGCATTGAATTTCAATAGAAACATGTGTTTTTTTTAAATAATCCATTATATTATCTATGAGAATTAGAGAGTTCTCCAATAAATTTGGTATATAAGATAATATTTTTGTAAAATCTTTAGCTCTCCAACTGAATATTATACGTCTATATTAACGTTTTTATGTTTAAAATTGGAGAAAAAAATACTTTTGCACATTTCTCCTTTCGTTGGATATCGTATTTGTTCAAATTTTTCAAATTATCCGGGGTTTTTTGTCAGCGCTTAATAGATGATATAGTTATTTTTATAGATTCTTCAAAATTTAATATAGAAAGGAAATTTAAAATATCGAAATTCAGATCCTGTCAGAATATTTCAATCAGAATAAAACCTACGTGAACCTACCTAATTGAAAACATTGATTAGAACAAGAAAGGCATTAGATAAAGACTAGTTTAGTATACATGATAGTTGCAAGTGCACAAGAAAAATTAATATGTGATAGTGAAAAGTTAAAATTTGATAGAATTACTATTCATATATATATGAACTTAATGTGAATAAATTATAATATTAAATGACCTACATTGAGATACAATATGGAAATAAATGTAAGTATATATATAATATTAAACAGAATGTAAATAGTTTAAATGATAAATTGTTTCTAATTTATAGATAATATGTTCTTAATGTGTATATAATTAGTTATAATATTTATTCAATTATATTTTAGATAATATTGAACATCTGAAGATGAGGCATGGGATACCTCGAAACGTAATAAGATTTATTATTGACATGTTTTGATAAATAAATACATATAAACAAAATTAGAAGAGAATGTTCCAATTGATATAATCAAAACCTACGTGATATAAGAGCCCATTAAATTTTACATCGATTACATTTTATCAAAATCGTAAGAGCCAGTGCTTAATGCATGGTATAAAGTGCCTCTTCTGGTTACCTGATTTTGATCAAATCGTTGCTGTAACGTCTCGGGCGCACAGCTAAAAAACGGAACATGTTCAAGGTGGTGATAAGGTGGCATGACCAATATAAAATAATTCTGCATTTGGGGAATACATTGTTCACAAATGACAATCAAGGATCAAATATAAATTAATATTTATAGGAACGAAAGCCTAGAAGGGAATTAAACATTGACGACGCATCGTGAATAAGATACAATTTAAAATATTCACGGCCACGATTTAGGTAATATCTTATTTTTTTATGAGGATTTTATTCTAGATTATAATGTTTATTGCTACAGAAGATGGTCATGGAAAAACTTCAGTTATAGCACCTCTAACAATCACTAAAGTTTTAACGATTCCTTACAAAACACCTCTGAAGGGAAATGAGGTAAATTGCTCCTCAAGTATTCGGCGCACGCAACATTCACCTTTGTAAAAGTATTCCGAGAGTAAACAAGAGTAGAATCGGAAATCGATGGCAATGAAACAGTTTATCCAAGTGGGTAAGCATCAAGCGCGGGCGAACCGAGCTCAAATTAGGACGTGTTAGCATATCGTTAATATTCAAGACAAGCCAAAACTGAGACAATCTGACTCCAGCCAGTATTCCAAGCACGAGCTCTTGATGGCTAAACACTTAATTAGTAACTGGCTTATTTAAGGAGTCTCTAGGAATTGGAGATCGGGGAGGCATTCGATACATAGCATTCGAGTTTGGGTACACTGGACTTAAAGCGACTAATATTTGAAAAAGGTAGGAAAGATTTTATCCTGTCAGAAAAATTAATTTTACATAAGTATGACGTCTTCATATAGCTAAGGAAAAGCAAAACCATTTCTGCTAGGTTAACTAACACGTTCAAGCCGGCGCCAGTGGTTAAAAGATGGAAAAACCTAAAAATGTGAACCTTTTTTTTAATATATATCGACTCGTTTTTAACAAAGAACATCCCAAACT
Organism: Piezodorus guildinii; assembly: GCA_023052935.1. Classification (NCBI taxonomy): domain Eukaryota; kingdom Metazoa; phylum Arthropoda; class Insecta; order Hemiptera; family Pentatomidae; genus Piezodorus; species Piezodorus guildinii. Next base: position 154,203,462 of record CM041293.1, on the reverse strand, counting down.
ATAATTCTACCAAAAGCTTTAATCAAAAATAATTCTTAGAAGTTGGCAATATTCATTTACAAAGGTTCTAAGTTTTCTATAAAAGATTTCTATACCTCTAATAAAAGAAGCATTTTACCTATAATTTTTAGCGCTCAATTGCTTACTTAGGGAATAGTTTTCAAATCAAATTTTATAATTTATTTTTAACAAACCTTTGCAGTATTAGATAACCGTAGAAGACCTTCAAAATTTTATAAAGAAGGTTGTAGCTTTGTAGATCTAAATTTAATGTTTATTTCCGACGTGGTTTTAGCTATCAAAGAATTATAAAAGGTAGATACACTTACCTACGCGATGGCCCTTATACCTTTCGTCCGTAATTTATGATTCCTCAGATATCCCTGATAACCCTCCAAGGCGACTGAAAAGAAGGTGGCCTCGGGACCTACTGTATTGAAATAGTTAGTGAAGTGCTACCACTCGTGGTTCTTTCTCAAGACATTTTCATTACTTTTTATTTTCATTCTACATATTTACTTATTGTATTCTTTAGTACAGTTGTAAATTTCTGTAAATAATAAAAAAAAAAAAACGATTAAGAAGATAATTTGCGATAGGTACGAAGTCTATTTTAGAAATATTAATTTTATTATTGTTTTTGTTTTTTTAAACCAATTTGTTGATTATTTTTGCATTCAAGGTGGTTGTCGGAATACCGTTTTGTCCGGCAGACAAGTACCATAAGTGCCACTGATATGCCAGTATCATTCCAACAAATGGCAATCACAGACAAGAAACAGGCAAATCACACATTCAAATATCTACAAGAAATAAATGTATCGCCTTATAACAATTTATTGACATAATACATATACTAAAATACCAATAAAAATAATTAATTTTTTTCCTTTGATTAATTCGTTTAGTATTTTTTATCAGATTAAATAGTAATAACATTTTTTTTTCTTTCTACATCTCGAATCATGTCCTTCAGTTATAAGAATATACCATAAATCAATCATTGAAGTAAACTTTAATTATTAACAGTAATTTATTACTGTATTAAGAATTTTTGTTTTCCTAAAGGCTTTTGAACGTTTATAATTATTTTTTATTGCCTTATGATGATTCCGTATAATTTAAATAATGTTTAACTAGTTATTTTTTATTTCTCAAGAAAAATTATAAAATATAAAAAATTGCTTTATTTATTGCAAAAAACAAAAACAAACGACTGTTATTGAGACTGGTGTTTTTAATGCAGGGTTGTTGTTTTTTTTATATGTCCGTATTTATTTCATACTTTTCCTTGCCTGTATTATTTTTTTTTGTTTTTTATGCATAGAATGAAAAAAAATATATAAAAAATTGTAAAACTAAATTAAGAAAAAAGTTAATTATATAAACATACTTTATTACTGTTATACATAATATTATAATTATTTAAAAACAAAATCTTTTTTAAGAAATTTTAGTATGCTGTTTCTTGAGCAAACCAATGTAGTTAGGCAGCATTACTTTATAAATAAAGTATTTTCTCTCTTTTTAAATGACTTTTTTTTCTTAGACGTTTAATTGTAAGTATATTTGTATATTCAGGCGTCAATGACAAACAAATAAGTTCGTACATTATTAACTAAAATTATAGGAGCTGTATATTTTTCGTTTAATTCGATACTTTTGAAAATCATTTTGCCTAATCAGTATAAAGGATGAAACATAGTAGAATAAACGATACACTTATCTCAAGTGAATTAAATTTGAACGTTCTAGAAAAAATTAATTGATGTGTTATCTAAGCAATTTATCTTGAATAGCTCATATTTTGAACGGGGGAATAATTGATGCACCAGAAAAGATTAACATAACCAGAGAACATACACAGCATATTGGATGATTGTGGACGTGCGAAATGGAGAAATAAAAAGCAGCCGAGGAAATAAAAGGGAACATTAGGTTCCTCTTACGAGAATTTCTTTGCCTTCGTCGCTTCAGAACAATAGAGCTCTTTTAAATAGCATTAGAGAATTCGAAATACCAAGAAAGAGAACAAAATATGTTCTTTTAATGTTTGTTTATTATTTACCGTCCCTTTATGCTGAATTATTTTTATAAAAGTGAATATGCAAAAAGAAGTTCTAAACGTTAAAGAAAAGCTATCAAAAATATATTATTTTTTATCTAATGATCTGATAATCAAAAAGCGATAAAATCAAAATCGGTCAAAGGTGGTTTTAAAACATAATAGATCACTGATAAAATTATTACTGTAATTATTAAACCTACAGGTGGGTCAAAAAAGTATTGGCACACCCGTGTTTTTTCTATTTAATTCTTAAAGTTTGTAACATATTTACAGTGAGTTTTTTTGGGGCAGCATGGCATCGAACGGTGTTGGAAAGTTATAGCTTCGTTGGAAGTATAATGAATGCTGAAAGGTATGTAGACATGTTGCGACATAATCTGCTTTCCAGTGCTTAAAAATAAGGACTGGAGGATACGTTTATATTTCAGAAAGACAACGATCCTAAACACACAGCCAGTAAAACGAAGGAATGGTTGTTGTACAATGTACGGAGACAATTTAAAACATCCCCTCAGTCTCCGGATATAAATCCCATTGAACATTTATGATATGTTTTGAATTTGAAGGTAAGAAAACATAAAATTTCTTTAAAAAATGTGTTAAAAGATGTGTTGTTAGAGGAAAGGGGAAAAAATGGACCTGAGGTCACGGAAAATCTTGTTTCTACGATGCAAAGAAGATCGCAAGCTATAATTGATGCCAAAGGAATGATAACAAATTATTAATGAATTTTATTTACTTAAATAGGGTATTTTAATCTATACTAATATTATAAAGCTGAAGAGTTTGTTTGTTTAAACGCTCTAATCTCAGAAACTATCGGTTCAAATTTAAAAATTCTTTTTTTGTTGGATAGTACATTTATCGAGGAAGGTTATAGGCTATATACTTAACATCGCGCTGCGACCAATAGAAGAAAAAACGGGGGAAATCAACCTCGCATCCCAACGATTCCAAATGATTTACCTTTTAATTTAAAAATAATTCAATTTTCCGTTAAGTTATCTTTTGCCGTAAAAAATTAATAAATCACATAGAAAAGCATTTAAACACGTAGGAATCGATTCACGTCAAGATCGGGTTGCGAAGAAAATCAGTTTGTTCTTCTGCCACAAGAAGATGACGTCAGAACGGACCTTTTATTGTTCTCCAGGAGGAAGGACAGTGATTTTTGGAAAAAAAGGATAATGGATTTTACAAGCCGTTGGGAAAGGGTAGTCGCTAACGGTGGTAACTATTTTGTAGATTAAATAAATAAATTTTAAGCTGTTCAATTTTAATTGTTGTCTAAATTTTTCTACGAACTTTTGGGACAATCCATTCTATATTCTTTTAAGAACGTGTTACTAGCGATCATAATAACTGAAATTGACGCAGACGAAGTCAACAGTGCAACAGTTAGTTATTAAAAAATGGATGTGCCAATACTTTTTTGACTTACATTTTTTACAATTTATTTTCCTCATTCATTTCTACCTCAATTATTTCAATTTTTTTTTGCCAATATCAATGGTTATTGATGTCTATTCAAAAATAAAATTTATTACTCATTAATAAGTTACATACTTTAAGAATTAAATGGAAAAAGCAGGGTGTGCCAATACTTTTTTGACCCACTGTATTATCGTCCACCACCGTTGAATGAGGCATATCCTCCAGCTATGAGAAATTATGATGAAGAAATAAAGTCTAGTAGAGTTGTTTTCATGCAGATAGGATATCAATATCTACGGAGTTGAAAAATTATGGTATGTTTTATAATCAGGGATTGACTTTAGATTAAGTTTTTTTTTTTTTTTTAATAAATAAAAAAGGCAATGAAGGGTAGACGGAGGGTGGCAATAGAGCTTTAAAAAATATGGCCTAATTTAAATTCAAATTTTACGATACTCCTTCCCAGCCCCTTCCTTTCAGTAAGGGATAATGAAAATATAAATTTTGGCTGGAGCTGGAAAATATGTAATCGGCTGGAGGAGAAACCGGAGAGCGACACTCGTGTTTGTAAGATCGATTCACGGCTTGTCCAAACACATTTAACAAGTGCCCACCTCCAGGCTCGGCTGGCACAACACTACGCCTCTTAGTCCCCCGCTATGTTTTCTTCTCCCTTTTTCCTTTCTTCCGCAACACTCTTTTTGTCCTATTTGCCTTGTTATTCTTCCCGACGTTAAGAGAATTCGAGGGTACTTCTGTCTGTTTCTTTGACGAAATTGATGTTTTGCCCTTATAAAAAAAAAAGAAAAAGATATTTGCAATTTTATTTCATGACAAAACCATCTATGCCTGCTTTACTAACATTTTGCAAACTGACTTATGAATAGAGGAGCTTGAGTGATAAATACACAGGCTAGGATAAAAGACGTTGTACGTGTTAACGCTTTTACGATCGTAATCCTAATTAATAAGTCATTGGAAGTGCTTTATGGTGGCGCTGGATGCACTTCTAGCATTTCAAGGGCTTTTTTGCCTTTGTGTATACATTTCCGAAAATTGGTTCTATTAAAATCGGGCATATCCCTTAAAATATTAAAATTAGTCCTTTTCGTTATAACCAAGTCCCGAAAACTGGTCTGTGTGTCTATGTGTCCTTTTGGGTGTATGGTAAGTCGTGAAAAGTCGTACGGAACTGAAATTTCATATTTAATACAACTATACGCCCGAGATGTCATAGCAACTTTTTTTTTTTATCAAAATCGTCTTACCAGAATAGCCACTTTATACCATGCATTTTGCACCTTTTTACGATTTTCTCAAAAAAAGGCTCTAACGATTTTGATTAAACTAGCTATATCGATGTAAAATTTAATGAGCTTCAATATCATGTAATTTTAATTCTGATTGAAATAGTCTGACTGGGCTTAAATGCCGATATTTTAAATTTTCCTCCTCTAAACTACCTTTAATTTTGTATAATCCAAAAGATTAACCACATCATTTTATACAAAGTCTGTTTCTTGGACGAAATTGATGTTTTGTCCTTAAAAAAACAAAATAAAAAGATATTTGCAATTTTATTTCACGACAAAACCATCTATACCCGCTTTACTAACATTCTGCAAACTGACTTATGGATAGAGGAGCTTGAGTGCTAAATACACAGACGAGGATAAAAGACGAAGTATAAAAACATTAACGCTTTTACGATCGTAATCCTAATTAATATGTCATTGGAAGTGCTGTATGGTGGCGCTGCAAGCATTTCAAGAGCTTTTTTGCCTATTTTGTATGCATTTCCAAAAAAGGGTTCTATGAAAATCGGGCATATCCTTTAAAATATTAAGATTACTCCTATTCATGCATACAGCCCCACCTTCCCTCCCTCCCTAATATATACAGGTATACTTATGTTATTTCGGACCGATTCTTGCATCGGGAAGAAAGTTTCTATTTTAAAAAGTGTCCTTTTTAGTGTGGTAATCCTAGTTACCAGTGAATTATTTCGATTCGTATCCTTTTTAAGACTTTCACGCCGGTTTGAACTTAAAATAAAAAAAAAAAAAAATTAGAACAGTCCTTAAAATATGAAAATCGGGCATATCCATATCCTTTGAAATAGTAAAATTAATCCTTTTCGTGCGTACTACAGTATTCAATATTTTGAAACCGTGAAGTGTTGAGAAATTCATCCATCGATGGATATTATCCTAAATTCTAACGATTCCTAATATAATTGTAGAAAATGAAAATATTTCGAAGAAAAGTTAATTTCTCCATTATTTTCAAAGGGATTTTAAAAAGAAACTTTATACTTCTAAGATATGGATTTTGGTCGAGATTACTAGACAAACGTTCAAAATTATCACTGACAAATAAATTTTATATTTGAAAAGTATTGATAATAGGTTAGCAGTAATGGTAGCAGAAATGGTGGTAATCTTGATAATATTAATATATCAGGGCATACTTTTGAACACGTAGAGAAATTCAAGTATTTAGTTTCAATGATAACAAGAAAAAAATGAAATCCAGGAAAAAATAAAGTCCCGGTTAAAGGTGGGAAATGCGTGTTATTATTCAGTTTCTCAAATACTTAGCTCGCCGCTTCTGTCTAAAAATTTAAAGGTTAGAATTTATAAAACTATTATTCTTCCAACGGTTCTTTACGGATGTGAAACGTGGCCGCTTACTTTGAAGGATGTACAACGGCTTAAGATTTTCGAAAATAAGGTACTGCGTAAAATATTTGGTCCGAAGAGAGATGAGGCCACTGGGGAGTTTATAAGGTTGCACAAAGCGGAATTGCGGAGTTTGTATCCTGTAAATATAATTGAGTTGAGGAACGGATTCCGAGAAAGTTGGTATTCGCTGAACCGACTGGTAGACGTCCGAAAGGTAGGCTGAAGCGTCGATGGAAGGATTTAAGGTTTTAATGCTGTTCTCGGGGGCTAGGGCTTGACCGGCGAACATTGGACGAGTCTGTGCAGGCGAAGTTTGGTGGTATCGGCATCGAACCTTCGGGTTCGGTAAGGCTATTATTATTATTGATATTAGGTTGAATTGAAATACTGAAAAACGCTTCGCACCTATTTCACAACCCAAAATGACCGATTTGGAAAAACTTAAACGCAGTCTAATGAGACACAAGATACTGACCTTGAGAAGCCGTTCGTTATTGAAGCTGCCATTGATCGTTACAGAAACTTTCACGACAGACTGACCCTAAATTCAAACCCGCTGACCCATAACCTGTCCACTGCCACAAACCCTTATCATCCGTTAGGAAGACTACTGAAGCGCTGGTCAAGAGACTTACTGCACACATAGGTATTTGTTTTCATAATCTATTTAATCTTCATATTCTGTGTCTTTGTATCTTAACAGTTGTATTTCTATTCATTTCATAGCACATTTCCTTATTTCATAAGCAGATGGCAAATGTCATTATTGTTAAAACCCCTATAAATAAAAAAATATTATTTTAAAAGTTGAATACTAATATTTTCATTTCACTCACCTTTTTAAGTAATTTAAACACTTACGATACAAATGGTCAAACCTTCCTCTTAACTATAAATGGCTCATAAACATAGCTATAAAAAGACTAATCTGGACTTAATTAAATTTAAAGCGAATTTAAACTTCGGGGCTCTGTCATCGAATTATTCCTGTTTCCAATCCTTACACGCCCAAATCCTTCCTAAAATCGGTAACGCTTCATACGTTGTAACGAATAAACTCCCCCCTAATAAAATTTGTTTGGGCCTCCGTATTAATTGTTTCTTCCTTGTAATTTTTTATGAATTTAAAATTAAAAAATATTTATTTTAAATTAAAAAAAAGGGGGAGCCCTGAGTGGCTATGGGACTAGTCTCACATGCTAAAGGTTATGAGTTGGTATCCCATTCCCGGCCGGACTTTTATAACGTTGTAATTAAATGGGGATTCACCCACAGCCTCTCCTCCGGGTATGTGAGACCCGTCAGCCTAATGGTGGCCACTTACAAAATTAGTCGTAGGGATTGATGATCAAAACAAAATGCATCGAGAAACGTGAGTGTAGTCTCCCAGAAAGCCCATGAACTACTCGGCCTGTCGTGCCACTGGAAGAAGAGGTATCTTAAATAAAACGTGAGATATATTTTTGTTTGTTATGTATATATATATATATATATATATATATATATATATATATATATATATATATATATATATATATATATATATATATATATATATACTATTGAAATGGAATAGTGTAGGAATAACCAGATAACAGTTACTCGTCTGTGCCATTTGAACAAGAAACGTAGGGGTACGTATACATCGCTAGGCGCCTTCAACCATTTTTGCTAAAATTGTCGTCCTACCAAGGTCGTGAACATCCGTCATAGACCATTAAATTAAATCTGAACTGCATTTTTGAAACGTCTGTGTTCTTCATATGAATTCCGTAATATATTCGAGATATTTTGAATTTAGGGGATCCTTGCCGTTGTGCTCATTAGATAAAGGGGTCCAAAAAGAATTTTTTGTAGGGAACCATTGTTTTATGAAGTACTATCATTGGAAGTTTTACCACATGTGTATCATGCCTTTGTTATAGAGTTTATCCACATTTAATAGATGTAATTAATATAATGTCTTGAAGAAACTAGTAAATACCAACTAAAAGGACTATTCAAATGCGAGATTAGTAACTCAATACTCAGCCGGAGTGAGGAAGAGACAAAGTTGGTGGGCGTTAGACGTTGCAGCGGCAGAGCGGTCTAATGGTGCGTAGAGCGGCGTGCATATTAAGTTGCCTCCGCGCCAACTTGCCACAGGATTTAGCGCATAAACTTCTTACTCCGACCGCCGTGTTTCTAATGACCCCCCTGTTTCCAGTTAAGGAGTACTCAGTTCGTTACCTCTTAGGAAACGGGTAACTGACTGCATCTCTAAGATTTCCCTGTGATCGGGTTTAATAATCCCTTCTAGGAGGGGAGGGAAGAGAGGAGGCGGGGGCATAATAACGTTAACTGTCATCATTTCGAAAAATAAAATTAAGTTTTTAAAAAGCGCTTAGGATGGCAGGATTTGTCATCCACTCTTTTCATTTTTCAATAGAAAAAATAAGATAATTGCAGTAGAAAAAAATTCTAGTCCGCCCAATTTACGAATTTTACTTACCTTCGCGTAGAAAACCAACCAAGAACTTTTAAATGAAATTAAGAGTAGGAAAAAAAAAAAAAGTCAATGAATTACATTGGATTCCGATAGAAACAGGTATTTCACATCAAGTGATGTAAGAATACAAAATATGATTTACAAAAGTTACTTTTTATCACCCTGCATTACCTTATATAATGTTTACCTTTTACCCGTTTATTATCAATGCTATATAATTTATTAATAGTATTATAATATGAACTAATGATATTGTTATGAGACTTACCTCCGGGTAATAGAAGGACAAAATGTGACATCTATACATATTACATTTGTATTTGTATTTTGTTTGAAAATAAACCAGAGGGTAAGAAAAAAAAATGATATTGTTATTATTTCTAATCTAAAAAAATAAGGATACTTCAAATGAAGAAAATTTTAAATATCGGCATATAAGCAATTCCAGATAATTTCAATCATAATGAAACCAACATGGCATTAAAGATTATTCAATATCACACTGATATAGCGGGTTTAATCAAAATCGTTAAAGCCGTTTTTCATAAATCGTAATAATGCGCAAAATGCAAGGTATAAAGTGCAACTTCTGGTTTTTTTTTTTTTTTATTTTTTTTTTATTCGTATATATTACAATTTGTCATAATAGACAATACTAATAGTGCTTCAGGATCTCATTCATACAATATAAACAAAAGGAAAGTCAAATTACATAAAATAAAATCAAAATAAATAAACGTATACAATAACAAAATTAAGTAGAAAAAATAAATACAAATAAATGAAGTTAACAAATAAATAAACAAAACAGGTTTTCTGATATTGAAAAATTTGATTTAACATCTTAGTCATACACACATAAAAAATGTGAAATTTCAGTTTTGACTTATTGAGGTAGACTTATTACATTTACACACAGCCTATTTGGACTCATTGCACCCTAAAACGTTTATTTTAGAATTTTCAGTAAAAAATAAAATTCTAAATTGTAAGGATTGCGAGAAGAATTGGATGGCTTAGTAGACCCTCGCAGCTAGATTCCGTAAGTCCAGATTGTACTTATGAAAGTTAAGTAGTTGAATAAAAAATTAAAACGTTTGTCTAGTAGGTTAAAGAAAAAGCTGAAAACGGCGAGCAGTTTCGTTTTTTAACGTAACTTTATGCTACTATGGCTAATCGGACGATACTACAGTGGGAGTCCTAAATTTTGCCTATCCAGTTTTTATTAGAATAGGGATCTTTAACGAGTACCTGACATCGCACAGGCTCGGACCACCGTACGTTTTAACGTTCCCTCCGAAGGATGGAATAACTAAGGATTTTTTACTTTTATTAAAAAATCCTAGGACCACCTGCAAGTTTGAACCCGTGACCTTTAGCATAGGAGGCTGTTATGCTAGCCATCCAGCTACAATTGATCCCAGCGCGAGCAGTTTCTTTTCTTGAATGAGGATTTCTAGAACAAAAGTCAGACGTTTGTCAAGTGTAGGATCCGTTCAAGAGGAACAAGCGGAATATTATTAAAGGATACTGTAGATCAGAAATTTGTAGGTTTATTGCGAAGGGTGAAGGTTAGTTCATAAGAAAAGTAAAAGGTAAAGTTTCAAAAATAAACGATTTCACCAATAACGTCTACACAAATTCCGTATTAAGAAATAGTTTTTAACCCTTGCTCTTTTACAAGAATCAACTTCTCACAAGGGCCAAATGACTATACTCGTAATAATTAAAAGTCGAAATAAAAAACCATGCCGAAATTCCAGCACATCACGGATCGCATACTTATTACGCTGCAGAGCATATTTCACCATGCCAACGTATAATTATAAGGCTTATGGAAGAAGGAACAAAAAGAACACACTTGAATGGAGGGAACTGCTTAGAAATATTTCTTAGCGAAGGTAATCATCAGCTGGGCCAAACTAATTCCCACAAAGAGAAGAATGTTGAGGTCGTGAGCAATTAATACGTGAGGTTGCGCGGGGGTCGGTCCAAGTCCAAATTTAGAAAATGTAATTTAGCTATTCCGGGCTTTGTAATACAATTGTTCCTTTTGAAGGAGTTATATGAATAATTAAATTTATTACATGAAAAAGAAAATCAAACAAACGACTTATATCGTTCCAAAACCCTACATGTTTATCTAAAGGAGTTGACCACAATACAAACCTTACAGAAATATTCAATACATGATAGTTAAATCAAAATAATGCAACGTATATTACCGAGTTGTCTAGAAAATAATAAAAGATAGCGATTTCGTGGGAAAAAAAATATATAATGTTTTAACCCTGAACTCTTTCACCTACTAAAAACTAATTTTAAAAAAGGATTTTCGATTGCAAGATTGGATGCGAGAGGAATTCGATGGTTTGGTCGATTCCCATAGCTCAATTCCATATGTCTATATTGGTTCAATGTATAAATTTTGTTATGAAGTGAAAATGGTTGACTGTATATATATATATGGGAGAAGTTGGTTCAGGGTACAGTCAATAGAACACACAATTAAATATAAACTTAATTCACAAGCGCCGACGTTTCGGCCTGAATTATAGGCCTTCTTCGGGGCAATTGAGTTAGCTGATCGGGCGTCACAACAATGAGGTAATTCAGTAATTATGGCGCCCGGGGTGGGGAAATGAGGAACTAAAATTGGTGGTAACAATAGAATCAAAGCAAAGCAAAGTCGAAACGTCGGCACCAGTAAATTAAGTTTATACTTAATGGTGTGTTCTATTTAATGCACCCTTAACCAACTTCTCCCACATATATATATATATATATATATATATATATATATATATATATATATATATATATATATATATTATATATATATATATACAGTCAACCATTTTCACTTCATAACAAAATTTATACATTGAACCAATATAGACATATGGAATTGAGCTATGGGAATCGACCAAACCATCGAATTCCTCTCGCATCCAATCTTGCAATCGAAAATCCTCGGAAAAATCCGAACTTCTCCTTACTTTCCCACAAATAGAATTATCCAGAAAGAGCTTAATATCCCATTAGTAGCAGAGAGCTTTGTGAGCTTTGTTCATATTAAGCTCTTTCTGGATAATTCTATTTGTGGGAAAGTAAGGAGAAGTTCGGATTTTTCCGAGGATTTTCGATTGCAAGATTGGATGCGAGAGGAATTCGATGGTTTGGTCGATTCCCATAGCTCAATTCCATATGTCTATATTGGTTCAATGTATAAATTTTGTTATGAAGTGAAAATGGTTGACTGTATATATATATATATATATATATATATATATATATATATATATATATATATATATATATATATATATATACAGTATATATATACATATATATACATATATGTATGTATATATATATATATATACAGTCAACCATTTTCACTTCATAACAAAATTTATACATTGAACCAATATAGACATATGGAATTGAGCTATGGGAATCGACCAAACCATCGAATTCCTCTCGCATCCAATCTTGCAATCGAAAATCCTCGGAAAAATCCGAACTTCTCCTTACTTTCCCACAAATAGAATTATCCAGAAAGAGCTTAATATCCCATTAGTAGCAGAGAAAAACCCGGAATAGATATGCCTCATTTAATTTTAAACTGACAGTCCACTCCAAACTACTTGTTCACAAACTCTCATCTCCATCTGTTCCTGGTAATGCCCTGAAGCGGCTGAAAAGACGATAGCCTCGAGACAAAATAAATTTAATAAAGATTGAAGTGCTAACACAGGGTAGTTTCATCTGAAAAAATGTTCAAGCTTATTTTCGTATTGTTCACATTACTTTTTGTAATTATATGATGAGTTCTAAATATCAATAAAAAAAAAAAAAAAAATCGTTTTAAAATAGTCTTCATTACTTTTAATACATTTCTGTCAAAGTTTCCGCAAGTTTTATATACCCTCCGAATAAAATTTGAAGTACTTAAATTTATAAAGTCAGAAAGCCTATTTTCTGAGATCCTTTGATAAATTTTGTTTTGGTCTGTCTGTATTAAAACATGGTAATCAGCCGGCTAGAGTTCCGGAGAGTAGTGCGGGTGTAGGCAGAAACGAATCCACGTTCTTTCGGCAAAAACGTAAAAACACAAACTTAATAACGCTGATCTTTTTTAATTTTTAGCCCGTTTTATAAGAGAGGAAGCTAAATTTCGAGTTTTATAACGTTCCTAATCTTCTTACGGTGGTCATTGACGGTAGAAGACCAAAGCTCGCAGAGCATCAACATCGATGGATGAAGTCCTTCAACGACCCTTATTTTTTTCAGGCTAAAATCTCCCTCTCGAAATTTGTTGATAACCCTTGATCGAACAACCCTTTAACCACTCGTTTAAAAATACAATCGGGATACCATAGTATCTTAAATTTCAGGAATAGAAAAAAATTATTAATCTTTTTTAGATACAAAACATTCAAACTTTTTTGATTTAAACTTTTAAGTCTTAAACGAATGTAGCTTGAATTCCTAACACCGAAATCAACATGGAAGCAGATTTTCGAACTCCCCTCGATTGGGAAATGGATGAAAACAAAAATAAAAAAAAACTTTGCGATTTCATACACATATTCGGGAACAGCACTCGGATTTTTTTTTAGCTGAGCCGGTGAAAATGAAAGCGTGTTGTTGGTCCGGGAAGGGATGAATAAATTTGAAGCCACTGTTTTGTATAGAGTTTGAAAAGAGGTGTCAACATCCAGGCCGGTTTCACTTGCACAAAACCCACGGTAGACAAAGTAAACCAATATATTTTTTTCCGGGTCTTTTTTTTTGTTTATTATGACATTTGGGATGGCGGTTGACAACAATTATTCATGTACCGTCTGCTACGTTTGATTTCGAATTTAATTTTTTCTTTCTTGTTTTTATCTTCCAATTATTTCTCAAAAATGAATTTAAAAATACAGACCACTTTTGTGGTTTCAATCACTAACGAATTGTGATTACATTGAAGTAATTTTATGGTAGTATCATTTATGTATAAAAATGTTCAGTATGACCAATTAGGATTTTTCATTTCACTCTAGGATTATAAGTTCATCGTAATTAAAAGTCATTTCAAATGATCTATTTTATTAGATGGCTCATTTAACTAAGTTTCCGTGATTATGCTAGGTTTTAAAAATGTTAGATCTTGGAATTATAACAATTACACATTCATTTTTACAACTGGATTACGATTTGGTACGTTAATGTTTTCATTAACTTTGCATATTAAATAGAAGAATATAACCTGTAAGATACTGTACGGTGGCAAAATTAAACCACTTTTACCTCTCTTATTACAAAAAACATGGCTTTATATGATATATAACAATTTTCCATTAACATGCACGACTTACTTAGTTGCATATTAACTTTTGAAGAAGCTTGCGATTTCCAACGGTATACTACACATCCATATTCCTACTCATAATTCAAGAATAATTTTTTGATGACTTGATTAAAGAAAATTTATTTGCAATATATTTTATTAATAAACTTTCAGAGAAAAAAAGTACCCAAAATGATCTTGTGAAAACCTTATCAAAATCCGTCCAGTGGTTTAAAAGATATATATATATATATATATATGAGGGAGCCGGCTGAGTGGCTAGCGCGCTTGTCTCTCATGCTAGAGGTCCCGAGTTCGAATCCCAGTCCCGGCGGGGCTTTTATAAAGATATAAATAAGTAGGGATTCACTCACAGCCTCTCCCCCGGGTATATGAGACCTGTCAGTCAAATGGTGGCAACTCACAAAAAATAGGCGTAAGGAGTAATGATCCTACCCTGTTAAATCACATAGTGAATCGTGAGTATATTTTCCCAGGAGTTTGTAACATGAGGCCAAGGGCCTACACAGCCTGTCGCGGCAAAAAAAAAAAAAAAAAAAAAAAAAAAAATATATATATATATATATATATATATATATATTGTTTGATCAGTTCTCGACTGTTGATAATTTAAGTTTGTGTTGTTCTTAGGTTGCAGTCAATATATATATATATATATATATATGTGTGTGTGTGTGTGTGTGTGTGTATACATACACAAATTAAATATTATCTGTAAAAAATTAAGAAATAGAATGATTATGTATATTTTATAAAACTAAGGAGTTGTCCACTTGGCTTTCATTTTTAGAATAACTGACTTGCTTTAGTAATTTACAAATTATAGGTGGGTAGTGGAATTGAGGTTTTTTGGAGCGGTTTTGACCATAAAGTGAAGTACAGACAATAGCTTAGGAAACATGTCAACAACGAATCCAGAACTCGTTGAAGAGGTGAACAACTGTTTATTAACCCAATTAGTTGCCGATTTTCTGGCTCGCCTGGTCAACATACCAAGTCCCTTTCGGATCCGTTCTCAGTTCGCTGTTGTGCTTTGAGTGTGTTATGGTGACTTTTTAAGCATCAGTTGATAAAAATCTTAAGCTATATTAGTGAAATGATAATGCGAGGTTATTTTACGATTAATTAGAGAAAAATTATTATTTGGATCTGCTGCTCAACTTCGCTAAGTTGCTATGAGTACACAGTATATCACATCGATCCTGAAGACAATTTTCAAAGAACAAATATAGGGAGATACTGCCAACTTATAAATATATAGAAAAAAATAATCATTCAGCTTTCAAAACTGAAAGTAACGGGCCACGAAAAATAAATAGCAAAGATGCATTTTATTCTGATAAACAATACTTTTTTTTTTTATTAAATTAATGAAATTTATAACTGTATCAAGGCAAGCATATAAATGTCACATTCGGCAGTAGGTCCGTCATACCTTCGGATAATAAAAGGTCAAATATCCTGCAATATGTATATATTGTTTTTGTAAATAGTAATAAAACCAGGTGGTCAGAAAAAAAAAATGTAATTCCGTTGGCCATAATTTTTTCAGTCACCTCAAAGTTCATAAGAACTATAGTCCGATTGTCAAAGGTGAGGGAAGACAATTAAATTTTAATTTGTTTTCTCTTTCATCCATGGTTTTCGTTAGAAATAAGATTTATTCTGATAAGAAAGAAGAGGTTTCCTACGTACTCACACTATTTGTATTTGTGTTAATTATATTGTATAAAATTAGTGAAAAAAGTGATATCCTCAGTAAAACTATTCCCCAAATATTGTTTAAAATTTAAAATTTAATTTTTGGCATGTGACACTTTCTTTCCAATTTTAAAGTTGAAACTTCAAAATCTACTTCTCAATCTACTTGGAAATTTTCTCTTCTCTCATTTATTACCATTTATTTTTCTATGTTTGCACATCAAGTAATTATTATAATACAATAATTACTTGATGTGCAACCACACTCAAATATATCTTAATATAATATTATATTAAGATATATTTGAGTTTTTCTGATGTACTTAAAAATGAGTTTTGGAAATTCGTAAATAAGAAACCTCAAATTTCTAAGCATTGTCTGTTAAATTTAGGAGCTCTCTTATCAGGTTGGATCTAATTTCTTTTGAAAACCATGGATAACAGCAAAATCTAAAAATTTCAATTTTCCTCCCCCACCGTTGACAATCGGAGTAGGGCTCGTATGATTTTGTTCGTTCCTCTGGATATGAAGTATCTGCTCCCACCATGAGATTAGACATTTATATAAATGTAATATGTAATATATAGTAAGTGAAAGTATTGCGATCGTGACAATATTCGAATTCAAGTTTTCAACGGAAATATACGTTTTAGGACTCCCTGTGTGTCTATGTGTTCTTGTGGGTGTGTGGTAAGTCTAGCGCAAAAGCGAAAAGTCGTACGGAACTGAAATTATATATTAAATACAACTATACGTCCGAGATGTTACAGCAACTTTTTTATCAAAATCGGCTTACCAGAAGAGCCACTTTATAAAATGCATTTTGCACCTTTTTAAAATTTAATTTTAATTTTTTTAATTTAAAATTTAATTTTTTAATGTAAAATTTAATGGGTTTTAATATCATGTAAGTTTAATTCTGATTGAAATAGTGTTAAATGCCGATATTTTAAATTTTTCTTCCTCCAAACTACCTTTAATTTTGTACATTCCAAAAGATTAACCATATCAACATAATAGCACTGATCAAGGACGGCTAAATATCAAAGTTAAGCGAATTTGATAAACAACTAAAGGAGAAAAGTACATATTTTTTAATGCAATTTTCGTGTTAGACTAGTAATATATATATATATGTATAATATACCGTTGGATAGCTAAAGATTTTAGAAAAAATATTATCTGATACCCCGATTTGTAAAGGGTAATGAAGAGTGATGAAAAGCCGATAAAACTAACTGTTGCTCTAGTGTGGTCATTTTGACATTGAGTTGGAGGTGATTACCGCAAACTGACTCTCCAAGATAAGATTATTTAATAAAACACATGTTCCTGTTGAAATTCAATTTAATTAATTCTTTAACAATTTATTTTTATCACTACATGTATTTAAGAATTCTTAAATTGATTTTAACAATGGAGGTAAGTGAAAGTCGTGTGTTGCGTGAACCAGATTTTTTATTTTAACAAATTATTGTAACGCTCCCGGAATAAAACAAAATAACTAGAACTGATATCAGAAAGTCAAGCTTAATTTCTGGAGTCAGGATGATAAGATTCGGTTTGCGGAATGGAATTGAAACTACAAGAGAAGTTTGTGATGACGCTTCAACCTAAAATGATAGGCAAGGATTGTCTCCCCAATCCCTGGAGTCTTAGGGGGATTAAACAGGTGAAACAGTCTCTTGACAGCTCTTAAAATTAATCCTCTTCTGCAGCAGCCATCTCTCATGGTCGACTCTAGAACATCCTCGATCAATGTTCTTCCCTTGAGGTCGAATCGGACCTCGACAACGCACACATGCACTTACCAAATTCGCCATTCTCATGTTATTCAGAATCACTTGTGAGAACATATTGATTGTAATGAGTGGTTTTATACATCAAGAAATTAACTATACCATCTTATTAGTGTCGGTAAAGAACGGCCAAATAGACAAGTAAAACGAATTCGATAACCGACTAAAGGAGAAAAAAGCTATAATGTATATTTAAGTATTTTTTTTTTGAAAAGAAGAAGGGAAATATAGTAGTATAACATACATACATACAACATAGCTAAAGATTTTAGGAAAAATATTATCTTATACACAAAGTTGTAAATGGTAGTGAAGATCGGTAAAAATCGGCTAAATCACGAGTAATAAGTTGCCAATTTTAATATAATAGATTACACTGGTCAGCAAAAAAAAATGTTTTTTATCCTTTCTATTTCATGCATATTTTGAATAGAAATATAGTAATAAATCTTCCGTATCACATATATAGGCAGACCTAGATAGAATCTGTGCCTGGGCGAACTTGAATAAGCTAAGCTTAAACGCTATGAAAACACAGTCTATTATGATCGGTTCCAATCCCCTCCTGAGATCCACCTTTCCAACCTTATTCCTAAATGATCATCCCATTGCTTTCAGTCCCTCTGTCAAAAACCTAAGAATTATTATTGACCAATCCCTATCCTGGAAACCCCATTGTTTCCATGGCGAGCAATATGTGAAGAATGTTTCACATGAAAAAAAAGGTTTGAAAAAAACCTACCAAGATCCTGATCGTTTTGTGGAGGTCCTTTCTTCTTGTTCTACCAAACCTGAACTAAGCACCTATCAACTCAACACCATCACATATTGCTCGTCATCGCTGTTTCCTGCACCAACAACACTTTTAACAGTACCTATGCCCTTCACACGTCTTTTAACTTATATGCAGGCGTTGCTACGCATTATTAGGAGTTATGAAATTCGTCCTCTCATCGATTCTAAAATGTTCGGGTGTGGGCATCATCAACACTTTCTACCTTCAATACCACCAAGACTCTATGCTCGGACTATGTATCTTCGTCAGATACTTATTCGATTTTTTTTAGATCCAGGGGGTTAAGTAAGGCAGAACTTCCCAATCATTCCTTATGGTGGGCGGGGCCAGTATGGATATCACTACCGCATCATCAGTGTGAAATTCTCAAGAAATTATACACAAGAATCTGCTCAACAAGAAGACGCCTGAAATTATTGAACAATGACCATCTAGTGAGTTCGGAATTTAGGTGGGCGGTATGTTTACGCCACTTATTTCATTTGTCCTTATTTTTATTATGTATTTAAATTCCTCAGAAACTTTCTTTAATAACTATTTATATTTCTTATCAAGTGTTCCAAATTATTTCTATCAGAAAGAAAAACATATGGTTTTTTATAACAATTGGAACGGAATGAGTTAAAAAGTGATTATTACCTATTTGTTATTACCTAACCATTATACCTTTTACCTTGTTTTTTCATCTTTACCTTATACTTTGTACCACATTTACCTATAAAGCATTTTAGAAATTATTTATTTATTTCTGCGATCATCAACTTACCTATTCGGCTATACATAAATTAAAATCAAGATACAAATCTGTGAATCAGCTTAACTACCAGGCACAGCGAAAGGAAATCCTTAGGACAACCCCGCTGGTCCCAACACCCATATTGCCTAAATTTCTCGTAAAGCCATAAGCACCCTAAAGTTTTTCCATCGCTCCAGTCACCTTCTTCCCGAATCCACGAGTAAAATCCTTGTCTCCTCACTTATCTTTCCCCACTTGGACTACGGCTGTGCGGTGTACGGGGGCCTCTGTAAGGTACTTGAGAACAGAGTAAAGCGTATTATGAACTGCTGTTTAAGATTTGTTTTTGGTACCTCGAGACGGTCTCACGTGACTCACCTCTACGCCGAGTTGAAGTGGCTCTTCCCTTCCATACGCAGACAGTACTTCCTTTGATCATTTCTCTACCAAGCGATAAAATCCCAGCATCCTTCCTATATTTACAGTCTCCTTCAATTTAAATCCTCTGTCCACTTGTTTGGTACAAGATCGCGCCACTCCTACCTTTATATTCCATCCCACAGAACTAAAGCCTATGATCGATCCTTTCTTACCCATTCCACTGCATTCTGGAATTCCATTATTTCCTATATACTTCGTGCTTCTTCCTTATCCACATTTAAATATCTCCTTTTCCAGCATCTATCATCCCTCACAGACGCTTGTTGATCTGATAATTGATGATATAATTTAATAATTATAATGACTAAATGTCTATTTTACTTTGCTTCTGTATTTGGTTTTTTTGGTTTATATTTTCCAAATTAATGGTTTTTATTTTCTTATTCTATTTTACTTATCATCATTATTATTACTTTGTGATTTTTGTAAGTATGTATGTGTGTGTGTGTATTTGTATGTATGTATATATATATATATATATATATATATATATATATATATATATATATATATATATATATATATATATTAATCTACTTTGTTTATGTAAATAATTAAGTTTGTAAATAAGTTCAATCTATTTAATGAATTCTGGCCAGAAGAGCTATATTTATTTGTAACATCAATGTTATTCTTAAGGGACTATGTCTCAGAATAAAGCTCATTTTTCTATTCTATTCTATATTTTTTTAATGGTGGTTTTAAATGAAACTCAATTGTTTGCTATAAAAAAATATTATAATTGCTTTGGATGGAAGGGGTGCTGCCGGACACTTTACTTCCCCATGCCTACCATGTCTCATCTTATATTTGTCCAACACATTTGCTAATCGTCAGACAACTTCTGACAGGTGGAAAATGTGAGATATGATGAGAAAAAAATAGAAATAATAAAAAATAGTAGTTAAAACTGATACAAATGTTGAATAAATGTGTTACAAAACATACAAATCACTAGATACTCTCAATGCTGGTTGTTAATAAATATTTTACTTTGTAGTTTTCTATAGGTGTTTTGCGAAGAAGCGACCAACAGAGATTGGCAATCATCTGACCATTTTCCATTATAGCGTTTTTCTGTGTGCAATATGTCTTGATGAAACCTTGCGCCGTGTTCATCTGATACTGCTCCAGGGAAAAAAGTCCAAATGATAATCCAATAAATGAATTTTTAGGGACATATTGCATTTAACGACTCCGTATGAAGAAAGAAGTTCAAGGATGATTTCACTGTAGTTCTCTCATTTTTTGTTTCCAAGAAAATTATGACATACTTCTACAAAGGCTGTCCATGCTCTCTTTTCAGCTTTACTTAATGTACTTTCAAAATTTGAGTCCTTCATTAGCTCTCGTAATTGGGGACCCACAAAGATTTCTTCTTTCAATTTCGCGTCGCTGATTCGAGGAAATTTAGTTTTGAGATATTGAAAACCTCCACCGTCCTTATTTATGACTTTAACAATTTTTTTGAGGCGGTTGAAAAATTGTAACATCTGAAACTAGAAGTTCTTCTTTTACATTCTTGACTCCAGGGATCAAACTCAAACTTTGTGACTATTTTTTAACTATGTAATGCTTTTCTTTGGGGCGACTGTCCCGTTCGCATACAAATTTTGGTATTTAGATCCGCACAAATTTTCCACGTATACTGTGAATATTTAATTTTTTCCAAAAACTTCATATGTTCATAATGTTTTTTAAAAAGCAATAGAAGGATATTTATTGCCATCAAACAAAAAACACGTAATTAATAGAAATTAAAAAAAAAACTTTAAAAAAATTGCTATATGTAATAGAAACAAATGAAAAGCAAACATCGATTTAGCATATTAAGCTCTTCATATTTTTATTTAAAGTAGGATTTCGTGGAAGACCAGTGAAACAGAGAAACACATGTTTTTCTCGAAACTCTATGATTTTACCTTTTTCGATTCCTAAACGTATTATAAAAAGTCCTAAGTTGATTTTAACACTGGAACTTAGTAAAAGCCGTTTGTTACGCTATTGATATTTCATAATTAATTTTGACATTAGAATTTTGCTTTGAAATAAAATTAAATAATACTTTCTTTATTTAAGTGTTGGGTTAAGAGATTTATATAAGGTTCTTGGGTAAGATTGGGCTCAATGTGGACTCCATCGAAGTTTCAGCAACTTGTTCCAACAATGTCGTCGGCCCTTAAAAACAGATCTTGTCTGTCCAAAGTTTACTTCCCTTAGGGAATTTTCAAACTCTGTTAGGGTACTCCTAAGAAAATTGTTTCTATTGAGTTAAATTTCCGATGAAATAAGTATCGATTGTTAAATACGTTCAAAAACGTTCTTTCAAAGTGAAATAATCGGAAAAGTATTCAGAAAGACTTTAATTTGCAAGGAAAAAGCTTTAGATGCCCAAGGAATAGTGAATGTAGCAACGGTAGAGGAATTTATTAAATAACCAAATAATATTACCAAATAATTCTTCTTTATAATGGTTAAATCGACATATAGTATCAAGGCATTGATGACCTAAGGATTTTACGCCATAAAACCGAAATAAACTAACAGTCTATTGTATATTTGAATTGTATTCTACATAAATTAAGTTCATTGATTTTAAAAATATATTAAAAAATTAATAAAATAAATAAAAAAAATAAAAAAATTAAAATTCTATAAATGAAACCACTGATCTTCCTATCCAAGAAAGCTTTGGGATATTCAATGGTTTGTCAACATTAAATGATTGAAATGTTTAATATAATTTATCTAAAATAGTGTGAAATTAAAAATAGAAAACAATTATAGAAAGAAAATTGGTATCAATAATTTTACTCACCAACATTGATCACTTCACATGGTAGTACAACTGTATCTTTTGTCGTTACTTTAAATGTTTTCCCAGTTGTTGCGAACATAGGTTTTTCTTCTTGAATATACTCTGCATCAAGTGTTTCTAGTCCTGGAAGCAAAAAAAAAATCTATTAGATGATTTTTAATTTTTTCATTAAATAAATTGACTAAAACTATAGATATAAAACCTTAAACTTGATTTAAAAAATATTTGAGTATAAAATAATTGGCTGAATCCACAGCATCATATTAAGAAAGAAAGTCATCTTGATAGCATCCCTCATACTCCTTAAATCTGCAACTTTCTCCTAAAGAATACTCCTATCTCTTTTCACTCATCTCTCAAGAATCAGAATTACTCTTGATCAAACTCTATCCCTGAGGACGCAGATGTTCCGAATTTCCCGCCGAACCATAGTAACCCTAAAGCAATTCCGTCACCTCCATCGTCTCCTACCATTCAGTACTCGTAAATTCCTTGTCCCCTTCCTTGCCTTTCTCCACTTAGACTACGGTGTTTGGTGCACAGCGGACTTTGAGATGTAGGGGTGGGCATAATCGAATGACGATTATGGGATAATTCGATTATTTCAATCATTCGAATTAATCGATTATCGGATTAATCGGTTTGGAGAAATGAATGATCATTGAAAACTGAATCGTTGAAGGTTAATGGAGGGATTACAAGAAGCTCGGATAATCGAACGATCGAAAATTATATGCACATTTGCACCTGGGCTCAGCACTGAGCCATCATAGACACGGGAATTTTGGCATATTGCCTCTCAGAAAGCATATTATTCATCATTCGATCTTTCGATTATTTAAATCATCGAAGTCCGATCATCCGATTATGCCCACCCCTATTGAGATGTACTCGAAGCATAACTCAAAGGTATTATGAACTGTGCAATACGATTTGTGTTATGTTATGCAGTGTTGTCTCTATCCCTGTTACAGATTCCAGTATCAGTACACAGCGCCCCAGGTATATCTTCCAAACCCTTCAATTCAGTCCAGAACCCATCTTTCTGACTTCTAAACTCCTCCTTACCGCACAGATGCGTTTGTCAAGTCCTTTCTGGCCAAATCTGCCCTTTTTCTTGGAATTATATCCCTACCGAGGTCCTTTATGCAAGAACTGCTTCCCCTTTTAAATCGCTCCATTTAAAACTCATTTTTATTTCTGATTCAAACAAGCAATAACCTTAAAGTACAGATGCTAGAAATACTAATTTTGTGCTTGTACGTTATTTTAGAATAGAAATTGATTTTTATTCTGGGACTGTGTCCCTGAAGAATAACATATTTTCACAGTTTATAATATACAACATGTCTGGACAAAAGACAAAATGAACATAATTAACTAATTTTTACAATTATGAGTGAATATATACATAAAATATAAAAATGAAATAAATAAAAAACATTCCTCAGAAAATAGTTGTGTGGACAAAATGAAAAATAAATGAGTTTAAATATGTAATAAAAAGAAGAAAAAAAAATTACATTGTTTTCCTACTTGGTCTTTTAAGGATAACATGAGCTTTGAAACAATAAAGGAACTTAAACTGGGCAAGAATTAATGAAAAATAAACCAATTAAACATAAATAAAAATAATATACTACAATGATATGAAACGAAGTCTTCTAATCACATAACAGGCATAATTATCACAATATAAACAATTTATAAAGAAAAAGAAAAAAAAAACTGTAACGATTGTAACAAAGAAGTCTTCCAGATAAAATAGTTGAAAAAATAGATACTTGTGAAAAAAAAATAAAAATATTGAATAAAATTGTACTGAATTTTTTACTTTGTCAAGCAGCGTATTTTAATTATCTTCATAGTTTGATTAGTAAATATGTATATAAATTATAACCACAATTTATTAGTTTAGCTCAGCTTTTGGTGTTTGATTCTATGATCATACTGTTCCAATTATCAAACTTGTATTTTCATTTTATTCTTCGCGGACTTTTGTTCCAGATAATAAAAATATTATTCATTTTATTTGATAATACTGTACTTATTAAATCTGGAAAATACGAGTTCATATATTAGACTGTCAATAATTAATGGGTTTATTATTATTTAAATAATTACAACATACAGGTAAACTGAACCTTTTTTTTTAACCAATTTATGTTTCTAATTTCTGCCCATGCACATAGGGCAAAATCTCCAATTAAGGTGGACAAAAGTCAAGTCAAAAGTTTGGGATTTTCCTATGCTTCACCTTTTTATTATTAGTTGGCAATACCCTTAACACTAATATTTTCCGCCATTCTGTCTTTACAAATTAATAGTAAGTCGGTGAATCATTCCTGTTTGCAAAAGTGACTAATAACCGGCAGTGGGATTATCTTTATTCGATGGTCATTTATTGTGTTCAGAGCAGTCTTTTTGCTAATATTTCTGAGGCATTCGTGAATAAGTGGTTAAGTCAAAATCTTTCATTTTTCAGGTGAGCAACTTAATGTTTTGAGTAATACCAAAATACAGTTATTAATTACAGCTTTCTTTCCACCTGAAATTTCTTCCACCAAGAAATTTCTTTAACTATTATAACACGACGAAGGAGAAGGTCTGAGGGAGCGATACGTGAAGTTAACTCATTTTTAGTATAAATCGAGTTATTTAGTTCTTCACGACCGCCACTGATTTAACAATGGACATTATATTTAAGGCGCACGCGAATCTTGTCAACAAATTAATTAGTTTTTATAATTTTTTTCTTATAATATTTTTCTTATTTTTTTTTCCATAATCTGGGACCCAAAGGTTAAATATGGACTAG
This sequence comes from Piezodorus guildinii, assembly GCA_023052935.1. Lineage (NCBI taxonomy): Eukaryota > Metazoa > Arthropoda > Insecta > Hemiptera > Pentatomidae > Piezodorus > Piezodorus guildinii. Next base: position 154,178,316 of record CM041293.1, on the reverse strand, counting down.
TTTCAGAATTTCGTCCACCTATTGTAAATCGTTCATATCTTCTACTGTGTGATGATTAAATATAATAATGATTAGGCGTTATAGTATACACATAATTGTTTCTTGCTGATTGAACTTTTCGTAACGATGGACTCATAATCTAAAAGTGATAAACTCTTAACTGATCAAACCAAACTTTTTTAAACATACGTTACACCAACAGCCGAAACTATAAATTAAGTCTAATAAGATAAATTTTCAAGACGAAGACAATGCAAAGGAAAAGATGATTGAATCGCTAAAGTAAATGGAGTGATTAATTGAATAGGAAAATCAAGAACAGCCTCAGGGAGTTTTCCTAATTAATGTAAATCGCCCTTATCAATTTTTCATAACTCACTATTCCATTTTATTCCTTTATTAACTCGATGAATTTTAATAGCCTCAGCCTCCATCGAAAGCGAGGTTAGGGGGGTGGGGGAGAGAAAACTTACGGAGAAAACAAAACAGGAAAAGCTGAAAACAATTAACTTTCTGAGGAGAAAAAAAAAAGAACCTATAAAATTATTCAATTATAACGATATTCTCCACTTCAGGTTTAAAATTAATGGAATCGTTTTCAATAAATCGTTTCTTTATAATTGCTTCATTCTTATTTTTTTTTTTTATAAAATACAAGCGTAGGTTCCACATATATTCCATAACCAACAGGGATTTATTCCCAATTCGATTTGATAACTTAATGTCCTTTTTATATTTTTACATATATGTTTTAAAATGTCTTAAGTAAAGTATTTAAAAAAAAAAATCGTTATTCTTGATGACTATTTTTTTTTTTAAACATTTTATTGGTATTTACAACTCTATTAACAAAAAAAAATACATCAAGAAAAAGTGATAGTTATACAATACAATGACATCAAATACTCGTACATGTAGAGAAGCTTCCCAACGGATGCACTCTAAAAATATTCTAAACTAGAAGGTCCCAGGTTTATTTCCTTTTCAGGCGTCTCAGAGGGATTATCAGGAATTGAAGAGGAAGAAAGGATTGAAACTAGTGGATCAGAGTGAGAATGGAGTTTGTCCGGGCCAAATCGGTACCATAGGGAACAATAAGGTCTTTATGGATAAGGTTATTCGTGACAAAGTAAGGAGCGTTGAGGATCTTACGAAGGATTTTGAATTGGATACTGGAGGAATTTAATGGTTAAAAAGCTCTACTCCGTTCTTGATGACTTAAATCTGATACAAAACAAGGAATTTTATAGATTAAAAAAAAAAAAAAGTGGATGGGTTTGTGATAATTCAAATAGTCTCATACAAATAATATCTAATTAGTCATAACTTTAATCAAGGAGAAAAAAAAAATATAACTGTTAAACAGAATAAAAAAACAACATAATACAGCAAATATATACAGAAAAAATAGAAAAAAAAAACGAACCACTTAATTTATGCAACTTCTTATCATTTTCAACGAGGTACAACTATGACGAAGTGTCTTGGGTGTAGTAAACTGAATGGAGTTTTTCTTATTTGGGTATTTTTAAATGATTACCAACAGTAAAAAAAAATAAGGATGAACAAATTAATTATAGTTTATATGTAGCCCATTGAAAAGGAGTTTCCCATTAAGGTAATATAAGTTTTACAGATGAAAATATGAAAACAAATTCTGGTGCGTAAAACGTACGACTTTCACTTACCTGCGTTGTTTAACATTTATTTTAAATTTTTTTAAATAGAGATGAAAAATAGGTTAAAGAATTAACTACATTGAATTTCGATAGAAACAAGGGTTTTATTAAATAATCCATTTTCTAATACACAACAATCACTTAATTTTAAAGGTTTTTCATCACTCGCCATTTTTGAAAACTAGAATGCGAAAATTTTCACGATCACAATTCTTTCCTGACTAAATATTTTATATACAGGTTAGTGAATGTAAAAGTAATGATGTAGAGGTTCGTAATGTCTATAAGGCCGAAATCACGCCCAGCCATCAGTTATTTCGGGTATTACGGGTACCCACTTTATATAGGCAGTCCGCGCCACAAGAGTGTCTACCCACCCCAAGGTCCCACCACGGTATAAATAACAGAATAAATTATCATGCCATAGCCGGACCTAGATTGAATTTATAACTTCATCAGCATTCAAAGATGTTATTGTTAAAAGATAAATCACAAAGTTGATATCCTCTAAAAACGGTAGCTAAGAGAAAGAGATAAAAACCAGGTTTGGTAGGAAAGACTATATCAATAAAAACATCAAAGATGAAATACTAAAAGAAGTATTTGGTAAACAAGTCTATAGATATTCCATAACTAGGCGGATGTTCTTTGAGAGTTACGTATTCGTATTGTTTACTTCCCATTTTTTTTCATTCCTGTTTCAGAAGTGCTCGTAAAAAAACCCATTAAAACCATTTATTGTTACTTTTAGAAATGAACATGTTTACAAAGAAACTATAACTGTTATTTATTGGCCTATTAAAGTATCTTTCATTATATTCCAAACATTAATTTCTCAATAGATTATTATGTCGATACCTGTAACCAGATAATAAAAATCTGGTTCGAACAACTTACGACATTTACTGGGCAAAATTAATTGAAGAATTATTATATAAAGATATTGTTGAATGAAGTTTAAACAAGTCTGGCACCCAGGACGGTTGTACAAACTCCGTAAATTTATTCCTCCAACATACTTCCTAATCATCCAGTCCTACCTCTCTGACAGATCCTTCAAAATAAACCACAATAGTTCCTAGTCATCTCTTTTCACCCAGCCTGCTGGGGTTCCTCAAGGCAGTATCCTAGGAGCCATTCTTTACACAGTCTATACAGCTGATATCCCAACCCATCCTAACACATTCCTTTCTACCTATGCCGATGACACTTGCGTGTTATCGGTTAATAACGGTCCTACAGTTGCCTCTCAAACTCTCCAATCCCACATCAGATACCTTGAGGTATGGTGTCAGAATTGGAGAATTATAATCAATTCTAATAAATCCCAATAAATTACCTTTACCCTTCGTCGAAAACCTATGACATCCTGCCCTACAGTGTCCTTTAATGATATTTCGCTTGTCCCGGTTGAACAGATCCGCTATTTAGGACTCCTGCTTGACAAACGACTTACTTGGATACGCATACAAGACTGAAAAGACAAGAAACTGCACGACGATTTCGGCTACTCCAACACGTACTAGACAGACGCTCTAACCTCTCACTTAACTACAAAAGACTCATTTACATGACCATCATGAAGCCTATCTGGACTTACGGAGTTGAGATTTGGGGCTCTACTAAACTATCAAACTCTTCCCGTATCCAATCCTTACAATCCAAAATCCTTCGCAAAGTCCTTAACGCTCCTTACTTTGTAACAAATAAAATCATCCACGATGACATTACTGTTCTATGTGTTGCTGATTTGGCCCGTACCAGGTATCACACATTCCATGAAAAACTCCGCTTCCACTCTAATCCATTAGTTTCAATCCTTCAATTCCTGATAATCCTCCGAAGCGTCTGAAAAGAAAATGGCCTCGAGACCTTCTTGTTTAGACTCACTACCAAAAAATGCTGCCAATAGGCCGTTTCTCTTCATATTTTATAACATTGCAGCATATTTACTTGATGTATTTTTTGTACAGTTGTAAATTTTAATAAAAATGTTTTTAAAAAAAAAAAATTAAACAATTTTATTGTTTCGTTGGAATTAAATAACAGAATATAAATTATTATAAAAAACTCTAAATCATCGACCTTTTTATACTATAGTTTTATTTGAAATTATTCGGGGTTTTAGGTCTTTAACAATTACTTCTTCTTAATTTTCTTATTTGACGTTTCGATCCTTCGTCACAAACATAGGATCCTTTTCAAAACAAAGAATTTTATTAAGCACCGGCACACCACACAGGCCAACTCAGTGCCCTGTAGTTCATTATTATCTACAATAAACACCCAAGTTTATTCCCTTTTCATCTTTATGCGTTATTTTTTACAGCTTTGTAAAAAATATAACAATTTTTACTTTTACTTATCTATATATGAAATATAGTAAGGGAAGATATTGCGATCGTGAAAATTTTTGAAATTCCGTTTTCGACGGAAATACAGATTACAAAGTCCCGAAAAAAGGTCTGTGTGTTGTAAGTCTAAGGAAAAAAACGATAAGTCACACGAAACAGAAATTTTATATTTGAGGAAACTATGTAACAGCAACTTTTTCATCAATATCGGGCAAACCAGAAGAGTCACTTTATACTATGCATTTTGCACTTTCTTACCATTTTCTGTAAAAAAAAGGGTATGACGATCTTAATTAAACTCGCTATAATGATGTAAAATGTTATGGGATTTAATATCGTGTAGGTTTTATTCTGATTGAAACAGTCTGACAGGACATAAATGCCGATATTTTAAATTTTCTTCCTCTAAGCTACCTTTAATTTTGTACTTTCCAAAATATTAACCATATCATCATAATTACATTGATGTAGGAATATACAAGTTGGACGAATTTGGTAGCCCACTAAAGGATAAAAGTGCAAAAAAATTGTTTATGTAATTTTTAGTTTTTTTTTTTGTAACAAGAAAAGTAATATAGACATATAATATACCTTTACAAAGAGAATGACTTAAGAAAAAATATTATAATGTATGTTTGTGGCTATTGCGCCCTAGTTCGGCCTCCACTGAGTCACACCAGTGACGCGGCTGAGAGCGAGGCGCTAGGATCTCTTGGATTTCGCTTTTTCCTTCACAAGTGGAGGGAAAAGCCCAGTCTGGGTCCCTATAGCAATTGTATATATTGTAAATAGTTATGTTTGTTTGTATGATGTTTATTTATTAGCCAACTTTTTATTTATCTCAATTATAGGTTGATGTTTTGATTTGTTTTGTTTTCATATTTATTATTATTTAATTCTCTCTCTCTCTCTCTCTCTCTCTCTGTCTCTCTCTCTCTCTCTCTCTCTCTCTCTCTCTCTCTCTATATATATATATATATATATATATATATATATATATATATATATATATATATTTTGACATATATATATATATATATATTTTGACTATATATATATATATATATATATTTTATATATATATATATATATATATATATATATATATATATGTTTTGTATATACACAAAACATTATCTCAAACGATTTAACATAATACAAACAGACTTATGTGACGAAGACGGACAAATTCAAAATTTTAAACATATACACTATGACTGCAAAATTTTTGACAGACAAAGATTTCATTTAATTAAAATCATAATACTTAAAAATGGAAACTGACCAGAGACGGAACAAAATTTGTTCTCTAAATTCAAGACAGACTTACTTAAATTCATTATAGGCATTGACTTTGAATCACTGACTAAAGACGGGCAGCGTAGGTAATTCTTTTCTGTTGACTAACATTTTATTTTAAATTTGTTATGATAGTTACTTTATTTATTTTGTTCTATTGCATTTGAAACATTATTCTGTAATAATTGTTAATGTAATACTACTTTCATATGTAAATTAATATAATCATATTATCATTCATGTAGTATACCATTAAGGTATGGAACATGATGTTATAATAAACGGTCCTTATGTGGGGTTACCATGTAAGGAAAAAAGAAAAAAAAAAAAAAAAAAAATATATATATAATATATATATATATATATATCATTTATTTGTATTTATTATTTCATTTATTTTTATTTATCTCAATTATAGGTTGTTGTTGTTTTTTTTTTATTTAGTACATATATATTTTATTTTATTTAATTTGACTTTATCATTGTATACTGTATATATTGTGTGAATGGGATCTTATATCACTATTACTAATGTTCATATAGAAACAAATAGTAATATATCTCACTAAATAAATAAATAATAAATTAGAAAAAAATATTATCTGATACGCAAAGTTGTAAAAGGTAATATAAAGTGACGAATGGAGAATAAACTTATTACTGATTAACAATTTAATATAGTTATATCATTTTATCTAAATCATGTGTTTAAAACGAAAATGAATACTCATTTCCTTAAAATCAGCTTAAAATTGTTTTCAAATTGAAGTATATGTAATAGTTATTAAATTGATTTTAATAGTCGAGGCGAGTGAAAGTCGTGTGTTGCCCGCCCCAGATTTTTTTTAAATCATAAGCCTTTCAGGGTAAATTATGCATCTATACCACCAAAAAAAAAAAAAAAAATGTTTTTAGTTTGATCGATAATTCACATATCTGAACGATTGTTTGGCACCGTTATTATTGTTAGTTTATAAAAACAATGAATGTGTTCCCTCAACTCGAATACCGGTATGACTGATTTCGAAAGATTCGGTGTAAAATGTTTGATTGCTTCACGTTTTTTTTACAAATGAGAGTACAATAAACGGTAGAGTCGGGCGGCGATTATCGCGGTACTAATTAGCCTAGTTTTCTGCCGTTAATTCCCAGGGATTAGGGTTGCCCCGGGTCACAGATGTCTTTGCGCTTTGGCCCCACTCCAAGCCAAACTTCCAAACGCCCTATTTACGAGCGACTTATTTAAATGAGATGGGACAGAATTATTCGGATAAAAAGCCTTTTTCGGTTTTCGTGCCTCCTTTTTCCCCGCCGCTCCATTATGTCTGTCGGCTGTTTCGTAACGACCTGGATATTTCATTTTTACCTCCGAGGGGAGCGATGAAAAATTCTGTACTTCGAATATTTTTTCGGTTGTTTTTATTATTTTTCAAATGAATTGTTTACGTTATTATAGTAAAAAAAAAAAAAAAAAAAAAAAAAAGAAAGCATCTCTTTAAAAACTTTTTTTTTTTAAAATATTTTATTGATATTTACAACTGTACATACAATATAGACAACAAGTAAATGGGCTAATTTACACTTATGGGCGTAATAATGTCTTGTGAAGAAACTAACCAGTGGTAGCACTTTCATTCATTTTCATCGTCTTTTCAATCTCCTCGGAGGGTTGTCAGGAATAGATGGGAATGATAAGTTGCGTACAAGAGGATTCGTGTGGGTTGGGAGTTTGGAATGAAAAGCGGCATATCTGTTTCGGGCTAGTTCTGCGACAAATGGGATATTTAGGTCATTATGGATGATTTTATTCGTAACGAAATAAGGAGCATTTAGGATTTTGCGAAGGATTTTGGATTGTAAGGATTGAATGCGAGAGGAATTAGATGGTTTAGTAGAGCCCCAAAGCTTGATTCCATATGTCCAGATGGGTCTGATGATGGTAACATAAATGAGCTTTTTGTAATAAATTGGAAGTTTTGAACGTTTGTCTAGTATGTGTTGTAGTAATCGGTATCTACGGGCAGTTTCTTGTCGTTTAAGTCGCCTATGGGGATTCCATGTAAGACGTTTGTCAAGATGGAGTCCTAGGTAACGGATTTGTTCAACAGGTATGAGTGGGGTATTATTAAAGGATACAGTGGGGCAGGAAGTCATCGGTTTGCGACGAAAGGTAAAGGTAATTTGGTGGGATTTGATAGGATTTATTTTAATCCTCCAGTTCTGACACTATTCCTCAATGGCTGTGATGTGAGACTGGAGGGTTCTCATTAAAAACTTTAAAAAAAAAGAAAAAAGTTTTTTGACATTTAATTCGTCCCGAACACATAAGATAACAGTGAGAAAAAATGAATAAATCTAAGAGTTTAGCCAGGTAAGAATGGTTAATCTACCCTTGCGGCTTTTTTGTTTTAAACTTAAGGGATCAATTTGGTGTCAAATAAAAATTATTCCCCTAAATTTGTAGCTTCTTCTAAATTCAAAGATTTATATTAAAATTAAAATTTTAACTTGATTTCTTTATGTATTTATTATAAAATTGATTAATGATGATTTTTTCCCTGAATCCTAGGAGTCAAAGTCATGAAAAAATGATATGACTATGATTTTTAAACGAAAAGGCATTTTTTAGCAGAGGAAAAAAGTATTGTTACACCACTTCAAAAAATCCGACAAAATTCCTGGGTATAGAGGAGTATAAAAAAAATTTTCTGAAAAAAATCAGTGATTAGCACTTTTCAAAAAGGTTAAAAAAATACTTATTTTGGCTGTCTTTCTTCTGCTAAAAATTACATTTTCGTTTAAGAATTAAAAAAGAACTAAAGATAACTTAGTTTAGCCTTAAAAGCAACTTCCGTTTATTATAGTCTATATATCATACTCAATATTTTATTGAAATTTTTAAAAATAGATAAAAAAAAAAACGACTGAACTAAAGGGTCGTAGGTTCGGTACTTATACGCACACACACGCATACAGAACTTGGCACTGCACAGCAAAGAACGCAAATGCACTTTTGCGCGACTTGGCTGTTTAGACTAAAATGCGCATGTCTGTTGAAAACTGGAAAACGAATATATGAGAGTGCATGAAATATGATTTATTTCTACTATAACACAATTATTCATTTATTCACAGTAGTCAATTTAAGACATTTTGAAAGGAGTAATTTATTTCTTATTTATTTGAGTTGGAATATGTTAAAAATATTTCTGAGTATCATCACTGAAGATCTTAAGCTGCTTAAAGTTGCTTCATTGCAACTCTCGTTAACTACAAGAGCAATTTCATTAGCATATTTATTATTTTTTAAAATATCCCCCAAAAAAATATATAAATATATATATAAAGACGCTTGTCACCAATAATAGAGGACCTTAACTCAAAGACAGCTTGTTATGGAGGCAGTGGGCCAAAGAAACAATCACTACATTTCTCCCGTTTTTTCCAAGCCCGTTCCGGTAAAATAAACTTTTTTTTTTTTAAACTCTCCTTTAAAGAAAAATATATTGGGGAAATTTCTTGCTCCTTTGGAGATATTTTCCACTTTTTTTAAACCCCACTCCTTATTTTGTCACCTTTGCAGATTTGAATATTCCAGGAAAAAAATAATATCTCCCGGCTTAGATTTCGAGATGGCCTATCTTCGCGTTTTCTTTTACGAAACATTTTCCCTATCTGCTGGAATGCCTCAAGGTAGTATCTTAGGTCCTATCCTCTACTCCCTTTATACAGGTGACATTCCACTCCATCCTCGCACTGTCCTCAATACTTATGCTAATGACACGTGTGTCTCATCCATCCATAATGATCCAACTACTGCATCCCAAACCCTTCAGTCTCACATCACAGCCATTGAAGAATGGTGTCAAATTGGTGGATTAAAATAAATACCAACAAATCCCACCAAATCACCTTTACCCTTAGTCGCAAACCGATACATCCTGCCCCTCCCCCCCCCAGTATCCTTTAATAATAACATTACCCTTACTTCTGCAGAACATATCCGATACCTAGGTCTCCATTTTGACAAGCGTCTTACTTGGAATCCTCACACAAGACTGAAACGACAAGAAACTGCTCGAAGATATGGATTACTACAACACTTACTAGACAAACGTTCAAAACTTCCAGTATATTACAAAAGACTCATCTACATCACAATTATCAGACTTATTATTATTTGGACATATGGAATCGAGCTGCGGGGCTCTACGAAACCATCTAATTCCTCCTGCATCCTGTCCTTACAATCCAAAATCCTTCGCAAAATCATGAATGCTCCTTATTTTGTCACAAATCAACTCTTCCATAATGACCTATTTGTTGCAGATATAGCCCGTGATAGATACTCCTCTTTCCATTCTAAACTCCCTGCCCATACAAACCCACTTGGCCGTAATTTATCTTCCTCAGATATCCCTGATAACCCTCCAAAGCGACTGAAAAGAAGGTTATAGCAACGCCCGCTAACCCAGTTAGCCAATCCGTCTCATACCTATAGATTCACTGGCCATTCAATTTAGCAATAACGATTCCTTAATATTCAGTTAAACATATTTAAATTAAGACAATTGTCTTCACGCACACGTGACGAATTTTTATGTAAAAAAAAAAACATTTCTAAAACTATGATAGAGATAAGTAATTAAAAATTAAATAAAAATCTATTTTTTCTTATTTAACAAAAAAAAAATATAAGAAGCTATTTGGCATGAATAATTGTTCTTAAATAGCTCTGAACGAAAAAGTCGCTAAAACTGAATTTAAGTAGATAAGAGTTGAACATGATTGGTAAAACTTAATTTATATTACAAACTTAGCCGTAGGTGGTCCTAGGATTTTTTAATGGGAGTAAAAAATCCTCAGTTATGCCGTCCTTCGAAGGGGATGTTAAGAGGTGGTCCCGAGCCTGTGCAATGTCAGGTACTCGTTAAAGATCCCTATCCTAATAAAACCTGGAAAGGCAAAATTTAGGACTCCCACTGTAGCATCGTCCGATTAGCCATAGTAGCATAAACTGACGTTAAATAAATAAACAAACGAATTTAGTCACTCAAATCGAATTTATACAATCGTTTTTATAAATTTGTATAATTTTATCTAAAGTTCCTATTATTCTGTTCTCTAAAGAAATTTATCTCACATCGAATCCAAAGAATGATATATACGATATACTATGATTAATTAGCTGTTGTAAAAATGTATATATACAATGATTTATATAGCTGTTACAAAAAAAACAATAAATAATGGAAAAAAAATTGTAACTGCTAATTTCAAAACGCTATAACGATTTCAATGATTCTTTTATCGTTTTGTAGACAATTTAATGCTCTGTAACAACATAATAAAACAAAATGTAATATAGATTTATAACATACTATTGAAAAGCTAAATATACTAGGAAAAATATTATATATCAAACAAATGAGAGATTAGTGATTTTTAATGGTAAAAACTGCATACGCTTAAGTGATTGTTTCAGATAATAATTTATATTGTTATACAATTTAATCAAATAATAATTCCAGTTTCACTTAAAATGGAGGATTTTTTTTCCTTTAATTTATTTCTTGTAAAGGAAGGGATAAAGTTGTGTGATGCACACATTGGATTATTTTTATTATAAATATACTTCAGATAATTTAACAATATACTGCAGATTTGCGGTTAAAGCGGAAGGTGTAATTGAACAAGTGGGTTCACTACCTTCTTTTGACTGCTTACACACGGATATTATTTCTTATTTTGGTTGACGGCATGATTATTATTTAATTTGGAACCTGCGAATTCCGAGGTCTGTACCATGGAATCTAAAATTAATATCGGGGATACCCATGACACGCAGAAATCCCAAGGCTTATTGGAGGGGATGCTAAATTGCTTTCGGGAACCGTGTATGACACAGAATCTGAAGGGCAAAGAATTTAAATAATGTCCAACTTCAGAATTTATCTAACTTTATGATTTGACATTTTGTTTTATTCAACGGTTTCTAGTACTGTGAATAATGCTTAAAATTTAAAAAAATCTGGAGCGGTGCAACACACGAATTTCACTTACCTTGGTATTTAAAACAAATTTAAGAACTATACAACAAAGCTTTACTAGTAGTAAGCTAGAAGAATTAAATTAGTTTTCAACAGAAACACGTGTTTTAGTTTAAATATATAATAATTGAAATTATTATCTACAATAATCACTTAAGTTTTTTCCCCTTTTCGTCTTTATACATTACATTTAACAGCTTTGTAATTAATTTCTTCCTAAAATATATAATTTAAAATCAGTAAATTATACATCTATATTACTTACTACCTTATATCCGGATTTTTTTTTTTTTTAATTCTTAAATAAATATTTTTCTCATTTCTTTTTAAGTTGATCCATTTCGTTCAACAATATTTCCCCCCTTTCTTATCAATGCTAGTATAATATGAATATTTGTCTTCAAATTTACATATATATTTTTTTAATATTAATTGAGATATATTACAATATGTTTCAAAATGAACATTTGTAAAAATGATATGAGACCACATTCATACAGTATTTACAACAAACGATGATAATGTCGAATTACATAAAAAAGAAAGAAAATAATAACAAAAAAAATCATACATATACAGATGAAAACAACAACCTATATATATTTTATTTTTTTAAATTATTTTATTGATATTTACAACTGTACACAGTACAACAAGTAAATGAGCTATTTACAGAACATTTGCTTGGAAAAGTCTTGAGAAGAATCTACCCAGTGGTAGCACTTCAGAGTTTATTTAACAACCTATAATTAAAATAAATACAAATATCATACACTCAATCATAGCTTTAGACAGTAATAAATTTACAATATTAAAGTTAATTTTTAGGAAGAAAATTTTAAATATTAGCATTTAAGCACAGTTTGACTATTTGAATTAGAATAAAACTGACATGAGGAAATCGTACGATATTGCAAAATACAAGATTTTCTGGTTCGCCGATTTTTTTTTTTTAAACGTGTCTGCAACACCTCAGGTAAACGTTATAAGCCCATTGAATTCCACCCACATACAACCTTAGTAATTTGGTAAGTCTATTATCGGTGAAAACTTGAATTCACGATGACAGTACTTTCGCTTACTGAGTATTTAATATATAGGCAAGTGAAATAGAAAAAATAAATAAATAAATAATAACAGTTCAATACCGTTTTTAATACTATAGCCTATTATTCTTAGAAATTTATAAATTTTGTTATTATATACCTTTATTTATTTTAGTTTCATTTAATGTAATTTAACTTTCTTATTGTATGTATATATTGTATGAATGTAATCTTATAGCAATATTATTATTGTCCATAGTGACAGATTGTAATATATCCGAATAAATAAATATTTTCAAATAAAAGAAATAAAAAATATTCTTAGAAATATTAAAATTTCATTTTCTGCATGATGTTATGCGACGCTTACATCAATATTTTAAGAGTATAATATCTTAACTTTCTGGGAAATTTCCTCGTATTTTATTTGGTACCACTTATTTTTCTGTGTGCGCACATCAAGTATATATATTTGAGCTGTTCTAAGAAAACCAAGAAGAGAAAAAATTTAACTTTCATTTACGTATGTATGAAATATAAAGTAAATCGAAAGTATTGCAATCGTGAAAATTTTTTAATTCCAGTTAACGGAACGGAATTCCAACGGAATTACACGTTTTAGGATCCACGGAGTCCAAAAAACCAAGTCCCGCAAAAAGTACTGTGGGTCTGTATGTCCGTGTGTTTGTGGTAAGTCCAGCACAAAAACGAAAAGGTGTACAAATATGAAACTTCATATTTAAGACAACTATACGCCTGAGATGTTACAGCAGCTTTTTCATTAATGTCAGCTGACCCGAAGTGGTACGTTATACCGTACATTTTGCACCTTTTTGCTATTTACTCATTTTTGTAATCCCCCTCTAAAGTACCTTTAATTTTGTAAATCCTAAAAAATTAACAATATCCTCTTATCAGCATTGCCAAATAACGGCTTCATATAAAAGTTGAAGGAATTTTATGGCTTACTAAAGGATAAAAGAATATTTTTTAAATGTAATTTTTGTTTTTTATATAAAAAGAACAGTAAAACAGACGTACAATATACCGTTGGAAAGAGAAAGGTTTTAGCAAAAACCTAATACACAAAAATTTGTAAAAGGTAATGTTAAGTGACTAATAGAGCATAATGTAAATGCAAATTTAATGTAAATCATATGCTCCTAACAAAACTGAATACAATTTTTATTTAAAATAATTTAAAATTGATTTATTAAACTTTAAGTAGTAGACAAGCGGCTCAAAGGGACGACCTGTACCTCTTCAAAAATTAATTAGCATAATTATAATTATAATAACATAGTTGTTGTGTATTTATTTTGTAAATAAAGTTGGAGGATAAGAAAAAAAAAATCATAAACTTTAAGTTTATGTAATAGTTCTTAAATTGATTTTAACAGAAAGGTAATTGAAAGTCGTGTGTTGCCCGCATCAGATTTATTTAATTGTAGAAGATACTTTGATTAAACCTTATTTTGATTTCGTTTCTTTTAATGTTTACAGTTAAATGATACCGGCAACTGACACCGGTCTAGTGGTCTAACGACTGAACTCTGATTTTATCAAACAGAATGTATTGCATTTGCCTTGATAAAAGATTTTCACAATAGCACTTTTAGTAAAGTCATCTTATACGTCCAAGAATGATTTTTTTTCTCAACCCACAACGGAAAACTCATCCTCCCACTATTTTCAGGACAGAAAGAGAGGGTATGAGGGGTAAAGAAATGGGCTTAGATTAGAAAAAGGCTGGGACGCTAAGACATGCCCCCAGTGACGGTATTGTCCGCCATGGACGGCCGGACAATGTATCCCACTGGCTATCACGTAGGGAACACTTTTGCACGCCCCCTTGACGAATTGGATGACTTCTTCTCCGCTGGGCGTTCTTCCACCGTATCTAAACACCCGACAATGGGACTGGATGAGTGGGGTGTTACGTTTCAATTCCAGTCTGTTTCGGTTCCTCGCCTGCTTCCTAGGAGACTTTAATTACAAACTGTAAATAATAATCACTTCTGATTGAGAAGTAGAATTATATAGTTATATAATAGAATTATAAAATTCTAGAGGTAGAATTATAGTAGAACAATTATAGTGAGAAGGAGAATTTGTCAATAAAAGTGGAGAAAAAGAGAAAACTGCATTAGTCAACAATAGGGGTACTCACTACGTTTGCTATAGCATGCTATTTGTGCTATTATACTAAACCAGTCTACACTTGAAATTTATTTTGTAAATTTAGGACTCTCTTCAATTTCAACTCTTCAGCACTCCGCCGCCAAACCTCTGGCTGCCCCATGTCCTCTCTCATATCCTATATCAACATTTTGTGTGGTCCCCTTTTTATTCTTCATTTTTCCAGGCAGTACTTGAGCATTTTTTTTTTTTTTAAACAATTTTTATTGAGTAATATTACAATGTGTCCTAATATGGACAATAATAATAGCGGTGAAAGAAAACATGCATACAATATTTACACAGCATAAAATATATACAAAGTCAAGACATCACTCATACCTTTGAGTGGAGAATCTAGCGAGTGCTAGACTAGAACTGCACTATATACATATTTACAAGAGGTCGCGGAGCCACTGCCGTTTGTTTCAACCCTCTAAGGGGGTTAAGTAATAAGGATGTGTAGAGAGAGATGGGATTGAGCTAGAGGAATGAAGTGATTAGGCCTCGATTACGTTCATCCGCCAGATTTTTCCCCAATTTCGGGTACCCACTTTAAAGAGACTGGGTTTGCCCCACGAGGGTCTCCATACCTTAGGGTCACCCCCCTCTCACCTTCCCTCCCTCCTCCCCACCCGGCCTAATTAACTGAGTAAATGATATTCTGCCCACTCATATTTGAAAATTCTCTAATCGATTTTAAAAACGGAGGTAAGTGAAAGGAGTGTGTTGCCCGTACCAGATTTGTTTTACTGGGCCTAAAATGAAATTTTAATATTCTAGGAACATTGAATGAAATTAACTGAAGGTTAGTTGAATTACCACGCTTCAAGTAGAATTTTTAACTACAACAGAATTTAATTCATATATATATATTTAAATATTAATTCAATATTAGGAATTTTTTGTTATTATCAGACATCATCTGTCAGCATTTACGCAATATAACAATCTATGACTCTCGTTTGCTTAATGATATAATGCTCTTAACCAAAAAAAGTTGCTTTTATTTATTTTTTTTTTTATTACTTAGAAAATTTTGCTATAAGAGCAAAATCGAAATCATTTCCCAAACACAATATTCAAAATAAAGCAGGTTTAGCTTGTATTTTCCTCTTCTTTTTCCGGTTTTCTCAAGAGTTAGGAGAAAAAAAAACTTTATCTTTTTCGGCGACGGATAATAGATGCTTTTCTTTGTTATATACTAACATCATTTAAATTTCAAATCTTAAATGAATATCATATTGAGGGTGTATAGTCGACTGTAGAAACTATTATAGGTGGAATAATCAGGAATCAGCCATTTTTTGAATTTTTTAAATATTTTGCCAACGTTTCGACTCAAGCTTGTGAACAGTTATGCTTGGACATGGCTCAGTAATGCCCTGATGATGGCTCACAAGCTTGAGTCGAAACGTTGGCAAAATTGAAACAAATTTCAAAAAATGACTGATTCCTGATTATTCCACCTATAATTAAATGAATATCCTATTTAAAAAAACTGTTTTAATCGGATTTCTCTTGTTATAAAATGTGAGAAAAGAGTACTTTATAACATTAACGTTCGGGCATATTATGATTTTTATAGGCTCATACCAATGCTATATCATATATATATATATATATATATATATATATATAACATTTTTTCATTGATGTATTATCTTCATAATATTATAATATACTCATCTTGTGATAATAGTATGAAATGTAATTATATCATATTTTACAGCATGAATAATATTAAAATTCCTCGGAAATTTACAATTTTGATTACAAAATCTGCGGCAATCTGACCATCTGTTTTTTTATTGGATTTTGATTAAACTTGGCAGAGACTTGTTGGAATTGGGATAGCCGCTATGAAATGTGACAGGCCGGATGCCATTTTTTTTTTCAGCCCTAAAGTAATGGAAGGCAGATTTAATTAATACTAATGGCTAAATTGAAAAACACTCCGATATCTCAAATTTCATGAATAATTCACTCTTTATATATTTATATCGACTTATTCCATTATCCGATGAAATTTTACATTTACAAATTTGTAAATTTTAATTTTGCAATACTTTTTTTCCAGAATTGTGTTAATTTTCAACATGTTAAGCAAATGGCAAATGGTAATATTTTTTTAATGGATCTTTGTTTAATATTTTTTGAATATTCATGAAAATAGTATATGAAAATAAAACCAAAGAAAGAATAAATCTACAGGAGAATTTCTCGTGTTGTAGTTTCACCATCAAATTGTTATTATAGAATAAGATTAAAGATATTTTAGTTTTTACATGATTTTGGATAAGTTTATTATTTTAATAATATTGTTTTCTAATAATAATTAAATGTTTGTATTACAGAATGTAATAAAAAAATGGTTGGCAAACTAGAATCTTGTATGGTACTGTTATCATATTTTGTTATTATACTGACTTGATTTTTTAAAATATGTTTAGTGTCATGATGTAAAGACTTAAGACTAACGATAAAAAAAAAAAAAAACTTAAAATTTAATAAGAAATAAACATCTACCAAGAGGTTAACTGTGATGTAGACGAGTTACAACGAAAAAAAAAAAAGAATATATATATATATATATATATATATATATATATATATATATATATATATATATATATATATATAATTTTTTTAAAAATAATTCGGGTCATTAAACTACCACTCCTTCTTAATTTTCTTTATTTGGACGTTTCGATCCTCCGTCTATGTATATACATATATATATAATAGAATAGACGAAACAAATTCTGGGACTAATAATATAAAAATAATATTTTTTATATTATTTTAAAAAGTTTGCTTTAAGAGCAAAATCGAAATCATTTCCCGAAAACGATGTACAAAATAAAGCAGGTTTAAACTGTCTTTTCTTATTCTTTTTCCGGTTTTCTCTAGAGTTAAGAAGAAAAAGTGTCTTCATCCTTTTCGGCGACGGATAATAGTTATCTTCTTAGTTACATACTAATACCATTGAAATTTTTAAATCTTAAATGAATATCCCATTTTAAAAACCGTTTTAATCGGATTTCTCTTGTTATAAAATTTGAGAAAAGAGTACTTATAGCATTAACGTTCAGGCATATTGCGATTTTTATAAGCTGGTACTAATGCTATATCATATATATAGAACATTTTTTCATTGATGTTATTATCTTCTTTATTTATTATCAATAATGTACAATGCAAATACCTCAAAAATGACAGAAAACCTTGGCTATGATATAGGCTGCTATGTTTTTAATCGGCTGCTTTTCTAAGGCAGAACTATATTAATTTATATATTTAATGTATTGATATACGATACTTTTTAGAACAATTGGAGCTCTTTTCCAAAGACATTATTTAATTATTATTATTATTAACTTAAACATATATAATTTTTTTACACAATGTCTGGTAATACTAGGGGACATTACCGATAACCTTGCCATACAATTTACAATAAAGAAATACCTTACAACAACTTAGCTTGCTAGCGAAGTTAGAATTAGTCTAAGCCCCTCTTCTAGGCTTCATCCTCCAGCTGCCTTCGACTCACCTCTCTTCTTGTAGATGGATTCCGACTATCATCTTGCTGGACTTCAACTCTCGTGCTGGAATAAGACCTTCAAATCTTCTATCTCATCCTCATCACCTCGGGCAGGAGCTGATATAGGAAGTGCCCTGGCTAGCGGTACAGTCTTTGTAGTCTTATTTTTATCTTTTGACCACCCTTTATATTCTTGTAGGCTGCCGCTTGGGGAAACTGCCAGACCGATAGTGAAACGGGGTTAAACACCTTTTGAACTTTCGCCTGTTAATATTTATTTAATATAATAATAATTATCAAATGATGAATCTACACCCTTCATTATCCTCAATACATAACGAAGCAAAGGAAATAATTCTTATATTGTGTTTAAAACCGAGGTAAGTGAAAGTCGGGTGTTTTCCGCTACAGGTTTTTTGTTATACAGTTTACTTACATATGTGTGTGTATATATAAATATATATATATATATATAGATATATATATATAAATTATTTGAATTGATAAGTGTATATGATATTACTTGAATAAGAAATTCGGCGCAAGTCTAATTTTGGTATACAAGATACGAGAACGTAAAGTACATTAGCCAATATGCGGGTCGTGGTGGAAGAATCTTTCTCGACTCAATAAAAGAAGTCACCTTTACTCGTGTAATGGCCATTTGCACCGGATTTACAGCATCTGATAAAAAACCCAAGGCTGTATCTGGAGCAACCCCAAGAGAAGAAGCGGCCTCCAGTAGGGGCGGATATTACTAATGAGGGAAGAGATTCGGCTGGAAATGGTAGCTATAAATTACCAAAAGACTTTCTTGGGGTGTTCCTCCCAGGGTTCAGCTGGAGGATTCCGAAATAGAATTAGGTGACACTACATTAAACAAATAGGGTATTACCGCCTACCCCAGCCTGAATTATTCACAAGGATAACTAGTCCCTTAATCGGGGACAGTTTTCTAACACAACCTCCGCCATTAGGATCTTTTTATTGGTCAGAAATGTCCCTGTTTGTTTCCTCAGTTTGGTTTATATTTGTTTTTTCCTGTCTGAGATAGGCCACGCTAATACAGGAACTAGGAAATATGACTGTTCCGAAATTTCTTTAGGTTTTAAACGTATTGCTAGGTTGCAAAACTTTGTACGTTATAAGTTGGGTACCCAATCAGTTTAACCTGTATATTTAAAAGTTTCTTATTATTGCTAATAAGTTGATATGATTAGTTTTTCGGAATTTACATAACTAAAAGTATTTTAGGGGTAGAAAATTAAGCATTTAGGCCCTGTCAAACATTTTCAATCAGAATGAAAAAAACATTATATTAAACCGCATGAAATTTTACGTGTATATGGCGAGTTTAATCAAAATCGATAGAGCCGTTTTATAGAAAATCGTAGAAAGGTGCGTAAAGTAACACATTTTGGTTTCCCGATTTTGATGAAAGATTTGCTGTGACATTTCTGGCTTATAGTAGTAATAAGTATGAAAAAATCTGGTGGGGGCAACACACGAATTTCAGTTACCTCCATTTTGAAATCAATGAAAGGATTTTCTAATCCAGTTAGAGATCAAAATACGTGAAACCATCAAAGAAATAATTAAATTGAATTTATATAGAACATGTGTTTTATAAATCAATTATATTATATCTAAAATAATTGGTCCTAGGGTTTTTAATGGAGTAAAAAATCCTTAGTTACGCCGTCCTCGGAGGGACGTTAAAAGTGGTCCGAGCTGTGCGATGTCAGTACTCGTAAGATCCTATCTAATAAACCTGGATAGGCAATTAGGACTCCACTGAGCATCGTCCGATTAGCCATAGTAGCATAAGTGACGTTAAATAAATAAAAAATTCTAAAATAATCAGTTAGTTTTATCTATTTTCATCACTCTCTATTAACTTTTAAAAGCTTGAGTATAAGATAATATTTTTTCTAAAATCTTCAGCTTTCCAACGGTATATCATACATGTATATTACAGTTCTTATATTCAAAAACAAAAAAAATGCATTAAAAAAATATGTTTTCAGTTTTCTCATTTAGTTGCTTTTATAATTCTTTCAACTTATATATTTATGTGTTATTCATCGGTGGTAACAAGATAATATATTTTTTTTTACAAAATCTACAAAATTAAAGGTACTTTACAGGAAAAAAAAATGTAAAATATCGGCATTTAAGCCCTGTCAGACCATTTTAATCAGAATGAAAACTACATGATATTAAAGCCCATTAAATTCTACATCAATATAGCGAGTTATTCAAAATCTTCGGAACCGTTTTCAAGAAAATCGAAAAAAGGTGTAAAATGGATGGTTAAAGTGGATCTTCTGGTAAGGTAATATTAATGAAAAAGGTTTTGTAATGTCTCGGGCGCATATTTGTCCTTAATTTGAAATTTCAGTTTTACAGGACTTACCGTTTCGGCCCGGGAGTTACTACACACACACACACGGACCTTTTTGTGGGACTTGGTTATTTGGACTCAGGGGACCCTAAAATGTGTATATCCGTTGAAAACTGGAATTCGAAAACTTTCATGATCGCAATACTTCTCCTTACTATATATAGTAAGTGAAAGTAATTCAGTTTCGTATGCCTTTCATTTTTTTTGCTAGACTTACCACACCCATACAGACTTTTTTGCGAGACTAAAACGAGTATTTCCGTTGACAATTCGAAAATTTCAACGTTCGCAATACTTTTCCTTACTATATATTTCATACTTAAAAAAAAAAAAATGAAAGGTCCTGGGCTCAGTACACACAGAGATTAGTACTGTTTCGTGGCCAACGGCCGTGCAATGAGGTGATTAGTTCTTGATCACGCTCAGCCGCCAGGTTTTTCCCTAATTATTTTGGGTACCCACTTTATAGAAGCTGGGTCTGCCGCAGGAGAGTCTCTATACCCTAGGGTCGCCCCCTTCTAGTATTAGGTTAGTGAAAGTAAATAATATTTCATCCACTAGTGACCTCTCTGGTACCACTTATACCAGTCAAATGATTTATACTTCTAGTGAATTTATTTATTTAAATAACTGTTATGGATTGGCTGAAACGGTTAGGCTTTGAGAATGGTTCGTTGCATTGTTCTTTTGGTTTATTATTTTCGTTCATGAACCTTAGTAATCGACCTAAAAACAAAAAATTTACTCCTCCCCCCTCCTCAAAATTTGAGGGCATACGTTTTAAGATGCGTAGTCCAAATAACGAATGTAAAAAAATCCGTTTGTCCGGCATCCATGGCATTTCTCCGAAACTACTAGAACCATTTTGAAATTCGTCACAAAATTACGGGTCAATGCAAGGACGATCCTAACACCTATACGTTGAGATCAGCTGGTTATTTTTAACATTTACCAGTGTTTTCTAACAAAAAAAAAAAAAAAAAAAAAAAAACTCGAATAATTATATAAAAGATAAAAAAAAACAATACGCTCATAACTCCGTTATTTTTGAAGATAGAAATAAATATCGATAGAGTTTTACGTGTGGAATCAGTAAAACAGCATTAAACAAAAAAAAAAAAAAAAAAAAAAAAAACTCGTATAATTATATAAAAGATAAAAAAAAAACAATACGCTCATAACTCCGTTATTTTTGAAGATAGAAATAAATATCAATAGAGATTTACGTGTGGAATCAGTAAAACAGCATTAAACAAAAAAAACAAAAAAAACATTTAAATCTCGCCTAAATGTACGGATAACCATTTTTCCTGGTTGCAAATAAATAAAAACATTAAAACTTAGTGATATTTAATAGAGAATTAAATTTCCTACAAAATAGAAATACAATCATTAATACAAAAACACTGGTTCAGAACAATCAGAGATATAGAGTTTTGAACTTAGCAGTGGTGATATGACATTTTCATTTAAACTATTTATCGCTTTTCATATTAGTTAATTGCCTGAACAGTTATACCCTAATATAATTATTTGAAAATAATAAACCATTCAGTAATAATTGTCAGCGTTTTTTATAGTAATATTTCTCCGGGGTTCTCTAGTTGATGTTTTCTTTCAGATGTTACTGACTCCAGTTCTTAAGTTGGCCTAAGTTGTGCTGGAACACGGTTCCCTGCACCCCGTCAGTCAATTTTATACGCTGGAGAATCGTTTCTTTTCACCCTCCTCCACCTTCCAGTCTAGGGTCCTTAACCTTACCTTACTGCCTACTGGACATTTCTTCTGTATTGTTCAATCTTAATACTGTCATGTAGAAAATATCGTATTGTTTTACAAGTTCACTTTTTTTTAATAGTGCACTTTAGAAGTAATTAAAATAATGATTTATAAACAAAACATTTTTAAAAACGGTTTTCAGAAGCTTCAGTCATGTAGTTTATTACTGAGTCCAAATAATTAAGTCGGGATAAAAAGTCTGTGTGTGTGTGTGGTAAATCATAGCACGACAATAACAAGTCGCACGAAACAGAAATTTAAAATTTAAAACAACTATAAGCTACGAGATGTTAATCCTACTTTCTAACTAAAATCAGCTGTCCGGAAGTGGTATTTATACAGGTTTTGCACCTTTTCACGATTTTCTCAAAAACAGATCTTTTAATTACACCCACTATATCGATAATAACTTTAATCGTCATTAATATTATATAGCTTTCTTTCTGATTGAAATGATATGACAAAGCTTAAATAGGGATATTTTAAATTGTCTTCCTTTAAAATTGTGTAGGCTCGAATAAATAAAAGATATCATCTTAATAGTATTGATTATAAACGGCTAAATATATATATTTATATATATATATATATATATATATATATATATATATATATATATATATATATATATATATATATATACATGTGAAATTAATGTGCATTACATCAACATTTTTATAAAACAGTATTGGTTTGGGATGATTGTGAGGTAAAATTAAGATTAAAAAACAAAAAATAAAGATTTATTTGGGAAAAAAAAATAGAAAAAAGTATTGCTACGGTCAAGACAATGACGGGTGGACCACGCCTGGAGGGGCCTAGATGTGGCTAGAGACTTCTGGACCTGGACAGTCCTCGAAGTGCTTGGAACGGCCCACCCCCCGTACCTGCCTGGGTCTAGAAGATTCGGTGGTGGTACAAATACCGGTCCACTACGCCTGGGTCAGTCAGTCTTAATCCGGCTCAACAAGCATCTGTGATGTACCAGTGAACAGTGACAGTGAACCGTTCGTGACAGTGTAGTGAATCTGTGTGACAGTATTGTGATAACCGGTCGGTGGGAAATTAGAAGACTGTAGTTTATATATAATTTATAGTTGTAAGTTTTAGAATAAGTCTAGCATATTGTATAAATTTACGTAAGTAGTTTATTTGTTAGGAATACCTGATTTTATATGTCGACTGTTTAGTAGTTAAGCTGGTAATTCAATTATTATTGTAACTATAGTGGTTAGTAATCCCTTTGTATTTGTACATTCTGTATTTAATAAATATTTGTAATTTTTAAACTGGAGTAGTTCATTTTTTACACCCCGTAGCCCGTAACAGTATATTATATGTCTATATTATTATTATTATGATCAGAAAAAAAAAAAAAACCTAAAAAAACATTTTACATCTTATCTCCTCTAGTTCGTGAACAAATTCTTTCAACTGTATATTTGGCCGTTGCTTACCAATATCAATAAAATGATATGTTAAATTTTTCTCCCACAAAATTAAGCGTACTTTAGAGGAAGTGAATTCTAATATTCGGCATTTAAGCTCTGTCAGAATAATTTTTGATGAATGTAGCTTATAAAACCAAAATCGTTGAAGCCATTTTTGAAAAAAAAAACACGTAAGATACACCGTATAAAGTTGCTCTTCTGGTTTGCTCAATATCTCAATTTTTGCGGTAATACCTCAGGCATATACGCTCCAAAAATATGAAAATTCAGTTTTATACAATTTATCGTTTTCGAGTTAGGCGACTAAACAAGGAAGTGGATAGAAAAATAATTAGTGTCGGAGTGTCCATGTTATTCTTATAGCTTAGTGAGTTGTCTTCGAAACCGTGGTAATTGGTTTTTTCATCACTCTCTATTAGTTTTTAAAAGCTTGTGTATAAGATAATATTTTTTTCTAAAATATTTTGCTTTCAAACGGTATATCATACATGTATATTACTGTTCTTATGTTCAAAAACAAAAAACGCTGCAAATTATCACACAATGGTTTATTATTTCCAAATAACTATATTGTCGTATAACTGTTCATAGCTGATGATCTTTTCGATTTTTTTTTTACTTTAATAATAACAGACTTGTAGTAGAATTGCATCTATTATAGTTTGTGACTTGAATATATATAGATAAACATTTTATTTTTTATTTTGTTTACAGAGAACTAGAGTTACAACGGAATATACCTATAGGCAAGATTCAATTGGTTTCGTTTTTTTTGTTTTGTTTTTTGGTTGATTACAGAGGTTCATTATTTAAAATAATAAACCAATAATTTTGTTTGAGAAATTTGTCAATTAAATACGAGCTAACTGACTGTTTTGAACTTAGTCGAATGACATTTCCCCTTTGATTACAAAGAGACCCCGGGAGGAATTAAATATTCCAAGCCAGGGAGGGGCTGTGTTATCACTCGACGCTATGCATATGAAGTAATATCCATGCATATGAGCTTTAATTGCTCGGAGGGAACCAACGCCGGCCCGATAAAAGGTGTCTCTAATTCTGTTTCAAACTCATTCCCAACTGCAAACCGCGTTAGACCTTCCCGTGCCTTGTCTCGCCAAACAGCTGTCTTATCTGGGACCTTTCTCCAGTCTATACTAGGCCTTCCTCAGGCCCATTATCTTGTAATAGGCTAAGGGAGAGGGTTTGTTCCAACCTGGGGGATCTGATAGTAAAAACTGATTAGCGAAGCAGAGGAGCTAGGGTGAGCCTCAGTAATGGCAAGGTATACTCGACTTCATTAGTCACTGGCTCTGGCTTCAACTTTTGAATGGTCAGCCTTGTCGTGATCTGAAGTTGCAAGCTTCAATTGGAGTTGGTAATCCCTAAATAAAGTAAAATAATGTATAAATATAAAATGAAAGAGCTAAGTTACAACGGTTTATATCAAGCAGATTTCCTAAAATATAATCCATATTGTATAAAAAGCTAAATCTTATTTTAGATGAGAATGATGGTTGGGGGTGCGGTCATAAAATAGAAAAAACACATTTAAAACAAGTGCTATTTTAATTATGCGCCTACGTTTCGGCCTACATTGTGGACCTTCATCAGGGCTAAAAGAAACAAGATAACAACCAATGTAATTATAGAATTAATAATGCGTTAGGTATGGAATAATAATATGATGGAAGTAATATAATATGGGAACATAAATACAATTAAATGTAAAATATATATGATATTTATTATCACGCCTAAAACTATTTAAAATTTCCAGTGGGCTTAGCGAAAGGTAATTATCCCAGGCGCAAACCGCAAGGAAGGGGCCAGCAAGTGGAAAATTCGGTTGAACCGGACCGCAATTAAGATGCGGCTATAAGCCACAATGAATATAGATGCTGTGGTTGATCTGCCCCCACTTCCAGGTTGACAGAAAACTGGGGGAGGATTATCCCTATGAATATTTATTGTGCCTTCCAACTTGGGTCCTCAAAGTGCTAAAATCCTCTGTGCACTTTTTGCATCCAGGGCAAACTAAATCCTAAAATTATATAAACATTAATAAAAATGGTTATTTCGCAACTAATCTACTGATGAAAATATTATTTTAGACTTGAGGATTTTTAAAAAGCATGTATTTATGATGTGCGCACTGCTGAAGTATCACTTGACTAACTACTTAAAATGTTTTTAATTATTTTTTTTTTATGAAACATAAATTTTCATTATATCAATATATTCTAAAAACCGGAAGATCTCGCATAATATTAAGGCAGATATTGGGGCTGAATAATTATGCGGGCAATACCCTGCTCAGATCTGATGTTTTTATCCAATGACTACTTTTTACTGATTTTCCTTTTTAACTTGTGTATAAGTGAAAATGCCGGTAGGAATAATTGAAGTTCAAAATATTCAAAAATTTCGTCACAAATAAAATCATTCATAACGACCTTAATATACCATTTGTTGCAGACCTTTCTCGTACCAAATATACCACTTTTAATTCCAAACTCCCAGCCCATATAAACCCTCTTGTCCGCAACCTATCAACCTCATATATTCCTGACAACCCTCCAAGGCGATTGAAAAGAAGATGGCCTCGGGCTCAACTTACTTAAATAAACATCGTGTTTATCGTTACAAGTTCTACCGTTGGGTAGTTTCTTCACAATCCTTTCACGCCCTTTATTCTAATTCAACAGTTTTACTTATTGTATTTATGTTAATATAGTTGTAAAATTCAATAAAATATGAATAATACAAAAAAAAAGTTTTTATTCAAAAAATTATTCAGCCCGAATATCTTAATAAATTTTCATATATTTTTTAAAATAATTTACAACAATCATATAAATTTACCGTATTTTTCCATTACCCTTGACGACTTCAAACGTTGACAATATTTATTATCTAAAATAAATAGGTTTTATAAATTATATTTAGGTTTTAAAGATATATCACTACTTATTTTAAAAATTTTAAGATGATAATAGAAAGAAATAGTCAAAAGCTAGTCTACGAAAATCCAACACAAGACTTTCCCCAGTTGTTAAAATCAATTCAAGAATTACCTGTAGCTGGGTAGCTAGCATAACATCCTCCTATGCCCAAGGTCCCAGCTTCAAACTCGCGCTAGGACTTTTAATAGCAGTAAAAAATCCTTATTTTCTTAGTCAGTTTAGTATAATACGTTTTATCGGCTGGGTATCTGGTCTTATGCAACCTCACTCTTGCTATACGTATCATTCAAAATTTAAAATGAGAAAAATATCATGCTCAGTTTCGGAATGCATTCGACTACCAGGACAACACAAACTAAAACAAAAAAAAAAAAAAGACATAATATATGTTTTTAAAATTTGCTGTGATTTTGAATGTTTCCAGCGTGCGTCAAACCTTATATCCTAATAAAACAATCCATTTATTTCCAATTAAACTGGCATATTTCTGCATTAATTGAATCAACTGTTGCGCTAGTTTGTTGATTGAATTAGAAGGGCAGCATAATGCGATTTCCGATTGCCTCAATTATAAAAGATTGTACAATAATTATTACCATTATGAAATGCACAATTTTATTTATACATCTCGTCAATTATGCATTCGGTGAAATCTATTATGACTTTATTATGTTAAAGCATATGTAAATCGCCTATTCCAAGAATACATATTACCTGTCAACGGTTCCTAGAATATCAAATCTAATTGGCTATTTTAGATTGGCCATTTACTTCCACAGCAGTTTAAATCGGATTAATTAGCACTATGACTAATGAAATGCTTATGATTATAATTATCGATCTGTCTTTAGAACGGATTTTATACATTTAGAGATGTACAGCTGACCTTAGAGAATCAGAAATGTAGACCACAATACTTTTAACGTAACTTTTATGCTTTTTTGGCAAATCGGTCGTTGAATGGGAGTCTTAAATTTTACCAATCCGAGGCTAATTACAATAGGGATCTTTAAAGAAAATCATTTTACGTTTCCTCCGAAGAATAGCATAACCAAGGATATATCTATGGCATAATTACGACATATTGCTATCCGCATAATAGGATCATTCGTTAACTAAACCATTAACACCCACCTCCCTCTTTATATCCACAGTCTTCTACAATTTAAATAGTCAATCCACTCCCTCGAAACAAGGTCTCGTCATTCTGACCTTTACATTCCTACCCATAGAACAACAATTTTTGATCACTCCTTTCTTGCCCACTCTGCTGATCTCTGGAATTCCCTACTTACTCATATCCGCCATGCTTCTTCTCTATCATCATTTAAGTCCCAATTGTTTCAATACCTCCTGTATTCCCAAACAGACGCTCAACAGCAATGAAATTTTATGTCAAATATCAGCTAGTGAATATTAAAAAGAAATATTATTTATAGCTAATACCTAACTTAATTAATTTAGATTAATTAATAGATATATTTCATTTTTTTTCTTTTCTTACTTCTTACACATTGTAGATAAAAAATAATCATGATTATTTAGTCTTTTAATCAGATACATTGTATACCTTAATTCTAAATATTTGTAGATGTTAAGGGACTACGTCCCAGAATAAAGATTATTTTATATTATATTCTAAATCCTGGGGTCACCTATTGGGTTCAAACCAGCAACCTTGGGCGTAGAAGGTTGTTATGCCAAATACTACACATCTATATGAATAAATAGATATATATATATATATATATATATATATATATATATATATATATATATATATATATATATATATACACACATTGTACATTTTAATCAATTTTTAAAATCCTAAATATTTCCATTTGAAACCCGTAGACTCTTGGTTAATAGGTTTCTTAATATTCGCTCAATTTGAACACAAGAAAAAAATGAAATACAGGAGGAAATAAAGTACCGGTTAAAGGCGGGATATGCGTGTTATTATTCGGTTACGAAATAACTTAGCTCGGAGCTTCCATCAAGAGACTTAATGGTTAGAATTTATAAAATTATTATTCTTCCGACGTTTATTCACAGATGTGATACGTGGCC
Organism: Piezodorus guildinii; assembly: GCA_023052935.1. Taxonomy (NCBI): domain Eukaryota; kingdom Metazoa; phylum Arthropoda; class Insecta; order Hemiptera; family Pentatomidae; genus Piezodorus; species Piezodorus guildinii. The sequence continues at coordinate 154,149,490 of CM041293.1, read as the reverse complement.
GCTTACTTTGAAGGATGGACGTCTTGAGGTTTTCGTAAATAAGGTACTGAGTAAAATATTTGGTCCACAGAGGGATGAGGCCATTGGGGAGCTCCGAAGGTTGCACAACGTGGAATTGCGGAATTTTTATCCTGTGAATATAATTGAGTTAAAAGAATCCCGGAGATTCAAATATGTATGTAAAGTTTTTAGGTTCAGTGAAGAACAAATTCCGAAAATGTTGGTATTTGCTGAAAAGGCTGGTCGGCATATGAGAGGTAGGCTGAAGCGTAGGTGGAAGGATTGTGTTAAGTCTTATTCCAGAATAAATAAAAATTTATTATTATTATTATTAATATCAAACTGTAAATTTATATAGATATATATTTATAAAATAAAAAGTACATATATTTATTAAATCCATAATTCCATTAATCCCTAATTTAAGAACAGGTGACAAAGTAATTGACTCACATTATATTCTTCGTCAGGGATAGAAGTCGCAATATTGCCACCTCAATAACGTGTGTCCTGTCGAATAATGCATGAAGATGGGGGCGACACAGCAGTTCCCTATTGTAACAGTCCAAAAGCCAATTACGGAAATTCCATAAATTGTTCCTCCGACCGATAATAATTAAGTTTAATTAATAACAAAGTTTAATGAATATTTCTATGAAAGTCCTTAAATGAAATAATCAGGAATCAGTCATGCAGAAAGTATTTCAATTTCGCCGACGTTTCGGCCTAACACGTGAGCCATCAGCAGGGCAGCAATGAGCCAAGCCAAGCATAAACAGTTTATGCTTCTACTGATAAAACACGTATTAAAAATAAGTTTGTAAAATAGTTCTGGATATTGACCATACGTAAAGAACATACATTAAGAACTCGACTCTATGACCATTTTATTAATTTTTTATTCCCCACACGATTAGTACACATTCATTATTCTTGTTATTGTTTAAATATAATGATTACAATAAATAATTAATGTAAAGATATTTTTTTTTGTTTTTATTATCTGTATATTTTTAAAATGATAACATGATTCTTGGTTTCACTATCATTTAGGGCATCCATTTCTAAAGGTTTATAAGTAAAATGCATTGCATTAAAGTTTTATTTTAGATGGGTAAATTAACTTTTCTATTATCAAGGCATCAATAAATCTTTCCTGATATATGAGTAGTGTTATAGATTTATAATATACTGTTGAAAAGCACAAGGTTTTAGAAAGGTAAATATACAATAAAATATGTTATAAAAGTTAACAATATGTTACAAATCCATAAACTAAGAAACATATGCTAGTTTGTAATGATGGAGATTATTGGGATTCAGTGTTGCCATCTTTCGGTGTACAATATCGCTCAAAACATTTTCTTCCATCCAGTACGCAAGAGTTTAGAGAAAATATTACGTAGCAATCGTACGTAACTTGTTAAAATAAATGAAAAGTTGTCATAAATCCATAAACTGCCCTTTTTATTAGTATTTCATTAAAACAGATGCTTCACTTTAGACTGGATGAGAATTTCATGGAATGTAACTTTTTATATGTATTTTTAATAGCTGATTTGAGAAATAAGGCAATAACTAAACAAATAAACTTGGAACCGTTGTTATTTTTTTTTTTTATTATTTTTTTTTATTTTCATTTTTTATACGACAGCGTAACCTCGGTGGTGTAAGAAGGCATAATTTTTTTAAATATTATTTTATCCATTTGATTATTTTAGATGTAAAAATATCCATGAAAATTAGTGTTCAATATTCCTACTATTAAGTCTCTTTTTCTTTTATGTATTTAGAAAATTAGAAAAATTATTGCAATTTTGGTTTCTGCGATAAAATCTTAATCGGTCAAACACTGCATTTGTAAACATAAATAAGACTACATTCAAATTTCAACCGAGAAAAGCAGGGATGACTCGCTAGCAGATATTATTTTACATTATTTATGGTTGATTATTTTATAATTCATAAATTAATTTTTGTAACTTTCCAGTTTAAATCTTAGAAGCTTTATAAATAAATTCTTTATTTTTTCTCATCATTGTCGTTATTGTTCTTTCGTTTTAATATTTGTTCGATAATTATCAGGCCGATTTGCAAAAGAAATTCTTGGATATTTTTTTAAAACAATTTATTTATTCCAGTCCTACACAAGGAAGAAAACATAAATAAACGGAGAATCATAGAATCAATTTATATTACAAAAAATTTAGAAAAATCAGTTAACCACCAAACAGACGTTGACAACCTAAACACCTTTTATGCAAGTACTATCCAGAGAGTAAATATATAAATCCTTTGGCATCCCCACCCCAAGTTCAGTCGCGCACGAGAACACCTAAAAGGCGGCTGAAAACTGTTAAGTAAGTTGGAAAAAATGTTTCTTTTCTTTTTTGAATAAATAGATCCCCTTTTTCAATGGATGATGAAAAATAATATGATATTTTTGAATACAGGTTTTACAAAATGACATTTAAAAAAGTTATGACGACGCTGCTGAAAAGCGGTAAAATTAAAAGATAATTGAGATGGATATGCATGGTAGGTGACATAATTATTAAAAATAATTTATTATATGTTGTTGTAATTGAATTGTTGGAAATATATAAATGCAATGAGACTTTAATTGATTACAGAAGCTTGATAATGGCCCTAGAGGCTGAAACGTGGCGATACTGGAATAAATAAATTGTTTTAAAAAAATATCCAAGAATTTCTTTTGCAAATCGGCCTGATAATTATCGAATAAATTCTTTATTATCCTGGGACATATCCCTTTAGAATAAAAGAAACAGAATTTACAAAAAGGGCTTAGTCTTAAAGTAAATTAAATAAATATAAAAAAGTTAATAATTACTGGTATAAAATAGACATATTTAAAGGAGAAAAAAAAGAAAAGAAAAAAGCTTATTTACAATTCTTTTGAGCCTTGATATTCATTATGTGATCAAATATGCGGGATTTGAAGGTAGAAACAGAATTGGAGTGAGTGAATTGGAGTTTCTATATTAAAAAGTGTCCTTTTTTAGTATGGTAATCCTAGTTACCAATGATTTATTTCGATTCGTATCCTTTTAAAAGGAGAATCGAGTCAAAAATGGAGGTTCTCTTCCATTTTGAACCGTATCCTGGTTACAACAAAAGTCAATTGTTAAGAATCCTTTCAACGAGAATGGCGACTTTAACTTAGAATAAAAAAATAAAAAAATTAAAACAGTCCTTAAAATATGAAAATCGGGCATATCCATTGAAATAGTAAATTAGTCCCTTTCGGGCGTAACCCACCTCACCCACCCTAATATAGACAGTTAGACTTAAGTTATTTCGGACAGCTTCTTGCATCGGGAAGAGAGTTTCTATATTAAAAAGTGTCCTTTTTTAGTATGGTAATCCTAGTTACCATTGATTTATTTCGATTCGTATCCTTTTAAAAGGAGAATCGAGTCAAAAATGGAGGTTCTCTTCCATTTTGAACCGTATCCTGGTTACAATAAATGTCAATTGTTACGAATCCTTTCAACAAGAATGGCGACTTTAACTTAGAATAAAAAAACAAAAATTAAAACAGTCTTTAAAATATGAAAATCGGGTATATCCTTTGAAATAGTAAATTAGTCCTTTTCGGGCATGATAGGAGGGATAGAATTCCATAGGATTGAGGATCGAATTAGAAAAGATCTGTCGAAATGTGGAGTTCGATGGGCCGTACTGTATAAATCTGAAGGCCTTGAGCGTGTACAACGGGGATGGACAACAAGGATAACTTAGTAAAGGAATAACGCAAGGAAATACTTGCGACGATTGGAAGAGTTAAGCCACTTCAACTCACCATAAAATTGGGATACAGAGGTGTATACTGAAGGCATTTAATATAGAAACAATTTATATAAGGGGCTGATCAAGGTCATATTTAATCAAAGTCTAGGTTGACCGTTTATATTTTATAAAATATAATTTATTCCTCTATAAGTACTAGAAAAAAATTAATCGAAGAGTTTTATATCAGTTCCCAAGAATATTTGCGATGTAATTTTCCTTGTAATGTTCCTATCTTAAAAAAAAAAATATTTTATAATATAAAGAAAAACTCTAGGAAAAGTTAGAAAAAAAAAGGTTCAATGAGAAAAAGGGAATTGAGACTGGACCCAAAGGTAAAAAGGAGCCCATCTCCCATAATTGGAGGACTTTTTCCCTTATTAGTTAATAAAGTATGTTTATCACAACCCAAGGGGGAATTTTCGGGAAATTACTTTGAAGAGGATAATTACAAAAATTACCTGAGAGAGAATTTTTTAATGTAACAAAACCTTCATAATTAGATCTCGAGTGGGTTATAATCATGTAACGAAAAAAAAATCTCATTTTAAAAATAAAATTTATAAAATAATTATTGTTAATAGCGTCTTAATATACTAGAGTTAGAAAAGAGAAATAACTGAAGCATAATGGCAAGCTTAAAATATCTGGAGTGTGCTGAGAATATATATTGGCTTGGCACTGTTAAAATGTTAAAAAAAAAAAAAGTTGCGAATTATAATTCAATGGTTTATTATTTCCAAATAAATAGATTAGGGTATAACAGTTTACATAGCTGTTTACAGGCAATGATATAATATGAAAAGTGATACATTAATCTAAGAAAAATGGCCTATTACCGCTGATAATTTAAAAACGCTATATCTCTGCTTTTTCTTAAACGATTTCAATGATTTTTTTTTTCGTTTGTGAGGGATAATAGCCATGCGATCGCCAGTGGCGGCTGGATGAGCAAGTGGAGCGCTTGTGTGTTTTGTTTATTTTGTGACTAAAAAGTAAAAACATCTTTTATCACAAGATTTGGTCAATTTTTATCTATTTCTAATTAGGTAGGTGTTATTTTATTCTTCCAGAGAAGTATTGTACTCTTGATATGTGGAGTTGTTCTGGGTATAATTCTTATGATTTTTTTATAACATCGCTTTTGTTTTGAAATTCCAAATTGGGGTTAGTTAAGCTATAGTTGCTCAACTTACCTCACGACTCAAATAACGTAAGTAATGAATATTTTATTTTTTGTTAGGATGCGCACTCACAAGAGGAAGACTTCAAGATGTTCTTAATTGCAACAGTGACAATGATCATTAAGTTCCAAAGATCTAATTAATATTTTTTAAGATATAAGCTATGTGAGTAATAGTGTAAACATTTAAGTCTGATTTTAAATAGCAAGAATAAACCTAATGTTGAAGTTAATCTTTACGTTTAAAAGATACGTTAATGCTTCATTGATTCTATTTTTGGTTAATTATTCAAAGATAATTACTTTATATTTTGTTGTTCTGTCATTAAAAGACGATAAATAAAGATCTGATTGTTAAACACACATTTTACTTTATTTCTAGTCGAAATTGAGCCCATGGTTTGGTTAGACATTCTTAGTGCTCAACTATCCCCATATCCTTACTCAACTTACCTCAACTATGAGGTACGTTGAGCAAACTTGACTTCCTGAATTTCAATAGCTGTAGCTCTTAAATTCGACTTCTTAAAAAAAAAATTACTATGGACACTTTTGCTGAGGGAATATTACGAATCCATCAAGCCGCTTAAAAACTCATGGTAACTAATCATTGAGGAGCTATATCCGTTAAAGTGAGAAATTACTCAACTAAATTACTAGTCCCGCCCTACCCTATCTATAAATTATTTTTTTATTAAATTTTTCTATGGGTATTTTTAGATTTACTTATTCTAAAAAACTATACAGTTTTTTCTCTATCTTCAGAACTAACTGAGTTATATGAGTTATATTTACTTATTCTATTTGTTTATTACAGTTTTAAATTGCTATGAATAAATAATAATAAAAGGTTATAAATAATGAACGATAATTTATCATAATTACTAAGGAGTATTGCTGTAATAATACTCATACTCTAGCATACTCGGTATTATTTTCAATCAACCATTTTTCCTCCCCACCCCTAAAATCAACCTTATCGAAATTTTGATGCGTAATCGATATTTAATTATGAAACGCAAAGTCACTAATTAACGGTACAGAGACCGTTTAATATACATGACATTAAGGACGCGGAATGCAACGCCGCCAACGCTGCGAGTTAGCGGGCCTATGATTGGTTTAACTCGACTGATGAGCTAACTGGCCAATGGGAGAGCGCGACCTATAACTCAATACGAACTGACCCCTGAAACTCGATCAGGAACCAGGTACCTGCTAATTAGTTGTTACTGGGATCTATCCACATGGATAATGATACACCGCCATCGACAACCATTACAGCAGTCCCAGAGTCCCGTATGCGATTTCAAATTATTAAAATATACTTTCATAGAAATATATACATAAATAGCGATCCGCCCTTGCTTGGCACTGGTGAAATTAAAATGTAGGGTCATTTATCTTTGAAAACATTCAGCTTGACCAATTAGGGTTAATCACTTTGGGATTATGAGTTCATCGTAACGCAAAGTTTACCTAGCAAGAAATTTTATGTTTGTTTCATAATAACTATTCATTATTATATTTAATTACGGCAGAAATCAGAAACAAAACAGGTCGACAAAAAAAATGCGTTAGTTTTTTGTTTGTTATGCTAAACGGTTCCTGTTTTTACTTTCTCTTACCTATATATGAAATATATAATGAGGGAAAGTATTGTGATCTTGAAAATTTTTTAATTCCAGTATTCACCGAAAATACACGTATTAGGTTCCCCTGAGTCCAAATAACAAAATCCCGCAAAAGGTTTCATGGGTTGATTCGATCGTCATGAAATATTTCATATTATAGACAACTATACGCCCGAGATGTTACAGAAACTTTTTCATCAAAATCAGCTGACCGGAAGATTCTAATTAATACATGCATTTTGCACCATTTTACGATTTTCTCAAAAACGGCTTTAAGGATTTTGATTAAACTCTATATATAGACGTAAAATTTGATGAAATTTAATATAATGTAGGTTTCATTCTGATTGAAATAGTCTGAAAGGGCTTAAATGCCGATTTTTTAAACTTTTTTCTTCTTATAAAGTAAACCTTTTATGTTGTAATTTAAAAAAAAAAATTGGTAAATATTAGCTTATTAGCATTGATAAATAAGGGGTAAAATATGCAAGTTGAGCGAAATTTGTAAATAACTAAATAGAAAAGTGCAACCATATTTTTTTATACAATTTTTTTGTGTATTTGAACACAAGAAAGTAATATAGATGTATAGTATACCGTTGGATAGCTGAATATTTAAAAAAAAAAAAATTTAATTCCTTAATTATAAGGTTAATAGAGAGTGATGAAATAACGATAAAAGTAACTGATTTGTTTGATAAAAATATAATAGATTATTTAATAAAACACATGTTCTATTGAAATCAAACATAGTTAATTTGTTAACAATATATTTGTATCATCAAATGTATTTAGGGATCCCTTGTAGCTAGGTGGTTAGCATAACAGCTTCCTATGCCAAACGTCACGGGTTCAAACCCGCAGGTGGTCCTAGGATTCTTTAATGGGAGTAAAAAATCCTTAGTTATGCCGTCCTTCGGAGGGAACGGTAAAAGCTGGTTTCGAGCCTGTGCGATGTCAGGTACATCGTTAAAAATCCCTATCCTAATAAAACCTGAGTCCGATTAGCCATAGTAGCATAAAGTAACGTTAAATAAATAATAAACAAATGTATTTAAAAATTCTTAAAATTGATTTTAACATCGGAGGTAGGTGAAAGTCGTGTATTAAGCGCATCAGACTTTTCGAGTTGTAACTGATTTATATTTCATATGAACATTTTCTAAATCACATTTTAAAAGTTTAATTCAGTTTTTATGGGAGGTTACATTCAGTTTCAGTGGAACCTCTGCTATCAAGAAATGATTGGAAAGCAGAAATAATGAATAACAATGTCAGTTTATAGATCTGTAACATCTCTTTTCTATTTATTTTAACAAGTCCAGTACGATTTCTACGTAATATTTTCTATAAAATCTTTTGTACTGTATGTAAGGTTATAATGATACTGGCAACACTGAAACACCATTACCTTCATTATCTCAACATTACAAATAACATGTTCATAAGTTTATTCGCTTATAATAACTTTCTATTAACTTGTACGGCTTGATTATTAACTTTTCTAAAATCTTGCGTTTTTCAAAGGTAAATTAAACGTCTGTATTACTACTCATATTAACCAATGTATAAAACGGCCATAAAGTGATTATTATAAATTATGTAATAATCGAAAAATTTGTAGAGAAATATACGTGATTATTTCAAAATTCCTTTTTTGTTAAGGAAACGAAACTATTTTAAACCATAAAAATTAAAACATAAATTAAAATAATGTTATGAACACGTTGGCGTATTTACAAGTGTTTGTATATAATAATAAGACGATTTTTATGATAATTATTATTAATAAAGTATCTGTATAAGAAAACTTGAACGAGTTTGTGTTAGTAATAGTACATATTAATTGATTTCCAAATACAAAGGATATTATTCTTTTGTAATAAGTAAAATATCTATTGATTATAATGAACAAGTCTTATAAAGATTAGAAATATAATATTTTCTAAAGGAACTAAATATCATTAATCTGTTCAAATTATACCAAAACATCTCATTCAACTATTAAATAAAAATAATTGGTTTATTTAAAGAATAAATTAGCTGTTAAAATATATAGTAATAGTGATTCGCTCTGTATTTCTAGAATGGTAAGTATGAATCAATCTCAATTACACATTATTTTTTGTATGCTAAATATATATAATAAATGTACAAAATTATTAAAATACAAATATGAACATTTTATAACAAGTAAGACTTAAACATAGCTATGTAAATAAAATTCACATCCAAAGGCAAGACCTTACCAAATAAAAATGTATTTATGCAGAATTTGAAGCACATGCTAAGAAAGTGCAATGGGGAGGTGTAGCTGACTGGCTCAGAGCCTTTCGGTAAGTATAGATTTTCCAGTTATTTCTTCATTTAAAATTTATTTTAAATTGAATTGTTTTCAATTATCTGATGATAATATATCCTACAACAAATTAGTAATATTTTATATTTGAATAGGTCAAATAATGATGTCATTGACGTGTCATTCAATGCTCAGAACACTCTACAATTAGACCAGTCGCATCAGAAGTACATTAGCGTTTAGTTCTCGTTCCAATGTTTAACATAATATACATACACGGTATGTTGTCTATCAGCTGTGAAACCCTGACACCAAAGTATGTGGCCGCAGTAATCTTAAAAAAACAACTAAATCCTACTAACAGACGTAAGAACACTATCAACCAAAACTTGCGAAATAAATCATTAAAATATTATTATTGTTCATTTTGTAACATATTGTAATATATCTCAATAAAAAAAAAAAAAAAAAAAAAAAAAAAATCATTAAAAGGCAAATCTAATAAAAAAACTTTATTTTTCGACCAGAAACACACCCTCTAGTACAGCTTGACAAAATTCAAATTCCACAGACAGACAACGGAAAAACATCTAGACTTGACATTCAACGGAAGATTGACATGGGGCTTACGCATCAAGAACAAACATATAACGCTAAGCAAAATGCTAAAACTATTATACTTCCAACAATCTATGTTAAAAAAATCTTCACTTACTGAAGTCCACTTAGACTCACCTCTCGTAGGTACACTAGACAGCCTAAAACTCTAACATACATAAATTTAGGACTATAAATATAAATAGTACACCTGCAGCATTTGCACTCCACACAGACCTTATGTTCACCAACTTACACCGACGTATAAACTCATTAATACAAATCATAGTAATTGCAAACATGCCTGACAAAACTAGTAGAAGGTTGAAGAGAAGCTAGCTTTGGGACCTACTGGCAGCTGCATAATGGGAACCACATCAAAAAGAGGTGCCGCTGCTTACTCATTTATCCGTCATGATTATTACTATATTCTACACTGTTTGGATATCATCCACGTTGTATTATCCAGAGATTTCAGTGGATTTCAATCATCAGTAAAATAATGCAAAACCGAAATAATAATAACGGATTAACGAATAGGAATCTGAGAATACATCACCATTAATGAATTACCAATTTATTTTAAATATAAAAATTGTAAAGAATTGTAAAAAATAAAAAAAAATATTTTCCTTCGTCATTTTATATTTTTTTTGTGTTTTAATTTTACGGGCAAAAAACTGCTGATGGTCATTATCGCTCTCACATCTTAACGAAAAAAAAAAAAAAAAAAAAAAAGAGAGACGATTTACCAAAATGAAGAGAGCAGAAAAAAATAAGAAACGAAAACAACGAACAAAATACTAAAATAAGATACTTAAAAAAAAAAAAAAATATTAATAAAATAATAATAAATAAAAGATACAATAAAATATGAATATAAAACAAATAATTAATAATACAAAAATAAACAAATAAAGGAAAACAAATAATAAAAAATAGATAAATAAAAAATAATAATTTAACAATAAATTAAATTAAATTTTAGGTTAAACTGTATAATTAACAAAAAAAAAAAATATAATCATTTCATATTTTCTTTTCTCATTATTGCATTTCTCTTTCTTCAGTATAATTTTTGTGTAACTTTGCTGTCTTCCCTTTAATCACACAGTAACCTTCCGTTTTCTTTATTTTCCACAATAACCTTCATTAAAAAAAATAATAATAATTCGGTATTGTTCTCTATCCTGGCAGTTTATGTCAACTCTTTTTGAAGATATGTTTCCTCTGTCATTCTCTTACATATCCTCATAAGCTCTTCACCAATTCTCGTACACTCTTGGGAAGTCTCCTTAGAATCTAGTCTTCTGATTCTTATTTCGGTTTCTATGCCCTTTAACTCCTCCCTGTAGACTTGCAGGTTGGGCATGTAGCCTGTGTTTTCTTGGGCCCATAGATTATCCTCAAGATCTTTCCTCATTTCTTATGATTTTTCTGGCCTATAGAGAAATGTTGTCCCCATTCCGTACAACATTGCTGATAAAAATGCTATTTAAAATTCCTGTAAGCATTTGGATAACAAGAAGCATTCTAGTTGGTTTTAATAAAATTGTTTATTGAATGAGACCATATTGTAAGTAAGAACTATGACGGTTTCTTGAACTGTTAAACAAAATACTACAAGGTAGTACAATGATAAAATAAACTAATTAAATTAGTTGATGCATTCAAATTCTTCGGAAGTTATATTTAATTTTTTTTTTTTCTATCTAGGATGTGCTTTGATTTTAAGGACACGGATTATCTTAGCGCTTATATAGTGCTACGGTCAAGACAATGACGGGTGGACCACGCTTGGATGGGCCCGGATGGGGCAAGAGACTTCTGGACCTGGACGGTCCTCGAAGTACCTAGAACGGCCCTTACCTGCCCGCCGTGTCTAGAATATTCGGTAGTGGTACAAATACCGGTCCACTACGCCTGGGTCAGTCAGTCTTGATCTTGCTGAGTGATGTATCAGTGAACAGTGACAGTGAACAGTTCGTGACAGTGTAGTGAAACTGTGTGTCAGTACTATGATAACCAGTCGGTGGGAAATTAGAAGACTGTAGTTTATATATGTTTTATAGTTGTAAGTTTGAGAATGAGTCTAGCATATTGTATAAGTTTACGTAAGTAGTTTATTTGTTAGGAATACCTGATTTTATATGTAGACTTTATAGTAGTTAAGCTTGTAATTCAATTATTATTGTAACTATAGTGGTTAGTAATCCCTTTTTATTTGTACATTCTGTATTTAATAAATATTTGTAATTTGTACACTGAAGTAGTTCAATTCTCACACCCCGTAGCCCGTAACAATAGTTTCCTGAAACCATAAAAGGAGTTTATTTGATTGGAAGGTTGCAAAAGCGATTTCTAAAATTTTTATTTTTTAAAAATATTTCTATTATCATGGTTGGGAAATATCATACAGTCAATTTATTAGTGAATTGAATGTAAGGCATACATAGGACAGACGTACAATAGCTGTCATAACTGGTCCAGGGTAGTATAAACGACACTGATATGCTTGGGGGACTTGACTTCAGGGTAGGAAGGGTAAATAGTAGGCAGATAGGCAATTTTTATTTTACAGAAAATAAATCCTGCTGTAGAAGTAACTCAGTATGTTACAAGACTTTGGGACTCTTTGGGTAACATTTAAATTCCTCGGATAGGAATAAAAAAAAATCCTTCGACACGTTTCTCCAACCAATAGTGTAAACACGCCCCTATGATCGTGTTTCAATATAGGGCCAGTAGTTTACTCTTGTTATCGAGATAGGGCGAACATAAGAGGCATCGGGGTGTGTAATCCAAGGGTGCTTACTCATTCCTTTCCTATATAGTGTGTGTAGAGCGGAGGGTAAAGGATAGTCAAGGCGTTATTTGCAGGGAAGGATATGGACGTTAGGGGAGGGGATACTAATATCCCTATAACCCTCGGATATTGGCTTTGGGGGGCCGACATTGGGAAGGCCCTATTCCGAGAACCTCTCAAAAGACCAATGAGTAATCTGCCACAACAATAAATTAATTCTTACAGGAGGAAACTCACAAAGGGGTTTCGGAGTCTTTGTTTGTAAGGAATGCCTGCAAGAGTTAGTGTCCTAATAAGACGAGGATTTCCTTTCAGTCGGCAAGATTTACGCAAGGTCCCCTACGTCGCCTGGTCAATAGCTCATTTTTTAATATCTCTCTTCCTACCGTAGCTGCTTTATATTCCCTCTGCCCTCTCCTCACAATGCCCTCAAGACGGCGATTCCTGTTATTAATGTGCTGTTGAACATTTATGCGACATGGATTGGACGACAAAATGAAGGTATCAATAATCTTGAGATTATTCCAATGGCAAGCGTAAAAAATAAACCAATAAAAAGAGAATTATAGCATATTCAGAAAAAATACCCATAGCGTTCTAGCAAATATAAATAAAAGTTTTATAATTATCCTGTAAAGCGTGAATCTCTTAGCTAACTGAATAATTGAGACGTTGATCTCCAAAAGGTACTAAAACACTAGGGGTACTCACTACGTTTGCTATAGCATGCTATTTGTGCTATTGTGCTAAACCCATCAATTTTATACAGGAAATAAATGTAGAAACTCGACGGGTTTAGCAAAATAACACAAATAGCATGCTATAGCAAACGTAGTGAGTACCCCTACTATATTTTCTTGTTTATTTACTTTTAGGCATCACTACGTTTCAGCCTCTAGGACCATTTTCAAGCATCTGTAACAATTATTTTTATTTTTTTTTAATGGCATTTATACCTACCCCATGTCTGAAAAAATACATTTTTTTCTTTTTCAATAATTGATGCAATATATTATGATTCTTTTAAAAACATATGCTTTTAAAATTATAGTTTAATAATAATTATGACGACATATATATATATAGGGGTAACGCGTTTTCAAAAAATAATTTATTTCAATGTGGCTTTAGAAGTAAAAAGTGTAATATATCAAAAACTTCTTTTGTAAAACGACAATTATATCTCGCACAAATATTGAATCAAAAGAAACTTAGGACAATGATAAGAAAGTTCTAAGAAGGACATTTTTTATGAAATTGGCATTTTGACAAATTTGTATCCTCATCATTTAGTTTTATTAAAATCTGGTTTTATTTGGATTTTCTTTTCAATTTATGGAATTGAACAAATACAGTTTTAAACTTCATATTTGTGAATTAATTAAAAAAATTAAACCTACATTTAAAAAAAAAGTTTTATTGGTTTAAGTTCGTAATAGTAGTTACACCGATCTATAACTGATTCTAGACAATTATGTCCGCAAATATTTTTGTAAAATAAAATTTATTAATGTCTATTTCCAGGTTTTAAAATGTATGTCAAATGACTGGCCAATCAAGAAGTCCCTTGATAACCTTTTTTTTTTATACTTTGAAGTGTATGTGTCACTGACAGTTAATACAAACAAATTCAAACGAGATATCCTTTCAGTTTACAATAGGGGATATTAGTGGGGTTTATTTCTGAGCACACATCATGAATGAAATACACGTCATATATAAAAGTGTAATGAAAACAATTGAAAACTCTATAAAAAGTTGATACTGGTTTTTTTAAATAAAAACGTTTATATTAAATATATATATATATATATATATATATATATATATATATATATATATGTGTGAGTGTGTGTGTGTGTGTATATGTTCAGAAGAATATTGAAATATTTAATTTTATAATCACTAAACGTTGGACTTGTGTTTTAGGGAAAAACAAACTATTATTTAGGCACTATTCTCTAATTTAATGATAATCTATTACATTATGTTTTATATATATATATATATATATATATATGTGTGTACATATGTCAAGGAAAAAGACAAGAGGTAGACCTAGCCAAAAAATGAATGATAAAAAAAAAAAATACACTTTTACAATTCATTCAGTTCATGGATTGAGTACATGTAGAAGTCGCTTTGTTTCAGGGCCAGCGATCGTATAAGGAAGTTATTACGTCTTGATCTCGCGCAGCCATTAGACTTCTCTCCAATTTAGGGCACCCCCTTAATAGAGACTTGGTGTGCCCCAGGAGCGTCTCCACGAGTGAAATAATAGGATAAATAATTCTTGAATCAGACATTCTTAAGAATGAGAACTACTAATTTACAACATTAATGTCACTGTAAGGCTGTGTTTATTAAAAGGGGATTTAAAGTGCTAGTGACAGCTCGGGATAAAGTGCGGTGAGTTAAGGGAGATTAGAAGCTGGTTGCTAAGTCGCTCCACTACAGAAGACCATAATCCTGTAAAAGAAAAAGTACGAGTTCGAGTCTCGATGCTCAGGGGGCTTTTATATCGGCATTTATCTCCTGCCCTCACCACCCTGACTCGCGAAACCCCCGTATAAGCCTTCAAAGGCGAGGTAGTGGTGAACAAAAAAAAAACTTAGCAAACTTTTTAAGTCGCTGTCACCATAACCGTTGCTTTCGTTACCGCTCTCGCTATCGCTATAGTTTCCAGAAGATTACTCACTTACATAAGTACTCTTTTTTTTTGTGATTGATTTAGAAAATGATTTTTTTCTCAATATATATATATATATATGTGTGTATGTGTATGTGTGTGTGTGTGTGTGTGTGTGTGTGTGTTTGTGTGTGTGTGTGTGTGGGTGTGCGTGTGCGTGTGTATAACAATGGTGGTTATTTTATATTAGCCTAAACGAAACCTGGAAAAATAATTAAGGGATTCGGCGACTCGAAATAACGAACGGGTTGAGGCTGCGAGCAATTGTGCTGTCACCCTCTCCCCAACAAACATGTTAAAATATTATTAGTATTCCTTTAATAAAGGCTAAAAGTAACTTTTTTTCTTTTTTTGTACCCCTGTTTTTCATTGCCTTTTTAACAGCTTAAGGAAGATTCAACTACCATTAGCATAACTGGAAGATGGCTTTGTCGAATCTTGGTCGCACCTTCTAGTATAAATAAATGAAGGATATTCTTATTCAAATACCCCTTTGTGCGGGGGATGGTGTCCTTTTTTTCGGCAAATATGATAATCCAGGGTTTCTCTTACCTCGGGATAAATTATGTATATCTCGCGCCGTAGAGCACCTTCTCAGAACAGAATTAACAGGGGAAAGAAGAAACTCAATTATACCACCACCCTCCGCCAAACGTTGATATAATGTATGTTAATATATTATATCCTCCTCTCTTAGGCCTTAAGGTATTGTCTATGGTCATATTTTTTTTTTCCTTGGCTCGCCGTCTCTCTCGCCGCAAGCGTAAACGAGCGCACAACTCGGATTATGCTAATTTCAAGTCTCTCCGGCTTGGGAAAAAGTTTCAAAATTAAATTTTTAATGTTCCAGGGAGAGGGGGTTCTCTGATGTATTCCTTAGGGAATTATAAAGGGTGCATTTACATATTTTTCGTTACTGAGGCAAAAGGGAGAGGGTTATTTGCCGTTGTAGCACGCCAGTAACAAATGCGATGTCGTTTAGGCCAACAACGATCTTTATAGGCATGATGGAGTGCTCATTTTTAGAGTCCCGTAGTATGATTTTTAATATTTTCATACCAAAATATTCCAATACTGCATTAATAACAACTTTAAATCCATAATCATTTTACTATCACCTAACTTGACCTGACCCTCCATTACTGCAACAACAATTTAGAATAAAATGACCATTTCCGCAAAATAGTTGTCTTTGTGTGTATGTAGTATGTCTAGCTCGAAAAAAATTGGTTGTGTAGAACTGAAATTTCATGTCTTAGGAATGAATATGCCTAATGTTACTAAAACGTTTTCAGCTAAATCGGTGGACCAGAAGAGTCACTTAATACTATGCATTTTGGAACTATTTGTCTCTAATGTTTTTTATTTAACTCTCTACATCGATGTGAAATGTAATGGGTTTTAATAATGTATAGCCACCATTTTGTGTGAATAGTCTGCCAGGGCTATATGCAGATACGTTGTACCTCTAAACAGCTTTTAAGCTCGAGAAAATTAACCACTTCATCTTGAGCGAATTAGATAACAAACTAAAAGAGAAAAAAAAATTGGTAGGGTAATAAACAAGATTTTAGTAATATAGCTCTAGAAACGGCTAAATCGATGGGCTGTATCATCACATATATATCACGTAGGTTTTATTCTGATTTAAATAATTTGACAGAGTTTTAATGCCAATACCTTAAATTGTCTTCCTCTGAATGAGTTAATTTTAATTGTATATATTCGAAGAAAAAAAAATTTCTCCTTAGTAGCATTGATAAAAAACGCGAATACACAGGTTGAACAAATTTGATAACTGACCATGGATAGGAGAAAAGCTAAATGTTTTTTTAAAGTAAATATTTCACAGCATGAAGATGCTAAAATAGATCTAGAATATACCACTGGAAAGTTAATGATTTAAAAAAAAATGTATATACAAAGTTCAATTAAATAATGAGAATCTATGAAACAGTAGGTGATTGTTGTTATTAATTATTTCTATTGTTAAATTATTTAATATAAAGAATTGTTTTTATCAAAACTCGATGTAATTCTTTAAACATTTTTTTTCAATTTTAACTTTATTTAAAAGTTCTTAAATTGATTTTAACAACGGAGGTAAGTAAAATTTGTGTGTTGAGCGCACCATATTTTTCAATAGATTGGCTCCTGATTATTTCTTTCTATTAGTGTCTAATTGGTGATCTAACTATACACCCTGAATATATTCCTTTTTTATGCCAACATCTGTAAGGAATTTTTTTATTTTTATTTATTTTATTATTGGGTTGTGTCACATGAAATGTCCGTTTTCAAGGTAAAGGATTTTTATTAAAAATACGATATGAAAACAAGATAATTTTATTCCAAGTATTTACCTTCTTTTTCTACACATTTTTCCCAAAGTGACACCAACTTTTTGATCCCCGAACTGAAAAACTCTGAACTTTGAAGTAAAACAAAATCTGAAAACGCACTTTTAACTAGATCATTATTTTCAAAAAGTTTTCCTTTTACGAAGTTGTCTAAATTCCTGAACAGGTGGTAATCTGTTGGAGGCAACTCGGAAGAATATGGTGGGAGCGGAAGAACTTCGTAGCCCAGTTCTTTCAATTTTCGCTCGGTATGTTTTGAAACATGGGGTCTTGCTGCCGCTCAGTGAGATCATGAGGTACCCATGTATCGAGCTTTTTTATTTTTTCATTACACTTTAAATGTCTGGAAACAGTAGATGCACTTGCATTTAGTTGTGCTGAGAGTCCTTTAACTGTTTGGTAGGGGTTTCTTTCTACTGTATGTTTGAGGACATCGTTGTCTATTACGGACGGAGGTCTTCCTCGGGGCAAGATTTCTAAGTCGGTATCCCCAGCTGAAAACTTAGCAAACCAAAGGCGAATGGTCCGTTCATTAACACTCCCTTCTCCAAACTCCTTGCAAATATTTTATTAATCCAAACTCAGCTGCTGAATGGCCGAGTTTAAACACGTAAAGAAATATTACTCGAAAATCGCGTGTTTCCATGTTCATATTTGGAGGTATACTTAAAAGTAGGTAATTGATTGGGAAGCTAATGTTTATAATACAAAGGTAGAGGATTAGTAACTGTTTACATTAAATTTGTAAACATTCGGAAGAAAACAACAGAGACCTATAAAATCCTTTATGTATTTCAGAAACTATAAAAACGGACATTTCATGTGAAATGACCCAATATATTCGTCAAAATATAACTTAAATAAAACCCTTGGTTTTCATCTAAATCCTGTGGAAAATAAAATTCTAATAACAAAACCGATCGAATGAAAAAAAGTGATTAATACATGTTCATGCATGCGTCTAGTTAGATTATTTTTCTTTAGAGGGGTCTGCACCATTCAATATGTTCTCAGAGTCACTAAATTGGAAGAAAAGGAAAACAATAAATACGGGATACTATTTTTCTCTTTTCTGTTTCCTATCGCTTCAATTTATTAACGAAAACATTTCATTATAGACCTATCACTCTGCATGTCCCAACAGCTGCAATATCATGAAAATAAAATACCGCAGATATACAGCCCTACAATATAGTCCCAGTATATCATTCTCCCTTTAGTAAGGGCGATGATTCTTCGGCAGTCTTGAACCCCTTCAAGAACCACTTCTTTTAACAAATAGCCAAAAGCACTTAGGGTATCAGTTACAAGATGTCTTATATACGAAAACGGTCCCACTTTATATGTGAGTTAATCAAGAAGTAATTTTTCAAGTTAGCTTAGTGAAGCTGAGTATTTGAGTTGTGAAAATCTGATATATATATCAGAAAATCAGGATAAATATGTCCTAGGATTTTTTAATGGGAGTAAAAAATCCTTAGTTATGCCGTCCTTCGGAGGGGACATTAAATGGTGGCCCTGAGGCTGTGCGATGTAAGGTACTCGTTAAAGATCCCTACCCTAGTAAAACCTGGATAGGCAAAGTTTAGGACTCCCATTGTAGCATCGTCCGATTAGCCATAGTAGCATAAAGTGGCGTTAAGTAAATAAACAAACAAACATTGATTATCATCTGGAAGCACCGATTAACATCAGGTCCTGAAAATGTATATTGCTATATCATAAAAAAGAAAAGAAAAAATAAGGAATTAAAATTAGTAATAACAGAAAAATTTTTTGGGGGGCGGGGTGGCCGAGCGTGTTAGCGCGCGTTGCTGTGAGCACGCGTTGCCTAGCAACAGATAACCGAAAAAAGTTAAAACCAAATAATTACGAGTTCGACTCTCGAGCTGGTGGATTTTATCTCGGCATATATCCCCCGCCCTCACCCTCTGACCCGAAAGAACCCCCGTATAGCCTCCAAAGGCGAGGTAGGGGGGGGGACAAAAAAAAAAATAATAATAAAAATAAAAACAAACAAAAAAACAGGAAATTTCATTTAAAAAAAAAAATGCATAATATGTATTTTTTAGAGGCTAAATTATAAATTAAACTTGAGCTGGTTCTGCAACTTAAAGCCTATCAAAAAAATTGGAGTGATGTTTTTTTTTTGTTGTCTAGAAATCGTATTTATTTTCTAGATTGTAAAGTAGAAATATTTTCTACAAAAAATATTATAATTTTAGAATTAAATCTTCCGAGGAGTGGAATGAATAAGTTTAACTTAAGTATAAATATAATTTCATTTATTTGATTATTATAAAGACTATGAAAAAAATTGGAGTGATTTTATTTTTTTTTTTTGTCTCGAAATCATAATTATTTTGTAAATTAGAAAAGTGTGGGCGTGATTGGTTCTGGACTAGGGGATTCGATGTGCGTAGGTAGTCTGAAATTATTTAATTAATTATATATTTCAAGATAGGTCTGCGACAAATGAGATATTTAGGTCATTACGGAATATTTTATTCCTCCTATGATATTAAAATATAATAAGTTTGATTATAAGCTAAATAAATTGCAATATTGACTTGACTTCGGACATTGGAAGAACCTAGTAAAATGTAATTTATTCTGAGTAAAATTGTTAACTATTTGAATCTTCTTAAGAAAAAAGCAGGAATAAGCAAATTCTAAGAGAAAATAAAAAAAAAAGAAAACACTGACCAGCATTGTGATTCAATAGTAAAAGCAGAAACAACCATAGACCATTACCAATAAACCGGCCTCGGATCTTAAGGGCAATGGAAAGGGAATTTACTGCAAACTAGAAAAGGGCCAGTAATTGTAATGGTTAGTTTCCATATCATTAGCCAAATGAATTCTCTTTTTTTCCCCTTTATTTCCCGAATTCCCTTTATCCCGGTGGAAAAAAAAGGGTTGAGCCCGGGCGGGTCGGCATCATTTATTTTCAGCACATAAATCGTTTCTTCCTTTCAGTCACCAGGCTCATTCTTCAACCGACCACAATACCCTTGTTTAGATTAGCTACCGGGTCCTGTTCCGAATTAACGGCATTAAAATTGTAAAAACAACTTAAGATTGATAAGAAATGGAAATTGGGATAAAAAAAAAAAAAAAAGACAATGAGCTTGAGAAAGATTGTGAATGAGAAATTATTCTTGAAGTTCTTCTACAATCTCCACATCAGATATCTGAAGATTGGTAATTAAAGTTCATTTAAATATCATTAGAAACAAAAAAAAAAATTATGGAATAAAAAACATTTTAAAAGACCAACCAAAATATAAGGTTTCCAGTAACATAACACAACTGTAGCTGAAGTATGTATATAGTTCAGCATTGACGTGAAACAAGAAACTAATAGAGAGAAATGGGAAGCTTTCTACCTCCGAACTCTTAGTAAACTTGATCCATCTTTAAAAATAGTTCAAAAACATCCTTGGAATAGAGTAGAAGAAACAGATGACTTTATCGAAATATAGAGCCCGACATAGTATATTTTAACTTTTTTTTTGTTTATTGAAATTTACAACAGTTTTGTAACTTGGTATAGGAAATAACTTTTTTTAAGTGTTTTTTTTTTTTGTTTGTTTATTAGTTTTTGTTTAACTCACTTTATGCTACTGTGGCTTATCGGACGATGCTACAATGGGGGTCCTAAATTGTGCCTGTCTATTTTTAATTAGGATAGGGATTTTTAACGAGTACCTGACATCGTACAGGCTCGGAAACACCTTCTTACGTCCCATCCGGAGGACGGCATAACTAAGGATTTTTTACTACCATTAAAAAATACCTCTAGGACAACCTGCGTGTTTGAGCCCTTAACCTTTGGCATAGAAGGCTATCATGCTAATCACTATACTGCTGATGATCCTAAACCTCAACATCACCCATACACCTATTTCATTATAATCGTGAAAAATAAATAAAAAAATACGTAAACAAATATATTTATTTTTACTCTTTTCTCCTTTAGCTAGTTGTCTAATTCGTTTAACTTGAATATTTACCCGACATTTTATCAATCCTAACATGAAGAAATAGTTTGTTTTTTTTCGAATATACGAAATTAAATCTACCCTAAAGCAAAAATATAGCGGCATTTAAGTCCTATTAGACTATTTTTTATCAGAATAAAACCTTCATGGCGGTTCGGAAACATAATATTTTTCCTTAAATCTTGAGAACTATATGGAAGATTATAACCTGTAAGATAATGGTGGCAGCACTCAATCACTATAATCTCCCTCATCACAACATTACAAATTACATATGTTCGTAATTATATACGTCTATAACAACTTTTTATAACTTTCACGATTTATTTTAATGTATATTAACTTTTCTAAATGCATTTTAATCACGAGCTTTCCAAAGGTATATATTATACGCAAACTATTACTACTGAAAATTCAGGTATAATATACTCACGAGTTGATTACTGAAAATTCCAAAGAAAAAGTTATAGCAGAGTATTTTACTTC
Source organism: Piezodorus guildinii (assembly GCA_023052935.1). NCBI lineage: Eukaryota > Metazoa > Arthropoda > Insecta > Hemiptera > Pentatomidae > Piezodorus > Piezodorus guildinii. The sequence continues at coordinate 154,127,619 of CM041293.1, read as the reverse complement.
TAAATCTTCTAGAAACAATGTCCTAAATTATAGTGAAAACCATATCAAAATGTGCTGCGTGGTTTCAAAAGAGTTTATGGAAGCCAAGAATTGCGATATCATTTTATATAATATACATGTTCCTAAAAAACAGGAATTGACAAAAAAGTGAAGCTAAATTGAACAGACTCTATATTAATATTGTAACAATCTCTATAATATGTAATAGACATTGTAATATGTAATAAGTATGATTTTGTAAGTGGCAAAGAAATAGTAGTATGTAAATTATATTCTAAACTAATTAATATTTCTACTTATACTGCGCATCTGTTTATTTAATGTAAATCTCATTATTTTAAGTTTAATATTATGTAGTAATTAATATGATATAAATATTTTTGTATTATCCATTTTATTATATTTTTGTTTATTTTTTGTTACTTGTTCTTGTAATGAGTACTAACTAAGGTTTTGTTTTATAATTTTATATTATATAGTAAATTTATATAAGACTTTGTCTTTCACTAATAAACTATATTCTGTTCTATAATATAAAAGTAAAATGGCTAGATTTAAGTCTGCAGTCAAACAAAAGGAAATATATCATTTATCTCCAGTATCATATCATAGATATATATATAATATAACTAAAAAAAAGGAAATTGAATCATACCAAACTTTAAAACTATCATTTATAGATATCAAAATATTGACTTTAATAATAAATTAATTAAATAACTACAGATGTATATTAATCATTATTAATCAATACCCCTCCGTTCTGACGAAGTAAATTTTAAATTTACAATAAACAGACTAAAAATACATAATCTATTTTTTTCTCAGTCCCTGATCTTGTCTGGAGAATGAAGGGTTTGAGGAGAAATCCGATCCGACAGTCGGTTAATGAGGAAAATGAAAGCGGACCGACCTAATCCAACGACTGGCGCGGACTATCCATCAAATCAAGATGGAGTTTTTCCACGAGGAGATGGAAAGATTGAAATTTTAAAAGCTCGTCTAATCAAGAAAGGATCTCATCCTCTTCTATCGGAGGTGTCGGTTCTGATCTGGAAACATAAGAAATATTGTTGCGATTATGAGGCCCAGGGAAGCCTGTTGGCTCGAATCAATTTTCTGCTTCGGTTTGAATTGAAATATGATTTGAAGATAACAGATTTCCATTTACAACAAGTAAGACGGATACTTTATTTCATAATAACGCGAATAATACAGAAATGTTTCTACTTACTGAGAACTATGTCTGTAAAAATACATGTAGTTGTAGTCCTAAAAAACTGTAGGTCATACCTGAAACAAAAATTCATTATTAATAATTGATAATTCTTAAATACATAAAATTCTAATATGTAATATTTCATTTCCGCATGATATTATAACATAATATTATGAATAAATTTTAAACTTTATTTATTTTAATTGGAGGTGGGGACCCGTGGCTGTGTGGCTAAGCTAGTCCTAGTCTATTTCTATAAAAGTTGTGTCAGAATCCCAAAGATTGTGAGTCCCAGAAAGACTTTATCAAGCATGGAAGTAAAAGACCTTCACTTAGAGCCTCTGAGTATAAGAGACCTGTCAGCCAGCTGGTGGCCACTTACAAAAAAAAAAAAATTTCCAAGGATTGATGAACTTCCTTAGTCATCGAGAAAACCGATGTGTAATCTGGAGAAATATCAACATACGCGACAGCGTCAGCCAAATAAAAAAGTAAGTTAATATCCTATTAAAGTTTATATTTTTGATTTTCTTACAAATTTTCAGTCAATCAGTAACAATAACAATTGAAAGAAAAATATATCAAGCATCAAAAACGTAAAAAAAAAAACTTAAACACTTGCAAATATTTTTATTAAATCTAATTGTTTTTCAGTCACAACTGTCATAAAATTGGCAATCAGTGAATGTAATGCTATGCTAGTAAATTTAAGTTCAAGCTCTCCTTAGTGGATAGTGACTTCTACTTGCACTGTAAAATGTCTTTATTTTGATTTTAAAAAAAGAAGTTACTAAAAATTAAAAAAAATAAAATTATTAGTTGCTAAGTAAGGAACATTAAGGTTTCTTTAAAGCATTTTGGATTTCTAGGATTGGGTGCGAGAGGTATTCGATGGTTTAGCAGATCCACTGTGCTCCAATAGCTGTCATAGGTTCAAATAGGCCTGATAATAATTATATAAATGAGTTTTTTGTAGTAAATAAGAGTTTTAGGCGTTTGTGGAATAAGTGTTGTATTAATCGTTATTTACGAGCTGTTTCCTGTAGATTTAGTCTAATATGAGGATGCTATGTTAGGCGGTTTTCAAAATGGAATCCAGATCATTTCATCAGAAGTAATTGAGATATTGTTAAGGGAGCAAGAGGTTCACAACGTAGAGTAAACGTACTTTGATGGGATTTATTTTAATTTTATAGTTTTGACACTATTCTTCAATGGCTGATAGATAGTTGTTTAGAGTTTGGCAGTCCTTGGATCGTAAAGATTGTCAGCTCCACACGTGTCATTGGCGTAGGTAGTGACGGAAAAGTACTAAAGCCATGTATCCCCCATCTTTATGAAGACGTAGAAGACATGCCTTGGTAGCTGAAGATAGTCCCCAATTCAGTACCAGCTGGCTAGTCACGTGGCAAAGTCGTGCCCACCCGCTCGTGAGGGATGTTAATTATACTAACTAAGAGCGTCTTTCTTCGCGGCTAATTCCTACCTCGGCGGTGGGAACTGGGAAGTTGGTACCTCAACCTTCACTCCTTCCTCACTCATCAGTCTAAATGACCCTTACTTAGTAATCCACGCCACGCCCCGTCTTGGAGTGCAATGTCACCGCCATGGGAATCAGTCAAAACACCTGCTGACGAAACAAGGGGAAAAAAAATCAAACAGCAACAACTCTTCAGCTTATCAGAAGAATGTTCTGTTTTCAGTAGAGAAGAGGCTGTTTCTTTATAAAAATATTGAGGATTATTGTTTTTTTGTGGCAAGACAAGGAAACAGATCTGAAATCACAGTACGAATGGAACTCACAGCAGAAGATTGGATCAGCCGATTGAAGAAATTTTTTTTCAAAAACTGGGAAACAATGTGGAGAACAGACCAATATAAACTGTTAGATATATATATCTATATATCACTCTCCATAGTTTCATCACATACTGATCAATAAAAAAAATAATTTGATCAAAAGATGTAAAATTTCAGCCTCTAAAATTTTTTAACTTCTTGACGATTGGGAAATCTTGATGAGATATGCCTTGACAGCAGTCAATGTCTCAGTGTTTCTGTAAATGATCTTGTATTTAACCCAGGGATGATTACGCAGTTATAGAATGAGATTGATTTATTAATCATAATACTCCTAAATCAAAACTTGGTTTAAATTAAAATATTTAAGATTTCCATTATTATTTATAATATCCATTATTATTTAAAATATTTATAATATCTAAGAAAACTCTGATAGGACTTAACCAGTACCGACAAAGGAACCCTCACCTGTAAATTGGGGTCTCTATCCAATACCTAGTGCTACACGGTGAGAAATAGGGTATGTGTAGGTGAGGTGAAAGTAGGTCTTGTGAGAGTTCACGAAAGTGGCAGGAGAGGGAGAAAGGTAATTTAAAAAAAAAAAAAAAAAAAAAAAAAAAAGGACATCAAGTAATAGACCACGAGCACTAGGACTTCCAGAAATGATGAGATAATTCTATGCCGACTTCGTGTTGGATACTGCCAGTTTATCCAGTTACTTTTTTAAAAATCCTCACTCACCCACGTGCGAATATTGCAATAACGTTCCACAAACTGTACAACATTACTTATTAGAGTGTCCCTATTCGAAACAACAAGACAAAAAATGAAATTTACAGGAACCCTAAAAGATGTATTGAATGATGATGAAGACAGGGGAAAACTATTTAGATATTTAAAAGAAATTAAATATTACAGCCAAACCTAATAAGCATCAGTTTCCAATGAACCTTTAGGGTAGAGGTAAACAACAACAAATAAATAAAAATGAAGTTAGAGTTAAAACAGTTGAAATAATATTAAATTTAATAAAATTACGTTGATTCCGAGAAACGTTAATTTTAGATTAAACTAGTGGACCGCCTCTGCTGCGCATGGTACAACTTTAATGAGGTGTCATTTATATGTAAAAAATCTCAGTCTGACCGATTTAGTGTTTATCGTTTTCAGAGTTTTAGTTCATAGTAACGAAAAGTCTATCAGCAAGAAAATACGTTTATTTTATAACGTTGATTCAATTTTTTTTTTTTTTTTTTCATCGGATGAAATGAAAAACATAAATCAAAATTGGTTATGTTTATGTTCTTGTTATTTTAGTTCCTTTTTATTTAGTTTTTAGTTCCTTTTTATTTATTAAGTAGATTTAGTGTTTATCGTTTTCAGAGTTTTAGTTCATAGTAACGAAAAGTCCATCAGCAAGAAAATCCGTTTATTCTATAACGTTGATTCAATTTTTTTTTTTTTTTTTTTTTCATCGGATGAAATGAAAAACATAAATCAAAATTGGTTAAGTTTATGTTCTTGTTATTTTAGTTCCTTTTTATTTAGTTTTTAGTTCCTTTTTATTTATTAAGTAGATTTAGTGTTTATCGTTTTCAGAGTTTTAGTTCATAGTAACGAAAAATCCATCAGCAAGAAAATCCGTTTATTTTATAACGTTGAATCAATTTTTTTTTTTTTTTTTTTCATCGGATGAAATGAAAAACATAAATCAAAATTGGTTAAGTTTATGTTCTTGTTATTTTAGTTCCTTTTATTTAGTTTTTAGTTCCTTTTTATTTATTAAGTAGATTTAGTGTTTATCGTTTTCAGAGTTTTAGTTCATAGTAACGAAAAGTCCATCAGCAAGAAAATCCGTTTATTCTATAACGTTGATTCAATTTTTTTTTTTTTTTCATCGATGAAATGAACATAACAATGTATTTATTTCTTGTATTTTATTCTTTTTTTAGTTTTGTCTTTTTATTATAAGAGATTAGTGTTATGTTTCAGAGTTTGTCTAGTAACGAAAGTCTCAGCAGAAAATCGTTTCTAGTTGATTCAATTTTTTTTTTTTTTATGTGAAATAAAAACATAAATCAAAATTGGTTAAGTTTATGTTCTTGTTATTTTAGTTCCTTTTTATTTAGTTTTTAGTTCCTTTTTATTTATTAAGTAGATTTAGTGTTTATCGTTTTCAGAGTTTATTTAGTAAAAGTCATCGCAGAATCGTTTATCAACGTATTCATTTTTTTTTTTTTTTCAGGATAATAAAACTAACAAAATTGTTAATATTTGTTATTTAGTTCCTTTTTAGTTTTCTTTATAAGTAGATTAGTGTATCGTTTTCAAGTTTTAGTTATAGTACAAATCATCAAGAAAATCGTTTTTATCGTTGAATCAATTTTTTTTTTTTTTTTTTTCATCGGATGAAATGAAAAACATAAATCAAAATTGGTTAAGTTTATGTTCTTGTTATTTTAGTTCCTTTTTATTTAGTTTTTATTTTCTTTTTATTTATTAAGTAGATTTAGTGTTTATCGTTTTCAGAGTTTTAGTTCATAGTAACGAAAAGTCCATCAGCAAGAAAATCCGTTTATTCTATAACGTTGATTCAATTTTTTTTTTTTTTTTTCATCGGATGAAATGAAAAACATAAATCAAAATTGGTTAAGTTTATGTTCTTGTTATTTTAGTTCCTTTTTATTTAGTTTTTAGTTCCTTTTTATTTATTAAGTAGATTTAGTGTTTATCGTTTTCAGAGTTTTAGTTCATAGTAACGAAATGCCATCAGCAAGAAAATCCGTTTATTTTATAACGTTGTTCAATTTTTTTTTTTTTTTTTTTTCATCGGATGAAATGAAAACATAAATCAAAATTTGTTTTATGTTTTAGTTCTTGGTTATGAATATTTTATTCTCACCGTATTAAATCATAGTATTGTAAAGTTCTTCTAGTTTCACTTGCTATTATTTATAAACTCTAATTCGAAAATTTTGACAATCGAAATACTTTTCCCTTGGTCATCGCATCCGCGTGAACGGTTGGCGATTTCCGTATTCTTTTTTTGTTATGTTTAATAAGTCAGGAGAGGATCTTAAAAATCCCACTCACCCACGTGCGAATATTGCAATAACGTTCCACAAACTGTATAACATCACTTATTAATGTCCCTATTCGAAACAACAAGACAAAATGAAATTTACAGAACCCTAAAAGATGTATTGAATGATGATGAAGACAGGGGGAAACTATTTAGATATTTAAAAGAATTAAATATTACAGCCAAACCTAATAAGCATCAGTTTCCAATGAACCTTAGGTAGAGGTAAACAACAACAATAAATAAAAATGAAGTTAGAGTTAAAACGTTGAAATAATATTAAATTTAATAAATTACGTTGATTCCGAGGAAACGTTAATTTTAGATTAAACTAGTGGACCCGCCTCTGCTGCGCATGGTACAACTTTAATGAGTGTCATTTATATGTAAAAATCTCAGTCTGACCGATTTAGTGTTTATCGTTTTCAGAGTTTTAGTTCATAGTAACGAAAAGTCCATCAGCAAGAAAATCCGTTTATTTTATAACGTTGAATCAATTTTTTTTTTTTTTTTTTTTTCATCGGATGAAATGAAAAACATAAATCAAAATTGGTTAAGTTTATGTTCTTGTTATTTTAGTTCCTTTTTATTTAGTTTTTATTGCAATTTTATTTATTAAGTTAGATTTAGTTTTATCGTTTTCAGAGTTTTAGTTCATAGTAACGAAAAGTCCATCAGCAAGAAAATCCGTTATTTCTATAACGTTGATTCAATTTTTTTTTTTTTTTTTCATCGGATGAAATGAAAAACATAAATCAAAATTGTTAAGTTTATGTTCTTGTTATTTTAGTTCCTTTTTATTTAGTTTTTAGTTCCTTTTATTTATAAGTAGATTTAGTGTTTATCGTTTTCAGAGTTTTAGTTCATAGTAACGAAAAGTCCATCAGCAGAAAATCGTTTATTCTATAACGTTGTTCAATTTTTTTTTTTTTTTTTTTCATCGGATGAAATGAAAACATAAATCAAAATTTTAAGTTTATGTTCTTGTTATTTTAGTTCCTTTTTTTGAAAAGCTATATTGCAATATATTTTACTTAAAATCTTCAGGAAAGATGCCCTAGATGATGGTAAAATCGAATTTAAGTAAATTCCTGCTATAAAACGTCTCTTCTGGTTTTGCGGGACTTGGGGAACCCTAAACAGTGTATTTCCGTATAAAACTCTAATTCGAAAATTTGACAATCGCAATACTTTTCCCTTGGTCATCGCATCACGCGTGAACGGCTTGAGCGATTTCCGTAATTCTTTTTTTGTTATGTTTAAATAAGTCAGGAGAAGGATCTTAAAAATCCTCACTCACCCACGTGCGAATATTGCAATAACGTTCCACAAACTGTATAACATCACTTATTAGAGTGTCCCCTATTCGAAACAACAAGACAAAAAATGAAATTTACAGGAACCCTAAAAGATGTATTGAATGATGATGAAGACAGGGGGGAAAACTATTTAGATATTTAAAAGAAATTAAATATTACAGCCAAACCTAATAAGCATCAGTTTCCAATGAACCTTTAGGGTAGAGGTAAACAACAACAAATAAATAAAAATGAAGTTAGAGTTAAAACAGTTGAAATAATATTAAATTTAATAAAATTACGTTGATTCCGAGGAAACGTTAATTTTAGATTAAACTAGTGGACCCGCCTCTGCTGCGCATGGGTACAACTTTAATGAGGTGTCATTTATATGTAAAAAATCTCAGTCTGACCGATTTAGTGTTTATCGTTTTCAGAGTTTTAGTTCATAGTAACGAAAAGTCCATCAGCAAGAAAATCCGTTTATTTTATAACGTTGAATCAATTTTTTTTTTTTTTTTTTTTCATCGGATGAAATGAAAAACATAAATCAAAATTGGTTAAGTTTATGTTCTTGTTATTTTAGTTCCTTTTTATTTAGTTTTTAGTTCCTTTTTATTTATTAAGTAGATTTAGTGTTTATCGTTTTCAGAGTTTTAGTTCATAGTAACGAAAAGTCCATCAGCAAGAAAATCCGTTTATTCTATAACGTTGATTCAATTTTTTTTTTTTTTTTTCATCGGATGAAATGAAAAACATAAATCAAAATTGGTTAAGTTTATGTTCTTGTTATTTTAGTTCCTTTTTATTTAGTTTTTAGTTCCTTTTTATTTATTAAGTAGATTTAGTGTTTATCGTTTTCAGAGTTTTAGTTCATAGTAACGAAAAGTCCATCAGCTAGAAAATCCGTTTATTCTATAACGTTGCTTCAATTTTTTTTTTTTTTTTCTTTTTCATCGGATGAAATGAAAAACATAAATCAAAATTTAGTCAAGTTTATGTTCTTGTTATTTTAGTTCCTTTTTATTGAAAAGCTATATTGCAATATATTTTACTTTAAAATCTTCAGGAAAGGATGCCCTAGATGATGGTAAAAATCGAATTTAAGTAAATTCCTGCTATAAAACGTCTCTTCTGGTTTTGCGGGACTTGGGGAACCCTAAACAGTGTATTTCCGTATAAAACTCTAATTCGAAAATTTTGACAATCGCAATACTTTTCCCTTGGTCATCGCATCACGCGTGAACGGCTTGAGCGATTTCCGTAATTCTTTTTTGTTATGTTTAAATAAGTCAGGAGAAGGATCTTAAAAATCCTCACTCACCCACGTGCGAATATTGCAATAACGTTCCACAAACTGTACAACATCACTTATTAGAGTGTCCCCTATTCGAAACAACAAGACAAAAAATGAAATTTACAGGAACCCTAAAAGATGTATTGGATGATGATGAAGACAGGGGGGAAAACTATTTAGATATTTAAAAGAAATTAAATATTACAGCCAAACCTAATAAGCATCAGTTTCCAATGAACCTTTAGGGTAGAGGTAAACAACAACAAATAAATAAAAATGAAGTTAGAGTTAAAACAGTTGAAATAATATTAAATTTAATAAAATTACGTTGATTCCGAGGAAACGTTAATTTTAGATTAAACTAGTGGACCCGCCTCTGCTGCGCATGGGTACAACTTTAATGAGGTGTCATTTATATGTAAAAAATCTCAGTCTGACCGATTTAGTGTTTATCGTTTTCAGAGTTTTAGTTCATAGTAACGAAAAGTCCATCAGCAAGAAAATCCGTTTATTTTATAACGTTGAATCAATTTTTTTTTTTTTTTTTTTTCATCGGATGAAATGAAAAACATAAATCAAAATTGGTTAAGTTTATGTTCTTGTTATTTTAGTTCCTTTTTATTTAGTTTTTAGTTCCTTTTTATTTATTAAGTAGATTTAGTGTTTATCGTTTTCAGAGTTTTAGTTCATAGTAACGAAAAGTCCATCAGCAAGAAAATCCGTTTATTCTATAACGTTGATTCAATTTTTTTTTTTTTTTTTCATCGGATGAAATGAAAAACATAAATCAAAATTGGTTAAGTTTATGTTCTTGTTATTTTAGTTCCTTTTTATTTAGTTTTTAGTTCCTTTTTATTTATTAAGTAGATTTAGTGTTTATCGTTTTCAGAGTTTTAGTTCATAGTAACGAAAAGTCCATCAGCTAGAAAATCCGTTTATTCTATAACGTTGCTTCAATTTTTTTTTTTTTTTTTCTTTTTCATCGGATGAAATGAAAAACATAAATCAAAATTTAGTCAAGTTTATGTTCTTGTTATTTTAGTTCCTTTTTATTGAAAAGCTATATTGCAATATATTTTACTTTAAAATCTTCAGGAAAGGATGCCCTAGATGATGGTAAAAATCGAATTTAAGTAAATTCCTGCTATAAAACGTCTCTTCTGGTTTTGCGGGACTTGGGGAACCCTAAACAGTGTATTTCCGTATAAAACTCTAATTCGAAAATTTTGACAATCGCAATACTTTTCCCTTGGTCATCGCATCACGCGTGAACGGCTTGAGCGATTTCCGTAATTCTTTTTTTGTTATTGTTTAAATAAGTCAGGAGAAGGATCTTAAAAATCCTCACTCACCCACGTGCGAATATTGCAATAACGTTCCACAAACTGTACAACATCACTTATTAGAGTGTCCCCTATTCGAAACAACAAGACAAAAAATGAAATTTACAGGAACCCTAAAAGATGTATTGGATGATGATGAAGACAGGGGGGAAAACTATTTAGATATTTAAAAGAAATTAAATATTACAGCCAAACCTAATAAGCATCAGTTTCCAATGAACCTTTAGGGTAGAGGTAAACAACAACAAATAAATAAAAATGAAGTTAGAGTTAAAACAGTTGAAATAATATTAAATTTAATAAAATTACGTTGATTCCGAGGAAACGTTAATTTTAGATTAAACTAGTGGACCCGCCTCTGCTGCGCATGGGTACAACTTTAATGAGGTGTCATTTATATGTAAAAAATCTCAGTCTGACCGATTTAGTGTTTATCGTTTTCAGAGTTTTAGTTCATAGTAACGAAAAGTCCATCAGCAAGAAAATCCGTTTATTTTATAACGTTGAATCAATTTTTTTTTTTTTTTTTTTCATCGGATGAAATGAAAAACATAAATCAAAATTGGTTAAGTTTATGTTCTTGTTATTTTAGTTCCTTTTTATTTAGTTTTTAGTTCCTTTTTATTTATTAAGTAGATTTAGTGTTTATCGTTTTCAGAGTTTTAGTTCATAGTAACGAAAAGTCCATCAGCAAGAAAATCCGTTTATTCTATAACGTTGATTCAATTTTTTTTTTTTTTTTTTCATCGGATGAAATGAAAAACATAAATCAAAATTGGTTAAGTTTATGTTCTTGTTATTTTAGTTCCTTTTTATTTAGTTTTTAGTTCCTTTTTATTTATTAAGTAGATTTAGTGTTTATCGTTTTCAGAGTTTTAGTTCATAGTAACGAAAAGTCCATCAGCTAGAAAATCCGTTTATTCTATAACGTTGCTTCAATTTTTTTTTTTTTTTTCTTTTTCATCGGATGAAATGAAAAACATAAATCAAAATTTAGTCAAGTTTATGTTCTTGTTATTTTAGTTCCTTTTTATTGAAAAGCTATATTGCAATATATTTTACTTTAAAATCTTCAGGAAAGGATGCCCTAGATGATGGTAAAAATCGAATTTAAGTAAATTCCTGCTATAAAAACGTCTCTTCTGGTTTTGCGGGACTTGGGGAACCCTAAACAGTGTATTTCCGTATAAAACTCTAATTCGAAAATTTTGACAATCGCAATACTTTTCCCTTGGTCATCGCATCACGCGTGAACGGCTTGAGCGATTTCCGTAATTCTTTTTTTGTTATGTTTAAATAAGTCAGGAGAAGGATCTTAAAAATCCTCACTCACCCACGTGCGAATATTGCAATAACGTTCCACAAACTGTACAACATCACTTATTAGAGTGTCCCCTATTCGAAACAACAAGACAAAAAATGAAATTTACAGGAACCCTAAAAGATGTATTGGATGATGATGAAGACAGGGGGAAAACTATTTAGATATTTAAAAGAAATTAAATATTACAGCCAACCTAATAAGCATCAGTTTCCAATGAACCTTTAGGGTAGGTAAAAACAACAAATAAATAAAATGAAGTTAGAGTTAAAACAGTTGAAATAATATTAAATTTAATAAAATTACGTTGATTCCGAGGAAACGTTAATTTTAGATTAAACTAGTGACCCGCCTCTGCTGCGCATGGGTACAACTTTAATGAGGTGTCATTTATATGTAAAAAATCTCAGTCTGACGATTTAGTGTTTATCGTTTTCAGAGTTTTAGTTCATAGTAACGAAAGTCCATCAGCAAGAAAATCCGTTTATTTTATAACGTTGAATCAATTTTTTTTTTTTTTTTTCATCGGATGAATGAAAAACATAAATCAAAATTGGTTAAGTTTATGTTCTTGTTATTTTAGTTCCTTTTTATTTAGTTTTTAGTTCCTTTTTATTTATTAAGTAGATTTAGTGTTTATCGTTTTCAGAGTTTTAGTTCATAGTAACGAAAAGTCCATCAGCAAGAAAATCCGTTTATTCTATAACGTTGATTCAATTTTTTTTTTTTTTTTTTTTCATCGGATGAAATGAAAAACATAAATCAAAATTGGTTAAGTTTATGTTCTTGTTATTTTAGTTCCTTTTTATTTAGTTTTTAGTTCCTTTTTATTTATTAAGTAGATTTAGTGTTTATCGTTTTCAGAGTTTTAGTTCATAGTAACGAAAAGTCCATCAGCAAGAAAATCCGTTTATTCTATAACGTTGATTCAATTTTTTTTTTTTTTTTTTTCATCGGATGAAATGAAAAACATAAATCAAAATTGGTTAAGTTTATGTTCTTGTTATTTTAGTTCCTTTTTAATTTAGTTTTTAGTTCCTTTTATTTATTTAAGTAAGATTTAGTGTTTATCGTTTTATCAGAGTTTTAGTTCATAGATATGGAAAAAGTCCATCATCTAAGAAAATCCGTTTATTTCTATAACGTTGACTTCAATTTTTTTTTTTTTTTTTTTTCATCGGATGAAATGAAAAACATAAATCAAAATTGTAAGTTTATGTTCTTGTTATTTTAGTTCCTTTTTATTGAAAAGCTATATTAATATACTTTTTACTTTAAAAGATTTAGTGGATGTTAGATTAGTCATGGGAAAACATTAAATTAAGTCAAATTCAGCAAAAAATCTCGTTTATTTTAGGACGTTGAAACCCAAATATTGTTATTTCACGTGAAATAAAAATAATAAATTCGAAATTGGTAAACGTTTATTTTTGTTAATACTTAGTATCCTTTTTAAACTTTTTAGTTCCTTTTTATTTTATTAAGTTGAGATTTAGTGTTTATCGTTTTCAGAGTTTTAGTTCATAGTAACGAAAAGTCCATCAGCAAGAAAATCCGTTTATTCTATAACGTTGATTCAATTTTTTTTTTTTTTTTTTTCATCGGATGAAATGAAAAACATAAATCAAAATTGGTTAAGTTTATGTTCTTGTTATTTTAGTTCCTTTTTATTTAGTTTTTAGTTCCTTTTTATTTATTAAGTAGATTTAGTGTTTATCGTTTTCAGAGTTTTAGTTCATAGTAACAAAAGTCCATCAGCAAGAAAATCCGTTTATTTATAACGTTGAATTCAATTTTTTTTTTTTTTTTTTTTCATCGGATGAAATGAAAAACATAAATCAAAATTGGTTAAGTTTATGTTCTTGTTATTTTAGTTCCTTTTTATTTAGTTTTTAGTTCCTTTTTATTTATTAAGTAGATTTAGTGTTTATCGTTTTCAGAGTTTTAGTTCATAGTAACGAAAAGTCCATCAGCTAGAAAATCCGTTTTTTTATAACGTTGACTTCAATTTTTTTTTTTTTTCTTTTTCATCGGATGAAATGAAAAACATAAATCAAAATTTAGTTCAAGTTTATGTTCTTGTTATTTTAGTTCCTTTTTATTGAAAAGCTATATTGCAATATATTTTACTTTAAAATCTTCAGGAAAGGATGCCCTAGATGATGGTAAAAATCGAATTTAAGTAAATTCCTGCTATAAAACGTCTCTTCTGGTTTTGCGGGACTTGGGGAACCCTAAACAGTGTATTTCCGTATAAAACTCTAATTCGAAAATTTTGACAATCGCAATACTTTTCCCTTGGTCATCGCATCACGCGTGAACGGCTTGAGCGATTTCCGTAATTCTTTTTTTGTTATGTTTAAATAAGTCAGGAGAAGGATCTTAAAAATCCTCACTCACCCACGTGCGAATATTGCAATAACGTTCCACAAACTGTACAACATCACTTATTAGAGTGTCCCCTATTCGAAACAACAAGACAAAAAATGAAATTTACAGGAACCCTAAAAGATGTATTGAATGATGATGAAGACAGGGGGGAAAACTATTTAGATATTTAAAAGAAATTAAATATTACAGCCAAACCTAATAAGCATCAGTTTCCAATGAACCTTTAGGGTAGAGGTAAACAACAACAAATAAATAAAAATGAAGTTAGAGTTAAAACAGTTGAAATAATATTAAATTTAATAAAATTACGTTGATTCCGAGGAAACGTTAATTTTAGATTAAACTAGTGGACCCGCCTCTGCTGCGCATGGGTACAACTTTAATGAGGTGTCATTTATATGTAAAAAATCTCAGTCTGACCGATTTAGTGTTTATCGTTTTCAGAGTTTTAGTTCATAGTAACGAAAAGTCCATCAGCAAGAAAATCCGTTTATTTTATAACGTTGAATCAATTTTTTTTTTTTTTTTTTTCATCGGATGAAATGAAAAACATAAATCAAAATTGGTTAAGTTTATGTTCTTGTTATTTTAGTTCCTTTTTATTGAAAAGCTTCATTGCAATATATTTTACTTTAAAATCTTCAGGAAAGGATGCCCTAGATGATGGTAAAAATCGAATTTAAGTAAATTCCTGCTATAAAACGCCTCTTCTGGTTTTGCGGGACTTGGGGAACCCTAAACAGTGTATTTCCGTATACAACTCTAATTCGAAAATTTTGACAATCGCAATACGTGAACGGCTTGAGCGATTTCCGTAATTCTTTTTTTGTTATGTTTAAATAAGTCAGGAGAAGAATCTTATGAAATAAAAAAGACAAAAATCAATTTGGTAGATAAGTTTTTTTTTAATATATTTTTTTTTTTCAGAAACAGTTCTTTATTGAGTAATATTACAATTAGTCCAATTTAGGACATACCTTTAAATATTCTAAGTCGATAATAGTCTCTCTATCTATATTCATAAAAATGAATCGCCTTTTCCCTTGGTCATCGCATCACACTTGAACGGTGTGACTGATTTTCCTAATTCTTTTTTTGTTATGTTTAAATCAGAGAAGGATCTTGCGAAAGAGAAAGACACTTTGATAAGTTTTTTTTTTTTTTTTAGTTTTTTTTTATTTTATTTTTATTTTGCAAGAATCAATAATCTCCATATCATTATATATAAAATTGAAGTCAGGAGAAGGATCTTATGGAAGAAAAAAAGAGAAAAGTTACTTAGGTCGGTAGGTTATTTTTGTAAAGTTATAATTTAGACATGGCATCGTCTTTCGGGTCAGCTAGTTTAATATATAAGTAAATGAAAGTAAAAATAAGAGAACAAGACAGCAAGTTCTTTAAATATCCTTATATTATATAGTAATTTTGAAGTTCCTTGATGTATCGGTATTGAGAGTTTAAGGTTAAAAAATATTTGTTTATTTTTTATATTTTAACATGGTATTTCATGAATATCTCACTACTATGTACACACATTCATTTTTAGTTTTCTATAATAGAGATTATCAGGGAATATGACATTATTAAGTAAGGTCTTAGTTACTATATTACGCTATGTATAGGGGGTGGAAAAAGAGGCAAACTGAATCTTGAAGAATTCTGATTAAAAAAGAATAACCGATCTTATCTAACATAAATAATAATTTATATAGTAAAAGTGATCAAGTATTTCCTATTAAAACCAAAAGTGCCTTATCTTTATATTAAGGAGCAAAATACGGTAAAATAATATTTTAGAACGGAAATCGCAATCCGAAAAAAGAAAAAAAAAGGCTACGAGCTGGAAAGGAAAGAGAGCTATCTAGATAGGGAGATCAGCATTTGTATAATGTATTCATGAAGAGGAGCTTTGGGACAGGGAGTAGACCAATATCCGATATCTCGGGGTCAATATCAATAACTGGATTAAACTATATCAATAACGTCCTAGCCTCCAATCAGCGGTTCTTGTCCCTCTTCGGCTTCCGGTTGCAAAACTAGAGGGGAACATACCAAAATAATTATCTCTCCTACGCAAGCCAATGTGTATTTAAAAGTGTACTGAAAGATATGCGACGAAATTTAATCGGTAACTTCAGTCTTCGCGAGTTAATGGATCACACACAGTCGAAATAATCAGATACCACTTGTATTATGAGAAAATACATCTTCTGGATATACACTTACTCAAAAAATTGTCTATATACCCATAAATAAATTCTTAGTTTTGAAAGCTGAGGTTGATTTCATCCACACTTTTGACCTTACATCTGACCTAAAAATATTAAATTTGGATCCATGATCCAAATTTTCTCACATTTATTAAATTTATTCTATACAGGGGTATCTAAATTGAAATAAATGAACAGTATGCGTATAAAATAAACTTTAACTTTACAAAATAATATTTATTGGATGCGATTTTATAATTTTTTTTAATATATACTCCAATCTAACAAATGGACAACATGATGCACATTTCAGGCTTTTGCCTGAATCAATGTCCAAAAAATAGGCCTCTAAAGCTTTTGATCAATATAACACTAATCGATCGCAGTTGATCGATCAAATTGTAAACTGGTTATAATTAATAAGTTATAAAACCGACTAAAACACTCGTGAATGCAGCAATAAAATAGAAGAAAATGATCTTAAACTAGGTTGAAAATAGATTATAGAAATACAGGTAATTTTACCAAGTAAAAAAATCTAAGTTTTTTAAATGTATTCGAGCCACACTCACTAAAATGCACACTCCATATGCTTCTTAATTCTAATAGTTCAACTAAGAAGCAATTCAAAACATATAAACTGAATTTTCTTTTGGAAGAGGCGTTTTGCAGATATTGTCTTTCATTCTATTACTTTAAGGAAGGAATCGAATTGAAAATGTTTAAATTAGATAAGCCTTTTATTAAAGTTTAAAAATAATATATTATTTTAATTGGGCAGAACCTTTTTTGTGCGTACATACATACATATACATACATACATATATATATATATATATATATATATATATATATATATATATATATATATATATATATATATATATCAGTGCCCTGTGTTAGCCTGAGTGGTGTGCCGGTGCTCAATGAAATTCTTTGTTACAGTGTTGAAAAGGATCCTATGTGTATTCATGGACGGAGGATCGAAACGTCCAAATAAAGAAAATTAAGAAGGAGTATTAGTTTAATGACCTAAAACCCGAATTATTTAAAACAAAATTATAATATAAAAAAAGGGTCGATGAATTAATTTCTTGTATATATATATATATATATATATATATATATATATATATATATATATATATATTGCTATGTTTTTGCCCGGCTGCTTTTCTAAGGCAGCGGTAACTTCAAAACAGTAATTAATATATTTAATTTAATCATATATTATACCTTTTGGAACCATACGAATGCATTCGGGAAGATCGAGTTTTCAAAATACGAATACGAAATATATTCACAGATGTAGACAGGTATACGCCCGAATTTCACAGGTATGCAAAGGGATACGGTCATATTCCACTGGTGTGGGCCGTACTCCACTGGTCTAAAAACGTATATGGGCCTGTGTACAAGTCAATATGTGCGCATTTGCAGGCGTGAATTCGAATATGGTCGTATTAAATCTTATATTAAAAGACATAAAATTTAATATTTATGAATTTTTTAAAAAATATGATTCAATTATTGTTGAAATAACTTCTTTAAATACGAATATCTATTTATTTAAATATATCAACTCTCATACAGTTCTCTTCTCTAAAATGAAATAATTTAACAAATATTTCTTAAAATTTATAAATTTGTGGAAAGTGAAAAACATTAATGCAGTAATGCAGTTATAAATTATATTAAAAAAGAAAAAAAATATTATCCATTTGATATATTTTTCTCGAGCTTATAATCTTATATATTGAAAGTAAAGTTCAGTAAATAGAAATAGAAATGGAAATAAAAAAAAAAAAAAACTTTATTCTGGGACAAGGTCCCTTGGGAATAACAATTATGAACAAAATAATAAATTATAACTGGCCAAAAACAATATACAACTACAATTAAATAATACAATAATGAAAAAAAGAAAAAAGGGTCAGAGTACCACCTCTATTTACAATTTCAAGAAATAAATAAATAAGAATAAACATAAAATGTAACTTTAACATCTCATTAAAGTAAGTGCATTAAAATCAAATTCACGTTACATAAGTTGGCATAATACAAATTAGCTAACATCTGTCTGAAGAGAAAGGAAGTATTGAAAGAGGAGGGATTTAAAAGATGATAGGGAAAAAGCATGACGGATGTTTGAAGGGAGAGTATTCCATAAGGCAGTGGAACGGGCTAAAAAGGAGCAGTCATATTTTTTGGTTCTATGGAAAGGAGTGTGGAGGTCGGACAGACGGGATCTTGTTTCCTGGTGATGGGTTGAGGATTTAAATACCAGAAGGCTGTAGACATAAAATGGATGGTGGGAGCTTATGATTTGTTAAAGGAATGATCCAAGGAAATATTGTCTTCGAAAGGTTGGGGTTAACCACTTTAACTCGTTGTAGAGGTGGGATACATGGGACCGTCTTGAGGTACCCTACACATATCTTAAGAAGCAATTCATAATCCTTCTCAATCTGCCCTCGAGCACCTTCGAGAGGCCGCCACATGCCACACAACCATAGTCAAAGTGGAGAAAAATGGAAAAAATATTTTAACATTTCAAAGCAACTATCTGAAAATAAACACTATGCATTCAATAATAGGTAAAATGTTGAATTTTGAGCATTCACACACTGTGCACACATAAATAGTAACCAAGAACTAAAATTGAAATATATATATAAATTCGACGTTTTCGATATTTTTAGAGAGATTTTTGAATGAATAAAAGCAACAAAAATCTTTCAGGGCTACTATGTTTTTCCCGATGTGATTCTGAAAAGATTACATCAACCTTACAAATCACTACCGGACCCCACAGTATCCCAGTTGAAAAAACAACTCCTTGCCGCTGTAGGTCAAAGGAATACGGCGAGAATACCTGAACAGCCGGGAGAGTGTAGGAGGAGGAACAGCTGGGGGTGTGTAGCCACCCTGAAAAACTCGTGCAAAAATAATCAGTTTAAATACGCCCATGGGGGATTCGGCTACTGGTGGTTTCAGGAATGAATTATGGATTTTTAAGAAAAAATGTTCGGATGGATGAAAGGTTTGTTTTAAATTGAATACATTGTACAACTGTAAGTTTAACCTCTTTCTTTACTTGTTCTATATTCGTTCGGGGGAGGGGAGGGAGGAGGGGTGAGAGAGAAGGGATATAGTCAACATCGGAACTAGAATTTCTAGTCAGTATTAATCACAGAAAATATACATAGCCTTCCTTTAAAATGAGATGGAATTTGAAATTGTAATTAAATAATATCTTAATTATTATATGGGAGAAGATTGGTCCGATCATCAAATAAATCGTAAGCAGATACGATCGTCAAATAAATGACAATAATTGTAAGTTAATTTATTATATGTAGGTGCTAAAGGTACGGTCCAAATTCTCCGAATTACGGACTAAAATCTTCATCAGGAAGATTACAAAATGCCTCAGCACAGTGACTGTCTAAACAGGTAACAATCGAGCTTCACAGATTTATTATGACGAATTTACCTTTGTGAACCTAAAGATTTGTAAATACAAATATGTATAATGTTATGAAGAGTGATGTAAAAATTACAAAATTGATTAACTGTTCTTGAAAATATGATGGATGATATGGTTCGGGTGGTGGAAATAAAATAATAGAAAATAGTCAAAAATTACTATACATCATCCAACGTTTTGGCCCACGTTCCGGATTCAGACAAAAACTCCTCCATTTTAATTTTATTAATTTTTTATTTTACTTTATGTTATTCTTTTCCTGCTTATAACTTGCATCTTATGCTATAGGACATTTTTTTGTGTATATTTCATTTATATTAAATTTCTATTGTTCATACTTATTGTAATTACCCTGCCTTATACTCGTATTTATTTTTTATTTTCTATTTTATTATTCCGTTGGGCACCTGACTTCTGCTTCACTTCATGTAACCTTACAAACCTTTGTTAACTATATTTTTTTTTCATTTCTCTATTTACTTATGTAGATTTATTAATTATTTCTTTATTATCCTTCATTACTTTCTTTTTCTTTTTTTGTGTATTCAATTTTAAACATTTTTTTTTTAATTTCAAATATTTATTGAGATATATTACAATTTGTTTCTAAATGAACAGTAGTAATAGTGATATGAGACCACATTTATGCAATATATACAAGTACTTCTTCTTCTTCCAGTGGCGCGGCTGGCCGTGTAGGCCCTGGGCCTCGCGGTGTAAGCTCATGCGAGTTTACACTCATGTTTCACGATGCTATTTTTTTAGTGTAGGGTCATCACTCCCTACGACTAATTTTGTGAGTGGCCACCCTTTGGCTGACGGGTCTCACATACCCGGGGGAGAGGTTGTGAGTGAATCCACATTTTTTTAAATCTTTATAAAAGCCCCGCCGGGACTTAGATTCGAACTCAGAACCTGTAGCATGAGATACTAGCGCGCTAGCCACTCAGCCACGGGCTCCCCATATACAAGTACACATTTAAAAAAATTGATGTATGTTATTTTCTTTTATTATTAAGCAACTACATTATACCTTGTTCTTTAGCCCTGATGAACATGCGAGGTGGGTCGAAACGTTGAATAATATTATTTTTTACAATTTTCTATTCTTTCATGACCGGAATCCGAACCATCTCATCTTTCACTTTTCCTTAGTTCTTACCTATTTCAAACTTTAAAAAATAGAAAAACTTCCTACATAACTGAGCTCCTCACCCTCCGCTCTGGTATCCATTCGTTAAATACTAGAACCCAATCAATCAATATTTATACCCCATTACATAAAACTGCATCTTTTCACAAATCGTTCCTCGTTCGTTCCTCATCCTTCTGGAATTCGCTGCCCATCTCCATCCGTAAAGCCACCTCTCTCTCTTCCTTCAAACATCAACTCTTCCATTACCTACTCATATCTCAATCTTCCGTTCCTTTGTAAAATATAGGTATATAGTATGAGTTTGCAAAGATTGATAGATTATTGTTGTTTATTTATTTAACGTCACTTTATGCTACTATGGCTAATCGGACGATGCTACAGTGGGAGTCCTAAATTTTGCCTATCCAGGTTTTATTAGGATAGGGATCTTTAACGAGTACCTGACATCGCACAGGCTCGGGACCACCTTTTAACGTCCCCTCCGAAGGACGGCGTAACTAAGGATTTTTTACTCCCATTAAAAAATCCTAGGACCACCTGCGGGTTTGAACCCGTGACCTTTAGCATGGGAGGCTGTTACGCTAGCCACCCAGCTACAAGTGATCCCAAGATTGATAGATATGATGAATATTTGATCTTTTATATGTACATGTGTGTATATATATATATATATATATATATATATATATATATATATATATATATATATATATATATATATATATATATATACATAAATTGACTAGACCATAAGGATTGTTTTTGTTCATTGTTCATTATTCTGAGGGTACTTGATCCCTGAATAACAATTTTTTTTATTTCATTTCATATTTATTTAATGGTAAATTATTTAATATTAAAAACGTCCTTGATACCAATTTCTGAGTTGGGAACAGAAGTAGTTTTGGTAAATATAAGGGGGGAAATCCACCTCAGTTGAGCACAAAATTAAGTAATTTAGACTCTGAATAAAATTTTCGTATAATTAGACCCGAAAGCTTTAGAGGTGCTTTAACTGGGTCAGTCCATTCGGATGTAATTTATTTTTTTAAACAAAGTTTTCGCAGTTCTCCGAAAACCTCCTCGGCACTTAAAAAATAAAACGCATTCCCTGTAGCATAGCCCTCTCTAATAAAACTCGATATATCAGCCCTAAAAACAAACTTTTAACTTAAGGACCCTCGCAGAAGCCCCGGTCAGCGCTAAGTGAATGCCTTTACATCCTTCGCGTCAGGCGAAATAATTTATCGCTCCCGGTCCTGTGCGGTCTTCCTACCCGGAGAATGCTTCCTTTATTTATGTGACATGTTAATTTAAACCCGGTTTTATTAGGCCGAGATAGCACGGCTAATATAAACTAGGCTCTAATACATAAGCAATTTAAACAGAAGGGGAAAACAAAAACAAAAAAAAATTCTCCGCCCAGCTCTGATATAAATGCAAAACCGGCAAATTACTCAAATCCTGTTTAATATGAGGGCTAAAATAAAACGGAAAAGTTAGGAGAATGCTACATCACCGAAAATAATTAAAGTCTGACGAGGAATTTTCTAAAATTAAAACAGAGCATGACGGTAACAGAACTCGCACACGATCCATCCCATCCTGTTATCTGGAAAAAAATTGCTGAAATAACTTTTTTTTTTAAGTAATCACTATTTAAATTTTAGTTTTAAAAAGCCATTAAAACAAATTTCATCTTTAAAATATTTCAGAAAACATTGTTTATTCATTAGTTATAGAATGAGATTGACTCATTAACCATAGTAATTGTTAATTATATTTGTTTATGACGACTCTACTCTCTATGGGTCATTGGGGTAGACTCGCGTTTTATATTCTGTTATAGTATAGATTTCTTTAAATAAAATTTTTAAGACAGTGACATTGTTTTCATTGTCTTTAAAAGTATCCTGTAGGATGGTATATATTTGTAGCAATTGTCTTAATTTAGTGAAAATAAGTTAGTCTAATAATACATGTTTTACGGTCCTCGCTGCGTTTCATCTGGTAAAAGTTGGGGATTCCCGACCTACCAGAAGATTGCCGTGAAAGAATTCACAATGTTATATTTCCTTCAAAATGAAAATAAGAACTGCATAATCAATACGGCAAGAGAAGTGTGCAGCAAAGAAAAAATAAGGTCCTCTACCAAGAAGACAAAATAGCGGAATGGTGGGGTCAAGAAGGATTTTTGAAAAGCATATAAACAAAACTAAAAGAATTGTCAGATGATGAGAGCGGAGATTTATGACAGAGTTAAAAGCCACCCGATGCCGATGAGGAAACTAGAGGGGTTATCAGGTTGCGTTTACCATCTCGGCTACCATGCCCCCTGGGATAGAATAGAATAGAATATATTATTATTGTAATCAGGAAAGTCCCCATACAATAGGAGTGTGTACATAAATTATATTTTTACAAACTATTTTCTACATTTTGGTGTAACATACAAAAAAAATATATATGTATATAGACATATATGAGTACAATAAAAAATAAATTTAATCCAAAATAAAATAAATAATAATTAGCAAAAAATATATATCCATTTCTTATGACTTCAAAAAACAACAAAATCATAATAAATAAATGAAGATACATTTTGCTTTCACTTACCTATATATGGAATATATAGTAAGAGAAAGTATTGCGATCGTGAAAATTTTGGAATTCCAGTTTTCAACGATTTAGGTTCCTCTGAGTGTCTGTGTGAGGTATGTCCAGCGCGTAAACGAAAAATCCTATGAAACTGAAATTTTATATTTAAGAAAACTATACGCCTGAGATGTTACAGCAACGTTTTTACCAAAATCAGCTAATCAGAAGAGCTACTTTGTACCATGCATTTTGCACCTTTTTATGATTTTCTCTAAAACCGCTTTAACGATTTTGATTAAATTCGCTATATCCATGTAAAACTTGGCGGGCTTGAATATCATGCAGGTTTTATTTAGATTGAAATAGTCTGACAGGGCTTATTTGTCAATATTTCAAAATTTCTTCTTCTAAAGTACCTTTAATTTTGTAGTTTTTTATGAAATTGACCATATCACCTGATTAGCATTGCTAAAAATATAGAAGTGAATATAGAGAACGAGTTTGATAACCAACTAAAGGAGATAATTGCAAAAATACTTTTTAATCCAATTTTATGATTTTGAACTTAAGGAATAATAATATACCGTTGCAATGCTAAAGATTTAAGAGAAAATATTATGTTAACTATTGTAAAAGTTAATGGAGAGTGATGAAAAGCCTATAAAACAAACTGATTGTGGTAGATAATGATATTTATCTTATAATAGATTATTTAATAAAAACATGTTTCTTTAAAAATTTAATGTTAATAATTTTTTAACAATTTATTTTTGTTTCTAAATTTGTTTAAAAAATTCTTAAATTGATATATTGAAGTCGCGTGTTGCGCGCACCAGATCTTTTAAGTCAGTGATCTATCACAAAGCTTCTTAAATTTAGAATTACTCTTGTGTAAAAGCACAGTTTTTAGTATTTTTAGAGGTTATAGTCTGAATTATTGATAGTTACTAATGGCCTCCAGTAATAATAGTTTATTTTTAAGACGCAAACAATATTCGAACATTTTCAATTAGGTTTAGTTTCGACCCTTTGATAAATGTTTCGCCTCCATCTCCTGCATCAGCAGGGAGAAGAAAACAATCCAATTACATAACTAAATGGATCAATAAATTGAAACAGCCTCGAAGGATCATTGCGTGATGATTTGGATTCACATAACAGTTCGCAGGGCTGTCACTGTTGGGGTGGAGTAAGAGGGACGTTGGTGGCGGAAAATAACAACTGAAAATGAATCTCGGAAATTATGGATTATAAGGGATGGTGAGGGTGACTTGGGATAATAGGCCGAGGGCAATCTCTGTTTATGTGGTCGCAGCGCCGTTATTCCTACAGTAGTTTTTCAGGGCGGTTAACTCTCGCCTCCCGTCTTCTGGGGTTATGTATGAAAATGAATTTTCTAACGTATTCCTGGGTCGCTCTAAGCGAGAACGATTGGCTGGAAGAGGGGGAGAGTACATTTACCAGGGCGCCTCTTGGGCTATCATAACAGTAAAACCTTCGTCGGGAATTAGATATCCGAGGGTCGGATGGTCGAGTTGTTTTGTTTCGTCTGTTCCGGCTCAGAGCTTCGGATCCCAGAAAGGGACCCAATTTCCACAACCGTTTCCAAGAATCGAGTATCAAATAAGTGAGAGAGGGATACTCATGAACTATTTTTGAATTTTTATTTGCAATAACAAATAATTGTAAGCCCTCTCGATACGTTTTAGGATAGATGTAATACAAATGTAAAAAATAGAAAAGAAAATGTTCATTCATATAATATTAAATGCTCTTAAATAACCATTCCTGGAATGTAATATAACCATTGGAATTTCGTATTTCTATATATGTTTATAAAATTGAAACAAAAGTCTACATAAATATTGTAATCGATTAGAAATGTTATAATCTATAACTTAGTAAATAGAGATATAAAGTAAAGTGTTTTCGAATTAATACTTTGAAAAAATATATTAAAAATCTTGGGCATTCAATACACGACTTCTACTTACCTCTGTTATTAATATCAATATAAGAACTTTAAAATGAAGTTAGAGTTAAAAAAAGTTTAGAGTATTAAATAGTGTCGATGGAAACATGTCCTTCAGGTGATACAATAATCGCACCTCCTTTACCAACATATAAACATATCGTTTATATATATATATATATATATATATATATATATATATATATATATATATATATATATATATATATATATATATATATATAAACTCGATTAATATTCACTAATTTCTCAATTACTTTCATCATCCCTTTACATCTTAAAAACTATTCATAATTGAACCACTTTTTTTTATGTATCTTACTTTTAATGTACGTATGCATTTTCTTTATTACTATGCAGAAGTCTATTGGGGGTTATATCATCTGGAAATCACTGTCATAAGACAATCTTATTTCTTTCACTTACTATATATAGTAAGGGAAAGTATTGCGATCGTGAAAATTTTCGAATTCCAGTTTTCAACGGAAATACACGTTTTAGGGTCCCTTGAGTCCAAATAACCAAGTCCCGCAAAAAGGTCTGTGTGTGTGTGTGTGTGTGTGTGTGTGTGTGTGTGTGTGTGGTAACTCCCGGGCGGAAACGGTAAGTCCTATGAAACTGAAATTTCATATTTAAGACAACTATACGCCCGAGACGTGACAAAACTTTTTTCATCAAAATGAGCTTACCAGAAGGGGCACTTTATACCATGCATTTTGCACCTTTTTTCGATTTTCTCAAAAACGGTTCCGACGATTTTGATTAAACTCCCTATATCGATGTAAAATTTAATGGGCTTTAATATCATGTAGGTTTTATTTGGATAAAAATGGTTTGACAGGGCTTAAATACCGATATTTTAAATTTTCTTCCCCTAAAGTACCTTTAATTTTGTAGGTTCAATAATAATAACTAGATTATCTTGTTAACGATGATGAAAAACAGGTAAATATTCGATACCCAACTAAAGGAGAAAACAGAAAAAATATTTTTTTAATGCAATTTTTCGTTTTTGAACATAAGAGCAGTAATATACATGTATGATATCCCGTTGGAAAGCTAAAGATTTTAGAAAAAATATCATCTCATACGCAAGCTTTTAGAAGTTAATAGAGAGTGATGAGAAGAAGATAAAACTAACTGATTATTTTAGATAATAAAATAAAAGATTTTTTAATAAAACACATGTTTCTATATAAATTAAATTTATTTAATTCTTTAATAGTTTCACGTATTTTTAACTCTAACTCTATTTGAAAATTCTTTCATTGATTTTACAAATTGATGTAAGTGAAAGTCGTGTGTTGCCCGCACCAGATTTTTTTATTTGTGACGTTTCGGCCTTCAATAACATTGACCTGTACTAGGAAAAATAAGATGAAACCAATAACATTGAGAGAACATTTTTTTTTAATTTATTTTTTGAAATTTACAACTGTATTAGTAAATTGGCTGATAATATATATATATATATATATATATATATATATAGTATATATATATATATATATATATATATATATATATATTATTATATATAATATACATGAAGAAAATATGAACATTGGCAGCACTCTACTAGATAATCTAAACTAGAAGGTCTGTAGGCCATCTTATTTTTAGAAGCCTCGGAGGACTGTCAGGAATGGAAGCGGAAGCAAGGATTGAAACTAGCAAAAGAAAAAATAACTTATAAACATTAATTCTATTAATTCTAAATAAAATTTTTTCAACTGTCGACAATAACTCTAACATTATTTTGTTTTTCTGTATGCCTATGTTATGCAATACGTTAGAATCGTGTTAGAATAGAACAGAAACGTGTACTCCAAACAAAGTACCAAAACTCATAACGTTCTTTACTCATAAGTAAGTAGTCTGTAATTAGTGACTATATTTTTAAGTTGTTTTTTTTCTACGCTTATCTTGCCTTTGAGGAAGTACAGGGGTTTCTCGGGTCAGGAGGTTATGCTGTGGGATTTACGATACAAAACATACTCACAGTAGTATCAGTAGATTAGAGCGACTTCCAGTCATCTTATAGACGAGTCCCTAAACCGCGACATTTTGTTTTCATAATTTTTCTAGAGCAAGTTGATGTTCTAAAGGGGAGAGTAGCGTGTGAAGTTTAATTAAAGTTAACAGCTCCAAAAAGTGCAACTGAGTGACAGGGAACCACTCCCCTGCTCTAATAGCAAAGTCAATTATTTTTCTCATTAGCCCTGTCCTTGCAAACAGACAAACTTAGAAACTTCCCCTCTAAGCCCGCACTCTGAGTTATTCTTTCGAAACTTTAAGCAGTGTAAACATTCTTTAAAGTTTCAAAAGTATAACGGCGACCTTCTTAATTTTTAGCCTCTTTTCCGGTTCTTGTACTCTTTTTGAGGTATCAACTCTTTAACTTAAACTGCCATGTTTTCATTACTTGCAAACAATTAACTTTTACTTTGTCGTATTTAAAAGACTCTTTACTTCTTAAGCTTCCCGAGAATCTGCCTTGACAAGGTAAATAATTAAAATTTCAAAGAGGAATAGAGTAAAGTATATGAAGATAAACAAATTATTAAGAATTCAATAACAGAGAGATATCTATTATAGAATTATTAATAATTTGTTTATCTGAAGATATGAATACTTTTCGCACTTTCGCACCTGTCATTGTGATGAATACTATACGTGACAATAAGCAAATGTGCTATATGACATAAGCAGCGGACATGAAAGGAATAGGTAAATAAAATGCCCAGCAGCACCGCTTCCTAGGCATTACTTTAGCAGAGGAGGTCTCTCATCCAGCTTCTTTTCAACCTTCGTCTAACAGACATTATAGCTACTGACATGTCGTTTATAAGTCTTTTATCGTGTCCGAGCATTTTTCTTTGAAAACGCGAATAAACAGTATGTAGAGTTAAGTTACTGCGAATGAGCTGTAGTTATGAGTATTATAATTTTTTATTTAAAAGATTGCAGTATTTGTATGTGAGTCATTTCTCCTGAACTATTAATCTGAGAGGCGTAAGACCAAATGGGTTAAAATAGGCATGTAGGTGTATTCAGTTTCTGTCTAATTTTCAGTTTCTACGATTTAGATAAAATGGAGTATAGTACTTTTAGTCGACGGTTTTGAGTTTTTCTTTCATCTTTTAGCACTAAAATACTTTTAATTTCGTGTTATGGAAAAAATAACTTTATGCCATCCTTATTACAATCTCATTACAATTTGTTTCTTTATGAACATTAGTAATGGTGATATAAGATCCCATTCACACAATATACACAATATACAATGATAAAGTCAAATAAAATAAAATATAATATATATACAAAATAAGAAAACAAACAACAACCTATATTGAGATAATACAAATAATGATATATATATATATATATTATATATATATATTATATATATTATATATATATATAATATATATATAGAGGGAGAGAGAGAGAGAGAGAGAATTAAATAATAATAACAAATCAAACAATTAACCTATAATAAAGGAAAATAAATGAAATATTTTCTCAGATTAAAAACAATCCTTCTGAAATTATGATTTAGATTTGTTAAGAAATCCATTACAATATGGCTACTTCAATACTTACTAGAAACAACTTAAAACTCTACCTAACTACAAAATGTCTATCAACATGACTATCAAAAGGCCAGCCAGTATGGATTTACGAAATAGACTTTGCAATCCAAGACCCTTCGTAAAAACAACTGCGCCTTACTTTGTCACGAACAAACTCATCCGTAATGATATTAATGTTCCATATGTGGCTGATTCAGTTCGAACTAGGAACCATTTCTTTCATTAAAAACAACATTCCCTTTCTAACACACTAATTTCTACAATATCTTTGCTTCCTCTTCGATTTCAAATAATCCTTAAACGCGTCCGAGAAGAAGATGGTCCCGAGACCTTTTTAAGAATATTTTATTAATGCAGCAAATGTGTTGTTTATCTCCAAGTGTAATGTTTAATAATCTTCTAAAATTTATTTGATCTCTTCAATAATATTGTTGTAAATTTCAATAAATATAATTTATAAAAATTGTATATTTGTAAGGGAGAGTGGAGTTAACAGAATAGAATATAGCGATTGTTGTATTTAATGTTACTTCAACTAAAAAAAATGTTGGTCATTTTTTTTTTTTTTCATTTTCATCAATAAATATTCATAGGATAAAATAAGAAATCAACCAAATAACTCTATAAAAACCTGTATCTACAGGTAAGAGAAGCTGAATTTAAAATTAAAATAAACAAACAGAAGAGAAGAAGCCATCTAATTGGATGATACCTTATCGATATTCAACCAATCAGGTGGCCTTATTGCCCCTCCCCCCTCCTCGGTGGTTCCCCCCTCTTCTGCTCTCTCTACGCCGGTGTTTGCATATGCATATTCAAGCGGGATCTCATCAATCAATGACATGGCGGAGCTCGGTTTAATGCCCTTAACAGAAACGTTCTCATCCTCTGATCTGTGGTAAATTGGTCCTCAAAGGGCCTCTTTGATACCCAACACCCTTATCAAGAATTTATAAGGGCCAGTTTTGTAGGAGGGGAAATTTTTTTCTACGCTTTCTGAAGGGATTGACTCCAAAAACTGGTACGAACTTCATTAGTTTTATAAAGATATACTACAATCATCTACACAACAGGATAATGATTATGCGGCTGAGTTATATGTGTATATATATATAATATATATATATATATATATATATATATATATATATATATATATTAAAAATAATTGAGAACAAGAATATTCAATGCTGATGTTACAATCATTTCGAAACAGTCCAAGCCCAATCCTCCAAGTTGCGACTTTACACTAATTATTCCCAGCTACGCTACTAAATTGAGACTATTCAAAAATTATTTAATTAAAATGAAAGTTGCCATAGAAAGCCTATATAACAATTTCGAACTTTATTTCAAATATTGAGGTAAGTGAAGGTTTAAGTTCATGAGAAAATCGTAAAAGGTTGCAAAAGTGCGGCAATTCAGGTTCGTCTAATGCGAAAAAGTTGCTTTTATTGTACATACGAGCCATATACCTTTTTAAATATCTAATAACATGAATAAGGACTTTTCGTTTTGAGCTAGACTCACCTCATAGATTGAACATAATACAGGAACAGGGCATATGGGAAATTGGATGGGAAATATGGGGACCCTAAAGCGTGAATTTTAATTTGACAACGCAATTTCAACAATTTTCATGATCCCTATACTTTCCCAGCCTATATGTTTTATTTATAGGTAAGAGAAAGTAATAAATATATCTATCAATAAAATTCACTCTGCTTAAGAGTCAAGAATTAAGTTTATTAATGACCTGTTACAATAAGGACCAACTGATCCTCCCTTACAATTAACACGAATTGTTTAAACATTTATAATTTATATTGAGTCAGGTCATTTATATCAGAAATTAATATACATATATTTTTAATAATAATAATATTTGATGTTTACAAAATCGGCAGAATAAAATAAAAAATTAACCGTGAGATTAATAATAAAAATAAATAAACATAAAATAAAAAGGAAATTCAATTCTTTTCGCATAAACATTTCAAATTCTCTTATTTACTCTAGATTTAAAGTACAGTATTAATAAATATTGATAAACCCTTCTAAAATAATAATATTATATGTTTTAACTTAGAATTATTCCTCATTTATTATCTATAAATTTTTTTCTTATAATTTTTTTAAGTTATTTGGGACCCCAAAGGTTTAATATGGACATGTTTCAGAATTTAGAAAAATTTAAAAACTAATTAATTTTTTGACACGATTGACGAACATTATACTTATTTGTTAAAATCTAAAACTTTCCTACATTTTACGTTTGAAGTCACAGAATACGAGAAAAATAATACAAAAATTCTAATTATGACTCGTAGTTGCTGAAACCTGCTGATAGATGTATTTTATATAATTTTGTAAGCTCTTTAAATTATAGATGGATAAATTATTAAATAACGAGTTTGGAAATATAATGTCTTAAATGTCTTAGCCATGTCCATTGTTAAATAAAAGCAAAAAGACTTGGCGCTAAACACACCTTGAACAGAATAAATGGCCTTCCAATAAAGATAATCCCAAGGCCGGTTATTAGGGACTTGTGCGAGATGGTATGATACACTCATTTACTATTTATCTGTAAACAAGGTATGGCGGGAAATATTAGTACTAAGGGTCTTGCCAACAGATAATAAAAAGATGAAGCACTGGAAAATTCCAAACTTTTTGTTTTGTCCTGTTTGCGGCGTGTACCGCCGGTATTTATTTCCATATCCATGTTATCTGTTATTTATAAGGACAAAAATTATAAAACATTTTAACTGTCTTTCGAGTTATACATACAAACCCAAATCCGAGGTTCACGAATAGGAAAACCGCACGAGTTACACGAATTGCACTCGCTCACTAGACTCTTAACAAAGATACTACTCGTATATAGTTCTCAACAGGTAATAAACGATGAGACGTGGCCTGAATTCACAGAGCAGACACTAAAATTCGACGTCGGCGTGAACGTATTAAGAGAGCATCTATTGATGAAACGCCAAAATTAAAAGGAGTCACGTCACACGGGCTCCATATGTCCCTGGACATATGCTGTGTGGTTTGGCTCTTATCGTCCAATCAGTGCGATACGTATAATGGCACATGATGTCGTTTCGAAACCATATATTAGCTGCGGTTTGAGAATGTCCCAAGTGGAGGATGTCATTGACAGTCAGAACTGTGCACCTGTCTCCACCAATAATCTCGGGAGTTGCAGCAACAAACATCAGGCACCATATGACGCCACGTTACTGTCACATTCTTCACAGGATATGCAGTATTGACAAACCTCCTCTAGATATTCCAATATCATACAGGGCTAAGGAACTTGCAGTACAAAAAAAAATTATTAGTATATTCTTATGTTATTTAAATCAACTTATTATTATATAATATTATGTATTATATATATATAATATAATATAATATCCATAGCCTTCTATGCCGATTAGGAAAATGCTGATGTGTACTATGGTTATGCCGTACCTAAATTGTGCAAGTATGTCCTAATCGGATCACAGAAACATTATTAAATAGAGTTCAAAGAGCCCAGCATGCAGCTGTACTTTACATAACGCAAAATCCAATAAATCGACATATCACACCCTACTACAAACAGTTAAACTGGATGATTAGGTCAAGAAGAATGTTTAATTTATTAACAATAACGCGCCTGGTAGAACGTGTTAATAATTAAGGAACTAGAAAGGCGAGGCGTTAGCTCCTTATAAGAATAGGTTATTTAGGATATAACGTTTTCTGCGTAACTTTAATTAAACAGCCCTTAAAGTAAGAATTGCACAATTTGGTGTTATGCGTATAACATTACTAGCACACATCAACTATCAACATGTTGATTATTATATTGAGATTTTCTAAAATATATAAAAACGCAATTTTTTAAATATATCATTATTTCAAATCCGGCAGATGACCCGAAGATTTGTTTTAAGGGAGTAAAAATATTATTCTTTCTTTCAAATGGGGACGTAAAATGATGAAACCATAACCAGTGTGATGTCACGTAATCGTTAAAGGTCCTTATTTTAATAACACCTGGATAGGCAAAATATAGGCTAACCAGCATGGTTTGATTAGCCGCAGTAGCATAAAGTGACATTAAATGGATAAACAAAAAAAGCAAAATTTCAATAGCTAAGAATATAACCCTATTGGTTAGAGAGCCTATATGTTGGTGTTACTAAATAAATAAATAACATATTCCCAAAAAAAAATCCCTTGAATGATTTAAAATCTAAATACTTTTTTATTTTATTTAAATTTTGTACTGCATATCAGATTAAACCTACGCTTATATTTTAAGAGTTAATTATTTAAAAGCATAACTGCATATTTATTCAATAATATATTAATTGCCATTTTGAATTGCAGAATTTAGATTAAACCATTTGAAAAACATTGTTTAATTGATATCCCGGCTCGTTCCCTCCCCTGTTATAAATCCGAAATGATTACAGTTAATGGATGAAACATCCCGTTATAAATAACAAATAACTCTTCATCCACGGAGAGAATACAACTTGCCTTGCATCAGAAACAAATTAACAAATGCCTGATGAACAAGAACGTACGCTGGATGAATATTTGATACGGAAGGGGACAGAGTTGTGGCCCCTGCAGAAAACCTGTAACCCTTCCCCCATTGACTAATAGCAACATCGCTGAGGAGGGCTGAGGCCTTCCCATTACAAATGGTTATCCGAGGTTTGAATCAGAGATTTAATTAGACCTGAGGGTGGACGGGTATAAAAAAATCTCACTAATTGCCGAAGGGGTTATATATTGGGTAATACCGAGCAACTGTTCAGGGGGCTCCCTCCTCTCAAATACTGTCCGGCATCCGGTTAGGGGCGACGGGTTTGTCGCACCTAAATTCTGATTTAAATATTATTTTTTTAGCATTACTGACTTGTAATTGATGTATTTTATTTTTGTATGCCAGAGTCTGAAACTTATAATAAAATTATTTTAAAAATCTGACTAAAGAATTTTCAAACACAGTGACAATGATTGAAACTAATAAAGAAATTGAATTCTTGTAGAAACATGTTTTTTATTAAGGTTGATTTTGGGATGAATAAATTCTTTCATAAATACTCAATTTTTTATTTCATCTGTATGACGTTTCGGGATATTCTTCCATCTTCAGAAGTCTTATTATATATTCAGAACTCCCAAGACAAAACAAGACTTCTGAAGATGGGAGAATATCCCGAAACGTCATGCTGATGAAATAAAAAATTGAGTATTTATGGAAGAATTTATTCAGCTCAAAATCAACCTTAATAATTAAATGAGATCTTCCGTGGTTTAGAATATATTGATATAATGTTTTTTTATTTAAAAATCTATTATATTATTATGTAAAATAAACAGTTAGTGTTATCGGATTTATATCACTATTTATTAACTTGTGTATAAGATTGTATTTTTTCGTAAATCATTAGCTTTCCAACTTTATATTATACGTATACATTACTGTTCTTACGATCAAAAAAAAAAATTGCATTAAAAAACATGTTTGCAGTTTCATACTTAAGTGGGATATCAAATTCATTCAACTTATATATTTACTTGTTTTTCTTCAGTGGTAACAAAATAATATGGTTATTTTTATATAATCTACAAAATTAAAGTTACTTTAGAGGAAGAAAATTTAAAATATCGGCATATAAGTCGTGTCAGACTATTTCAATCAGAATGAAACCTACATGATGTTAAAGCCCATTAAATTTTATAGCGAGTTTAATCAAAATCGCTAGGGAAGTTTTTGAGAAAATCTTAAAAAGTTGCGAAATGCATGGTATAAAGTGGCTCTGCTGTTAGGCTGATTTCGATAAAAAAGATTTTGTAACATCTCGGGCGTATAGTTGTCTTAAATATGAAATTTCACTTTCATTGGACTCAGTTTACTCGCGGGAGTAACCACACAGACACGCATTTATATATATATATATATATATATATATATATATATATATTGTGTGTGTGTGTGTGTGTGTGTGTGTGTGTGTGTGTTTTATAGAATGAATAAGGAAAGAAAATGTACGCATTGAGGGAAATATATTTTGTACTTAATTATTATGTATTACATAAAACAACTTGTGAGTATGTTGATGAACAAAAGACATGAAGCAGACTTGTGGAAAATCTTCCCATTGTCAGCACTCCAACAAACATTTTAAACCAGAAATTTTAACTTATTGTGGATTAAAAAAAATTGTATACGAAAAAAATCGATGGTTTAGTAGAGCATCTAAGCCAAACTCCGTAATTAAAAATTAGAAATACTTTATTTTAAATGCATATTATTATGAATTTTTTATATAATAATATTCTATGATCAATATATTATTTATGACTCAACCTTTATTTTTTTAACTGCTAGAAAACCTTTATTTTTATATTGAGATAGGAAAATTAACTTTCTTCCACTTTTAAAGTCGATGAAGTAAGAGATAGGGAAAAAATAAATGGACCCTGTGTTATATAAAAGGTCGAGGCTGTGGGTAGTAAAAAATGGAACTAACGGGACAATTTAGCCATCCTCCTCTACAGGCAAATTATTCGGAAGATTTGGCTGCGTCGGAGCGGCTCAGGCGGAAAACGTACTTGTTCGGAGTCATCGCACGCCGCATAAATTTCGAAAATAATGCCATGTAGAAAAATATTACCAACGGAATTATGGCAGGTGTAAAAGTTATTTATTATGCACACTGTCAATTTATAAAATTGGATAACTTATTATACTTAATTAACTCATCTTACCCCTAGCGTAATGACGCATATACATAACAAAAATTAAATTAAATTTTATTTCTACGCTTAGGACAGTTTTTAATACTTAGCCAACGCAAAATGTACCCAAATATGAATTTCAATGGTTACTACAGTATCATGCCATTATAATTTAGTTAATTTTGTGTAAGAATCAGTGGAAATTATCCATACAGTACTAAAATTAAAGTAAAAGCCATGCATTCTGATTTCGGAGCACCTCTTAAATAACACATTACCAAGCTTTGTAAGCAATTCTTTGTCAAATTTATAACAAACTAAAATTATCTTATATGATATATTGGAAAATAGCTAAAAATTGTACAAGACGGTATGTCCATAAAATAACTAACCACATATTACTTACTGTAAGATACATTTGTTGTATTTTTTTATTCATTTTCTTTTCTTTTTTTAATTTTTTTTTTTTTTTTTTTGGTGGGGGGGAGTTTTTCTTAATATAAACACTTAAAAGAGCACACATTGACTTCCATTTGTCACTTAATCTCTTTATTTCATAAGCTTTTCATATCTGTCGACGTTTCGAACACCCATAAGGACAAATATCAGTGTGCTATGAAATAAAATGATGGGTGATATATGAAAAAGCATTTATATAATGAAAAAAATAAGTCTTGAAAATGGGGAAACAGTCCCGAAACGTTGACAGTTATGAAATAAAGTGATTAAGTGACAAATGGAAGTCAATGTGTGCTCTTTTAAGTGTTTTTATTTATTTTATTTTTCATTTATTAATAAGTAATTAAGTCCTATGTTTATGTTTTTGCGTGGTTAAATAAGGGACTTGTCTATTTTTGGTACAGCATTATGTATAGAGTATATTTTTATATACTACAAACATATTATGGTTATTTACTCATGTACGGAAGGTCATTGTAAATTTAAATACATTTAATCAATATCTTTAGGTACAAGAAAGAAAACCATTAATCTTTCGGAGGTATTTATGTTGCTTTTTTGTCCTAAACTCTTATACTTTTTCAAATAACACCTCTTATGAAAATTTTTCATGCATTTTTTTAATGATTTATAGCTACAGAATTAAATTAATAAATAAAATAATCATGATTTATTAGGCATTAGTTAAAAAGGGTCTCTTGTTGTGAAGTGGTTAGAATAACAGTCTATGTATTTCCAAGATCGTGAGTTCAAACACGGTAGATGACTTTAGGGTGTTTTAAAGAAAGTAAAAAATCTTTGGTTATGCAGTCCTTGGTAGGGAGCGTGAAATGGTGGTCTGTATATTGTCAGATATTTGTTAAGGATCCCAATAACAATTAAAGATAATTATTAATATTAATATTTCAGTAATTCTCAGCGTACAATGTTTCTCGGGTTGTAGTCGGGTTTCAGACAATGAATCTAGCATATAATATCTCGGATTATCTTTATTAATTTAAACTAAGTCACCAAATCGGAATTCAATTAGTTATAAAAATAATGGACCGGTTAGTCTATGAGTAATTGAACAAAAGGTTAATCGTAGTTGGATGATTTTTAACAGAATGACAATGATTTCCAATGGGTCCTGTATTCATTTTAGGAGATATTCAGAAATTTATAGTGAACGAAAGTACTTAATTATGGTCAAATTGAATTCTAGGATTGTAATGTAATATATTATTAATTTGTTTTTACTTTATGAATGAATCAGATCGAAATTAAACATCGTACTTATAGATGGATTTGTGAACTCGCTTTTCAAGGACATTCATGATATTTAGATGTAATCGGATATGGTGGGTATTATATACATACACACACACACACACACACTTATATATATAAATATATATATATATATATATATATATATATATATATATATATATTATAGACATATACATACATATATATTGCTTTCTGTCTTGTATGAGATTTTCCATGTTAGCTTCTGATAAAATAGAGTCCTTAAAGTCGGATATGTTGAAGAGTGAGGTCTAATGAGGGCAGGATCATATTTTTGTATTTATATATTTGATATAAAACGTTATTTTTTCACTTAGTATAAACATATAGTGTAAAAAGGTGAAAAATATTGCGAATGTGAGAGAAACTTTCTTCTGAATGATTGGTCCTTGATTCGATAGCATATTTTTATAAAATAAATTGCTATATCAGGTATAGCGAGTTGTATTTTACAATTATAATTAATTACAAAGTATTTTTATTAGAATTATAATACATATAATATTAAATTTCTGCATTTTATTGTTTTCTCTGAATATAAATTTTTGTTTATTTTTTTATTGTAATAATGTCAAGAGTTCAGAGTTTTACCAAAAATCAATAAACTGCTCCCTCACGGAGTTTAATGCGGGGAAAAAGAAAAAAAAATTAAAACTAATTAGAGGAACTCATTATATACCTTTGTGAGATTTTCAGAACGTTCATTAAGCAATAAATTAAAAATTAATTACAATCACATTAAATTAGAAGCCTAAAATGTGTTTATCGATTTTACTCTCACCTTAAAGTAAATTTAGAACTTTATAATACCCTTTACTTAAAAATGCTTTAATATCAATTTAGCAATAAAATAATAGATAAATTATTTTAAGTTATAATTTTTTATATTGTCACGAAAAACAAAAATAACATGTTTCATGTAAAAATAGATTTTTTTATTATTGATGCTTAAAAAATAGACCAATATATATATATTTTTTTTTAAAGCTTAATCACGCTATCAAAAGATTTAAATTTAAAGTTAAAATAATAACTATTGATAATTTAATATAAATAACATCAATTATAAGTATTTCAATTACAAGCGAGTGTTTCATTAATTGTTTTAACTTGCTCGTATATAATATATATATATATATATTGTTTGATTAGTTCTCGACTGTTGACTGTTGAACCTTACAGTCAATAAATATAGAATTTAATTCAGACTATGTTTCAAGAATTTATTGTTCTCATTTACATGCCCTAACAGCAGAAAAACAAAAATTTCCCGTTTTTCCGAAATGAGAGTAAGGATTTTAGAATTATGAAACGTACATTGAAATTTCATAGACCCAATACTATTTATCATGAAAAAAAAAAACTTTAAACGATATATAAAGGAAATAATTATCACAGAAAAATATAAAAATCAATTGTCTAAATCGTAATTCATGCTATGCGAACTTAGGAAACACACATTACGCATATTTAGTAAGTACAAACAATGAACGAAGAAAGGAAGGAAACTGCGATTCTGGGACCGCAGTAATTTGGAAAATCCCTCTCTGAACTATTTCTAGCATCTTTGTTTCAGTGTTCTTTCAAAGTTCGTAGTATACGCAGTCTATGTAAGACACTATTTTGTTTCAAATGTTAACTAAATTTGTAATAATTGTAATCGATCAAAAGAAAATACAAAATTTCAGGGCTTGTTTTTTTAAATACGTAGAACCGAAATGAAAAATATAAAAGGGGGTTTACCTGTAACATGGCGGTTAGTATAACAGCCTCCTATGCTAAAGGTCCCAAGCTCAAACTTGCAGGTGGCCCTAGTTATGCCGTCCTTCGGAGGGAACGTTAAAAGTAGTACCGTCCGTACTACCGTACTACGATACCCACTGTAGTATCATCCGATTAGCAATAACAGCGTAAAGAGACGTTAAATAAATAAATAAACGAATAAAAAAAAAATTAAAAATCAGTTTGTCCGAATTAATAAGAACCAAAATAATTAAATTTCCTACAAAACGAAAGACATAATCATTGCAATCAGTTCAGAAATACAAGAGATATAGCCCTTTAAAATTAGCAGTTGTGATAGACCATTTCCATTTGAATTATTTATTCCAGTTTATATTACTTAATTGTCTATAAACAGCTATTTGGACATTTATAACCTAATGTAATTATTTGTACATAATAAACCATTGTCTAATAATTTGCAGCTTTTTTTTTTTTTTTTTCAATCAATAAATATTTATTTACTGCATTAGCTGAATTTTATGAATAAATCAATACGATAACACACGAGCATGCTTATATACAAATTAATACAAAATATTCCCTTTAATAAAAACATTCCAGTTCGTACGACAAAATTCTATTAGCCAACCATCAATAGAGATCTATTGATGAGGAAACGATTATTTAGAAAAGAGTGATGAGGGAAACTCAATGACAGAAGAGAACCAGGAGTTAGAAGTGAACTTAAAGAAAGTTAATGAAGGAGAAGAAGTTGGAAAAGTATTCCTATTAAGTTACGCTTAATGAGAAAAGTCCCATGTAAGGGTTCAGTGATTCCTACAGTTCAAAATGACGGTTTAAAAAAAAAAAAGTTCCGTTTCTAGTCTTTAGATGTAATTCAACAAAGTGGCGCTAAAAGAGAAAAAGTCCGTAATAGCCAGAATTTAATTTAAAACCAAAGTTTAATCATTTCAATCATTAAATTTTCCGTTTTAAAATATATAAAATAAATTAAAACGTAAAAGATAAAATAAAACAAATATTAATAGGTAATCTAAATTTTTTAAATATAATCTATGGCTAAAATAAGGAAAAGTTTAATTTTTCAGATGTATTTCTATGGCTTTTTCATTTATAAACTTACTGATTAAACTTCTATAAAAAATGCTTACTATAAATACTTTATCCATAACTTGTTGAGAAAGCTTTTTATAATATAGGCTTTAGTTGAAAGTTTGAAAATTAATATTTTAAATGAGTAGCCAAATTGAGAAGGAAAATCCTGGTGAACGATCACGATCTAGACCCTAACACCTCCCTGCACAAGCGTTGCCCAAGAAACAGAACATAACGTTACTACGTATATTCTATGAAATATTCTTAAAGGGTTTTGGAGCACAGTTTATTTATTTTTTGGGTTTTTTTTTGTCCTACTTAAAGTTTTAGATTAAAATTATTTTATCTTTTATAATGTCATTTATTGAGACCTGTTTAACATAATCTTCTCCTGCTTGCCACCTATTGTAATTGATAAAAACGACACCCTTCGAAAATAAATCCAATGGTTTTAGTAAATATAGTCTAAACATACATTAATCTAGTTTCTGAAGCTACCGCTGCTTGGAAAAGCAGCCGGTCAAAAACATAGCAACATGTAATGTTGACATAGCCTCAATATTAATTAAATACAAAATTATTATATTTTATATTAGTAATTTTAACATAAAATTTAATCCCTTCTCTGGCATTGGTGGAAGCACCCCTTGGCACCCCTGCAGTGTCACTGATCGATATTAATATAGTCGTAATTTGACCCTGGGCCCGGAAATTGCGAGCTTCGTCCACCGGGCTACCCCCTCTAATATTTACAATATAAACGATAATGTGTTTCCAATTTGGCAATGATCTAGGGTAAATAATTCAATTGGATTAATTATTTAAAAGTACCGCTAGATCTAAGTATATCACTTCCTTTCTCGCAAAGGAACGCCGCAATAAAGCTCACTGAGAGACCTGGAAATTTATTGAAATGAGGTTGATGCGGCCCTAAAGGGCTCAATCTTATCTGATGCCCTAAATTTGATGGTTTGAGACAAAATCCTTTTGAAGGAAAGCCGTTTGGGCGGGCTTTGAGGCCTAGCATTTGTAGGAGGGATCGATCGGGGACCTATCTTTCCCTCAAGAACCAATCTGGGAGATATAAGGTGAGGCTTTGTCGGCCCCGTGCCACAAAGGCTGGCAACTTAGCTAGTCAGCCGCTGGATAAACTAACTTCTTGAATACACTAACTTGCTGAGGGCGAAAGCTATTCAGTTCCTTCGAAACACATACGATATAACTCAGTTCGTCAATGTTACATTGTCATTGTGCCTGGCAGTTCCTCCAGGGTGTCTCTAATGAATGAAGTCAATCGGACCAATGTAGTTTATTATACTTGATATTATAATAAGGCGGCCGAAATTCTATAACTACAAGCAATTATTATATTGTGATAGATAGCATAGTGAAGATTTTAGTGAAGAAGACTTTATTTTTATTGTGCTGTCCAAAATTTAATGAGGGATTTAAAAAAAAAAAAAAAAGAGATTTACAACTGATTTAATCAATAAGAATAGTCCCCACTATCCTCAGTATCAAGAACAGGGTGTTAGCAACATTTCCGTTCCCCAGAATAGAATTTCGCTTCTTTAGAATTGATTCCTCACGACAAATTCCAAAAACCGCGTTTTTAATTACGTGTGTCAATAAATTAGTCGTTTTGGTGTATAAAAAATTATTCTTAAGCGAGAGGTCCAGAGATTAAGGCGGATTTTGCATATCCAAGCTATAGTAGTTTCAAATATCTCCACCTGATTAACAAGATGGGTCCCTTCTGATTTAGAAGGCTTTACTATTGCCAATATCATTCACATTAATTTGGTTGTAAGATTCGGCATTGATGGTTTCTCCAGGATTAAGAAAGGTTTAATGTATTTACCCAAATGAAACACATCAAAACCTTAACCATGATACTTTTTTATGAATTGGGACTGAGGAAAAAGTGCAGCTTCTTTTTCGAGCCACTGTCCAGATAATTTGATGTTTTCGTAAAGTATCTAATTTTTATCACGAGTAACAATCTTGGGCAGAAAAGGGTTTCTTTTTTTACTTCAGCCAAGAAGTGTAGCACTAACTTTAAAACAATGTATTTTGGGTATATTTTATTTTTTTTTTTTGGCGGGTGGAACTCAACTTTGAAGCTTTTTTTACCTTTTCAATCATCTGCAAGTGTTCAGTGACGGTCGATTTTCTCTGACTAAGTTTCCATTTAAGTCCTCCAACAGTTGTTTTGTTGTATTCTTCCATCAAAGCAGAACATCTTCATCGAGAGAGGAGACCTTGTTTGTCTCCAAGGTTGAAGTCTCCCTCCCGAAATTTTTCGAAACTCCGTTGAGCAGTGCTCATTAATGCTAACATCGCCTCTGACTAGATTTATTATTGGTGGTCTTGGACCCGTTAATTAATCGACCTTAAACGATGATATGATAGACGACAAAATTCGGGCATTTAGGATTTTTCGATGGTTTCCAAGGGTTGGATTGCACATGGAATTCATATACTATTTTTTTTTTTTTTTTTTGTATAAGCCCTCTTAAGACCACAACCGTTTACTACTTTAGTTGGCATCTACTCTGCTCTTTAACCTCTCATTCATCGGTTGACTCTAAGAATAGAATAGAATAGACAAATGAACTTTATTCTGGGGCATAGTCCCTTAAAAATAACATTGATGTTACAAATAAATATAGCTCTTATGTCTTATTTACAATCTTAATTATTTACATAAATAAAGTAGAGTAAATTAAAAAAAAAAAAAAATATATATATATATATATATATATATATATATATATATATACATATACACACACATACATACCAAAAGCACAAATTAATAATAATTATAGTAAGTAAAATAGAATAAGAAAATAGAAACTAATAATTTTGAAAACAAAAACAAAAACTAAAGCAAAGTAAAATGAGCTTTTAGTCATTATAATTATTAAATTATATCATCAATTATCAGATTTCAGTTTAACAAGCGTCTGTGAG
The DNA here is from genome assembly GCA_023052935.1 of Piezodorus guildinii. Lineage (NCBI taxonomy): Eukaryota > Metazoa > Arthropoda > Insecta > Hemiptera > Pentatomidae > Piezodorus > Piezodorus guildinii. The sequence goes on along the minus strand of CM041293.1, from coordinate 154,084,497 downwards.
GAATAATAGATGCTGGAAAAGGAGATATTTAAATGTGGATAAGGAAGAACCACGACGTATATTGGAAGGAATGGAATTCCAGAATGCAGTGGAACGGGCAAGAAAGGATCGATCAAAGGTTCTGTGGGATGGGATAAAAAGGTCGGAGTGGCGCGATCTTGTACCAAGCAAGTGGATAGAGGATTGAAATTGAAGCAGACTGTAAATATAGGAAGGATGCTGGGATTTTATCGTTTGGTAGAGAAATGATACAAGGAAGTACTGTCTGTGTATGGAGGGGAGGAGGCACTTCAACTCGGCATAGAGGTGAGTCACGTGAGACCGTCTCGAGGTACCAAAAACAAATATTATACAACAATTCAGAATAGTTGCTTATACAGACATAGTTATCTTTCTCTCTTTTACCATGTTTCCTTCCTTTCTCATAAAACTCTGACTCTCGATTTAGTCCCTAATTCTGCTCTATTTTCAATATCCTATGTTGTTATGTGTAATTTCTTCTTGTCTCTCATGGAATCTACAAACTATCCGTACTTCATTTTCTTATCATTGATTTTTCTAACCTTTTATCTTATATAATGTTTATACTTTTTTTCTTTCTTTATTATTAATTTTTAATATGGTGCTGTTAACTTTCTTTATATGTTTTTACTAATAAAGTAAAAAATAAAAAATAATAGTAGCAACTAAAAAACTCCTGAGCGAAAAATCCATTATTAAAAAAGCGACAATTATAGGTAAAAATTGTATTCACTATTATGGAAAAAAATAGAATAAAAAAGGCCGGAAGAAAGAAATGTTTACAAGGCTATTATAAAGAAGGGGGAATATTCTACGGCCGTCATTGTGCCAGGATGAAAGGTGGTGGAATTGCCCTCCTGTGTCTTTGCTCTGAGGCGTTTATTGCTCGTGTAATTAAGCGTTTAGCGCTAATTGATGTCGTTTGGTCTACAAAGGGCTCGGGGAGTTGTATCTTTTTATACTCGCGGTGACTTAAGGGCGGGGGTTGGAGCCCTTTAAGGGCCAAATCTTAAGGAATAAATTGCTTAATAACTCTCAGCGCACTTAGCTCTTGCTTCCTTGCACCTTAAATCTTTTAAATTTCCAACAATTCAGGTGTTGGAGGTAAAAAGCCTGTAAGTGCCCTGAATAGCAGTGGAAAACAAGATCTCCGTCTTCTTGAATTTTTTTTCTCTTACCTTTTCCTACTTTTTTTTTTTTTTTTTCTAACAATAACATTGTAAAGTATTCTGAAAACATCTAAAAGAAATAAATATCCAACAGTTACTAATTCTTCGATAATAATAACTCTGATTGTAAAACGAATTTTTTTAATATCAATATTTATAAAACAAATATGTTGCTTTAGTATTCCTCTAGGCTGGAAAAAACCCATAGTTCATGGATAGTCCTATCTGTAATATACTGCTTTTTTCAATCAGGGATACCTAAAAAAGGGGGATACGTATGGACGTAAAAAATAAATAAATTAATGCCAGAATATATTTTTAATCATCCATGTACAGTTAGGTATAGGAAGACTTGTGATTGGCAATTGCTAACCAACAGAGCAAGAGCGTATGTAAAAGGTCGCAAACACTTAATAACAGATTCAGTCAATACGTGAGTTTTTTTTTTTTTTTTTTTTTTTTTTCAGATTACATAAGTTGCACACATATTGCCTCTCAGAAAGCATAATAAAGCATATTAATCATTCGATGATTTAAATCATCGAAGTCCGATCATCCGATTATGTCCACTCCTAGTGTAGGCTCATTCCAAGCAGTTTATGAATCTGCAGAGGCGCAGAATTTAGCTGAATGAAGAGCAGCACAGGGAGAAATTTTATTATATATCTACCTAAAGCCTCTTATTCCCTTATTGAAGAGGATGTATTCGCTTAACAATAAAAACCTCCCACACTCCACTTGTCCAAAAAGTATCCTATATCTGGAAAACGAAAGTTGCGCTATAAAGAGGATTTGAGTTTCCCTCGAAATATAAGCCTCGCCGGAAATCCGTAGGATCCACATAAAAACCAATTCAACAATCCTAAAATATTAGCGGAAGCTAAGCTCTTTATCGAGTAATAATGACATCTGCTAGAACAATTACATTGAGTAGAAACTATTCAATCCACATTTGCAAAAAAAAGAGAGTAAAAAAAAAATTAAAGAAACATAAAATTCAAAAAAGAATAAAATGTAAAAAAAAAATAAAAGTTGAACATTGAAGATTGAGGGAAAGCGCAGCATTGTATTAAATTATAAGACTTGAAGAGGAAAACTTTGTTGTTTTCACCGATTCCCTATCCGCTATGAAGGCACTTAGTGATATGTACTCAACTGACCCAGTGATGAAAAAATCTTAAGAACGCTCATCAATGATTAACAACTTAAAGTAAAAATTAGCAATTGTATGGATCCCATTTCATGCGGGGATCAAAGAAAACGAAATCGCTGATCAAGCGGCTAAAGAAGCAGCAACATCATCGACTCTAGAAGTGATTAATGTCCGCACTCTATCCGACATATGCAGCTTTCTTAAGACCCAAGCTACAAAGAGCTGGGACCATATTTGAGGTTTAGAAGAATGTAATAAGTTAAAAACCATCAAGATGGTAAGCAAAGCATGGTATGACTCAGATATATCTAGAATGAGAATTGGGCATACACGTCTAACACTTCTTCTTCTTCTTTTGCTTCTCCCTGTAGTGCCGTATCAGCGTAGGGGAGCGTTCAGCCACCGGCTCCAATCCTCTATATTCCCAGCTAGGTTCCTGGCCTGGCGGAGATCTTTTCCTCTTCCTCTGCAAAGCCTGTCGACGTACTCCAGGTAGGACATCCTTGGTCGCCACCCAGGCCTTCTCCCATCTGGCACGTAGTCCATGGTTTTTAGAGGATCTCTGTGATCCTCCATTCTAATAATGTGGCCGAATCACTTCAGCTGGCGGGTTTGCAGAATTTCCTTTAACGGCGCAACCTCCAATTCCTGGAGTGCCCGCTCATTCCTGACACGATCTCCACGTCTAACACACGAATTTTTAATAAAAAGAACCACACCACCGAAATGTGAATTATGTGATGTGCAGTTTACGACTGTCCATAGTCTAGTTAAATGTCCATTACATCGAAAACACTTATACGAAACATGAATAAAAAGAAGACTTCAAGAGTTACTTGGAGATAACATCATTAAAATAGAGAAAACAATCGGTAATCTTAAAAAGATCGATATTTTTAAGAAGCTATTCCAGAAAAAGAAAAGTTGTTAAAGGACACTAAAGACCTCAGTAGTTGAGTGTTCATAAAAATTCTACCTAACCTAACCTTAAGGGAAAAAATAGACATAAAAAAATTTGAACCTTTAACACTTCCATATATATATATATATAATAACATTTAAGTTATCCAATTGGAATCTTCGAGTAACGCCAAGGCATCCACTGATTAAATATAATGACATTCAAGTCGGCATACTCTGTTTGGAAGGAATCAGGATCCGTAGGGCATATCAGCTGTATATAGAGTATTGGACAGAGGAATCTGCCTTGTGGTACACCGGCCTCGATCGGGTATATATTAGTATGTTCTTAACCACAGTGGGCTCAATAGAAACGGTAAGAGAGGTTGGATCGTAGGATTAAATATAAGAATAAGGGCAAGTGTGGGGTCAGTTTAAAAAGCAAGACATGGTTCCACACACGGAGGAATGCCTGAGCAACGTCTAGAAAGGCACCAGTAAAGCTTATCTAGGGATCACATGTAGCTGGGTGGCTAGCGTAACAGCCTCCCATGCCAAAGGTCACGGGTTCAAATCCGCAAGTGGTCCTAGGATTTTTTAATGGGAGTAAAAAATCCTTAGTTACGACGTCCTTCGGAGGGAGCGTTAAAATGTGGTCCCGAGCCTGTGCGATGTCAGGTACTCGTTAAAGATACCTATCCTAATAAAACCTGGATAGGCAAAATTTAGGACTCCCACTGTAGCATCGTCCGATTAGCCATAGTAGCATAAAGTGACGTTAAATAAATTTAAAAAAAAATATCGAGGTATAATTAAATGGTCTTTAATATAATGTAGGTTTTTTGTAAGGGTTTAAATGTCTCCCTTTAATTTTCGTTATTTGAAATAACGGATTATCTCTCACTGTCATCAATATTAAGAAATGTATAAATATAAATTATGATATAATTAAATTAAATATAAAAAAATGTTTATATAAACAAAACCGGACTCGGAAGATTAACAATTGAAAAGCACAAGGTTTTAAACCCTTTATCATGCACAACAAAACAAGCTCATTAGAACTGATTATGTGCCTATACATTATGTTGTTGTTTTAATACACAATATCTATAGAAACTATTTGTGATGAATAAACTCACGAAGAAAGACTTTATTATTCGTGTAGCATTCAAATATGACTGAACATATTTGAGTGTTACACATGTGAATTACTCACATGAGGGAGTAATTCAAACGAAATCAACAACCCTTTTCATAAATTAAGCATCTCGTTAGAAAACATTAAGGGGAGGAAATTGTTAGGATCCCTCTCTTATTTACCGAAACAGAAACAAATAAAATAAAATATTCAATTAGAAAATTAAATGTTATAATTTCAAAAGAAGGTAGAAAATTGGAAAGGGGAGTGGGAGTATCTTAAGAAGGAGACTGTAATTAAATACTCTTTCTATTTTTCAATTTAGTAAGTACCTTTTATAAATATTTGGGAGTCAGCAAAAGATTTTCAATTATAAGAATTAATAATTTCTAATAAGAAAATATACTAAATCATAATTAATGTAAATTCATAATTGGAATTCTCAAACGTATTTCAGGAAATTCAAGTCGATTCCAATAATCACTTTAATTTACTCATATTTCTACTGAATGATTTTAATTTCTCCTAAAATATTAATTTCTAAAAATCAATTTAAAATATAAAGTTATAACTTTAAAATCTTCTTTTCGGTTTTGACTCGCTTCTTGCCTTTAAAAAAAAACAAAAAAACTTGTACCACATATGTATTACCTATGAATAGGTTGTAATGTAGAGATTCGTACTGTTTCTAGGCCAACAGGTATTTTAAATGTTCTACCTCTAAAGTACATATAATTTTGTATATTTCAAAAAATTAGATACATCATCTTATTAGCATAGATAAATAACGGCTAAATATGAAAGCTGGGCGATTTTGATAAACAACTTAAGGAGAAAAGTAAAAAAAAAAAAACATATTTTTTTATGCAATTTTTGTGTTTTCGAACACAAGAATAGTAATATAGATGTATAATATACCGTTCGATAGCTAAAGATTTTAGAAAAAATATCTGATACACGGAATTGGAAAGAATTGATAAAAAGCCGATAAAGCTAACTGATTTTTGTAAATACAAATATAATAGATTATGTAATAAAACACATATTTCTATTGAAATTCAATTTAATTAATTCTTTAACAATTTATTTTTATCTCTACATCTATTTAAAAATTCTTCAATCGATTTTAACAACGGAGGTGTGTTGAGCGTACCAGATTTTTTTAGATAGCCTAGTTATTGTCTTATACATTATTAAGATTGCTAAGTTGTTTAAGAAAACCAGGATAAACAATGATGCAACAAAACAAAAACCTTTAAAAGTTTTTACATAAAAAAAAACTGCGATTTCTTCTGGCTATAAATACGAACGTGCTGATCCTATTCCAATTTACTTTCGAAAACAAACCCACTTAAATGCATAGTAGGATCGAGTCCCTACATTAACTCGGGCAGGTGGAATATTCTCGAACGAAATACTACATAGTCTTGAAAAAAAGAAAGCAAAAAGCAATTTCGAGAAAGTAAGGCAAAATGTGGGTATGACCGGGAGTAAAAACCCAAAAGGCGCCCGGAGAATACCAGATGTAGTGGATGCGGACAGTAATTTGTTAAGTAAAATATATCAAGTAGATGTTTAGCAGAGGGGCTTGGTAGCGTGGCAAAGCTCATCTCTATGCATGGACTTGGGTGCCTCCTCCTCCCATCTGAATAACTGCTTACACAGATTGGAATTTCCCTATCGAATCTGTAACCACCTTCAGGCTAATAACTGAGTAATCCGTTACTACACTCCCCTGACGTGTCTCGAAACCGAATATTTTACATTAAATTAATAGTATCAGTTGCCAAAACGTTAGTTACAACTTTCTTTTTTTTTTTTTTTTTAGGTGTGAATTAAAGTTACCGACTATCTCTTTCCTTATCTTATAAATAATAATTAGAATGGCATGCCACCGTTAATTTAACAGACGTGACATCCTTCTATCCCACAGTTTCACGCATAACAGCAACTGAAGAATACAAAACAAACAGTGAAACCCTGGTCCACATCTAGCCGTAGCAGCCGCAGGGAGGAGGTCGCGTTGACCAGGCTGAGGATAGGACACTCGCGGCTAACGCACTCGTATCTTTTTACTAGGCAGCCTGTGCCCCGGTGCCAGCAGCATTGTGATGGAACCTTAACCATTTGGCATATTTTTCAAGAATGCCCATATTATTCATTACACCTGAATAAAATTGGACTAAACCCAAATATTTCAACAGTACTGGGTAATAGAGAGGAAACTATTAAATTAGTTTTTGATTTTCTTAAGGAGCAATCATTGTTATCTAAATTATAAAAACTATAATCTTAATTAACTATTGAGTTATTTATTCCTAGTCATTTTTTAATTAATACATTATTTTTTCCCTTGACTTTAAGTTATTTTGTTTTTCTTTTAAGTATTATTTTTTTAACTACTGTTTACATAATAATCATTTCTTTTTTTTTTTTTCTCAATTACCTAATAAATACCTAATAGTTCTTTACACATCTTATTTTTTTTGCATTATTACACGATTAATTAATGTAAATTCAATTGTAAATGCGGATTTTAACTGTATTTCGACTTTTTTATTTGATAATTTAATCAAAAGAATACACTACGCTATTAATCTGATGTGGTTAATAGAATGTCTATTATTAAATCCGCAGCTATTAAAATTAATCTCGTTGGGAGGGAATTCCATTACTTCAAAAAAGATATTAAAAATACCGAATAGTAAAAGGAATAACGAATTTCTTAGAACGGTAATGATAATAAAATTAAATGAATGATAACATTGGGTCTGGGTAAATTTACTATCCGATGGACCATTAAACCAGGGTAGGTCAGGACACAAAAACTTTCAAAGTTTTATGAGAGATTACACGAGCTAATTGGATTGAACGGAGAATTAAAGTGCATCGTTCGAGTCGTAATGGAAAAGGAGAAAACTATTAAAAAAACGAAATATAAAAGTAACGATACTAACCTCTTTTATGAACAATACAAACCAAGTGAAATCAAAATCCCTTGAAACTAAAAAGATATAATAAAATAAAGAAAAAAAAAGCGGAATTAAATAAACAGAAAAAGTTTCAGAAACAGCCCAAACATCTTATGTTTTAACTAGTTGTGCTTCCATTTATTGAGAAACTACTAACTAAAATAAAATGAATAATGATAAATAAATAACAAAAATAATTGAAAAAGAAATAATGGTTATATCCAAAATATATGCCATCGTGTATGTGTGTGTTAAGCCCGTGATATTGATGTAAAATTTAATAGGCTTTAATATCATGTAGGTTTTATTCTGATTGAAATAGTCTGACAGGGCTTAAATGACGATATTTTAAATTTCCTTCCTCAAAACTATCTTTAATTATGTACATTCCAAAAGATTAACCATATCATCTTAATGACATTGATGGAGTACGGCTAAATATGGTTGGACGAACTTGATGATCAACCAGAGGATAAAAGAGTAAAACAATTTTTTAACGTAATTTTTAGTTTTACTGATAGTAAGAACAGTAATATAGACGTATAATATTCCGTTGGAAAGAGAAAGATTTCGGAAAAAATATTATCTGATACACAGAGTTGTAAAGTATCGAATGAGGAATAAACTTATTACTGTTTAACAAATTAAGATAGCTATATTATTTAATCTAAATCAAATGTTTCCAACGAAAATTAATACACGTTTAATTGAATTCAACTTCAAATATTTTTCAAACTGAAGTATATTTAATAGTTTTTAAATTGATTTAAAAATCGAAGTAATTTAAAGTCGTGTGTTGCCTGCACCAGATTTTATTATTTTGTACAGTAAAAGAAAATATTTTCTACAAGTTATCTACACTTGATCTCCATAGTAATAATATATTTCTAGAATCCTGCGCGCAGTAAGCATGTTTTTTATCCTAGTGAACACACGGATGTCTCTCGATTCTGTAAGAGACGTTCTTTAATTCATAGGATTACTAGAGAAAGAAAGAAGGGAAACAGTGGATAATTGACTTTCATAACCACCATTTCCGCTAGCCCTTACAATATATGTCAGCCTGTGAAGGCACCCTTAGGGCTCTCGAGAGAAGTGGCAGAGCACGAGATACCTCGGCTAAGTGGCGAGATATAGGATTTATTGGTCCAAGGATTGGGAGTGGTTAATGGACCAAGGGCAGGAGGGTGTGGGATCAGCAAACGGCTAACAAGTCTTCTTGTTACGTGTCTTCCCTCTTCACCCGCTTCGGCCATTTCCAGCGTCCGCTCTTTCAAGAAGGAAAGGGTCACATTACGTCGTTCCAACTGACAATGGAACGGACAAGGGATGATCATTGGACAATCAAATCACGAGATATTTCCACGTTAGAGTGAAAAAGCTGAATTACGAAAATTTCGATATATACAATAATATCAATAACTATGTAACTTATCTCATATGTAAATATTATATTGGAATCATTATAAAAGATTTATGATTTCTCTTTTATAATTTTTAATTGTGAACCCTCATAATTGACCAAAATGAACTTAAAAAAAAAAAATAAAACCCTCCAAAAGTTCAAGATACGTAGAGCACGAATAAATAATTTAAAAATCCGTCTCTTAGCCGTACGCGTATTTAATATGATTAATGAATAAATAGTTGATATAGAATTAAATTACATATAAAAAAAAAAATAATAATTGAAATAGGCAAAGACATAGCGTTTATAATTTAGCAGGTCATTTTACATGACTATAAATCGTCATTATAGCTAGTTCTTTCTTAAGCTCTTGGATTAATTTATTGTTATACATATAAGTTTATTGCCAACACAGATGTACATTTCTATACTGTTGCATATAATTATTAGGAAATAATAAACCATTCTGTAATAATTTCCAGCGTTTTATTTTAGTCATCGTTTAAAGTAGCGCAATATAGTGTTAGCTCAAAAAAAAAAAAAATAATAAAAATAAATAAAATAAAAATGAACGCATTTAAATCTTTTGATACGTTACTACAAGTATATGCTTTGTCTATATCCTTTGTATTTACCTAGTACTAATTAGCTACTGATTCTATTGACCTAGTCGCGAGATACGCTTTGTTGTAGCGACAATAGAGCATTCTAGTATCGCTACTAGAAATATTATCCTAATTACGAGCTTGTAATTTAATTATAAACATATTATGGATCCGACTCTTTATATTTGAGTGTTTTGACAAAACATAATATATTGACAATCATTTGTAATCTAACGTAATAATGAGTAAATATATAAATACACACGCACATAAAATTGGAATATGGCTGTTTTGAATAAAAAAAAAAGAAGGATAAAAGCCGAATATTTTTAACTATGAATTGTAATTAACATTAATTAATTAATTTAATTATGATATGATAAAATGCGTTAATGTTTTTTTAATTACTAGCCTGCCCGACATACGATGTTCTGCCTTACCTATGTCAGCAAAAACGATCAAACCGTTCATGCCTGATGCGATGACCAAGGAAAAATATGATGATGGAGTTTTGTTGACCGTTGAGAAATGAGATGAGGAAGATGGTTGGGGGTGCGGTCATAAATTAAAAACACACATTTAAAATAAGTTTTATTTGTAATTCGTTATTACCTTATCATCATTCATCATTTATCATCGTCATCCGTTATTACTTAAAATCTTTTAATCTTTACCTCGTCACTATTTCTTTACAATTTTATCAAATACTCATAAGTAATAACTAAAGTACTCTCAAGTAATAACTTTTGGCTATTTTTTAACAATCGAATCAGTAAACATAACTTAGCTTCTTGGAATTTTCCTAACGGACATTCTAGTTCTCATATTTTCCGTTCCACGCAATGAGCGTTTTTTAAAACTGGGAAACATCACTCCTGCAGGCAACGCCGTCACGTAGTCACGTATGTATTTTTCTTCTTATTGATAAGGGTCTTTTTTCATCGCCCATCTCTTTCTCCCCCTTTCCATACTCATATCTTTCTCCGTTACATATCCTGACATATAATTATTAGTTTAATATTACATTATTTTAAAATTTAAATTATTTTTTATTCATACTGTTTCTCTTTTCTAATGACTATATTTTTTTATATATTACCTATACTCTTAACTATGTTTTTAATATATTACCGTCATATATCAACTCAAAATTGTTAATATTTAAAATTTTAATTGTTCACATATTTTTCCTTTATCATTTTTTTCATTTACTTAGTCTCTCTTTATATATTCTCATTACAATATTATCATCTCAATTATGTTTACTTCCATACTTTATAACTATCATCTTAATTTTGTTTATTTCCATACTTAACTGTCACCTTATTTCCATACTTTATAATTGTCATCTTATTATCATTTTACATTTAATATTATTTATGTTCCCATAATTTATTACTGTCATATTATTATTATATACCTAACGCATTATCAAGTCTATAATTACATTGGTTGTTATCTTGTTTCTTTTAGCCCTGATGAAGGCCCACATTGTAGGCCGAAACGTCGGCACATAATTAAAATAACACTTATTTTAAATGTGCGTTTTTAATTTATGACCGCACCCCCAACCATCTTTCTCATCTAAGGAAAAATATGATCCATTTTTATATATATATAGATAAAGAGATTATTATTATCTTATAAAATTTAAATAAAAAAATATGGCCCTGAAATTTTCTAAATAGTTGGAGAGTTTTCACGGTCCAATCACTTGCATTGTTTATAAGAAAAAAGAAGAAAAGGAAGGTTGTAGACTGGCTCCTCCTACATAATGCCTAACTTTGCGGCCAATCTGGACCGATACTACTGCATTAGGCATCTCCAATGGTCTGCCAATGTTCCTAAAATTGTACAAGACCATTGTTTAATGTCATTTAAAGCTTTCCTCGTTAACTAATTTATTATTTTTACTATTTTAATGGAAATATAATTTCAGGGTCTCTTGAGTTCAAATGACTAAGTATCCCAAAAGGAACTGTGTTAATGATGTAAGTTTAGCTTGAAAAAGATAAGTTTTATAATACTGAAATTATATATTTAATTCAACTATAAGCCCGAGATCTTATAGTTATATCAATATCGGCGAAGGATAACATCCACTTCATACTTTGTATTTTACATCATTTTCCAATGTTCTCAAAAACGACTAAAATATTTTTTAATCAAATATTAGCATTTAACGGTCCTTCATATCATATACGAGTAGGTCACATTCTGATTGAAATAGTCTGACAGGGCTTTAATGTCGATATTTTAAATTTTCTTCTTCTAAACTTTTTCTTGAAAAACAGTTCTTTATTAAGCAATATTACAAATCATAAATAATAAATTACCTTTAATTTTTGTATATTCAAAAATAATTACCCATGTTAACTTGTTAGCTTTTATAAAAACGGGCAAATATATAAGTTGAACGAATTCGGTATCAAACTAAAGGAGAAAAGAACAAAGAAAGCAATTTTTGTGTTTTTGAACCTAAGAAAATTAATTTATATGTACAATATACCGAGAGATCGCTAAGATTTTTGAACAAAATATTATATTAAACAAAAAAAAAAGTTACTAGAGAGTGATGAAAAGCCGATTTAACTAATATTGTTATATTATATAATATAATAAGACAACAGCTTATTGGAGATAGCCAACTGGGATGCTTAGCGCTCCTTATGCAAGAAAATAAGTTTTATTTTCACGCATGTATCCGTTTAGCAAGAGGAACCTTCAGAACAGAAGTCATGTAAAAAGCCTCTGTGTTAAAGATGGCTTAGCTTCACTAGCTGTAAGAAGGCAACACCTCGCTTGTGGATATATTAGAAGGCTGAAATTTAATAATAGCAATCCAGCATGGAAACCGATATTCCAACCAAGAAATAGAATGTACGCAGAAAAACTGCCTGACCGCCTGTCTACTTGGAATTAGGGCCCGGAGATACGTTGAAGAAATCAGCTTTTTACCAACAACAACTAATAACGATATTTTTATTAACCTGTAGCAGAATAAGAAAATATATTGAAGGACGCTGAAGACCTCAGCAGTTGAGTGTCCATAAGAACTTTAGTTAACTAATCTAATAGCTTATTTAATACAACACATGTTTCTATATGGTGTTACCTGTAGCATAGTGGTTAGCATAACAGCCTCCTATGCCCAAGGTCATGGGTTCAAACTCGGAGGTGTTTCTAGGAGTTTTTAATTGGAGTAAAAAATCCTTAGTTATGCCGTCCTTCAGAGGGGACGTTAAAGGTGGTCCCGAGTCTGTGCGATGTCAGGTACTCGTTAAAGATCCCTATACCAATTAAACCTGGATAGGCAAAATTTAGGACTCCCACTGTAGCATCGTCCGATTAGCAGCAGCAGCATAAAGGGACATTAAATAAACAAACAAACATGTTTCTATCGAAGTGAGTGAAATTCGTGTGTTACCGGGACCAGATTTTTAAAATTTAAATTTAAATAGGATTAAAACTGTTTTTTTAATCATAACATTATTCATCTCTTACCATAATGCTAAGATTTTTTTTTGTTAGTAAGTGATAAAACCGTGTAATAAATCTTAATGAATTTTCACGATGTAATAAAGTTCCAGAGGAAGTGCTTTACCAGATATTGGCTCGGTATTTCATTAGGCTTAATAAACATTGAATGTTATCTGCTGAGGATTTTATAGCTGTTAACAGTTAATTTGTTCCGAAGGAAATATAAAGCTACCGTGCTTTTAATAAAAAAAATATTTTTATGGGAAAATAGATTTAGTGCAATTCTAAAATTGGAATTCATCGGCTTTCGAGATGAAATTCTAAATAAAATTTACTTAAATTATTTTTTTTATGGTATTCAAGCTACTATAGATGTTTTTTGTTTATACATATAAAATAAATGAATACAAAAATAAAATAGATTATTATATTATAATATTACAATTTTACACCCGAGTAGGCAATTTTCTTAAATGTATGAAAAAAAAAAAATTAATCAATGACTCAAGATAGACGAACCAGTTGACTACTGCTCACAAAGCTATTTATAGGCAATTATTTAATTCAAAAAGCAATACATAATCCAAAGGGAAATGGTCTAAAAAGGTCTATCACCATTACTAATTTCAAAATGCTATATCGCTGATATTTCCAAACCGATTTCAATGATTGTTTTTTGTTTAGTAGGGAATTTGATTCTCTATAAAATAGCAAGAAATAAACATATTATACTTTTCTCTCTTATTTTGTTTTATAATTAATAGTGGAGTCCTAATTCTAAAACTCTATTTATAGTTTTTTTTTTTTTTTTTTATCATTGCATCTATTATAATTTGTGACTTGAATATATAGTTCAATTTGTTTTCTTTTATCGCACTTTACTAATTCCAAAACTCTATAAATATTTGTTTATCTTAAAAAACTGAGTTATGGGCGTATAGATAGATAAAATTTCAATTTATGTTCGTTTGTATTTTGTAATTAGTAGCAGTGCACTGGTTCTCTATAGATTTGTCCTCTATGTTCAAAAATAACGTAGTTACAACCGTAAACGTCGGCAAGATTTAATTTGTATTTATTATTTTTTTTTATATAGGATGTTACTAATTCTAAAACGTTATACATAATTTTCGCTGTCTTCAAAAATAATTGAGTTAAAGGTGTATTTATGAATTTATTTATTTAACGCCACTTTATGCTACTATGGCTAATCGGACGATGCTACAGTGGGAGCCCTAAATTTTGCCTATTCAGGTTTTATTACGATAGGGATCTTTAACGAGTACCTGACATCGCACAGGCTCGGGACCACCTTTTAACGTCCCCTCCGAAGGACGGCGTAACTAAGGATTTTTTACTCCCATTGTATTTATGGATACAATTTAATTTTGTTTTCTTTTTTATAATAATTAGTCGTTTCTAGGTTAAAAAACTAATAAATTGTATCTCTACCTTGAAAAATAACTAACTTATTGAATTAAGTTAATTACAATGGGCGCCGTTTAAAACTAATCGGCTGATATCAAAGTCTAGGTGTTAAAATCATCGATAGATGCCTTGGTATATTTTTGATAAATAAAAAGAAATGAAAAATGGTTCAATAGATTCGGAGAAAAGCCGCAGACGGAGTACGGAGAACAATCCGATTTTTTTTTTAAATTTGTTATTTGGGTGCTGCGTATCTTGAAACGTAAGCTCTCAATTGAAATGACTGTAATAATAGTTGACTTGTATGTATATATGGGAGAAGTTGGTTCCGGTTGTATTCAATATAACACACAATTAAGTATAAACTTAATTTAATGGTGCCGACGATTTGGCCTAAACTATAGACCTTCTTCAGGGTCTTTTCTATAAAAAAAATGAAGCGTAAACAAAGATAACAACCAGTATTAGAATAAACTATATAAAGATGATAAGGAAAATAAATTGTACTGATAATTACAAACAGAGTGAAATAGTAGATATGACAATTGATGAATATAATAATAATTAAAAACAAAAGGGGGAAAAAGAAATTTTAATAAAAGGTGAATAATTAGATAATAGAAAATTAAAATTATCAATTTTTAAATTTTTACGATATGAAAAATGTGAAACATTATAAAGTTAAAAATAATTTTAACAGTAAGAGAAAAAGAGTTATAAATCTATGACGTAACATTTTTTTGGGGGGCGATTACAAAGGTTTATTGTTGAAAATAATAAAACCAATATATTATAATATTGTATAGATTGCGGTTTATAGATGCCTACCTAGCAATATAGAATAACCCACCTTTGACGAGATCTGAGGAGAGGTCATCAAGAAAGGACTGGAAACTGAATCCCATAGCTGCTGACTCAACAGGCCCTTCAGGTCCGTAAATCCGTTATGGTCTCTTAAACAACCGGTAGGGGTGGTTTCGGATCTGGTCAAGGGACTTAGTTCAGGCTAGTAACAAGTCGAAGGGAAAGGTATAACAAGATCAAACATCCGAAATACGTAATGCCATTTCCGGATGGGACATCTAGATCATAGGCAAGTGAAGCGGTTCATTACGATACAGGGTTTCAGTCTAATCTCATCCAGATCCTAGCAGAGGTAGGCAGTCTTACCTCGTCATTTATGTGAAGAGCTTTTGGATGATAGGAAACGTTCCAATGATTTTAGGTGTATTATTATCGATTAAAGTGGTTGGAATATGATGCAATTTTAAAGCTGTTGAGCTGTTAGAATTATAAATTATCAATTTATTGAGAAAAAAAAATTACCACGTAATATATTGGAAAAGTTGAACCGTTGTCAATTTGCAAATAAATCAAAGCTCAAATTGTAGCTGAAACGTAATAAATACATTAATAGCAGTTACATAGATGTATATACTAATATACTGGATGTATGTAGATATGAATATTATCCATGTTGTTAATTCGTTTAATGTCACTATATGCTAATATGGCTAATCGGACGATGCTACAGAAGTCCTAAATTTTGCCTATCCAGGTTTCATTAGGATAGTTTAACGAGGATTTTAAACGAGTTCCTGACATCCCATAGGCTCGGGACCATCTTTTAACGTTCCCTCCGAAGGAAGACATAACTAAGGATTTTTTACTCCCATTAAAAAATCCTAGCACCACTCGCAGGTTTGAACCAGCGACCTTTGGTATATAAAGCTCTTATGTTAGCTACTACGCTATGGGTGACCCCATGAATAGATTCATCGATTACATAGGTGTATAAAATAAACTGCCATAAGAACAAGTGACCAGAATTATAAATGACAAAAGAATAACTCATAGGTGATTAATTAGTTTATTATAAAATTATAGATGATATAATTATATTATAATATTAATAAACATATAGATTTTTTCTACTCTGTACTTATAACGTCATTTCCAACTCTGTTTAAAGTGAATTGAACTGGTATTCCAACAGCTTACTAATCTATTCTAACAAGAATAGAGAGTTCGAAATTAATTCTTTGGGACGGCGACTAAATGTATTTTAACCCCGCCTGGCATGATTTAAATATGTTTGATGCCAATTAAGAACGGAGGGATCACTTTTTTTCAGCTTTTTTAAAATCATACATAAGGAAAAAAATGAACTATAAATTATACGAATGGGGAGGAAGAAATACTCGCTATGGGAGTGACCTATATACTAACCCAAATATGCACATATACCCACATATATAACCACATATACCTATATACTAAACATATATTTAATTAAAATTTATTAAAATTATAGATGGCTAAATCTCAGATTAAAGTCCCAATATAAATCAAAATTGGATCATCAATAATAATCTTCATTGCTAAGAAAGAAAGATTAATAACAATATCGTGATAAAACAATAAACACCCTATAAATCCATCTTATATATACTTTACCTGAAAATAAGTTACATGTAAGACAAATAAAATTGTATGATAAATTCTAGTACTTAAAAAATCAAATACATCCATATACATAAAATGTGACGTAGAAATAAAGCAGACTGTCTTAGAACGGATAAATGATACTAAACTCCGTTATGTAAATTTTTAGCACCGTTTTTGTGGTGTTAAAAGAATTTTTGTATAAAAAAAAAATTTAGATGTATCCAATAAACAAAAAATATCAGTTGTTTTTTTTTTACATTTTTCCAACGAAACATTAGAAAACTCTGGAGACTTTTACCGTTTAATACCCGAAATTAAATAAATAATAGTTTCTATGTCTCAGCTTTATTTTTCAGTTACCGTATAAATAAAATAATACGAAGATATTACATTTTGGCTTGTACAAAAGAGGTGCGTAGTAGCAAGTCGTCAGACGTGCCGCATGCTCATTAAATAAATTAAGAAAAAAATATATATATATTGGGTTGATGCAAAATTAATGCAGGTTTTTAGTAGGTATTGTAAACACGCCATATCTTTACTTTAACCATATATATTTAATCAAAATAATTTCCATCTGAATCAATGCACTTTTGCCAACGTTCAACAAGCTTTCTTATTCCACCAGAAAAAAAATCCGAATCCCTGGACTCAATGAAATCACGAAAAGAATTTTCAATGTCGTCCTGGTTTTGAAAATTTTTCTCCCTCAAAAAGTTGTCCAGATGCCTGAAAAAGTGGAAGTCTGTAGGAGAGAGGTCAGGTGAATAAGGCGGATGTTGGAGAACTTCGTAGCCCAACTCGTGCAGTCGTCGAAGCGTTGGTTGTGCAACGTGTGGTCTGGCGTTATCGTGGAGCAGGATCGGCCCCTTCCGATTCATCAATGCTGGGCAAAGACGTTGCAATTTTTGAGTTCCGAGTTCCGCCGCCATTTCTCGTGTGGTTTTGGTTGGGTCTTCTTCCACTTTTGACCTCAGCTGGTCGTTGTCCAGAGCAAGATGACGGCCCCGACCTTCCTTGTCTTCGAGGTCGAAATCTCCTCTGCGAAACTTCTGGAACCAACGCTGCACCGTGCACTCATTAATAGCCCCCTGACCCCACACTTCATTAATATTACGAGCCGTTTGCGCAGCGCTGCGCCCTAATTTAAATTCGTAAAAATAAATTTGACGAAAATCGCACTTTGACATTTTCGATTCAAGACCTTTGAACACACTGAACAAAACGATTTTACTAAACAAATTCATGGTGAAAGAGAGGGTATTAGATAAGGTTTGTTTTCGTATAATAATGATCAATGTTAGGATTAGCTTTGTTTACACAATTGGAATTAAGATATTGCAATAGAGGAAACCTGCATTAATTTCGCATCAGCCCGATATTTCTATGTTGCTAGCCCTAGTAATGCCTAAGAGAAAATAATTATATCGAAAAAAAAATGTATTTATTGAAATAAACCTGCATAAATAATTCAACGATTCAAACTATTAAATCAAGGAACTTGCAGTATTATGGATGTCTTATAAGAGGAGAGAAATATGAAATGATACAATGTAAGATATGTGAAAAGAGAGAGGAAGGAAAGCCACGGATGATCTGGATTCCAAATCTCAAGGATTGGTTCGACTTCAAGAACAAGGAGTTATTCTGAGCCGCCAGCAACAGACATTTTGCCCTGCTGATTTGCATACTTTGATATAACAAGAATTTGAAGACGAAGGAGTATTCTGGTATTTATTTAATTGGTGTTCAAGGAATTGAATTAAAGTGAGTATTATTTTTACTCTAATAATAATTTTTAAAAACACTTCTCACTCACAAGGAGGTGATCCCAAATGTTTCTCACAGATTTTTATGATTTTTTTATGTATAACTAGACATTATACCATTATACAGAGCATAATTTGAGCGCGAAAAACACCTATTATTTAACATCTCTAGTTCTAGTGAAGGTAAAAAAAATAACTTTAATATATAAATTACCTTATTTCAAAGCGGAATAACAATAAAATAGCCCAATAAAATAATTTAGTAAAACAGTACTTTCAATAAGGTACTTTGAAAATTGGGTTCCTCGCTCCTAAAAATAAATCTTTTGAGCACTGTTTTTAAGAAACCTTATTAAAAGTATTGGGTTGTTTCACATGAATGTTCATTTTTATAGTTTCTGAAGCACATAAACGATTTTGCAGGTCTCTGTTGTTTTCTTTCGAATGTTTACATATTTGAAGTAAACAGTTACTAATCCTCTACCTTTGTATTATAAACATTAGCTTCTCAATTAATTACCCACTTTTTAGTATACCTCCAAATATAAACATGGAAACACGCGATTTTCGAGTAATATTTTTGTACAAGTTTAAACTCGGACATTAAGCAGCTAAGGCCGCTAGAAATATTTGCAAGGCGTTTGGGGAAGGGAGTGTTAATGAACGGACCATTCGCCGTTGGTTTGCAAAGTTTTTAGCTGGGGATACCGTCTTGGAAAACTTGGCCCGAGGAAGACCTCCGTCAGTAATAGACAACGATGTCCTCAAATACACAGTAGAAGGAAACCCCTACCAAACAGTTTAAAGACTCTCAGCACAACTAAATGCAAGTGCATCTACCTTTTCCAAACATTTAAAGTGTATTGGGAAAGTAAAAAAGCTCGATACATGGGTACCTCATGATCTCACTGAGCGGCAGCAAGACCCCATGTTTCAAAACATACCGAGCGAAAATTGAAAGAACTGGGCTACGAAGTTCTTCCGCACCCACCATATTCTCCCGACTTGTCTCCAATAGATTACCACCTGGTCAGGAATTTAGATCACTTCGTCAAAGGAAAACTTTTTGAAAATGATGATCAAGTGAAAAGTGCGTTTTCAGATTTTGTTTCACTTCAAATCTCAGAGTGTTTTAGTTGGCGTGCAAAAGTAGTATTTTATTTAATATCTGCGTTTATAGTGAAGGTAGAAGAAAAAGGTGTCAAAATTACCATTTTCAGAGCGGGATAATTGAACAGGCCATTAGAATATTAAAATTTTATGCTTGGTAAGAACCCTAAAAATATATAAATAATCTAGTAAAAAGAGTACTTTTGATAAGGTACTTTAAAAATTGGGTTCCTCGTTCCTAAAAATAAATCTAAAAATAAATCCTAAGAAACGTTATTAAAAGTATCATTTTGACGAGTTTCTTTAATTTTTAGGGTTATTACTAAGCATACAATTTTAATATTCTAATGGCCTATTTTTTAATTCTAGGATAATTTTTACATCAAACTTAAACATATGAACGTTCCTTTCTATCCCGCTCCACCAGTTTTTGGATTTCTCTCCCAACAAACATCCGTCGAGCAACCTCTCTCTCCACTTTCAAATACCTTTTCTTCCAGTATCTTCTCACTTCCCGTAATGACGCTAGCTGACAATATTAATTGTATTGTAAGATAAGAGTCAATACTTTTAGTTTTTTGCAAGTGTTTAATTAAGTTGAAATAACTGTATATTTGATGTTTTGTTTTTTACTTTCACTTACTATAAATAGTAGGGGAAAGTATTGCGATCGTGAAAATTTTCGAATTCCAGTTTTCAACGGAAATAGACATTTTAGGGTCCCCTGAGTCCAAATAACCAAGTCCCGCAAAAAGATCTGTGTGTGTGTGTGTGTGTCCGTGTGTGGTAACTCCCGGGCGGAAACGGTAAGTCCTATGAAACTGAAATTTCATATTTAAGACAAATATACGCCCGAGATGTTACAAAACCTTTTTCACCAAAATGAGCTTACCAGAAGAGCCAGTTTATACTATGCATTTTGCACCATTTTTCTATTTTCTCGAAAACTGTTCCGACTATTTTGATTAAACTCGCTATATCGATGTAAAATTTAAGGGGCTTTAATATCATGTAGGTTTCATTCTGATTAAAATGGTCTTACAGGGCTTAATTTTGTTGATTCTATAAAAATAACTATATTATCTTGTTACCACTGATGAAAAACAGGTAAATATATAAATTGAATGAATTCGATACCCACCTAAAGGAGAAAACAGAAAAAATATTTTTTTTAATGCTATTTTTCGTTTTGAATATAAGAACATAAATATACATGTATAATATACCGTTCGAAAGCTAAAGATATTAGAAAAAATATTATCTTATACTCAAGCTTTTAAAAGTTAATTGAGAGTGATGAAAAGCCGATAAAACTAACTGATTATTTTAGATAATAGCATAATAGATTTTGTAATAAAACACATGTTTTTATATAAATTTAATTTAATTAATTCTTTAATAGTTTCACGTATTTTTATCTCTAACGGTATTTGAAAATTCTTTCATTTTCTATTAGTTTTATTCTAAAGCGTTAAATATTAATTAATTATATTGTCACCAAATTTATTTATTTCTTATCATTATTTTTATTTTTTTTTTTTTTTTTACTTATCTTAAATATATCTTCTTTTTTTAGCTGTTTTTTTTCCCCCATTAATTTTGTATCTTGGCCAGTGATATTTTACTATTTTAAATTTCATGTTACTCTTAGATGACTTAGTCTCAGAATAAAGTTTTTCTTCTTCTTCTTTTAAAGCTATGAAAATAGTGGCAGACATTCTTCATGTATGAACTGAGAAGTTTGGGACAACAAGAAAATCGGTTCGTTAGCAACAGAATATATTGTCGGATCGCTAAACCCTCTTCTTATGCCCCTGAAGTTGTTTCTAAGAGACCATTCGGGATTCATACCCTAAAGAATGGTATTTTGATGTCGACCAACGTGTGATAGTCCTAATGGCATTCAACACGGCGCGTTTTCTTCCCTCGGCGTGTTACTTATTCAGGAGCTACCGTAGGAAAACTGAAGATTGCCATCTGGTGAGGGACCTGAGAAGCTCATATACTATTAAAATAATTGAGCGGTTTTCCGTGTCGGCCATTAACGGTGAATATCAGATATCGTGGGGATGGGAAAGGGTGGCTGGCGAGCGGTTCTAATCATGGAATCATCCCCTTCTGTTATTAGTGGTCGGGCCATTAGCAGCTGTAATTGCTACTATCCGTAACGATACCCCAACACGAATAAAAATCTCTTAATTATTTGAAATTTTTAAAAAGCAATTAGTTCCCTTCGATAGTAAAAAAATTGAGAAGGAAATTTCTCTTAGGATATGATTAAATCTAAAAAATAAATAAATGATAAACCAGTAAACATACTATAAAACTTTATACTGAAGATAAATAAGACTATTCACCGACGAACATATTGAGATGTCTTAATCTCACTTTCTATGCGTTTTCCGAACGTTCACTATCTATGATTTCTATTTATACTAATTTATATAATTTATACCTGATATTATATCATATAAAAGGCACTCCTATACCAATTGAGACGTTGATTTCCAAAAAGTACTAAAGGACATTTTGTACAAAATTGATTTTTTTACATATATGTATTCTCATCAATTAGTTATATCTGAAGCTCATATTTGATTTTATCTAATGAACACCCAAGCACTTTATAAACGCAATTTTGAAATATGATTATTTTCTAAAGGAAGTAATTACACATTTAATTTCGTTCCAAATTATACCAAAACATCTCATTTCATATATTTAATACGATGTTATTAATATACTAAAAAAACAATTCTGGATTTTAATGAGAAAAGAATCAAATTAGCTAATTTAATAATACCTACTGAAGGAATTAGTCCGGGTGGCGGTCATTAAATGAAACAACTGAATAGTTTCAACTATTTTATTGTTTGCCAACGTTTCGACCCCCATTGTGGGTCATCATCAGGGCGTCTGGTAGGTGAGTGGAAACAGTTTCCACTCACCTACCAGACGCCCTGATGATGACCCACAATGGGGGTCGAAACGTTGGCAAACAATAAAATAGTTGAAACTATTCAGTTGTTTCATTTAATGACCGCCACCCGGACTAATTCCTTCAGTAATTCTCAACGGTCAACTAATTATATCCACAATAATTTAATAATATGATAATTAGTGATTTTCGCGCCTCCTGTAAATTTTCCTAGAATAGATATAGCACCTTTTGGAAATCAATGTCTCTATTCAGTCCCATAGATAGAGAATTAAATTAACTACAAAATAAAAAAAATTATAATCAGTGAAGAAATAGCAGATCTTTTTTTTTTTTAATTAGCAGTGGTGAATGGCCATCTTCCGTTAATTCATTTATCGCTTCTCCTATTAGTTAATGCCTTTAAACATCTATATAAACTATTAAACCCTAATATAGATATCTGAAAATAATCAATCATTGTGTCAAAATATGGAACCTTTTTTCTATAAACATGTTTATCACTTAACGTAATATATACATTGAAACAATTGTAGGTAGAAATAATATTTGAGAATATTTGTTTTATTTGACATTTTCAACAGAGATCTTCCACATGCTTTTTATTCAAATGTTTACTGATATCAGGAAAAAGGAGTAAAAACAAAGCTGTTTTCAAAATTAAAAAAGTCAGACTATAAAACAGTTTGTTGCGTTTTTAGGAATGATATTTATTAAACACACACACACACACACACACACACCACACATATATATATATATATATATATATATATATGTATAATTATTAAAAAAAAAATCTGTTCTCAATATTTTTTATATTTAAGCATGAAATATTATGGATATATAGTCTACTGTTGAAATAATCATAGGTAGAAATGATTAGGAGTCAGTCGTGTTAAAAATAATTTAATTTTCCGATGTTTAAACTGATAACTTACTGATGTTCGCAGCTTTGATGGCTAACACGTTTGAGCCGAAACTTCGGGAAAATTAAAATTTATTTTATTGTTTTCAATTATTATACACAAAGACTACAGTCTTATTTCCAATTTTTATTTCCTGCTGTCTTATTCAAAAGGTACTCCAGAATAAATAAAGAATTATTATTATTATAATTATCATATATATATATATATATATATATATATATATATATATATATATATATATATACAGGGAGTGTAGCAAATGAGTTCAAAGAGATTCCCCGGCCTTTCCATTTTGTATGAAGTCTTTTACCTGTCCAAATCTGGATGTAAATCGACAAAACAAAGAATAGCTATAATTATTATGGTATACTTTATTAAAAATATATGTAATGACTAATTACTTCACGATAAGATTAAACTATATCTACCCGACACCAGCTGAAATTGTAGTTGTCTAAGTTGACTTACCAAAGAATTATGATGAGCTTGGATACTGCTCTTAGTAATAATCAATATTAACAAATCTGACAATTTTTTTTTTTTAATCTCGATTTTTGATATTTGCAACATCTCAGCAGTTAAGCATATTGCATCTTATGTCTGAGTGAAGATGAAACGATACTATCGAGGGGCCATTTTCCTGTTCAAAGTACAATGTCCTGACTTTTCCCTGGATGTATTCAAATGTTTTTAAAATCTCTGACTTATCCCGGTTTTCCCTATTGCTAGACAACCTAATATCATTCATAAAAACGGAACAAATTGTTTCATTGACTGTCTTTTTAATTTTTAAAACAGCTTCGTTTTTACACCTTTTTCCTGTTATCAGTAAACATTTGAATGGAAAGCAGGTAGACAGATCTCTGTTGAAAATGCAATTTAAACAAATATTTTCATGAAGCTTGTTTTCGTTTATGTTTTGGTTTATTCAAAGCCCGAGCAGGAAGAGATATATGGAGTAGGGGTGTGTGTTAGCGTGTTGATGATCTGTTTTGAGCCACTGACCCGTACGTGTAAACCGGGGAGGAAAGTGGGAGGTTGGAACCTCAGGGGCATGATACAACGCTGCTAAAAAAAGA
This sequence comes from Piezodorus guildinii, assembly GCA_023052935.1. Classification (NCBI taxonomy): domain Eukaryota; kingdom Metazoa; phylum Arthropoda; class Insecta; order Hemiptera; family Pentatomidae; genus Piezodorus; species Piezodorus guildinii. Next base: position 154,059,944 of record CM041293.1, on the reverse strand, counting down.
ATCATCTGTTTTCCGTAATAACAGGAATAAATTTGCGAAACATCTCTTGAATACATTTGAGAAAATTATGCGGCGTTTTTTTTTCCGAATCCAATAAAGTTTAAAAAGTAAAAATGTGATTTATTTGAAACAGAACGATTGTTTTTAATTTGAGTTATAAGGAATAAAATCCTAAAGTTGTCAATGACTGTAAATGATATGTAATTTAAACTCTCTTGAGAAAAAACTATATACGAAAACAAAAATATAAATAAAATTTAATTAATTTATTTTGGACAATAATTACCGACATGCAAGCAAGTATAAATTATAAGTTACACATTTTAGTAAAAATATAATTCAAATATATACCTACTTAAAATTGATTGATCATAAACATTACATTATATTACACAACCAATAACATAATATTCATAAATGTAACTCATAAAAATTACGTGTTTTAAAATGTGGAGTATCAATACAATTACATGGAGACCAAGCTAGGATGAATTTATGTCCCAAAATTGAATATAAAAAAAAAAAAAAAAAAAAATTGTGAGCATTACGTGTTGATAATGAAAGTTACATAATAACATTTTCATCTGGATTCAATTTAAACATTTTGAAAAGAACGAAACTCCATAAAATTTAAATTTCATGAATAATAATAAATAAGAACTAAACGTTACCATATGTTTTTTAAAATTTAAAACATTGAATAATACTTTACATATAATATTTTAAATATTAAAGACTTATTGGAACGACGATCTTTTTTTATAATACATAGAAAAGATCATAATTTATACTAGATTTTAAAAGAGGATCAACTTTATTGCTACAAGATGTGCAATATAAGAACTTTAATAGCAACACTGTATTATAAAAATTGTGAAATAAAATAATATTGTTTAATTGGTAATTTATCTTAGATTACAAAAGGCCTCTTATAATATTTTATTTATATTTTTTTTTGAAAAATGTGATTAAATATACCTAAAATATACCGGAGTGAAAAACAATGTATGAAACCAATATTTTGAAATATGACATAAAAGTAATATGCTGTAGTGCTCAAGTTAGTAGGACATCTTTTTTTAAAATCTAAAATGCCCTTACTATAAATTGAATCACACAACATAATGAATTAATGAAAAATTAATTAACATAATATTTGATTTCAAAATTAGATAACACATTTAAATCAGAAGAATACCATCTAATCAAATTAATGTGTTATTGCTTCATGTGGAGTTACAAAAGTTACCTCGTCCAAAAGTTCATTAAAGAAAAAAAAAATAACACAGTATGAAAACATACAACATTGAAAATATAATAGAGTAAAACAGATTTACAAAATATATTATGAAAAAATGATTTATTTGTTAAAAATTCTAACTTAATATTTTTTTAATAGTTAATAAATCATAAGCTGTAATTTATATTGTTAAATTAACAATCTATAACTTTAAAAGTAATTTCAAATTGTATAAGTTGATTAATTGACTGAATGAGCTGTGGAACTGACACCTTAGGCTGTAAACTTGAGGTAGACTCAATGAAAACTAATTTATGTAATTTATTGATTGCGCCGTAATATTCGGCAAACTTAGCAGTCCGGAACTTTCTTCGTCTTAATTACACCAATAATCGAATCTTGTTTTCACTAATCACCTGATGTCGGGCTTTTAATTGTCTTTTTCCATGGTGAAATAATTCTCAGTAGAGTCACTAAATACCTTAACCTGTATTTGTATAAAGAATAATAGTTTTTAAGAATTGAACCAGAAAGCAAAATTAAAACAAAGCTTGGGATTTTTTTTTTTTTTTTTTTAAAATTTTACAAGTGTAAGTCACAAGAAATTTTATAAGGGTAAATACTATTGAAATTCGTAAATAATTGTTAATTGATTAAACCTGACGTTCTTTAATTACAAACACGTGGAAATGCACAATAATAATTGAGAAATTGTTATTAATATTAATTTCATTAGTCAAGCCGACACTACCAATATTTGCTCAAACAGTTCAATCTAATGACTACCGTCCAATCCTAAACAAACAAGAACCGACTTAAAAAAATCCTATTATATTACCTTTTTATTATTATATTACGCATATATATATATTTTAATTTTTAATATCATCAAGAAACATAAAAATATATCATTAGCTAGCCAGAAATAAAATTGAGTCGCGTAATATGCTAATGAGTTACTGAAAATTTTAATAAATGAGAGTAAAAATTACATATTGGAAACAATAATTTACAATCAATTAAAATTAATTAATTTACCAACTTATAATCATTTGAGAGGTGTGATGCAATGATTTAGACTCAATAATATAATTTTGTTTTAATTGTATAACTGTTTCCCTATGTATAAATGCTGTTTTATATTATAAACTAGTGAATATACGATGCGAAAATGAATTCAATTTCCCAATGGCGGATTTAAATTTTCTCGTAAAAACCTTGTTCAGTGAAGTACCACCGATTATAATTTTATTCTAATACAATTAACTAATAAATTAATTTTGATCACTGGAAATGTCAATGATCTAACAGGACTGTTTAGAGGTTAAAACTTTGACACATCTGAAGTTCGTTAAATAATGTATAATAAAATAAAAATAATATTTAGAAAAAAAAAATCAGAAATAATAAGATTTAATTCGATACGGCCGATAATAATTATTCTTTTAGACCACATTCATATGAAATTTACAGAAAAGAAGGCGAAGTCAAATTAAATTAAATTACATAAATTAAAACTAAAATATAACGCATAAATAAATACAAATTTAAATAATAAATCAACATCTTAAATACACTCCATAAATATGTACAATATTTACAATATGGTGGGAGAACATTGAAATGGGTTTTTTACCCCCATTCAAGTAGGGAAAGCAGAATCTAAGGGATCCCATTGCCCCTCGCTCAACCGCGTCACTGGTATGATCCAGAGAAAGGTGTGTGGACGCCATAGCCAAAAACCTACCGCATTTAAAAAAAAATCTGGCTAGTATCAAAACTCCTGAATAAATATTTACAACACGTTTCGGGATTCAGCTAGAGGATTAGGGTGATGAATAAGGTCTACTACTGCCGAAACCTACCGAGCAATATTGGAATATCTCACTGACACCAAAGCGAATTTTTATATTCATCAGTTACACCAGGAAAGAGCACAAGGGTTGTGATAAGAAACCTAAATATGATAGGGTCATCTGTGGTGTAGTGGTTTGCAAGAGTCTTCTATGCCTGAGGTCCCGGGTTCAGACCTGGCAGGTGGCTCTAGGATATCGTCCAATTAGCCACAACAAGATAAAAGTGACGTTAAAATAATATATAAATAAACATAAATGTGATAATAAAAAGAAATGGTAATTAATTAACGTAGTTCTGCATCGTATCGAACGCAATTTTTATTAATTCTTCAATAGATACAGGCGGAGGAAGTCATTAGGTTTAAGTAACGTTGCTGACTATGCATTGTAGTTAAAACTTTTTTTTTTCTCCAGATATAATTGGTCGGTAATTCATAAAAAAAAGGCAATCACTTGTTGATCGTAACGGATAAAGAATATCGCTATGAGATACAGAAGCTGAATCATCTTTTTTTCCAAGTTTCATTACTACGACCCGAATGGAGTTTCCCTTGGCTGAGAGGCTAAATCTATTTGAAATCCCTTTTTTGCCCTCTTTCTCTTTATATAAAGCCCTGAATGGCGGGGCTAGATGAGCAGTGTCTATAGGGGCAGAAACTCCCCCCTCTCTATAGAAGAAATTTACCAAATGGCGGGTTTTAATTCAGTTTTTATCGAGGAAAACCGCTTACCGTGGCGGTGCGCTCTGGTAATTGAGTTTCCAGCCGAAATATTGTTGTGTGTAGCAGATTTCCTCTTCACAATCAATCCGGTCCCCGCCGACCCAGACTTTTCCAGCCTACCTTTACTGGATTAATCCGCAGAGGCCACAGCCCGAAATTAGAAATGTACCCCCTCTCTATAGAAGAGATTGGTACTTTGTTACCAGGAGGATCCAGAAAGGATTGCTAACAAATCTTCGGCCTGAATACTCCTCGGTATCTCTTTGAGTTCTCTGGATCGGGGGGAAATCGATAGGAATTACTTTTCAGTCTTAGAAAAGCTGAAACGAAAAACGTTCGTTTATTTTTTTTTAATTCTTCTTTACAACTCTGGCCTATTTCGTTAAACTTCAAAGTGAAAAAACCTTCATAATTCAATGATCATTTCCATTCATTATAAATAATTTAAGATGTTTTATTGCAACATTGTAAAACGAAAAAATTATATATTGTTTACAAAAAACTACTTACAACACTTAACAGTACCTATTTCATGAATTGTGACATACCGTTTGATCGAGGGATGGCTAAGAGCTTTTCAAAAATTGATAAAGGTTCTCGTTCGCGTGCTGAACTTGAACAGCCATATTCTGTAGATCTTGAGTAATGTATCTGTGTCCTTGAACCTGAGGCTACGTCAGTAGGATAAGTTACTTATAAATCGAAACAAAATTTAATATTCATATTACTCTCCTGCTTCACCTTGGAAATCATTGCATGGATTTGGTGGGTAAGGAATTTACTCGGTTTCAAGAGAAGATGAGTCTAGATTTTTTATCCCCGAGGCAGACCTTAGGGTAACTATGAGTCATTGAATACAACGTATACACGGTAGTATTATAGCTCCTACAAGGGCCTTATATATTTCAAAGGGTCAGCGCAAAAATACCCGTCTGCCGTGTAACCGATCGGTTATAGAGAAACATTGTTAGAGCTTTTACATTACTACGGGCTGCCGGCTATCCGGTTTGTGTTATAAAAAGGAACAGTTTGGTACCTGGTTCTTCCTATATAAAAACAATTGAATGAGCAAATAACCGGTAGCTTGGAACAGTACACAAGAAGCGGATTAGTAACGGGCAGGGAAAATCAACAGTTACCCAGCAACCGCTACGTGTGCAAATACACTTAAATAGCCTTTTCAGCAGCGTGAAAAGTCATAGGAATCTGAAATTTCAAATTTAAGAAACTATAAGCCTAAGATCTTACACCATCTTATTCATCGAAATAGACAAATGATGCGTGCCACTTTATACTATACATTTCGCACATTTTTAAGATTTTCTGAAAAGCGGATGCAACGAATTTAACTTAACTCATTAAATCGAGTAAAATTAGAAAATTAGGACTAAGAAGATGGTCCGCAGATGTCAAGATTGTGTCTGTTTAGAATTTGATTCCTGCAGAAACGGTTATCAAGATTTGGAAATATTACGAGAATACGCAGATATTAGTCTACGTGAATACGAAATTGAAAAAGGAAAAAAATAATAACTATATCAAGTTGTTAGCATTGATGAAAAAAACGAGTAAATATATAAGTTGAACGTATTCGTTGTCCATCTAATAGAGAATGGAACAAAAATATTTTTCTATGCAATTTTTGTACATATAACATTAATACTGCTAAGTATCGAGAATACTGTGAGATAAAGAAATAATTTTAATCATTGGGAGGAATAGTGTAAAGTAGAACTGTACCCGGGCTACAAGTAGGAAGGTTTCTAAGAAGAACTATGCAAAAAATACACCCCTCCTTTCCTAGAGCAGGGATAACCCTCTACCTGAAGAGTCTTAGCCCGGACAGGATAGGAAGCGGAAGTCGGGAGTCAAGCAAGGGAAGAATTATGCAGTTATGCCCTAAATTACCTTTTTAATGTTAGATTATGTGGAAAATCTTAACAAACCTCGGTATTCTCGATAATGAACAATGCCTCACTGTGAGTAATAACATGTAATATTTGTTATTTAATAAATAAAGGTGGATTTTAAGTTAATCTCTTTATTCCCCTTTATGCCACCTGATCCCAATAATGAAATGATTTTAATGATACCTTAGGAAAATATATCCAACAGTTTTATCAAATAAAAACCGACAATTTTTATATTAAATAATACAGTTTCGGAGTCACCACTGCCTTAGAAAAGTGGCGGCCGAAACATAGTAATACAGATGTATAATATACCGCTGAAAATTCCAGAAAAAAATGTTATCTTATATACTGAGTTACGTAAGATAATGTAAAGTGACAAATAGGTCCTAAATATAAGTATATATAGTAAGGGAAAGTATTGCGATCCAAATGACCAAGTCCCGCAAAAATGTGTGTGTGTGTGTGTGTGGTTACTCCCGCCGGTAAACAAAAAGTCCTATGAAACTGAAATTTCATATGTAAGACACTATACGCCCAAATGTTACAACTTTTTCATCAAAATCAGCTAAACAGAAGAGCCACTTTATACCATGTATTTTGCACCTTTTTACGATTTTCTTAAAAACGGCCCAAACGTGTTTGATTAAAATCACTATATGGATGTAAATTTTAATGGGCTTTAAATGATGTACGTATCATTATGATTGAAATAGTCTGACAGGGGATAAATTCCGATATTTCAAAATTTTCTTTCTCTAAAGTTCCTTCAATTCTGCAGATTCGAAAAAAATTAATCATATCGTATGATTATCATTGCTAAAAAAACAGGTAATATATAAGTTGAACGAATTCGATATCCAACCAAACAAGAAAACTAAAAAAAATTTTTTAATGCAATTTTTTTGTTTTTAAGAATTTTAATATACATGTATAATATACCGTTGAATGCTAAAGATTTTATAAAAAATATTATCTTATACATACTATTGTAAAAATGAACGGAGAGTGATAAAAAGCCGATAAAACAAAGTGATTGTAGTAGACAATTATATAATAGATTTTTTAAATAAAACACGGTTCATTAAATCCAATTTAAATATTCTCTATCAATTTATTTCGTTTCTAAATTTGTTTAAAAATTTTTAATTGATATAAATAACGGAGGTAAGTGAATGTAGTGTGTGCGCGCAACAGATTTTTTTATTTTAACTTTATTTAATGGTTCTTAAATTGATTTAAACTACCGAGGTAAGTGAAAGTCATGTGTTTACCGCACGAGATTTTTCTTCTTATCTTATGCTAAGAAATAAATGCTTCCTTATTTTCCTGTCTAAGTTTTTGAATTTCAGTTCGGTTAATGGCTAGAAATTTTTAACCGATTAATTTAAGGTGGTATAAGGCAGAACGATTTGCCCGATTCACATCTGGATTTATTAATATTACCTAAATTGTTACCGCAAAAACAGTTGGAATGCACTTTGTCAATGAAACCCTCGGTTCCTATTAATTCCATATTAATTATTAGAGACTGGGGAATGCAATGAGTGCATTAATTATGTAAGATGAGTTAGTAAACCCGATTCGTTAGCATTAACATTAGTAGAGTGGGGAGGTTGCAGCGGGTCCATTCGTCTTCCCCGCAGCGATCAATTTAAGCCGATGTATAATTAACAACTGTTGAGTAGGTGGCGAGTAATTGGCCGTTGAATGTTTAAAAAGCCGTTGCCTCAATAGGCTTAGCCGCTCCTCCTGCCTTGCTACGTTATCAGCTCCAATTGCTCTCCGTCTACAACCGCCTTATCTCTAATTGCTCTAGTAAATTATATAGCCTTAATTGACAACGTTAATGTCATAACTCGTAATAAACTGTAACGTTACGGGGATATTTTAGTGATAAAATTTACGAGTTCTGCACTCTAGATAAAAATGTTTAAAAGAATATGAAATCGCTCTGAGACCAACTGATTTGAGACTGATTTAATTTATTAACAAAATATTAAGTAATAAATTTCAAACTCAAAGAGTTTTTATTCCCTTATCTAGAGCGGTGTGGCCTAGGGGATAGATCATTAGGCTACTCCGGGTCTCTGGTTCGAATCCCGACTGAGGCAGAATTATTTATTATGTTATTTCAGCCGTGGAGCAACCCAGGGTACGGAGACCCTCCTGGGACACACCCAGATTCAATAAAGAGGGTACCCAAAATCAGGGAAAAATCTGGTAGCAGTTTGTGATTTACGCCTAATCATTCTAGGCATTTTGAGGAACTCACCATTATAATAATTTATGATGTTTATCCAATTAATAATTTATGTAGAGGTGATGGGGCTCAGATTTTTGATACTGTAGTAAAATAAAATTTAGTTTTATAAAGGTTTTTGTCACCATTGTAAGTATCCTGGAAGGAATGAGCTTACTGTAGATGGCATTGTTATGAGTTCTAAGTATTGAAAAAAAATGGATATGATGCATGGTCGATAAATAGTTTATATGACTAAGTTCGGAATGTAAAAATGATTTTTTGGGAGAGATGTCTCCACTAAACGAGGCTGGACAGCGTCCGATACAAAGTAGTGAAATAACGAATGAATGTAGAGAAGACAGTTTATGAAAGCATCGGGAAAAGACAGTTGGTATGGGCACTGCAGGAAATTTCAGGAAGAGCATTGGCCGAACAGAGTCCTGGACTAGCAGCCGCCTGGAGGACGACCCAGAACCACGTGGATGAGAGGAGTCCGAGAAGAGATGGCCGGCCGAGGTCTGCAGGAGGAATGGAAGATAGAGATATGTAGACCTCGGCTCTGACCTGAAGCGATATCTTACATGGAACACACCGTCAGTATGATATGGTGGACTTCACAGTTGTTAATTTTAAACACATACCTTAAGGAAATACATGAGGCTTTCGCGCTAAACTCTTAGGCTTTGGGTTAGATATCGAAACCCTATGCCCTAGCTGTGGAGTACTCGAGTCTGCTGAGCATATCCTGTCAACTTGCACACCCTTTGAACCCCAACGGATCAGACTTCTAAGGAAAACCGGACTCTACGTCCTATCAGACAACGAATTTCCTCAGCTAGTGACGAAAAGAAACTACCTGTGGGCCTAGACTATTTTAGAATCGGGAAAAGACAAGCAGGAAGAATAGAAGGCAGAGAAGGTGCTCCTTAAGTCAAAAAATTGAAAGTCGGACTATCTTAAAGAAGATTGTTGGCAACGTTAAATCGCTGGTGTAACTGTCGGTTAGACTTTGCCACAACCCGTGTTGCATATTATGAAAGGAAGGGTGTTTAAATAAAAAAATTCTGCAAGGAATGTATTATTACATTCGTTTTATTCGAAATTCTATCGAGAAAAAAAAATCAACTCGTTTTCTATCTTTTGGCAAGGATTAACTTAATGTTGCCTCGATTTCCCTACCCCTATTTCATGTTGTTGACATTTTTACTGAAAGTAGAAAAACCTTAAATTTTATCCCTATGATATGTGCATAGCCACTTGTCTGAGCGAAAAACTGTATCGAGTCATTATTATGGAATTTCTTAAGATATTCACGTAAAACCTACAAAAAAAAATCATTTGTTTTTTATCTTCTACTCCTCTCAACTAATCAAATGGTGGATATTTTTACCAGTAATTACGGAAAAGATAACCATAGCTTACTTTTTTTTTTTTTTAATTCTTAAACTATCGTTCTTACATTGTGTTAATAAATTAATTTTTCTCAAATTAAAAAAAAAAATTGACTACCGATTCGTGACTTACTAATTATTATGGTTATACATTAGCAGATGCCCAAACAACCTTTATTACTTAGAACTTAAACGCCTAATAACTGGCTCTAATGAGCCCTTTCAACACGGTTTTAATTTAGCTGTGAATTTCAGGACCTTTAGGTTTTAACTTCATAACGAATTTTTATAAAAATCAGCCTTCGTTCGATCCATTATTTTTTAATTATCGTTCTAAAACGTTAGTTAAAAAAAAATCAAACATTTGATATTTTTCATTGAAATAAAAGTTATTTATTTTATAATGAATCGTATGATAATAGAAAAATAGTAAATCCTATCCAAATCTATGTTTTTCTCTCATATTAATTTTACAAGAGCACTAACTATTGTTTACATTGTACTAAGAATATAAAATAGTTTCCTCTTAAGAAGCCGAAATAAAATATCACTTTCCTAACAGCGATTAAGGCGAAACGAACTTGCAGGCTTAATGAATATTTTAGTGCGGGAATGGTTTTAATGCACGGCTCAATTACCTAAGGAGCTATTTCCTTTTTGCCCATTATCATAAACCTTTTTTTAAAAATATTTTTCTCTCCTCTTAAGTAGTTGGTTTACTGGAAGAAATTTTTCATGTAATATGCTTTTATGCATCTACTATTTAATACGTAATTAGCTTGTTTTAATTAATACGCATATTTAGAAATGTTTATACGCCTAGTGGTCTTAATAAAAATTACTCCTGGAAACATCAATCGCTCCACTTATTAGAAAATAATATTTACGGTTTTTTAGGACTAATTATATAAAAAAAGGAAAAGGCGGTCTAAGAACTAACAAGATGGTCCACAGATGTCAAGGTGGTGTCTGTTTAAAATTTGATTCCTGCAGAAACAGTTATCTAGATTTGGAAATATTACGAGAATATGCGCCCTCAGATATTAGTCTACGTGACTAAGAAATTGAAAAATGTATTATAGATGGAACAATTCCGGGATTGTCGAAATTCGGGCTTTAAGGCCCTTGCATTGCCACATAGTCCCCGACAAATTCGAAAGCACACCACTTTAACGTTTGCTTGTATTAGGTATATACCTTTCTCATATATAATTGTATATAATCACTCCTAAATAAGTTAAATATCAATTAATGGACTGTAACTGTTAGAGACACACACACCTACATATACACAGTAATTTTGATGTTTGTTCTGGACTCCTTATAATTGCATTTTTTTCAGAAGCCCTGGAGGTTCAGTCAAAAAACATTGCAATGAATATTCATCACAATGTTTGTTTTAATATTGAAATATTCAAACAGTTGCCGATGATGCTTAAAATTGGCAACAATATGTGATAATAAATTTTTGAAACCTCGACTGACCTTAGTTTTATAATTATTTACTGAGCCTCATGACCCTAAGAAAGTGTCTCTCTCTCTCTCTCTCTCTCTATATATATATATATATATATATATATATATATATATATATATATATATATTAGTGTAATTTAATACTAAAAATCAGTCTCGAAATCAGAGGTATACCGGAGATAGCAGGTGAAAATGTAACTGGGCCCGGAAGATCTGTATCACACCGTACGCCTCAGGCCTAGAGAAGCAGGAACCCCGGGGACCATCATCGCTTGCTTCGTTCTCCAAGCAGTGAAGGATGACCTGGTGCGGCAAAGATGGGTTAAGAGAGCCTTTACTACGCTGGGAGGAGAACAACAGGCACCTATACTGGCTTGCCTGGTAATTATTACCTTAATTAAGACCTATTATTTTTGTTTTGTTTTTCAGTTTTTTAAAAAGTGTTTTGTTGTTTTGGAACATTTATATTTTTTACAAACAATTTTTTTGTTATACTTTTCTATTCACATTTAGAATTCAGTATTTTATTAATTGTTGCCTATATATTTTAGCTCCTTACATTTTATTTTTATTTTTTGAAAATTTTAGTCTAAATTTACGTTATCATTTTGAAAATCCATTGTTTCATTTTTTGATAGATACCAGATTACCAGAAATTATTGACATGTTTAGGATTAGCTCTATTCTACTCCTTAATCCTCTCTCCCTCCCCCCTCCCCGACCCTTTTACAACTATCCCGATTGCCAGATCCACGGTAATGACTAATATCCTATCTTACTTTTATTCTATTTTATGTTAAGTTGTATTTAGCACATGTTATATTATTAAACCCTAAAAATAAAAAAGACAACGTAAATTTCTTTTTTATCAAATTTGTATATATCTCTTTTTTCTTTATTATATAGTTTATTTTTCAATATTTTTATTTAAGGTTGTTTTTAAACTTAGGAGAGCCCGTGGCTGACTGGCTAGCGCGCTAGTCTTTTATGGTACAGGTTTTGAGTTCGAATCCCAGTCCCTGCGTGGCTTTTATAAGGATGTAAAAAAATGGAGATTCACTCACAACTTCTCCCCCGGGTATGTGAGACCCGTCAGCCAAAGGGTGGCTACTCACAAACTTAGTCGTAGGGAGTGATGACCCTACACTAAAAAATTGTATCGTGAAACGTGAGTGTAAACTCGTAAAAGTTTACACCGCGAGGCCCAGGGCCTACACGGCCTGCCGCGCCACTGGAAGTTTTTAAACTTATTATTATTTTTTTTTTTTTATTTGGTTTGTTTTTTTGTTTTTATAATATAAAGTGTTATTTGAGGTTTATTTTTAATTTTATTGTAATATTCTTAAGAGACTAGTCCAAGAATAAATAAAGAATTTATTATTATTATTAATTTAAACTCTTAAAAATTTGTTTTTAATTATTTTTTCCCTTTAAGGATTTTATGGATATTAAGATTAAATTACCTTAGGGATATTAGCGTAGTTTTTCCGAAGTTCTTATCGATGAGAGTTAAAATTAGTTTTAAGTGCAGCAGTTTCAATTTTAGGTATGTTTAACCTTTATGTTACATGATCTCAGTTCAGACAGGCTTGAGCCTGGTCGGTTTCTATCTTTTTATAATTTATATAAATTAGAAATTATTACTTGACGACCCTGATTACATTTTAACATTGAATTAGTTCTATAAATTGTATAATGACTAACTGAAGAATCGATTAAAGTCAGTTATGGTTTACAAACCGCACAGGGACTAGTATTTAAAACATAGTAAACCCGAGAACTAAGTGCTGAAGGAAGCCGTTGAAACAGCAGTTGAACACATCAAGCTAACTCAGTGGACAGAGGCCATAGGCAATCCAATAAGTCCGATAGTTATCAACCCTCGGTGCCGTGGACTAATCCCAGTCTCCAACCGTCTCGGCCAAATTAACCACTGCCAACTTCAGGAGCTCTGTAGAACCGGCTTTTAATTAACTCATCTCGCCCTAGTACTTCACATAATTAACATTGTTTACATTCCTCTCCGTTTCCGAACCGGCGCCTGGAACCGATTTACCGCTTCATCGGAATTCGTGTTCCGAAGTAGGGGAACTTGAAGCAGGAGACTTGGAGGACCATGCGTGGCATCTTTGCCAAATTGCTGGTAATGAAAGTCAATGGCGCCAAGGATAAGACAAATAATAATCATTGCTAAAATATTTGCATACCATACATGGTGTATAGCGTCTGTGAACAAGATCTTCGGTGATAAGACCGCCCTACCTAACTACTAGCAAAGTTGCAATGAGTATATTTTTACTTATTTAGAAATAATACAATCGGCCATACTCTTATAAAACTATATGAAATCATTCATTCCATATCTATAAATTAAACAGAAATATAATAAATAACCATACAGAAAATTATAGAAAAAAATCTGGTGCGGGCAACACACGACTTTCACTTACCTCGACTGATAAAAGCAATCTAAAAAACACATTTTAAAATTTTATTCATTTCGTTGGAAACATGCGATATAGATTAAATAATATAACTGTATTAAATTGTTAATCAGTAATAAGTTTATTCCCTATTCGTCCCTTTATATTACCTTTTACAACTTATGGTGTTAGATAATATTTTTTCTAAAATCTTTCTCTTTCCAACGGTATATTATACGCCCACATTACTGTTCTTACTATCAAAAAACTAAAAATTATATTGAAAATTAGTTTGCTCTTTTATCTTTTAGTTGGTCATCAAATTCATCCAACTTGTATATTTAGCCGTATTTTATCAATGACATAAAGATGATATGGTTAATTTATTCAAATCTAGTAAAATTAAAGGTACTATAGTGGAAGAAAATTTAAAATATCGGCATTTAAGCCCTGTCTGACTATTTTAATCAAAATTAAACCTACATAATATTAAAGGTCACTAAATTTTACATCGATATAGCGAGATTAATCAAAATCGTTAGCGACGTTTTGAGAAAAACGAAAAAATGTGCAAAATGCATGTTATAAAGTGGCACTTCTGGGTAGCCGATTTTGATGAAAAAGTTGCTGTAACATCTCGGGCGTATCGTTGTCTTAAATAAAAAAAAAATCATTTCTGTAAGACATATGTTTTTTTTTGCAAGACTTACGACAGACACAGGGACACAAAGACCTTATTGCGGGACTTGGTTATTTGAACTCAGGGAACCCTTAAACGTGTATTTCCGTTGAAAACTGGAATTCGAAAATTTTCACGATTGCAATACTTTCCCTTAATATACATATCATATAGAGGTAAGTGAAAGTAAAAATGAATTAAAAATAGTAATAACCTTGGCCACATTTATACATATAGACAATACTTAAAAACTGCCCCTGGGAATTCCAAATCAAACTTTAACAATCACTAGTGAATGACAAAGTATTATGTCTGAAGATCCCAGCGCCTCTCATTCAGCCGCGCAACTTGTAAGTCAGTGGAGATTGATTGATAGCGCTAGAGCCAGATAATCTGAAGACATGAGTGTAGACGCCGGTCATTATCAGCACTCCAGTTGCCGCTATAGTTGATAGGAGATCTCTCGACTATTGCTGCTTAAACCTACGATGAGGATTATAGGGATGATTGGAGCTAGGCAGAGATTGTGCCAAGGATCAGGAATAGGAAGGTTAGTGAGCCAATTTGAATGAACTAAAAAGATATTGCTGTTAGCTTAATCTTAACGCATATTTCAAGAAGCGGCTATCTGAAAAAGATATTTATGATAGATAAAAATCAGTCTACCAATAATCCAATAACGAATTGAGTAAAATAATTGAAATCAGTTTTACATTTCCAATCAAATATATAAGAATAACAGTGTGTTCAAATATCTGAAATAAAACATATGCTCCTAACAGCTAAGAAGATGAGTAATGATTTTCGCTCTGGATACTAGATCTCTCGAAGCAGAACAGGAGATAAAACCTAGAAGTGGCGTCAATTCTAGTGTAGTGGCTAGCATAACAGCCTCCTATACTCAAAGTCGCGGATTTAAACCCGATTGATGGCCCTAGATTTTTTTAAAGGGAGTAATCCATGGTTATGTCTTCCTTCAGAGGGAACATAAAAAGGTGGCCCCGAACCTGTGTAATGCCAGGTACTCATTTCAGATCCCTATTCTAATAAAAGATATGCAAACTTTAAGACTCCCACTGTAGCATCGTCTGATTAACCACAGTATCATAGAAGTGACGTTAAAGGAATAAAAATCAAACAAATAATAAACAGTTTTTACCTAGATAAGTAAAAAAAAATATGTAGTATACAATTACAATTATTAGACCAACGTAGACTACAATCGGATGCTGGAGAATTTGCATGTTGACTGGAAGTTACCACTCTGATGCCATTGCTTCACAAATCACCTGCGGAAATATTCACAGTTTAATGGAAGAATGAAAGACAACGTTAATGAGAACTGTTAGCTGGGAAAGCGAGCTGTTTTGTTTCACAACTTCCTGACAAGTCGTCTCATTACCATATTGAGCTAACGATGTCCAAATCATATGCCTTCTTTAACTCCATACCCCAATCAATTTAATAATCTCCAATAACGTGTAGATGAAGAACTCATGGTTCGTGCTTAGTAGTAGAAATTAAATGCAAAATAAATTGTTACTAAATACACTAAATAATAAAATGATCCGAGAAACTTTATTTTCCGTTCCGTCCTACGCATCTATGTGTTACAGTGAAAACTTGTGCCAAAACAAAAGATTAATTTTTATTTCATATAAAAAAAAATTGATATTTTTTTTGTATATATAACATAACAAACAATATAACAATACCACAAATACAGAAGTAATTCATTTAATGTACAATAAATAGCGAGTCTCAGATCAGCGTTGGATGAATTATAATTTCGTTCTTAAAATAATTCCTACAAAATTTATTTTCCGTGAAATTATATTATTAATAGAGAACCTTATGTACATTGTCTTCAATAAAAGTAGCCAGCATACTTTCTCATGATAATAATTCCACTACTTCAGGAACTTTTTAATGAAGTTAAAAAGTTGTTTAATGGTGAGTTAGAAACATGAAGTTCAGAGAGTCCTCACTAAATTTTAGATACTTTCAGTACTTTGAAGCAAGCATCAATAGTATCCTTTAATAATTAGAATGTAGATTTGTAAAAATTATAAGGACAAATAATTAAAAGTATATTTTATGATTAAATGATACGGTGACTAATGATAATGGCGAAGATAATAAAGCAGAGAATTAAAGAAGAATTAGAATGCCAACGAATTATATTTTCTTATTATCACAATGACAGAATATTCAAAATCAACGATGATTTTCCTCAGGCATCTTAATTTCCATAT
The DNA here is from genome assembly GCA_023052935.1 of Piezodorus guildinii. Taxonomy (NCBI): domain Eukaryota; kingdom Metazoa; phylum Arthropoda; class Insecta; order Hemiptera; family Pentatomidae; genus Piezodorus; species Piezodorus guildinii. The sequence continues at coordinate 154,043,747 of CM041293.1, read as the reverse complement.
TCTGCTGGCATTTCCCAAGACATTATTCTGTGTAACATCATCTATGATGCTTACACAGCTGACATCTAAATTCAACACACACTTGTAAATATCTGATTGGAAGTTCCACATCATGCTTATTACAAGATAAAGTTAAAAACATCTGACACACCCAACAAACGACTTTAACTTACCCTTATAATTATTTTAAAGCATTGAAATTTTAGAACTTTTAAATTTAGTTAAAGATTACATTGCGTTTTTATGGAAATATTGTGTTTCAGATTGAATAATGTAAGAATATAAATTATCATGTACAATAATAGAAAAGGTTAACGGTATTTTCGTCTTTATGTTTTATGTTTTAAAGCTTTGCATATAAGATAATATTTTTTCTAAAATCTTTAGCTTTCCACCGGTATATTATAGATCTATATCACTATTATTGCCTTTAAAATAAAGCGTTTCTCTTTTTCCTTTAAGATGATAATCAAATTCGTTCAATCTTTATATTGAATCGTTTTCTCTGGATTATTACAAGAATAAATGGTTATTTAAATGGAAAATTAAAAAACAAATAACATATAAGCCATGTCGGACTTATTTAATCAGACAAAACCCCACGTTACTACCCTCCCAAGCTTTTAAAAGTTTACATGGATAAAAAGAATTAATTAAAATCATTGTTAACTTCTTTCTTTTTAAATCGTAAAAAGGTACAAAATGCATGACAAGATTGCCCTCATGGTTCGCCAATTTTGTTGAAAAAGCTGCTGTAACATCTCAGGAATATATAATATTAAAACATATATTGGGCTGCGTCACATGAAATGTCCGTTTTCAAGGTAAAGGATTTTTATTAAAAATAGGATATGAAAACAAGATAATTCTATTCGAAGTATTTACCTTCTTTTTCTACACATTTTTCTCAACGTGACAGCAACTTTTTTATCCCAGAACTGAAAAACTCTGAACTTTGAAGTGAAACCATATCTGAAAACGCACTTTTCACTTGATCATCATTTTCAAAAGTTTTCCTTTGACGATGTTGCCTGAATTCCTGAACAGGTGGTAATCTGTTGGAGACAAGTCGGGAGAATATGGCGGGTGCGGAAGAACTTCGTAGCACAGTTCTTTCAATTTTTGCACGGTATGTTATGAAACATGCCGCTCAGTGAGATCATGAGGTACCCATGTATCCAGCTTCTTTACTTTCCCAATACACTTTAAATGTCTGGAAACGGTAGATGCACTTGCATTTAGTTGTGCTGAGAGTCCTTTAACTGTTTGGTAGGGGTTTCCTTCTACTGTATGTTTGAGGACATGGTTGTCTATTACGGACGGAGGTCTTCCTCGGGGCAAGTTTTCCAAGTCGGTATCCCCAACTGAAAACTTAGCAAACCAACGGCGAATGGTCCGTTCATTAACACTCCCTTCCCCAAACGCCATGCAAATATTTATAGCGGCCTCAGCTGCTGAATAGCCGATTTTAAACTCGGAAAAAAAAATATTACTCGGAAATCGCGTGTTTCCATGTTCATCTTTAGGGGTATACTAAAAAGTGGGTAATTGATTGGGAAGCTAATGCTTATAATACAAAGGTAGATGATTAGTAACTGTTTACTTCAAATATGTAAACATTCGGAAGAAAACAACTGAGACCTGCAAAATCCTTTAGGTATTTCAGAAACTATAAAAACGGACATGTTATGTGAAACAACCCAATATAAATGATGAAGGTATAGACTACTGCAATAACCATAAAGTTTATTTAAACTTATGTTAAATTGCAACTACGATTTCTTACTGATAGTCAGAAGGAGAGAAAGCATCAAGGCCAAATTTTTAAATTACACACCGTGTACATTTTTAAAACAAAAATAAAAACATTACTTCAAGGTGATAGTGACTAGCTTTGATTATTAAAAGATTCTCGGAAAATTTAATTACAAAGGCAAATAACTAAAACGAAAACACCGTAGAAAGTTGGAAACGCTCGACACAACACAAATAGGACAAGAAAAGTTCAAGGAATGGTAGACGTTAATAGGGGAAATAAAGGAGTAGTGATAGCAAAGAATTATCAAACTTAAATTGTTTTTCAAAAGTTTTTGTATTAAGATCCTATTAAAACTTAAAACTTATTAAACTTGTTGCTTGCACTGGTCTCTGTACTGACTAGACATGTTTACTATTGGTAAGACATTTTCTATTTCTTTCAAGGACTGCGATATCAATGCATACTAACTACCACATGGATAAATTTTATATTTATTCAATCGACAAAGAAGCATTTCACTATATTCAAACTATATTTTACAAAGAAGCATTTGTATATAAAATATATATTAATTCTTATTATGGTCTGTTGTGTATTGAGGGTACTGAGGGGTGTAGATCATTGGATAATTATTATATTAATTAAATAGATATTAAAAACCCTTTGTCGGCGAAAGTTTAAAAGGTGTGGCTACCCCGTAGGTTCCCCCATCGGTCTGAGTCCCCGCGATACCAGAGACCCCTGGTTACTTCCTCCTGCGGCAGCCGACAAGAATATTAAGGGTGGTCAAAAGATACAAATAAGATCACAAAGGTTTACATGGCCGCCTTAAATATATGTTAGAAATATTTCTTAAAAGTAGTTTCTACAAAGGATAGACCGCCAACCGTGGCACTTCCCATATCAGCCCCGTCCGAGATGAAGAGGATAATAAAGAGGATTCGAAGAGGTCACTTGAAGTCCATCCACGAGAAGAGAAGAGTCAGAGATCGAGGAGAAGTCCGTCGGGGGTCGGAGAGCAGCTGGAGGATTAATTCTAAGAGCGACACCTAAGACTGATTCCACCTTCGCCAGCCAACTAAGTGTCTTAAACGTATTTCTTTGTATGTAATATTGTATGACAAAACTGGTGGTCACGAACCCCTCAGTATTCTCATTCATAAACAAAGGCATTGTGTAAATACATTGGATATGTATTGGTTATAGTTAAATAATAGTTTCATTTATTAAAACCTGGTTAATTAAATCTAAAACCCCTGCATGCACCTACCGGGATCGCTAAACACGATACCTTTAGAAAAGTAATCCAATGGTTCCAGAAAGTATAGTATATAAACACATTAAATATATTAATTAATACGATATTGAATGTACCGCTGCCTTAGAAAAGCAGTCGGTCAAAAACATAGCAGGTCCCAAAAAATTGGAGTATTAAAATTTTACCCGAATTTGTTTAAGGAGATGTATTTATTTTTGGTCTATTCTATTATTTGTTTTGTTTAGATTTTACAAATTTATTTCTTTTCAACCACTTAGAAGAGGAAATTTGACAAACACAGCTTTTTTGCACATCTAGACGGTAAGAAGAACCTCTTGGGAAATTTCAGGTGCACAACCATAGTAATTTTTGAGATATTGTGACCAGACAAGTAAGTTAAATGGTACTTACATTTATCAATGTAGATAACTAGACTATTGATACAAAAACACTTCACTAATATGACATTCTTCCGTTTTCGTTAATCGATTTAAAAATCTGGAGCGCGCGACACACAACTTTCACTTACCTCCATTATTTATATTAATTCAGGAATTTTCAAAAAAATATATACCCGAAAATATAAACAGTAAAAAAAGATGTATGATAAAAGCTAAAGCTTTTAGAAGATTGATACCTCAAAGGGGAATTAACACCAGAAAGACCTGAACTGCGGAATTGCTTGTTTTTTCAATTGTTAAATTTGTCACAATAAAGAAAATAAGAAAATAAAAAAAGGATTTTTAGAAAAAAATTATATAATATACGAAGTTGTAAAAGGAGTGTGATGAAAAGTAGATTAAATTAGAAGATTGTTGTAGATTATTATATGAAAAATTGTTTCCTTTGAAGCTCAATCTAATTCTTATACCCATTTCTGCTTTTACTTGGTTTTAAAATGTTTAAATTGATTTTAGCAATAGAGGTATGTGAATGTACCATATTTTTTTAATAATGTAAAACGAGACATGAGAAAAATATATAAATTATTTTTTTTCCAAATATATTTCAGTTGACTCCTTCTTAAACTGATAATTAATACAAAATAACATGATCTGATACATTAAAGAATCAAACAACCGCAGAAAAATACACAAGAAGTTTTACAACTGAAGCCCGGATGGTTTAAAGGGACATTACTCGAGAGAAGGGAAGGAGCTCCATAGATTGTATATGTTTAGGAGAGCCGTAAGTTTGTTAGCTAAATGGTTTGTAGCCACTAATGCTTCCATATTTTCTTTCGTTATTATCGTATTTATAATTCAACTGTTTTCCCTCCCTTCGGGCCAACCTGACATTTTCATTTTTTTCCCTTAACCCCCTCCTGCTCGCCTGCGCCTAATGTCTTTTTTAAATTACCCGTCCAATTCACACCCCAACGCCTGGTTATGTCTTTATGGACTAAGCTGTGTCTCTGTGTTTTTTTTTTGTTGTTTTTTTTTTGTTTCTTGCATTCATATGCGAAATCATAAGGCATATAATTGCATTCGTTTTGATAAGTTAATTTTTTTCAATTTCAGTAACTAAATCAAAACGATATAAATAATCGTGATAAAAAAAGGTCTAAAGGAAGATTGCAATTGATATAATTAAAATATTAGGTTTCTATTATCTTCCAAAAAAATGTTTTTACAGAAAAACTTTAACGAGTCAACGTTTCGGAGGCCTTTCCCATCATCAGGACTCACTAAAATACATCAATAATTAATAATTAACATCAAGATACAACTATTTAATGTAATAACTTATAAACATTAACAACATTCAAATAACAATGTTAAATAAAAAATATTTTATTATTTATTTACCTGAGTTGTCAAACAAGTTGAAAATCCATTTTTACTTTCACTTACTATATATAGTAAGGGAAAGTATTGCGATCGTGAAAATTTTCGACTGTACGCCCGAGACGTTACAAAACTTTTTTTATCCAAATCAGCTTAAGAGAAAAGCCACTTTATACCCTGCATTTTGCACCTTTTTTCGATTTTCTCGAAAACGGTTCCGACGATTTTGATGAAACTTGCTATATGGATGTAAATTTTAATGGGCTTTAAAATGATTCTTATTGAAATAGTCTGACAGGGATAAATTCCGATATTTCAAAATTTCTTCCTCTAAAGTAGCTTTAATTTTGTAGATTCTATAAAAATAACTATATTATCTAGTTACCACTGATAAAAAACAGGTAAATATATAAATTGAATAAATTCGATACTCAACTAAAGGAGAAAACCGAAAAAATATTTTTTAATGCAATTTTTTGTTTTTGAACATAAGAGCAGTAATATACAAGTATTATATACTGTTAGAAAGCTAAAGCTTTTAGAATATATATTATCTAATGAACAAACTTGTAAAAGTTAAAGCCGATAAGTCTGATTATTTTAGATAATAATATAATAGTTTTTTTTAATAAAACGCACGTTTCTATATAAATTCAATTTAATTAATTCTTTAATAGTTTCAAGTATTTTTATCTCTAATTGTTTTTGGAAATTCTTTCATTGATTTTAAAAATCGAGGTAAGTGAAAGTCAAGTGTTGCCCGCACCAGATTTTTTAAATTTAAAAATGTCAAAAAGTCTTTAAAATAAAATTATATTGCACAGGGAATAAATAAATTCCTTGTAATAGTTTTATCTTGATGTTAAATATTAATTATTGATGTATTTTAGTGAGTCCTGATGATGGGGAAGTTCGGGGACGTTGACACGTAAGAGTTTTTATGTAAAAACCTTTTTTTTTCTTTTTTTTTGGAAGATAATAGAATTATACTATTTTAATGATATAAATAATCCTTTTCGGGGAATACACGAATGTCTTACCTCAGATCACTTACTTCCGTTGCACAGTAGGAAAAAAAATATCGATTTGTTTGCCAAAATATTACAACTTATGATGAAGTGAGAATGGTTGAATGTGTGTATATATGGGAAATGTTGGTTCAGGGTGCAGTCAATAGAAAACACAATAAAGTATAAACTTGATTTATTGGTGCCGGCGTTTCGGTCTAAATTATAGGCCTTCTTCAGTGCTATAAAAAAAACAAAACAAAGATAACAACCAGTAGTGGAATAAAATATATAAAGATGATGAGATTGTATTCATCAATTGTATTCCACTACTGGTTGTTATCTTTGTTTTTTCTTATAGCCCTGAAGAAGGCCTATAATTTAGGCCGAAAAGTCGGCACCAATAAATAAAGTTTATACATAATTGTGTATTCTATTGAATGTATCCTGAACCAACTTCTCCCACTATAACTTATGATCCAATTATGATAAATTAAAAATTCTTTTTTTAGTTAAGATAATGGAATGTCCGTTATTAGAGAGAGTGAAACACTCCTATTACGTTTCTAGATAACAAAATCATTTGAAGCACTTTTAAATGAAGTTAAAGGTAAATAATATTAAATAATTACATTGAGTTTCGATAGAAATATGCCTTTAACTTAATTTAGAAACAGTGAAGAAATAATATTCATTTTAATTTACATTCACGATGAGAATTACAAAATAAAAAAATTAAAATTAAAGATTAATAAACTACAAACACTTTCTGACCTTTTTTTTTTTTTTTACGTAGACCTTTATCATTATTTCGCCCTTTATTAACCTTTATTAGGCCCTTCTGTGTGGGATTTAATTAAATCCGGACAAGATTTTGTGTTTTTTTTTCTCTATTTAATTATCAACTTTCAGCCAAATTTATTTTCTTGCTTAAGAGCTCATCAGGTAATTGTTAAAGATAATCTAGAGTTTTAGATTTCTTATAAAAAATAAATAAATAAAAAGTAATGAGCAAAAAATAAAAGGCTGCTGAACTGGATTATATCTCATATTTTGATCAGAATAAAATATAATTCATAACATATTACTTTTTTCGATATTAATTATGGGTTTAATTTAAAAAAAAAAAGACAATTTCCTACTTTATGAACAGCAATAAAAGTCACTAAATTAAAAAAAAAAATGTTAACTAAAAATTATTTTGAAATTGAATCATTTATGAAAATAATAGTAAATTCATTCATTACCTGTTGAATAGTATGCTGAAAGTTACTTGAATAAAACTAACGTACCTGAAAAGAAAAAAAAAAGTTAGATTTAAAAGATAAATGTGAAAAATATATAATTACTCTACATAAAATTATTAGTAATACTTAAACAATTAAAACTTAAAAAAGCAAAAATGAATATGATTGATATTTTAACATACTTAAATAAGTATTCCTAAATATCTCTATCGACTATTTTATTAATTTAAAGGATTCCGACTACAATTTCATAAACATACAGCAACAAACTTTTATAAATAAAATTGCTTAAAAAATCTAAAGGTGACATTAAAATGATTTTTCTTGAATGTAGTTAGAATTTCAATCATCTTCCGAATAAGATTGTAATTTTTTTAAGGTAATCTTTTGGCTATTCCAAAATAAAGTTTTGTTTACATTTTAGAATTTTATTTATTTTAAATCACATAGAAGAGGAATTTTGACAAACCAGCCTTATTGCACATCGAGACAGGTAATAAGATCCTCTAGGAAAAATTTCAGCTTCACAACCATAGTCGTTTTTGAGATACTGCGACCTAACAAGTAAGCGAAATGGTACTTTCATTTATTAATATAGATAACTAGACTATTGATTCAAAAACCCTTTACTAATATGACATTCAACCGTTCTCGTTGATTAATTTACTCGTAAAATTCTGGAGCGCGCAACACACGACATTAACTTACCTCCATTACTTATATCAATTCAAGAATTTTTAAACAATTTTATTAACGAAAATAAATTGTTAAAGAATTATTTAAATTTGATTTTAATAGAAACCATAGATCTACGACAATCAGTTTGTTTTATCGCCTTTTCATCACTCTTCGTTTACGTTTACAATAGTACGTACAAGATAATATTTTTTTCTAAAAACTTTAGCATTCTAACGGTATATTATACATGTATATTACTGTTCTTATGTTCAAAAACCAAAAATTGCATTAATTTTTTTGGAGTTTTCTTGTTTAGTTGGACATAGAATTCGTGGAATCTTTACTTCTTTTTTAGCAATGCTAATCAGACGATGTGGTTAATTTTTTTCAAATCTACAACTTCAAAGGTTGAGGAAGTAATTTTCAAACGGCATTTAAGCCCTGTCAGACAATTTCAATCAAAACGAAACCTACATGATATTGAAAACCCTTCAGTTTTACTTCGACATAGCGAGTTTAATCAAAATCTTCTTGTACCATTTTTGTTTGTTTGAGTTCTTTTTAAGAAAAACGTAAAAAAACATGGTATAAAGAGTCTTTTCTAGTTAGTTGATTTTGATGAAATGGTTTTTGTACCACCTCGGGCGTATAGTTGTCTTAAATATGAAATTTCAGTTTCATAGGACTTTTTGTTTACGCGCGGGAGTTACCACACACACACACACACACACGTAAAACGTTTATTTCCGTTGAAAACTGGGATTTGAAAATTTTCACGATCGCAATACTTTTCCATATATATATATATATATATATATATATATATATATATATATATATATATATATATATATATATATATATATATATATACATATATATATAGGTAAGTGAAAGTAAAAATTAGTCGATTGAAAGACGAAGTTATACATGATACTTTCAAACCACATCGTAGCAAACCGACCTCGTGATAACTGAGTACTAAAACAAACAAACGTACGGGTCTATAAAAAGATCCGGAAAAATGTTTCAGGTATTTCGTTTAAAAATACAGTGAATGAAAAATTGATGTATACTTTCTGAGTCCTAAGCAAACGTGAAGCGATTCATCTCATGAAAAAAAAAAGAACGTCAGAGTTGGTAGGATGTTCGCAGGACGCATTTCACACTGTCACAGATTTACGACTGTTTACAAAGCCCACGTCACTAACAGGTGGTCTTGGACGAAACGCCTTCCTTGAGTCCAGTATTTACGGCTCAGAAATGGGTCTAATTTACCGGTAGCCAATGTTTAGACAGCTCCCTGAGGACGGGTGGAGTGGAAGTGATCAATCACGAGAGGCAGGAGCCAGAAAATTTTTCATAGATGTCTCAAAGTTCATTGCTCGGTATTAAATCATTCGGAGTATATATTTTTTTTATTATTAAAATTTACTAGATATTAAACTAGCCGTGTATAAAATGGTAATTTCATCATTCTGTGGTATAACTGTATTAAAAATAAATCTTTTTACTTTCACTTAGTTATATATGAAATATTTTTTCCGTTTATTGCGATTTACAACTGTATTAGTAAATACATCAAGTAAATTAGCTGTCAGATAATATACATGAAAAATACGTGAAGAAAAATGCCCACTGGCATCACTCTACTATGAATCCTAAACTAGAAGGTCTCGAGGCCATCTTCTTTTCGGGCGCCTCGGAGGATTTTCAGGAATAGAATAGGAAGCAAGCATTGAAACTAGTGGGTTGGAGTAGGTGCGGAGTTTATCATGGAAGGATTGATACCTGGTTCGGGCCAAATCAGCAACAAAGGGAATATTAAAGGCGCTATGGATGAGCTTGTTCGTGACAAAATATGGAGCGTTGAGGATTTTTCGAAGGATTGAAGACGGGAAGAATTTGATGGTTTAGTAGAGCCCCATAGCTCAACTCCGTAAGTCCAGATAGGTCTTATGATGGTCATGTAGATGAGTCTTTTGTAGTAAAGTGAAAGTTTAGAGCGTTTGTCTAGGAAATGTTGAAGTAACCGAAAGCGGCGAGCAGTTTCTTGTCGTTTCAGTCTAGTGTGCGGAATCCATGTTAGACGTTTGTCAATTAGAAGTCCTAGGTAACAGATCTGTTCAACTGAAACAAGCGAAATATTATTAAAGGATATTGTAGGACAGGATGTCATAGGTTTACGACGAAGGGTAAAGGTTATTTGGTGGGATTTGATGGAATTTATTTTAATTCTCCAATTCTGACACCATACCTCAAGGTCTCGGATGTGGTATTGAAGAGTTTGAGAGGCAATAGTCGGATTGTTATTGACTGATAACACACAGGTGTCATCAGCATAGGTAGAAAGGAAGGTGTTGGGATGGGTTGGGATATCAGCTGTATAAACTGTGTAAAGGATAGGTCCTAGGATACTACCTTGAGGAAGACCAGCAGACTGAGTAAAAAGGGATGAATAGGAACTATTGTGATTTATTTTGAAGGATCTTCCAGAAAGGTAAGACTAGATAATGAGGTAGTATGTAGGAGGGAGGAATTTACGGAGTTTGTATAGCAGTCCCGGGTGCCAGACTCAGTCAATGGCCTGCATATGAAATATATAGTAAGGGAAAGTATTGTGATCGTGAAAATTTTCGAATTCCAGTTTTCAATGGAAATACACGTTTTAGGGTCTCCTGAGTCCAAATAACCAAGTCCCGAACAAGATCCGTGCAGGTGCGTCTGTATGTGAGTGTGTGCGGTAACTCCAGAGCGTAAACTAAAAGTCGTATGAAACTGAAATTTCATATTTAAGACAGCTATACGCCCGAGATGTTACAGCAACTTTTTCACTAAAATCTACTGACCGAAAGTCCCACTTTATTCTATGCATTTTACACCTTTTTACGATTTTCTCGAAAATTGGTTTAACGATTTTGATTAATCTGGCTAAATCGACGTAAAAGTTGATAGACTTTAATATGATGTAGGTTTCATTCTGATTGAAATAGTACAAAAGGGCTTAAAAGCTGATATTTTAAATTTTCTTCTTCTATTCTAGAGTACCTTTAATTTTGTAGAAGTCACAAAAGGCACGGTTATCTTGGCACTAGGCACTTTATCTTGTTAGTATTGATGAATGACAGCTAATATGCAAGTTTAGCAAATTCGTCATTCCAATAAAGGAGAAAAGGCCTTTTTTTTGTTTTGGTCTATTTTGATGATAAAGTTGCTTTAAAATCTCGGTTATATAGTTTAATTAACTATGAAATTTCAGTTTCATACGACTTTCCGTTTTTGTGCTAGAGTTACCAAACACAGACGCACACACACAGACTTTTTTTCAGTAACTTGGTTATTTAAACTCAGGGGACATTGAAGCGCTTATTTCCGTTAAAACTGGAATTCTAAAATTTTCACGATCGCAATACATTCCCTGACTATATATTTTAATAGGTAAGTGAATGTAATAATTCAATGATTTATTGCTTTAAAAAACCGTTGTCATACTTATATTTCCTTCTACGAAAAAAAATTGAAACAAAACTTTTTTTTTTATTTGTAACATAAATTGCTATAGATTCTTGTTAATTTGTTGATACTCTGGACAGAAGTTGGATAAATTAATTGTACTTTAAATTCAAGGATAAAATAACCCTGATGGTTTAAGGTTCTCTAATCTCTGTAAACTCTCCCTATCTAATTCCAAGCATCCCTATAACCCTCCTCGTAGGTACAAGCGGCAGTGGCCCAGAGATCTCTAGTAAATATGTTATTGGAGTGCTGGCAATATTCAGTTACTTCACTCATGCCCTGAGTGTATGTGGCTCTAGCGCCCTCACTCAGCTTCCACTTATCTCAAGACCAGTGACGCGGTCGAATGAGAGACGCTGGGATCTCCTGATATTGTGCCTCGACATCCCTAGTGGATCTCGGGGTTTGATTCGGTGATCACAGAGGCAGTTTCTAAATAGGTATAAATGTGATCAAGGTTATTATTTTCTTTATATATATTATTAATTTTATTTTATATACATATATTTCTTTTCTTCTTTGTTAAATCTTCATATATTATTCCTGTAATTTTTATTTATTTGTTTCATTATTTGCCTTTTTATTTTATTTATTATATGTTTTTACGATGAACATATGGGATGAATGCTTACTTCTAGCTGTAATAATCATTGCCCCAGAAGGTAGCAGATTGTATTATGTCTTAATAAATAAATTTTAAAAAAAATCTATAAAATAAACAAATAATAATTTATTTATTACGCTGCCCTGTTCTGGATAGTTTTGATCTATTACACTGCGCCTACGGTAGTCACTCAACCCTGAATGGATTGAGTACTACAATTTACCCCCATCTTTCGCAGGCGTGATATAGAATTGATGAAAAAGTAATGGAGGCGATGGGGATGGGGATGAGCTATTGATGGAGCAGCAACAATTTATTGACAGGCGATTTTAATTTTTAGCCGCTCTGTTGCCCCTTCATTGATCAGCCACCTCCTGGGTATAAATCATTCTTAAGGCACTCTAACAAGATTCACCTTTCCTCAGCCCGGGGTAATTAATCAGATACCGCCTGCTCTAGTCCATCTAATCTCATCCAACCGTAATTGAGCAAGCCCGCAGATGTTTTGTAGCATATTTTCTATAAAAAAAAAAAAAAAGTAAATCCTCAGACATGAATTTAAGAGAAAAGCTTGGTGCACGCAACCATTCACTTACCTCCTTTGTTAAAATCAATTTAGAAACTTTAAAATAAAATTAGAAATGAAAAAAGGTTAAAGAATTATATTGAGTTTTGTCAGAAAAAAAAATACGATTTGGTGGCAAAAATTATGTAACTCTTAATGCAACGAAAATAAATTGAAAAATCTTTTTTCATTTACGATAATGGTTATCATAATTAAGATTATACAAAATTAATCTCATTTCGCCTCTTTTATTTGATCAATTTATTCTATAAATAAACATTCAAATTGAAATACATTCAAATACCCTCTAATCTGACGTATATAGGATTTATGAACTATCGTTAAAAAAAAAAAAATCCCAATATATTTAGCTTATCAAATCAACATATTGTCGACAATTATCATGTGAATAATTTGTTTGTATTATTCCAATGGAACAAAGAAAATACTATTATAAGACTTAATTATAAACTATGGTTTTGCGTTAATCAATATTAAAAAAAGCCTGAGAGATGTGGCGTACCACGCCAGGTCTCTGAAGCTTTGAGCGATAATGAAGTGACTATCAACAGTACTATTAAATTTATAAAGAATATTGGTTTGTTTCAGCAAATATAATTTATCTACTTTTATATCTTATTATTTATTTTTAAATTATTATTATTCTTTATTTTATTTTATTTATTTTTTAAGTATTAATAATTATTTGTGTTAAATTCATAATTTATTTTATCTTTTATTTATTATTATTAATAATAAAAAATAAATAATTCTTTCTGTTTTGTTTTTTGTAAAGATGTAAGGGCGATAATAACCACCAGCAGTTTTTTTGCCCCTAAAATTAAAACAACAACAATCATATTTAAGACAATGGCGTCAGAACTTTGGATCAATAAAACAATGATCGATCGCATTTCATCGATCAGATTATCTAAAGATCATTTTTGTACCATATACCATCTACAAAATTTAAAAAGAAAAAAATAAATTAACTAAATAGTGTTTTTCACACTGCGCGTTGTTAAACTCAATTTACGGACTTAAGTAATGTTAAAGCTGTAAAAATGTTAAAGAATTAGAGTGTTTTTTGATAAAAACATTTGTTCTACTGGAACGAAATTGAGGTATAATAACCAAAAACATATTCTAAGAAAACTCTATTTAACGACGAATACCTTCAGTACAAACAATCAGAATTTCATAAATAAATCATGACACAATATATTCACAAATGTTTCAGAAATCTCTTGAGCCTCTAAACACAAATTTAAATTAATACGATTAAACTGAAGAAGATAAACCTTGCCATGAAATCCGCCCCGTTAAGAGTTTTATGAACTTAACTTCAGTTTCTGCAATAATCGGAGTACCTATGAACCTAAAATCGTGTAGACGATTCATTGCTAACAAGTCAATATAACATTGTGAATTTTTTTTTTAATTTAAATCTATTATAAAGTGTAAAGCCGCTTTGTGTGTATTGTTCGACGCTTGTTTGCCGAAGGGGAATTTTATAATTATAGTTTTTTTTTTTTTTTCTCCAATAGTAGATCTATATATAACTCCCTCTAAAAGGGGGAAAAACACATTTATTTAAACATAATACAACCCACGCCTATTTAATTCTGTTCTGTTACATTAAAACAATACCTTGTATTTATACTTCTTTTTCTTTTTTCATCTTTTAATTTTCAGATAGTATTATTCTAAAAAGAATTGTTCTAGAATAAAAAATTAAAAAGTTGTTGCTTAAGTTATTTAAGCCCGTTTTTATTTAATATAATTTATTGTAATTATTTCTTATTTATTATATATATATATATATATATATATATATATATATATATATATATATATATATATATATATATATATATATATACTATCATAGTTACCTTTAGTGTCTATAAGACAAAAATAGTTGTATGTGTACCTTTCATAAATCTTAAATCTAACCATCCAAAAAACGGACGGATTTTTTACATGGAATCGTCTGAAAATTCTATCCATATATAAATTGGTCACTCTGATACTCTTGAGACCATGAAATCGCGTCTATTCGATTCCCGTCCATCCTGTCCATCCAATTCCAAAAGAACCTAAATAGATTCTCTAATTCAAATAACAATATCAGTAAATACAGCAGAGAGAAACAATTATCTGGTTGTTTCACATGAAATGTCCGTTTTATAGCTTCTGAAATACATAAAGGATTTTGCCGGTCTCTGTTGTTTTCTTCCGAATGTTTACATATTTAAAGTAAACAGTTACTAATACTCTATCTTTGTATTATAAACATTAGCTTCCCGATCAATTACCCACTTTTTAGTATACCTCCAAATATGAACGTGGAAACACGCGATTTTCGAGTAATATATTTGTACGAGTTTAAACTAGGCCATTCAGTAGCTGAGGCCGCTAGAAATATTTGCAAGGCGTTTGGGGAAGGAGTGTTAATGAACGGACCATTCGCCGTTTCTTTGATAAGTTTTCAGCTGGGGAAACCGACTTGGAAAACTTGCACCGAGGAAGACCTCCGTCCGTAATAGACAACCATGTCCTCAAACATACAGTAGAAGGAACCCCCAACCAAACAGTTAAAGGACTCTCAGCCCAACTAAATGCAAGTGCACCTACCGTTTCCAGGCATTAAAAGGGTATTGGGTAAGTAAAAAAGCTCGATACATGGGTATCTCATGATCTCACTGAGCGGCATCTATTGAAACGCCTAGAGACCTGCGTTTCTTTGTTTGCGAGGCAACGAGCCTTTCCTTGAAGGAATAATTACCTGCGATGAAAAATGGATCGCATATGACAATCAGCGTCGATCATGGCAGTGGTTGAACATCGACGAAACCCCGGTGCAAATGCCCAAACCGAATTTGCATCACAAAAAATTGATGGTTACAGTATGGTTGTCCATGGCTGGGATAATTCATTATTTCTTTTTACCTTCGAGGTGAAACCATTACCTCTACAACGTACTGCAATGAAATTGACCAAATGCACACAAAATTATTAAAAAAACAACCTGGATTGGTAAATCGGAAGGGTCCTTTATACTCTTACACGACAACGCTAGACCCCATGTTCCAAAACATACCGTGCAAAAATTGGAACTGGGTAACGAAGTTCTTCACCACCCACCATATTTTTCTAACTTGTATCAAACAGATTACCACCTGTTCAGGAATCTAGACAACTTCGTCAAAGAAAAACTTTTTGAAAATGACGATCAAGTGAAAAGTGCGTTTTCAGATTTGGTTTCACTACAAAGCTCTGAGTTCTTCAGTTCGGGGATAAAAAAGCTGGTGTCACGTTGGGAAAAAATGTGTAAAAAAAGGAGGTAAATACTTTGAATAAAATTATCTTGTTTTCATATCGTATTTTTAATAAAAATCCTTTACCTTGAAAACGGACATTTCATGTGACACAATCCAATATTTATTTATTACATATTATTTTGCGTCGAGTCAGCATATTTATAAAAATTATTCTCACCCACACACCTTTTTGTGGGAATTTGGACTCAGCGGATCCTAAAACTTGTATTTCCGTTGAAAACTAGAATTAGAAAATTTTCACAATCGCAATACTTTCCCTTACTATATATTTCATATATAGTTAAGTGAAAGTAATAAAAAGAAAGAAAAGCCAAGTCCAATTCCTTGTTAAATAAACTGCAGGCGATTATCCTACCGGATCCGGCATTACACTTACACAATTATTCAGAGAGTGTAGAGGAGATATGGTATCATGAGGCGGAAGAATTTTAATAGGCAATAAGAAGACTGGGGGCTTAGATAGTTGTCGAGGGCCTACGGGCTCTGCACAGATAATTCCGCACTAATTAAAACTTAGAGAGGTAAGGGCAGATTGTTCCAGGCACTATCTTTAAGGAGCTATCTCAACTCAGTCCGTCTCCTTTCATTTCTCTAATGCTAGGGGCCCGTGGAGATTGTCTGTCGGAATAACTCCCTCTCTACCTTCCAGTTCTCCCTGTTCTACATCGGATAGTAACTATTGACATATACCAAAAACCTAGTATAAAAGAAAATTTAAAATTTGGTTTTCATAAATTACCATAGAAAATCACATTCCTTTCATTTCATATGATTTATCTAATTTTCTAATATGGGTCAACACATTTTTAAACAGATGTATTACTATTTTAAAGACATATGTATTTTTATTGTATCTCTATTATATCGGAAAAAAAACTGTTAACTTATCTTTATCAATATACTAATTTATTTTATTTTCATTTTTCTTATTGTATCTCTACTATATTAAAGGAAAAAAACTGTTAATTTATCTTTATATTTATCGTATTTATTTATTTTATCCTTTTAAAAAAATGTATTATTATTTTAAAATCATATGTATTTGATTTTTGATTACACATTGGAGTATTGAAGAAAAAAAACTGTTAATTTATCATTATCAATATATTTATGTATTTTATTTTATTTTATTATTATTTTTTTATTTAAACAGATGTATTATTATTTTTAAAACATTTTATTTTTATTTTTTTCATTTTATCTTTACTATAATGAATAGGAAAAAACTGTCAATTTATCTTTATCATTATTGTATTTATTTATTTTATCTTTCCATACAGATGTATTATTATTTTAAAATCAAATGTATTGGTTTTTTGATTATAACATTGAAGTATTGAAGAAAAAAAGAAACAAAAAAAAAACTGTTAATTTATCCTTATCAATATATTTATTTATTTATCATTTAATTTAATTTTATAATTATTTTTTATTTAAACATATGTATTATTATTTTAAAAACATTTCATTTTTATTTTTTTAATTTTATATCTATTATATTAAAGGAAAAAAAAACTGTTAATTTATCTTTATCATTATCGTATTTATTTATTTTATCTTTTCATACAGATGTATTATTATTTTAAAATCATATGTATTTGATTTTTGATTATACAGTGTAGTATTGAAGAAAAAAAACAAAAATAAAACCTGTTAATTTATCCTTATCAATGTATTTATTTATTTATTATTTTATTTTATTATTATTATTTTTTTTAACAGATGTATTATTATTTCAAAAACATATGCACATAACTTAAAACATGTATTGTAAATAGCCAAGCTAGGCTCTATTTGTATGGGGAATACCCCAAAGGCAAATAAAATCTATTCTATTCTATTGTACCAAATACCTAATATAAAAGAAAAGAAAAATCTGGTTTTTAAAAATTTCCATAGACAATCACATTCCTTTTATTTCATATAGTTTATCTAATTTTCTAACATGGGTCAAAAAATTTTAAATTGCCCTATTTTAATTAATTTTGCCACTTGACATTTTTCATATTCATGATTTTTAACCAGTTATCCTCTACTATTTGCTCAAACTGAGGATAAAACTATTTTTCTGCCTTTTATATTTGTTTTTGCAGTTATTTTAAGTTTGCTTCGCGACTGAAAACACGTGTTAGGAACATCTCATTAACTATAGTAATATTCTATACTTCAAATCCAAACAATATGATAGGATATCCTTTACATTCTTTTGTCCTAACAGCGCATTACCTAAATATTAAAGCGAAAAGAAGAAAAAATCATAGGAGAAAAAAAAATCTAGTGCGCGCAACACACGACTTTCACTTACTTCCGTTGTTGTCAATTCAAATCATGCTATGGGTGGGCATAACCGAATGACGATTATTATATCATCCGATTATTTTAATCATTCGAATTAATCGATTATCGAAATAATCGGTCTGGAGAAACGAATGATCATTAGAACTGAAATTTTTAGCGATAATAGAGGGATTATAAGGAGTTAGGATGATCAATTTTTTATTTTTTTTTTCTCATCACGTCAATTATGTGCATATTTGCACCTAAGGTCAGCCAGCTCAGGGAGGAATTGCCATATTGTCTTTCAGAATATGAATCAGTCCATCTTTCGATTATTTAAATCATCGAAGTCCGACCATTCAATTTCGACCATCATTCGATTATGCCCACCCCTAAATTATGCCTTTAAAAGGGATGGAACTTGTACATATTATAAATAAACTATCTCTTTATGGGGTTACTTAGGTTTATGGGTTAGTTACCATAAAGGGAAATGAAAGAGAAAAAAATTATATAAATGCACAAACACACACACGAAAATAGAAGGTGTTTTAATTTGTCACTGTTAAATTAATTAAACAGTGAGCAGGAGGAATGTAGGCTCAGTGTTTTGCCCCAGCATGGGTCTCTCTTTTGTGTTCAGTCAGCGTTTATTTTCTACTATTGTCACAGTCAGCATATACCCTTGCATATATCCTCTGGTATAATGGAATATTGTCCTGATAAGTTGATTAAAGCTATTTTCCAACATGTTTGGAACATAAAAAAAAAACAATATCGACTACTATCATGGATTATCCTCTTGTATCTATATATTTATATCTGTTTTTACTTTCACTTACCTGTATATGGAATATATAATAAGGGAAAGTATTGCGATCGTGAAGATTTACTAAGTCCAGTTTTCAGAGAAAATACACGTTTTAGGGTCTCCTGAGTCCAAATAACCAAGTCTCGCAAAAATGTCTGTGTGTGTTTTCGTGTTACCGTGAGTGTGAGGCAACTCTCAGGCGAAAAATAAAAGTGCTATGAAACCGAAATTTCATATTTAAGACAACTATACACCCAAAATGTTACAGCAACTTTTTCATCAAAATCAGCAATCCAGAAGAGCCACTTTATACCATGCATTTTGCACCTTTTTACGATTTTCTCAAAAAACGGCTCTAACTATTTTGATTAAACATGTTATATCGATGTAAAATTTAACCTGTACCACTACAACCCATGAATAGTTTTTGGGCTCAGTACATGTAGAGATTCGTACTGTTTCTAGGCCAACGGCCGTGCAATTACGTGATTCGGCCAAGATGACGCTCAGCCGCCAGGTTTTTCCCTTTTTTTGGATACCCATTTTATAGAGGCTAGGTGTGCCCAGGATCGCTCCCGATAGAAATAAAAGAATAAATAATATTCCGCCACAGCCGGGATTCGAACCCAGGACCCGGAGCACAGTACACTAGCGCTCTACCCACTAGACCACGCTGCTCCCAATGTAAAATTTAATGAGCTTTAATATGATGTAGGTTTAATTCTGATTGAAATAGTCCGACAGGGCTTAAATGCTGATTGTTTAAATTTTCCTCCTCTAAAGTATCCTCAATTTTGTACATTCGAAAAAATTAGCCATTTCATGTTATTAGGGTTGATTAAAAACCGCTAAATATATAAGTTGAATGAATTTGATAATAAAATAAAAGAGAAAAGTGCAAAAGTATTTTAAAATGTAATTTTTGTTTTTTTAAAGATAAGTACCGTATTATATATGTATAATATACCGTTGGAAAGGTAAAAATTTTAGAAAAAAAATTTATTTTATGCAAAAAGTTGTAAAATGTAATAGAGAGTGATGAAAAGCGGCTAAAATTAACTGATTATTTTAGAAAATAACGTAATAGATTATTTATTAAAACACATTTTCTATTTAAAATCATTTATTTACAAGGGTAGTAAGTGAATGTCGTGTGTTGCGCACACCAGATTTTTAAGTTTATTTTTTATGGATCCAGTTAACCGAAGAACTAGCACAATATTAGGGGTAGAAACATGAGGTAAAAATAATTCAGGGAACAACTAAATAGTTCACTGCATAATTATATGATGAAAAGTAAAGGTATTTGTACGTGTAAAACGATGTTGATTTGATGAAAAATAATAATATAACTTTTGGAAGAAATAAATCAGCCCGAGTTTCTACCTCTAAAACAAAATTAATTAATACTGTCACGGTCATAAAAATTCCAGAACAAGTAATTATAAAGTAGACCTCTCGAAACAGCTTTACATATTTTGAAAGTGAATTTTGCTCGTTCTTTTTTGCGAGGGGAGTAAACATCTCATATGGGTCAACCGGGATTATCCCGGTGTCGAAATGAACCCCCTGTTTTTTTATTCATTGCGGAGGAGTAGGGAACACGGGCGGGGTTGGAGCAACGCCAGCCGCCTCTGTTCCGTCTGAATAATTGTAAAGGAAAAAAAAAGTAAACAAAAAGAGGAGACCCAAGATGTAAAAATGGCTCCTGATTCAGCAGTTACAAAGCTCTCCAGCTTTATATATAACTTGCTGGAGACGGGAATAGAAATGACCTTTAACTGAAGATGTAAAGGCGGAGGCCCATCATAGTCTATACTTATTTCGACTTTTTCAAATACTGTATACAGAGCAAGTAACTAATTTATTCACATTAGGTAATTCCGCAATTAAAAAACAAAACAAAGTTTGTTTATTTATTTAACGTCACTTTATGCTACTATGGCTGACAGAATGATGGTACAGTGGGAGTCTTAAATTTTGCCTAATGTTTAACGGTTAGTTAGAAACATGAAGTTCAGAGAGTCCTCACTAAATTTTAGATACTTGTAGAGCTTGCAAGCATCGATAGTATCTTTTAATAATTAGCATGTATATTTGTAAAAATTATAAGGACAAATAATTTAAAGTATATTTTATGATTAAATGATACAGTAACTAAAGATAATATCGAATATGATAAAGCAGATAAATAAAAAAGAATTAGAATACCAATGAATTATATTTTCTTATTATCTTTCGTATCACAATGATATAAGATTCAAAATCAACGATGATTTTCCTCAGGCATCTTAATTTCTATATTCTGCTGGCATTTCCCAAGACATTATTCTGGGTAACATCATCAATACTGCTTACACAGCTGACATCTAAATTCATCTTTAGAACCGACTTGAATCTTATATCCAACACACGCTTGTACACATCTGATTGGAAGTTCCACATCATGCGGATTACATTGAGTTTTATGGAAACATTGTGTTTAATATTGATGTGTTGTTGGTTTGTTTATTTAACGTCCATTTATGCTACTGTGGCTAATCGGACGATGCTACAGTGTGAGTCTTAAATTTTGCCTATCCATGTTTTATTAGGAAACGGATCTTAAATCCGAGTTCGCACAGACCCGGGACCACCTTTTAACGTCCCCTCTGAAGGACGGCATAACTGAGGATTTTTTACTCCCATTAAGATAAAGAATATATTAATAAGTAAAAGTAAAAAGGTAAAAGAATTAATTTCCATAGATACATACGTTTTATAAAATTATCTATTATATTACCATCTACTACAATCAGTTAGTTTTATCGCCTTTTTTACCACTTTGCACTAACTTTTACAATTTAGTGTATAAGATTGTAATTGTTCTAACATCATTAGCTTTTCAAGGGTTATGTTCAAAAATACATTTAAAAAATATTGTTCTATATTATTTACCCGTACAACTTATTTATTTAGACGTTTTTTATCAATGCTATTAGAAGGAAAATGACTGAAGAACTAACAAAAGAACAATTTACAGAAAGCTCGTAAAAGGCAAAGCGAAGGGAAAATCGGTAACATATTTCAGAAACGATGACAAAACGTTAACTAAGTTATCTTGTTTCTCACTTACTAAAACTAATACACATTTGGGATATAAAATAAAAAAAATCCCTAAATTGGAATCGTAAATTAAATTACAAATGTACAATTACTATTAACTATGGCAGATATATCTAAATACCAATAATTCCATAATCAGGAATTAATCTGTATTTATATACTTGAATATATTATTTTAAAATTCTAAATATTAATACTTACAAAAAAAATCAAAATTCTCTACAAGCACATAATACCATATGAAACATTTTCCCCCCGTCTGTCTTCTGTAAACTTAAGCAGACTTTTTTTTTTTCGATTGGAAAATATTTATGTATGAGTTGAATTAATCTTTAATATGCTTATATGATTGTTATTGATAAATTATTCATTAAATCCTATTTTTAATCAAAATTCAAAGTAGAGTATAATTTTCCAGATTTTATTTTTACGCGGCGAAGAGTATACAGTACCCGCCATACTCATCAGGTGAAACACACTTTTTTTTAAATCGAGTATTTGTCTTATTTGTGATTCCTGATTTATAATTGTTTAGCAGAGACAGAAACCTTATACGAAGATACAATGTACAACTGTGTAGAAGTCAGAGAAATGACAGGTAGGGATGATATACAACGGAGGGCAACAGTGGCATAGATCAGATTGTTAATTCGATGACCAACGGACTGAATGAAATTGATTTACAACTGACGACGAGGTCGGCTAATTAACAAGGGATTTATAGATACAGGAGCCCTGTCGATTAGTTAGCAAGCCACCAACTGACATCATTAGCTGCGCCACGATACAATTAACACTAGAGCCACTTCTCAGAACTGTTAATTCAATCATAACCATTTGCATTTGAAATCATTTTGATATATTGTTATATTAAAATTATGCTTATAATTTTAGCACTGTCTATATTAGAAAATCCATAAAAAAAAGATTTATGAGCAATAGCACTGTAGGTATGTAATAGGTAAACATTGTAATAAAAACCCTTGTACTTTAACATTGAATGAGTTAAAGTCAGCACATCTAAAAACTAACAAAAAAAATTAAACACATTCTAAAAATAAAATCGATCAGTTTTCCTGGCTATAGACCTGGAAGGTGATAAGATTAGATATTTAGAGCTTAGTGATGAGATTTCTTTTGGTTTATTATTTTCAAATGAACTATTTTAACTGACCAAAAAACAAACAAAACATTACCTCCCTCACCCTTTTAAACATTGAGGGCTTATGTTTCAAGATACGTAGAAGCCGAATAAGGAATACGATGAAATACGATGAAATACTGGAACCGATTTTTGTTAAACTCGGCACAAAAATACTAGTGCATCCAAAGATGATCCTAATTCCTTGCAGTTGATATCCACCGCTTGGTCTTAAAATGGGGGCCGGTTAAATATGATTTAATCGAATAACATAATTTTATTTTTTTGAAGACAGAGAAAAAATTATTAGAGTTTATTTAATTAAGAAACCGCGAATAATCATTAAAACGTAATAAAATAAAATAAAACAAAATTAACTTTTACAAATAAATACGCCTATAACTCAGTTATTTTTAAGTAGGAACATTTTATTTTTAGTTATAGGATCACAACGACGCGACAAATAATAATAAAAAAAAAAAATATAATATTATATATATAATATATATATATTATATATATAATATATATTATTATAGATATCTTGCCTATAAAAGGCTTTTAGGGTTTTCTATAAAACAAAAAAATAATTATTAAAAGTGGTTTAGAATAGCCGAGATATATTGGTTTGAAATTAGAAGTGGTGATTGACCATTTTCCTTTTAATTATTTATTGCCTTTCATATCAGTTACATGCTTTTAAACAGTTATACCCTGATATGATTATTTGGAATAACAAATCATCGTGTAATAATTTGCAAATATTACATACAAATTAGTTAAATCTGGTATTGTATAATCTGAAATAACCAAGGCTGAAATAACAGAAGAAATAATCATTCCGCAACAACCGGGTTCAAACCCAAGACTTTCGTAAGTTTTCAGTATACTAGTTGTAAATATATACAAATATATATATGCTATATATATATTATAAATATATAACGATATCATAATCTATTAAATACGATTAAATATTATATGAGCACATCAAATATTATTTGTACTATATATATATATATATATATATATATATATATATATATATATATATATATATATATATATATATATTATAAATTTATCATCTTGCTCATTAGTCTTTAAATGACGTATATAAATATTATAAACCTTGATACCATCCAATATTACAAATTGTACATTTATATATATCTATGATTTGCTATTAGAATAAAATTTATTTCATTATTCTTTATATATATATATAAATACAATCAGCTAACAAAAGCTAAGTTTTAAACAACTTTATGTATAAAGCAAAATAAAATTAAATTCTTTTTATATTTAAAATATTAACAAGCATAATATAATTTTCTTTCTTATTAATCATAATTTACAAAACTCAGTATTTTATAACTAATTATTTTTTTGTTAAGTTATTAATATATAAAAAATAAAGCAGCATAGCAATATTTAATTTCATTCTGAAATCTCTAGACAAATACTAATATAAATACATGGTCAGACAGTTTGATTAAATTTAATTAATTTATTGATTAATAGTAATTATGTTCGCATTTTTATTTAAATTGATTTTTTTTAATAATTAAACTCGTTTTTTCCGATACCCCATTACGGTAAATTAACGTAATGTAATAGAAAATAAATCCCATCCTTCATCAAATGGTCTTTCATGAGACCATATGATACTTTTCATATGAGCATAATAAGTCATTATAATTGTTAATATTAATAAAAATCGTGAGTGCGTTTAAACTATTAGGAAATTCGATATAAACTAAAAGGAGAAATATTATCCAGGAGGGAAATAAAGTTGCAGTTGGTTGAGAATAGTAATAGGAAATACATCACGTAGCAATCGTTGCAGGTGAGATATATAATGGCATCGTAGTAAACGAAACAACATAAACCAGCAGGAATGAAATTATAAATAATAAATAAATTTATATATGTATATTGGTCACTCAACGCAATCCGCTCTCCTAAAAATAACTCACGACCTACAATATACAATAGAACACCAAAAACTTACTATTCTTGTCTTGCTAGATTTTACGAAGGCATTTGATACAGTAGACCATACAATCCTCCTCACCAAACTACGAAAACCTTCCTTTATCCAATAGCGCTCTGCACTGGTTCAAGTCTTTCCTTTCCGATCGCACACAGTATGTGGTAGTTCCAGGCCAACCTCCTTCTAGACCTTTGCCATTGTCATGTGGTGTTCCCCAGGGATCATCACTATCTCCTACCCTCTTTGCTATCTACGTAAACGACCTTCCTTCTATATCCATCACTCTACAATTCCATACGTATGCGGATGACCTCCAAATTTATTTATCCTTCCCTCCGTCGGACCTATTACTAGCAACAGAAAAGCTTCAGGAAGATTTAAACAGAATAGTTGTTGGGCAGCTGACAACAAGTCTAAAGTTAAATGCTGAGAAAACTAAAGCGATAGTAATAGGTTTCAATCCACTCCTTAAAACCCTTTCCTAATTCCAACTCTATTTTAAATAATCAACCTATAAAGTTCCACCAAACCGTCAAAAACCTTGGAGTAACTGTCGATCAATCTCTTTCCTGGAAAATCCATGTTTCCGAAATTTCCCGACGCACAATTTCCATCCTGAAACTCCTTAATTACCACCGTCACCTTCTCCATTTGAAACCCGTAGGCTCTTGGTTTGCTCATTAATATTCCCCCACTTTGACTACTGTTTACGGTGTACGGGGTGTCTCTGGAGATCTTGAAGCTAACTAAAAAGATTATTCAACTCCTTATACGTTTCATCTTTGGGATATCCAGGGACACCTCTGTAACCCGATTCTACGATGAGTTAAAGTGGCTTTATCCTTCCTACCGTTTTAAGTACCTCTGGCATCTTTCCTTTACCAAGTTCTCCGATCTCAAATCCATCTTACATCTCAGATATACTTTCATTTAAATCCTCCGTCCACATCTGCAACACTCGTTCGCGACCTTCGGACCTGTATGTAACGCCTCATCGAACGCAGCTTTCGACAGATCTTTCCTTATCCGATCCTCGCCCTTATGGAATTCTATTCCTTCTCATATTCGTCACTCCAATACTCTTCCGGCCTTCAAATCCCGTTTTTCAAACACTTTTTGTCGATCCGATTCTCAAATAACCCCAATTAATCAGCAAAGTTCAATAAAAATCAGCAAATAGAGCAGAGAAAAACAGTTATTTACTATATCTTATTATGCATTGTATTCAACAATTATTTTATGTTTAACAATTTTCACAAGCATTGTAAATTTATTTTAATTAGCCCTGTATTATGAATATGTAAATATTTTATTTTTTGTCTAGTTTGTTTTATTTGTTTTTTTTAAATTATTATTATTATAAGCTACCAGTTAATTTATTACTATTATTCATTTTCTTTGTTATTTCTGTTGTTTTTTGTTTATTTTTTAATTTTTTATTACTCTAAGATACTGAAGTTCCAATTTGATTTGTCTGTAACATTATTCTGAAGGGACTTGTCCCAGAATAAATAAAGAATTTATTATTATTATTATATAAATCTCTCATGTAATTAAAAGCTAATATATAACTGTTGAACCCTCACATCTCTTGAAACAGTTACTAGATTGTTTTGGCAGACTCCAAAATATCAACTGAAACTTGAGGAGCAAACTTTAGTATAAACGGAATATAATCACTAAGTTATGTAAATATTTGATCGAGTTTTGGATGTAAATTGCCAAATTTACTAAGATATTAAATCAATCCATTTCTAAAGTTCAATTTTAATTTCACTAACTGTAACACTAAATGTATCATTGGAATAAATATTACTTTCGAATTCGTGTTTCCTCCATGAAAAAAACAGATGTTTTAGGGTCCCCTAAGTCGAAGTTACCAAGTCTCACAAATCGGTCTGTATGTGGTTGTAGGTGAATGTGTAATTCTTAAGAATATAACGTCACATATAAGTATTTTTTAAATATATTTTTATTGATTTTTACAACTGTTTATACAATATAAAGGTAAAATAGCCGAAATTACAAATATATGCATGAAACAGTCTTGTAAAGAAGCTACTAAGTTTTTTTACATACTTAAATACGTTATATTATAATATTTCCGCCAAAATCGAAAAGCCAGTAAAGTTCCACTTTACACCTAACATTTAACAGACTTTTTAAGATTTTTTTTCAAAAATGCTGATATAATTATAATAATTTAACTTATTTTTATACAGGAGCAAACGTAAATGAGATTTGACACCACATGGGCTTTATCCTCAAGTAATAGTCTGAAATTATATGAATACCTGAATTTTGAAGTTTTATTATTATTATTATTATTTTCTTTTATATTATTATTATTTTTTTATATTATTATTTTCTTTTTATATTATTATTATTTTCTTTTTATATTATTATTATTTTCTTTTTATAAAATTATTATTTTCTTTTTATATTATTATTACTTTATATTTATATAATTATTATAATGTACATATGGGATGAATGATTTCTTGTAACTGTAATACCCATTGCCCCAGAAGGTGGCAGATTATATTATCTCTTAATATAAAATTAAAAAATGAAAAGTGAAATTTTGAAGTTACTCTAAAACTGTCTTTAATTACTCTGAATAATTAATAATTCCTGATTATGGGAATTTTTAAAAGATAGTTATATATGATATATGAAAGGTATTGAGGATGTATAGTCGATTGTCGAAATCATTATAGGTAAAAAATAATCGGGAGACAGTATTTTTTAATATTTTAATTTTGCCGACGTTTTACCTCAAACTTGTGAGCCATCATCAGGGTATTACTGAGTCATGTCAAGCTTAAACCGGTTTATACTGAGACTTAATCACTGTGTGCAATTTACAAAAGCCGGAAAATCTATATCATTTTTTGATAGAATGCCCAATGTATAAAGACCTTAGGAAGCACTATATATATATATATATATATATATATATATATATATATATATATATATATATATATATATATATATATATATATAAATATATTAATGAGAAAAATAATTCAATTTTAGGAAATCTACTAACAATTGATAATGTGCGGAAACTAAATGACATTTTTTGCTATACAGTGGGTAGTTTAAAAATTAGATCATTTATAATAAATGAATAAAGTTCATGATATAGATTTTCCGGTTAATGCCTCATTAAATTTTTATTAAAGTGTGAAGTGAGATTACTGTGTTTATTTATTTTTTCTTTTAATTTTAATATTGATTAGCATTGTTTAGAATAATTTACACAATATTATAAATTTGAAACATTTATATTTTCACTAAGGATAACTTTAAATTCCTTAATTGTTCTTTTCTTTTGTTTTTTTTTTTTAAAAAATACGCTTTATTTGTTTATCGTATATATTCACAATGCCTGTAAATAATCTCCAGTTGTTTTTATTTTTGTATTTATAACATATGAACTGTACTGACCAACTCCTTTTGTATGGGGATAACCCGAAAACAAATAAATATTATTATTATTATATATACTGAGACTAACTCCCGATAGGGGTATACTGGCTAATATACCAGCCTTATATCCAGAATATCGCGGGTTCAAAATCGGCGAATGACTCTGGGATTTTTAATGAGAGTTATTAAATTTTTATTTATTGAGATATATTACAATTTGTCTCAATAGGAACAATAGTAATAGTGAAATGAAACTACATATCTATATAATTTAAATAGTGTAAAAATCCTTAGTTATGCCGTCGTTTGGATAGAACATAAAATGCCCATCTGTAGGTACTCGATGATGATCCTTCCCAATTCTAGATAAACCTGAATAGGTAAAGTTTAATATTCCCACTATAGCATCGTCCGATTAACTAACGTGATACCTTTGGTTGATTGGACGATGCTATCAAAGAGACGTTAAATTGATATACAAAAAAAAAAAAAAACAGAATTCGGATTTTTTTTTTTTATATATAACATATTAATATATACATACATATAAATAATAATAATAATAATACTTATATATAACAATATAATAATATCAATCAATATATACCGTTAGAAAGATGAAGACTTCAGAAAATGTAATCTAACTGAATGAGTTATGGACTGTAAGCAAAAATGCATAACTCTAAATTACAGAATTTTTTATTTCTCTTTTAAAAAATTAAATTTTTTAAAGAAATATTAAAATATATTAATAAAGTTAAAGGTATCAATAAGTATTAATAATAAAAAATACCACGTATATGATCAAAGATTATTCTAATGCTACAATTAAGAAATAATAGACAACCATTCGGTGTGAAACGGAATTATTGCGATAATCATCACGACATTATATCACGGCGGGTATGATTAATGCGACAGACGTTTGATACTGTCACAAGTATAGCTATCAACTGACAGGTCCCCCTGTTAATGTGAATTATGTTTATTACATAGCTAAACCGTGTGGGTCTGCACAACGGATACTAGAAAATTTACAAGTCTACTCCAATGAATAAGTAAACCTTCTTTTAGGCAGAAGACCTAAATACTGCAAAAGAGATAAAATCTGACTCTATATTATAATAAATTTATGAATTTTCGTTCTTGAAATGAATTCAATAATCAATATTAAATGAGGGCTAAAACAAGCAAAAGAAATACTCTAAATCGCTGTCCGAATAATTCCATGACACCTCACAAGTCCCTCAAACATAAGTAGAAATAGAAATAGAAATAGAAAATAATCTTTATTCTGGGACATAGTCCCTTAAGAACAACAAATATGTACAATTAAAGTATGCAGTGTATCTGGCCAAAAGACCAAATGATCATGATTAATTCTTATTTACAATGGTGCAAGAAGTAAAAAAACTAAAAAAAAAAAAAAAAAGGAATATATCTATACAATAAAACAAAAGAGTAAAATAAATAAACTTCTTCAGATGCATACATTTGCTGAACAAAACTAAATTTAAAAAGATTAATAAATTAAATAAGGTATGATCAATAAATAATATTTCCTTTTTACATTCAAAATCTGATTTTTGATATAAAACCTCATTGCTGTTGAGCGTCTGTTTGGGAATACAGGAGGTATTGGAACAGTTGGGACTTGAATGATGATAGAGATGAAGCATGGCGGATATGAGTGGGTAGGGAATTCCAGAGATTTGCAGAGCGGACAAGAAAGGAATGATCAAAAGTTGTTGTTCTATGGGTAGGAATGTAAAGGTCAGAATGGCGGGACCTTGTTTCGAGGGAGTGGAGTGACGATTTAAATTGTAGAAGACTGTGGATATAAGGAGGGAGCTTGGTGTTAATGGTTTGGTAAAGGAATGATCCTAGGAAATATTGTCTACGAATTAGAGGGAGGAGCCACTTTAACTCGCCGTATAAATGGGTTACATGAGGAAGGTGGTTATATGGAAAGGTTACATGAGACCAAGTATATGACGAAGCAAGGAACATAAAGTGCGTGAAACTGCAGGAATGATGAGGGATGTATCAACTTTGGATAAAGTCCCTACATAATCCAAGTACAAGCAAACATGTACCTACGGAAGCTGCTCATTATACTAAGTACGGTTCCGGATGTATGGTCACAACACTTCAGTAAAGTACTTCATACGGTAAAAGATACTGCATGCTAAGGAAAAATAAAATTTTTGTATTACTTCATAATTGTTTATTAATTAAGGGATCATCCGTAGAGTAGTGGCTAGCATAACAGCCTTCTATGCCCAAGGTCTCGGCACAAATCCAATTATATTGTTTGTTACATAGTCTTTTCCCTGATAAAGGACCACTATGTAGGCCGAAACATCGGGACAAAAATAAAATCAGTTTTTTCTTATTGGTATGTTCAACTAGCTGACCGCACCACTAAGCAACTTCTTCATGATTGAATATTATTTTCGTTTCCAAGCATAAAACTAGATACTCAATGTGATTGGTAATTAGGTTTTCTGTAATCAATTAAAAAAAAATCTTTCCTGACACATGAGTAATGTTAAAAACGGATACTTTCGTACTATAGTTGTATTTACTTAGGTACTTATGATAGTTAATGTGTTGTAAGCACCAAAATTATATAAAATACTCTCATCATCATTCTCTATTTTGTTTGGTTCTAAAATATGCAAAATTATCGGAGTAAATAATTTTTAAATAAAACGTTATTTTAACAGTTAAGAGAATTGTCTAACTCCTTAACCAGCTTAGTCTCGAAGACCAAATTTATATCACTTAAACACATCGTATGGAAAGGTAATCAGCATTAGTTTCATAATTTTTCACTCAGTCCCTTTTGAGATATTTTCGTGTAAAAATCGAAAAAAAAATGAATTTTTACCAATTTAGTAACTTCATATACAAAAAAGGATTACGAATATTCTCAAGATCGAAAATTGTACAGCAAGTAGGACTATGACTAAACTATATAAGAAAAAATAATCATAAGTGAGTCTCTTTTCTTTTTTATACTTTTATCTCGTTAAAAATCTCGTTTTTGATTCATTTTCCTTATTTGTTTTAACAACTTTCTTTATTATTTAGGTAACAAACTGTGGGGACAACAAATGATAAGCATGTTCTTATCTTATTGTTATTTTTTGTTTTGATTTGATATCTAAAAATTCCTAGGAATTAAAAAGATTTTCTCATCACATGTTTTTGCACGTGGAGCTGAATTAAAACGGTTGCAATACTAAAAGTACTGGCCCATTTTTTTTTTTTTTTTTTTTTATGTTTTTATATTCACGAAATAATAGAGAACAACTCGTCACAAAATCACGAAAATCAAAGAGAGCGGCTAGGTCAGGACGATTTTGATTTGATTGACCCATAATAGATAATTTATTAAAACATGCCCGTCGAAACTCAATGTAATAATTTTTTTTTTATTACCTCAAAAGTCCTTAAATTGATTTTTACTACTCAGGTAAGTGAAAGCCGTGCGTTGCTCGAACCAGATTTTTTCTCGTCTAGATATGCTTCCCTTCCTTCACCAAATTGAGCCCTC
Organism: Piezodorus guildinii; assembly: GCA_023052935.1. NCBI lineage: Eukaryota > Metazoa > Arthropoda > Insecta > Hemiptera > Pentatomidae > Piezodorus > Piezodorus guildinii. The sequence continues at coordinate 154,011,652 of CM041293.1, read as the reverse complement.
AACACACACAACAATGATTGACCTTATCGACCCTCACTACACCGACACTCCTGTCGATCGCCCGAATCCTGAAAAGGCGAAGGGCTAATGAAGAGAAATAACTAAGAGGGCGGAGGACCAAGTGCCCTATTCACACTAACCCAGAGAAAATTGTAGCGGCGGGGCTCCCACATTGTAGCCACTCGCCCTTTTACCGCCTCGCGTTTTATTGTGTGTCTTTCTTTCAATTCCACCTCCGCCATCATTTCTTATGTCGGAGGGGGCGAGGCCTTTTCTCTACCGTCCTTAGTGCCGAGGGGAAGTCCTGAGTGCCTGGTTTTCTTCCCGACGTACGGGAAGTGCTAGGTTTATGGAAATAAGAAACGGCTATGATGGCGCTTCTGCCATTTTCTTGAGGCGTTTCAGAGCCAGATTGGATCGGCCCATTCGGGTATCCAGGAAGTACTTAAAACTTATGAATGTTTCCAGGCTGTTGAGCATGAAGAAGATTTGGTCATAAAGGATCGCAAGATGTACTTACAGCCTATGGGTGACGGCAGAATATTCGTAATGTGAAAACGAAGGACAAACTTAAACAAATAAAAATCTGGTGCGGCCAACACAACTTTCACATACCTCCGTTTTTTAAATAGGTTAAAGAATTTTCAAATACAGTAACAGATAAAAATGTGTGAAACCATTAAAGAATTAATTATTTTGAATTTCAATAGAAACATGTGTTTTATTAAGTAATCTATTATATATTTATTTATTTATATAATTGTAACAATAGTTTAGTTTATTCGGCTTTTCATCACTCTCCATTAACCTTTAAAATTCCGTGTATTAGATATTATTTTTTCTAAAATATTTAGCTATCCAACGGTATATTACACATCTATATTACTATTTTTTTTTGTTCAAAAAAAACACAAATTCCATTAAAAAATATGTTTGCACTTTTCTCCTTTATCAAATTCTCTCTGCTTGCATATTTTGCAGTTATTTATCAATACTAATAAGGTGATGTGCCTAATTTATTGAAATATACAAAATTAAAGGTACTTTAGTTGAAGAAAATTAAAATATCGGCATTTAAGCCCTGTCAGACTATCTCAACAGAATAAAACCTACATAATGTTAAATCCCATTATATTTTACATCGATATAGCGAGTTTAATAAAAATCGTTATAGCCGGTTTCGAGAAAATCGTAAAAGGTGCAAAGTGCAGGTATAAAGTGGCTTTTCTGTTAAGCTGATTTGGATGAAAAAAGTTTTGTTATGTCTCGGGTGTACAGATGTATGAAATATGAAATTTCAGTTTCAGAGGACTTCCCGCTTACTTGTGGGAGTTACCATACGTGGACACACCACACACACACACCGACCTTTTTGCAGGACTGTTACTTCAACTCAACCCTAAAAGGTCTAAAAGCACCCCACTTGCATATAATGTTATAAAATTCTTCAAACGGGGTCATCTCTGGTGTAGGGCTAGCATAACAGCCTTCTACCCACAAGGTAGAAGGTTCAAACCCGGCAGACAGGCTTACGATTAAAATTCCTTGGGTAAACCATCCTTCGGAGGAGACTTAAATTGGTGTTCCAGAGACTGTGGGATGTAAGGTACACGTTTAAGTTCCCCATACTAATTATAATAAACCTGCCATAGCAACATAAAGTTGCGTTTAATGAATAAGCTAACTAATACTTTTTAAACAGTAAAACAATCACTAATAGAGTGAACCTAAGAAAAAATAATTTGTGAACCAAAAAATCAAGCATCTCTGCTAATGGACTTAATAAAGATAGCAGGAGACTGATCAGAATATAATTTGTTTTGTTGAAGCCAATGACCCGTGGTGTAGAGTTGGCAAACTAATTTTCTGGCGCAACAGCCGTGTAGGCCCTTGGCTGTCCCTGTAATCTCCTGAGAGAATATACTCAGCACGTTTTTCGGTGAAATTGTTTTAAGGTAGAGCGATCTCTTTATGAGTGAACGCCTAGTTTTGTGAGTGTCCACCAGTAGGCTGACGGGACTCACATAACCAACGGAGAGGCTGTGAGTGAATCACGATTTAATTATACGCTTATCAAAGTCCCGCCGATACTGGGATTCAAACTCACTACCTTTGACGAGCAAGACTAGCGCGCTATGACTCAGCCACGGGCTCACGAATAAAAAAGGAAAAAAAAACATATAGAATTTAATTTCTTGATTCTAAAAATTAGCTTTTATTTTATTCTTTGAAATTTACAAGAAATAAATAATTTTCAATAGGGTTCATAAAAACCCGTTATTACTAAAATAAAATTGCGAAATCTTATCAATGGCAGTCTACCCTTATCCATCTGGTAACGAACAATAGAAATATATATATATATATATATATATATATATATATATATATATATCTATAAATTATATATTTACATATATCATTATCATCCTTACGAAGCTGTTGCTCCTCACGAAAACAGTTACCTGTATATCTCCCATTGCAATTAATAAGGAATTAATAATGAGCTGACATAGAGTGAAAATAAAGCGTCAAACTGGGGATGAAATATTGCTGACAGTTTTGAACGGGGCTTGCGTGCCTTGGAAAGGCTGTGGGTAAATCTGCTGGGTCTCGTGTCCGCCGCTAAATAAGTTAGAACTTGCGTCCCCACAACTTCACACTCACCTCTCGACAAACAGCTTAAACTATCTGTCTTGTTGCCAGCCCCCTGCCAAACTCTATTATATCCAATATGCTTATAAGGACCATCTTCGTTAAAATATTCATGAATGCGAGTGGGTTCTAGTTGATCAGTTAAATGGAGTAATCCGGTATGTGGTATAAATATCCCTTGGTTAGATATATCTTAGTTCCATTTGCCTATCAATGCCGATTTTGGACTAATAACAATTTAGTAAAATCTATTAAAAACACTACTTTCACTCATCTTAGTAGATAAAATCAATTAAAGAACTCATAAACACAGTTAGAGCTGAAAAATATTGAAAATTTTTTTTTCAGTTTTGTTAAAAATATATGATTATGATTAAATATTTTTTTTTTCCAGAATAAATTTTTATTGAGAAATATTACAATCTCTCTTAATTAAGACATTTTTAATAGTGATCAAGGACAACATCCACACAATAAAGACAAAACAATAAATTTATAAAATAATAATACAATATCCATATATACAAACAAGAATCAATAAGGATATGTACAAAAGTCACTCACACCTATATACAATTCTCAAGCATATACCACGTGAGAGGAGAATCTAGCCAATGCTAGAACTCCAACATACATGCTTACAAGAGGTCTCGAGGTCACTGCCGTTTCAACCTTCTAAGGTTGGTAAGTATGCGTGGATTGAGTTAGCAGATAGGGGAGATGAATAAGGTTCTGAAGGATTTTAGAGAATTTTGATAGTATAAGGTCTAAAATAAATGGAATATTTAGGTCGCGGTGTAAGGTATGAATGGTGTCATAATAAGGAGCATTAACTATTGTTCGGAGGACTTTGGATTGGAAAGATTGAATGCGTTTGATGTAAGAAAAGTTGGCTGTCCCCCACAGTTCAAGTCCGTAGTTCCAGAAATGTTTCAGTACTGTTTTGTATGTTAGCAGTTTGTTTTCGATAGATAGTTTAGAATTTCTGTTAAGTAGTCTATAAAATTGGCCAAATTGTCGATCAAATTCTTGTCGTTAAAGAATGCGGGTTCCAAGTTAGTCTTTTGTCAAGAAGAAAGCCAAGATACCGGACTGTGTCAGAGAAAGGGAGCAGAATGGAGTTAACAAGAACTGGAGGGCAGGATTGTCTTCGAATGGGAAAATGATAATAAAAATAATTAAACAATATAAAAATGTTATGTGCGATAACCTTTTTAGTTTATGCCCTAATCCTCACTTAACATTTTTTCTTCAAATCTGTAGCTCTGCAAAGGTATATTATACAAAGATATCACAACTCTTATGATCTGAAAAACATATTATTGCCCTTTTCTCTTTTAGTTGTGCATCAAATTTGTTTAACATTTATATTTACCACTTTCTTAGCAATCCTAAAGAGATTATATGGCTAATTTGTTTTAATCTACAAAATTAAAGGGTTCTTTATAAAGAAAAAGTTTAAAATATCGACATTTAAGTCCAGTCGGATTATTCCAATACGAATAAAGCTTACATTATATTAAAGACCATTAAATTTTACATCGATATAGCGAATTAAATCAAAATCGTTAGAGCCGTTTTAGAGAAAATCGAAAGAAAAAAACGCATGGATGGTGTAAAGCGGCTCTTCTGGTATGTTTATTTTGATGAAAAAGTTGTTGCAACACCTCAGGCACACTCTTACAATATGAATTTTCATTTTGAAAAAACCCATCGTTTTCGAGCTGGACTTACGTTACGCAATTGCAAAATCCAGTTTATGGCGCGTTCCATCGATTATTGCATTTTCAGCTCTGTGCTTATTAAGCAATTTGTGTAACTCGTGCGTATTTTTCATCCAAACCTCATATTTCTGCCAGTAAGTATACCTCGAAAGGCAGTTAGTTTTTTAAAATCTTTCCCCTTGTAAAAAAATAAATAACAACGGTATGGGAATAAATAGCAGTGGTACACGATAAGAGAGTCTATTGCGCGTAATCGGAGGCGCCAGGGTAAACGTCCTAATAAAACCGAAAGTTAAATAAAAAAGGTTTTGAGCTGAGAAAGCTTAAACGCATAATATAATTCTATAAAGAGTTATTTCATACTCGGATTATTATTTAGTACTATAATTAAAAAGGTATATCAATTAATTAAACATGGTTTAAAAATGATGTAACTATAACAGTATAAGAGTATATTTCATAATTAAACGAGAGAGATGGGATGATTAAACATATCGAATAAACTGATGAAATTCTACGGTTTATTAGGAACGAATACTTGGATGATTGTTACGTAAAGCAAACACCGGAGCTACTAGCTAGTTACCAGAGATGAAATTACTGTTTCCTGAAGACTGATAGTTTAAGGTTGAATATCAATGAATAAATTAGGACCTTCAGGAAGGTCAACTTTTTTAATTAAAGTGTAATGAAACAATAGAGCCAACAACGGGAGAGAATAAATAGAGTTAGGTTGGAGAGAGAGAGAGAGAGAAAAGAGAGAGAGAGAGAGAGAGAGAGAGAGAGAGAGAGATGTATTAAATGGGACGAAAAGAGAAAATATGAGAATTGAAAACAAATTATATTCCACAGGAGGTTGACAATGGATGGAATTAGCACTTTTTAAAACCCTTGTCAACCCCTGTCAAAACAGAGCTCTTCCAAACGTCCTGTTTTAAATGCCCGCTACAAAAGATCGGATTTGCAATATCACCATACATATTGGCTCTTTATGCGAAAATTACATGGCTTACCATTTGAAATCCGTCATGAATGTAATAGCGGCTTGGTCAAAAAGAAAAAAAAACAAAACAAAGCACATTAATTTTTCGAAGAATTCCTTTCTACCTTCTCATATACATTATAAAGACAATTATAATAATATTTAAGTCACAAGAAAAATGCCTTTTTTGTAATTAACAACTAATAGGCTATTACATATTCTTCTCCGCTGTGAAAAACTTATTGAAGACGGAGAAAAATATTTAAGACCATTATTATCCGAGCATAGTGATCTACAGAACATTGAAATTATACTCCAAATCAACTGCCTACAAAAACTAAATACAATCAACATCTTTTTAGTGTAAGTGTGTAGAACTCTAGACCCCTTAAGTAGTGATGACCCACACACCAATTAAGTCATATGATATGATTCCGTTTATTATCTTTGTTTATGATGATTTTCTTTTCTTTTTTTTTCCTTTTTATTCTTATTATTAATTAATCAATTATTTATTTTTGAATAATTAGTAAGATGAGAAATTCAATAGTAATGGGTGTGCGGTAAAGTTGCCATTATATAACCAAATTTGTACAAGATGTATATGTTTAATAAATAAAATATATCTAATATCTAATACCCTAAATAAAATAGTGCTGCTATTATTTAATTTAATCATTCTAATAAAATACACAATATTTGTAAGACTTTAACAAAACATAACTGGTTTCCTGTAATTTATCTATATTTATAAAAGAAAGTGCCATTTCACTCGATTTTCTGGTCATCGCAGTTTCTCAAAAACGACTATGGTTGTGAAGTTGAAATTTCTCCAGGAGGTTCCTCTTACCGTCTAGATGTGCAATAAGGCTGGATTTTGGAAAAATCGTCCTCTAACTGGTTAAAAAAATTTTTTTTCTAAAACGTAAAAACAAAATTGTTTTTTGAACAACTCTAAAACTATACCCATCCTCAAAAACTTTAGTACTCATTTGAATGACAAGTATATATCTAACTACCTGGAAGCAAAATCGTCTTAATCTGATCATTAATAGCAGAAATACTAAAATACTAATAATAAATACATTTAGGTATATTTCGTTCCATAGCCATGTTTCGTGTGTAGGTTTATATACAATCCATATGTTTCATCGTTGTTGGTTTCTTAAAATGATCAATAGGCTGAAAAAGGTTTAAGTTTAAAAAATAATAGAACTTAGTTCTGAATCATAAAAAAAAAATGTGAGCTTATTTAGTTGGAAGGGTACATCCCCGAGTGGAAAAAATACGCATTTATGTTACATAGATGTTAAGATGGTATAGAATGATGATGTTTTAAATTTTAAAGCAATAATGTCAGTATCAGATAATCACGGATATGGTAACTTGCTACTTTTATGTTATTGTAGATTAAACTGAATAAAATTAATATCTGACAACCAACAATAATCATTTATTTGTCGCACATAGACATAGCTAAAAGTTTAACTCAATGCTATCTCAGGTATATTTGTATTTTATAACCTCAACTAACACAGTTATAATAAAAAACTTTCTTAATTCGCAGCAATTAAAAAAAAAATGAAAAAGTCACATGCAAAGCCGCGAGGTACAGCTAGTAATATCATAAACGAAATCAATAGTACATCAGTATTATTAGAAAACAATCCAGTAATTTTTCAAAGCCGAATAAATTCTGATATTTTATAATTATATAAAATAATAATTTAAACAACAGTGACTTGAAATCTCTGCAAACAATTGCATATAGTTGTTATTATAATAATATATATACATCTAGTTTACCCATTGAAACATATAGAGAGTAGATAAAATGTTATTTAATATAACAAAAATAATAGCTAAAGTCCGTTTATCATGTAACAATATCATTAATATTACCCACAAAAAACATGTTTACATGAAACTAAACGAAATCTGAAACATAATATTACTTAATAGCAAAATGTCCCATATACAACTCTTTTAGAAACCACTACATCTCACACGTAAATAAATTAACATAAAATCAATTCCATATAATATAAATTGTACAAGACTCAATAAAATTCAAAACGCTTTAATATTATATTACTAATTGTCTTAAAATATAATCATTCACCAGATTTGTTTATTAATGAATTACTGATATTGACAAGTAGAAACAGAAAGCCTAACAATGTATTTAAAGTTTTGCATGAATTTGCAATAACTTTATAAACATTTTATTATTAATTATTAATTTACAGTATTATGTTCAATTTTATTTAAATAATATAAATACTATAAAAAGGCTCTATTTGTAAGGGGATTTCTATAAAAACAAACAAAAAAATAAATCTAGCTATTTATCTACTTGTTATAATAATCATATTTCAAATATACCGGATTTTTGTTTAAGATTTATTTAAAATTATAAAGGTTACTAAGTAACATTTTCAACGGAATAATTTAATTATAGTTTGTTAATAATCTGTTATTTCCTACAAGTCGTTTTATAATGAAACTTGTCAAAAAAAAAAAAAAAAAAAAACTTACAGGGGAATTGTATCTATTATATCTAATGAAAACTAGTTGACTGCATTCGTTAAATTATTATATTGTTAGATTATTTATTTATTATTATTAAATAACTAGCTGTTGCCCGCGACTTCGTCTGCGTCAACGTCTGCTATTAAGAAGTTTTTAAAAGAATACATTTAAAAGTACTTCTGTCTAGATGATATTTTTAGTTTTATTTTCTTGTGGCAGAAGAACATACTGATTTTCTTCGCAACCCGATCTTGACTATAATATATTTGATGCTATATATTTTGACGACCAACATATAGTTGGCCGTGTGAAAAACAGTCCTGACCTAAATTGATTCCTACGTGTTTAAATATTTGCCCCTGTGATTTATTAATTGTTACGGCAAAACATAACGGGAAATTAAATTATTTTAAAATTAAAAATTTCCAGATTTTCCATTGATTCTTCCACTGCTTAAAGCCTTCCTCGATATATGGACTATCCAACACAAAAATAATTTATCGATTCGAACCAGTAGTTTCTGAGATTAGCGCGTTCAAACAAACTCTTCAAACAAATGAAAAAAACAAAAAATAAAATGAAATAAAATGAAATAAAAGAAAATAATTATAATCTTGGCCACATTCATACCTATATACAATATTTACATACTGCCCCTGGGAACTCCGAATCGAACCTGTGCATCCTGAAATGGATGCCGAGGCAGAATGTCAGGAGATCCCAGCGCCTCTCAGTCAGCCGCGTCATTAATCTAGTCAGTGGAGACTGAGTGAGGGCGCTAGTTATAATATTAGTATAGATAAATAAAAAATATTCAACGTTCCATAAACAGTATCGATTTGTCTATTTCAAAGTAGATATTGTAAGATATGTATTGAATTGGCGTTTTAATGATATTTTTAATGATATTAACAATAAATCAATTAGTATTGTTCTCTATCTTGAATATTTCGTTTAGTAAAATCGACTATTTAAGTTTAATTTCCTGGCGATGGGAAATGTATTAAAACAGAAATAGCTCAGGAAAATCCCTTGTGACCTATGTTAATAAATGTATACAAGGCTTTTTTTTTCCATTTTGTCCTGGTTATGAAGCAAATTTCAATTAAAAATATTGTTCTTTGAAGTTATCTACTACTGTTCGGTATTGATGGCAGCGCTCAAAGAAATAATAGAAGGACAATCAAATTGAATGATTCATTCTACTTGATTGCTTGTTATTAAGATAAGCCTATTTCCGGATGTTTCAACAAATAAACAGAAATCAATTTCCGTTAGCTGCCGGTTTGTGTAGATATAACTTCCTGGTACTATGTAGTGGTTCACAGTAGCTATAAAAGCTTTCTTTTTGTTTAATAAAAAAGAAATTTTGTTCAATAATGGAGTTATTGTTGGCCGTTGTAAATATATGGCGGCCATCAAGAAATCACAATAAGAAGATAATCTGATATTATCTGTGGGCCGACGTTGTGAGCCTTCAACAGGACTAACAAAAAATAAGATACAAACCAATACAATAAAAGGTAAAATGACATTAAGTTAAAAAATAATAATAAAATACGAGAAACAAACAACAAAATAAAATGATAATTATTTAAATTACATATTCATAAAAAATAAATTAGATAAATGTAATGTATAGGGGGAGATATATACGTCGAATAGTTAATTTTAAATAACTACAATAAGATTAAGAAGGAAGATGAACAAGTATAAAATAAGGTGATATTAAATGAGGATGGACCCTCTCAGTCCAAGAACAAGGACCTCAAAAGTCAAAATATCGGGGTTTCATCTAACACGCCAGTCCTTGACGATCCAGTTTCAAAATATCCAAAGATATTCAGTCCACCGATAATTTTATTCAAAAGCATACTAAAACACCTCCTATACTATATATAACATATCCTAATTAAAAATTGTAGATTTCAATGCAAAATTCATCAAGTAATTAGTTAAATAAAAAATAACTGAATGTTTCTAAAATGGGTATTGGTACGAATAGTACCAATTAAAAATTCTCTGGTTGTGGACTGTATGATAAAAAATAATAATAAAAACATTAAATTTAAATAAATGATATCCAAGTCGTTTTACAAGCGAATTTAAGATAGACAGCAGCTTACCTTGTCGCCTTCTTGTGTCTTCTCGAACGGGCCCGCTCAGGCTCGGCAGTCTCCTCCAGCTGCTCCTAGGTTTTTTCTTGTAAAACTTAGGAGAACCTAAATTCTGAAATTGAGACGTTGATTTCCAAAAGGTACTAAAGGAAATTTTTTACAAAATTGATATTTTTACATATTTATATTCTCCTAATTTAGTTTTTTCTAAATCCTAAATTTGACTGTATTTAAGAAACACTCATGTCCTTCAATAACGTGATTTATAAATATCATTATTATTTTAAAATACTAATTACACATTTAGTTTTATTTCAAATCATACCAGAACATTTCATTTCATAATTTTAATATGGTTTTATTAAAATAGTAAAGAAATAATTCTAGATTTTAATGCGAAATGAATCAAATTATCAAGTTTATTAATATAATAATGAGAGATTTCCGCGCTTCCTGTAAAATTCCCCAGAATGGATATAGTACCTTTTAGATATCAATGTCTCAATTGAGTCCTCTATCGTGACCGGTAATCGTATATCACCACAAATATCGTCACGGACTACAAAAACATACAACCGGGACAAAATCTCAATTCAGGCTGACGCTTGAGTAAAAACAAAATACAGTCTAATTAAACATATGTGCCGTATCCACGGCTCGACCTATTTAAATTTAAATTAAAATAAATCAAAATAAATATTATTATTTTTGATTCGCGTACGCGCGAAAATATATAGTTCCTATTTTGATGATCATTGTTATAATTTTAAGGCACATCCGACGAACAGTAACCCTTTGATTTTGATCTAATGGAATATTGATTTAGTGACAGTTGAAATAAACTGTTAATGTAAATATACTGTATTATATTTTATTTTATTATTATACTGTGGTATTTTTCGCTACTTCAGGATATTTACATAGACAGTTTATATTTAAAGAATAAATAATTTTTAATGTTCGTGAAAAACGGAATAGTTCATCTGGGAGACGAATATTGTGACATTTTCTCGAACATTTCATGCTGTCAAATCTATCATCAACTTTTTTTTTATTAACATATAATAATATGAAAACATATATATTAAAAACATCTTTGTAATTATGTTTTACATAAATACAGCATATAGTGTATATATAGTGTCGTAGTTATCAAAGTAAAAAAAAAATAGATAAAGAAATAAAACAATATAAATATATTCCATCCAATAGAAGATATTCATTATAATAGGTATAATAAATAGTTTGTATGTGCATAGTGCGTAAGTAATATCTAATGACATTACGACCCTACAGCTCTACCCCTTCTCTTCATGCGTGATCAGCTACTACTCAGAGAGCTGAAAAATGCTTTTTTTTTTATTTTCACTATTGGGTACGTTTTAGATCAACTCGAAAAAAATATATATTGTGCATGAACCTCCAATGAATTAAATCAACAAAAAATTGTTGGTGTTCCAAACCAAGGTAATTAAAAAAAAAAAAATTGAAATTAAAAATAAAAATTTTGACTCAAGTTTTCAAAATAAAAAATTTAAAAAAATGTTTTTTGAAACTCTTTTAGAAGACATTTAACATATATTTTTTTTCGTGAAATTCGGTTGATCCATTCGGGAGAAAAAATTGTTTTTTTTATTTTTCACTATGGGGTACACTTGCGATAAAATTGGAAAAAATATAAGTTATGTAGGACCCTCCAATGAAATAAACTAGCGAAATATTGGAGGTGTACCAAACCATCATGACCAAAAAATATTTTTTTGAAAAATTCAAAAAAAAAATTTTGACTAACATTTTTGTGGAAAAAAATTGAAACTAATATTTTTTGAAACCTATTTGTAAAATCCATAACATATATTTTTTTCGTGAAAATCGGTTGAGTTGTTCAGGAGAAAACAATTTCTTCTGTTTTTTCTTTCCCCCTCCATAACTTCCCTCCAGTTAGGATTAAGGGGCTAAAAATTAGGTTAATGGTGTTTCTCATAAGTGTGACTTAATGGTATAAATTTGGTTCTAATACACGCGGGGCATATTTCACATGCTTATCCGGCTAGGCCCTTAGTTCAAAACATGGCTACGACTGACATACCTAACATTACTCGGCGTAGGCTGAAAAGGAGTTGGACGATGGCCCCTTAGTCTAAAATAATAGTTTATTTTTTAATGACTGGAAGAGGCACCACTAGGTGCTGTCCCCCTCATACCTAACTATGTCATGCTTTCCATATTTGTGAAATACAACCTATTGGCTTATTGTATTTATTTTACAGATGCAAATAATGTTATAGAGTTTTATTTAGATAGATTTATTGCTATTTACAACTGTATAATAATATACATCTAGTAAATGGGATACAAGATAAAAATGGCATGGATTCACATGTGGGGATACTACCCATTGGCAGCTCCCCAATATGTTATAGAGTTAAAAAAAAAAATCATATTCAAACTAATTCATTATTTTTAAAAAAAATCTCTATTTAACCTAAAATTAGTTTGTAAAATGTATATTAATTTCATTAAAATATTTGTTTCACAGATACTTGATGATGGTCCTAGTGGCCGAAAAATTAGGATTAGGATTAGAAGATTTTTCATTAAGTTAATTGTAAATATTTAGTTTGATGACAGAGCACCTGGACATTGCGCGGACTAAGTGTGGAGCTGTGGTTGGTAACCACTCTTCTAGACTTAAATTAATTTTCTCTCGTTTATGAATGATGTGGTAAGTACGTCATAAATATGTGAATGAGTTACACATGAACTGGTTTATTGTAAGAAGAGATGGCCCACCCGCTGAGCCCAATATGTCAATACATATAGGTACTTAAGGACAAACATACAGGCAGGTATTATTCGAGACGACAGCATACTCTATAGCCAGGTGTGTCCAACCGACCCTACTAATTCCCTCCCCAAGGCACCGCTGCCTGTCACAATGCTCTGGTTCTGGGGATTTGAGTTCCCTCCAGTTTCTGTCATTCGGTTCTCAGGATCACATTTCTCCTCTGTCCCCACTCTATTTGCTTGAACAGATAGCATCTGCGAAGATCAAGGGTATTCAGTTGTAGGAGGTAAATTCTCCCTGTCCTGGAAGTTAGAGGAAGATGAAACTTACGATTGTAGGCTAATAAAAAATGTACATGAAAACATTATGAATTCCACTTATCTAGCAAAAAAAAGTTGATGTTTTAAATAAAAAAATACAACAATATTAAATCCAGAAAACCATAGATTATTGTCGAACAACGTATTCAAATACTAACATAGTTATTCTGAGAGACAATGCTTCCTCTTGTAAGATACATAAAACAATCCATTGCAGAAAAATTAATTCATATGTAACATTAGAAATGATAAAAGATATGGTATCCGACAACAACCAATATAAATTTCAATGGATTCCAAGCCCGATAGGATTATCCGGAAATGAGACTGCTGACAGAGCTGCAGGGACAAACAGCAGAAGAGAACGCCACGGTATCCATGATGGATCTCCTTAGAATCATGGAGAAAGAAGCAATAAAAGAATGACAAGATAGGTATGACTGGGAGTCATAAGCAAAGGGAGACTTCTATGCGGTTCAACCAACTGTGATCCTTGGTCCATGGTTTGCTCGACATAAGCAGCTTACACGAGCAAATTCGTACAAATCGTGAGACTAACGACAAACCACGGGTACACAGACAAATATCTTGCGCTTATGAGGATGAAAAAATATGAAAAATCTTGAGTCTGCAGACAGCCAGAAGACCCGCGGCACTTGGTTTTCAGATGCAAAAAATATGAGAGAGAACGTGACTTTACACCGGACGAAGAGACTGCATTTTTAAAAACCATAGACACGGTGAATATCAAGAATATGTTTGTGTTCTTTAATAAATAATTTAAATAATAATAAAAAAAAATTGATTATTTGTATATAATAATTGAAAAATTTGTATATTAAAAAACAATTTCTATTGTCGGATTGTTTAATCTGAAATTCTAGTTTCTGCCCGAAGTTAATAAAATTCTTCAATTTTTCCCAAATCTAACTTTATTTAAAAGTACATGTATTAATTTTAACAACGAAGGAAATGAAAGTAATTTTTCGCGTCGACCAGATTTTTTTTCCACATAAAATTATATTCTTCAAATACTTTCTTCCCTCCTGTTTGAGTCCTGAACAAGTAAGTGTAAACGAGAGCAAATTTAAGTGTAGCATGTTTTCCCGCAAAAAAAGGAATGAACCGTACCTCGTGTAGAAAATTTAAATTATTTAATTAACTATTTTTCTGATAATTAACCGAAAAACAAATTATAACCCCCATCTCCTTCAGCCTACTCATCCATGACCCTAATTAGCACCTTATATCCTATATCCTTTAATTAACTAAGCTTCCGTGTTTCCAAGAAGCTATCCTGACATAAAATAAATAACTTTATCGACGATATTTCATCACAAAATAGTTTTACAGAAGAATTATTAAATTCTCTTTCTAAAAATATTAAGGAAAAAAAAAGGGTTTACAAAAGGAAATGACAATATATACCTCGGCATTTTAAAAATGATATTCAGTTTATAAGAAAGGAGGCCTAAAGGGCTCGCAATGGTACATTTAACGATCCCTTTGTAATATTATATGTGGACCCTTAGAGGATTTTGTTTGAAACATTATTCCCTTTCCCTTGGCCCTTTGCCTATCCTTGTTGCGACTATATTAACATTGTTATGTCTTCTATCTTTAAAGTCTCGTTTTCATTAAAGGTATTTTTATCTATCTTTTTTTTTTCTTTTTTTTATCTATGAATCTTTGACTTCAAAAAACAGTGACCATCACGCTAGCACAATTTGATGCAGGCGAGACAACGGTAATAACTGCCCGCTCGATATTACCCAAAATAATGTTAACATACTACAATATAATTACATAAATAATTTGAAAGAGAATTAGTAAATAGTGAAAAACTATCTATTAGACAACCACGTTGCGGGTCTTCAAAAATGACAAAGTACGGTGTTCTTGTTTCTTAAATAAATAAACAGAATAAAAAGCAAACAATAAAGCTAAAAATTTGCTGAGCACAACAAGACTTCTACTAGTATTATAATTAATTTAATGAGTTTTAAATAAATTTAGGGTTGGAAAGAGGTGTTTCGAGGAAAACACGTGTTTCAGATTACATAATCTAAAAATGTGGTGCGGGCAACACACGATTTTCACTTACCTCGGTTTTTTAATCAATTTAAAAACTATTAAATATACTTCAATTTGAAAAATATTTGAAAAGCTCAACAATACTTCTACTTACCTCTGTATTATAATCAATTTAATGAGTTTGAAATAAAGTTAGAGTTGAAAAGAGGTTTAACAATTACAATGTGTTTCGATGAAAAAATGTTTTTTCAGATTACATAATCTAAAAATCTGGTGCGGGCAACACACCGCTTTCACTTACCTCGAATTTTAGATCAATTAAAAAAAAATATTAAATATACTTCAATTTAAAAAATATTTGAAGTTGATTTTAATCAAAAGTGAATTTATTTTCGTTAAAAACATATGATTTAGATTTAATAATATAACTATATGGAATTGTTAATCAGTAATAAGTTTATTCCCCATTCGTCACTTTATGCTATATTTTACAACTCTGTGTATCAGATAATATTTTTTCTAAAAATGTTCTCATTCCAACGGTCTACTATACGCCTAAATTACTGTTTTTAATATAAAAAGAAACCAAAATTAAGTTTAAAAATAACTTTTCTCTGTTATCCTTTATTTGGTCATCAAGTTCTTCCAACATGTATATTTAGCCGTCCTTCACCATGTCACTAAGGTGATATGGTTAATCTTTTGGAAGGCACAAAATTAAAGGTAGCTTAGTCATTACACTTTCGATTGTATGACAATCATCGAAAGTGTATTGACTAAACTACCTCTAATTTTGTACATTCCAAAAAAAAAAACTTCACTTCAATTCGATCGAGCATATTGGGTTGCTGGCAGCGGGAGTGGGCGGCCCTCGGAAACAACAAGCTTCGCCTTATTCGGCCCCGTGTTGGCCCTTGGGGGTCCTCCTGCCGGCCGTCTCGACGCGAAGAGGTTGTGTTCGCGCGACTTCGTATAGGACACTCTCGGTTGACCCACGGTTATCTCATGGCCCGTGGACATCCGCCTCTCTGTCGATCATGTCAGGTTCCTCTCTCAATACTCCACATCCTCACAGAATGCCGACAATATACCACTTCACGTATTCTTTTCAACCTCCCCACCGATCTGTCGCTTCTTCTCTCTGATTCCTGTCCTCATATAACTAACATCATTCGCTTCCACACACCATCTTTACTCTCAGATCTAAACTATACTCTCACTCTACTCCTATAATCATGTAACCTGTGTCTAACGGTGCAAAGGCGAACATGACCCTGGTGGTTGTCGCCTCAAAAAAAAAAAAAAGAAAAAAAAAAAAAGTAGTTTAGAGAAAGAAGATTTACAATACCGACATTTAAGCCCTGTCAGACTATTTCAGTCAGAATGAAACCTACATGATATTAGAGTCCATTAAATCTTTCATCGATATAGTGAGTTTAATCTAGATCGTTAGAGCAATTTTTGAGAAAATCAGAATAAGGCGCAAAATGCATGGTATTAAGTGGCTCTTCTGGTTAGTTAATTTTGATGAAAAGGTTGCTGTAGCATCTCGGGCGTATATTTGTCTTAAATATGAAGTTTCAGTTTCGTGAGACTTATCGTTTTTGCGCTAGACTTACCATACACACACGGACACACAGACCTTTTTTCGGGACTTGGTTATTTGGACTCAGGAGACCCTAAAACGTATATTTCCGTCGAAAACTTGAATTCGAAAATTTTCAAGATCGCAATATATTTCATATATAGGTGAGTGAAAGTAAAAAGGTCAGAATATAACTTAGTTCTTATGTATATTAAATTAGTCTAGAACCTTAAAAATTTAAATGCTACTAACTTATAATTAGTTGCAATAAGTCAAAGTAATCTAGATTAATTAAGATAGTAAAGTTAGAATGAGAAAATTTAGTGAAGGAGTGTGGCAGGGGCTATGAGAAGTTAATATGAAGGGAGTACAACGGACAGCAACAAGTGAGCTCCGATGGGAAGCAACAAAAACAACATCCCTTACAGGCAGCAATAATTGCTACAACCTCTACAACAATAATCAAAGTTAGTCAGCTGCAACACCGAGATTTTATCAATTGAGTCTTTAGGAAGGTAAAATTATTATTCAAATATTTATTAAACTTAATTTTTTTTCTTAAAAACTTTATTTTTTTAATTTTCGAGGAAATTTAAAATATTAAAGAAGATATCACAACCATGCAGTGTTTAATTGAAAAAAACTGAATAATAAAATCTTTTAAAATATATAACATTTATAAATTTGTGTAAAATGTTAATAAATTAATATATATAAATCACCTTTACTGTGGAAGTGTTTATGTTGGTTTAACGAATCTGAAGACTTTGACGGTTTATTACCTGGAAAAAAAATTAAATATATTAGAAAATTATAGATAAGGACTAAAAAAAGAAAAGAATTATCCAGTAAAATATTATGTGGAACATATTTAACAGTTCATTTTAGAACATACCCTAACACAAGTCATTATTTTTTATTTTCTATTTATATATTTTCTATTTTTTATTCTACTTTTCCTTACTTTTACTTCTCAAAATACTAGATAGTTGTCGTTTCATAGCATTATTATTATTATTGTTCATATTGAAAGAAATTAAATGGTATTTACTAAGGTTATAATTAATCGGTCAGGGTGTTTTATAAAAATTTTCTTTTTATTAGGATTATTTGTTTATTAAACAAAAAAACTTTTATTCGAAATGCAAAAAAGAAGGAATAACAATTAAAACGTCAGAGTCCTGTAATAGTCAAGGAAAAAAAACATAACAAGGAAAAATTGTACATTATTGTGAATTCACAAAAAAAAAAAAAAAAAAAAAAAAAAAAAAAAAAAAAAAAAAAAAAAAAAAAACCGTTGGCAGAAAAAACAAGGGGGGGGGGGAGAGGAGGATGAGGCGTATCATTGACTTGTCGGAAAAATGATGTTTTTTCTGTAAGCTTTTCCCTCCACCTGCGAGCCAGAACAACACAATAGGAGAAACGTTTTACTTTCCTAGACTGAATATGTTTCCTCCTGATAGGAAGCCAGAAAATGTCAAAGATATTGAAAGTAGAAAGGAACGTTACAAAAAAAAAAAATACATGTAATGGAGAAATGTCATAGTTTGTGTGAAGAAGTATTTTCGCAATAGAGAAAGCATAAGAAAAATAAACAAAGAGGAAAAAAAAAAAAACATGACTATAAGACGTAACATGACAAAAGAAAGTTGTTTAAAATCAAAGACTGATTATCATCGACTTATTTGTCGATATTTATACCATTAAAGATTTAAAATTTATATATTTAGAGAGAAAGACATAAGTAAAAATGCTTGTTGGTCATAAATGTGTTTTATTATCTTCCCACCAAATCACCTTTACCCTTCGTCGCAAACCGATGACTTCCTGCCTCCCAGTATCCTTTAATGACATTACCCTTACTTCTGTAGAACAAATCCGATACCTAAGTCTCCATCTTGACAAGCGCCTTACTTGGAATCCTCACACAAGACTGAAACGACAAGAAACTGCTCGAAGATATCGATTACTACAACACTTACTAGACAAACGTTCAAAACTTCCAATATATTACAAAAGACTCATCTACATCACAATTATCAGACCTATTTGGACATATGGAATCGAGCTTTGGGGCTCTATGAAACCATCTAATTCCTCCCGCATCCAGTCCTTACAATCCAAAATCCTTCGCAAAATCCTGAATGCTCCTTATTTTGTCATAAATCAACTCCTCCATAATGACCTAAACATCCCTTTTGTTGCAGACATAGCCCGTGATAGATACTCCTCTTTCCATTCTAAACTCCCTGCCCATACAAACCCACTTGTCCGTAATTTATCTTCCTCAGATATCCCTGATAACCCTCCAAGGCGACTGAAAAGATGGTGGCCTTGGGACCTACTGTCTTAAAATAGTTAGTGAAGTCCTACCACAGGGTAGTTCTTTTTCAAGACATTTTCATGACTTTTTATTTTCATTCTACATATTTACTTATCGTATTCTTTAGTGCAGTTGTAAATTACCATAAATAAACAAAAAATAAAAATAAAAAAATTAATCTAATAATATTTAAATAAAAATCTTTTGTACAATAAATGTATGTAACTAAATTGATAATGATTAAGAGATAAGATATTTGTTAAAAAATAAAGATTTTGTATATTATATGTTTATCCATATGTAGAGAAACAACACAAGAAAGACAACTTTAACACTATGAAGACCACGCAAAATTATGGTAAAAAAAAATAGATATAATTCAAATTTTAGCCAAAAAAAAATGTAAAAAGAACGCACAGATGAAAGCAAATAGGAGTATTATGGAAGGAAGAGAAGGTATCGGGAGGTCAAGAATAATAATATGAAGTTGTGAATTTTAGTTCAATTGCTCACTTCAGAAACGAATAATTGCTATAATAATGAATATAAAAGTTGGTTCAGAGATTCGTGATTAGTTATTATAGATCGCACTCACCCTCCAGGGCTATTCCTAAATTTTGGGAGACCCACTATATAGAGGCGAGGACTCCGTAACCCAGGGTTCCTTACTCAGCTAAAATAACAAAATAAATAATTCTGCCATTGCCGGGATTCGAATACGCGACCCAGAGAATATTAGACTAATGCTCAATCCATATATATATATATATATATATATATATAGTAGAGAGAGAGAGAGAGAGGGGAGTGAGGGGTGAGGGTTAAGGAGAGGGGGTAGCAGGAAGCGATATAACGAACAATTAAAGAAAGAAGCGGGCAGGAATAATAAATAAAAGACTTCTAGCAAAATAAAAAATTAAGAGATTAAAATAGTTATATTAAAATATAAATAAATAAAACTACTGAATAATTATAACTGAATGGAACTAATTTTTCATTATTTAATCTTCTTAAAATTTGAATGGAAACATTTAGATTAGGATTTGTACTGGGACAAAAGTTTAGATTAGAAAATAAATTTGTATATAAATTTAAAGGACGGAAAAAAATACCATGCAAATCACTTGGAGGATTAAAACAAACATTTATTGTGAGGAGAAACTTTAAGACAATTATGAGATGTTTTCGCTGTTGTTGAATGGTGAATTTTTATCAATAAGATGAGAAACATCTTAAAAATTAAGATCAGATCTTAAAGCTTATTTAAGTCTTTATAAGTAAGTAGTAAAAAGTATTTTTTAACTCATATTAAAGTATTTTTTATTATATATTAAATAAATATATAAATATAAATAGTATATTTATATTTTTGTATGTATAAATATAAATTGTATTCTTAAAAGTTTATTTATTTATATATTAAAAAGTATTCTTAAGTATTTTTTATCTTATTTAATCTTAAATATTATCTTAAAGATCTTAAGAAATTATTCTGAAATATTATATAAAACGCTGTTTTATTCATGGTTTGTATAATACTCTTTTGAAACGCTTCCGAAAATCCTCAGACTGAATAAGTAAAAAAAAAAAAAAAAAAAAAAAAATCAATACCTTTTATTTATCATATAGATTGTCAGCATATTGATAGGTACAAGATTGATTTTGTATCATCGGTTATCTATACTGAACGAAATCTTGAATGTACCACAGACTGGGAGGTGGTGGTCAATATTTGTCAGGGACATGATATATTAGACTAATTCGTTGTCCAAGTTGACGTGCATCTTCTATAGAGACACATTCTTTAGATTCATATTTAAGTTATGGTCATTCGATTATAATATTTTAAGCAAAACATAGTCAAGAAAAAAAAAAAAAAAAAAAAAAAAAAAAAAAAAAAAAAAAAAAAAAAAGTATATATATAAGAAGTTGGTTGGGGTGGCAATCATAAAAACTCTTCAATTTTACATTGCAGACCTTCATTAGGGCTACGAGGAAACAAGACTTTAACTAATACAATTTAAAGAAAAATAATAATAAATTAACAGTGAAATAATAATACATCAGTAATGAAATATGGGAACAAACCATCATTGATCAATAAACTAATTATTATTATTTTTTTAAATTTTATTGGTATTAGTCAAGTTTTTTCTCAGTCATAATGAAGGGCAACAGTAAATTGTACGTTGATACATTGGAGCAATAAATTAAATTCACTGAATTCAAATGTTTCTATGACTGCATCTGTATACTTTCATCTATCAAAAGTCATCTAAGAGAAAAATCTTTGAAATTAATTTAAAATTGATAAACATCAACTAATATTTAACAAATTTGCACATAAAACTAGAAATTTGAAAAAAACAAACAAACATGTTATGAATGTAATGAACTATATTGCGTAAAAATCAACGAAGGTAATCAATTAGGAGTATTTGTAACTTCAAAAAACCAGACAAACCTATCGCTAAGAAACATTTCTCGGTAAAACTTATCATTAAAAATGTTAATATCGAAGAAAGATTCTAATTTAAAATTTCAGGAGAAACTAAAATTTCAAATAGGTATAAATTTAACTTTGTACTTATTAATTTATTTTGTTGTATACATATTTATTTTATAATTTTATGTAATTTGACTTAACTTTTTTTTTTTTTTTTCTAACTTTTAGGTATTGTATGAATATGGTCTCACAGCATTATTAATATTGTTTATATTAAAACACATTGTAAAATATCTCAATAAAAATAGTTGTAAAAAAAAAAAAAAAAAATTAAAACGTCCGTGTCAGGTATTTTCCCAGTATAGGTTTTGTTTGTAATATTTCTTTATAGCCATGATAAATCGTTTTTATTCACACTTCATCATCAACAGTTGAAGGACGACCCAAGTGCTTTGCGTCTTCCAAGCCAAAATTTCCGATTCTGAACCGAGCAAACCCCTTACGGTGCTTTCATCGGCATACACGCTGAAAAGTTCTTTTTTTTTTCTAAACCGTCTGTGCAGTGGATTATCTTTTTAGCAAATAAAAAAAACACCTTAAATATCGTAAATGATTTTTATTTCTCTTCCATTTTGAGCAAGCAAAATACCATGTAAGGATTAGTAATCTCTGTAAAAACTGAAACCTACACTGATTCATTTTAGGATATGTAAACATTATTGACCACACAAACTTAATTTTATAAACACAGAAAAGACTAAATTGATAAAAAACTACGAACTTTTTTCACAACCCAATAGTATTTATTAGTGTCCACGTTGAGACAAAGGGTTACTGGATAAAAGCTGTTTTGACCTAAAATATTATGATTTTTTTTTTCAAGTATATTGATTTTAATGACAACTATTTATGTCACCGAATAAACAATTTTTTTCTTCTTCATAATTCTTTAAAACATTGGAACAGCAGATCATAAATAGAAGGTGTAATATATTAATGTTGTGTCGCATTTTCACCAAAAATAATAATCATTTGCATTGTAGCAAAGGTCATCAGGGCATGAAAGGGCAAGGGTGCATTTTAAATCCGTTTCACAAACTTAACGTTAACTTTTTGTTTCTGGAGTCCATTTCATGTTTTTCTTCTTTAAATTTAAGAAAACTGATCTTTCAAGTGACCCTCTTTCGACCAAATGAGTTTAAATAGGGTATGTATAATTTTATAATTGGCCGAAAAGTATGTGGGATTAATATTGAAAAAAAAAATGCCCATCATAATTGCTTTTTTGTAGTTTTTTTTACCTTAATTTTGTTTCTGTATTTTTTTTCCAATTTAGCTATACTAATATTAAAATAATCAGTTTTCTCCTTTAATTGTGTATCAAATTCGCTCAACTTGCATATTTAGCTGTTAATTATCAATGCTAACAACATAATAAAGTTATTTCTATAGAATCTACAAAATCAAAGGTATTTTAGAGGAAGACAATTTAAAATATCGGCATTTAAGCCCTGTCATACTATTTTAATCAGAATGAAACCTACATCAAATTAAAGCCCATCAAAATGTATATCAATATATAGAATTTATTCAAAATCGTTAGAGCCGTTTATGGGAAAATCCTAAAAAGGTGCAAAATGCATAGTATAAAGTACATCTTCCGATCAGCTGATTTTGATGAAAAAGATTTTGTAACATCTCGGGCGTATAGTTGCCTTAAATACGAAATATAAGTTTCACAGGACTTTTCTTTTTCGCCTGGGAGTTACCACACACACAGACCCTTTTGCGTGACGTGGTTATTTGTACGCAGGAGACCCTTAAACGTGTATTTCCGTTGAAAACTGGAATTCGGAAATTTTCACGATCGCAATACTTAATAATATTACATTTAAAATAGATATATTGATAAAAATAAATTAACTTTTTTTTTCTTCTCTTTTTTTTTCAATATAGTAGAGATAAAATACAAATAAAAATACGTATATTTAAAAAAAAAATTGCATATGTTTAAAAAATAAAAATATATAAGTATGTAAGTAGGGAGTAAATATGGAATGAACAGAAGTTTATTTACATCAGCATATTGTATCCGATACAATATACTTTAAAAAAATAGTACGAAATAAAATACTACTCATTGAACGATGATGAAGCTAAAGATAGAAAGTATTAACCTTTAATACTTCCTTTTTGAGCTGAGTAAGACAAACCAGTGAAGGGAGACGGGAGTAAGGAATGAAGGAAGTAGGAGAAAGAAAAAAGACTACAAGACAGAGAGGAGTATTGACACGAAAAAGGTTAGTGAGAGGAGTGTGACCACCTCGCTATTGATCAAGTCCCCTGTCCAAAGCTCTAAAGAATTTACTCCGACTTGCAAGTCCGGACTTAGCCCGCGATCCGTTTAGCCTCCAGGTACCAGGTATATCCAGATCGATCCAATATAGTCTTCAATTGTCTCCACTTGTTCTCCTCCGAAATACCATTCACACTCTCCCAGTCCTATCTCCTTATACTTATCACGTAGATATCCAATCGTGTTTTCACTCAACCCTCCATCCGTTGCTCTGGCATAGGTACACATAAGTCAGAATCAGCCAATACAGTTACTTCGGAAACATTTTTTAAAAGAAATTAAAAAAAAAAAAAAAAGCTTTATTTCTGTATAATTTATAATGGTAAAAACAACTACATTAAATTTAAAAAAAAATAATTAATTAGTTTAGATAAACCTATACAGGTACTTAAATAATTTAAATATCTAAAAAGATGAAAAAAATATAATTTAATAAAATCATAATTGAATGTAATACTGTTTATTGTAGTTACAAAGGAATTTCCTATTGTTTTTTTTTTTCTTTCTTTACCATAGTGAACTAAGGAATGGTCGGATATTTATTATTTTTACGAATTTTGTGTTAAGTATTTATAATTAAAATTAAACATATTAACTTCTTAAATATGAAATAAAAACAATACAATAGATTGGTGAATCAAAGGTGTAAAGAAAAAAATACAGTAGGAAATACAAACAATAAATAAAAATTACTCATATAATAAATATGAATTACTCATATTATAGGGAGGGAAAAATAATATATAAGTTCTACATTTATTAGGACTATTTATTAAATAGAGATAGGTGATAGACCCATGGGAGTCAAACTAAGTTCTTAACTGAACGATAAAGAATAACATTTACATATATTATATATATATATATATATATATATATATATATATATATATATATTTATTTATTTATTGCTTTCACTTACCTATATGTGGAATATATAGTAAGGGAAAATATTGCGATTGTGACAGTTGTCGAATTCCAGTGTTAAACGGAAATAAACGTTTTAGGGGACCCTGAGTCCATATGACCAAGCCCAGCAAAAAAGTCAGTGTGTCTGTGTGTTGTAAGTCCAGCGCGTAAACGATAAGTCCAATGAAACTGAAATTTCATATTTAAGACAACTATACGCCCGAGATGTTACAACAACTTTTTAACAAAATCAGCTAACCAGAAGAGCCAATTTATACCATGCATTTTAATTTAAATGCTGATATTTCAAATTATATTGCTCTAAAGTACCTTTAATTTTGTAGTATCTGAAAAATTGACCATATCATCTAATTAGCAAATTTAAAAAAAACAGTTAAATATATAAGTTGAACGAATTCGAAAACTAACTAAAGGAGATAACTGCAAAAATATTTATAGCATATTTTGGTTTTTTAACTTAAGAACATGTATAATATACCGTTGGAATGCTAAAGATTTTAGAAAAAATATTATATTATACATAAGCACATGTTTATTTTAAAATCCAATGTAAATAATTCTTCAACAATTTATCCGTTTCTAAATTTGTTTAAAAATTCTTAAGTGGATATAAATAAGTGAAAGTCATGTGTTGCGCGCACCATATTTTTTAAACATAAATTATAATGTTATCATAAAAATGTTTTATGTAATGTAAAATAGAATACGTCTATTCTTAACTGTAAAAGAGAACAACGTTTATAATGAACGCTTTATAATGAAAGTATATATTTTTCTCTGAGAAAATATATATGGAAATTGATGTAAATTTTTAGATTTCATATTAAATTTGTAAGCTTAAAGTTTTAATTTAATTCTGAATTTTTTTTATTTTGTAATATAAAAGAAGAAAATTTTAACCTAAGAAAATGCACGAATAAACACAGAATTCTTCATCTCAGATTCCACCAAGTTGCAAAGTTTTTGCAAAATGAAAAAAAATAAATATTTTATATACATATATATATATATATATATATATATATATATATATATATATATATATATATATATATATATATATATATAAGCAAATAAAATAACCTCTTTCTGTTCTGATCTATTTGTTGTAGTAATTTTAGGGGCAAAGGACACAATTAAGGGAAATTTAAATTTTAGAAGCCAGGGGAGAGACCGGGACGGAAGCTAGGCTTCAGAAGTTAAACCCTATACTTAGTGGTCATTCCCTTGGGGCTAACCACTTTATCCAGGGCCGCCGTAGCCTCGCCTAATTTCACTGCTGGGATTTATTGTTAACTGATTTCTTCAGAAAGTTTATAAGCTGTTTATGGGTCGGCTTCATGTGTTTATAGGCTCACCTCTTGGGAAACTTTGACAGGGGGATATTGTCGTTTAGAGGGAAGCTCTCCTAGGTAATTTTAGAGCTAGAAAATGCTCTAATTTAATTTGATCATTAGTATATTATGCAATGTAAAGAGTTTTTTATTATTTTTTTATTGAAATTTACAAATGTACACAGTACAACAAGTGAATGAGCTATTTACAGAATATTGACTTGTAAAAGTCTTGAGAAGAATCTACCCAGTGGTAGCACTTCAGTGCTTATTTGGTCAGCAGGTCTCGAGGCCACCGTCTTTTCAGACGCCTCGAAGTATTATCCGGAATAGATGCCGATGAGAGGATATGGACAAGCGGGTTTGTATGGGTGGGTAATTTGGAATGAAAGTAGGTGTATCTTTTTTGGGCAATTTCTGCAACGAGTGGTATATTTAGGTCTCTACGGATGAGTTTGTTGGTAACAAAGTAAGGAGCGTCTAGGATTTGTCGAAGGATTTTGGATTGCAAGGATTGGATGAATTCGAAGGTCTAGTGGATTCCCATAGCTCTATGCCATAATTGAGACGTTGATTTCCAAAAGGTACTATAGGACATTTTTTACGAAATTGATTTTTTTACATATTAATATTCTCCTCATTTAGTTTTATCTAAATCTTAAATTTGATTGCATCTAATGAACACTCATGTCCTTAATTAACGTGATTTAGAAATGCTATTAATTTCTTAAGATACTTATTACACATTTAGTTTCATTCTAAATCATAACAGAACATTTCATTTCATAACTTTAATATGGTTTTATTAATATAGTAAAGAAATAATTCTAGATTTTAATGCGAAAAGAATCAAATTAGCTGGTTTAATAATATAGTAATGAGAG
Source organism: Piezodorus guildinii (assembly GCA_023052935.1). NCBI lineage: Eukaryota > Metazoa > Arthropoda > Insecta > Hemiptera > Pentatomidae > Piezodorus > Piezodorus guildinii. The sequence continues at coordinate 153,984,642 of CM041293.1, read as the reverse complement.
ACTTTCGCGCTTCCTGTAAAATTCCCCAGAATGGATATAGTACCTTTTGGAAATCAACGCCTCAATTCTAGATAGGTCTAATAATGGTTGTGTAAATGAGTTTTTGAAGTAAAGAGGGAGTTTTGATCATTTGTCAAGTAAGTGTTTTAATAGTCGATATCTACGAGTAGTTTCTTGTCGTTTAAGCCTTGTATGAGTATTCCATGTATGACGTTTGTCAAGAGGAAGTCAAAGGTATCGTATTTGTTCTACAGTGATGAGTGGGGTATGATTAAAGGAAACAACGGGACAGGAAGTCATAGGTTTACGTCGTAGAGTGAAGGTGGGATTTATTTTGATTCTCTAATTGTGACATCATTCTGCAATGGATAAACGGCTCTGTAGGAATCGGGAAGCAACAATAGGAGCATTATTCATGGCTAGCACGCATGTGTCATCAGCGTAAGTAGAGAGGACTGTGCTTGGATGGATAGGGATATCAGCTGTATACACCGTGTGGAGGATTGGGCCTAGGATACTACCTTGAGGTACACCGGTATACTGATTGAATACTGGAATCAAGAGAGCTTATGATTAACTTTAAATTTTTTATCTGTAAGAAATGAGCGGATTATCAAAAAATATGTAGGGGAGAGGTATTCGAGGGGTTTGTAGAGCAGTCCTGGATGCCAAACTCGATCAAAACATTGTGAAAAGTAAATATAAAATAAGAAAATGAGATATTTTTATTTCTGATTACTTTATTTACTCTATTCTCTTTATTTTATACAATATATACTCATATTTTGCTGAATTTCAATACGTATGAAGGAAAATAAATTCGTGGTCAAAGAAATTGAATCACCAATGTTTTAATTTTTATGGTAATAAATTAGATTCAATCAAATATTTATTGTTATTGTCTACTTTTTTTATCATAAGGTTGAATGAAGTAAAGATATTAAAGTTCTTGGTTATTAGTTTTAACTGCTATAAGAATAAAATCTGTAATTATGTCTGATTTTAAGAGTTTTGCTATCCCAAACAATTAATATTGTGCGGTTACATGAAACAGAAAACACCTATGGCACAAATCTACAGTGGTCACAGTTTTGAACATTTTATGAAAGAATTTAAACTTATATATGTTTTTATTGATTTGTATGTGGTTTGGTTTGATTTTTCGTATTATCAGGTTAGTCTTAAAATCACGATTGTAATAGTATGATGAAAGATCATGAAGAGAGACTTTTCTTTATCTTTTTTTTTTGTAAGTTTTTTTAAAACTTTTTAAGTCAGGTTATTAAAATTTTTCCACTAAGGAAAGAAAGGAAGCTGTGTAAATAGCAACCCAATTAAGTTGGGCAGCATCGCTTGTTTAATAAAGTGTATCCCTCCCAAAATTATTTTAAATTAATTGGTTGCTAGTAATAAAACATGTATAATTTTAAGCTATGAAAAATTTAACTCATTAAATGAGCGTTGATAATTTTAACTGAAAGTCAATAATTTAATAGTAAATTGAAGGAAAGGTTTCTGCTACTATGCCCTTTTAGGTAGAGAATGTTTATTGAACTTGAGAATGGCAGAAAAGAATAACAGCCTCCAATTTACAATTAAATGATTTTTTTTTTTTTTTTTTTTAGATTAGTAGTAATAGAGCGGTTATTAATTCACCGTATCAATGCTGAATCCTTAATAGAGAAATAAATTAACATAATTTTTACAGGAGCAAAATGATCCATTGGTAAAACATTACCTCCAGTAACCTCCACATTACAGGTTCAAGTAATAAGTTACAGGATAGGCTCATCAATTCTCTACGCATATTTTTGTAAGTGGCCACCAATAAGCGGACGGGCCTCAATTACCCGATAAAAATGGTGTGAAGGAACCCTCATTTACAATTAAAGCTTGAAAAGCTCCTCCCAGGACTGGAATTCTAACAAAACTTTCAGCGAGGAAGACAAGCTTGCTAGCTCACTGCCACGAGCTTCCCTTATAATAAAGCAATACATCTTAGAAGTAATAGTAGTAATAACTGAATTATTAAAAAAAAATTAAAATATTGATATTGGAACAGAATAGCTCATTGGTAGAGCACTGTAATACTAACCTACATATTACGAGGTCGAGTTCGGCTTTGGCAAATAATTATTTATTCACTTATATCTAAATATTTGGTCGATTGTAGGATGAGTAGAATCACTGGAGACTCAAACAGCCTCTACAATGTCAGTATTAATCACAACCTTTCAAAACGCTTCGCCAATAAATTGAGCAAATCTTTACGAAATTCAAGACCCTTTATGGTTTTTAGAGCTAATTTTTTTTTTTATAAATTATTATTTCAGTACTATAGTTTTCAAAATAATACCAAACATCAACTTAAAGAAGTTATTTATTTTCACTTTAGGAGAAGGTAAAGCTGGATACTGACCTCCCTCATGCCTAACACGCCAGCTCTTAGAATATACAAGTATATACAGCGCATCTGGTTAATGTTGCTGAAAAGTGGCAGGTGTAGATCATAATAAAAAATTAAAAAAAAAAAAGTTATTTATGTAGGAACGTATGTGGCTGTGGTAAAGCTGTGAAGTATTAATTTAGTTATTCAAAGACGGGTGACCAGCTAAAAATATCCTCGTGGCACGAATGACACAAAAACCCCAGCACTTATTCTAAATGTCTTTATTAATAATTAACCAATAGGAATTATCTCCTCTAATTGCTCCTAAATATTTCTTATTTATCTACCGCGGCAAGAGGTCACTAAAGACAACTCTTTTCTGATCGCACTAAGTATAAATTTCGCTGATTACGGTGATAAAGAATTCAGGAGCGGCCGAGCCATCGATTGCCTGTCGCCTGCCGGACTGAAAAAATGAGGCATTGGAAATCGTTGATTGAAAAGCACTGACCTTGCCAAGGGTCTGAGGTGTGAACAACTCGATATAAATAAGATTTCCAAAAATCTTATATATTAGTAATTCCGAATTCGTATTCAAATTAATTTCATACAGTTCCCACCATATCTCATTTGCGTTATTCACTCATATTCATCAAATAGACAAAGGGATACACTATATTGAATTAAAAAAAATAGATTTATATAATATTTATATTTATTTGAAACAGGGTGACTCCCTTTCACCTGTTTTGTTTAATATAGCCTTAGAGTATGTCATAGAAAAGGTGATGTGTACCGAGAAAGGCTTAAATATGGGTGACAAGATTCCGGTTTTGGGGTATGCCGACGATTTGGTACTACTAGGTGAAGACACGGAAACTATACAACTAAATACAAGTGTGTTAATAAAAGCCGGTAAACAAATAGGTCTCGAATTAAATACCGATAAGACGAAATATATGATTAGTTGCAGAAATGGTGGCGATCTTGATGATATTAATATTTCAGGTCATACTTTTGAACACGTAGAGAAATTCAAGTATTTAGGTTCAATGATAACAAGAAAAAATGAAATCCAAGAAGAAATAAAGTCCCGGTTAAAGGTGGGAAATGCGTGTTATTATTCGGTTGCTAAATTGCTTAGCTCGCGGCTTCTGTCTAAAAACTTAAAGGTTAGAATTTATAAAACTATTATTCTTCCAACGGTTCTTTACGGATGCGAAACATGGCCGCTTACTTTGAAGGATGAACAACGGCTTAAGGTTTTCGAGAATAAGGTACTGCGTAAAATATTTGGTCCGAAGAGAGATGAGGCCACTGGGGAGTTTAGAAGGTTGCACAACGCGGAATTGCGGAGTTTGTACTCTGTGAATATAATTGAGTTGATAGCATCGCGGAGACTCAAATGGGCGCGTAAAGTTGTTGGGCTTAGTGAGGAACGGATTCTGAGAAAGTTGGTATTCGCTGAACCGACTGGTAGGCGTCCGAAAGGTAGGCCGAAGCGTCGATGGGAGGATTGCATTAAGGCTGATCTCGGGGGCTTGGGCTTGACCGGTGAACATTGGACGAGTCTGTGCAGGCGAAGTTTGGTGGTATCGGCATCGAACCTTCGGGTTCGGTAAGCCTATTATTATTATTATTAGATTTATATATATATATATATATATATATATATTTTTTTTTTTTTTTTTTTTTTTTTTTTCTTTTTTCTCTACTAAAGAATTCATTTTCTTTTCTTTTTTTATTGTTTTGGAAGTTTTTCTTTATATAAACACTTAATGAGCACACAGTGACTCAATGTGTGCTCATTAAGTGTTTATATAAAGAATTCATATTAAAATTGGCTAATCTTCCTCCGATACACTCAGCAGGTCTTCTCCAAGATTCTTGCTTGTTTCCAATACTATTTAATTTATCTTGGTTATCACATAAATTTATTTATTTTAGTTTCATTTTATGTAATTTGTTTTTAGAGTGCTTCCAATGGCCAGTTTCTCTTCATGTTTTTCATGTACTATATCTTTTATCAGCATATTTACTTGATCTATTCCAACATACAGTTGTAAATTTCAATAAAAAAAAAAAAAAATGGAATTTGACTTTCCTTTTTTTATATTGTAAAGATTGTATGAATATAATCCTGTAGCAATATTATTATTGTCCATCGTGGCAAACTGTAATATATTCGAATAAATAAAAACTACAATTAAATTTGTTAATTTCCGAACTACCGACTTACCCGTCTGTAATGAAGTCCTTATACACATACGAAACATCATTTTAAACCTCTTCCTATCACATTAATAAAATAGAAAATAGCCTAAAACATTACTTTAAGCAGTTTAGCAAAAATTGCATAAAATGGAAGTTAACAATTAGTCCAAAGAAATCTGAAGCAATGCTGTTTACTAAACGTCGACCAAAAATAAACAACCAAATCAAAATTAATTCAGTTCCCATCCCTTTGTCAAAATACGTACAGTGCCTAGGTTTAACTTTAGACAAATCTTTTGCATTCAATGACCATACCAATAGAAATATTATTTATTATTTTCTTTATTCATTCATTGCTTTTTTCTCGTTTAGTTGTATATCGAATTCGTTCAGATTATATGTTTAGACGGTTTTTATCAATGCTAACGAGAAAAAATGGTTATTTTTTTCGAATCTACAAAATTCAAGGTACTTTAGAGGAAGAAAATTTAAAATATCGGCATTAAAGCCCAATAAATTTTACATCGATTAGCGAGTTTAATAAAAAATTGTTAGAACTGTTTTTGAGAAAAGCATAAAAAGATGCAAAATGCATGGTATAAAGTGGCTCTTCTGCTTCGCAGATTTTTATGAAAAAGATGCTGCAACATCTCAGGCACAGACGCTCAGAAAATGTTTTTTTTTTTTCTTAAAAATTCTTACAATAAGAAAATATGAGGAATGAAAAAAAAAAAAGTCTTGAAAATGTCTTGAGAAAGAACTACCCAGTGGAAGCACTTCACTAACTATTTTAACTTAGTAGGTCCCGAGGCCACCTTCTTTTCAGTCGCCTTAGATGGTTATCAGGGATATCTAATTAAGATAAATTACGGACAAGTGGGTTTGTATGGGCAGAGAGTTTAGAATGAAAAGAGTAGTATCTATCACGGGGTATGTCTGCAACAAATGGGATGTTAAGGTCATTATGAATGAGTTGATTTAATAAAAAAATAAGGGGCATTCAGGATTTTGCGAAGGATTTTGGATTGTAAGGAGTGGATGCAGGAGGAATTATATGGTTTCGTAAAGCCCCAAAGCTCGATTACATATGTCCAAATAGGTATGATAATAGTGAAGTCAATGAGTCTTTTGTAATATACTGGAAGTTTTGAACGTTTGTCTAGTAAGTGTTGTAGTAATCGATATCTTCGAGCAGTTTCTTGTCCTTTCAGTCTTGTGTGAGGAGCTCTCAAAATATAAAATTTCAGTTTTATAATCCTTATCATTTTCGTGCAAGACATAAGACCCAAACACAGACCATTTTATGGGACTTGGTTATTTAGACTCAGGGGATCCTAAAACGTGTATTTCTTTTGAAAACTGGAATTCAAAAATTTTCACGATCACAATACTTCCCCTTCTTATATATTTCATATATATTTATTTTTAATTTATTTAACGTCACTTTATGCTACTATGGCTAATCAGACGATGCTACAGTGGTAGTCCTAAATTTTGCCGATCCAGGTTTTATTACGATAGGGATCTTTAACGAGTACCTGACATCGCACAGGCTCGAGACCACCTTTTAACGTCTCCTCCGAAGGACGGCGTAACTAAGGATTTTTTACTCCGATTAAAAAATCCTAGGACCACCTCCGGGTGTGAACCCGTGACCTTTAGCATAGGAGGCTGTTACGCTAGCCACCCAGCTACAAGTGATCCCATTTCATATATAGGTAAGTGAATGTAAAAAAGTGATAAATTACATTAAAAGTATTAATTTTACACTCGATATCCAAATATCACGATTTTTAGAATCAAATATGAATTATCTAGACATCAGATCTAGATAATTCTAATTTAATTCTTGAATCTCTGGCAATAAAAATTACCTGGATTCAACAGTGTTTCGTTGTGTTAAAACCCACGCTAAAGAGAATTATGGCATTATTTGGTTTAAACTACAAACATGACTCATCGACAAATGTTCACATGACTTGGCTCTAAGGAAGTGGAGAACTTTGTGACAATGGAGAACGCAGCGCGAGTGGGCTGAATGGGTCTCAAAGCATTCAAGTACATTTACTCCTACGCACTTTCCGGCGGTCTTTCAATTTCGTTCTTATAGAAAGTCGTTTCATGGTGACTTCGGTCTTTGACATAACTTTCTTATGACTAAAAGGAATGAGTTATAGTGTTAGTGAGTAGGAAGTTTTTAATTAAATAATAATGAAATGGAACTTAAAAAAAAAAAAGTTAAAATGAGATGAAACATAGTAAATTGATCACGCATTTCTAGGGATAGTTCATTCAATTTTTGTCATCTTGCGAAAGTTCCATATTTATTTTCAATCATCAATTTCATTACTAACACATAATCTAGAAGACTAATACGGGACTGAGTGTTAGCAGGAGAGATCAGGGGGTGGATCAAATATAGAAATGCAAGATAAAAAAACTGGTGCGCACAACTCACGACTTTCACTAACCTCCGTTGTTAAAATCAATTTAAAAATTTTCGAAACGACGTTAGAGATGTAATAAGTTTAAAGAATTAATTAAATTGATTTCCGCTTTTTATCACTCTCCATTACATTTTACAACTATGGATTTAAGATAATATTTATTCTAAAATTTTTAGCTTTCCAATATTATACATCTAAATTACTGTTCTTATGCTCAAAAACAAAAATTACATTAAAAACTATTTTTCCATTTTTTTATTTAGTTACTCGTTGAATTCGTACAACTTATATATTTATCTGGGTTTTTTTTTCGGTGATAACAAGATTATATTTTTATTTTTCTAGTATATACAAAATTAAAGGTACTTTAGAGGAAGAAAATTAATAAAAAGCTTCGCGACTAAAAACATGTGTTGGGAATTCCAGTAATTTTGCAGTTATCGAGTCAAAGAAACATTTTACAATAAGATAAAAATATGCTTTATATTGTTTTTCCTTTTAACCTATTACCTCTAAAGTGAAGAAAGTGGTTAAAAAAATTCTCTTAAAAAATGCGGGAAAAATTTGATGGTTTAGTAGAAACCATAGCTCCATTCCGTAAGTCCAGATGGGTCTTGTAATAGTTATGTAGATGAGCCTTTTGTAGTTAAGGTTAAGGTTTGACCGTTTGTCTAGTAAGTGTTAAAGTAGCCTTAAACGACGAGCAGGATAAAATCAGTAATTTAAATTATAACCTGGCCTCGAAATCAACCGAAAAATCTCAGTAGTGGATTTGGATATGCCTAACAGAAGTCAAGAACTTTCATATATTTAAATATTTAATGAGGGCCATTTAAATTTAAATATTTTACATTTTAATAATTAGCAGATTAGAAAACACATCCTATCATTAAATTACTTAGTTATACATTTACAAACTCTTATTCTATAATATGCCCTAGCTGTGGACTAATATCTTAGAACGGCTGCTTCGTTTCTTTTTTCTTTTTTTTGTCAATCTAATAATATGTTTCAAGAATGATTTAGTTGGCGGTCCAAATTTTCTCCGGTCTTCCTAGAATCTCTCTTGGTCCCACTGCGGTTCTCTTTTTAGATCAGACCAAACAGATTAGGTCCTGTTCAATAATATTTTTCGATTAAATAAACAAAAAAAAAAAAAAAAAGGAAACTCTCTACCGCTTTTCTTATCATTAACAAGAAATGTTTTTCTTCGAGAAGGGGAAGAAATTATGAACGTCTCTGCTTTAAGGTCGCTAATCTGGAATAAGAAGATCGTTATAATAAAAAAGAAAAAGTACCGATGACAATCAAGAAGAACAATAAAACAGTCTATTCACATTTAAATTAAAATAAAAGACAAATTCTTCAAAAAATAAAAGACAATTTAAAACTCTGGTACTATTTATGATTTACTTTAATTGTATTTATATTTCAAGGAAAAACAATTATATCTTCGGAACCTTTATCCTCTTATTTTTCACTTTATATATATATATATATATATATATATATATATATATATATATATATATATATATATATATATATGTATACGCCTTCCCATAGAACCAAAAAATATGAATTTTCCTTCTTAGCCCGGTCCACTTTCTTATGGAATACTATCCCATCACACATCCGTCATGCTCCTTCCCATTCTTCTTTAAAATCTCTCCTTTTTAAACACCTTCTTGCTTCCCAATCAGATGCCAACTAATTTCAATACATCAATTAAAGTGATGTGAGAAATGTCTACACTTCATACCATAAATGATACAATAGTAAAGTTTATTTTCATTCTATTTTCAATTATTCTAATGTTTTTTGTTTTATTTTGTTAGTTTTATATTACATTTAGATATTACTATATTTTTTTTAAATTTATATTTTTATTTCTCTCTCAATTCATTAATTAAAATAATTGTAAATAATTTTTGCAATCATTAATATTATTAGTTTTTTATGTGTTTTTTTGCCAGTTGTAATCATTATTTTTTTTGTACATGTGTATTATTCTCAAGGGACTTAGTCCCAGAATAAAGTTCTTTTTTTCATTATATATATATATAAGATGGGTCAAATAATAGTCTCAATTGACTGTCTGCATGTTTAAAATAATTTTACAAACATTTCAAGAGTTTACTTGAAAGGTTTTTGAAATATTCAGGGCCGAATATCATCAATAATTAGTATACAAATTGTAACGGAGTTTTTTTTGTTTTTTTTATGGAACATTGATAAAAAATGAAGTAATGAATTGAAAATCAAATCTTGTGAAATTCGTCCCTTCGTAAAACAGAGATAATTAGATGGCAAATATTTAATGATAGCGAAATGAATGTTTAGAAAACAAAATTGAATCCCTCGGCCATTTTACGTAGCAAACCTGGTCATTGTGATGGGGCACTCAAAGAGGCACTTTCAAGCAGTAAATTCCTAATGAAGGAAGATAAGCTATCAAAAGTTGTATTTCAACAAAGGAAGAATTTTTGACCTTAACCCTATTCAGGATATTTATTTAATTTGGGCCATTCTTGAGCTGATAGGTTGTAGACGTATCATAATATACATATATATATATATATATATATATATATATATATATATATATATATATATATATATATATATATATATAATTTTTGTAATGTATTTATTTAAGGATAAGAAAATTAAGCTGTTAAAATAATTCTTATTCCAACTTACATTATTCGCCTTGTTATAATTGCTTACTTAATAATAGTATCTACGTTTTGGCTGCGTCTTTTTTCAACCTGAGTAAATTACACTTTAAGTTAATACACTGCGGAGCAACTACCTTAATTATATTTAATGTGGGCATTTCACACTGATTACATTCTACTGTGTGTAACACTCTACATAACCATATTGGTTCGGTCTAAAGTCTAAGTTATATTCTATTTTCTATTATGAATAGTAGATAATATAATAATTTAGAAAATAAAATAATTTATTTTTGTTCATCTAACGTCCCTTTATGCTATTTACGTATGATGCTACTATAGGACCCCTAATTTTTCTCTTATCGGGTTTAATCAGGATTGGTATCTTTAACAAGTACCTGGCATCGCACAGGCTCAAAATAACCTTTTCACGTTCCCCGAAGGACAGCTTAACTAAGGATCTTTTACTCCCATTAAACAATTATAGGAGCATCTGCCAAGTTTGAACCCTTGACCTTGGGCATAGATAGCTGTTATGATAGAAACTACACTACAGGTGACCCCTTTTTTATTTATTCCTTTAAATGACCAGTACATTAAATATTTGTTTTATTCTTACATCTGATGAGTTGTCCATTGGTTTAAATAACAAAGCCTTATTTTATTTTATTAGTTAGGTATGTCAGCTGCTACCATCACAGATTGGAAAAATTACACGAGGGAAGGATTTATTCATAGACATTTTCGAGGCAATGAAATCCTATTAGGCTTTCAGAACAATAACTTTTTTTTTTTTTTAGAATATTTTTTGATAATAAGTAAGATAGTAAATAAATCATGTGTTTTTCAATGATGGTGTAACCTTTATTATTATTTAAATAACAAACAGTTATCATAACTTAGTAACAGGTTGCCTAAAATGAAAAATACCCAAATAACCTGTACCTCTCTCTACAACCCATAAAGGGCCTTGGGTTCAGTACAAAGATAGATTCGTACTGTTTCATGCCCAACAGCCGTTAGTCCCTGATCATGCTCAGGTTTTTCCCAAGTTTGGGTACCCATAGTATAGAGGCTAGGTGTGCCCCAGAAGGGTCTCCGTACTCCAGGGTCGCACTACGGCTGAAATAACATAATCCAAATAATCATTTGCTTCAGACGGGGTTTGAACCAAGGACCCGGAGAACAGTGGAATAGTGCTCTATCCATTAGACCACGCCGCTCTCCCATGAATTATATTTTATATATATATAAAACTTAAATTTTAATAAATAGAAATGAAAAACAAATCTTTAAAAATTACATTGAATAAAATTTCTTATTTAATAGTTCAAAATTCTACAGATAAATATGGCGCTTCAGACGCTGAAAGCTTCATGAAAAACCTCATAAAGAGAAAATAAAAACGAACTGCATTGGTGTATATTACCTAATGTAACTTAATAATTCGACGGAAAACATTTATTGAACAAATAATACTGAACGACATTCCATGAATTATATTTTTATATATTATGTAATTTTTCTTTGCTGAAGTGGTAAAAGATTAATTAGTGATTTACTGATGATTTAAAAAGGGTTCTATAAAATCAAATAAAAAATAATGTAGAATATACATTAATTTTAATGAATAGAAAACATTTTTAAAAATGAGAGAAGTTCTTTCGGAATAAAAGAATTTTAATATAGTTTTAAGGTTCAGAGCTAACTTCTACTGAGGAGTTCGTTGATAAAAAATATAATAATGTGAGAAAACAATTTTTTAGAACACTGAGATTCTCATAATTCTATTTTTAGTTTTACTATAATTTTGGACTTTTCCAGCAAGGCTTAGAGTTTGAAGCCGCATATATTACACCTCTAAATATACTGAATAGGATAGAAACGACTCAGTCAAAGGCAGAATTTTAAAGAAAAGGAAAAAAAAACAGCCCATCTTGGAAAGGCTTAAGTGTTGCAGAGAAGACCCTAGATTTGCAAGAGGTTAACATGGGCTGTCCAAACTTTCCACGTTTCCCAAGAGATCCAAATTGGAAAAGTGGTAGCAACATGGTTTTCCTTCTTCCCTGGAGCACCTTTAGGCCTCCCTGCGTATCCGTTAGCGGCTGATCGATACGCCTCTATTAGTTTACCTCGGTTTTTCACGTCTCCCTTCGTTTCTTAAAGTGTAAAGCATCTGTCTCTGTCCTTCGGATATTATTTTATTCCCGTTACGATTGATTTCCGCTCAATGTCAGCAATACATTAAGCTATAGCTGTAATCCCTTTTAAACCACTTTAAAGAATTCAGAAGGAAAAATAGGGTAAGAAATGGAATCATATCACATTTACAGAGTAGGCAATATTCAAATACGTGATTTGTTGGCTATAAAACGTTGAATAACCGTATAATTCATGAAACAATTATTGGTAATTGTAGTAATGTCTATTTTGATCATCTAAATATTTATTTATAAATATATATAATGTTGAGGATGTATAGTCGACTGTAGAAATTATCGTACGTAGAAATAATCGGGAGTCAGTATTATTTAATATTTTAATTTTGCCGACTTCAAGGAAAAATCAACATTTTATGCTTGACATGGCTCAGTAATGCCCAGATGATGGCTCAAAAGTTTGAGCCGAAACGTCGGCTAAATTAAAATATTAAAGCTGACATCTGATTATTTCTACCTAATATCTATGTATATATATATATATATATATATATATATATATATATATATATATATATTAATGAGGGAAGCCCGTGGCTGAGTAGCTACCGCGCTAGTCTCGCACGGCAAAGGTTGTGAGTTAGAATCCCAGTCCCCTAACCCTATAAAATTTCATTGAGAAATGTGGTGAGAATATTCTCAGGAGATTACCATACGCGGTCAAGGGCCTACACGGCATGTCGCGCCAGAGAAAACAAAAAACCAACATAAATATATATAATATATATATATATATATATATATATATATATATATATATATATATATATATATATATATATAATGAAAATACAATTTTGATTTCTATCTAAACCACAAGAAGTATTTTGATACTGTTTTCACCATCATTTAAGGCATTTTTTTCTAAAATTTTTAAGTAAAATATATTGCAATTTACTTTACCTTTAGTCGGAAAAACAAATTTTCTATAACTAAGATTGTTATTTATTTAACGTCACTTTATGCTACTGTGGCTAATCGACGGTGCTACAGTGGGAGTCCTAAATTTGCTATCCAGGTTTTATTAGGATAGGAATCTTTAACGAGTACCTGACTTCGCACATGCTCGGGACCACTTAACGTCCCATCGAAGGACGGCGTAACTAAGGATTTTACTCCATTAAAAATCCTAGGACCACCTGCGAGTTTGAACCCGTGACCATTAGCATAGGAGGCTGTTGCGCTAACCACCCAGCTACAAGTGATCCCCCAAAGTTTAACCAAGTAATCAAAAACTTATTCCTGAATATAAGTAGTAATATAGGCGTATAATATACTATTAGAAAGCGCAAGATCTCAGAAAAGTGAATATGTAATAAAATAAATCATACTAGTTAGTATGAAGTTGTTGTTAGCCCATACACTTATAAATATATGCTGTAGGTAAATATGGAGGTTATAATAGTTAAATGTTGCCACCGTCGTACAGCATCGTGAAAGTTATATTCTTCCATTTAGTACGAAATATTTTAGAAACAATATTGCGTACCGAATTGTAACAAAGTTGTTAACATAACGGTAAGTTGTTATAAATCTATAGACTGTTATTAATTATTTCAAATTTAATATTGTTTCGTGAAAACGGATGTTTCACTGTAAACTAAATTGGATTCCTATGAAACTTAACCTTTTAAAATGTAATTTAAATAGTTCATTTGAAATATAAAATAGTAATAAACCGAATAAAATAGGAACCGTTATTATTTCTGTAGCTTTTTATTACTCACATAGCAATCAAGATTTCATTATATGGAAAAATTAAAATTTGGTAATCTGTGCTTAGCTTTAAAATAGCAAACAAATAAACTTAACAAATTTTGATTTATGTTTTTCATTTCTGCCGTGATTAAACATATAATGAATAGACGTTATAAAGTAGACAAATTTTCTTGCTAATTGAATTTTTCGTCACGGGTTCCAAATCGCAAGAATAGAGTCCCTCATACGAAGACCAAATATTTTCTTTATTTCAACAATGTTTAAGTTATTTATTGATTAAAACACGTTAAAAATGTCACGCGCAACTCTGAACCATGTAATTAAAAAATTAAAAATGGCTCAGCTGACAATAAAATCTTACGAGCATAAAACGTCCCTTGCGTGAATTCCTTTAAATATTAACAGGCATGAAGAAAAGGTGTAATTATAAAACAAATCCGAAAAAACGATTGCAGTTTGCCCAATAGCTTGTAAACAATGTACAGTCATAAAAAGTGGATGAAACCGACAGTCTATTATAGATAATAATTTTTTTTTAAACATGTATTAATTGATATTTACAACTGGAATAATGAGTTCTGATCATTTTACATTAATTATATAACATATGTAATGAGTAAAATCATTCAGAATCCTGTATCACTGTAATCTGGTAATAATGCCAGATTATCAAATCTATGTAATCAAAATCTATATTATTATTTTTATCCTAGGCCTTTTAATATTTTCAGGAGTAAATTTACATCATTTTAACAATTAGGATAGTAAATATACCTAACCTGGGGATAAGGTTTATCGAATATAGGTTCAAATTAATAGTAAGGATAGAAGTAAATATCTGCAGAACAGGGAGAACGTGGTAATAAGAGCAAAGGTAACCTTACGCAGTTACAAGCCATATCCAACAGGTATGGCCCAATTCCAGCAGAGACTGCCCTAGGGAGAAAAGGCACCCTAAAATAAAAAGGACAAGGGCAAGTTAGGTCTTATCTATTTTATTAAGTATTTTGTTGTTGTTTATTTATTAATGCCAAAGAAATCCTAACTGATATCATTTTTTGTAATGTCGGTTATTGCAATTTTTATTCTTTTTTGGTTTCTTATTCAAATTTACAATAATCGGGACCATTCTGTTGATGATTATGTTTGATTAATTTATTTTATCTCATTTTTTACTATTGCTCATTAATATTTATACAGTTGTTTATATGTTATTTCCAATAGAAGGGCTTTGGGCATGTCTCAATACCTAAGTACATTAATATCTCTACAAAACGCTATTTCTTTTATTTATTAACTTGGTATTTAATAATTAATTATGAAAAAAGTTTTTTTTTGTATTCTTTACAGGGTTTTACGTATCTCGAAACGTAAGCCCTCAAATTTTGAGAGGAGGGAGGAATTTTTTAAAATTTGTTTAGCCGATTACAAAGGTTCATTATTGAAAATAATAAACCAAAAGCATTTATAATAGACTTCGTTACTATTTATTTTTCTCTTCTTTCGATTTTTATTGAAATAATTCAAATAAAGTTTCCTGATTCCAGATTAACGTTGAGCAAACAAGAATGGAGATGAGCATAATGAATGTTTATTTAAAGCATAGTATAAAAAATAATACTCTAAGAGAGGATAATTTGGTGTTGTATAAAAACGTTAAAATGGGAATGGGCTGGGAATTTAAGAGCCGAGATGTTGCAAGACAGTTACCAAGGAACCAGTTAGCAAGGAGGCAACTGAAAAGATAGCCAGACGAAACAAAAAAAAAAAAGATGCAATATGTTAAACAGAAAACCGACAATATTGGAAATCAAGATGGAAATTAAGAAACAATCCCAGAACCCAGAACCCAGAAGGTACGGCTGGTCACCAATCAAGAATAACCTTAGTTCAGGAGAGGCCTACACATCAGTCAGTATAAAGTCATTTTTTATATAAATATGCAATTTTTATATAAACAAGTTTTTTTGTAATTATATTTAAAACGTTTTAAACAATATTTGGTTAAACATTGTTTTGTTTTTATTATATCAACAATAAAAAGGGTTTAAAATAAATTAAAAATATATAAAATTTATGTATTGAAAAAATTGTAAATAAAGGATTATCTTATCTTATCTAATACACGCAAAAAAAATTTCATTACAATACACTACTTGTTTGTAGAATCTTTTACACATGTTAATATTTAGATTCCATAGAGAACGTTTTCGCGAAAGTAGAGTCAAGTTACAGGTAGATAGTGTGGGAAATGGTGCCGAGTGCGTATAGTGCGTAAAAGCAATGAAGACTTTTTTGATTAATTAAAAACTGACATAAATCTTTTATTTTAAAACTGTAATCCAGGATTAATTTCTGGATAATCCAATGCACACGCAAGTGTAAAGTAAATCCCAATGATTGATTGAGACCCCCCAGAGCCTATCCTCAGACTACTGAACCTCACCCTTCCAGAACAAGCGCTTACTCCTCCCCCCCGGCAGGGTAATTAGGAGCCGACTAAGACTCGCCCGCATCTTCCTCTTATTTACACGAGCTCTCTACTTTAGTTTAATTACTTTCACCCCGGAAGGCTCTTTCTCCAGGGGCCGTTTGTCTTGCCGTTAATTGTGTCCTCTCCAGGACAGACTACAGGTGTTTACGGCCCGGGCTCCAGGTACCGCCAGCCTCCTCGGTCCTGATTAACACCCCTATAACTCCGGCATCCGTCCATTAGGCCCTCCTCAGACACTTTGCTCTGCATTTTATTAAGATTCTCTCCTCTTCCTCCTACTTACTCCTTACCCTCCTCAGATTTAAAGTTTAAGCTCCCCCGCTCAAAGAGCCTAGAGGCAGAAATAGACAATCCTATTATCATTCCGACACAGCGAAGCTTTCTAATTAACTCGTTGGCGATCAGGGAACCCTCCAAAGGGTAAAAGGGTTTAAGGAGCTTATTATAATAATGTACTTTCCTAATCTGTTTCCAGAATGATTCGCTCTGAATTAATTAAATTACTTAACTGATAATTAAAATTACTTGATAACTTTAACCTAAATATAATCGTATAATTTGGACCATCTTAGGCCGAAAGCGATGTGAAATGCGGGTCCCTAAATAATACGAGGTAGATCTGCAAAGAAGAAAAACCTTAAATAACCATTAAAAAAAAAAAAAAAAGTATATATATATTAAATTTGTGATAAAAAAAACTCGAAAATTTTCCCTTACTATATAAACTGCTCCACAAAAAATTGGCGCACTTTGGAAAATCATTTTTTTTCCCTGTAAAATTAATGGGCATTACATCAACATTTTTATAAAATAGTATTCTTTTGGCAAGATTTATAATGTATCATTGTATATTTATAAGATATAACACAAAGTTGGTTGAATTAACTCACTTATTTTTTTTTTTTTTTTTATAATTACCTCACTGATATTCACTCTGAATCTAAATATTTTTTTACTTAATATAATAACGCATTTGCATATGAATAATGAATGAGATATAATGATAATTCCCTTCTTGCTTAAATACACAGTCTTCAAAGTCAGTCTACGCCGATCCTTTGTGTTATGGAATTAATCAGAAATGAATTTACAATATTAAAATCAATGCATTTTATTTTTCTAATGGATCATTTATACCAATGTCTCAAAATATTTATACCAGTGAAATATTTTACTATCTCTTAATAAATCATTTTTAAATGAGGCATTGGCTAAAATAAAACATTAAGTTATGTTATTATGTTATATTTATAATTTTCATTTTTCCTGATTGTTGAATGAATATGCGGAAATACAAAGCTCATTCGTTTTATATGTTTTTCCTGAACTTTGATCTCCTTGCGTCCGAATTATTTTTTTGGTACTACATTTTCAATTTTTACAAATATTTACAAATTATCACATTTTTCAATGGAATATTTTGAATACCATTTATAATATATCATGATATGTTTATAAGATATAACACAACGTTGGTTGAATTATCTTACTTTAATTTTTTTTTTCTTAATAATTACGTCATTGTTAGCAACTAGCTTAATTTATGGCCTTCTAATATTTAGTCTGAATCTAATATTTTAGGTAATATAATAACGTATTTAATATGAATAATGAATGAAATATGATAATAATTCCCTTCTGGGTTAAATACAGAGTCCTAAAGTCAGTCTCTGCCTAAGCTTTGTGTTATGGAATATACTCCGTTCGTTCGTGGAATCGGTGTGTTGTTAAGTTGGAAGGCATGTTTCATGTCAAAAGGCAATGAGATGTATTTGAACTGTTAATGACTCGCACTTGATTGTTAGTGTTGTTATAACAGTTATTCAGAATAATGATGTTCAGGTTATTAGCTAGTGTTAAATCAAGAGAACTTAAAACGATTAGAGTATATAAAATGCTAAAATATTAAATGAAAATTCTAATTATATCGGAATTTGATCTTCTGATTATTTTTATTTATTAAATTGGAAGGCATGTTTCATGTCAAAGAGCAATGAACTGTTAATTACTCGCACTTCATTGTTAGTGTTGTTATAACAGTTATTCGGAATAATGATGTTTAGGTTATTAGCTAGTGTTAAATCAAGAGAATTTAAAACGATTAAAGTATATATAATAAAATATTGAATGAAAATTCTAATTATATCGGAATTGGATCTCCTCCTTATTTTCTCCACTGCTTCTAGTGTAGGTAAAAAAACTAGATTGGCGTCAAAATTACCAAATTTCAAAGCAATAATTTTTTTTTTTTTTTAATATTTTTTTTATTGAAATTTACAACTGTATTTTGTAATACAACAAGTAAATATGTTAATAATGATAAAATACATGAAAAAAACGCGAAGAGAAAATGCCCATTGGCATCACTCCAAGTAACTAAACTAGAAGGTCTCGAGGCCATCTTCTTTTCAGGCGCCTCGTAGGATTGTCAGGAATTGAAGAGA
Source organism: Piezodorus guildinii (assembly GCA_023052935.1). Taxonomy (NCBI): domain Eukaryota; kingdom Metazoa; phylum Arthropoda; class Insecta; order Hemiptera; family Pentatomidae; genus Piezodorus; species Piezodorus guildinii. Next base: position 153,966,035 of record CM041293.1, on the reverse strand, counting down.
AAGCAAGAATTGAAACTAGAGGATTAGAGTGGGAGTGGAGTTTGTCATGGAAGGATTGATACCTAATTCGGGCCAAATCAGCAACATATGGGATGTTAAGGTCTTTATGGATGAGTTTATTTGTGACAAAGTAAGGAGCATTGAGGATTTTTCGAAGGATTTTGGATTGTAAGGATTGAATACGGGAAGAATTTGATGGTTTCGTAGAGCCCCAAAGCTCACCTCCGTAAGTCCAGATAGGCCTTATGATGGTGATATAGATGAGCCTTTTGTAGATAAGTGGAAGGTTGGAGCGTCTGTCCAGTAAGTGTTGTAGTAAGCGAAAGCGACGGGCAGTTTCTTGTCGTTTTAGTCGTGTGTGGGGATTCCATATTAGACGTTTGTCAAGTAGTAGTCCTAGGTAGCGGATCTGTTAAACTGGAACAAGCGGAATATTATTAAAGGAAACTGTAGGGCAGGATGTCATAGGTTTACGACGAAGGGTAAAGGTAATTTGGTGGGATTTGTTGGAATTGATTTTGATTCTACAATTCTGACACCATATCTCAAGCTCTCTGATATGGGATTGAAGAGTTTGAAAGCAATAATTTAAAAATTAATCCATTAAAATATTTCGTTTTATGGTTCGTAATAAAAATATAACTAATCTAGTCAAAACAGTACATTTAATAAAGATTCATAAATAGATTTATAACTCCTAAAACGGAATGTTATTCTGAGGACAGTTTTTAAGAAACCTCATAAAAAGCACTGTTTTGACAAGACTATTTATATTTATAGGATTATAACCAAGCAAAAAATTTAAATAACTTAATGGCTTATTTTTTTAATCATTATGTTAAGAAATCGGGTAATTTTAACAGCAGCCTTTTTTTTTCTACCTATAGTAGAAACAGAGATATTAAATAAAATGTGATTTTCGTGAGCAAAGTTTCAATATTGTGACCCAACTCCTGGGGAGCGTTGGCCTCTGATATCTTGTAGAGTCAAATGGTTTAATGTCTCGTTTTACGTTAAAAGAAAGAATTAAAATCGACGAGACACATTTCGGTTTCTCCTTGTAAGGCTTGGATTAAGATTTATTCCTTGGTGGTCTCAAAGAATGATAGTCGATCAACCTTCCCACTCCATGAAGGAATATATTGGAAAACATAAAGTAGTTAGTTAGCTTAGTTAAAGATAGTAAAAACGATATCTCTTTACATTATTCTAATAAAAAATAAAATAAAAATAATCAGAAGATCAAATTCCGATATAATTAGAATTTTCATTTAATATTTTAGCATTTTATATATTCTAATCGTTTTAAATTCTCTTGATTTAACACTAGCTAATAACCTAAACATCATTATTCTGAATAACTGTTATAACAACACTAACAATCAAGTGCGAGTCATTAACAGTTCAAATACATCTCATTGCTCTTTGACATGAAACATGCCTTCCAACTTAACAACGTACCGATTCCACGAACGAACGGAGTATATTCCATAACACAAAGCTTCGGCAGAGACTGACTTTAGGACTCTGTATTTAACCCAGAAGGGAATTATTATTATATTTCATTCATTATTCATATGCAAATGCGTTATTATATTACCTACAAATATTCAGATTCAGATTAAATATTAGAAGGACATAAATTAAGCTAGTAGCTAACAGTGACGTAATTATTTTTAAAAAACTAATTTTAAGTGAGGAACTTCAACCAGCGTTGTGTTATATCTTATAAACATATCATAGTACATTAAAAATATTTCATAAAAAATCTTATAATTTGGAAATATTTGTAAAAATTAAAAATAATTGGAACGCAAGGAGATGAAAGTTTAGAAAAAACATATAAAACGAATGAGCTTTGTATTTCCGCGTATTCATTGAACAATGAGGAAAAGTGAAAACTATAAATATAACATATAACAAACATAATGTTTTATTTTAGTCTCTGCCACATTTAAAAATGATTTATTCAGAGATAATAGAATATTTTATTGGTATAAATATTTTAGGACATTGGTATAAATTATCCATTCACAAAATAAAATACATTGATTTTAATAAATCTATTTCTCATTAAAAAAGATTCGCTCAAAAAATAAATAAATAAAAAAATCAATTAAAAAAAAAATCAGTTCTTCATTACGAAACGTAGTATTACTAGCAGAAAAGTCAGGTTTAATCTCGAATTAAAGGTACCCATTTTACCACGTTTTATTAACCCTAGTTCGATTAACTCCAGAATAGATGTAACAGCAATCATTAAATAAATATGCCCGAAGGTTCAAAGCCGATACCTTCAATTTTCTTAACAGAAGCCGGTTGCGAATTCATTCCGCAACTGAATAATAACAAGCATATCCTGCCTTCAACCTCGACTTTATTTTCTCATTCATTTGTTTTAAGCAATTATTATAGAAACCAAAGACTTAATATAATACGTGTCTAAACGTAAACTGAAATATCAATATCATCATTTTTCCACTATTAATCATGTATTTTATCTTATATATATTTATTTCAAGCCCTGCCTTTTTATTGGTTAAGATTAACGCACTACTGTTTAATTTTATAATTTTCGCATCTTATCGCAGTACCAAATCATTGGCGTACCCTAAAACCGAAATTCAACTACACAGATTTAAACATTTCTCGGTACTCGTCACCTTTCCTATGGCTTATTCAAATGCTAAATTAAAGAAAACAGGTGAAATGAAACCTCAAACTAACTGGTATTAATAATGACCTATACAAAAAAAAAAAAAAAAAAAATTCTAAATAATGTTTAACTTATATTTTAAAAATGATTCTTTCTCAGCAAGCAATCTAATCTTTTTCTCAATTATTGTACTCTCATGCGACCAGTAACCATTTGCAATTAACACTTGAATATAAGGAGAGTGCGATTCTTATCCTGGAGTGCGGTCACTGGAAACGTATTGATGACACGCTGGAGTCAGTGCCTAAGTGGGATTACTGAAGGACTTTAGCGTGGGCCAGATTACAAGATGTCTTTCGGAGCTCCCTCTATCGCCCTTATTCTTCGGGTCTCTCCGGATTAGGTTGGATCACAGATTCGTTATCGCTACAAATCTGCAAGGATTTGGCCATTAGGAAACGATTCGTCCGTCGAAGACTACCCAAGAAGCTTTGAAAAAAAAATCAAGAAAAGCTTTTATCGTGTGCAAGCAGATCTTCTTAAGCTCCCTGATACCACAAAGGATAAAAATGTCTTCGTTATAACATGTAAATAATTATAATATATATATATATATATTTATTTTTTTTTTTTTTTTTTTTTTTAGGTGGCGCGACAGGCCGTTAGGTCATTGGCCATGCGGTGTAATCTGCTGAGAGAATACATTTGCGTTACTTGATGACATTTTTTTGTAGGGTAGGATAATCACTCACTACGCCTATTTTTGTAAGTGGGTCCCATTTGGCTAAGGGTCTCACATATCACGGGGGAGGAGAGGTGCTGTGGATGATTTCCTATCAATTAAATGCTTGACAAAGTCCTTCCGGGGCTGGGATTCGAACTCACAACCTTTGGCGTGAGAGACTAGCGTGCTAGCCACTCAACTAAGGGCTCCCCTTATGCAATATTTATAGTATAATAAAAATAACATGTACCATTTTATTACAATTTAAAAAAAATGCTTATTCAGAAATACTTTTTATTCAGTTTTGTTAGTTTTAAATATTTCAAGGATTTTATATAATAAAGCTAGTTTAACTTTTTTGACCAGAATTTTTAACTACAAGTAAACAATTACATACAAAATCAATTACGATTATATGTAATATTTGTTTCTTTCTTTACAATTCTTTAATTTCATTAACCTGTATATGAATTATATATTATTGGGATCGTGCAAATTTCCCAATTTCAGTTTTCAACGAAAATACAGGTTCCCGTGAGTCCAACAAACCAAGTTGCACGAGGATTTCTGTCCATGAGAGTAGGTGGTAAGTTTAGGACGAAATCGATTTTTTTCCTGTACATTACCTTTAATTTTGTAGACTAAAAAAATTAACCATATCATGTAGTTAGATTTTTAACAAAAAAAAAAAACGGGTAAACGTACACAATTAACGAATTCCAAAATCTAGCTAAAGTAGGACGACTAAATGGCAAAAGGTTTACTTTCAACTTACCTATATATTTAATCTCTAACTGTATTTGAAAATTCTTAAATTGATTTATTAAAAATACGACCGGTACAGTTTGGTCACATAACCTATAGGAAATTGCTTTCATAAAACGGTTATTTGATGTAGGGCTAAAAAAAAATAATGCGTTGGCCGGCTTTGAAAATCAATTTACTTTAAATAAAACAATCTAATACAAGAAACTTATGACAAATTCATCTTGATAAATATTAATCAAGCACGAAATAACAAATCAACAAGTTTATATCATTTTTGTTTTAATTCGTAATTTTTTCGCCCCTTAATAATTTACATAATACACCTATTTTATTCACTTATTATATCAAGAGAGGAGTTCAATATAAACTTCATGTGAAATGTTTAAATTTAATCTATCCAAAACTTTGATGATCTAGGCTGGGTGAACGTTGCTAGGAATTGGACATTGCGAATTCATTCCTGGCTATTTGTTACAAAGGCTGGAGCTCTTCTACACGTGTGAGCTTTGTGGAAAAGAATATAACACAAAACACATTTTACAAAAACACTCCCAATTTTCGACAAAATAAATTTACGAAAAAATAGTTAACAAACGAGAAACTTAACAGTTTAAAAATATAAACTTTAACGACAGAAAAAAAATCTGGTGCGGGGAACACACGACTTTCACTTACCTCCATTTTTATAATCAATGAAAGAATTTTCAAATACAGTTAGAGACAAAAATACGTGAAACTATTAAATAAACGGGATCACTTGTAGCTGGGTGGCTAGCGTAACAGCCTCCCATGCTAAAGGTCACTGGTTCAAACCCGCAAGTGGTCCTAGGATTTTTTAATGTGAGTAAAAAATCCTTAGTTACGCCGTCCTTCGGATGGGACGTTATAAAAAGTGGTCCCGAGCCTGTGCGATGTCAGGTACTCGTTAAAGATCCCTATCCTAATAAAACCTGGATAGGCAAAATTTAGGACTCCCACTGTAGCATCGTCCGATTAGCCATAGCAGCATAAAGTGACGTTAAATAAATAAACAAACAAACTATTAAATTATTAACTAAATTGAATTTATATAGAAACATGTGTTTTATTAAAAAATCTATTATATTATTATCTAAAATTATCAGTTAGTTTTATTTTATTTTCATCACTCTCTATTAACTTTTAAAAGCTTGAGTATAAGATAATATTTTTTTCTAAAATCTTTAGCTTTCCAACGGTAAATAGGACTGGGATTCGGACTTAAAACCTTTAGAGTGGGATACTAGCATAATATATATAATATATATATATATATATATATATATCTCAATACAACTTTTTTTTTTTTTTTTTTTTTTGTAACAAGTACATAGGCCTCTAAAATATAATATTAAGAGAAAACAATGAAATAAATTAGTTCAACAATAATATTATAATATTAGTACACTTAATATTTTATACCAGAAATCTAACAGATCAACTCTACAATTTTCCCCCTCAGCTATTAAAAATAAATTATTTTTCAACATATCCTCCACGGTCCACCATCCAATATTTGTTCAAGTTAGTATTGAGAATAATATATATCCTCAATAACTAACTTTTTTTTTTTTTTTTTGTAACAATACATAGGCCTCTAAAATATAATATATAAAAAAAACAATGAAATAAATTATTCAACATTAATATTATAATTTTAATACACTTACTATTTTATGGTGAACCTTGAGTCTGGCGCCTTAGACCGCTAGGCCATCCTGACAGCTGGACGTGGCCGCTTACTTTGAAGGATGAACAACGGCTTAAGGTTTTCGAGAATAAGGTACTGCGTAAAATATTTGGTCCGAAGAGAGATGAGGCCACTGGGGAGTTTAGAAGGTTGCACAACGCGGAATTGCGGAGTTTGTATCCTGTGAATATAATTGAGTTGATAGCATCGCGGAGACTCAAATGAGCGCGTAAAGTTGTTGGGCTTAGTGAGGAACGGATTCCGAGAAAGTTGGTATTGGCTGAACCGACTGGTAGGCGTCCGAAAGGTAGGCCGAAGCGTCGATGGAGGATTGCATTAAGGCTGATCTCGGGAGCTTGGGCTTGACCGGTGAACATTGGACGAGTCTGTGCAGGCGAAGTTTGGTAGTATCGGCATCGAAACTTCGGGTTCGGTAAGCCTATTATTATTATTATTACTATTTTATACCAGAAATCTAACAGATCAACTCTACAATTTGCCACCTCAGCTATTAAAAATAAATTATTTTTCAACATATCTCTACGGTCCACCATCCAATATTTAATCTTATTCATATTTCGAGGACTCGCAAAAAAAAAAAAAAAAAAAAAAAGTAAATAAATCTTTCATTACAAACTGAATTTAAGCCATGGAAGGGATGCTGCAAGGCACAATCTTTGCTTTCCCCTATCATATCCTGCCTCTTACGTTCTCTCCGACACATTTACTGACTGTCATCTTTTTTTATTGATAGGTGCGAATCAAGAAGGATTAAAAAAATAAAACAATGAGTAGTGTAGTGAACGATACTCAATGAGAGTTTTTTATTTATTATTTTTTTTTTTAGCATCTTTATCATTTAACAACTAATGTAAGATTCTGAGTAGCCTCACATAAAACATTTTGCAGCAAGACTAATAACTATGTAACGTCCGTATCTCATCAGCAATTAGCTAGACCTATTCGCCAGAGGCAGAACTGACAGGTGGATCTATTTAATCCTAGCAGGAGTGGAAGCTGCCAGTATCAACCGAATTGAAGGACTAATAAATCAGTCATCATGATAAGATAGATAGGGATCAGCTGACTGTCGCAGGCTCCATCACCATAATGTCCCGCCATCATGAATATGTATAAGAGGATTCTACATATATCAGTCCCTACGCGGCGCTCCAGCTTTCTGCGAGTTTGGAGTTTCCCACTCGACGGCAAGCACCTCTATGACAATGAATATGGAGGTCACCTCAGATGTAAGTAGTTAGAGCAGGAAATGTTTGCACGTAACTCTCATGCATACATCAAAGTGAAACTGCGTCTAAACATTAAGATGTATTACGTAAGATTAAAGATCTCCTACGTTTGTGGGAAATCGGACATCCTCCGCAAAAAAAATCTGTGCTCACAACACACGACTTTCACTTACCTTCGTTATTATATAAATTTTAGAATTATAAAACAAATTTAGAATTTGAAAATAAATTTCAAAGAATTATTAACATTGGATTTTAAAAAAAAACGTGTTTTATTATTAAAACAACCTATTTAATATTATCTACGACAACCAGTTTGTTTTATCGACTTTCATTACTCTCAATTAAATTTTACAATAGTTTGTATACGATAATATTTTTTCTAAAATCTTTAGCATTCATTCTACGGTATATTATAACATGAATATTACTGTTCTTAAGTTAAAAAACGAAAAATTGGTTTAAACCCGCGACGTTTAGCATAGGAAGCTATTATACTAGCCACGGTATAGGTGATCCCAGAAGATGCACATTATCTATAAAAATATAAATTCTGAGTGATTATCATTCTAGTTTTTACTAATTTTTAAAGTTATAAGGCAGTTCATGATAAGTTCTTACATTTTTAAATTTATTTAAAAATTAGAAGTGACTCATATAACAACAAGCCTGCTGTATTAAAACAACTAGGATCACTGGATTGGTTCAATAGCCCTATTTACTTATGAAAAATACTCATATTTATTGTAGGAATTTCATAACAAATCCTAAGGGAATCCTTCTTCAGGCACACATGGATAACGAATTCGAATAAATAAATAAAGGTATAACGTACCAAGAAAAGTTAAAATTAGTTTTCCATAAATACTAAATAAAACGTAATTGAGTCAGAAGAATAAAATGCTTATTGCTAGAGGAATTTCAATTTAAATAACTCAGAGCCTCATGGGAAGACAAAACTATGTGTTCTAGGACTTTTGAAGGAAAATGTAAGAATCTTCAAAGAAATAACTTTAGAAAGAATTATTTGATACAGAATAATATTATTTATGACATTCTGGATAAAGGCATCCTACAGAAAATTTTAAAGACACATGCTCAAATAGATTACTCTCGACATTCTAACATTCACAAAGCACATGACAACCTCTTGACTTATAGTATTAAAAGTATAGACTGTATAGTGTAGCCATTGAGTATGGCTAAACCAGTGCTAGTTAAAGTTAGTTTTTATATAATAGGTACATCATTTAACAAAAAATCATCAAATTACATAAACCAATGTCCTCTATATAAAAAAGAAAAACAAATTGAACTGATCTACATAAACCTCGTAAAAATAAGTTTAATTGTAGTTTGACTGACCAAATATATTGAACTAGCTGTTGCGCGCATCTTCGTCTGCGTCAATTTCAGTTATTATGAAAGCTATCAAGACGTTTTTAAAAGATTATATTGGGTTGTCCGAAAAGTTCGTAGAGAAATTTGGACAATAATTAAAATTGAATAGCTTAAAATTTATTTATTTAATCTACAAAATAGTTACCACCGTCAGCGATTACTCTATCTCAACGCCTTGAAAGTTCCATTATCCTTTTTTTCCAAAAATCACTGTCCTTCCTCCTTAAGAACAATAAAAGGTTCGTTATGACATCCCTCGGGGCTGGTCTTCCAAACTGAAATCTCCTGATCTAAACCGCGAAAACCACTTCTGAACCGTGCTATCAGCAATTGAATCGCTGCCATACTCGGAACGAATCATTCTTGCAGTTTGGGCTACGTTTTTCCCTCTTTTAAAAAAGAACAGCATATTATTTCGAAAATGAAGAATCGTCACTCATGTTGGATTGCAATAAACTGCTCTACTGATCCTTCATAAAGACGAATTCAGTGTGTAAATATAGTTAATTCCATGAGGATTACAGGCATATAAATAAACATTAGCCTCGTGATTCATTTTAGTAGAAAAAACAGAAGGTAAATTTTATTTTAAAAACCTCTACCAACTTTTCGAACGACCCAATATTTTAAAGTATTTCTGCTTAAATAATATTTTTGGTTTTATTTTCTTGTGGCAGAAGAACATACTGATTTTTCTCCGCGACCCGATCTTGACGAAAATCGATTCCTACGTGTTTAAATGCTTGCCCATGTGATTTATTAATTGTTATGGCAAAAGATAAATTAACGGGAAATTGAATTATTTTAAAATTAAAAGGTAAATCGTTTGGAATCGTTGGGATTCGAGGTCAATTTTCCCTATTTTTTCTCATTATAGGTGGAATAGTCAGGAATCAGTCATTTTTGAAAAGTTTTTAATTTTGCCAACGTTTCGGCTCAAGCTTGTGAGCCATCATCAGGGCATTACTGAGCCATGTCCAAGCATAAACTTATGTCTAAGCATAAGCATAAACTTATCCAGTTTATGCTTGGACATGGCTCAGTAATGCCCTGATGATGGCTCACAAGCTTGAGCCGAAACGTTGGCAAAATTAAAAACTTTTCAAAAATGACTGATTCCTGACTATTCCACCTATAATAGTTTCTACAGTCGACTATACACCCTCAATATAATATTTTTTCTCATATTTTCCACTGATTCTTCGGTCCTATTGGCCGCAGCGTGATGTTATATAGCCTATAGCCTTCCTCGATAAATGGACTATCCAACACAAAAAGAATTTTTCAATTTGAACCAGTAGTTTCTGAGATTAGCGCGTTCAAACAAACAAACAAACATACAAACAAACTCTTCAGCTTTATAATATTAGTATAGATTAGTTTTTACAAAACTTAAGAATTTCTTAATAACCAACATTTATTAATTAAAGGAATATTATTTATGTTTCTTAAATTTATATTTCTTTGAGGCGTAATAGAATGATGGATTTATCGCCATTCCAAAGGGTACCGAAATATGCATTATATTTATATAATTCAATCATACTAATGCATAATTAAAATTATGGGTTAGTACTAAAATTAGTAAAGTCGAATACACCTAAGGCGTTCTAAACTTTTACTAGGTTACCTAAATAGTTCTAATTACTTAAACCCTTTCCAGCGGTAAGTTATTTTTGTTGTTGTTTTGGTTTTAAGGACAAAAAACTGCTAGTGTTTATTATTGCCCAAAACATCTTCAGAAGACGATTAACATACTACTACATACTACTACATAGATGAGGGAAAAAAAAAAGGACGAAATCAATAAGAATAAAACTGAACAATAGGAACAATAAACATTATGATTTAATCAGAACTGCAAACACGATAATTAGCAACAAAAGGTAAATATATATATATATATATATATATAATAATAATATAATTTAAGAAAATAAATAAATAAAAAGTGTGAGTAAAATATCGAAAAGTGCGTAAAATAGCCAGAATGTGTTAAATGAGGTGATATAAACGAATGTTCTTTACCAATTGAATGACACTTTTACAAGGCTTCTGTACAAATAGGGATTCCTACTGCTTCTAGGCCAACTGTCGTGCAAGGAGATGATTCTACTGATTTTTTTACTACCTACTTTAGTGTGGTCCATGAGGGTCTTCCTGTCCAAGAGCCGACCTATTAAATAGCAGGATAAATAATTATTCAGCCACAGCCTGGGTTCGAATCAGGGATCCCGAGGAAAATATTCAAATGCTCTATCCACTAGATTAAACCACTATTTTTATTTATGAATTTATTCAATAATAATTAATTTTATGTTAATTTTTAAATAAACATTCATTATTAAAACATACAACAAACATATTAAACTATATTCCAATATAAAGGGAAAATAATAAAGTAAGGACTGAAATTGTATGAAACTGGATTCTCGGAAAACTTTCTAGGAAAAATATTAAGATACACATTCTTTGATCCTAAAGCACCCATCCTGTCTTGTGGCTTGAATATGAAAAGTTCTATCTACTTGCTCATATCATTAAAGCCATAATAAAACATTTGTGTTAAATTATACGACATTAAATACACTTATCTAACAATTTCTAATTTAGATATTTTAAAAAATTGATTTTATAGCGTCAAAATAAAAAGGTTTAACATTGAAGCTTAAACAAAAATTCAACACTTACACATAATTACTGAAATACATTTTCACTTAGGCATAACAGTTCTACGGGACTGCCAAAAAGACACACATACGCATTTTCTAATCCAAAACATTTAGAACTATAAAAAATGCTCCACACTATGTCAGCAACATTACACTACATGCAGGTCTTCATACGTCAATAGTCAACAAACTGAGTCGGACCCTCTTTTCACGAAAGCAGACATGATCATACCAACAAATTTATACAAACATGACATGTCTTACTACAACCATACAAGGCTGAAAAGAAGTTAGATGAGAGACCTTATGACATAATTGTCAAATAGAAAGATGGGTCGCAGGGTATTATTCTATCCAACATGCCTACCACGTCACAACATCAAACCCTATTCTTAGCATTCGCTTATCGTAAACTATATGATAGGAGTGAAAAACAAAACAAAGATATATATATATATATATATATATATATATATATATATATATATTATATATATATATATATATATATTATGTCCAGACTGTTCTAGATTATTGTGGCCGGAAAAGTCATTTATTTTTTTAAAATTGCAATAACCTGTAGGGGGGATGATGTGTATTATAATTAATAAAAGCTTTTTACAGAATCACTTTATTGTTTTTACAACCTAGCACATTTCTATTATTTTACACAACAACTAAACTTTATTAAACAAATGTTTCCAATCGATTTATCGATTGCTTATATCTTCCACATCATTCCCCTTTCAGTAACTTAGCGTGAATTTACGTTAAATACAAAAATGTGAGGAGGTTAAAAGAAAAATGAATATATATATATTCACAATACTAACTTCCTTTTTTTTTTTTTTTTTTTTTTTTTTTTTTTTTTTTTTTTTTTTTTTTTTTTTTTTTTTTTTTTGTGAAAATACATAGGTCTCTAAAATATAATATTATGAGAAAACAATGAAATAAATTATATACCGTTGGATGTTATACATCTATATTACTATTCTTGTGATAAAAAAAAAAGCAAAAATTACATTAAAAAATATTTTAGTACTTTTCTCCTTTAGTTGTTTATCAAATTCGCTCAACTTACATATTTACCCCTTATTTATCAATGCTAATAAGATGATTTTTTTTTTTAATCTATAAAATCAAAAGTACTTTAGAAAAAATTTAAAATATCGTCATTTAAGCCCTGTCAGACTATTTCAATCAGAATGAAATCTGCATGATATTAAATTTTACATCCATACAGAGGGTTTAATTAAAATCGTTACAGCCGTTTTTTAGTAAATCGTAAAAAATGTATAAAATGCATGGTATAAAGTGTCTCTTTTGGTTAACTGATTTTGATGAAAATGATTTTGTAACATCTCGGCGTACAGTTGTCTTAAATATGAAATTTCAGTTTCATAGCACTTACAGTTTTCGCCCGGGAGTTACCACACACACACAAACAGACCTTTTTGCGGGACAAGGTTATTTGGACTCATAGGACCCTAAAACGTGTATTTCCGCTGAAAACTAGAATTCGAAAATTTTCACGATCGCAATACTTTCCCTTACCGCATTCCTTTATAGTAAGTGAAAGTAAAAAATTAATTGTTTGGTTACAGGTTAAAATATAAAACAAAATAATTTCTTAAAAAAATAAAATAAAACATTTGAGTCAACTGAATTAGGAACACTGAATGGACACTTGGTTTTGAAACTATACTCATATTTATGTTGCAAACCGCACTGGCTGTCCCATCTGTCAGCCTCTCTAGATTGCGTCTGCAAGGCCTTAGAGGGCTCTGAAGGTGCTGCTGTGTCTGGAAGTGGAGTGTCGCTTGTAGTCGGAGATGAGTCCGTCAGCAAATAGGCATACTTAAACCTGTCGATTGATATTGAAACTTATTTTTTCTTTATCCGTAGTTGAAACATTTTTGGGTTGCGTTGTAAAACTTCAAAAGATCCATCGTAAGGTGGTTCTAAAGGTTTCCTTATTTGACCTACGCGGACAAAAACATGCGATGATGTTGCAAGGTCCTTGTGAACGTAAATTTGGTGTGATGATTTATGATGAGTATCGAGAGGACGCAAAAGGCCCATTTGACGTATATCTCTTACAAACCCAAAATTACAAAGGAAAGCTGGAAACTAATTAAAACAGAATTATATATGAAAGCTAACTATTGCATTCATGCTTACTACTTCTGACTATGCGATGAAAAAAAAAAAAAAAACACAAAATACAAAACCGGATCCGATTGAATCATAATAAATATACCAATGTTATTTTTCTGAAACCCGTAAGAGCACTGAAATTTCGTCATTGGGTTGAACTGAATAAAAAAAAACACTATCCAATCGCCTTTTCAATATAAAACCACGGACTGCTTTTCAATTTCACAGATGCGCTACCACGGCAAGCACATACGAGTTCATGGAATTTCGAGGCGCCTATGCTGTGTCTCTCATCGTATATTGGCAATGGATTCATCATTCATAGCTCGCCGGTCGTTGTCAGGGCTACAGTAAAATGCTTTCAGGGCACTGAAAAGGTGGAAAACCATTTTTCCGAAGATCGGAAGGCTGGTCCATTAATTTTGCCATTGGGCTCACCGATACAGCTACAAAACGTGTATAATGGCAATAATTTAATTATTATATCGTTCCCCTTGTTAATCTAAAGAGATTAGCGTTTCGAAACATTGTGAACAACTGACTAAATAAATCATTAATTGGTCGTTAATTTTAGAGTGCCTCACACAAAATAAAAATAAAAGAAGTAATTTTCTCATTTAAAAAAAAAAAAAAAAAAATTATCAAAATTAGTACAATCTCGCAATTTCTCAGGCAATAAGTATCCAAAATATACGAAATTACATAGTAAATTCATGTCTGATGTAAAAAAATAACATAAATATAAATAAATAAGAATGAGAATAAGGAAATAAATAAAATAAATAATTTTGCACCTTTTCTCGATTTTATCAAAAACGCCTTTAACCATTTGATTAAACTCACTAAATCTATGTATTAGGTTGTTTCAAATAAAATGTCCGTTTCCATAGTTTCTGAAATACATAAAGCATTTTGCTGGTCTCTGTTGTTTTTCTTCCGAATGTTTACATATTTAAAGTAAACAGTTACAATCCCTTTACCTTTGTATTATAAACATTAGCTTCCAATCAATTACCCACGTTTTAGTACCGACTTGGAAAAATTGCTCCAAGGAAGACCTCCGTCCGTACCTCATGATCTCACTGAGCGGCAGCAAGAGCCCATGTTTCAAAACATACCGTGCAAAAATTAAAAGAAATGGGCTACGAAGTTCTTCCGCACCCACCAAATTCTCCCAACTTGTCTCCAACAGATTACCAACTGTTCAGGATTTAGACAACTTCGTCAAAGGAAAACTTTTTGAAAATGATGATCAAGTGAAAAGTGCGTTTTCAGATTTAGTTTCACTTCAAAGCTCAGAGTTTTTCGGGGATAAAAAAGTTGGTGTCACGTTGGGAAAATGTGTAGAAAAAGGAGGTATATACTTCTAATAAAATTATCTTGTTTTCATATCGCTTGAGAACGGACATTTCATGTGACACAACCCAATAAAAATTAACGGGCTTTGAGTTTATAGATAGCTGCTGTAAATTTTGTACGTATATTATTCAATCATGGCGTTTATAAATGGATACATCTGGAATAAAAACTGCCAATTATTCCCAAAAGTCAATTAGTATCAGTATATATCAGTAATGCTGGTCGATAGCCAAGATCTAAAAGCTTTGATCCGAAACTAGTAAAGGAATATTAGGTTCTGTAAACCATTTATAATGAATCGTAACGGCATTTCATAATTTTACTTATTAACATGAAATGATTAACTGAAAAGCAGCTGTATTATGTAAACCAGAATAACTTTCTAACTGAAATTTGTTTAAATTATTAATACCTACAATGATAAATGATTTAAATAAGTTCAGCTCTTATGGTTAACTTCTGAAATAAACAAGAAAACGATTTTTATGTTATCTCACAACAATTCATCGCATTGGGTGCTATGAAGATTACAAGAATTGGTTGTTCAGGCCCAGCTAATATTTGCCCAATTGTTTTTGGTATTTTTACTTTATATTTTTATGGAAAAATATCTCTCTCTTTGAAGGGTTATCGATGGGTAGAGGAAGTATATTTGTATTTTAAAACCCCATCGAGATTCTCATATATATTTTTTTTGACGTTTCTGGGATGGCTTTAATTTAGTGAGTTCATAATACCTATTATACCTATCACACACGGAGTATCTTTCGTAGAGATTATATTTTATAATATGAAAAATCAGATTAAAAAGAAAACATAATCGGTCTGTCAGTTTACGAGTTAGTTGGGAAAAAAATTATTTAATGCTGTGGAAAAATTAATTTAGTTGACAAAAAGCTAGTTCTGGGATAATGAGTTTAGTTAAATATTGTTAAAATACGAGGATAAAAATATAAAATATTAAGGAAAATTCACTATATGTATTTTCAATTTTTTTTAATTGATTTTAACCCACAATTCGTTTTTAAATTTCTACATTTTGTATTGCATATACTTTCTGAAATCTTCGGAGAGAAAAGTCAAGAATAACATTAATGGAGTATGTCTCCAAGCTAGGACAGAACCGAAGCATGCACCTAAGAATGCGACTCCAGCACATGATTCCAAGACGTAGGATGTATCGAGGCACCTCTACTCTTTGAGTCATAAAAGTGAAAGAGAAAGACAAAGAAGAAAATGTATAAGTTGATATAAATAAATAAATATTTACGAATAAAAAGTAAATTAATTTAACTATAAATTCTAAATAGTAGTGTCCGCAGTTTCAACCAAATAAACAACAAAATATTAAGAGAATCTTGTATGTAACAGAGAAAATTGGCAATCCTACGCTGAAAGACACTACAGGGTGACACAAAAGAAGAAAGTACTCTACGCCGATTTTTAAATATTTTAAGGCATCCATGATCAACAACCAAATTTCATAGAATAATCTCCTTTTTTTTCGAAATAATCTAAGTTATTAGGGATAAACCGAAATGAAGCTACCTTCATGAAAAATTTACAATGAATATTAAGAAAAATGTGAATGATCCAACAACAGGCAAGTCCCCGTTTGTAATAAAATTATTATTCTTTATACCAAAATCGGAAGTGACAGCTTAATTGAATAACAATGAGCATTTATGAAATCAATTACTGCATTAAAAAAAGAGGTACTCACATTCAATGTGAATTATTTATGTTATTATACACATTTCCCTTAATAATTCTCCCTAGTAAAAATTTAAATCAAAAAGACACACAGCCAACTCCTTCCCAGGCGCCTCAAGCGAAAAATAGTAGAAGGAATAGGGGTTCAAACTAATGGATAAGTGTAGGGAATGGAGTAAAAAGTACCTGGTTCTAGCAAAATCTGCAACATATGGAGAATTGATGTCATTATGGATGATTTTATCTGTAAAAAATATAGTGAGCGCAACACACGTTTCACTTACTTCCGTTGTAAAAATCAATTTAGGAATTTTTAAATACATTTAAGGAAACAAATAAATTGTTAAAGAATATATAAACAATACAAATAAACCCCTTACCTTACCTTCCCCCTCCCACACACACAGACCTTTTTGCGGGACTTGGTTATTTGGACTCAGGAGACCCTAAAACGTGTATTTCCGTTCAAAACTGGAATTCGAAAATTTTCACGATCGCAATACTTTCCCTTGCTATGTATTTCATATATAGGTAAGTGAAAGTAAAAAGTTAGGAGCATCAAGAATTTCGGATTGTATAGGTTAAATGAGAGAGGTATTCAGTTCCTTACTTCCAAATAGGTCCAATCAATGTTTTTTATTTATTGTGGAGGTGTTTTCTAAATATTTAAATGTTTCGAAAAGTATGGATTTGATACTAGATGAATTTGATTTAACTAAGAATAACCATAAGACATAAGATTATAAACAGTTTTTAAACAACTTGTAAGATATAACTAGAAACAACAGTAATCAAGAGACTGAAACTTCTGTGTGGTAAAGAACTTAGAAAGGATACGATTGAAACAAAAGTAGTAAACTTTAGATCCGGCAACCAAATAAAACAGTTGATAATAGCCAGAGAGGCGGCAAAGAGGTCCTGATGAGAAGAAGCTATTTAATTAACGCGAGTGGTGTAGCACTGACTGCGGCTAAGTGGATTGAGTCATAAGGGACAAAGATTGCAAGACTTTTCCAGGATTAGACAAAGCCCCGGAGCTGGATTAGGCTGGAGGCTCCAGGCCTCCTCCCTGCACTTCCAGCACCGTGATTTACTCCACTCTTATTTAAATTTCTGGGTCAGCAAATCTTGGGTCGTATTCAACGGAGTAGAGTTATTATATAACCAGGAGAATATAGCCTTAGTGTACTATGCAAATCGAGGAACTATTTTTCCTGTTACAATCCAGCTATAGAAAATTGTAAAGCGGAGTCAATATATTTTTTAATATCAAGATAAATTAAATAAAGAACAGAAAATGAGTAATAGATATAATCTCACTGATATGGAATGATAAAATTTAAGTTTGAGTTGTTAGTAACCTTAAATGCAGATCTTTCGATGCAACACTATACGCTTAATGTGTTATGTATTGAAAAAACTGGATGGAGTTTTGATACATTATTAAATAATTTTAATAGAAAGTAAATAAATAATAATATGTCTTTGTTGGCTTAAGTACAAAAGCCATTTTCCAACTCATTGGGTTATCAGTCCCACCTCCCTCAGTATTCTCAACTATATTTCTATGCATTATGTAAATATACTTTAACTTTTATGTTTATGTTTAAGTTAACATCAAGAATAACGTATTTGATAAAAACATATGCATGCCACCTGATACTATCGTGAAATTGGTGAACACAGTACCTGTGGAAAATAATTTTAATGGTTTGGTCCAATATAAATAGACAATACAGTATCCCTCGGCTTCCCTGAATCGCAAATAGGAATATATATAATGAATCAATAAATGCAGTTTATATGCACTGCCCATGAAAACTCCGAATCAAACCCCGACTCCTACGATTGGGTGTCAGGGCACGAAGCCAGGAGATTCCAGCGCCTCTGTCAGTCGCGCCACAGTCCTAATAAGCCAGTAGGGACTAAGAGAGAGCGCTAGAGCCACATACTCTCAGGCATGAGTGGTGAAGCTGGCCATTGCCAACACTCAGCATTGCTTAGTTATAAGAGGTCTCTAGGCCACTGCCGCTTCAACCTAGGAGGAGGGTTATGGGGATGGCTGGAGCTAGATAGGCATTGGTATAAGTGATTAGGAAGGTGAATAAGTTTATAGTATTAGCAGTTTGGTTTGATTTATATTGAATTTTATATGGCCATGTACTGTAGCATTGTAAAATATAGTGGTATTGTAATTTTTTTTCATTCAGCTTTAATATTATTTTATTATAAGCAGTTTACGCAAACTGAGTAGCCAAACTCAAAACACTTCTTGTTCACAACAATTGTTTGAGTCAGGATACCATACAAATTTAACAAGATATCAAAGCCTTGAAGAAGTAGAATCAGCGTAAATGGTAGAAACTTCGATATTACGCAATGAAGATAATCAAAGGAGAAAAAACGAAAGAAGGTTATTGCAGCCCTTTATTTTCATGCCATAACCATTTAACCCATGCGGGGTGTCACTATTAAAAAACTGATGTGGTTTGAGGTAATGAGGACCAGACAGACAATGGTCAGATACAGTATTGTGACAGGGTCCTTTCCTGACTGCGGATATACTGGCAGAGAAACAATGAGCCTAGCTCGGCTTTGTCCAGGGTTAACCGCCCGCACTCCCGATAGTCTGCGTCCTGTCTATTTACTAACTGCCTGGAAATGGAATATGGCTCTTATCTGCTTTTCATTTCTCTTACCCTTTCCTTTCCATCAGTTTTTGGGAAATATATTCCGCAGGGCAGGATGCTCTCTCTGTATGGATCACTGGCTTGAAATGTCTTCTGCTCTAGTGCCTCCCGATGTTCCTAAATGACGCCTTTTTCTACAGACATTAGGGTGGAAGAAGAACTCTAGATATGAAAAGAAGAAGATTTCCCGCAAAGTTGTCTTTGTAAATTATAGATACATATTCAAATATTAAATCTTGCTGTAATATGATATGTTTTCTTTATTTATTTAACGTAACCTCAAAGATACAATAGCTTATCTGACGATGCTGCAGAGAGAGTCCTAAATTTCGCCTATCTAGATTTAATTAGGAAAGGGATCTTCAACAAGTCGCGGACAACGCTAGGGTTCGGGCCCATTGTTTTACTTTCCCTCGAAAAAGAACGACTTAGCCAAGGATTTTTATTCTCTTTCAAAATTCGTAGAGCTATCTGTCATGTTCAAAATCATTACAAAGCCTTGGGCATACCAATATATATTTGTATATTACAACGTGCCATACTCTTATGGATAGGGTAGGAAGGGGGATAGCGCTCAGTGGGTAATTGCGCTCACCTCTATACCTCTGTCGAAATAGTACGTAGTATGACGTCAAAGTTATGTTGTGTTAAAGGCATGAGCAGCGGTCTATAGTAGACAGTAAAGGAAGCGGAATTTCAGCCTATGTCATGTGAACGTCTAAAACGCTTCTTTGTTTGGGGCCGCGCTGATCTAATTCTTCCTCTAGTGTTTTTACTTTCACTTACTACATATAGTAAGGGAGTATATTGCGATCGTGAAAATTTTCCAATTCTAGTTTTCAACGGAAATACACGTTCTAGGGCCCCTCTGAGTCCAAATAACCAATAAAGTCCCGCAAAAAGGTAAGCCCTAAGAAACTGAAAATTTCATATTTCAAGACAAATATGCGCCCGAATGTTACAAAACCTTTTCATTAAAATGAACTTACCACAAGATCCACTTTATACCATGCATTTTGTACCTTTTTTCGATTTTCTCGAAAACGGTTCCGACGATTTTGATTAAACTCGCTATATCGATGTAGCATTTAATAGGCTTAAATATCATGTAGTTTACATTCTGATTGAAATGGTCTGACAGGGCTTAAATGCCGATATTTTAACATTTTTTTCCTGTAAAGTACCTTTGATTTGTAGATTTTGTAAAAATAAATATATTATCTTGTCACCACCAATGAAAAACACATAAATATATAAGTTGAACGAATTCAATATCTAACTAAAGGAGAAAACTGAAAAAATATTTTTTTAATGCATTTTTTTTATTTTGAACAAAGCAACAGTAATATCCACATATAATATACCGTTCGAAAGCTAAAGCTTTTAGAATAAATATTATCTAATGAACAAACTTTTAAAAGTTAATAAAGAGTGATGAAAAGTCGATAAATCTGATTATTTTAGATAATAATATAATAGATTTTTTAATAAAACGCAAGTTTCTATATAAATTCAATTCAATTATTTCTTTAATGGTTTCACGTATTTTAATCTCTAACTGTATTAGAAAATACTTTCATTAATTTTAAAAATAGGGGTAAGTGAAAGTCGTGTGTTGCCCGCACCAGATTTCTTGTTTTGTTTTTTAAAGTCTAAAACTTTAATGCTTTTATTATTATTATTCGATTAGACCATTTGGAGATCACGATGGTAGATCTTATCCTCTCCCAAGAAGCCTTCATCTATTCAGAAAACTGCTCTTTTCGTTCTTCTGTCCACTTAGTTCCCGTTCTTACCCTCATGTGTTCGACTTGGAAACAACCCTTCATGACGTTTTCTCCGAATATGTTTGTTCGTTATTTCTTCAATTCTGATCCCAGCTCGTTTAAGATCTTGTTTTATTTCCTTAATCCAGATTATAGCCGTTTTCATTTCAAACAGTTTGTGGACTAATTTCTTAATCATCCTCTTTCCTTTCATCCTTCAAACGTGCCCGAAATATTTTAATCTTCGCTTTCTAATGGCTTCATCTATTGGCTCATTGTTCCGGAAATTTCTTTGTTGGTTCTTAGTCTGTACTGTCATTTACTGTTCTTAGCTGGTCCAATGATTTTCCTTCCAAAGATTTTTCTCTCGTTTGTTTCCAAGTCTTCCAGTTTTCTCTTTCCCAAGGTTAGCGTTTCCACTGTGTAGAGCGCTTCAGGTTTTATTACAGTGTAGTAAACTTTAATGCTATATAATAATTTAATTAGTTTTCACCAATTGTGTATGATTTTAAAAACAAATTCAAGTAAATTGCCTAAAAGCTATTATTGGTTATACTGCTAACTCGAGCGCTGTACTTACCCCTTAGTGACTTATTTTTTTTATCCTCGCAGGTATGCTAAAAAATCGTCAAAGGACCACCGCTAAAGCGGCCTTCATTCTGCTAAAACTGCGATTGAAGGGGGTCTCCCATAAGAAAATTCGCGAAACCATATAACATACCACTGACTACTTTGAAAGATCGATTAAAAAATAAAAACATTAGCAGGCCAAGGCCGGGTCACAAGCCCGTTTTTACTTAACAGTAGGAAACTGTAAGTGCTAAACAAATTAAGTTGCTGGGTACCCTGAGAGCCATTACCCGAACTCAGGGGCAATGCCTCTCAAACATGTTTTAAAAAAAATATATTTTCCGACTAATAAAAGGTAAAAAATATATTCTTTTGTCGTTAAATTATTAATTTCTTGATAATTGAAGAATTTGTTTCATTTAATAATGTTGATATATAATAAATATTTTAAAAAATACACCAATTTTTTCCTTAAGTGAACGCCATTCCCCCTTTCTCCCCTACACAAGAAAAACGAAAGCATTGCTATTTAGCACTGTGTTACACGATGCAAATAATAGCTAAAACTATGTGATAAGTTGATAGTAAAAGTATGATACGAGTAAATATACAATGAACGTATTTTCCACATAAATTTATTATTTCTTCTTGAAAACATTCATTATAATGAATGTTCAATTTCTTGAAATTGTAATTCTAAACTAAAAAAAAAAAAATGTACATTAATATAACACATGATCAAGATTTCTTACTTCTAAAGCTGTAGCACCTGGTGTTGGATGATTACAATCGCTTACCTGTAACAAAACAGAAAAGAGTTAGTATTATGTCAATAATATATACATAAACATAATCATAATCATACATCATAAAAATTATTGTCATAACAAACAAGGAGTTGTCCAGACAGAAATCATAAGGCAACTTATGTTAAATTTAATGATTATTATTAATAATAGATTTTTTTTTAATATCATAATTATTGAAATTTGCAACTGTATTCTAACTTATTGGGGTAGAGTGGAAATGGAGTTTGTCATAGAAGGATTGGTACATGGTTAGATACTCAATTCATTCAAGACGTTCAAAATTAAAACTTAAACCGAAATTCAACACACACATTCTTACTGAAACCTATTTGTTTATACGCGTTACAGATATACGGGGAAGCAAAAAAGACAAACTATACGTAATATGAGATTTTTCAATCAAAAACATTTAGAACTATAACGAATTCTCAGTGGTACATCTGCAACTCTACACACACAAACCTTCACATACGAACAGTCGACGAACAACACCCTCTACAAACGTTTTCAGGACAACTTACGCGGACATACTAACACATTAATACAGAAAATGGCCACTACCGACATGTCTCATAATATCCGTCGGAGGCTGAAAAAAAAGTTGGATGAGGGACCTTTTGTTCTAAATAGGAAATATGAATCAAACCAGGAAGAGATGCCGCAGGATACAATAACCATCACGCCTATCACGCCACTATATTGCACACATCATGAATTCACTGGCAGTCCATAAAGTTGGCAGGTGTGAATTAAAACATTAAGGATAAAAAAAAAGTTTTAATGTATGCCTGCCAAATATTGCTCAAACTCCATATAATTAAAGCCCACTGTTAAACCAATAATGAACAATAGTTAAATAACACAAACATTATTATTTTTCTGTTTAAAAATAAATACACAACCCAATCATAAAGAATCGCGGAAAGAATTTTATAACTACCTTCGGAGGAGAACACCATCCGAACAGTATAACGCCCCGGTAATGAGGGAGTAGGAACTAATCATAGACTGGCTCTGATTAAATCACCAAATAACACCAGTTACTCCGCCCTGAAACATGTTTTAATGACCGATTCGTGACCAGTAACTGTTATTTCTTGTTCGGTTCTTTTCTTTTATTTTGCGGTGAGGCTCAGTACTAGAAAGTAATCTACCAAGGCTGGTTTAGAGGTATACGGTACGAGGTACTTTACCGGCCAATCATCATTTCTCTGGTAACGGAAAGAGAGGTATGTCAATTAAATATCTTCTATAATCAGAAGATTTTTTAAAATCCTGTGTGCCCATAACACATTTTTTTGTCACTTACCTACTTCAACTTGATAAAAAGTTTTAAATTTGATATTTAGTGTTCACCTAAACACTTTATTCCAATTAAATAATATTTTGGTAAATCAGACGCTCTGATTTATCAAATATTTTTTCTTTTTTAAATATTAATCTTCAAGTGGAAAAAAAATCCTTAGTTTTACCGTCCTTCGATGGGGACATTAAGAGGTGATCCCACACCTCAGTAATGTCAGGTGCTCGTTAAAAATCTCTGCTCTGATTAAAAATGGATAAACAAAATTTAGGTCCGATTAACCACAGCAGCATAAAATTTACGTATAATGAAAAAACAAACAATAAAATTCTTGACATGATTCCATGTAATCAGAAATAAGCCAGACGAACCGTATACAACACAAACAGATTTTTTCTCTGATTTAAACGTGTATAGGGGTCATCAATAGCATAGTTGCTAGCATAACAGCTTTCTATGCCAATGGCAGCGGGTTCAAACCTGCGGGTGGCCCTAGGATTTTTTAATGGGAGTAAAAAATCCTTAGTTATGCCGTCCTTCGGAGGGGACGTTAAAAGGTGGTCCCGAGCCTGTGCGATGTCAGGTACTCGTTAAAGATCCCTATCCTAATAAAACCTGGATAGGCAAAATTAAGGACTCCCACTGTAGCATCGTCCGATTAGCCTTAGTAGCATAAAGTGACGTTAAACGAATAAACAATAAACATACAGAGTTTAATGACATAATAAGTATTTTTGCTCGCATAATAATAAATGCGTGATGAAAATGGCAAATTCTCTTAGTTAAGCTATTATAATATATATATATATTGGTTTTAAATAGTGTAATCCATGGACAAAAAGGGCAAGGTATTTTTATGTAAATCTGCATATTAATCATATTTTTATTTCGAAAAAATAATAATAATACATTAAAAATGAGATGACTCGCTTTGTGGTTATGAAAGAATGGAAAATTGTAAAAAAAAAAAAACTTTTTATTTACCAACGCTTCTAAACACTTTGTAGATCTTCACCAGGGTTTTTCTACGCAATGTAGTGACGCCGAATAACAATGACTGTCAAATAATATCTATATTACAATAAAAATAAATAGTCATTGACTGTCATTCCGTATTTTGCTGTGAGAAGCCCTGATGAAGACGTGAATCGAAACGTTGGTTAATAAATATTATTTTACGCTTTTCAATATTTTATGACCGCCACATTAATCTTATTTTCATTCATACATCATTCTTTATATTTAATATAAGTCAAATATTTAATTATTAATGATAATATATTTGAATAAATTGATTATATGTTTATCTACTGCACTAAATTTCTTTACCCAGTCTAGACAGAAAAATAAGATTATATTAATATAAACAATAAAATTATACAATTATAACTACTAGAGAGAATTAGTCCGGGTGGCGGTCGATGAATAAAACAATTAGGTAGTAAGGTGTAGTTCTTTAAGGTGAAGGGCAAATTCTGTGAATAAAATTGAAGGCTGATTTATACTTCACCACTCTGTTATTGAAAATAAATGCACGAGACATTAAATAAACAATAGACATGAGGCTTTAGCTGTAGGTATCCACTCAAACTACATAAATTAGTTCCTTTGCACCTGAAGATGGCATTTTAGCAGAAACGTCGTGCATTTATTGGGTTGTTTCACATGAAATGTCTGAACCATGTCTTTCTTCATATTCATTTCGTGGTCATCTACTTTTATTATTCAATTTAACAAACCCAATTTTTAATTCTGAGAAGTAATGATGAGATAGTAGGAAAAGACTTATCATACTGGATTGTTCCACATGAAATGTCCGTTTTTATAGTTTCTGAAATAAATAAAGGAGTTTGCAGCTCTCTGTTGTTTTCTTCCGAATGTTTACATATTTAAAGTAAACAGTTACTAATCCTCTACCTTTGTATTATAAACATTAGCTTCCCAATCAATTACCCACTTTTTAGTATACCTCCAAATATGAACATGGAAACACGCTATTTCCGAGTAATATTTTTGTACGAGTTTAAACTCGGCCATTCAGCAGCTGAAACCGCTAGAAATATTTGATGTTGTTTGGAGAAGGGAGTGTGATTAAACAGACCATTCGCCGTTGGTTTGCTTAGTTTTCTGCTGGGGATACCGACTTGGAAAACTTGCTCCAAGGAAGACCTCCGTCCGTAATAGACAACGATTTCCTCAAACATACAGAAGGAACTTCTACCAAACAGTTAAAGGACTCTCAGCACAACTAAATGCTAGTGCATCTACCTTTTCCAGACATTTAAAGTTTATTGGGAAAGTAAAAAAGCTCTATACATGGGTACCTCATGATCTCACTGAGCGGCAGCAATGAAACACCTTGAGACCTGCGTTTCTTTGCTTGAAAGAACTGGGCTACGAAGTTCTTCCGCACCCACCATATTCTCCCGACTTGTCTCCAACAGATTACCACCTGTTCAGGAATTTAGACGACTTCGTCAAATGAAAACTTTTTGAAAATGATGATCAAGTGAAAAGTGCGTTTTCAGATTTTGTTTTACTTCAAAGCTCAGAGTTTTTCAGTTCGGGGATAAAAAAAGTTGGTGTCACGTTAGGTAAAATGTGTAGAATAGAAGGGAAATACTTCGAATAAAATTATCTTGTTTTCATATCGTATTTTTAATAAAAATCCTTTACCTTGAAAACGGACATTTCATGTGACACAACCCAATATTTTTAATAAAAGAGTGGTGAGGTATAAATCAGCCGCCAATTTTATTCTCAATAAGGTAGTTTCAATCATTTATTTTCTGCCAACTTTTCGACAGCCATTGTGGGTCATCATCATTTACAATACGCCCTGATGATGACCCACAATGGCTGTCGAAAAGTTGTGGGTCATGATCAGAGCGTATTGTAGATGAAGATGACCTACAACAGGGGTCAAAACGTTGGCAGAAAATAAATGGTTGAAACTCCCTAATTATTCCATTCATCGATCGCCAATCGGAATCATTCCTTCTAGTAATTCTCAACGGTCTAGTAATTATATCCAATATACTATTATAAGCAAAAAAAGACCAATTTTATAAACTTCATTTATTTGTGGAAGTTATGTTTTCATATTTACTCTTTAATTTCTATACTTCAATTTTATAATGATTATTATAAATGTAAACAAAATATGTAGTTTTTTATTCTTCACCTCTCTCACTATACTTAATTGAATAATAGCTCAAATAACAAAAATCTTTTTTAGAGGCAACAGAGGACCACCCACATCCTACCCCGAGGGGGAGAGCAAATTTCATAAGCTGGATAAACTCTCTATTTGATTTATCCTGACAAACTTTATTACTTTATTTATTTTAAGTCTGTTATACTTGGCCTAAAAAAATAAAATAAAAGTCATAAATACCTATTTTGTTTGATATCTTTATGTCATGAACCTTTACATAGTTAAAAAATAAATAAACCTTTTTCCATCCTAATCCGCTGAGCCAATTTTCTTAAAATTTAACAATAAATTTATTTTACAGTGTTTTATTACCTTACTCACTACACTGATGCTAAATTAAATAAGCTTTAATTTCATGCAGGTTTTGTTCAAACTGAAATAGTATGACTGGAATTAAATTACAAATTTTAATATGTTTTCCCTCAAAAATACATTTTTACTTTCACTTACCTATATATGAAATATATAGTAAGGGAAAGTATTGCGATCATGAAAATTTTGGAATTCCTATTATCGACGGACATACATGTTTTAGGGTCCCCTGAGTCCAAATAACCAAGTCCCGAAAAAAGGTCTGTTTGTGTGTGTGTGTGGTAACTCCCGGGCGAAAGCGAAAAGTCCTATGAAACTAAAATTTCATATTTAAGACAACTATACGCCCGAGATATATATACCATGCATTTTGTACCTTTTTACGATTTCCTCAAAAACGGCTCTAACGATTTTGATTAAACTTTATACATCGATGTTAACTTTAATGGGCTTTAACATCACGCAAATTTCATTCTGATTGAAAAATTCAGGTATTTTAAATTTTCTTCCTATAAAGTACATTTAATTTTGTATACTGGAAGGAATTAGTCCGGGTGACGGTCATTAAATGAAACAACTAAATAGTTTCAACTATTTATTGTTTGCCAACGTTTCGAACCCCTTCGTGGGTCATCATCAGGGCGCATGGAGGGAAAATGGAAACTCAGTTTCCAATATAGACGTATAATATACCGTTGGAAGGCTAAAGATTTTAGAAAAAATATTATCTGACACAAAGGATTGTAAATGGTAATGGAGAGTAATAAAGAGCCGATAAAACTAACTGATTTATGTAGAAAAAAATAAAATAGATTATGTAATAAAACACAAATTAAATTTTAATTTTATCTCTACAGGTATTTAAAAATTCTTCAATTGATTTTAACAACGGAGGTAAGTGAAAGTCGTGTGTTGAGCGCACCAGATTTTTTTTATTAATTATAAATAATTAACCATTTGACTTTTTTTTGGAATTAAAGCAAGATGCGAATTATGAAATAATTTAATTAACAACTGAAGCAGAAAACAATAGACACATTTTCCACATTATATGCTAATGTGGATAATAAATAGGACTATGCTACAGTGGGAATCCTGAATTTTCCGAATCAAAGTTTAATTAGGATAAGGATCTCTAGCCATACTGATTAGAATTTAATATCGCATATGCTTGGAACTACCATTTAACATCCCCTCCGAAGGACGGCACTAACAAGGATTTTTATTACCTTTCAAATTTTAGGGCCATCTACCAAGTTTGAACTTGCGAACTTGGACATAGAAGGCTATTAAGCTAGCTACTAAAACAGAAGAGACACCATGTTATTATTTTATTATTATTTTTCACTACACCAGAAATGACCCGACGTTATTATTTTATTTCTATTGTTTTCAGAAAACAAGGACAGCAATATTTATGAATAATAGGGGTACTCACTAAGTTTGCTATAGCATGCTATTTGTGTTATTTTTTTAAACCCGTCGACTTTCTACAGTAATTTCCTGTATAAAATTGATAGGTTTAGCACAATAGGACAAATAGCATGATATAGCAAACCTAGTGAGTACCCCTAATATATTTTTGGAATGCTAAATATGTTAGAAATAGCCCAGCATCTTACTGAGTATCCGAAAATTAAATGAAAAAAAATATAGGCGGTTGGGTGTGATCCTTTTTTAGATTTTTATTTAAATCTCGATTTACAAAGGGGAGTTGAATGAAAGTTGTGAGTACGAGCACCAGATTTTAAAATTAAAAATTATTTTGACTGAATTATTTATTTATTTTTTTAAATCTTTATCTGGCACATTTTATATATTTATGGACTCTTCCGGCATTAATATGTATTGCCATAGGGTGTGCTAGGTTGTATAAATTTGTAATAAAAAAACAAAATAAAATAAAAATATATTATACGGAAGAATAGCTCTTTCTTCACGTTGACAATGAAAATAATCCTCCGAGTAGCGTTTATCATCCCTAAGAAAATGAGGCAGTTTCTCCTTCAATAATCGTACAGAAGGCAAGGGCGAAAGAAAAGGATTAATAATACCGTAAAATAAAATAATATGAAAATGGGTTGCCCTGAAAAAGAAAACGGGAAAAGAAAACGCTAAGCTAAGATGTTTTAGCCCTGGATGACAACGGGATCCTAAGGTGGTTTTCTCATTCATGTATTTTAATCAAAAGAATTCAGATGTAAAGCCACCCTTTTGGTACCCTTTAAATGAAAATGTTACCCCAAGGCGAAACAGCTACCCCAAAATTATCCCATCTCGACCTTGTTTCTCTGGGGTTATTCCATTGAAAATCTGAAAAAGCTGAATCTCATTTTTAAAAAAAAATTAAGAGGAAAATGGGGTTCCGTCCAGGTTATTCCCAAAGGATAAAGTTTGATAAGAAATGTAATATCTGTATCATGAGGAGGACTTACAATAAAAAAAAAAGGGATAACCCTCCAAATGGTACGGAATAGGTTCCTTACATTCGGCTCTAAAGCCTGGCAATTCTTGAGTTGCTTTCATAATAAAACGTATAACCATAATACATTTTATCATTAGACTGGTGAGTCACCACTGCTTCGCTCATGTGCAATTTTTAACGTGGTTTAATATATGTTAAAAAAATGCACTGTTTGACCGATTTAGGGATTTTCGCAGAAACTATGAATTGCGAGATGATTTTATGTATAGATAGAGGGAAAAAAAAACAAGGAGTCTTAATAACATGGTTATTACATACTAACTTCCATGGACAACCTAACATTGAAAACAATCAAATAGGTAAAATAATATTTAAAAACCAATTAGGCTATGCTTGAAAAAAATAACGAAAAAAACCCAGAAATAACAACGGTTCTCTTTTTATTCAGGTAATTATTATTTTATTTTTTAAATAAATTTTTTGAAATACATATAAAAAGTTAACTTTATAACTTTCATGAAATTCCTACCATGTTTAAAGTGAATCTCTGTTTTAATGAAATAATGTTTTAAGTAGAAATAATTAATAGTAATGTCAGTTTCCATTTATTTTAACAATTTACTTACGATTCATACTGTATTGAAGAATATATTGGGTTGTGTCACATGAAATGTCCGTTTCCAAGGTAAAGGATTTTTATTAAAAATACGATATGAAAACAAGATAATTTTATTCCAAGTATTTTTCTTCTTTTTCTACACATTTTTCCCTACGTGACACCAACTTTTTTTTATCCCCGAACTGAAAAACTCTGAGCTTTGAAGTGAAACAAATTTTGAAAACGCACTTTTCACTTGTTTCATTTTCAAAAAGTTTTCCTTTGACGAAGTTGTCTTTATTTCTGAACAGTTGGTAATCTGTTGGAGACAAGTCGGGAGCATTTGGTGGGTGCGGAAGAACTTCGTGGCCCAGTTCTTTCAATTTTTGCACGGTATGTTTTGAAACATGGGGTCTTGGTGCCGCTCAGTGAGATCATGAGGCACGAATGTATCGAGCTTTTTTTACTTTCCCAATACACTTAAAATGTCTGAAAAAAGTAGATGCACTTGCATTTAGTTGTGCTGAGAGTCCTTTAATTGTTTGGTAGGGGTTTCCTTCTACTGTATGTTTGAGGACATCGTTGTCTATTACGGACGGAGGTCTTCCTCGGGGCAAGTTTTCCAAGTCGGTATCCCCAGCTGAAAACTTAGCAAACCAACGTCGAATGACCCGTTCATTGACACTCCCTTCCCCAAACGCCTTGCGAATATTTCTAGCGGCCTCAGCTGCTGAATGGCCGTGTTTAAACTCTTACAAAAATATTACTCGAAAATCGCATGTTTCCATGTTCATATTTGGAGGTATACTAAAAAGTGGGTAATTGATTGGGAAGCTAATGTTTACAATACAAAGGTAGAGGATTAATAACTGTCTACTTATGTAAACATTCGGAAAAAAACAACAGAGACCTACAAAATCCTTTATGTATTTCAGAAACTATAAAAACGGACATTTCATGTGAAACAAACCATATCTTGTTTGATACTGTATGGTAACAACACTGATTCCCGTAACCTCCTTCATTACAAACATTACAAATAACATGTGTTCAAAAGCTTAGGAGTTTATTACGTTCTGTTTAATTGTACAACTTATTGTATGGCAGATTAACTTTTCTAAAATTTCGCGTTTTCAAAAGGCATAGTATATGTCCATCAAAAAAATTAATTTTTACATCTAAAGAAGAACTTTATTGCAATGTATTTTACTTATAAAAGCAAGAATGTCCTAAATGATGGTGAAAACTATCAAAATCCGTGGCGCGGTTTAGAATGAGTTCATAGAAACCCAGAATCGCGTTATCAGTTTAAAAATATAGAGACAGATTAATTATATACCATTAAAAAATATTTTTAGATCATGAATAAATTTGATAAATTCTCCTCTTAACCTTATATTCATTTATTTTTTCCGATTTTTCAGCCCTATATCATTTAAAAGGAAATCGTATATCATTATGCTTCAAAAATTAAAAGATTATCTCAAAATTATTAATTGTATTCAACATACCTTCTTACTTATGTCTAATAATATTTCATTCGTTCCTTGTAAAAGAAAAAAGAAAAACTCAATAGCACAGTATTGTCTAACTATAATACTTCCATGAAATAAATTTTTTAATAGATACAAAAAGGTAGTAATTTCATAGTGACATTACTGAGAAAAAAAAAAATATGTATATATATATATATATATTCTGAGCTAAAAATAATAGAAAGTAACATTTACCTTGAAGAATTAATCGTTTTTAAAATCGCAACAAACACATCAATCTTCAGAAATTCGTGCATTAGCCGCAATTTTCACATTCAGACCTTTAAGCTATTTTTCACATAAGTCGGTATTTAACATAGCTTTAATAATCACTCAAACTGAATTAATCCTAATTAATATCTATAGCGTCTCTAAATTAATAAATTATGATATCCCAAGCTAATAGTCAGTTATTGCAGTATTAAGCTTTACAATTACTGTTGTTTGTTCCAACAGGAATCACCGATTACCAGAGACCTGCCAGTGCAAGCACATTTTTCGTCCAACAGTTTGTTGCTTTTTGAAGATGATAAGTTAATAAATCGCTCATGTATAAAGTTAATAAAAGCCTAATAAATATTATAAATCTTTCGCATTATGTTCCATTTTCTTTTTTAAGCCCCATGGGTCTTGGGGTTGAAAATCAGAAATAGAGGAAGGAATCTGGGATCTCTTTTTCTGCATTATTTGCATTCTAAGAGGGGACTGAGGATACGAAAATTTTCGTAATATGGGAGCGAATGCGAGTCACTTATAGTGATGGGACTCACTAGTCTTTCTGAGTATGTTAATTTTTAATATTTTAATAATTTTTAATATATATATATATATATATATATATATATATATATATTTTTTTTTTTTTTTTTTTTTTTTTGGATACATTTGTCGAGATTGCTTCGATCGAATTTTCCTAATATAATAAATCATTCCGGGGGTCATCTCGGGTGTAGTGGTATGACAGCCTTCTATGCCCGAGGTCACAGAGGATGAAATTAATGAATACGACTTTAAATGAATTTAAATAAAAGGAACAAACAATGTCAAAAAATATTTCTGTTGTTTTATCCTTCAGTTGATTATGAAATTATGTCATTATTTTCATTTACCCATTTTGCTTAAATGCAAAAAAGTTGAAATAGTAATTAGTTCTAATTAATAAAATAACATATTTGTGAAGACAGGTACTCGTTGAGGACCCCAATACTAATTAAACCTGGACTGGCACAAATTTAGAATTCCCATTATAGCATCGTCCGATTAGCCCCAGCGCTATAATTAAAAGTGATGTCAAAAGAATAAATAAAAAAAATACTTTCATAAATTTATTCTTGCATTCATCTTCCGTACTTTTTAGAGAGGATTCCTGATGAAGACCCATAACCTGGGTCGAAACATTGCATAAAATATATTTTTTTCCCTATTTCCATATGTTTTTCTGATCTCCGCCTGAACCACGTCTTTCTTCATATTCATTTCGGGGTCATCTGTTAATTATTCCATTTAACAAACCCAATTTTAAATTCTGGAAGGCAATGGTGAGATAGTGGGAAAAGAGTAATATATTGGGTTGCTTCACATGAAATGTCCGTTTTTATAGTTTCTGAAATAGATAAAGGATTTTGCAGGTCTCTGTTGTTTTCTTCCGAATGTTTAAATATTTAAAGTAAAACAGTTACTAATCCTCTAACTTTGTATTATAAACATTAGCTTCCCAATCAATTACCCACTTTTTAGTACAGAAAAAAAAAACCGCGATTTTCGAGTAATATTTTTGTGAGAGTTTAAACTCGGCCATTCAGCTGCTGTGGCTGCTAGAAATATTTGCAAGGCGTTTGGGGAAGGGAGTGTTAATGAACGGACCATTCGCCGTTGGTTTGCTAAGTTTTCAGCTGGGGATACTGACTTGGAAAACTTGCCCCGAGGAAGACCTCCGTCCGTAATAGACAACGATGTCCTCAAACATACAGTAGAAGGAAACCCCTACCAAACAGTTAAAGGACTCTCAGCACAACTAAATAAAAGTGCATCTACCGTTTCCAGACATTTAAAGTGTATTGGGAAAGTAAAAAAGCTCGATACATGAGTACCTCATTATCTCACTGAGCGGCAGCAAGACCCCATGTTTCAAAACATGATGATCAAGTGAAAATTGCGTTTTCAGATGATGTTTCACTTCAAAAGCTCAGAATTTTTCAGTTCGGGGATAAAAAAGTTGGTGTCACGTTTGAAAAAAATTGTAGAAAAATAAGGTAAATACTTTGAATAAAATTATCTTGTTTTCATATCGTATTTTTAATAAAAATCCTTGACCTTGAAAACGGACATTTCTTGTGACACAACCTAATAGTATTTACCATATAGCATAGTAAGAATTTATGGTTAAAATACCTTTCCGAACGAGCTAAAAACCAGTATCCCTGTGTAATGTCTTAGTCATGTTTTATATAACTCAGTACCTCAAGATGCCCTGTTCGAAAAGATTGCAAGGCAATAAGTAGTTATGAATATTCCTTAGATTATACTAGTTAATACTAGCACTCGATAGACCCT
This sequence comes from Piezodorus guildinii, assembly GCA_023052935.1. Taxonomy (NCBI): domain Eukaryota; kingdom Metazoa; phylum Arthropoda; class Insecta; order Hemiptera; family Pentatomidae; genus Piezodorus; species Piezodorus guildinii. Next base: position 153,931,849 of record CM041293.1, on the reverse strand, counting down.
AAAGATAACTAGGGCAAATAAAAGTTATAAAACAATAAACTAAAATAAGGTATTAAGATATGCGGTGTGGTCAGAGACTGTTTTTACTTACAAGGAGGTACTTAATTTTCTAATTAATAAACAGCCTACACTGGCTCACATCAGTGAGGCGGCTAAAAGAAAGGCGCTGAGATCTCTTTACAAGTGGAGAGAAAAGCCGAGACCGGCGTTTCTTTACCAGATTGTACATATTGTATATAGTTAAGATTGTGTGGGGAGCCCGCGGCTGTGTTGCTAGCGCGCTAATCTCTCATGCTAAAGGCTGAGTTTGAATCCCAGTCCCGGTTGGACGTTTATAAGGATGTAATTAAATGGGGATTCACTCAGAGCCTCTCCCAGTGAGACCCGTCAATTAAATGGTGGCCACTCACAAAATTACGGCCTACACGGCCTGCCGCGCCACTGAAAAAAAAAGTTATGATTGTGTGTATGATGTTCATTTATTAGTTAACTTTGCATTTATTTCAATTTGAGGTTGTTGTATTATTTTAATATGTGTATTTATTTATTTGCTATTTTTATTTAATTAGACTTTATCATTGATTTCTGTAAATATTGTGTGGTCTCATATCACCGTTAACAGTGTTCATATCGAAAATGTTTCACTTAATAAATATTTATAAACAAAAAAAAAAAAAAAAACTAAGTAAAGAAACTAATATTTTTAATAATTCATTATATTTTCAATTTCAATTAAGGTCACCGCCCAATGAAAACTGCTCACCCATTTTATTTTACCAACTCGTTTAGAACGTCTCATTTGTGAGATACTGCCATATATTATAAATAGGATAACTCATTAAAATTGGATTCATGAATTTTTGTTAATCAAAATATATTAAATTATTGCCTATTAAATTTTACATTAATACAGCGAGTTTAATAAAAGTTTTCGAGAAAATAAAAAAAAAGTGCAAAATGCATATTATATAGTGGCTCTTCAGCTAAGCTCATTTTGATGAAAAAGGTTTTTTGATGTCCCTCGCGTATATTTTTCTTAAATATGAAATTTCAGGTTGATAGGACTTCTCGTTTTCGCCCGGAAGTTACCACACACACACAGACCTTTTTGTGGGACTTGGTTATTTGGATTCAGGGGACTCAATAACGTGTATTTCCGCGGAAAACTGGAATTCGAAAATTTTTACGATCGCAATACTCTCCCTTACTATATATAGTAGGTGAAAGTAAAAATCTCTAGAGCAAGGCATTTGCAGGTTTTGCAACTGAATCTGTACAAAACCTTTATTGGAACAAACCTATCGATGAATCGATCCTCAAACACTTAATGGATTACATCCTAACAAGGGCCACTTCATCATTTTCACAGCTTTATTAGACGTTATACATATTTATTTTCCTACTGTTTCTTCGGCAGTGCAAATATTGTTCCACATGTCCCTCCTCTTTCCTTGCACAATTATCGGACGAGGTATTTGCGTTATGATTCCCGAGCGGAGGACTAAACCTCATTATTTTGGACAGAGAGAATATTGTGAGGGCACCATCTTCCGAACGGGACTAAACCAACAGAGGCGAGGATACAAGGCGAGCAAACATAAAAACATAGGGCGAGTGTGCTTGGGAAAATGCTCACGACCTCCGAGCCCTAATCAAACAGCGCCCCCTACATATTTATCATATTTTACTGCTCTCAGTATGCGAACCCCTTCCTACCTGTCTTATTCATTTCACCTTTTATAGTCACTTCCCCGGTGAATATTTCAGTTACTTCCCTTAAAGAAGGTATCCATTCCGAGGAAAGTTTTGATTTACCTTCAATGAAATCTTTTCATACCGATGGAATAAAAAAATAAAATAAAACTTATAAAGAGTAGTTCTAAAGAACTTGATATATTTGTTTTTTCTACTAAAGCTAATATTAAAAACCTTTTCGTATAACACGAATTACCGACTTTTAATTTCACTTGTATATATGTATGTGTAAATAATATTTCTTTAGAGCATAACTATTACCGATGAAATCAAAAAGGCAGAAGGAGTGCTATGGTCACGTAAAGCAAAGGACAGAGAATTTTGGAAGATGAAGATGAGCGAACTCTTCAACTCAAGTAACCGTTAGAGACTTTAAACTCCTGAAAAGGAAGGTCTATATATATATATATATATATATATATATATATATAAAGAAAAAGAAAAAAAATATAAATGTTCATATGTATATTAATAAAGACTTATTATTATTATTAACTATTACCAAACCACCAGCTCCCTTCCTGTATCCACAGTCTCCTGCAATTTAAATCGTAAGTCTACTCCCTTGAAACTAGATCGTGCCATTCTGATCTTTACATTGGTACCCATCGAACTAAAACTTTTTATCATTCCTTTCTTGTCCGTTCGCCTACTTTCTGGAATTCAATACTTACTCATATCCACCATCTTTCTTCGCTATCATCGTTCAAGTCCCAAATGTTGCAATACTGTCTTCCTGAACACGCTTAACAATACTGATGTATTAAATCAAATATAATCTGATATATCAAATCAAATGAATGATAGCAAACTATTATTTATTTTTTCATCACATTTTACTTGTTAATCAAGTTATTTTTTAAAGTTAAAAATATATAATGGGGAAGTTGATAAGTTAATAAATGCCCGATTAAGGGCAAAAAAACAATTTTTCTATTATTTTTTCTATTTTCTCTATCTTATATTTCGATAACATATAGTTGTTTACCTTGTTTCCAATTTTTTTTTAACACCAACCAAACCATTTAATTCTTCATGGTCAACTATTTAATATTAAATAAACTTATTTTATTGTGTTCCCACGATGTAGGCCGAAACGTCGGCACACAATAAAAAAAGTTTATCGTATTATTGTGTTTTACTTTGTACTATTGTAAATAAGAAGTAATTATAATCCTTTGGTCTTTTTAGCCAGCCAGACACATCATGTCACAAATGTATATCTTAAATGTAAAAATATAATGTTCTTAAGGCACCCTATTTCTTATACTCTGAATCGCGTATTCCAGCTACGTCTTTGGAAGAATAATTATTTATTATGTTATTTTAGCCTTTAAACCACTCTGGGGCAGAAAGAAGCCTCTTGGGGTATCACAGCCCAGCATCTTGCTGAGTTTTGGAAAATTAAAAAAAAAAACAGTGGACGGGGTTTGATTTCGACCTAATCACTCCTTAAACAGTCGCTTTCCAAGACCTTTCATGAAATGTAGAGGTCCAGGTTTCTATATATATGTTGAACCTGGTTTCAATAGAAACAAACGAAATGTTACAAGATCTCCGGAGTCTAAATCACCAAGTCACTCAAGTAGGTGTGGTTATATTACCTTGGTAAGAGAAAAGTTCTAATTAACAGTAATGTGCGATTTATTTTCTTACAAATAAATACGGTCAACTTATTACCACTATTATGCATTGCATATGTTTATTAAATATATAAGTATTTTCCGTGTGTACTTTACTTAACATTATTTAAGATAATTTTTATGAAAAAAAAAATCGATAGAAAAGGTTAAATTATTATTATAACAAAAAGTCTGAAACCCTAATAGAACGGGTAGGAATCAGAATATGGCAGAGATATAAATTTAAGTCTGATAAATAAATGATTTAAAAATATGTGTCTTAATAAATTATGCTCTCCAAAAGTTATAAACAATTCCTCCTATCTTTTCTAGAATTCATACAAACAAGTCGAACCAATTAAAATATTTATAGGCCTATGAATACCAAGCTTTAATAATAACCTCTTATCCGAATAGGAGAAAACGATTTTTGAGTCAACTTGAAAATGCCTGGCAAAGTTGAATAATTTAAAGTTGCAGACAAAGAGACCTAATCGATTATAGCTCGAATGAGACAAGGAACTTCTTCAAACTCGAAAACTTCTACAACAAACTCAAACGACTTTCTCCACGGAAGAAGTATCTCAAAGTTCAAAGTCGGACGATTTTGAATAGGATATTCTTTAAAGCTGAGAGAAGCTTTGAGAACAGTTCTCATTCCGTAACTAATTACACTACGCTTAGAATGCGGCACAAAAGGAAATTTAAGATTTTACTTATTCAGAAATAGTTTAGAATGTTAGTTATTTCCGAAAAGGGGCAGGAACCTGACGTATTAGTTTACTTATCACAGTTATTGGCAATACGTCTAAGTCCCGGCTCCTATGATGGAGGCAATGTTCAGAACACAGCATAATTACATTAAATCTAATCACTTTAATCGCATCCACCAAAATAATTTTGTTATATTATAATAATATTTTTTGGGTTGTATATCAGTATTTGAGAAAGTCTTCTTCACTGTAAATAATTAATTAAGTTTATTTTTTCTTTTGCCAGATATACCGTATGATTCAATTCAACCAAATCCCAGAATTTTTTTTTCTATTCTATTCTATATCAAGCAGCAATAACAATATCAGCCTGGCTGTCTTATGAAGCCCAACAAATAGTATTTTGGACTTAGTAAGAGCTTAAGCAGTCGAGCTGTCACTCGCCGCACCGATTGCCAGCTCTACAAGGCAATAATCAGGCCAGTCTTCACATGCGGGTCGGAAGTCTGGACCCTGACAAGCGCCAAAGAAAAATGGATCTTGGCCTTCGAAAGACAAATTCTGCGCTGAATATTTGGATGTGTGAAGGTAGGCGAGAATTGGGGGAGACGAACCAACAGGAAGATCTACGAGCTGTTCTGTGAGGGAGTCGTGTTGCGGTACATAAATAAGACTTGGGAAAATGCTAGCGGAAGAGAGCCCAAGGGAGTTACTGGACGGTAAGCTGCATCGGACCAGAGGTAGAGGAATCCCAAGGCTGAGATGGGAGGATGCCGTTATCAAGAGTTATGGAATGAGATTGACTCATCATAATATTACTGTAATTGTTAATATTTATATTCCCCTATTACAAAGGATGAAGCCCTCTACCTCCTTAAGCCTGCAGGGACTTTTGGCTAAGACACCAGTGAACATACCTGAACCCATACTTCAAACAGCTTACCAACAGGAAGTACTTGGATATTATAGGTACTAAGTAGCCCATATGTCCCTTCATTTGTTCTCTGCAGGCTTGCCTCCATCCCCTCTACTATTCCTTCATATAAGTACCCCCCAAAACCTAGAGCCAGAGTACTCCGGTCAAGATGTTGTTAATTTAATATTATAGTACATTATATTAGCAAGAAAGCTATGTTTCTATTTTGATTATGAATAAAGATACAACAGTTTATATAAATGTGTTATTCGTTAACTAAGGATTCTAAGGAACTTCTTAGCGTCCGCAACTAAAGAGCGGCTGCAAAAGACCCTGCAACATGGCGTAGGCTCATTGAGGAGGCTTTCGTCCAATAAAATAATTTGGATGATTATTATTATAAATCTATATCAAATTTACTGTTTTGTTTTTTTTATTTTATTTATTATTATAATTTTTTTGGTCTTCTCAGGGTTGATATTTTGATTTGAGCTTCTGTAGGATATTCCTTATAAACTTTTACTCAAATAAATATCTTAAATAAATGATAATTTTTATGTTTATTTATTGAGATATATTACAAATAAATAAATTACAAAATTATATTAACATCCTTTCCTTATTATTATTTTTACCTGAAATACATAAGCAAAGGCTGTAGCGAAGAGGATTCCAGGAACCTGTAGCGGTGAGATTCGTGAGGCATACGTGCCAGGACCGCTATGGGAATCTTGTGCGACCTCTGACCTCACCTCTCTCCTAAGGAGCTCGCCGAGTTCTGCTCAGGGAATTTCGGCTGCTCCGCGGCACCAAGGCAAGGGAGAGGAATGTGGAACACATGGGATAATATGGCAACGAGGCTAAAGATCAAGTATTGGTAGCAAATAATAGATTAAGAATCTTGAAAGTTGCAGATGAAACTTGGGATTTACAATTATGTGATTATAATAATTATTACAAGAAAAATCTGAATTTTTTGATCGGTTATGAGAAATTCATTGGGTAGCTAGTGAGTTGGGTTTAAAGAAAATTGGGGCGTTTGGTTTGAAAGTCAATTCATTATTAAATTCAAATATTTACCTACTAGTATATCTATTATATAAAAATCTTGTGTCACGGTGTTTGTAGCCGTCCTCCTCCGAAACAGTTTGGCCGATTTTTATGAATTTTTCAATGTTTATTTGGTTGGTACTGGAACAGGTCATATAGTATATTTCATACCTATAGGTGATTCAGGTGTCCGTACTAAAAATTGTTTTTATGAAAATGTGTAGTTTTTTTTTAATCAAAAATACTTATAACCCCAAATTTTCAACGTCCTTTTCTCACTTTTGTATTTTTTTTTCACGCGATTTTAGTCCTTTTGTATGAATAATATCCAAATAATTTAACTATTTTAAGTATTACAAAAAAAAAAAAAAAAAAAAAAAAAAAAAAAAAAAAAAAAAAAAAAAAAAAAAAAAAAAAAAAAAAAAATAACCTGTACCACAACAACCCATGAAGAGTTTTGGGCTCAGTACATCAGTTAAAATCAATTTAAGAAATATTCAAGAATTCAAAGTTAAATTAAATAAAAATTGTATTCAGTTTTGTTGGAAACATATGATAAAGATAAAATACCAAATTGTAAAAATTGTACGTGTAATAAATAGTAATAAGTTTAAGCCTTATTCGTCACTTAATATTATCTTTTACAAATATACTTATAATTTGTTTATAAGATAATATTTTGTCTAAAATCTTTAGCTTTCCAGAGGTATATTATACATCTATATTACTGTTCTTAAGTTAGAAAAGCCAAAAATTACATTAAAGAAATGTTTTGGCTCTTTTCTTCTTTAGTTGGTTATCAAATTCTTTTAACTTTTATCCATTTTTAAGAATCTTTGTAAGATGATATGAGTATTTTAGTCAAATCGACAAAATAAAAGATACTTTACTTCCATTCAGCACATTTTGGTGAAAAGCTCATATCGCGCCAATATAGGTGTTAAATGTAAAATTCAGTTTCGCACGACTTTTAATTTTCGTGCTAGACTTAACACACACACACACAGATAAGTGAAAGTAAAATTCTAATACTTCTACACTCAGCGGTTTAAAATTAACAGAGATCATGGCAGATACCTATCAAAAATTGTTTGGTTACCTGCGATAATTATGTTAGTAAAATGTTTATAAAAAATGGAATTGTTCCAATGGTAGAAGAAGATAGTGAAGAGGACTATAATCTTCATTTTTTCCATAATTCTATATCCATCTTAGCTTTTTGGAGCAGGTTTTTAACTAGGTTTACTCTTTTATTCTAATGATATAAAAAATACCAAAAAAAATTATAATAATAATATTCGTAGTTGAAGAAGAAAAAATTAACTTTATTTACATATTTACAAATTGACAAAATATTTATAAATGATTTCGGATGAGACATCTTTACAATCAGCAAATGTTTGGTTCATTTGGTATTTATAATCTAATTAACTAATCTATAATTAGTGGTCAAATTAAATTGTGATTATATATGGTTGTAGGAAAAATTATACAAAAACCTACAAATTATTAGTAGTTAGGTTTCATATAAGTATAGCAATGTTCGTTGTTGTTATCAAAGTAAAAAAAAAAAAATTCAATTGAAGATATAATAACAGATATAAAACTGGGTGGCAAAAACCTGAAGGAGTCCTAAAAGAACATAACCTAATACATTTTTTGGTCTTCACAAAAGAAATAATTTAGAGTGATAAATAGAAGAATAGAAATTCTAAGACAAGAAGTATTTTTTAAAAAATGCAAAGATTTATGTTAAAATAAAAAAGCTATACTGTTAAAAGGGGTAGAATATGCTACCCACATTATTCTGTAACAGATAAGAATCTAATGACACTATAATAGTTTTCTAGAATACACAGACATCATGAAGTTTAACTTCTCGTGAGGACTGAATCCAATTGGAGTTAGAATTTAAATTCGCTCTCTCGGATTCCGAATAAAAGAATGCCAAGGAATAATGACAAGAACTTTTGAACTTCTCAAGAAGGTAAGGAATGTCCTGTTTTGAAGGAGATTTTGGAAAATGTATGTTCTAAAAGACCGGAGAACTATTCCCCAAGTGGAAACTTTGCAGACGCTAATTCCCCCATCCATTTATCTCCCCTTCACCGTCATAGATAGCATCAAACCATCCCAGGGGACGTTTCAATTTCGAATTTATACCTATTAAATTCACATGTAGTTCGAAGGGTTGAAGATAAGGGATGCTAATATGGAATTGGAAGTAATTCCGATTGGATTGAGAGGAAGACTGATGTTTATTCGAATATAAAATAATTAAATATACAAGAGTAAGTGTAAAAATTATAATGAGAACTATCGGTGTCAACACCATTTCTCGTTAAAATGAAAGGTGATTTAGGAGGTGAGGAGAATTCATTAACTAATTAACAGATACCTCTCATAAATTAATTATTGTAAGCAAGTGATAAGAGTTTTAGATAAGTTAGGGACCTATGTCATAGACTAGATAGTCTTAGTTTAATCTGAACCAACAAATAGTTATAATACTATAATATATTTACGGCACAACGTCGTAAGATATAGAGGGTATATGGAATGTCTCCATACTGTCCCTCTGAAGGTTTAAATACACTAAGTTTAATATAATTTAGTTTATGTGAGAGAAGTTGGTTGAGTGTGTAGTCTATTTAACACACAATTAAGCGTAAACTTAATTTATTGGTGCCGACGTTTCGGCCTAAATTATAGGCCTTCTTCAGGGTGAATGTGTGAGCTTAGAAGGCGTCAGTCAACCAAGGTTTACGCTTAATTGTGTGTTAAATTGACTGCGCCCTCAACCAACTTATCTCATATATACACACAGTCAACCATTGTCACTTCACGATAATTTAGTTTAGTTTAATGTAGTTCAATATTATTAATACGGGGATCACTTGTAGCTGGGTGGTTCGCATAACATCCTCCTATGTCAAAGGTCACGGGTTCAAACCCGCAGGTGGTCCTACGATATTTTAATGGGAGCAAAAAATCTTAAGATATGCCGTCCTTCGGAGGGGACGTTAAAAGGTGGTCCCGAGCCTGTACGATGTCAGGTACTTGTTAAAGATCCCTATCCTAATAAAACCTGGATGGACAAAATTTAGGACTCACAGTATATACCCGGTCTCATATACCCGGGGGAAAGGCTGTGAGTGAATCCCCATTTAATTACATCCTTATAAAAGTCCCGCCTTAATTGGGATTCGAAACTCACAATCTTTAGCATGAGAGACAAGCGCGCTAGTCACTCAGCCACGGGCTACACTGTAGTATTACTTTACACAACTTAAAATATTTCGAAGGTTATATTGAATTTCACTATAAAAATTTTCTCTTCTAAAAATTATTATTTTATAAAAATTTGGCTGTCCCTAGATATATAAAAGCAATTTCATTTTATTATTATTATTATTTACAAGATTAGATATACTTTGTTAAAAAACAAAACAATTTTTAATGAAGTCATCTTAATTGTGTTGCTTTGACGCATAATATTAATTTGTTCTCACAGGAACATTTTTAAGATTATAAATTTTTCAACATACATAGAACTTTGATTATTATTACCAATCAAACAAAGTCTACTAACATTAATTTGTTATAACCAAAAAAAAAAAAAAAAGACGAAATATACTAGTTTAATCCAGGTTTTTATTTATTTATTTGATTAAAATTTTAGGTGCCATGTACAACTACAAAGGTTAGAGGCACCGTGATCATAAACTATTTCCAGAGACGAGTACAATTTAATCCAGTTTTTACTTTCACTTACTATATATAGTAAGGGGAAGTATTGCGATCGTGAAAATTTTCGAATTCCAGTTTTCAACGGAAATACACGTTTTAGGGTCCTCTGAGTCCAAATAACCAAGTCCCGCAAAAAGGTCTGTGTGTGTGGTAGCTCCCGGGCGGAAACGGTAAGTCCTATGAAACTGAAATTTCATATTTAAGACTATACGTCTGAGACGTGACAAAACTTTTTTCATCAAAATGAGCCTACCAGAAGAGGCACTTTATACCATGCATTTTGCACCTTTTTTCGATTTTCTCAAAAACGGTTCCGACGATTTTGATTAAACTCGCTATATCGATGTAAAATTTAATGGGCTTTAATTTCATGTAGGTTTTATTTAGATAAAAATGGTCTGACAGGGCTTAAATGCCGATATTTTAAATTTTCTTCCCCTAAAGTACCTTTAATTTTGTAGATTCAATAATAATAACTAGATTATCTTGTTAACGCTGATGAAAAACAGGTAAATATATAAATTGAATAAACTCGATACCCAACTAAAGGAGAAAACAGAAAAAATATTTTTTTAATGCAATTTTTCGTTTTTGAACATAAGAGCAGTAATATACATGTATGATATACCGTTGGAAAGCTAAAGATTTTAGAAAAATTATCATCTCATACACAAGCTTTTAAAAGTTAATAGAGAGTGATGAAATGAACATAAAACTAACTGATTATTTTAGATAGCAATATAATAGATTTTTGAATCAAACACATGTTTCTATAGAAATTTAATTTAATTTATTACTTTCACTTACTATATATAGTAAGGGGAAGTATTGCGATCGTGAAAATTTTCGAATTCCAGTTTTCAACGGAAATACACGTTTTAGGGTCCCCTGAGTCCAAATAACCAAGTCCCGCAAAAAGGTCTGTGTGTGTGTGTGTGTGTGTGTGTGTGTGTGTCTGTGTGTGTGTATGTGTGTGTGGTAGCTCCCGGGCGGAAACGGTAAGTCCTATGAAACTGAAATTTCATATTTAAGACAACTATACGCCCGAGACGTGACAAAACTTTTTTCATCAAAATGAGCCTACCAGAAGAGGCACTTTATACCATGCATTTTGCACCTTTTTTCGATTTTCTCAAAAACGGTTCCGACGATTTTGATTAAACTCGCTATATCGATGTAAAATTTAATGGGCTTTAATTTCATGTAGGTTTTATTTAGATAAAAATGGTCTGACAGGGCTTAAATGCCGATATTTTAAATTTTCTTCCCCTAAAGTACCTTTAATTTTGTAGATTCAATAATAATAACTAGATTATCTTGTTAACGCTGATGAAAAACAGGTAAATATATAAATTGAATAAACTCGATACCCAACTAAAGGAGAAAACAGAAAAAATATTTTTTTAATGCAATTTTTCGTTTTTGAACATAAGAGCAGTAATATACATGTATGATATACCGTTGGAAAGCTAAAGATTTTAGAAAAATTATCATCTCATACACAAGCTTTTAAAAGTTAATAGAGAGTGATGAAATGAACATAAAACTAACTGATTATTTTAGATAGCAATATAATAGATTTTTTAATAAAACACATGTTTCTATATAAATTCAATTTAATTAATTCTTTAATAGTTTCACGTATTTTTATCTTTAAGTGTATTTGAAAATTCTTTCATTGAGTTTAAAAATGGTGGTAAGTGAAAGTCGTGTGTTGCCCGCACCAGATTTTTTTAATAACTTCCACACCATAACATTTTACGCTCTTAATTTATAATTATTTATCGTTATATAACAGCTGTGGATAGAGTTTGGTTAAAAAAGTAATACAAAATAATGGAAAAAATACTACTTACTAAACCAAGATCTTTTATGTATTAGTGGTAAATTTTTTTAGGGGAGCCCGTGGCTGAGTGGCTAGCGCGCTAGTCTCTCATGCTATAGGTACTACTGAGTTCGAATCCCAGTCCCGGCGGGGCTTTTATAAGGATATAAAAAATGGGGATTCACTCACAGCCTCTCCCCCCTGGTATGTGAGACCCGTCAGCCAAAGGGTGGCCACCCACACAGTTAGTCGTAGGGAGTGATGACCCTACACTAAATATTGCATCTTGAAACGTGAGTGTAAACTCGCATAAGTTTACGCCACGAGGCCCAGGGCCTACACGGCCTGTCGCGCCACTGGAAGGAAAGAAGGTACATTTTTTTTTGTCGATTCTACGAACTTTAATAATATTGTTCAGTATTCGTTTATCGGTTAATTGATTGTTAATGTTCATGATTAATAAAACATAAGTATGACCACTCATCGAAACCGATATAGAGTATAAAGTAATTTTAAATAATCTGTAACATTTTAGAGATAATTTAACATTGTTTTTTTTTTTGTATAAAATTTTTAAAATGTTACAATTTAGACTCAAAAGAACCCCAATAGTTTCTTAAAGTTTCTATTAAATTATGGCAAACAGGTATTGACTATATAGGATTTGGTTTCAAATCTTGAAGGTCATTTGGATAATCAAATTAAAAAAAATTGAGTGCAAATCCAAATTACCGACCATTTATAGTTTCCATCAGCATATAAACAGAAACAAATGGTTCTGAAGACAGAATCTTGGGGCAAAAATGTGGCTTTACAGGGGCTGATGATTCATAAAGGGGAATATGAAATTGAGTAGAAGGAAGCCACAACTCCTCAAGGTAAAATTAATTGCTATTAAGGCAAGAACTTGGGTTAGATTAGGCTTCAAAGCTTTTCAAACCTAACTTCAAATTAAACTTGTTTTCGTTTTATCGCAACTTTGTTTAGCAGAAGGGATGTTTTCTCTAATTTCCTCTGTCACAGGCTTCGAATGCGACTCGGTTGAGGGTGAAAAACAGAGAACTAATTTAAATGTTTTCATAACCAGAAATAATTTAAATTTAGGCTCATATTTATTCTGAAATACATTATAAGAATGAATATCACCTATTTCATTTTTGCATTCATTGTTGCCAAATGTCATCATATCATCTTATTAGCATTGAAAAAAGAAAACGACTGAATGTACAATTTGAATGAATCTTACGACCAACTTAAGGATAAAAGAGTAATATGTCATTATTATTATTATTATATATATATATATATATATATATATATATATATATATATATATATATATATATATATATATATATATATATATATATATATATTTTTTTTTTTTTTTTTTTTTTTTTTTTGTAATTTTTCAGAATAGTAACAGAGATGTAAAATATACCGTTGGAATGTAAGCGATTCTAGAATTTTTTTAATTTTTATTTGTTTAACGTCTCTTTATGTTGCTATAGCCAATCGGACGATGCTACAATGGGAGTCTTTAATTTTGTCTATCCAGGTTTAATTAGGATAGGGATCTTTAACGAGTACTTGTCATCGCACAGCCTCGATTTTTTATTCCCACTGTAGCATCATCCAATTAGCCATAGTAGCGTAAATAATAGCCAATAATAATAGCCATAAAGTGACGTTAAATAAATAAACAAATAAACAGAAAAAAAATGTTGTCTTATATACGAAGTAGTGGAATGTAATATTAAGTAACGAATAGGTTATACAGATAGATGGTTAATATACATAACAATTTTATATTATATTCTTTAATCTAAAACATATGTTGTGTGTTGCGCATACTAGATTTTTAAATATTATTATTATTTTTTTAATTATTTTATTGGTATTTACAACAGTATTAACAAAAATACATCAAGTAAATGTGATGAGTTATATAATACAATGACATGATATACATGTAGAGAAGCTTCCCATTTGATGCACTCCAAAATTATTCTAAACTAGAAGGTCCCAGGGCCATTTCCTTTTCAGGCGCTTCGGAGGATTATCGGGAATTTCAACCGGAAGTAAGGATTGAAACTAGTGGGTTACAGTGCGAATGGAGTTTGTCATGAAAGGATTGACATCTGGTACGGGCTAATTCAGGAACATATGGGATATTAAGGTCTTTATGGATGAGCTTATTCGTGACAAAGTAAGGAGCGTTAAGGATTTTGGTTTGTAAGGATTGGATACGAGAAGAATTTGATGGTTTAGTAGAGCCCCATAGCTCTTCTCCGTAAGTCCATATAGGTCTTATAATGGTCATATAAATAAGTCTTTTGTAATTAAGTGGAAGGTTGGAGCGTTTGTGCTGTAAGTGTTGAAGTAGTCGAAAACGTCGGGCAGTTTCTTGTCTTTTCAGTCCTGTATGGAGATTCCAAGTCAGACGTTTGTCAAGGTGGAGTCCGAGGTAGCGAATCTGTTCAACAGGGGCTAGTGGAGTGTCATTAAAGGGCAGGAAGTAATTGGCTTACGGCGAAGGGTAAAGGTTATTTTTAAATATTAGAATAAAAATTATTGAAATGAAGAATACTTGAGACGGACAAAATAATATTACTCGAAATGCATTTTACTAATTCTTATTATATATAATTCCGATAATATGTATTCAAGACAGGATCTATCTCTGATACTAATCTGTTTTGTAATTACATTAAAATGACTAATTATAAGCGATAAGTGGATTGTTTTGAACCTCAATTATTTATAACTATACAATTTTCCAAAGCTTGGTCAAAATCTAAACGAAAACAAAAAACAATCAGAACTAAGGTTCCAAATATAACACCTGACACGGTAACATGGGGCAATCAGGCGAGGAACGGTTGCGACGCAGAGCCTCTTTCCTTCTGTGCACTTTATTACTTAGCAATCGCCAGGTTATGGGCCAATATATTCCACTAGTTGGAACAATAGGGATAGAGGGGAAACGGTAAAATCTTATTGGCTGAGCCAGGGGCTGGTCAGGGTCCAGGGTCTTTATTATCCCCGGCTCGGAGAAAAACGTTAAGGAACTGTATGGGAGACGAAATGAAAGGACTATTTCTAAAAAAGAAAATACAGGATAAAACTACTGATGCAAGATATGAATGAATGTTTTATTTTTCCGACTTTAATCGTGAGAATAAATATAAAGATTAAAAAAAAAAAAACTTTCTATATGTTAGAAAGAAAAGGATACCACCAACTTGGCTGAGATTGAAGCGCTGGGATTTCTTAGAGTACAGTTTTGCTATTCACATCTGGATAGCATAGGTCGGTTGGAAGTTCCCAAGGGAAAAATGTGCTCAAGATTATTCATTTTATTTTTTATTCTACACAATTTTATTAATTCTGGTTGTTTACTTACTTTATTTTTTAGTTGCTTTATTGTTTAAGGTTTTCATTTTTCTTTTAATAATAACAATTATAAATTACATTAAGAATGTGTGGTCGACTGTTGAAATAATCATAGGTAGAAGTAATCAGGAGTCGGTCGACTGATAACTATTACAATTTTACTGACTTTTCGGCACAAATAATTTGAGACTTCATCAATCCAGCAAACATCATAACAATAAAAGAGATACACATCAAAACAATAATACAAGAAAAATTATGAATTAAGTGAAAATGAAATTTAAAAAAAAATCAAACAGCTATGATTTAACTGACAAGATTAATGTAAACTTAATGTAAATTTAATTGGCTTTAACATGATGTATTTATATATAACCTATACTCTTAAGTATGTTTTCAATATATTACCGTCATATATCACTTCAAAATTGTTCATACTTAAAATTTTGATTGTTCACATATTTTTTCTTTGTCATTTTTTCATTTGTTTAGTCTCTCTTTATATACTGTTATTACATTATTATCATCTAAATTCTATTTACTTCAATACTGTACAACTATCATCTTATTAATTATTTTTATAACTGTCATCCATACTCTATAGCTATCATCTTAATTTTGTTCATTTCCATGCTTTATAACTGTCATCTTATTATCATTTTACATTTAATTTTATTTATGTTCCCATATTATATTACTGTCATATTATTATGATATACCTAACGCATTATTATGTTTATAATTACATTGGTTATTATCTTGTTTCTTTTAGCCCTGATGAAGGCCAACAATGTAGGCCGAAATGTCGGCACATAATTAAAATAGCACTTGTTTTAAATGTGTGTTTCTACTTTATTACCGCACCCCCAACCATCTTCCTCATTTAACATGATGTAGATTTTATTATTATTTAAATAGTCTCTAAGGGCTGAAATGCCAAAGTAATATATTTCCTTCTTAAGGTTTTAATTTGTATATTTGAAGAAAGTAACCATATCACCTTGATAGGATAAAAAAACAAACAATCCGGTTAAATATCCATGTTAAACTTATTTGATAACCAACGATAGGAGAACAGCGAAAAAATATTTTTAATGACATTTTTGCTAACATGGAATCCCCACACTAGACTGAAACGACAAGAAACTGCTCGACGCTTTCGGTTACTTCAACGCTTACTTGACAAACGGTCAAAGCTTCCTCTTAACTACAAAAGACTCATCTACATGACCATCATAAGACCTATCTGGACTTACGGAGTAGAGCTATGGGGGTCTACTAAACCATCGAATTCCTCTCGTATCCAATCCTTACAATCCAAAATCCTTCGTAAAATCCTCAATGCTCCATATTTTGTCCCTAATAAACTTATCCATAAAGACCTTAATGTTCCATATGTTACTGATTTAGCCCGAACCAGGTATCATTCATTCCATGAAAAACTCCATTCCCACTCTAATCCACTGGTTTCCATTCTGTCTTCCTCCTCAATTCCTGATAATCCTCCGAGGCGTCTGAAAAGAAGATGGCCCCGAGATCTTCTAGTTTAGGATATATTTAGAGTGCTGCCAATGGGTGGTGTCTCTACATGTATTTCATGTCAATTTACCACATGTCCATCACATTTACTTGATGTATTTTGTATACAGTTGTGAATATCAATAATAAAAAAAAAAAAAAACCTGTACCACTACAACCCATGAAGGGTCTTGGGCTCAGTACATATAGAGATTCGAACTGTTTCTAGGCCAACGACAGTGCAATGAGGTGATTAGTGTGAATATCAATAAAAAAAAAAAAAAAAACCTGTACCACTACAACCCATGAAGGGTCTTGGGCTCAGTACATATAGAGATTCGAACTGTTTCTAGGCCAACGACAGTGCAATGAGCTGATTAGGCCTTAATCACGCTCAGCCGCCAGGTTTTTCCCCAATTAATTTGGGTACCTACTTTATAGAGGCTGGGTCTGCCCCAGGAAGGTCTCCATACCCTAGGGTCGCCCCCCGACTGAATAAACAGAATAAATAATATTTCTGCCACAGCCGGGATTCGAACCCAGGACCTGGAGCACAGCAGACTAGTGCTCTATCCACTAGACCACGCCGCTCCCTTGTGAATATCAATAAATATGTTTAAAATGAAAACAAATGAAAAATGACATGTTTTATTTGAAAATGAGAATAGTGATATAGATGTATAATATACAGTTGGAAAGCTAAATATTTTCGAAAAAATATTATGTACAAAAAAGTGAAACATATGTAGAAAGACGAAAACGGTATATGCATACTATTTATGCATTTTGATTTATTATAATTCAAGTAGCTAAAATCTAGGTTCTGTTAGGTTTACAGATAACCGATCCTGGTATGATCCACTTTCGGGTGTATTCCGGTGGCACCTTTAACGTAAAATTTGAATTGAACTATACGGTTTCCCACTTCAAACTTGACGATATATATATGCGTGATGTGATATATGTGGTCTGATTTAAATATGTATTAACGTACACGGTCAGAGATGTATATACATGAGTCGAAAACTGTTGAGAAGGAGTGGGAATAAGGTGAACCTGGAAGATTGCTTAGGTTAATCTGCCCCGACACAGATGAGGAAGGTCTGAGGGATTTCCCATGTCTCGATTCGCAGGGGACATGGCGACACGGCTATCCTTTCAGCCCTCCTCTCTTTTCATTTTTTATTTATTCCCAACTGGCTCATCCTTAGGCTCGAGCTAAGCAAAACAGAAGGAATGAGAAAGTCCGATAAATGATTTATCGAAGTAAATAAACCTGATATAATCGATAAAAAGTGATCAAAGTCGACCTGATTCAAAATTAATATAAAATGACTAGCTGGATAATTGAGACGTTGATTTCCAAAAGGTACTATATCCATTCTGGGGAATTTTACAGGAAGCGCGAAAATCTCTCATTACTATATTATTAAACCAGATAATTTGATTCTTTTCACATTAAAATCTAGAATTATTTATTTACTATATTAATAAAACCATATTAAAGTTATGAAATGAAATGTTCTGTTATGATTTGGATTGAAACTAAATGTGTAATAAGTATCTTAAGAAATTAGTAGCGTTTCTAAATCACGTTATTAAAGGACATGAGTGTTCATTAAATACAACCAAATTTAAGATTTAGATAAAACTAAATGAGGAGAATATAAATATGTAAAAATATCAATTTCGTAAAAAATGTCCTTTAGTACCTTTTGGAAATCAACGTCTCAATTATTTATTGATTGATTGATAATGCTTGATGGCAATGGAGAAATCTATATTTGGAAAGATTTTTTTATTTATTTTTTTAATTTTTAATTTAGCAGCTCTCCCTAAAGTGTACCTAACCAGTTCTCTGTACTACCATTACATTCGTACATTTATGTTATTGTTGTTCTTGTTAATTGTTTATTTTTTAAAGATTATTATAAATTCCAAAACAAACATTTGACTAGCTCTATTGGCAGAAATAACTAACTTATCATGATTTTTCTAATTTAGTCGAAATAAGAAATTAAAATCTTTACACTAGTAGATAGCATACCTCACATACCCAAAAATTATCATTTCTGTATAAAACTTAATATTGGATTGTTCGGTGGAGAGGGGGGGGAAGGGAAATTAAGTCCAGTTTTTGTTTTAAAAATAATTTAAAATTTACTTAATTTGTCTAATGTTATAATAAGGTATCCACTTTTCCTTTTCATTATCACCACGGGCTCTACAACCCTGTTCGAGTCTTTGCCGCGTCAAGTCGTCGCTTCCATTTTTCTCTGTCCTGGTCCAAGCACAAGTTCCCACTAGTTTATAGGCGTCTTCCTCGACCTCGTCCTCCCATCTTAGTCGTGGACGCCCCTTTTCCTCCTTCCATCTACGTACCCAAATAATAATTTTTTAATTTTCGAGACACCATCCATTCTCGCAAAATGACCTGCCCACCGCAGTCTTAAATTCTGATGAATCGTACCACGTCCAGCTCTTGATATAGTTGGTACAGTTCCGCATTGTCGGTATTCCTTCCCAACCTTTACCAGGTCAAACATTCATCTTAAAATTTTTCTTTCGGAAACCTGTGAGCAATTAGCGTCGGCAGGTGATCATTGTTTTATATAAATATATTTTTGTTTTCCTTCATAATAAATGGCTTTCGCTGGACCAAAATAGCATCTATTTACTGCGGTGATTTGTCTCCGTACCTGTGGGCCTGGGTCTATTATCCGCACACACTAAAGATCCGAGGTACACAAAGTTCTTAACACTATCAAATGTGTGCTCTCCAAAAGTGACAGTGGTGGTGGCAATAAGGGCTTCCTCAGGCCGTCTTCAACTGCAAACTTTTCCGATAGAGCTTCTTGTATTTTGACTTTACAGCAACTATCCGTCAATGTCATTAGTTAATCTGACAAGCTTTTTCGGTATACCTAAAGTAACAATTACTTTAAGCGATTCGCCTCTATTGACAATGTCATAATCCAGTTACGCTACCGACTTGATTGATATTTCTTCCCTTGTGAGTCCGTTCCGGTCGAGTTTAAACTTGTAAAACAAGATTAAACGAATATCGTATATTGACATCTTAGTAAATACTATATTATTTCTAAGTAGAGAAATCCTAAAGGGGTAAACAAACATTTTTGTTTGGAAGAGGATTAATAAGCGTTGACATTCATAATAATGAATAGTCATGAAAACGTTAAAAGTTTGTTTATACAGAGTGGTATTTTAAAGAAAACTCAAATTTCTGTATTATTTTCCAGATAATCCGATGTAATGATAGCATTGCGGAGGTTCAATTGGGCGCTTAAAGTTGTTGGGCTCGGTGAGGAACGAATTCCGAGAAAGTTGGTACTCGCTGAACCGACTGGTAGCCGTCCAAAAGGTAGGACGAAGCGTCGATGTTAGGATTGCGTTAAGGCTGATCTCGGGAGTTTGTTGATCATTGGACTGTCTATGTAGACAGTATTTGGTGGTATCGTCAACGAACCTTCGGGTTCGGTAGGCCTATTATTATTAATACAAATTTGAATTATAACCAGTGAATGGGGGATCACCCAAAAAACATAAAAATAATGAAGTTCTTGAATTTAGGGATTATAATGACTACATGAAACACCATATTAATCATAAAGTCCTGAAACCCTATTTTTAGTTGAATTCGAGGGATATATAAATTTTTGAAAAACTGATTTAAGCGAAGTCTTAGTATGCCTTTAGACGTAAATATTTTTTCGTTTCTTACTGCTAAATAAAATATGGCCGGACGATTTGCTGGGTATATCAATTTAATTTTCAAGATTTTTTTTTTTAATTATCCAAGGAATTAAAAGTATATTTCTCAGTATTATTTGCGCCCCTCATAATAATCACTAAATAAGTAATAAAATTACTCGTGACTTTAATAATTCCTTGGGGTTCACACTTGTGCGGTACCTTATTGGGCCTCAGTTACCCGAGTAAAGGGTTATTTATCACCGCTGGGTAATGACCAGGATCCGATCCCAGTCTCGGCAGTAAATTTTAAAACATAGTCGAAACATTATGGCTGAGTATGACATTTTTACTTCGTTTTTTTTTCCTTCTAAGGATTTTTTTTTAACCCGGACTTCGGTGCGTGATGGCTGCCACTAAATTTAAAGTGATTCATTTTATGCTCGCCGTCCTGACATGCAGGAACCTCTATTCATGTGTTTACCGAACAGCCTGTTTTGAAAGCTCTTAATTATATTCAGTTTTTTAATGGGTTCCTATTAATATAAAGCTTCCATGGAAGAGGGAGAAAAAAAAAAATTAAAAACACGCTTGAAGGGTTAAGTAGGTATATGGGACCGTAATAAATTACGTCAAAGGTTCTATGAGTTGAAGAGGCTTTCTTTATCCCAGGAAATGCCTCTTGATTGGTCAGCAAATGAAACACCGACATAAATAAACCTTAGAAAAAACACAAATAAACAACAATTACACAGCAAAATAATCTTAAAAATCTGGTGCGGGCAACACACGACTTTCACTTACCTCCGTTTTTAGAATCTATTAAAGAATTTCCAAACACAGTAAGAGATAAAAATAAGTGAAAGCATTAAAGATTTAATTAAATAAAATTTCAATATAAACATCTGTTATATTAAAAGGTCTGTAATATTATTATTTAAAATAATCATTTAGTTTTATCGACTTTTCGTCACTCTCTATTAACTTTTAAAAGCTTGTGTATGAGTTTCCAACGGTATATCATACATGTATATTACTGTTGCTATGTTCAACATAAAAAAATATATTTTTTCAATTTTCTCCTTTCATTAGATATCGAATTCGTTCAAATTATATATTTACCTGTTTTTGATCAGTGGTAACAAGGTAATTTGGTTATTTTTATAGAATGTACAAAATTAAAGGTACTTAAGGGGAAGAAAATATAAAATATCGGCATTTAAAGCCCTACCAGACCATTTTAATCAGAATGAAAACTACATGATATTAAAGCCCATTAAATTTTACATCGATATAACGAATTCAACCAAAACCGTCGGAACCGTTTTCTAGAAAATCGAAAAAAAGTGCAAAATGCATGGTATAAAGTGGCTCTTCTGGTAAGCTCATTTTGATGAAAAAGGTTTTGTAACGTCTCGTGCGTGTATTTGTCTTAAATATGAATTTTCAGTTTCATAGGACTTACCGTTTCCGCCCGGGAGTTACCACACACACACACACACACCGACCAAATTAAAAAAAAAAAGTCAAAAAGAAAGGTATAACTGCTTAGATCAATAATAATGATAATTAGCGAATCCGAAGGTTTGATGCCGATGCGTGCAATTATTACTGTTCAAGATCAGACAACACAGTGCTCCCATCGAAGCACAGTGGAAAATATAACCGATTTAGGTAAACAAGATTCTTAACCTCTGGGGTCCCAGATTACGGAAAATAAATTATAAAAATTAATTAATTTTTTGACACAATTAATTTGTTGTCGAGCGCACAGTGGTCAAACATTAAATTTATTTGTTAAAATCTAAAACTTCCCTGAATTTTACGTTTGAAATCCCAGAATACGGGGAAAATAATACAAAAAATCTAACAATGGCTCAGAATTGCTAAAACCTGCTAATAGATGTATTTTATATTCTAATAGTTATTTATACAAATTATAGATTGTAAAAGTTTTGATTCGGACTGTTGTGTCTGAAAAAAATTATGTATAACACAAACCCCAAAAATTCTTTGTAATATTTAAAGACTAGAAGGATTGATGAAACAAATCCTTGGGGTTATGGAATAGCATTTACAAGTTGCTAAATTATTTCTACAGGTAGTTTGAATGTATCTTAATAGCGAGTTTAGAAATATAATATCTTAAATGTCTCAGCAATGTACATTGTTAAATAAAAGCAAAAAGACTTTGCGTTTA
Organism: Piezodorus guildinii; assembly: GCA_023052935.1. Lineage (NCBI taxonomy): Eukaryota > Metazoa > Arthropoda > Insecta > Hemiptera > Pentatomidae > Piezodorus > Piezodorus guildinii. The sequence continues at coordinate 153,909,393 of CM041293.1, read as the reverse complement.
ACACACCTTGACACAATAAATGGCCAACGAATAAAGATAATCCCACTGCAAGTTATTACGCACTTAATGAATGAATCACTCATTTACTATTATTTGTAAACACGATATGGGGGCAATATTATTATTAAGGGTTTTGCAAACTAATATTAAAAAGATGAAACACTGGAAAATTCCGAACTTTTGACTTGACTTGTGTCATCTAAATAGGTGATTATGCCCTGTGTGAGACCCTTCGGCCTAACAGTCGGTTCAGCGCGTACTAAAGTTTTCAGAATTCGTTATTGACTGAGCTCAACAAGTTTACACACCATTTGATTCGATGTGATACAAGCTCCGCAATTCCGCCTCGTGTAATCTTCTGAATGAATCTCTCTTTAGATCAAGTATTTTACGTATTAACTTATTCTCGAAAACATTAACATTAAGACATTGTTTATCCTTCAAAGTAACCGGAAGAATAATAGTTTTTTAATTCTAAGTTTCAAGTTCCTTGAATATATAACACAGTTTTAGAATAAGAAATTTCAGTTTTTATATAACTTATCGTGTTGAGCTAGACTGACCACATACACACAAACGTTCTTGCGGGACTTGGTTATTTGGTCTTCCTGTAACGTGTATTTCCGATGAAAACACAAATCTAGAATTACCATGCAATTCATAGGCAAGATATTAAAAAATAATAATATTGTATTCCATATTAATTCATAATAGTGGAACGACAATAATAATTTTTTGCCACATCTCATTAGTTCTGTAGATAAAATATATTAAAATAATTAAACTTTTTTAGTTATAATAATTAATATGGATAATTTAATTAAAATAGCTGAAAATAAATTCTTGCGTAAATATTTGCCATTAACGGTGAACCTTTTTGATTAAAATTAAAATTTATATAGAAAAAAAAATTCATTCAAGCTCATATTAGCCTTCCCATCATTTCACATTTAATAATGTATAATTATAAATATCTTTGTGATTAAAATGAGAATAATTTTCTGCCTGGCTTTTAGCCATGATGAACAAACAGTAGGTACATTTGTCTTGTAAGCGTTACATAATGATTATTTTTGGCTTCTTTTCATTTTTGTATTAGTTGACAAGTCTCAGAAACTTACGGATCGCATATTAAAGTTCTTTTTATTTTTCTTTAGCAGTAATAAAATTATTGTAGCCCTGAAACGAATCTACAAGTCATGTAGTTCCATTCAGCATTTATATTTTCAGAATCCCATTCAAAGGAACCAATGAACAAAGAATTAACATATCAGAATGTAATTAAAATTCATTCCACGTTCTTTGGAAAGGAAGAACAAATAAAAATTATTCGAAAAAGTTAGTCTATTGAAACCTTGTTTTATTGTATATCGAGACTTTTCTTTCTTTAATTAGCTAAATTTTACTTTCACTTACCTATATATGAAGTATACATTAGGGAAACTGGAAGGAATTAGTCCGGGTGGCGGTAGTGAATGAAACAACAAGTAGTTTCAACTATTTATTTCCTACCAACTTTCGAGCCCTATTGTGGTTCGTTCAATCATCAAGGCGTATTATGAACGAACGCGTCCACAATACGAAACGTTTTAGGGTTCTCTGAGCCAAAAAAATTTAAAGCCCGCAAAAAGACAAACTATTACACCCGTGATGTATCAAACACATTTTCTTTAAAATCATTTTGCACCTTGTGATTGTCTCTAAACGGCTCAAACGATTTGATTAAACTCAATTCGATGTAAAATTTAATAGGCTTATTTATGTAGGTTTCATTCTGATGGATATAGTCTGATATGGCTTTTTTTACATTGTCTTCCTCTAAAGTAATTTTAGTTTTGTAGATTCTATAAAAATAACGATATCAGAAAAAAATACAGCAAAAATTCTAATCGTATGTAACTACAGTTCCTTAACCTGTGTTTTATTCTTGAATGTGTTGATATTACATTTAAATGAAATATGACGTTAAAATACCAGAAATTACTTTAAATAATTATAGGGAAGTGCCATTAATCTCCGAGTCACGAGTTCAAACACAGCTGTCACAGAATGATAATTTATCTTGTATCAGCCTTGAGAGTAACTAAGGTAGCGAGACCCTCAAAGGGCTTACCAAGTTTTAAAAAGTGGGTATCCGAAAATCGGGGAAATTCTAGCGAAATGTCTAGAAATAATAAAATGGAATAATAGTATCTCTTAGACAATGCGGCTAAGAAAGAGCTGAATGACTGATCTCCCTTTTATGTATCCTTCCCCAAACATGACATGTCCTCATTAACAAAAGCACAAAACATCCATGAACGGACTTATTATACTACATGAGGATTAAAATATATAAAGTGAAAAATAAAATTGTTTTTTTTTTTCAATAACATACATAATTTTAATTAAAAATATAGGGTCGTATCACATGAAATGTCCGTTTTCAAGGTAAAGGATATTTATAAAAAATACGATATGAAAACAAGATAATTTTATTCGAAGTATTTACCTCCTTTTTCTACACATTTTTTCCAACGTGAAACAACTTTTTTATCCCCGAACTGAAAAACTCTGAGCTTAGAAGTGAAACAAATCTGAAAACGCACTTTTCACTTGATCATCCTTTTCGAAAAAATTTCCTTTGACGAAGTTGTCTAAATTCCTGAACAGGTGTAATCTGTTGGAGATAAGTCGGGAGAATATGGTGGGTGCGGAAAGAACTTCGTAGCCCAGTTCTTTCAATTTTTGCACAGTATGTTTTGAAACATGGAGTCTTGCTGCCGCTCATGAGATCCATGAGGTACCCACGTATCGAGCTTTTTTACTTTCCCAATACACTTTAAAGTCTGGAAACGGTAGATGCACTTGCATTTAGTTGTGATGAGAGTCTTACTGTTTGGTAGGAGTTTCCTTCTACTGTGTGTTTGAGGACATCGTTGTCTATTACGGACGGAGGTCTTCCTCGGGGCGTTTTCCAAGTCGGTATCCCCAGCTGAAAACTTAGCAAACCAACGGCGAATGGTCCGTTCATTAACACTCCCTTCCCCGAACGCCTTGCAAATATTTCTAGCGGCCTTAGCTGCTTAATGGCAGAATTTAAACTCGTAAAAAAATATTACTCGAAAATCGCGTGTTTCCATGTTCATATTTGAAAGTATACTAAAAAGTGGGTAATTAATTGGGAAGCTAATGTTTATAATACAAGGATTATAACTGTTTACTTTAAATATGTAAACATTCTGAAGAAAACAACAGAGACCTGCAAAAACCTTTATGTATTTCAGAAACTATAAAAACGGACATTTCATGTGAAACAACCCACGAAGATTTCTTTTTTTTAAACAAAAGAGAAAAAGACACACAAACACACAAAAGATTAATATTTATATATTTATTTAACCATGAAAAGAAAAGACAAGCAGTAGCATAGCATTAGTAACAACAACACGAAGCTAATAAACCTGCTTAAAATATAATCTCCCGAATATTATTTTAATATTTTTTCCTAAGATAAAATAAAAAAAATAAAAAGAATTCCCCCAGCATGGAGGGATGGGGGACCAAGAATAATTAATTGAAATAGATAGGGGACCACGGTAGCTTTAATTGAGATAACATCGCCATCACTTGTGGAATTAATTAAAAGCAATAAATCCCCCCACTTTTCCGTATGCCACTCATTTCTTTCTCCTTCTTCCATTTTTTTAACTAAAATGAAATATTTTTTCCTACCTGATTTTAATATCAGCGGGACATGGAAGCTAAGACACGCGAAGAGAAATATCATCCGCGCCTATACTTTACATTTGTAAATTTACAAAACATTTGTACAGGACCACATTTTTCAGATCAAGAGAGAAAAAAAAAAAAAAAAGATTCTTTGAAATCTTTTTACTTTCACTTACTATTAGTAAGGGAAAGTATTGCGATCGTGAAAATTTTCGAATTCCAGTTTTCAACGGCAATACACATTTTAGGGTCCCTGAGTCTAAATAACCAAGTCTCGTAAAAAGGTCTGTGTTTGTGTGTGTGGTAACTCCCGGGCGGAAACGGTAAGTCCTATGAAACTGAAATTTCATATTTAGGACAAATATACGTCCGAGACGTAACAAAACCTTTTTCATTAAAATTAGCTTCCCAGAAGAGGCACTTTATACTATGCATTTCGCACCTTTTTTCGATATTATCGAAAACGATTCCGACGATTTTGATTAAACTCGCTATATCGATGTAAAATTTAATAGATTTCAATATCATGTAGTTTTTATTCTGATTAAAATGGTGTGACAGGGCTTAAATGCCGATATTTTAAATTTTGTTCCTCTAAAGTACCTTTAATTTTGTAGATTCTATATAAATAACCGAATTATCTTGTTAGCATTGATAAATGACAGCTACGTATGTAAGTTGTGCGAATTTAAAAAACAACTGATGAGAAAACTGAAAAAAAAAGTTTAATGCAAAGTTAAAGTGATGAAAACCCGATAGAACTATCTGATTATTTTAGATTATAAATTCTATTTAATTAATTATTTAATGGTTTCACTCATTTTGATCTCTTACTGTACTTAAAAATTCTTTAATCGATTTTAAAAACGGAGGTAAGTGAAAGTCGTGTGTTACCCGCACCAGTTTTTTATATTACAGATGTGAATATACGTTTGGATGTTATTGGTTTATTAGTTTCTATAATGAACCTTTGGAATAGACAAAAAAAAAAAAAAATAATAATAAATAAAAGTGCTTACGTTTCAAGATACGAGGAATCCGAATATCAAATAAATGAAAAATCTGTTTGTCAACCGTCGATGATCTTAAAACCTAGACGTTGATATCAGCTGACTATTTATTAAATGGTGGCCGATTAAAAGGGATTTAAATCAATAACTCAGTTATTATCGAAGATAGGGACAAATTTGATTGGTGTTTTTTAACAAAAAAACCGAGAATAATAATTTAAAAAAAGAAAGAAGAAAAGAACAAAATTGAAATTTTACCCTTAAATACGCCCTTAACTCAGTTATTTTTGAAGATAGAGAAAAATATGTAGAAAGTTTTAGAATCAGTAAAGCGCGATAAACAGAAAACAAACAAAAAAAAGTTAATCTATATATTCAAGTCACAAATTATAGTAGATTTTATTCCACAAAAACACGGTTATTATTAAAAATAGAGAAAAATCGAAAATATGAAAAACTATATAATTAGTTATACCCTAATATAGCACATAAGAGACCTCCAGATATGGTTTCAGAATTGGAGAATGAAAATAAATTCAGACAAATTCCACCAAATTACCTTTACCCTCCGTCGTAAACCAATGCCATCCTGTCCTACAGTATCCTTTAATAATATTCCACTTGTCCCGGCTGAACAGATCCGCTACCTAGGTCTCCTCCTTGACAAACGTCTCACATGGAATCCACACACAAGACTGAAACGACAAGAAACTGCTCGCCGATTTCGATTACTTGAGCACTTACTTGACAAACGCTCTAACCTCCCACTTAACTACAAAAGACTCCTCTACATGACTATCATCAGGCCTATATGGACTTACGGAGTTGAGCTTTAGGGCTCGACTAAACCATCGAACTCTTCTCGTATCCAATCCTTACAATCCAAAATCCTTCGTAAAATCCTCAACGCTCCTTACTTTGTCACAAATAAAATCATCCATAAAGACCTAAATGTTCCATATGTTACTGATTTGGCCCGAACTAGATATCAATCCTTCTATGACAAACTCCATTCCCACCCCAACCCACTAGTTTCAACCCTTGCTTCCTCTTCGATTCCTGATAATCCTCCGAGGAGTCTGAAAAGAAGATGGCCTCGATACCTTCTTGTTTAAAATAGTTACTGGAGTGCTTCCATTGGGTTGCTCCTCTACAATCTGTCTCATGTGATTTTTCTTTTAGCATATTTACTTATTGTAATATAAATTACAGTTGTAAATTTCAATAAATAAATAATAAAAAAAAAAAAAAACCTAATATAGTTATTTGGAAATTATAAACTATTGTGTAATTATTTGCAGCGTTTTTTTAACCTATCCTCATAAAATGGTCTTGGTGTTTGTAGTAAGTCGATTCTACCAAAAGTCGAGTTTAAAATGGAAACATTTCACACGAAACTGAAATCACAGAATTTAAGAAAGTTATAAGCTTGCAATATAGTAGTAACTTTTTCATTGGCTCTGGGATATTTCTACAGAAGTAAAAATTCCATTGCTATAATGTCCTTCGTAAGGGAAGTAACCTGGTTGTCCGAGCCTGTATATCAGGTCCTCATTAAAGACATTTATCCCAATTGAACCTGATAGGCAGAATTTAGGACTCACACTGAAGCATCGTGCGATTAGCAATAGTAGTATAATGTGACAAACATACAAAGGAACTTTTTGATAAAATTGGACCAACCCGCGTTCTTATAATAAAACTCATAATATAAATGTATTATTCATTATTTATTTTTCGTAGATAAAGAAAATATGTACCTAGTTGAACTTTACATACGTTAAGTTAGTCTACGTAAAAAATGAAATCTCATGTAAAATCTGCATCTAACAATAAAACAGGTCTTATGAAGAAGCCTATGTCTTAACTTCGTAGGGAGAAAGGTATAAAAGAAGGCTAAGTGGTGACAATTACTGGAAAATCCCTGGAAATGGTGGAGGAGAGGGCTTAAGATGGGTCCCTGCGGAGTAATTTCATGTTTGGTTCCCTGCTAACTGGATAATAACATAGAATTAGACAGGTCGTTATACCTTCGTCCGACCTAGATTCTATCTCACAGTCCTCGCATTAAAAACCTCCATAACCGCTGTATTATATAATCTCAGGGTTCATTTGTTTCCCACTGTTATTTGCTTTGAAGCATGTATAGGATAATAGGGCTGGTGAACTACCGATTCAACATCAACTTAGAAAGAACTCTTTATAATAGTGATTAGTATTTTTTTTTTGTTTATTCATCTAATGTCTGTTAACACTAGTGTGGCTAATTTGACAAAGCTACAGTGGTAGTCCTAAATTTTGCCTATTCAGGTTTCGTTAGGATAAGGATCGGACAAGCCAGGTATCACCATTTTATCTTTTACTCCTATTAAAAATCCTAGTACCATCTGCCTTGCTTGAACCCTCTACCTAGGGCTTAGAAGGCTGCATGCTAGCCATTGCCCCTGTATCTTATACCAACCGTGTGCTTAGATGATAAACTACATTCTAAAATACGATTTAGAGGTTGTTCACGTTGTATCAGAACGATCACACTAATAAAAAAACAAATATTACATTTTGTGTGTCGACGTTTTGAACTAAATTGTAGGCATTCATCAGGACTATGATATAACATGATAATGACGTTATTAAAATAAAATAATGATGGTGATAAATTAAAGATAATGAAGATTATGATAACGAACTAAACAATAAATATAAGTTAAGAATTAAATTTAATGTGGTATATAATACTGTATAAGTGTAGAAATGACAGTAAAATCAAAAAGTATAATCAACGATTTATAATATAATGAACAATTTTAAATTGATGTAATATAATATTGTTGAGTGGTGTATGGCGGCCTCCCGGCTGCTTTTGAGACAGACAAAGGCGTATTATGAACATTTTTTAAAGATTTGTTTTCGGCACTTCAAGGAGACCTCATGTTACCCACACAATATTTCCTTGGATCATACCTATACCAAACTATCAACTCCCAGCATCCTTCCTACATCCACAGTCTCCATCAATACAAATCCTCAGTCCTTGAAACTAGATCGCAAAATTCTGACCTTTACGTTCTTATCCACAGAACCAAAACTTTTGATCGTTCCTTTATTGTTCGCTCTAATACACTCTGGAATACTCTACCAACCCATGTCCGCCATGCTGCCATCCTCATTCAAATCCCAACTTTTCCTATACCTTCTGTCATCCCAAATAGACGATCAGCAAATGTGATATGTCAATTCTATCTAGAAATCTATATTGAATGAATGATGATTACTGTTTCCTACCCTAATTTTAATTTAATTTTGTTAAAATAAGATTTTATTTTTTTCAGAAGACAAAATTTAGAAGATATATTCTTGTTTCTCTAAATTTTGTTGTTAGTAATTTGTTTTAGTAGTTTTTTTTTTCCCATATTTTACCACTGTAAATAATAATAAATCATGTTTATTTTGTCTATTGGCCAGACACATTATATGTTTTCATTGTACATAACTGTTATTCTTAGGGGACCTAGCCCCGGAATAATTTTTTTTTTCTATTCTATAAAACCGACTTTGGGCGCGTAAAGTTGTTGGGCTCGGTGAGGAACGGATTCCGAGAAAGTTGGTTTTCGCTGATCCGACTGGTAGACGTCCGAAAGGTAGGCCGAAGCATCGATGGGAGGATTGCATTAAGGCTGATCTCGGGGGCTTGGGCTTGACCGGCGAACATTGGACGAGTCTGTGCAGGCGAAGTTTGGTGGTATCGGCATCGAACCTTCGGGTTCGGTAAGCCTATTATTATTATAAAACCGACAATCATTTGTGAGGGGACTGGCATATAACAAAATAAGGTAAGGATAAGAGTAGAGTGAGAAATAAATAAGTGGTAGTAAAAAAAGTGAAAAAAAAATCTTAATTTACATCCTTAGAATTGAAAATTTCCACACCATTTTACGCACCATGGAATAAAGGCCCGTATCTGTCTTTCGATAGTATAATTTCACAGCTATTTGTAAACAAACAAAAAATTCTTTCCTTAAGACGAAAGCAAGATATAGGACTAAATACAATATTGTGGGTTATTAGTTTAAAAGTAACTTTCTGTTTAGGAATAATTAACAATGAATGACTTTGTAAAGTATAGCTCGTAAAATACAAAGTATTAAGATCTTTTTTTTGGTTGATTTTTCCCAGTATAATGTTGAGAATGTTAATAATATTATGTATAGGAATTTCTGCCAGCGTTCAAGCACCTTTAAAAAAAGTGAAGAAATGACAATAAGAAAATTACTTAATTTTCCATAACATGAAAATACCATTTCCTCTTGATATAATGTAAGTGACTGAAATCAGAACTCAAAGGTACATTATTAAATAATTTATAAATCGCATATCGTTGTATTAGAGATAATTAATGAGTAATTCGGACAAATATAAGCTGTGCTAATATAACTGTAATTGCAATCAACAATTCCAAGCAGTAGGATGCACCAGACGGCCCGCATTGCAGATTACAGTAGAAGCTCGCAACGATTCAACACTTATTACAATATATGGTGTTTGAAATACCATTCCGTACTTAATTATTAAACATAATACATTTTTTGTCAATAACCTTTGATGCTAAATGAATAGGCATACGGAGTCTCTCGTTCTGAATCCATTTTATCTTCAGACAAAAAATTAGAAATAGTATGATCAAACCAAAAATTATAGAAAAGGTGAACAAAATAAATTAAAAAAAAAACAGGTTCGGGCCACAAAATCATTAATAATTAAATCAGTTTAAAAACTATTAAATAAATTATCAGACCTATTTGGACATATGTAATCGAGCTTTGGGGCTCTACTAAACCATCTAATTCCTCTCGCATCCAATCCTTACATTCTAAAATCCTTCCCAAAATCCTGAATGCCCTTATTTTGTCACAAATCTACTCCTCCATATTAACCTCAACATCCCATTTGTTGCAGACATAGCCCGTGATAGATACTCCTCTTTTCATTCTAAACTCCCTGCCCACACAAACCTACTTGTCCGTAATTTATCTTCCTTAGAGGTCCCTGATAAACCTCCGAGGCGACCGAAAAGAAGGTGGCCTCGGGACTTACTGTCTTAAAATAGTTAATGAAGTGCTACCATTGGGTAGTTCTTTCTCGAGACATTTTCATTACTTATCTTCATAAAGCATATTTATTCATTGCGTTTTTTACTACAGTCGTAAATTACTATAAATAAAAAAAATTAATAATTTTAAAGTTAAATAAACATTTTATTCGGTTTCGTTAGAAACATGATTTAGATTAAATAAGATAGCAATATCAAATATTTAAGTATAATTATTAGTAATGATTGTATGTCATCTTACATTGCCTTTTGCAACTTTGTATATAAGATAAGATTTTTCCCAAAATCTTTAGCTTTCTAACGGTATACTAAACATCTATGTTGCTTTTCTCATGTCTAGAAAACCAAAAATTACATATATGAAACATTTTCTATTTTAGTTTTTTATGTAATTCGTTCAACTTTTTATCAATCTTAATAAGATGATAAGCGTAATTCTTCTGAAGTACTTTAGACGAAGTAAATTTAAACTATCCACATTTAAGCCCTGTTAGACTATTAAACTAGACTACATGATATTAAAGCCCATTAAATTCTACATCACTATAGCGAGTTTAATCAAAATCGTTAGAGCCGTTATAAAGGAGCAAAATTCAGAAAATAAAGTTGGACTTTAGGCCAACCGATTTTAGTTAAAATAGTCTCTGTAACATCTTGGGGGTGTAGTTGTATTTTTTTTAAACATATTTATTGATATTTACAACTGTATTAAATAAAAATACATCTAGTAAATGTGATGGTAATATACCTACAAAACTGTCATGAAAAACATGTAGAGACACTACCCAGTGGCAGCACTCTAGAAATATTCTAAACTAGAAAGTCCGGGGGCCATTTCCTTTTCAGGCGCCTCGGAGGATTATCCGGAATTGAAGAGGAAGAAAGGATTAAACTAGTGGGTTAGAGTCAGAATGGAGTTTGTCATGAGGAGATGGATACCTGGTCCGGGCCAAATCAGTAACATAGGGAACATAAGGGTCTTTTTGGATAAGTTTATTCGTGACAAAGTAAGGAGTGTTGGGGATTTTACGATGGATTTTGGATTGGATGCGGGAAGAATTTGATGGTTTAGTAGAGCCCCAAAGCTCTACTCCGTAAGTCCAGATTGGTCTTATAATAGTCATGTAGATGAGCCTTTTGTAGTTCAGAGGCAGGTTTGACCGTTTGTCTAATAAGTGTTGAAGTAGCCTAAAGCGGCGAGCAGTTTCTTGTCGTTTTAGTCGTGTATGTGGATTACAAGTTAGGCGTTTGTCAAGAAGTCCTAGGTATCGGATCTGTTCAACAGGAACTAGTTGATTGTTATTAAAGGATGCTTTAGGGCAGGAAGTCAAAGGTTTACGGCGAAGGGTAAAGGTTATTTGATGGGATTTGTTGGAATTTATTTTTATTTTCCGCTTCTGACACCATACTTCTAGGTCTTTGATGTGGGCTTGAAGAGTATTTGAGGCAACAAATAGATCTTTATGAACTGATAACACGCAGGTGTCAACAGCATAGGTAGAAAGGAAAGTGTTGTAGTTGTATTAAATATGAAATTTTAGTTTCGTGCGTCTTTTCGTTTTCGCGCTAGACTTATATACACACACACAGATCTTTTTTCGGGACTTGGTTGTTTGAACTCAGGAGATAAGACCCTAAAACGTATTTCTTCTTTACTTACAATAAATAATATTTAGCTGAAGAGTAAATATACAGAGTTTATGGAGGATTCTTACGTAAGCTATATACAACATACATTAAAACCTAATACTTAGGTTGCGCGCGCTAAAAGCCAAGAGATAAAATGAAATCAAACACACCATTAGAGCACTTTTTATGCTTTCCCAAGGCAATAATTAAGGTCCTCTTTTACGATAATGTGCTAATCACCTTTACAGTCGCCAAATGGAAAATTTTATTCCACCTTAATAAAAAACACCCGACTATTACCTCCCACTTTATGATAAAAGCCCACACTATAAGAATATTATAGCCCACAATAAAGAGAAGGAAATGTGTGAATTATAGTAAAAGTGGTGGAGTCGGATAAGGCGCTGGTCCCGAGAGCCCATTACCGAAGTCGTTAACCCAAGGGATAGCTTACTTGATCCCTGGCAAATGACTCAGAGCGTACACAAATGCCGAAGCACACATGTTGCCTGAGTCAACCATCCCTCGTAATTACGGAAGGATCAAAAGAGGAGGGTCATGTGGGATTTGGCGGTAGTTTTCAAGGAGGTAATTGCTTGGAAAAAGGTGGTTGGAAGTGCAACATCATCCAATTACGCTTAATACGTAAATTGGGGACTTAACAAAGAACTTACCATGATTGGCCTTATCACACTTTTAAATAATCTTGCATATGAAGAGACATAGGTCTGCGTAAACATGTAGAAATAGCAGTAAAATAATTTAAAAAAGACAAAATCATATGGAAAATAACGTTAACTTTTTTTTTACTTTCACTAAACTATATGTAAAATACTAGCTAACGTTGTTCTGCCATAAAAATTATTTCTAGAGCATAGTTTGGTCGTTACATAAAAAATAACGAATGTATTTGTATACGAGCTGCTAAAGATGAGCACGGATTGAAAAAAACAACGTTCTTTTTCTCTAAAAGCTAAATATTTTAGAAAAAAAAATCTTATAAAAATATTTGCACAAGTGTTGAATAGGATTTAAACTTATTACTGATTATTATACATAATAATTTTATATGGCTATATTATTTAATCGAAATCAAGTTTTTCTAACGAAACTGTTTATTAAGTTTAATTTACAAGAATTTCAACTTTGAGTGTTTTTTATAGGTCTTTAGTTGAGTTTAACCGCCAAAATAATTAAACTCGTGTGTGGCCCGACCAGCATTTTGTTATACAAACGATATTTAAATAATTTGGATATTGTTCATATGAAAACACTGATATCTAGATAAAAAAAATGAAAAAGACCCGAATGAAGGTAAATGTTAGAGTGTTACATGTAAAGTTTTCAAGAAAATTTAAGGATGGAAATGGATAAGGGTTTTTATAATAACAATTTATTAATTTGCTATTAGTTTAATCGTTTCATATACTATTGTAGTAATGATGAAAAACAATTATCCATATTGACAGAGTTTTTAGAAGATTTCTGGAATCTAACATGAAATATAAATATTTGTATTTACCTCAATGGGTAGATATGACTGATTATGATTGACATAAATATTCTAATTTATTAGGGCATTTAAAAACTGTTTATTTTTTTATTCATTTAACGTCATATTTTCCTACTTTACTTTACATCGCACAGGCCCGTAACCGCGTTGTTACGTACACTCTGAAGGACGGCATGACTAAGGATTTTTAAAAATCCTAGGGCCACCTGCAGATTTGAACCCGCGACCTTGGATATAGAAGCCTGTTGTGCTAGCCATTGAAAAGCTGTTTTGCTTCTATTGCAAGTAATTATAATCACATTATTTATACAATTTAAGTGCTATAAAATATATTTTATGATAGCATAAATGAAATGAAATATAAAAAATGTATTTCTTTTGAGACCAAGTCTGATTGTAACTCATTTATCAACAATTTTATATATATATTTATATATATATATATATATATATATATATATATATATATATATATATAATATATATATATTTATAATATATATACCTATATTTTACAATGAAATGGAAGATTGAGATTCGAGTAGGTAATATAAGAGTTGATGTTTGAAAGAAGACAGAGCAGGTTGTTTTACTGATAGAAAAAGGAGGCACTTCTTTGTGATGGAGTATAAATATTGATTGATTAGGTTCTAGTATTCATTCAGGAGCTTAGTTATACTGGATGGTTTTCTATTATTTAAGGTTTGGATTAGGTGAAAACCATGGAAATGTTTCAGTCGAACAAAAGGATAGAGCCACTTTAACTAGATGTAACAGCCTGAAATATGGTCATGTCAGCGGCTTCCAAAAATAAGTCTTATAAATACATCAAACGTTTTAATTTTATTTTCATTTAGTCATCAAGTGATTAAGGTGACACCCATACACCTGGTAACCTTAGACATAGTGGAGGAAGGTTATAGAATAAATAAGTAGCAGAAGGTTTTGGAATGTAAGGATTCACGAACATATTTACAGAACCTTTCAAGTATGGAAATGGTTTTTCGGGATATCTCAGAAACATGGACTAGTTTTAGTTAAAGGTGTTTGCAAGGTATATACAATATTATAACAGATTCAATTCATAGAACAATTTAGGTATTTCGACACTTTATGATAGATCAAAATAGACGAAACTGAAAAAAACAAAAAACAAGTCCATCATTACTTAGATTTGTTTTTAAAAGTATTACGCTGAATTATTGGACGAAAAATATCTGGGTATTAATTTAGGAAATTAATATAGAAGAAATAATTCAATAGAAATAGTGATATTTACAAAATGTCTATAGGCTCGATCAGTTATTCACTAAAATAGTTTAATGAAACAGCTACAGGAAGAAACACTCCAGAAATATCGCGCAATAGGCTGCAGCAAACTATTAGCGAGAGTCACTCAAAGCAATCATGCAAAAAAACAGGCTTTGTCTCAGATTCATTTGGTTCTAGGCACACAATCTACAAAATCATAATCAATATGTTCACTTTTCAAGGTTCGTCATGCAAGTCTATTTCGGTCGTTAGCATTTTGTGGCAAAGAAGGTCAAATGATGTACTACAGATTGTAATAACTGTTTCCAATAGATTAAATACGATAAGCATCAATTAGGTTTCAAGAGATAGATCTAAGGCAAATATAGACATTAGCCACTCGCAAAGCGTAACAAATCTTTAAATTAGTAGATTTCTTCGAGACTTAGCCATCTAAGATAAATAGAAGAATGGTTACAATTAGTTTCCTTTATCAGAAGGTTTTAACATAAAAATGTTATGAAATACATAATATTTAAAATATTATTATTTTTAAAATATTTGAGAGGATTTTAAAATTCATATTTAGACGTTTAGTTCTTTTTTTCTTGTTTAAATTTTCTCTTGATTTAGCCTAACAAAACTTTTAATTTTTTTTTTTTTTTTATCTTTTTATATTTTATAAAATTCTCCTCCCCTCTCTCCCTTATATGCTATATTTATTTAAACAATTTTCTGCTGGTTAAAAATTTTAATCTTCATCAGCGTATATCAATTCTGCAAAAATACTTGTTTGTTTAATGCATATGAAAAATATTTTCAAAATATGCATATCCTATTATCTTTCATATCTTTTTGCTTTATAATTATTTAAAATGAAATGCTATTGACTTATCATACAATATTTCGAATAATAAAATAAGCCATCTAAGTATATAAACAATATTATCTAGTTTTCGTTTTCGTCATTGATCAAACAATTAAGATTTTAAATTACTATACTATTAAAAAATATATTATGGAGTCCTGTTTATTTATCTAATTATATTAAATGATTATTTGATACGGCATTTACAACTCAAAACTTATTAAAACTGTCTAGAATCATTATTAAATGCGTTTAAGAATAATTTAAAGCAACAACAAGTATTTATTTCAACATTTTTTTTATTTTAATTTTCTACAAACTGTAGTGAAAAGTCGTATTAATTGTTTTACTGTATGATCAAAACTTAATTACCTAATATTCTAGAAAGAAAAAAAAAAAAAAAAAAAAAAAAAAAAAAAAAAAAAAAAAAAAAAAAAAAAAATTACTTATAATCAATGAACCTATAACATTATTCATAAATTAGGTGAATACGTTTTCATGGATTTCCAGTAGATAGAGAAAAGCTGATAGCTTGATCAATTGCTCTATCTAAATCAAAACGCAAGCTGTATAGAGCGCAAACCAGCATACTCAGAAAAACCACACAACCTATGTCAATACCTTTTTTCTGGAAGATAGTCCTTTTTCCTGTTTTTCTTTGTAAATTATCTATAAAAACAGAAACAAACATTGAATCACACTTATAAATATTGATATACTAAACAAAATTCAAAAGATATGTGTATAATTAATTTAATGAGTCAGGACTCTTTATTGAACGACAGTTTCCTGAACACCTTTACCACTCTGATCGTGGCGGATTATGATCTCGGAGGGAAACGGTGAACATTGCCGGAGGAAGGTGACTCAATGCTATGTGTACCAGAAAAGAGTACCTGCGTGTAAGATTTATGTTGAGGGGGGGGCGCAAGGGGACAGATCACGAAACTGGTGCTTATCTTTCACCTCATTTGCATTGGACGATATGAAGTGGGGGATAACAAACTACCTTTTCAAGTGCGCTATATACACGTGTCAAAGCTGTGAACCCGTTCCCCCTCCAATGTGCGGTCCCGCTAAGTTATGGGTGCTTAAAATTCTCTAAATGGTTCAGGCATCAATAGAAGTGAGCTATCTGAATGACATAAAATCTATTTATTTACATTATCAAATTGCAATATATTTATACAAATAAATGTGAATGTTTATATTGTAGTTAAGCCTGAGAGTCAGTAGCTCTAGCGCCCTCTCTCAGTCTCCACTGGCTTATTAGACTGGTGACGCGACTGACTGAGAAGCACTGGGATCTCCTGGCCTCGAGCCCCAACACCTACTTGTGGACGTCGGGGTTTGATTCGGAATTCCCAGGGACAGTATATAAATATCGTATATATATCTATAAATGTAGTTAAGATTATTATATTTATTTATTTTATTTTATTTTTATCTATTCTTCGTTGTAATTTTTATTTTATTTTTTTACTTACTGTGCATGAGGAATGAATGACTTCTTATAGCATTAATACGCATTGCCTAATATTGTGGCATATTGTATTATTTCTAAATAAAACAATTAAAAAAAAATTGTAGTTAAAAACAAGAATACTATCGTAACTCTTCTCTTGTTGCCATTTTCATTTTTAACAAAGGCTAAACAACATGAGCCCACATGGGTTAACAAACTTTCTGGTGGTCTGCATGTCCACACAAATAATTTTACTTTCTAAAACAAGAATGACAAATAAATAACAAAACAAGCGGTGTATTTATTTGTTTGATCATTTACCGTTAATTTTATGCTGCAGTGGGAGGCTTAAATTTTACATAAGGATCATGCGTAATCTCACTATCTCGTAATCTCTCTCTCTCTCTCTCTCTCTCTCTCTATATATATATATATATATATATATATATATATATATATATATATATATATACTCATTTTCCTCTTTTGTGTTGTGCTAGTAACTTGTTTCAGTCAACTGAGAGCTTATCTTAGGCCGAACATTGGCATAAATTTAACAATATATTTCATTTGACTACACCTTGTCAATAATATCTTTATGTTTAGTTTTGAAGTACTTTTTTTTTAGAGTTTAAAAGTTCGTTTTATCGGGAATATTCGCGTTTTCACAACTATTAATGTGCTGCTTTAAAAATAGAAACAGATATAAGAGGAATAGCTAAATTTTAAATACAATTTTCACATTCTATTGGGTTGTTTCACATGAAATGTCCGTTTTTATAGTTTATGAAATACATAAAGGATTTTGCAGGTCTCTGTTGTTTTCTTCCGAATGTTTACATATTTAAAGTAAACAGTTACTAATCATCTACCTTTGTATTATAAACATTAGCTTCCCAATCAATTACCCACTTTTTAGTATACCTCCAAATATGAACATGGAAACACGCGATTTTCGAGATATATTTTTGTACGAGTTTAAACTCGGCCATTCAGAAGCGGAGGCCGCTAGAAATATTTCCAAGGCGTTTGAGGAAGGGAGTGTTAATGAACGGATCATTTGCCGTTGGTTTGCTAAGTTTTCAGCTGGGGATACCGACTTGGAAAACTTGCCCCGAGGAAGACTTCCATCCGTAATAGATAACGATGTCCTCAAACATAAAGTAGAAGGAAACCCCTACCAAACAGTTAAAGGACTCTCAGCACAACTAAATGCAAGTGCATCTACAGTTTCCAGACATTTAAAGTGTATTCGGAAAGTAAAAAAAGCTCTATACATGGGTATCTCATGATCTCACTGAGCGGCAGCAATTGAAGCGCCTTGAGACCTGCGTCTTGAAAGAACTGGGCTACGACGTTCTTCCGCACCCACCATATTCTCCCAACTTGTCTCCAATAGATTACCACCTTTTCAGGAATTTAGACAACTTCGTCAAAGGAAAACATTGAAGTCAAAGGAAAATGATGATTAAGTGAAAAGTGCGTTTTCAGATTTTGTTTCAGTTCAAAGCTCAGAGTTTTTCAGTTCGGGGATAAAAAGATTGGTTTCATGTTGGGAAAAATGTGTAGAATAAGAAGGTAAATACTTCGAATAAAATAATCTTGTTTTCATATCGTATTTTTAATAAAAATCCTTTACCTTGAAAACGGACATTTCATGTGACACAACCGAATAATTAAGGTATCTCAATATATACCTTGATTTAATGTATTGCAGACGTCGATCCTGATCGAAATCCATGGATTTTTATGAGCGGACAGATCCTTGTTACGCATCCCACCAATGATGGATATCTGTATGATGCGCCCCTATCGTGCGATACCAGTTGCAGGGGGCGGGAGTGTGTTATCGAGATAGAGGCCATAAGTTAGTTAGCTCACCCTTCTAATGCTACGCCTATTATAGGTCACTTATCAGTCAGTAATGTGCAGCTGCCGCCCTTAGATTTTACCCTTATAGTATCACATGGCAATCCAATGTGGGAACATAGCTTCAACCTGATTCAAATATATAAATAAAAGGCATAGTAAATGTGAAGGTTAGAATACCAATTATGAAGAATTAAATGGTCCGGGTGTTGGTCAACAATTATTAGAAAACATCGAAAAAATATGAACCAACGGGTCTTCATCAGGACTGCTTCGTTAAAGTAAGAAAGCTGAATGACTAAACGTTGCCATCCACAGAAAACCTACATCCTTCTGATCAACGCCATTCTACCTACTACTTCAACTTCCGAAATTTAGCGTAGTGTAATCTCCTGAATTCTGCAGCAGACTCACCCCCTTTCCGAACACTATTTTGCACGTTTTCCAATTATCTAGTAAGATATTTATTAAGTCATAAAGATTAAAAAATAAATCTCCCTATTAACACGTTCACGCCGGGGTGACCCACCGGTGGGTCACACTTGTCTGTTCCGTGGAGCGACATGCATCTCAGATGAGTCACTTGTTTTTATTAAATAAGTTTCCTTTATTTTTTCTCAACATTATACGTTGTAGGGATTAACGAGCATTAGCGTTTCAACACCCCCTCCATCTTATGGGTTAATTTCTCTTGATTACTCTTCTTTAAGAATTTTATTTAGCTGTGCCTGATTTATTTTCATATTTTTATTTCCATAATGTGATATAAGAATATAAGAATCATTTTTGATTAAAAATAATAATATTATATATATATATATATATATATATATATATATATATATATATATATATATATATATATGTTTTTTTTTTAAATATTTCCATAATTACTACTTCAAGTTATATGTGTATGTAAAAACTGTTACTATCTCGCATTTAGCGGAAGCCTGGAACTGCTGTGATCTCGCATTAAACACGTTGGAACGTGCTACAGTGTCGCCCCACCCGCCCAACGAAGGTAAGCAGCTAACATACAGGATGGTTTTCTATTATTTAAGGTTTATATTAGGTGAAAACAATGGAAATGTTTCAGTCGAACAAAAGGATAGAGCCACTTTAACTAGATATAACAACCTGAAATATGGTCATGTCAGCGGCTTCCAAAAAAATATAAAACTATACATCAAACGTTTTAAATTTATTTCAATTAAGCCATCAAGTGATTAAGGTGACACCCATACACCTCGCAACCTTAGGCAAAGTGGAGGAAGGTTATAGAATAATTAAGTAGCAGAAGGTTTTGGAATGTAAGGATTCACGGACATATTTACAGAACCTTTCAAGTATGGAAATGTTTTTCGGGATATTTCAGAAACATGGTTGTTTCAGGACTGGTTTTAGTTAAAGGTGTCTGCAAGGTATACTCAATATTATAACATAGATTCAATTCATAGAACAATTTAGGTATTTCGACACATTATGATAGATCAAAATAGATGAAACTGAAAAAAACAAAAAAAAAAAAAAAAAAAAAAACAAGGCCATAATTACTTAGATTTTATAAAAAAAAGTATTACGCTGAATTATTGGACGAAAAATATCTGGGTATTAATTTAGGAAATCAACATAGAAGAAATAATTCAATAGAAATAGTGATATTTACATAATGTCTATAGGCTCGATCAGTTATTCACTAAAATAGTTTAATGAAACAGCTACAGGAACAAACACTCTAGAAATATCGCGCAATAGACTGCAGCTAACTATTAGCGAGAGTCACTCAAAGCAATCATGCCAAAAAACGTAAGCAGCTAACACAGTCCCGCCTCACGCGGAAAAAACGAAGATATTTGCCCTTGCGTGAACATATTAACAAATCTTTTTAACAAGCTTAAAATCTCATGATATTCTCTATGAAATCGCTACCTAATACTCTTCTAGCAAATATCACGGAGCATAAATAAGGCCTTAGAGATTCAGACAAGGCTAGTGACCATTGGATGGGATTTGACTAAGAAGAATAGTCGTATCGCCATAGAATCGTCAGGTTCACTGAGTAATATTTGTAAAAAAAAATAATAATAAATAAAATAAAAAAACTCAAACGCATGATCTGTCAGCAAAATGAAGTTGAAAAGTAACGTTAATGAGTCTGTTTCTAAAAAAGGCGAAGCCATATAGCTCCTCTCTGGAGAGGAGAAAAAAGGGACAAAAAGTTATTTAGTGAAGTACAAACTGAAAGAGGAAAGTTTCACACAGGTAAAAAGGGCGACACCAGGGATTTGGAGGGGAGTGGAGCTTCTTACTATTCATTAGGTCCGCATAGACAAGGGACTCCAATTAAGTTTATTACACCCGCCCCCTCTTCTGCCCCCCTCTTCCCGCCTCTCTGTCGTCTTTAGTCCACTTCTGTCTTTAATTCCTGAGCGCCTTCCATATTTGTTCCTCTTCTTTATAGTAGGCTTTTCTTTGTACTCCACAGATCGCCTTAAATTTTAATATTAATTTCAAGCAAGGCGAGATTGACTGAGGCAAAACAACAGTGAAAAACTAATTAAAAACAGCTAAGAATTAATATCAACTAAATATAATTTTTATTAATAGAGCGAAATGAAAAAAGGCAAATAAAAAGACTTTTTATCTTTATTATGATTATATAATTTGATGAGAATAATGAAAAAATCTGGTGCGCGCAAAACACGACTTTCACTTACCTCCGTTATTTATATCAATTTAAGAATGTTTAAACAAATTTAGAAACGAAATAAATTGTTAAAGAATTATTTACACTGGATTTTAATAGAAACATGTGTTTTATTGAATACCCTATTAGATTATTATGTGCGACAATCAGTTTGTTTTATCGGCTCTCCGTTAACTTTTACAATAGTATGTATAAGATAATATTTTATCTAAAATCTTTGGCAATCCAACGGTATATTACTGTTCCTGAGTTCACAAATTATAAAAAGCATTACAAATAGTTTTGAAGTTTTCTCCTTTGGTTGGATATCGAATTCGTTCAGAAATTTTGAAATTTCTGCATTTAAGCCCTGTCAGAGTATTTCAATCCGAATGAAACGTACATGATATTAAAGCCCGTTCAATTTTACATCAGTTATAGAATGAGACCTGACTAAGAAATAATATACGGTAATTATTAATAACTTACTTTGTCTATTCTTAAGACTACCACGGATAACCCCAAACCAGGTACCTAAAAAGGACTGACGAAGTACCGACAAAGGACACATAGCTGTACTTAGAACACAGTACCCACCTCCTGCACCTGAAAGCACTTGCTTTGACCTCTCATGCCGCCTCCTCATCCCCCCTACAATGTCTTGCTATATATGCCCTTGGATCCTCAAAACGTACACTTGTAGACACCCAAATTCCTCAGCACAGTGTATTGTATTCAGAATGTGAATTATGTTCTCATAATAAAAGCAGTATTTTAATATCTCTACTGTGTGTGATTCATTAACTATCGTTATAGCGAATTAGAGCCGTTTTTGAGAAAATTGTAAATTGGTGCAAAATGCATGGTATAAAGTGGCTCTTCCGGTAAGCCGATTCTGATGACTAAGTTTCTGTAACATCTCGGGCGTATAGTTGTCTTAAATATAAAATTTCAGTTTTATAGGACTTTTCGTTTTCGCACTGGAGTAATCACAGACTTTTATGCAGGACCTCATCATTTGGAATCATGGGACCCTAAATCGTGTATTTCCGTTGAAACTGGAATTCGACAATTTTCACGATCGCAGTACATTCCCTTAATGATTAATAAAAGAGATAGTAAACGGGCCAATAAAAATATATTTTATCTTCATTATTATTATTTAATTTTTATTTTTAATTCACTATGTGTTTTTCTTCATCTTGAAGTATTACCTTCATTGTTTTGTCAAGTCCAGTGGTTTCCAATTAGTGGTCCACAAACATCTAGAGAAATTTAGATGCCATCAAGAAATTATTTTAACAAAAATATTTCTGAAGTTCTTGCTTGTAAAGAGAATAGTTTATTAGATATATGGGATGGAGTTATTATGACTTAATGACCTTAAACCGTTTTTGGTTATTGTTAAACAAAAACGAAATGACTCAAAAGTACACATAAATCGCACTAAAGACCCAAAGAAACTATATTGCTTTATATAAATATAATATAAGTCTCGTCTCACCTTTGATACACACATTAATAATCTGGGTTTAGTTAAACACTGAAAAATCTTTTTCTATTTATAGCTATTTTAGAAGATTTTCTATTTCTCGAAGTTCGAAATGAGTAATATTAAATTGAGTTGAAGATATTGACCTTAGAGTAATGGCGATTCTATTGACAGACATATATCATTGAACATACAACTCTAATCAATAGAACTAATAACTGAAGACATATTGCTGGTATGAATCAAGTCAAGGTGTATTTACCTTTCTCCTGGTTTCCCAGCATATGTGTGATTCCCGACCGGCTATTTTATCGAATGAAAATTATAAATTTTCCAATGAAATGTTCACGTGAATAAAATCCATCGCTTATTTTTTTTATGGTTTATTATCCTTATAAATAATCCTTAGTAACCAAAAAAAAACAAAAAAACATATATATATATATATATATATATATATATATATATTATATATATATATATATATTCCAATCAAAATTTGAGGCCTTACGTTTCAAGATAGATAGAACCCAAATAACGAATAAGAAAAATCCGTTTCTCCGCTGTCCACCGTACGCCGACCACGGCTTTTTCCCGAAACTACAGGACCATTTTTTTTTTTTAAATCAACACAAAAACTCCATCGATAATCATAATACTTAGACATTGATATCAGCCGATTAGTTTTAAAGTGGAAGACGATTAACTCTGATTTAATTCAATAACTCAGTTATTTTTGAAGATAGAAAAAACAATTTCTAGACTTTTTAACGAATAAACCTGGAATAATAAAAAAAATACACTAAATTACTTTTTAGATAGAGTTTTTGTTTAATAAATAATTAATTAATAAATATGTATTGTGTTTTATGATGAAGACACCGAATAAACATAGTAAATAAAAACAATTGAAATATTGCCTATATTTACCCTTACAACTCTGTTATTTTAAAGATAAACTAGAGTTTTAGAATCAGTACACCACTAGTATAATAAAACAGCAAAAAAAAAAAATGATTTATACCACATATACGCCCATGACTCAGTTTTTTAGATAGAGAAAGAATTGATCACAGTCTTTGTCAGTAAAGTGAAATTAAAGAAAAAAAAAGTTGAATCTTGTCTATATATAACTTGTAACTCGTTCGTTATTTTTGAAGACAGGGTTTTAGAACCAGTACAATGCTATGATTATAAAAAAATAAAAAAAATAAAATTAAATTTTAGCGGTAAATAGACTCATTTATTTTGAAGACAGAGAAATATAAAATATATATAAAATTATAGGATCAGGAAAGCCCGATTAACATTAAAAAAAATGTTCACTATTTTCAAGTCACAATTATAATAGTAATTCTCCTAAACTCGGTATTATCAAAGATATAGAAAAGACGTGATAAATAACAAATAATAATTTTTTCGCAAACGAATAATCATTGAAAAAAAAAAAAAAACAAAAAAACGACCAGATAAATAGAGTTTTGAAATTAGTTTTGGTGATTGGCTATTAAAGTCTTATTTTCCTTCGAATTATTTATTGCTGATCATATTAGTGAAATGTCTATAACGATATGCCCTAATATTGTATATTTATTTGGAAAATATAAACCATTAAGTAATAATTTGTAGCGTTTTATTATTTATACGATTGTTTCCTTAATAATTATAATTTAGGTTTTAAATTTTTTTTGTTCCTTTGGGTCATTATTAATTTTGGTAGCGGTTCTGCACACAGTTATTCTACCTATGTTTAGACCAACGACTAAGCAAGGAGGCCGATATCGCTTCGAAACTCCAGGTTCAATCCATACCTAATATAACAGAACAAATATTTATACTGCAAGTGCCAGGTTTCAACCCGTAACATGGAGATTAGACATGGTCCAGTGGTTTAGCTTTGACTAATAATTAATTTAAACTCAATGAAGACCGTAATGATTGTACTTAATATGAATCATATCGTGTTATTCTAATTGTTTTCTTCATAATCAAATACTGTAGAAACAACCTAAATTATAAATTGACGTAATGTACCCATATCGAGCTACAACTACTGTTGCTTTTTCTGCTTTACTCGTTATATTAAAAAAAAAAAAAAAAATTTCGATACTTATAAAAAAATAAAAAAAATAATTTCCTATTTTGTTGAGATCATTAATCTACACTCTCTATATATTACTCAATAAATGCGTTGAACAATTTTTTCCCTATATTTTGATGAATAAGGGATTGATCTGTTAAACTTATAGATGAATTGGATTGACTTATTTTACCATAAAAAAACCACTTTCACTGATTTTCAGGAATGGCGAGGTTGAGTGGATAGAACACTTCATAAGTGTTCTTGAAGTGTGTGGAAGAATAATTATTAATATATCATAAAACCCAGGGATGGGGGGACACTCATAGTGCACACCCAGCTTCTGTGAAATGGATACTCGAAAATTAGCAGAAAAATCTAACTGCTTAGCGTGATCTATACCTAAACAACTCCTTGTACGATGGTCGGCTTAGAAACATAGGTTCTAGAGGTACAGGGTTTCTTTTAGTTCACCATTAAAAACCAGAGAAAATATGCCCTGGGACTTCCTCTAGTTTGTACATTCCAAAAGTATAAATATAGTTAATTAAAATATACATGGAAAGTACTAATTAATGCTTCATCTAGTATTCTATTATATTTTATTATAAATTATATTACATATAAAACATTACAATTATTATGTATATATATCATTGGCAACAACCATATAATTATTATTTCGTATAGATAAATATTATCTTTCTGAAAAATCCTATTAGACAAATTGTAAACAACAATCAATGAAATGTTTATGAGTTTTCAATTCTTAATTTGTTCACCTTTCTCATTTTCAATTTTTAAATGCAATTTTTAAATAAATCAATTTAGAGATAAACGAAGTTTTGCGTCATATTTTTTTTCTCTTTATTTTTTTTTTCAGAATAGCCACTTAATCTAAATAAAAATTCGATCATGCCCTTTCATATAGTGACAGTTCAATGAAACAATATAAACGGCCGATGATACAAGCGATACCAACCTTCAGCCTAACAATAATAATAAACTCGGTAAAAGGAAAAAAAAAATCCTGCTAGTGAAAACTGGCAACGATAGGCCTTGTATATTGTAAACCTGAGCCCTATCTGATACTACAGTCGCCATATTTCTGTTTCTAATTTCCGATCTAGATGAAAATCAAACCCCATACTTTAAGCTGCCCCCGTGCCAGGCTCACCTATTAATCAAATCTATGGACCTTGTAGTCGACTTTATACAGGCTATTTTTTTTATTTGTTCCTTTATACTCTCTTATTCGTCGGTATATACTTATTTTTACAAAACTAGATCTTGAAAATTCAATATTTAAGAACAATAAGAAAAAAAAAATCTGGTACGGGCAACACACGACTTTCACTTACCTCGATTTTTAAAATCAATGAAAGAATTTTCAAATACAGTCAGAGATAAAAATACGTGAAACTATTAAGGAATTAATCAAATTGAATTTATATAGAAACATGTGTTTTATTAAAAAATCTATTATAGTATTATCTAAAATAATCAGTTAGTTTTATCTTCTTCTCATCACTCTCTATTTATTTCTAAAAGCTTGTGTATGAGATGATATTTTTTCTAAAATCTTTAGCTTTCCAACGGTATAT
This sequence comes from Piezodorus guildinii, assembly GCA_023052935.1. Classification (NCBI taxonomy): domain Eukaryota; kingdom Metazoa; phylum Arthropoda; class Insecta; order Hemiptera; family Pentatomidae; genus Piezodorus; species Piezodorus guildinii. Next base: position 153,883,108 of record CM041293.1, on the reverse strand, counting down.
CGTACATGTATATTACTGTTCTTATGTTCAAAAACGAAAAATTTCATTAAAAATATATTTTTTCTGTTTTCTCCTTTAGTTGGGTATCGAATTTATTCAATTTATATATTTACCTGTTTTTCATCAGCGTTAACAAGATAATCTAGTTATTATTATTGAATCTAAAAAATTAAAGGTACTTTAGGGGAAGAAAATTTAAAATATCGGCATTTAAGCCCTGTCAGACCATGTTTATCCAAATAAAACATGATATTAAAGCGATATTTTACATGATATTTTACATCGATATAGCGAGTTAAATCAAAATCGTTGGAACCGTTTTTGTGAAAATCGAAAAAAAGGTGCAAAATGCATGGTATAAAGTGCCTCTTCTGGTAAGCTCATTTTAATGAAAAAAGTTTTGTCACATCTCGGGCGTATAGTTGTCTTAAATATAAAATTTCAGTTTCATAGGACTTACCGTTTCCGCCCGGGAGTTACCACACACACCCACACACACACAGACCTTTTTGCGGGACTTAGTTATTTGGACTCAGGGGACCCTAAAACGTGTATTTCCGTTGAAAACTGGAATTCGAAAATTTTCACGATCGCAATACTTTCCTTACTTTATATAGTAAATGAAAGTAATAAAGTCAATATAGCGAGATATGATCAATTAAAATATTGGATTGTCCAAAAACAAAAAAAAAAATCAGTATCTCATTTTAAAACGAAAAAGATAGATTTACAACTGTTTTATGTAATCAAACTAGTCTCATCTACATAATATATTTTGGCCATCTTGTTGACTACTTTTCTATTACCTAGGAATATAATTTCCCATAATTAGGATAGATTAACTCCGAAAACCCGTTATATAATTTCTTCTGTACATTAAATTCTTTAAAAAAAAAGACGTGATGAATAAGTGAGAGGTCCGGAGAGTAGGGCGGATGTGGAAGGTTTCCGTTGTTTAAGCTTATGCATCATACGTCGGCTTGTAATGTAATAATTCGGCCGAGATACGATTTTCTGATACATTACATAGATTTTTTTTTAAACTAAGATTCGACAGTGATCGTTTCTTTAGGTTCAAAGCGGCTGTTGCGTATCAAATCATATGAAGCCTGCCAAACAGAATCCAACACCTTTTTTATATGAGTCTCGAGCTTAGGAAAATGTTTTGATGAATCTCCTTTGTCGAGCCACAGTCCAGAACATCAGAACGACAAGTATCTAGTTTTCATAACCAGTAATTACGGACAGAAAAGGGTTTTTTTACTGGTTTTTTCAAATTATAGAACAGAATTCATAAAACTGTTTTTTCGGTTGTCGTTTAATATGTGTGGAGCTCAACTCTGAAGCTTTTTTACCTTTTAAATCTCCTTGAGGTGTTTATCGACCGTCGATTAATTAAGATTGTGTGCTGCTCCCTGCTCTCCAACAGCTGTTCTGGAGTTTTCTTCCACAAATGCCCGCATAATCTTCATCAAGGAAAACTATTTCCTTGAAGTTTTTTGTCTTTGAGGATGAGGTTTTACTCTTTAAACTTTTCGAAATACCATTGAATCGTGGAAACATTAATACTGCCCTCGCCCCAGACTTTATTCTTGTTCCTGGCCGTCTCCTCACATTCCGGGCGAGTTTAAAGCCGTAAAACAAAATTATACGTGTATTAAGCGTTGACATCAGAGTAATGACTGCATTATTTCTTAGCAGAAAAATGCAGCAGGGGTAAACAAACATCGTTTGGATGAGGATTAATCACTGTCGTACATATCAATAATCAAGTAAACGGAAACAGTTTATTATTTAAAAAAAAAGAAACTAAAAATTCTGCATTATTATCCGGACAAGTCAATACAAGGAATGTAAATCAAAATTTGGTCCTGTGATGAAATGATAACAGGCAAAAGGTATTAAAATGATTATACTGTTAGCTACTACTATAACATCCAAGTTCCATCTGGAGATTATTTATATATAATTAGGAATCAACGTTTTGATCTACAAAGTGCTTAATTATAGTTAATAATTTATTATCGGGTTAATTGCTTATTAGCGATGGCTAATTTGTCCATTATGAGTAATGAACAATTACCTATAGTATTATTTATGATTTACGAACTCATTATCTGTGTATGAATGATGATTAATTCACCGTGACATTCAACATTACTGTTTATTGTCCATCAAGCTCCATTGAGCATTGTTTCAATTAAAACTAATCATCAGTGGGTATTCTGGAATACATTTGTTTCTTGGAATCTGATGTTCATTAATTGTTTATCAATTTATTTGAATTAACAAACCAACACGCACACACAGACATATAATACCTAACCTAATCACAATTTTTTATACAAATATCATTTGTGCATATTAGTACACACGCAATTTTCCCGCATTGAATATTTCAAATAATTCAAATTTTGCTTTTTGTTTTTGTCTTTTCTGTAGTTACGAAATCCTATATTAGGAAACATAATTGCACTACGACCTTAATGTTCCATTTATTTCAGATCTAATTCCATTCAAATTTTCCAAATTCCACCAGAACCTCATTCATCATCCTAATCCTCTAGCACGATCCTTATCCAGCTCCACTCATCCATAGAACCCACCTAGAAGGTTGAAACGGCCGTGGCCCCGAGATATTTTGTAAATACTTATGCTCGAGTTCTGACACTGGTCAGATTCTCCTCTCAAGTGCGGTGTGATTGTGGCTATGGCGCCCTCACTTAGCTTCCGCTGGCTCTCACCAGTGATGCGGCTAAGAGGGAGGCGCTGGGATCCTTTGGACAAGCCCCGTCCGGGGTTCCCGAGCTGATTGTAAATATTCTACATACGTATGAATGTGACATGTTTTGTTTATTTATTTGTTTACTTCATTTATTTGTATTTATTTTAACTACAATTTTTGTTATTGAAAACGTATATTTAGTTTAGTTTCATTTTATGTAATTTGTTTTTCCTTTCTGTTTATATTGTAAATATTGTATGAATGTGATCCTTTAGCGATATTATTATTGTCCATTGCGACAAATTGTGATACATACGAATAAAAGAATAAAAAAAAAGAATAATAAAAAAAAAAAAAAAAAAAAAAAAAAGGAAACATAATAACATTAAAAAAATATTCTTTATTTGACTTCCATATTCCTTTATTCTATGATTTTTTGTTTTCTATTCCTATTGTTTATCCGTCCTCATCTATAGTTAAGACAATTTGACAATGACTAAGGATAATAAATAACTTTTTTCACCAGGAGTAATAAATGTATTATTTTATGTACGTGTTTAGAATTAAATATTTACGTAATTGCCAGTTTCCTAATTTTCACTTCTATATTTTTAGTTTATTTATTTTCAATAATCAACCTTTGTAATCAACAAAAAAAGGCATCCGCGGCTTTTCTCCGAAACTAGTAGACCTATTTTTAGAAACTCGGCACAAAAATACTGATGCATCTAACGATGATCCTACTACCAATACGTTGATATCCACCGATTAGTTTTAAAATGGCATTCGATACCACGGTCGTTTTTAAAGATACAGAAGGGATGTATTAGAGTTATGTAACCTAAAAACCGCGAATAATAAAGTAAAAGAAAAAAATTGAAATTTTACCCTTGAACTATTTTTTGAGATAGAGAAAAATGTATTGAGTTTAGAATCAGGACAGCGCGACGAGAAAAAAAAAATTAAATATAAAAAGTCTTGCTTCTAAACACGTTTGTTTATTTTATTTTCTACAAAACGAAAAAATAATCACTCAAAGCGATCTAGAAACAGCAGAGATAAATCGTTCTGAAATTACCAGTGATGATTGACTATTTTCTATTGAATTATTTATTGCTTTTCATGTTAGTTAATTGTCTTTAAACAGTTATACCCAAAACGGTTATTTGGAAATAAAAAAAAACATTGAGTAATAATTTACATTTTTTTATTTGGTATTTTTTTATAGTTCTCAACAAAAGAACTCCTGTTATAAAAGAAAAATAAATAAATAAAAATTAGAATATTTTCTTATCAAATAAGAATTACTATATAATTCTGCAAAACTGTGAAAGAAATTAAAATATGAATTTTCAGAAACAAATTATTCTATAAGTCTTTTTCAAACCGTTATTGATTTCTATAAATATTTATAAGATAGCAATAATTTGTATTTATTATTAATTATTAATAACAATGAAACAGGTAATATAAGCGTTTTACTCTAACTGCAACAATATTCAGAATAGGAAATAGGTTTCCCAGGACGGACCTAAGCATCTAATATCTAGGAATGTAAATACAGATGCTCCAGTTCGCACCGACCTATAGCTTACTCTTAAGTCCGGATTAGTTTCAAAGATTTATTCCAACACAAATTGCTTTTATAAATAACATTAATGTTGGAATAAAAGAGACCATTTGAGACTACTTTAGTCTTGGTCTACAATGATTATACACATTACAATGATAATAATTTAAATTCTTCAGTTCAATTCTGATGTAAATTTAGGAGAAAATTGGAAGTGAAATATCAATGCTACTTAAATAAAAAAAATTAAAAGTTTCAAGAGGTATAAAATATCTTTTTTATGAATGAGATTTACGTTTTTAGATGGTTCATAAGTCTGTATTTTTTGTTTGTTTTTTGGGTGGGTGTCTTTCACCACAGACATAAAGCAATAAGCAATAAATAAAAAAAATAATCATTAAGCAGTTGAAGTTAGATTAATGAGAAACAAACAATTGCTACAGTTCTATTCTTTGACTTATTTATGTATGATATTCTCTGTGTATGTGGTCAATCTGCCTCGTTTAAAAAAAAATTAATTTCATATTTTAAAATCGTTTACGACTTGAATCTTACATTAACTTTTTGACAAAATAGTCAAACCATGAGAATCACTTTAGAGTTTCTTGTACGTAGAAACTCTTGCGAAGAAACGTAGAAAATCTTGTACAGTTTTACGATTTTCTAAAAAAATGGCTCTATCGATTATGAATAAACTTAGCTCTATCGGTTTAATTTGTAATCGGTGTAACATTCTGAAATATGAAATGATATTAATGAGCTTAATATCATGTTATATAGTTGTGATGTTTATTTATTTGCCAGCTTTGTATTTATCTCAATTACAGGGTTTTTTTTTTTTTTTATTATTATTTTATTTTTATTTTTTATATATATGAATTTATTTACAGAGGCCCATTTGAACTTACGCCTCACAGATATACGGGACTGCCAAAAAGACACACATACGCCAAATTCAATCCAAAACTTTCAGAACTATCACAAACTCACCATGGTACGTTAGCAACACTACTTTACATACAGACCTTCACATGCCAACAGTCAACGAACAGATTCCGACCCTCTACAAACGTTTTCACAACTACCTACACGGACATACAAACAATCTAATACGAAGCATGGCCACTAGTAACATGCCGGATAATACTCTCAAAAGACTGAAAAGAAGTTGGATGAGGGACCTTCTAAGCTAAATCCGTAATAGGAAACAAGCCAGGAAGAGGTGCCGCTGGGCATCTTCTCTCCATCATGCCTACCACGCCAACTATAATTCCTTCATCATCACATTCACTGATTGTCACATTTATCGACAGGTGTGAATACAAAATTTTGAAGATGAAATAAAGAAGATTTATTTCTTATTTTATGTAATTTGACTTTATCATTATTTCTGTATATATTGTATGAATGTGGTCTCATATAACTATTACTACTGTTAATTTTGAAACAAACTCTAATAGATCTCAATAAATAAATATTAAAAAAACAAAAAATTAGAATAGCTACGGTATTCAGTATTCAGTAACGTACTGAATAACTAGTCTGATACTTGTGTGTACTTGTCTCGTACATTTTATCTACATATACCCTATATCTGTATATCCTATATCCATATAAATGATGATAATAATAATAATAATAATAATAGGCTTACCGAACCCGAAGGTTCGATGCCGATAACACCAAACTTCGCCTGCACAGACTGGTCCAATGTTCACCGGTCAAGCCCAAGCCCCCGAGATCAGCCTTAATGCAATCCTCCCATCGACGCTTCACGCCTGCCAGTCGTTCAGCGAATACCAACTTTCTCGGAATCCGTTCCTCACCGAGCCCAACAACTTTACGCGCCCATTTGAGTCTCCGCGATACTATCAACTCAATTATATTTACAGGGTACAAACTCCGCAATTCCGCGTTGTGCAAACTTCTAAACTCCCCAGTGGCCTCATCTCTCTTCGGACCAAATATTTTACGCAGTACCTTATTTTCGAAAACCTCAAGCCGTTGTTCATCCTTCAAAGTAAGCTGCCACGTTTCACATCCGTAAAGAACCGTCGGAAGAATAATACTTTTATAAATTTTAACCTTTAATTTTTTAGACAGAAGCCGCGAGCTAAGTAATTTAGCAACTGAATAATAACACGCATTTCCCACCTTTAACCGGGAATTTATTTCTTCCTGGATTTCATTTTTTCTTGTAATCATTGAACCTAAAAAATCCATATATATTATCTAATTATTCTTATTACAACTTGTGTATAATTATCCCGGGCAATTATATTGCTGAAATCAGGCTAGTTAATGGGTACATCACTACTCATCTGACCCCGGTTCATTTAATTTCAGCAATACAATTTCCCGGGATAATTATACACAAGTAGTAATAATTAGACAATATGTACGGATATAGATAGGGTATAGGATATACAGATATACGGTACATGTAGATAAAATGTACGAGATAAGTACACACAAGTATCAGACTAGTTATTCAGTATGCCACTGTTCATCTGACACGGTTCATTTAATTTCAGCAATACAATTGCCCGGGATAATTATGGATAATTAAGTTGACAATGAATAAAAACCCGTTCATCTCTCTTCTAATTAACATTTCATCAGGTTACATTTAGTTGCTGACATTCAATTAGCGATAGCCGTTCCCAGATTAACTCGGCAAATTAAGGTTTCTAATCCTGTTTTCTGCGACACTTCACGTTTCTATTACCTTCCCGAGATTGTAAAACAGCTACATTGTTACGAGTAACAAAGACTAATTGTAATTGATAGCATTAAAAATAATTGGATTACTCTAGCCCGAGAGGCAAATATTAAATGACATTAAGTATCCCATTCAGTTCAACTTGTGTTGAGAATTGTTTTATGCTCAACATAAGATTTTCATTCAATATTTGAGTCGTATCACTTTATGAAGTTCTTTTTCGCTCGAAAATTGCGCATTATATTTATTAACTAAACATCTCTATCGTTAACATGAAGTAGTTACTTTTAACTACCTGGCATAAAAAAAACTATACCAAAAACAAAATTAAGATTTTTTTTTATAAACGATTGGATGGTATAAGCCGAACCTAATCTAACAGGTGTTAGAAGGTCAATATTTACTCTTTGTTGCAACTATCAGATAAATTACAACAGACCCAGGTAGGATCCAAACTTATGATACTAACTTTGCTTGAAAGATGTAACAGGCGATAAGGATAGATGATAATTAATAGTAGTCTCAAAGGTTGTGTGAGCGACAGAGTCAAGGTTTTACTTAGAGTCAAGAAGACCAATAGTATATTTTAATCTACCTGCACTATAATGTTAGGGAAATAAGGAATAAAATAAAAACAGCTTTGTTGAACAAAACAAGTATTTTGGGTGCGGAGAATTGGACTGTCCGAAAGAGACGACCGCTGGAGGAACGAAACGGTAAGTGAAAAAAAATGAATGTAAAGCAACATATAAAGGAGCGCCAATTGAAGTGTTTTGCTACTCTTCCTCCCCACAGCACCCCGGATGGGAAATGACACAATGATAACATGGTTCCTAGAAAGAAAACCATAGGGATGGCGATCTAAAGGCAAGTCCAGACAGATGTATTTTGACAACATTGAGAGACCCGGACGCACCAGTGTATATGACATTATGGTGGATATGACAAGAAGGACTAGTGACAGAGATGAGTAGGCGAGGTAGGCTGAGGGTGATCCTTCCCGCTGGCAGAAGAAGAAGTAGAGAGTCAACATTTATGGTACTGCCTATCTTCAATAGAAATTTAGTTTTGCACAACCGTTTATTTTGACTAAGCAGTTGTATTATACGGAACTTAAGTTATTCAGACATAGGAGACTAGCTTTGTGAAGGTGAGTAACATAAATACAAAGTTGCTGATTAAATAGATGTATAAGCTATATCATACACTGGTTTCTAAGATTAACGTTATTACTTCAACGTCAAAACTATCATTACTTGGAGGTTTACCACTGAAGAATACAGTAAAAATGTATTATCATATATTTCTGCATTCTTTGTATTGATCGGCAAGGAAACCTATCATGGCATTGCTAACTTAACGATGGCGTAAGGAATAAAATATAAAAAAGGGATTCCATTTAGCGATTTATTTTTTTAGGACTACAACAAACTGAGGTTGAAGACACAAGAGCTATAACCTCCACCCCTAGCCCAGAAGCCAACTCCGAAGCCAAGGCTAATCTCCCAATGACTCATTTTTACAAAGGCACCCTCACCCCGGGGGTTAATTTACGAGGCCGGCCGGCGGACCTTCCCGATCCCGAGATAAGCCCCTTCGTGACACACACCTAACCCGGGGGGCCACTACTGACGGCAGATCTTGATAATTACGAGATGTTCATTAGCCTCTTGGAGAGATAGGATCTAGCGGCAACGCCCACAACAACCTCGCAGCGCCCTCAAAGCCCCTCGTCCTCATCCGCTCCGGTGATTATGGGAACAGGGTGACCGACAACTCAATTAGTCTCTCCGGACAACACTGACCGCTGGTCAATGAAAAGTAATTCTTTAGACAATCTGGCAATAATATTTACAAGAACATTTTTGATCATCATCATAATCCATTCCCGCCCACCACCTCATCATGCAGTGTGGAGTGCCTTTTGTAAAGACTGGTTATTTGATACTTAACAAATTCTATTCTTGACCCATTTCGGTCCTATCATTGCATAGCTTTACCTACCTTACTCCATCTTCTCAAGTTTGTCGAGATTTTCCTCCACGTCTCTACCCACCAATCATAAACTAGTATACCATTCTGGCAAAACGATGGTTTTCCACCCTTGAGATATGTCCTAACTACCTTAGACATTGTTTTCCGCCGGTTCGACGCCGTGATTCGACCTGTTGGCTGAATAACGGATTTGGGCTCTCCAGGATTCTTCATCGATTTTTCGTAGACTTATATTTCGCTTATATGAATTCACTACTATATCTTCTACTGTATTCCACATTTTTGTTAGCTCTAAAGAAGATGTACAATGTAGGTCGAAACGTTAGAAATGAATATTAATCCCATTTTAGAACTGGAAGTGAGAATTCTCATCACCACACTTCCAGTTCCAAAAAGGTAACAACTCCTCGTTCAACACCACAACGACCAAACCCTCAATCGATCGCTCTTTTGGGTTCTTCTAGACCACCACACCGCTATCACGCTAGGTTAAATAGTAATAGATTTCTGACTCACCTCCCAACTCAACATTATACTAAAACTCCCCATACGCCTTCTTCCAAAATTACTTATCATCTTTCAATTACTTCTCTGGATACATCTTTCTCCCAGACTCAAAATGTATCCTCTTCAACCACATACCACCTTTCTCCAGTGAATTCTAATAATGACCACCATCACATTTTCTCCTCACTAAAATCGCGATTCCCCCAAAATAGACAAGCCTTTAACAATCTCTGCAACCTCCACAAACGACTTGCCAAAAAAACTGAACAAAGAATTTGTTTATTAAAATGTCGAACCCATTCTCTTTTCCCAAAATTCATTGAAAACTGCATTGGTCAAGTCCTTTTGTCAAATTCTCTTGCCTCCAAACTGACTCACTCCTTGGACAAATACAAAAGAACGTTACTGAACTTAAAAATTAGGGAAACCATACAACAAATTGACCACATAAACGACAATATCCGTTCCTTAAATTCTTCTTTACATAGTATTATAGGCGACCACAACATGGACAAACTGACTACAAGTATTCAAACAATTTTTGCTTTCACTAAAAAACAGACAAAACTTTCCCTCGTTAAAAAATTTAAAACCATTTATGAAAATAGTATTAATAAAAAACCGTATCTTAAAGGCTCGGATGATTGGATCAAAAATATTTCCTCTACCTCCGTCCCCCCTAATGTTAACAACATTTTGAGCTTAGGTCCCAATTTTTCTACCCCTTCAAAAATGATTCGACAACTTATCACGGATTTAGAATATATTTATAAAGATGATATTTTGAAAATAAGTGAGGAGGACAAAGAAATTAATCCCATTTCATTGTATTCTTGACCACCACTCTAACCATATGATCACTACATTTAAGCACTCTTATGTAAAAGTTCTCCAGCCATCATTGGATCGTTAACAGTTACATAAAACTGTAGACATATATCAGTGTTATCATCATCGAACCTTCGGGTTTGTCGAGACTTACCGTTATCAACTATTCGTACATTATTCCAACAGAGAAGATAGAGGAATCAGTATCAAGCCTACAGTAAATCGCTACGCTATGAATTCATAAGGACCTAGCGATGTTTCGAATTTATGATACAAGTTGATAATGTTGAATATCCAAGTTGAAGATATAACTCAATTTATGGTCCCTCCTTGCGACTATCGTTAGCACCGGTCCCAGTCGACTATCTCCGATTCCTACCTCGCCTGTATTAATGCTCTCATCAGTAATTCACTTTGGTCCCACATATCTCTACCTCTGCTAAACAGTAGCACTGCTATTCGCCTACCGCTCTATTGGTATTTACAGTTTTCGATCCATCACAAGCCGTAAATCACTATCGTTGATCACACTATTACCGGAGGTACATGAGAACCTCAGTATTATGCTAACCACAAGTTATCACGTTGTTATCTCATGCTAATAGATTTATTCTAAAATTGATACAACTGATTCTATTTATATTATTTGAAAAAATCTGGTTGGCGCAACACACGATTTATACCTATCTCCGTTGCTAAAAGAAATTAAAAACTCTTAAGTAAAATTAAAACAAAAAAAAAAAAAAAAGGAAAAAGAATTACATCGAGTCACGATGGAAACATGTCTTTCAGATTTAACAATCTATTGGAAACGTGCAATTCAGGTGACAACTCGAATTTTAACGATCGCAATACTTTTCCGAACTATATATTTCATACATAGATAAATTAATGTAATAATGAATAAATTATGAGTTATATTATATTATAAACTGCTCATGATCTTCGTATACAACCTAACCGAAATTAAATTTCCTTCACTTATGACTTGAAAACAAGGATGACTAGAACCAGACTAAACCATAGATAGAAGACAGTACAGAAGATTAATTATAACAGGACACGAGTTAATATTACTTGATATTTACTTATTCATCTATGCGGGACAATTATGAAATTAAAACGTTTCATAACATCCTGCAAAATATGAAACTTATATGAGATATATAAACTAATGAGGAAGAATCAGTATGATATTTAGTAAAACTCTGTAATAATTGCGAATTTAAATTGTCCATAATGAAATAGCTAAGAACGTCAAGGACTGGAAAACGTGACAGCCATCAAGAGAAGTGCTTGCCACCAACGTGAATGGTAAACAGCTAATTTCCCCTGACAATTAATTTTCAAAGTGAACAACTCTACTCATTAGACTATAAAGTAATTAACTTCATATTTTAGGTACAATTTGGGATTTTAATTTAATGAAATTTATTTCATAACATTTGTTTTGTATTAAGAATACCTACTATAAAATGAATCTTAATCCAATTATAGTTCAAGGCAAAAATATCCCAAGGCTGTCTTCATTTTCAACACCTTAAAGAGAGAATAGCCCACAATCGAATTACAATCAAGAATAGAGTTGAGACGGACGCGTATTTATTTATATTCTTAAATTTTGAAAAATGGATTTTTTTAAAAGTGATTTCACAGACGAACAAACTTTACTGTGGTATTACTTAGCTTGATGTTTTTTATTATTCCATAATATTTTATTACCGACATTCGAATCATCTAATCCTTCATATTATCACTACTTTTAGGGTAGGTTTCAGTGTTCAGAGATCTAGTTTAAATGTCATTGAATTTTGAAAGAATCGATTGTTTTTTTAATTAATATCACTAATGAACAAATTTTACAGATGGTATTATTCAGCTCATAATTTTTTATTTGTATTTCTATGACAATTTATTTCTTAGTTTGTATTTATTTTAATTTTAGGTTGTAGTTTTTTTGTTGTTTTTCTTAGTTTTCTAATGTTTATTTGTTTTTTTTTAGTTTTTTTTTGTATATACAATATATTTTATGTAATTTGACTTTTTCATTTTTTTCTGTACATATTGTGTAAACGTGTTCTCCTATCACTATTACTACTGTTCATTTAGAAACAAATTGTAATATATCTTAATTATATTTAATTATTTATTTGTTATCATTTTATAATCTCTATTAAATCATCTTATCCTTCGTTTTAACACTATCTTTAGTGTAGATTTTAGTATTGAGAGATTGATTTAAATGTTAAAATTTCAAAAATGGTATTATTTAACTTCTCGGTTTTAAAAAAAAAAAATTTTATAATGTTTTATGACTAAATCATGTGATACTACGTATTGCTATAGTATAGAATAAATTTTAACATAACCGTTCCGTTCCTAATTGGTTCAATTTGAGTTTGAAAATAACAATACAATAAATAATATAATAAATAAATAATAAAAAATGTTTTTATTAAGTATAAATACTCTGTTCTCTTCCTGAAAACTTAGGGCTCACACAAGGATTATATTATATCGTACATAGGTTTATTTAAGAGAGGGAAAAAAAAGGGAACAGTTCCTAGTCATTCCTAGAGTGTGCAATACAATCTATAATTAGAACTAGAAATGAATAATTTTATTTAAGGCATAATAAAAAGCAGTAGTCTAGTAGTTAATAGTTTAGTTGAACTTATAGAGTAATAGACAATTGAGGCGTTGATTTTCAAAAGGTACTTAAGAACATTTTTTTCAAAGTTTTATTCTGACATATTTGTATTTCAAAGGTTTAGTTTTATCTAAATCCGTCATCAAATTTTATCTAAAGAAAATAAAAATCCTTTAAACAAGTATTTAAAAATTAAATTTCATTCCAAAAGGTATTAAATCCACATTTTATTTTATTCCAAAAGGTATTAACATTTTCTTCCAAAACGTACTATATCCTCTGTAAACAGACATTACCTTTCCTTTCATTTCCTTCCAAAAGGTACTATATTTCCGACTATACGGCAGAAGCACCTAACCACGAATATATCGCCATTAATTTATTGTTTTCTCAATTTTGCGCATTTGTATTGGTTCATTTAGCACGTCTTGAATCAGCGCTATAATTTTGATCAATGGTTTTATCCTAATAATCAGTTTTTAGGATATTTGAAACAACTTAGTTGCGTCGCTTTGGGTTGTCAATAAAATTATATTTTTTTCATAGTATTTCTTCTTGCAGCAACATAAATTTATTTTATTTTTTCAGAAACTCACATTTTAATAAAATACTACTACAGCAAATTGTATGAATTAGCATTCCACGAACGAAGAAAATCAGTGATCTAACATAGTAGTCAATTATTTATTTAATTTTTTTTTGTGTGTAAAATAAAAGCTCAAAAGTTATTATTTATCAGTATCTGTGGTTAAATATTGTTTACACATAGTTAATAATATAGATAAATTTGCTAAATTCACACAAATAGTAAATACTAGTTCAAAACAAACTTCATAATTACATACTTTCTTGTTATAGTGCCATAAATAGATAAATTGTTTATAAATAAAATTGGAGGCTGATGTCTACTTCACCACTATTTTATTGAAAAAAATATTCGCACTACGTTTCGGCTAACAATGCCATCTTCTGGTGCAGTGGAACAACTTAGATTTAGTGTGGGTAGCTGCTTCCTAGTCAAAACCACATGACCAAATCCAGTGGTTTTGACTAGGAAGCAGCTACCCACACTAAATCTAAGTTGTTCCACTGCACCAGAAGATGGCATTGTTAGCCGAAACGTAGTGCGAATATTTTTTTCAATAAAATAGTGGTGAAGTAGACATCAGCCTCCAATTTTATTTATAAAAAATTTGACCTTCACCTAAAAGAATCTACACCTTAGATAAATTGTCTTTTGAATATTTACTTTCTTTATGAAGAATAGATAATCAATGTAATTAACCTATAAAGAAAGATATTCCTCAGAGAGCGAATAAGGAAATAATCTAGTAATTAACAATATAAAGAGGTTAGTTTCCAGTAATGTTGTATCAGGAAGGTTACAGTGACTGTTACCAACTTATTCGCGTTATATTCATCCAAGAAGTACTATATTCCTTTTAATTGTTTCTAAAAAGTACTATATCCACGTTTCATTCCAAAAAGTACTATATCCATACTAAATTGTTTAACCGAGTTTGGCACCCAGGACTGCTTTACAAGCTCCGCAAATTCCTTCCACCTACATACTACCTCATCATCCAGTCTTACCTCTCTGAAAGATCCTTCAAAATAAACCACAATAGTTCCTATTCATCCCTTTTTACTCAGTCTGCTGGTGTCTCTCAAGGTAGTATCCTTGGACCCATCCTCTACACAGTCTATACAGCTATATCCCAACCCATCCCAACACTTTCCTTTCTACCTATGCTGATGACACTTGTGTGTTATCAGTCAATAACGATCCTACTATTGCCTCTCAAACTCTTCAATCCCATATCAGAGAGCTTGAGATATGGTGTCAGAATTGGAGAATCAAAATCAATTCCAACAAATCCCACCAAATTACCTTTACCCTTCGTCGTAAACCTATGACATCCTGCCCTACAGTTTCCTTTAATAATATTCCGCTTGTTCCAGTTGAACAGATCCGCTACCTAGGACTACTACTTGACAAACGTCTAACATGGAATCCCCACACACGACTGAAACGACAAGAAACTGCCCGTCGCTTTCGATTACTACAACACTTACTGGACAGACGCTCCAACCTTCCACTTATCTACAAAGGCTCATCTATATCACCATCATAAGGCCTATCTGGACTTATGGAGTTGAGCTTTGGGGCTCTACGAAACCATCAAATTCTTCCCGTATTCAATCCTTACAATCCAAAATCCTTCGAAAAATCCTCAATGCTCCTTACTTTGTCACAAATAAACTCATCCATAAAGACCTTAACATCCCATATGTTGCTGATTTGGCCCGAACCAGGTATCAATCCTTCCATGACAAACTCCACTCCTACTCTAATCCTCTAGTTTCAATTCTTGCTTCCTCTTCAATTCCTGACAATCCTACGAGGCGCCTGAAAAGAAGATGGCCTCGAGACCTTCTAGTTTAGTTACTTAGTGGAGTGATGCCAATGGGCGTTTTCTCTCGCATTTTTTTCATGTATTTTATCATTATTAACATATTTAATTGTTGTATTACAAAATACTGTTGTAAATTTCAATAAAAATATTTTAAAAAAAAAAATTGTTTAAAAGTCATAGGAAAAGTGCAATAATTAGTAAAAATAAATTGGCAACACGCTTAAAAATCGACTTTAGATTTAAATAAAAAAATAATCAAGTAAATTGGTCCAATAATAAATAAATGACAGATTTTTGCGTTTCCTGTAAAATTGTCTAAAGTAGATATATACCTTTTGGAAATCAACGTCTCAATTACCATTTTTAATTACACTTTTTATTACTGTGCCGCTCTTAATGAATAATGAATAATGAAACCATTTTACAAAAATAACTAGTGTATTCTAAATCCAAAAAAGTGATGCTAACGATGGTAAATAAATATATAATATGCATCATAAAGCTCTGAAATTATGGATTACAGGCGAAAGAGAGTTGGGATCATAAAAAATTTATTAAGAGCAGCTAACTGGGTCACTGCTTCCATTATGCGAGAACATTTATTTGTTAAGTTTGTTGGTCCGCTAATTTTAGTTTGAGTCGTTTCCTACGAGGCTCAATCGTTTATTCCGAGAAAGCTCTTTAATTCAAACTGTTTATGTTCCGACTCTCACCGTTATTATATTCATCGGTCGATATTTTCATAAAGCTCCATGGGAACTGTTGAGGAAACATTTCGTACAATTTCAAACATTCACCCTAACGAGCAGAGGCTTTTCACGGAAATAGATGTGTGTAAACACCGAAACGCACAAGCGAATCTAGAGCTAAAATATATTATTACATTAATAACAATGTAAAGAAGGGATCACCAGTAGCAGGGTGGCTAGCGTAACAGCCTCCTATGCCAAAGGTCACGGGTTCAAACCCGCAGGTGGTCCTAGGATGTTTTAATGGGAGTAAGAAATCCTTAGTTATGCCGTCCCTCGGAGGGGACGTTAAAAGGTGGTCCCGAGCCTGTGCGATGGCAGGTACCCGTTAAAGATCCCTATTCTAATAAAACCTGGATAGGCAAAATTTAGGACTCACGCTGTAGCATCGCTCGATAAGCCATAGTAGCATAAAGTGACGTTGAATAAATAAGCAAACAAACAATAAAAAAATACAAAGTAATAATAAAGATTTTTAATTCATTTAAAGTCAAAGTAGAGAAACTAAATATTTTACGAGGCGTACACCAGATTTTATAAATAAACAAACAAACTATGTAAAGAAATCGTAAAGTATGAGATAAAAATAATAATGGTAATCTTTATTTAGAAAAGCAAGTCACTATTCACTCACTAATGTAAGTCACCATTCTCAGGACAACGAAGACGCTGAAATATATAATGGAAGTTTCCCTTAACGTCTAGATGTGTAATAAAGAGTCGGATAAATTCGTTTACTATTTTATAAGAGTAATTTCTAAAATTCTAATTTTTTTTTTTTATTAACTAAAAATCTATATATTTCGTGTAATATCAAATTGCTTATCTGAAAGATGATCTGATTTAAAACCACATAAAAGCAATATCTTTATCTGACGAGTATTACAAAATGCATTAAATATGTCAAGGTTTTCATGTAAACACATTTTTTTAAATGATTTTAAGAGGCTATAAAACTTTTCAATTTAAGAATATAATTGAGAAGCGGCGCGGTCTAGTGAATAGAGGACTAGTCTACCCCTATCCGAGTCCTGTGTTCAAACCCCAGCTGTGGCAGCATTTATCATGTTAGTTTATAAGTTGATATCCTACAGCCTCTATAAAGTGTGTACCCGAAAAATTGGTGGGGAAACCTGATCATCTACTACTGATCAACTACTTGCACGCCCGTCGACCCGGAGTTGGGATAAACCTATAACTTTGATTCTTTTGTAAAACAGACCGATGTTTCCTCTATCATCAGGTTTTAAAACCTTACAAACATACAGTAGAAAATTCTCAGTTTTTTTTTTCCCAAAATACTTTAATGAGTAAAAAGTCCCAAACTTAAATGTCATTATTTGTGGATAATGATTCGAATTCAGGTTCATCTTCAGATGTGCTTGACAACACCAACTCAGCATCACTGTCTTGCAAAGAATATTATCTCATGTGTCTTCTGACTGAAAACAGCTGTGTTCCCATTCACCCCACACTCCAGAAAATATGGATGCCATAAAAAATAATATAAAATATATATATATATTATATATATATATATATATATTTATTTGCTAAGAAACTATTGCAAATAATATATTGAGCAAGGAATTGTATGCAAGAAGACAACTTGAAAAACTGTAAACAGATACTAAATAACCTGTATAGAAAACAGTTTCATACTTACAGTTAAGGTTTGTAGGAGAGAAAAATTTCGTAGAAACTAGTACAATTTTTCACAGGTTTAACTGAAGTCCAAAGTACTACCAACAAATCAAAACCATATAATCTAATTACTTATAGAGTGGCCAACCTATAACAACTACATTAATTCCTGTACGGTAAAGTAAGTGGCTTTCACGCAACTTGGGAATAATATTGAAGTTTCGTTGCCATTCACCCCACTGTTCCTATTCACCATATTTTACGGTAAGTGAATTGTAGCAAAGCTATAAGTATTACAGTTGCTACAACTATTAACGTACAGAAAAAATTAAATCTTTGCAAGTGAAGTTCTTCATTAAGAACTTGTTAAGCCTTTGTCAGGAATGTAAGGAATAATACTAAGAAAGATTAATTATTAAATGGTGTTAAGTACATATGAAGTTACTACGGGGATACTGCTCTTCAACGGACGAATCTGTCAGACCAGTTGATGTCCGTTGAAGAGTATACTGTATTTATTGTAGAGGAATTTAAATAATAACGACGAATAAACAATCTCAACAATAGATGCTACAAAAGCAAACATCTGCTTGTGGGTGGGACCACAGGGTGTGCTCTACTGTAGTATTATCCTATACAAATGTCCAGTCGGTTTGTAAGGAAGGAATGCCACGACTGCTGGCTTGATAAATAAACCGTATTGACAATTTGTGAATTAACTGCAGTAAAATAACTTTTATTTTCACATAAATTTTTATTAAGTGTATAATGAGGCAAAGTATTGCGGTTCCGAATTTATTTTTATCCGTATTATCCACGAAAAAAAATATGTTTTGAAGTCCTCTTAATAATAAAAAAAAAAATTAATAAAAAAAATGTTTGGTGCGGGCAACCCACGACTCTCACTTACCTCCGTTATAAAATCGATTAAAGAATTTTCGAATACAGTTAGAGTTAAAAATTAGTGAAACCATTAAAGAATTAAATAAATTAAATTTCTATAGAAAAATATGTTTTATTAAAAAATCTATTATATTATATTCTGAAAGTTAGTTTTATCGGCTTTTTGTCATTAGGACTATTCTAAAATCTTTAGCTTTCCAACGGAATATCATACATGTATATTACTGTTCTTATGTTTAAAAACAGAAAAATGCTTACGAAAATATTTTTTTAGGAGCCGTATTAAAGAATACCGTAAAAAGGTGCAAAATACATGGTATAAAGTGACTCTTCTGGTTAGCTGATTTTGACGAAAAAGTTCTCAGGCATATAGTTGTCTTAAATATGAAATTTTAGTTATAGGACTTTTCGTTTACACGCTGGACTTACCACACACAAACAGACCTTTTGCTATATAAATTACTAATTTGGAACGCATAAGAGGTCACTTTTAGTTTGTTAGGTTGACATAATCTTAGTTGACTTATTAATCTATATTTTCTTATAGATCCCATTATTTTCAAATATATGTTATTATTAATCATAATAGTTAGTATATATTCAATCTATTATGTTTCATTTATTTATTATTATTATTTTAATGTATTTTTTATTTTATTTCTTTTTTTTAAAGTTAACTATTTATTCATTGATTCTATTCAAGCTACATTTACTTTATCTTATTTTTTTTTTAATTACCTTATATGTGTATTAATATATTATCTTACATAAACTTATTTGCTTTTAGTATCGATTCATTCTTGTGTTTCAATTTTATATCAAGTGTTTGTTTTGATTTATATCAATCTTTTTATTCAACTGATCAGTAAAAGTATAAACATAAAATAGTTAGGGGTGTCTTGGAATGAGGCTATACTCCTCCTTTGTCAATTGCTAGTAATTGTAATAATTGTTTATATATAAACCCATGTATGGCTCACGCAGCCGATCTGGAAATATTCAAAAAATAAAACATGTTATTATCAAAACTTAATTTAATTAATCCTTCAAGCTTTTTTTCATCTCGGAATGTATTTGAAAATTTTAAAATTGATTTCAACAACGGAGGTAAGTGAAAGTCGTGTGTTGTGCTCACCAGATTTTTTTTCCTCACAAGAATCCTTTTAATATTAGATTAATAACAGTCACAACAATACAATTTACAATACACGATTGAATAAATAATCTCAACCCTTTCGGTATTAACAATAGAGAACAATTGTATTATTAATAATAGATTCGGAATAGCGATTTGAAGTCCAAACTGAATTATTTATTTACTAAGACTAGGAGCTATTGTTGAACAAAGACGATAAGATGGACTGGAAGCAGGTGCTTCCTCTAAACGGAGCAGTTAACCTCACGGGGGCCAATGACATCTCGGCCGACAGAAGGGCTGCTATTTGATTGGCTGAGAGCCCTAGGGGTGGGGGGAAACGGTTGTTAACTCTAAGGCTCTTTGTGTTCTACCGCTACCTCACAATGCTAAGATATCTCTTCAAGCTAACAGCTCGCTTCTCCCAAAAGGATCCGAGGAGCCACCGGTTTGTCAGGCTAAGCCCTTCTAATAATTTACCTGAGATGGATCAACGAAAAGGTTACGCAATTCATAAAAATATACTGAATTGCAATATATATATATATATATATATATATATATATATATATATATATATATATATATATATATATATATATATATATATATATATTTATGTAACCGAATCTATAACAATAATAATTAAGGGTTTATAAAATATTATTTTAACAGAGTAATTGTTCAGAATATGGTTGGAGGAGTATTCAAAATAATCATACGATTAAAAAAACTTATTATATATGTGTCCCGAATGTCTAAATTTTAGGCCTTCAAAAGAACTGACAAAAATTATAACAATAACAATTACAGGCCTACCGAACCCGAAGGTTCGATGCCGATACCACCAAATACTGTCTACACAGACTCGTCCAATGATCGCCGTTCAAGCCCAAGTCCCCGAGATCAGTCTTAACGCAATCCTCCCATCGATGCTTCGACCTACCTTTCGGACGCCTACTAGTCGGTTCACCGAGTACCAACTTTTTCGGAATTCGTTCCTCACCGTGCCCAACAACATTACTCGCCCATTTAAGCCTTCGCGATACTATCAACTCAATTATATACACAGGGTACAAACTCCGCAATTCCGCGCAGAGCAACCTTCTAAACTCCCCAGTGGCCTCTCTATCATCGGACCAAATATTTTACGCAGTACCTTATTTTTGAAAACTTAAAACCATTGTTCATCCTTCAAAGTAAGCGGTCATGTTTCACATCCATACGAAAGAATAATAGTTTTATAAATTCTAACCTAGAAGTTTTTAGGCAGACGCGGCGAGTAATTTAGCAACAGAATAATAACACGCATTTCCTGCCTTTAACCGAGACTTTATTTCCTCCTGGATTTTATTTTTCTCGTTATCACTGAACCTAAATACTTAAATTTCTCTACGTGTCAAAAATTATAACAACATATGAAAATTAAAAACAACATAAAAGGATAGTAATAAGGTAATGGCAATAAATTATGGATATAAACAGTATTATAAGATTACTTTTGGTATACGAATACATTAACATTATACCAACAAACCAATCAATAATTAAAATTTACAAAATATATTGTATATTAGCAACCCATCCTTGGTTAGCGCGGGTACAATTTGAATGTGGCATGTTAAATGGCTGCACTGAGTTTAAATCTAGTGAAAAAAATTGATAAACGAAATAAAGAATTTTCCTTCATTCAAGATAGGTATTATCCAATTGAAGTCTATAAAAATAATTGTTAGGCGTGATTTTGTCAACATTAAAATGATTTTTTAAAGCTTATCTATACTTTTAACACACTATATTTTATTGTGTTGTAAAATAACTTCGTAGTGTTATTAACTGGTAATTTCAATAAAAACTTCACAATTCTTGTAAATTTTGTATGTTAAGCGTTTCTGCGATTTTCTGTGTTGTACAGTGAGGGTCTATGACCAACGACTTGCTATCATCAACAGTTGAATAACGACCCGAGAGCTTTGCTTCTTCCAAGTCAAAATGGTTTGGTTTTGAAAATACCGAACCACTTCACTTCACGGACGGTGCAATCTTCTAAGACATCATTGCCATATCCACTGTAAATATTGTTAACCGTTCGTGCAGCGGGTTTTCCTTGTCGGAAAAAAACATTAAATGACAAAAATGAATTTTTGTCTCTTCAATTTAGAGAAAGTAAAATACCACTCAAAGATAAGGACTCTCGGCTGAAACTGGTGGATAAAAGCACCTTAACTAACCCTTTTTTAATATATGTAAACATTATTGACATGATTTCATAAGCACAGAGGATTATATTGAAATATTGAAAAACATTAAGAACTTATTTTAAAACCCTTAACTGAAATGTTTAATATATTTATTTAATTATTATTAACTGCTCGTAAAGTGTTTTATAAAGATGGCTGCCCTATATATTGCCGGTTTATTAATTGCCGACACATTAACCACTCATTAGCCGCTATAAATTCTCCATAATTCTCGGCAATAACAGCTCTGCTAAATCTTAGGCCCATTAAGTCGGCGGCTTCATCCATCCTTAACGTTAGGGCAGTTAAGTTATGCAGGAAATTGGAGGCACTTTATTACCTAAGGGCATTACGCCCTGGCTTGGACAACCGTTATTAAACATTACAAGTGATAAATCCCCCATGTGGTACGAGCATTTTTCTCAACCCCCCCTCTTTTTATTCTTTTTTTTACCCTCATTCTGTAGTTTCTCATTGCCCTTTATAAGGTATTTTATTGGAGAAACTTTTAATATGAAACTCCATTTTGAAAAAATAATGTTTTCGATGTTATATTGTATCGGATTTTAAAATATTGAACCACTTTGAAAGATGTTAAGAAAAAGACTACTCGATATGTTTCATTTACAATGTTATATCTCACCGTGTTATACCTTCATTCAATACCGTTCAATACTTTGGCTGAACGGACCGTGATCAAGCAACGAAAAATGGAACCCATTTCACCATCAACTTTATTATGTTTTATGCAAAGAATCTTTTATGGTAAAGCAAAAAATACACGTCCGCCAACTCAAAACGGGAGTATTACCAAATGGCGGCCATTTAAAAAGACGAAATCCTGACTAATTTTACTAGGCGATAATACGAATCAAATGACAGTAATCTGCCATTCACAGGTCGATGGAAAGCCATGTCAGACGCGTTTTTAGGGACAAATGTCCTTTACCACTCAAATGAAATCTTATTAAATACTTGATAATTTTCTTTAAATCAATTATGTACATACGATGCGCCGTTTCCATGTAATAACCATAATTATGTTAGAAAAGAGTGATATCTCGTATTCCGCAAAGTGTTTTTCAAGGTAAGCTATAAAATCATGGTAAAATGAGTCAGGATTTCGTCTTTTCGGTCCCTTTTTCAATTGCCATAATTTAGTAATCCATGCGTTTTGAGTTGGCAGACGTGTATTTTTTGCTTTACCATGATAAATGCTTAGCATAAAACATACTACATTTTTTGCTAAAATAGGTTGCATTTTACGATGCTGGCTTACGGACTATAACCTGAGACCAGTTGTTTCCCTACAAAAGTTGTTAGCGAACCACTTAATTCAATTTTTTAAGAGGCAAGGACTCCCTAAATCCTAAAAATCTAATACCTAAACATTAGATGATATATTTAAATATTTTCATACATAAAAGGTTTAATTTGCATTTTTTCTTTTCCATTTATTTAGTCAAGAAATAGCTGTCAGTCAATGATTAATAACACTCAAATTTATAATTAAAATTATTAAGCTAATAGTCAATCTTTACCAGAGACCATCTCGGGAAAGGTCATATCATTTATTTAGCTATTTAATTAGCATAAAGCAGATTATAATCACAGGTAATTTTTATCCTGCCTTAATCCTAGTAATGGAAGAGCTGAGAGAGGAGCACGTAATGAAATAAAAAGTCTGGTTTAGTCAGTTTTATTCAAGGGGAGGGTTAATGTGCTTTAAACAGATTAAATCATTAAAGGTAAGTGCTTAGGTGAAGTGTACTTCCGGAGGGACTTAATTCTTACAGGCCCGAAAAGAAAAATCGAGTGTTTATGTAGCTTTAAAAAAGAAAAAAAAAAAGAAAAATACCTCTCGGAAAGGAAGGCAACTTTGTAAAGGACTTTCAACAAATATTTATGTTGCTCAATTTCTTCGGCTGATAGCTTCTTTTTATAATCCTTATGGTGTGTATTTTTTTTAATTTATACCAAGACTGGAAAGGGGATAAAGGAGAGAGAAATCTGTACACCAGTTAGGAAAACCAATATTTGAACACTACTCAAGTTCTTTCTCAATTTAATCAAAATCAAAATGGAAAGATCAGATGTTTAGATTTAAAAGCAAAAGAGCCGGCATTCCACTATAAAAAAAAAGAAGGCCTATTGAATCTGTTTCTACAATGCTGAAGGATAGTGTTGACATGAACCCCGCACAACAAAGGATTCAATTTTAACTATTATTAATACTCGAATGACGTATAATTAAGAAGAAGAAAAATAAATTTTATTCTGGGACCTTCCATCTCCTAAGAATAACAATAAAGAACAAAACTGAGTATTATTTCTGGCATACAAATAAAAACATTACAAAAACAAACTTAAGGTTATACTTACTTAACGACATATGACTACTACTTGCATTATTTATAGAGAATTAATTACAAAGACAATAGTACATTCATGTATGACAATATAATACTGAACACATGTGCATGCAGAGATACTATAATTGAACCTCACACTAATATCATAAAATCATAGAAAGAAAAGTTGTTGTTACCTTGAAATATGACTATTACTCTTAATTTTGTATACAATTATTCGGAAGATTGATTCCTGAGGAGATGATGGGATAATTCGTTTTTAAATGAGGTTAAAAAAGATGCTTTGCGTATAGAGGTAGGTATGGAATTCTAAAGTGAGCTGGCACGCAAACTAAAAGATTTTTTTAAAGATGTTCGATTAGAAGGAAAATAGAGGTTAGTGGGCTGTGATCTTGTGTTAAACGAATGTACCGATGAACCAGGGATGAGTAGGTCAAGAATGTAGGATGGACTTTGGGTATTAAAAGTGCGGAATAGGAATACTGTCGGAGGTGTTGTTCACGATTTATTGATCCAAACTATAGGTCGTGTCAATCTTTTGTCCACTAGTGTCTATTTAAATTAATAAGGATAACCTTTGAAGAACAAAGTTTTTTTCTTTTTCAAAATGTGTCTATATTTAAAAGGAATGTGCAAATTGAAGAAAAGAGTTATATTTATTTCTACATTCAAATTAAAAGGGGCTTCCAATGGAGAATACACCATACAGATACAAAGCAATTCCTCTTTACAGGGTTTCTTCCAGTTCGCATTGTTTGCTCACAGGATTAACTTAAACATAAAAAAAAAAAAAAAAAAAAAAAAAAAAGGACAGTTTACTACGAACAAAAAATATAAGCGGAATGGGACAGATCCATTGTTGCCCCTAAAGTACTTCAATTGAAAGATAATCAGAGTCCAAATTGTCCTGTCGTTTGAAAAAGAAGATAATCTTTTCCAGGTAGTGCCATGGCCCCAAGCTAGTGTTCCTCTTGAATAGTGTCTGTGGGAGACACCTGTCAACGGGGAATGTGATATTCCACTTGTACGGTCGAATGGTCACTCCTCCATCTTCCAGGAAATAATTCTTCTAAAAGGCTGGATGGAATGATATCATGAAATATAGGAATGCCTGGGGGATGTGGAAGTCAGCATGCACAAAGCGCTTCTGACTCCGCTTGACAGGGACTTCATAGGCTCCAATACAAGACAAGGGTAAAATAGATACTACAAAAAATCCAATCATAGTCTTATCCCTTTTATGATTTATTTCTACGTCTAAATAATATGAATACATCTTTACATCAAACCCATAATTTAACAAAGCTAAAATATATATATATATATATTATTTATATATATTTATAAAATATATATATAATATAATTTTTATATAATAATAATATTTCCATTCTTTAAAAAAAGCCGAACAATTAATTTTTATAGGCAGAAAAATACAAAAAAAAATATAAAAATAAAAACATTAAAATTAACATTACCATATAAATTAACCTCCGAATCTTCTGAAAAAGAGGATTGCTGTAGAGAAACATTATTTTTTTTTTTTTTTACAGTTGTTGATTTCAATAAATAGAAAAAAAAAACAAAACATGAAAATCATTTTTCATCCGCGTAGGTTTGATATTGTACTCTTAGCTTATTATATCGTGTACTCCCCTCCAGTAAAAAAGTAATTACTAGCGGAGTGAACTACTTTCCAAGCGCAGAATGGAAGGAATTGTGCGGCAATGAAAAGGCCCAATGAAGTCACAAGTGGGTTAGCCCCGGTAAGAACCTAGCCATAGTGGGTAATACTGTATCCCTCCAAAGGGCCCTGCTGCTCTATTCAGCCAACACACATAGCTTTTCAACTTTTTCAACTCCTTAGCCAACGGGTAAAGATTGCTCAATCGGGACAGGAGACCAATCTTGTAACTGCGAAATATCATCCGCAAGTTATAAATAGCATTAAAAATTGATTGGAGGCTAAGAAAAAGAACCAGATGTGTCACTTTACGTTTTTTTAATGAATCCTAATGAAAGAAGTATTTTTTTTTTTTTTTTTTTTATAGAATTTGGTAAAAAAAAAATTTCCCTTACTTTTCAAATTATATTATTATATTATGGGCTTCAAAAGAAATCAGGCACACTATCTAAAGGTTAGGATACGAAAGTAACGTAGCTTCACTTTGCGAACAAATATACAATTTATAGACGACTTGATAGAAAACGTTGTCTAAGGTTTTTTTTGTTATCAGAGTATAAAATAAATTAGATAACAATAAATCTGATACTATATGACAAGAGAAGTTTGTTAGAGGTGCGGTCATGAAGAAACCGCACAAATACGAACAACTTGTTTTATTTGTGTGTCGACGTTTCGGCCTACATTGAAGACCCACAGTGTAGGCCGAGACGACGGTACACATACATTTTTTTTTCTTATTGGTCTGCTTTCTTGGATACCGCACTCCTAACCAATTTCACCATCAAATAAATCAAGAGGAATGTGAGAATTACTATGTTTTAGTAACTTTTTTTTTTTTTTTTATTACGTACATCGATGAAAAACGGTCGATTCGTAGGCTCTTAACTCCGCAGCTATCCCACGGACAGTAATTTGTGGATTGTTTGCGATGACCGTCATAATATCCTTGATGTCAAGATTTGAACTCCGGCCAACCCAGGGTTGGTCTTCCAAATTGAAATCCCTGATCTAAACCGCGAAAACCACTTCTGAACCGTACTATCTGCAATTGAATCGCTGCCATACACGGCACGAATCTTTCTTACAGTTTGGGCTGCGTTTTTCCCTTTTTTTTTAAATAACAGAATGATATGCCGAAAATGAACTGAATCGTCACCCATGTTGGTTTGCAATAAACTACAGTACTGACCTTAATAAAGACGAATTCAGTGTGTAAACATATTTAATCCCATGAGGATTAAAGCCATATAAATAAACATTAGCTTTGTGATACATTTTTAGAGAAAAAAATAAAAGGTAAATTAAAAAAAAAAATCTCTACGAACTTTTCAGAGAACCCAATACTTAAGCCCGAATATTTTGTATTTAAATAATAAAAACTTGGCAATATAGGTGAATGTAGCAGTTTAAGCGTAGCTATGTAACCTCAACAAGAAGTGAGATAAAGTTATGGACCTGATCCCAGTTTAACTGGTTACTAAGTGGGCTCGTTAAAATCTATAGTTACAGTCCAGTTTCTAATGAGTACCTACTAGCGCCTGTCCTTATATTTTAATTATTGAACAAATTGAATAAATAAGAAGAATATGAAATAAACAAAATTTTTTCTCCTTTAACATTTATTTTTTTAAAATAGGTAATTATTAAACATAAACATGACATAAACGTTTATGTTGCTATGGGAGCGCATAGAAAAATGTTTAGGTGTAACTACTATAAATAAACCTTAAAATTTTACGTTTATTTTTTATGATAAGACTTTTTTGTTCTATTAGAAAATACAAAAATAAAATTAATATTTTCAATAATAGCTAAAATTAACGTTACATATAAATAAGTATATAACCTATTATTTCTGGGAAAAAAGAAAAGTTAAATATTGTCCTTTACTGGAATATCAAATTCATGCTTCTATATTCGTTCGTATTATTAATAGCCGTCAGAGATAGTTGGCATTATTTTAACACAAAAAATTAAAGGGACTATAGATTGAATATTTGAAACTTTTAACCCTAGTCCGACTGTTTCAATAATGATAAAATCTGCTTGGTTTTAAAAGGCCATTTAATTAAATAGACATATAATGATATTATACTCGAGCCTTTATCAGAGACGTATTTCATTTAATCAACAAAGTTTTGTTTTTACAATAAATATTAAGCTTTTAGTATAATCGAATATATTATAATATATATATATGGAGGCTAGCCTGGATTTATATATGTACATGAGCGAAATTTCTATTTTCCAGTATCTCTCTCTACTTTTTCTTTGAAAATTGTCTTCAGGACTGATGCGGTATGCTGTGTACTCATAGCAACTCAGCGAAGTTGAGCAGCAGATCCAAATGGGAATTTCTCTCTTTTTTATTGAATGCCCGGAGTGAGTAAAGAAAATTATCAGTAAATTGCATTAGGTTATGTGAAAGAGTTTTCTCATTCAAAATGGCTGAAAGTAGCCTCTGTTCTTAAATTTTAAATAGCCATTTTAAATTTTACAAATACAGTACAGTTGGTTTTTCCGAAAATTCGAAAAATGCATAATACTAAAAAAAGAAACAAATTTCGATTTCGTTTATTATTGATTGTATATGACTTTTTCGAAAACTTTGACAACTATAGTAACAAATGGGTATGATTAAAAAGAAAAAAACCGAAGTCGCTGGATTCACAGATATTAATTAAAGTAAATACCTTAAGCAACCAATAAATTAAAAGGACAAAGGATGCCATTGCGTCCTGCTCCCATTTCAAGAGATCCAGCAAAGAAGTTCCTGGTGTCGCTGGCTAAGATTACTATCCAAGAAAACAAGGATTTTTTTATCTCTCTTTTTCTGACGCACGGAAAGCTCCTCCATATTTTCCCGGGAGGCTAAACCGCTTCGGCTGGGCAAACACTCGCCGAATGGGAGGAACGAACATCCAATTTGCGTAATCCTGTTAGGACCTTTGTCGAGGCCTGAACAAATACACGGGTCTCACCCCACCCTGACTCCTGACCGGACCGCGACCAAAACCCGATGGTCGTTATACACTGCCTTCGGAAAATGCTTACATAAGGAACAAGGGAGAGCTTGAACTCTTCTTATTTCTGGCCTACGAGAGGGTCTGGTTTCCTTTTTTCGCTATAAAAAAAAGATCAAACGTACAAGGACGGCCGAAACGTGTGTGACTTGTAACGATACCAATTGGATGAAATTTCTAGACAATAAAGCACTGGATCATTTGTTCATGAATTTCAACCGAATAGGAGATAACAAAAAAAATTTAGTTTGCACTTGCAATCATGATAGATATTAGACATTTAGGAAGGATTCAGAAGGTTCGTAAAGAGATCAAAACATATTAAACTGCTACAGTGGTAAGACGATTATCTTTTGGGAAGAAGCAGAAAGATGAAAGAGTTAACATAACATCATAGTTATAGTTACTATACAAATCGGTTAGTACATTAACGATATATATTTGATTAGTCAAAAATAATGGTTTTTTGAATCTTTGATCTAAAAACTTAATAAAGACGTTTAAATATATTTTTAAGTGTAAAAACAAGTAAAAACATAATATGCAGGAATTGAAAATTCCGCTTTTACCAATCAAATAGCAGGTTCTGGTACAAATCGGTTTAAAAAAAAAAAAAAAAAAAGTGATAGAAATAAATTAAAGTTGTTTTAAAATCACTTCTGGTACAGTAGCTGTAGCTTAACAGTATTTTATTCCCAAGATCACTGATTCAATATAGATGCTCTTAGGATTTTTTTGACGGAGTGAATCATTTTTGGTTATGTACTTCTAAAATATTACTATCCTAATTAAACCTGGATAGACGAAATTTCAGACTCCTACTATAGTAACGTCCGATCAGCCACAATAGCGTTGAGGAACTTTGACTGATTAAACAAACCAACATAGAAATATCACGACTTAACTTATTAAACACCTCCAGTAATTATATCATTTCAAGTTTTAAGAAATTTCATTCAAATTTACCTGTATTACTTGTTATACAGTTGTAAATTCCAATGAATAAATATTAAAAAAAAAAAAGTTACAAGGGCACATATTTCAGTTAACTTTAGTCAACCATTTATTTTGGTGAGATCAGTCATAGGATTAGCACCAGTGATAAACATACTTCTACATCAATGAAACAATGATGATAGAAACAAAAAAGTTTGAATGATTTGGAGAATGCAAATTTACTGCAAAATTATTGCTTGGATATTCAACACAATCAATAAAAATTAAAAGTTTTTTTTTACTTTCTCTTACTATATATAGTAAGGGGAAGTATTGCGATCGTGAAAATTTTCGAATTCCAGTTTTCAACGGAAATACACGTTTTAGGGTCCCCTTAGTCCAAATAACCAAGTCCCGCAAAAAGGTCTGTGAGTGTGTATGTGTGTGTGATAACTCCCGGGCGGAAACTAAGTCACAAACAAAAAGTCCTATAAAACTGAAATTTCATATTTAGGACAAATATACGCCCGAGACGTTACAAAACCGTTTTCATTAATATGAGCTTACCAGATGATCTACTTTATACAATGCATTTTGCACCTTTTTTCGATTTTCTCGAAAACGGTTCCGACGATTTTGATTAAACTCGGTATATCGATGTAGAATCTAATGGGCTTTAATATCATGTAGTTTTCATTCTGATTAAAATGGTCTGTCAGGGCTTAAATGCCGACATTTTACATTTTTTTCTCCGTAAAGTACCTTTAATTTTGTAAAAATAAATATATTATCTTGTTACCACCGATGAAAAACACATAAATATATAAGTTGAACGAATTCAATATCTAACTAAAGGAGAAAAATAAAAATAATTTTTTATTGCAATTTTTTTTATAACATAGCAACCGTAATATACACGTATAAAGCTAAAGCTTTTAGAATAAATATTATCTAATGAACAGACTTGTAAAAGTTAATAAAGAGTGATGAATAACCGATAAATCTGATTATTTTAGATAATAATATAATCGATTTTTCAATAAAACACATGTTTCTATATAAATTGAATTTAATTATTTCTTAAATGGTTTCACGTATTTTAATCTCTAACTGTATTGGAAAATCCTTTTATTGATTTTAAAAATGGAGGAAAGTGAAAGTCGCGTGTTGCCCGCACCAGATTTTTTTTTTATCTTACTCTAGTAAACATTTCAAATGTAACATCCAGAAGAAAGCTTAAAGATACCCGCAAACAACGAAGGCGGGAGGTAAACAAAAGATACAAACCCTATTTAAATTTTTCAGAAAGCTTTCTAAGGCGAGATCCGAACCGGTAGGGGTTCCCAATCGGAACTAAGGCCCCATCTAATTGCAAATGAAGCAGAATTAAAGCTGCGTTTGTATTCAAGAAGTGTATAATGAGGGGCAGGTGTGACGCCTTCCAAATTGAATTACCTGTTGGTCCAACCCTCTATCTCTCTCCCTTCTCTCCTCCAAATTGCCATTTAAATAGCAACATCAATTCCACATAGATTACTTCACTGTTTGCTGCAGTTGTCTCGCCCAGCAACTTAAGTGATGGATTGTTTTAGTGCTGATTGCTATATAACACCCAATGCTATATACAGGACTGTATTATATTAAACTAAAAGGAGTAAATCTCGCATTACAGAATTATCTGAAGCTGTTCTTCTGTTTCTAACAAAACTTTTTCGCGGACCCCCATCATTCTATCAGTACAATGACAAGGACCCCCAGTATTAAAAAAATCTGGTGCGGGCTTTAAAATTTTTCCGTTTTTAAAATCGATTAAAGAATTTTCAAGTACAGTAAGAGATACAAATGATTGAAACCATTAAATAATTAATTAAATGGAATTTCCATAAAAACATGATTTTTATTAAAAAATCTATTATATTATTATCTAAAATAATCTGTTAGTTTTATCGGCTTTTCATCACTCTCCAATTACTTTTAAAATGCTTGTGAATAGGATAATATTTTTTCTTAAATCTTAAGCTTTCCAATGGTATATTACTGTTCTTATGTTCAAAAACAAAAAATTACATTTAAAAAATAATTTTCAGTTTTCTCCTTTATTTGTTTTTGATATTCGCTCGACTTACATATTTAGCTGTTATCTATCAATTCTAACAAGATAACATGGTTATTTTTATATAATATACGAAATTAAAGGTACTTTAGGGGAAAACATTTTGAAATATCGGCATTTAAGTCCTGCCAGACTATTTTAATCAGAATAAAACCTACATACAGCGATATAGCGTGTTTGATCAAAATCATCGGAACCGTTTTCGAGAAAATCGAAAAAAGGTGCAAAATGCAAAGTATAAAGTGGATCTTCTGGTGAGCTCATATCAATGAAAAAGGTTTTGTAACGTCTCGGGCGTATATTTGTCTTAAATATGAAATTTCAGTTTCATAGCACTTACCGTTTCCGCCAGGGAGTTACCACAACACACACACACAGACCTTTTTGCGGGACTTGGTTATTCGGACTAAGGGTCCCCTAAAACGTGTATTTCCGTTGAAAACTGGAATTCGAAAATGTTCACGATCGCAATACTCCCCTTACTATGTATAGTAAGTGAAAGTAAAAAAACCTTTTAATTTTTATTGATTGTGTTGAATATCCAAGTACAGTACATTTGCATTCTTTTAATGAGAATAAAACCTACATATAGCGATATAGCGTGTTTGATCAAAATCGTCGGAACCGTTTTTGAGAAAATCGAAAAAAGGTGCAAAATGCATAGTATAAAGTGGCTCTTCTTGATTTTGATGAAAAAGGTTTTGTTAACATCTCGGGCGTATATTTGTCTTTAATATGAAATTTCAGTTTTATAGGACTTTTCGTTTCGGCCCGGGAGTTACCACACACACAGACCTTTTTGCGTGACTTGGTTATTAGGACTCAGAGGACCCTAAAACGTGTATTTTCGTTGAAAACTGGAACTCGAAAATTTTCACGATCGCAATACTTTCCCTTACTATATATAGTAAGTGAAAGTAAAAATCCCTATTTATATATATACATGCATATGAAAATTGTTGTTATTTCCAATAGGTACTTGGTTTATATTTGATTTCATATAATTATTAAATTTAAATTATAAACCATTTAGATCTGATATGTGACAACTGTGCCCCCTTTGTAATTTAGAAGAAGTTGGAAATCTCAAGCACCTAATTGATTTCAGCCCTACAGAATCAAATTTTTGAATAGTGCAACGTTAACAGATAGTGAAATCATTAATCTTTTAAACGGCTCTAATTGGACTGTCCTAGTTAAGTTAAGAGAAGTATTACCTTATAGAGCTTTTTTAGTTCAAGAATTTAACAATAATTAAGAAGGAAAAACAAAAATGACATTTTGTTGAAGAATTTTACTTTCGATATTTTATTAATTAATTCCTTTTGTTTATTATTATTTTACGTTTATCATTGGTTTATTAGTTTGATATGTGGTGTCATGTTTCTTTTTTAATTATTTACTTACTTAAGTGTAATATAACTATTATTTCTTTATTTGTTTATTTCAATATATAATATTTGTAACAATGCTGAAGGAGTAATCCAAAGCAAAGAATTTTTTTTATTTTGTATTTATAGAAAAAAAGAAATAAATATTATATTATATTAATAAACATTTTTATTATTATATTGTGACATGGTTTCATGGTTTAAGGTCCAGGTCCTTCATTATAAATAAAGATTGTTAAAGTTCTATAGTATATTTTCTTTAGCAAGCGGCATACATATAATACGGTAGAAAATTTTATCATTACACTAACTAAAATTAATAAATAATAATCAGTTTTAAAATTAAAAAAAGGAAATAATATCGAATAATCTTCAAAGTAAAATTAACAGAGGATGCTTACCGCTGGGTATAAAATAATACAACGAAAACAAATTAAATAAGAGTAGCCTCAACTGCTCCTGGTTATTTCGGTACTCGGTACTTCCATCATGTATTCGGGAAGAGGCTTCCAACGGGACTGGCTTAAAATTGGAGGGTTCCTCTATCTCATCGGTACTTATCACAGGCAGCGACACAGTATGTTCCCTTATATAGGAATAAGTTCAAAACTCCGGGCGGACGAAAACCGAGCGGGAAAATTAAAACTTGTTACAATATTATTATTATTATCTGATTTCATATATAGGTAAGTGAAAGTAAAACCTAATTTTAGTTCTTTTAATAATATATGTTTTACTGTGTTAAATTTGAAACTTTTATTTATTTTTTTCTATTGGTATATATTCGATTTTAATTTTTCCTCAGACTTTGAACGCTAGAGGGATATATGAAAAATATTTTTATGCAATAAAATGAAGAAACTCACAAGTGAAAAGTTACTGCCTTTTTGTCAGCCATTTTTTAATGACTACCAAAGGCACAACAACAACAAGCACATGTATTATCTTTCTCTATTACTGGTACAACCATGTCAAAAGATCACAATAAGCCACAAATAATGATAAAAAAATATAAATAACAGAAAATAAAATTGAAGAAGTTGAATTCGCGGTTATTAAAACCAACGTGAGGGTGACAAGAGTGGGGGGAGAAGGTGGTGCCGTTCTAGACTAGCCTTTGCCGCTTCTATTATATTCTATGTTCTGCGGATGGGATAGAGAGATCCTATTTCCTTATCTAGGACTCTTCTCCAGATAACGACCCATGATCCAGTGGCCCTAGGGGTCACGCCGTGCGGAGATGGCCACCTGTTCCTCAGCACTGTCACGAGCAAATTACTTTTGCATAATCTAGTCTAACCTTTAGAATAGTTTTCTCTGTCGTGACTAACGGAGGATTCTGAGCTGCTTCACGTTTTCCACAGCCCGGCGAGTCCTTCCAGTCTTGGCATTTACCGGGTAGCGTATCGTGGTGCTGGGCCGGTCAACTATTGTTTTCTGGACGAAACAACCTTACGAGGCAGGTAGTAGAGATCAGAGGAAATGTCCCACGAATCACGCCATGGCGAGCCGAACCAATATACTCCGAGGTATTGGAAACACGTGCCGCATAAGCTCCGAAGAAATT
The DNA here is from genome assembly GCA_023052935.1 of Piezodorus guildinii. Lineage (NCBI taxonomy): Eukaryota > Metazoa > Arthropoda > Insecta > Hemiptera > Pentatomidae > Piezodorus > Piezodorus guildinii. The sequence goes on along the minus strand of CM041293.1, from coordinate 153,847,934 downwards.
TCCTCATACGAAATGAAAACAAAAGAAGAAAGGACAAAGTGTTGTGGACGTTTTCAGACTTTATGTTACAAACTCACGCCTTATAAAATAAATGAATTTTCCTTTTCAATACATTTTTTTACAAATAAATGTTTAAAATGTAAACATGGGTATAAGCTAAATTATTAGTAAATATTAACTTACAATGAGTGTAGAATAATCAATGTCCAAAGTTTTATAAGTCACTAACCTGAAAAAAAAAGTATATAAATAATATGAACAAAAACAGGTTATTTTAATAACAGAATAGATTTAAAAAAAAAAAAAAAAAAAAACTTTATACTACGAAAAGATTTACTGAGAATAAAAAACGTATGGAAAAAAAATAGCTTGCCAAAAACATAAATAATTATAATAAACGCAAGCAACTATACTTAAATGACACAAAGAGAAAAGGAATGAAAAAGAGAAAGAAAACTATGCTCAATGACATTATTATGTAAATATTATAAAAGAAATAATAATAATAGGCTTACTGCAACCGAAGGTTTGATGGCGTCACCACTAAATACTTGCCTAAATAGATTCGTCTAATGATCACCTTTTCAAGCCCAAACTTCCGAGATCAGACTTATACACAATTCTCTATCAACGATTTGGCCTACCTTTCGGACGCCTACCAGTCTTACATTATAATATAATTTAAGTTATTATACAATTTAGATTTTATTTATTGCTTTTATTTTACAACCTGTATATATGTTATTCAATACGGTTTTAACTGTATTGTACTTTTTTTTTTTGCACAGGGAACACGTTCTACACACGGGCTTACCATACTAATACAGTGCTTCTACTTGCACTGTAAAAACGTATGTATACAAATTTAATTTCAAGTCATAAAATATATAGGTCATTATATATATATACTGTCGCCTTTTATAAATTTATTTTATAATACATAAAAATCAATAATGTTTCGTAACGTTTCGAGTCGATGACAGCCTGATTATCACAAATATTATTTCCATATTAAAATACTACAGTCATTATATATATTTATATATATATATATATATATATATATATAAATATTAATTTCTATATATATATATAATTAATTTCATTGTCAAGTAATTTGACCAATTAAAATATATCTACATTCTTGGACAAACATGTAATGAAGTGTATTTATGTATATTTCAATGTATGAATATATTTCAAAATATTATTTTTAAAATTAATATTTTCGAAGATGAGGCGGTCTTGAATATCGAAACGTTAAGAAATATGTAGGTGATTTCATTATTTATGTTAATCAACTATACAGGAATATTTTCATTCATTTAAATATAACAGTAAAGAAGAACTATCAGTATTCCAAGAGGTCAATTCCATGGCCTGGGCGAGTTGAACTGAGGCCGAATCCAATGGCTGGGCTGCTCAACCAATCGTCGACAATTAACGGTAATTAGAATAAAGAGAGAGGAGTGACGTCACCGTATTTGTCTTTCTCTCAGGGCTAATAAGACCACTTTAGAATGACGGGATAGGACAAAACGGCCTCTTAACTACCATAGCTAGGAGTGGAGCCTTCAGTTTTTTTGAATAATACGTCAACATAACTGTCTTAATAACGAGGAACATATTAAATTAAGGGCTGAATGACAATCTACAATAACTACAAGAATGGAAAAAATAAATTATAAGTCTGGCTCAGAAAATGACATATTTTGATAACTCCGTCATAATGAAATATCATTTTCTAATCTTCTTATGACCTAATAAAATAACATTTGATACATGCTTTAAGTTTAAATTTAAAATTCTTCGCTGTAAACAGTATTCTTAAATAACTTTTACTTATAAAACTGTTACGGAGTATTCCAGTCTTCCAGTCCCTTTTGAACAGATGCGAAACCTAGTAATCCTTCATGACAAACTTTTAATTTGGAATGCTCACACAAGACTGAAACGACTAACGAACAAAAAACTGTCCGACTAGTTTAACACTTATTTAAAAAAGCTCCACATCAAAGGCTCATCTCATGTTTATCAATAAGATCGATGTGGACATAACTATTTAATTCTTATCGTATCAATACCTTAGAATCCAAAATCCTTCATAAAATCTTCAACGGCCTTTGAAAGAGTCTGGCACCCTGGACTGCTTTACAAACTCTGCAAATTCCTCCCTCCTACATTCTATCTCATTATCCAGTCCTACCTCTCTGAAAGATCCTTCATAATAAAACACAATAGTTCTTATTTATCCCTTTTTTCTCAGTCTGCTGGTGTTCCTCAAGGTAGTATCCTAGGACCCATCCCTTACACAGTCTATACAGCTGACATCCCAAATTATCCCAACACCTTCCTTTCTACGTATGCTAATGTGTGTTATAAGTCAATAACGATCCTACTATTGCCTCTCAAACTCCTCAATCCCACATCAGAGATCTTGGGGTATGGTGTCAGACTTGGAGAATTAAAATCAATTCTAACAAATCCTACCAAATTAACTTTACCCTTCGTCGTAAACCTATGACAACCTGCCTTACAGTGTCCTTTAATAATATTCTTCTTGTCCCGGTTGAACAGAATCGCTATCTAGGACTCCTAATTGACAAACGTCTATGGAATCCGCACAAAAGACTGAAACGACAAGAAACTGCCCGTCGCTTTCGCTTACTTCAACACTTACTGGGCAGACGCACAAACCTTCCACATATCTACATAAGGCTCATCTATATCACCATTATAAGGTCTAACTGGACTTACAGGGTTAATCTTTGGGACTCTACTAACCCATCATATTCTTCAAGTATTCAATCCTTACAACCATAAATCATTCGAAAAATCCTCCATGCACCTTACTTTATCAGAAATAAAATCATCCATAAAGAAGTTAAGACCGAGGTTAGTAAAAGTCTTGCGTTGCACACATCAGATTTTTTACTTAAAGCAATTTTTCACCTAAACGGTAGATCCTAGAGAAACATTTTATTTACGAAAACAAATTCAAATTTTCAATGTGCGCGACACAATCACATCCTTTATGACAGAGTGTGTAAAGCCCCGACACTTAATAAAGCTAAGAAAACGCGATTTTTTTTTTTTCATTCGAACCAATATCACTCCTAAACATAAGTCCTAGCGAATAATATACATTAAAACAAGAATCATTAAATGTTTGGTTGTCGCTGAATTTTCGATCCAAACAACATTAACTTTTATTAACATTACCTTTACGAGCTACATTTTTGAGGAAGAATACGTTACACAATGCAAAAAAAGTATTGGCAACTGTCGTCAAAATTTTAATTTGATATTGAACAACCGAGATATATCGTGTCAAAAAAGCGACAAATATTTTCTTTTTAAATTTATTTATTTAATGAAATTTGCAACTTTATTAAATCAATACAACATGTAAGTAGGATATATGGTTACAACACATGGTAGTCCTGTGAAAAAACTACCCATTGGTAGCACTCCAATGTCTAATTTATGGTAGGAGCTCTCTTAGCCATCTTCTTTTAAGGCGCCTCGGTGGATTGTCGGAAATATATATAGAGGAGAGGTCACGGATAAGCGGGTTTGAGTGGGCAGAGAATTCAGAATGAAAATAGGTATATCTGTAACTGGCCAAGTCTTCAACAAATGGGATATTTAGCTCTTTATGGAAGATGTTATTGGTAGCAAAGTAAGGAGAATTGTGGATTTTTCGAAGGATTTTGCATTGCAAGGATTGGATGCGAGAGGAATTTGATGGTTTAGTAGACCCTCATAGCTCAATGGCGTAGGTCCAAATAGGCCTGAAAATGATTATTGGAAGTTCTGACCGTGCGTCGAGTAAGTGTTGCAGTAATCTGTATCTACGAGCAGTTTCCTGCCGTGTCAGTCTAGTATAAGGATTGAATGTTAGGCGTTTGTCAGATGGAGTTCCGGGATCTGTTCAAAAGGAGTAAGTAGGATATTGTTAAAGGGACGTGGGGTGAGGTCATGGTTTACGACGTAGAGTGAAGGTAATTTTAAGGGATTTGTTACGATTTATTATTATTCTCCAGTTTTGAGACCATTCTTCAATGGCTGATATGCGACAAATCTAAAAAAAAAAAAAGTGACTTTTTTTTCATTTAGGCAATATATTTTCTAGTAGATCCTAGAGACGAATGTTGTATTAAAAAAAACAAAAAAAAAAAAACTTTTATATGTCAAAATATCTAGATCTGCAAAATAACGTGAAGATATATAATAATGATTTTTATATATTTTTTAAAGCCATTTTTTTTTAACTTCATTTATTGATTTTTTGAATTGATTGAAGTCTTTATTTTATGTCAGAGTGTTAATAAGGCTATTGTTATATGATTAGGGGTCACTTGGAGTGTTCATAGCTTGAGTGAAGTAAGCGAGCTCTTGGAGAAGCTCAAAAGGGGCTGAATAAGATTATTCAACCCTCTAATTATTTGTGAAATATGGGATGAATTTTCACCTGAAGACGGCTGCTGTGGTATTTCCCTCCTCTTACCCGAGCCTGTTGGTTCGTTGTTGGGAGGCGGAAATGCGTAATTTGGTCCCATCTGGAGGGATGATGATTCCCGTGGCTTGTTTAGTGGTCCCAATGAAAGCCATTTTAAATATCCTTTTCTAACCGATCGAGTCCGTTCATCAAACTTTGAATATTTTTTAATTTTATTTTATACGAATTATACTTTTCTTATTCCTTATAAAAAAAAAATGATGAAATTCTAAAGATTATAAAAATGTTTCGTTCCATCACACAAGATGTTTCTACAAACATAATTACCCTTTTTACTTCATGAAAAAACAATAGCCTTTTTGTTAGCCACTCAGAAAAATTAATAAGATGGATGGAGGGTATAGGGGGAAGTGTTGCGGCTATAATTCAGAGGAAAGTGAATTACTGGAAGTAGCCTGAGGGCCGAGGTGGAAGGGGAAGGGAGATTGAATATTCCCCGCCGTTTATTTGTTTTGATATCGTTTGAAGATCCCCCGATTCGATTACATCGGAAGCGGGAGGCATGTTGAGCGGGAACCGCTCGGGGAGAGCAGATCCCAATGGAAGCCGACAAAACCATCCCCCGTTTTGGTGAAATACTAACAAATAATGGGGGAATTTAATTAACGGTCGGAGAGTTAAAGTTTGAACAATCGGAGTGAGGGTTTACAAAGCTCTGGCGTTTAGAAAGTGTCTCAGGGCTACGATACGATACACTTATCTGAAACCGACGTCAGCTGTCGGGTTAATTGTTCCAGGAGTATTCATAACTTTATACCTGCTACGTGCCAGATTTAAAATTTAAACGTGATATTAACCTAATACTGTGACTCTCCTATATATCATATTTTTTTTATTACGTTATAACTTTTACTTTCACTTACCTATATATATATATATATATATATATAATATATATATATATATATATATATATATATATATATTTTTTTTTTTTTTTTTTTTTTTTTTTTTTTTTTTCTTTTTTTTTTTTTTTATTTAACGGGCCTGTTGGAGGAAGACGGATTAATGCCGAGACTTCCCTATACATAAAATATAAAGTAAGGAAAACTATTGCGATCGCGAAAATTTTCGACTTTTATTTTTTAACAGAAAAACGAGTTTTAATGTCCTTTGATTACAAATAATCAAGTCTGGCGAAAATGCGTGTGTGGATGGTTAGTCTAGGACGGAAAGGAAAAACTTGTAAGAAACCGAAATTTTATATTTAAGACAACTATGCCCGAGTTATTACAGCTTTAATTTTTCACCAAACCAGGAGAGCCACTTTATACCATGAATTATATACTTTTTTAGGATTCTCTGAAACTCAGGCTCTGACAATACTGATTTAAACTTGCAATATCGGTATACAATTTAATGGATAATGGACGGTGCACAATAAGCCTGCTCGAGGCTGCAGTGCAAGAAAAGATTCCAAAAAAATTAAAAAAACCCGGTGCATTCACAACAATCTCCCTCAGCGACTGAAAAATGGTCAATAACACCCAAATTTATAAACATAAGGTGTCTTTATACCTATATAAACACATATTTCAGTATTTGTCAGAAATAAATTTTGAAAAAATAAATAAATATTAAAAAGGTGAATTATTTTTTAACGAAAAGACTTTTTATTGATATTTACAACTGTACACATAATAAATACATCAAGTAAATGGACTAATTTACACTTATTGGCTCGTGAAGAAACTGCCTAGTGGTAGCACGTCAATATCAATTTAATTTGATAGGTATCGCCTCGGAGGGTTGTCAGGAATATATGGAATGAAAGTTGCGTACAGAGGAGTCGTGTGGGTCGGGAGTTTGGAATTGAAAGAGGCATATCTGTTTCGGGATAGTTCTACGACAAATGGTATAATTAGGTCATTATGGATGATTTTATTCGTGACGAAATAAGGAGCATTTAGGATTTTGGATTGTAAGGATTGAATTCGAGAGTAATTGGATGTTTAAAGGGCCACAGTTCGATTCCGTATGTCCGATGCTGATTGATGATGGTAAGATACATGAGCATTTGGAATAAATTGGAAGTTTTGAACGTTTGTCTAGTAAGTGTTGTAGTTGGTATCTACGGGCAGATTCTAGTCGTCTCATATCAGGATTCACGTTAGACGTTTGTCAGGATGGAGTCCTAGGTATCGGATGGGTTCAACAGGTATGAGTGGGGCAGGAAGTCATCGGTTCGCGACGAAATTTTTGAAATATATTTTTTATTTTAACAATGTTTGAATTTATAAATATATGCGGATACAGGAAAGTAAATTAGTATTTGGTCCTAAGTCAAGATGAAAAGAAAATATAAACTTCTGGCAAGAAATGGAAAGTATCTATGAAAGACCCTGAACATATCTCCAATTTCAAGAATTCAGGTCACCATCGGGAGACGGCCTTTTCTAAGCCGGCCATACATTGAGGGACCCCTTTACTCACAAGATGCTTTTACTTTCTTCAAAGGGAATCTCGAGAAAATGACCCTTCCTTATTTTCATTAGTGCTTTCCGAGAAAAGTTGACCATCTTCTCATTAATGAAAGCAACTAAATTCGGTAAAAAAATAAATAAAAAGATATGTTAGTCATCATACGACGAAATTATGACCAAAATTTTAATTTCATCGATTCAGAAAAGATAAAAGATAAACAAATCAAGTTTTTGGTTAAATTAATATACAGTGTCATAGAAATCGGATAAATAAAAAAAAAACGAATTCTCCAAAATTCTACGTTGACGCATGTTTTAAAAAAATGCTTAGTCCACAAAGCAGTAATATTATATATATAAAAAAAAAGTAAAAAAAAAAGCTGTACCAATACAACCCATGAAGAAAGAGTCTTGGGCTCAGTACATATAGAGATTCGTACTGTTTGTTTGTTTTGGTTTTAAGGCGTAAAACCCTAAGGTCATCAACGCCTAGACACTATATGCATATTCAACCTTTATAAGAAAGAACTATTAGGTAATGAGTAATTGAGAGAAAGAAAAAAATAAATAAATAAACAAAAAAAAAATAAAATAAAAAAAATATTTTTATGTAAACAATAGTTTAAAAAGGTAATGCTATTAATGCTAAATGACTAGGAATGGTCTTTATAATTTCGATAATAATGATTGCTCCTTAAGAAAATCAAAAACTAATTTAATGGTTTTCTCACTATTACCCAGCACCGCTGAAATGTTCGGGCTTAGTCCAATTTTATTTAGGTATGATGAATAATAAGGGCATTCTTGAAAAATATGCCGAATAGTAAGGGTTCCATCACAGTGCCGGCATCGGGGCACCGTCTGTCTAGCAAAAAGATAAGAGTGCGTCACCCGCGAGTGTCCTATCCTTAGCCGGGTAAACGCGACCTCCTCCCTCCGGCTGCTACGGCTAGATGTAGACAGGGTTTCACCAGAGATTCGTACTCTTTCTAGGCCAAAAGCTTAGGCCTTGATCAGCTGAGCCGCCAGATTTTTTCCCCAATCTATAGGGTACCCACTTTATAGAGGCTGGGTCTGCCCCAAGAGGGTCTCCATAGCCTGGATAATATTATATGTTAAAAATAAAAGAAAACATAAAAATTATGAAAAAATATAGAAGTCTTAATTTTCTTGCAGAGTAAATTGTAATATCAATTTTCAGAATTGTGACCGATGCTGATTTGTCTCACCACTATTACCTGTGACGATTTTCAGCTTAATGTAACTTCACAAAGATAACTTTTTCTGACAGCAAAACGCTTAAAAAAATTCAACATAATTATAAATTTTATCCTTGTAGTAGTTAAAACTATTAACCAAGAACTAGGAAACGTTATTTTTATTTTTTCCATTAAACTTATACTATAAATAAGTAAAAAAATAATTGATTGGATCAATTTTATCACCATACGTTATTAAAGCATATGTCATGCAATTCCTATGACCACGCCAGTAGCATATAAAACAACAATTAAAGTTAAAATTAGTTACGACGGAAATTAAACAGTTGCTCAGAATTCAAGTTTTTTTTTTCTGATATTTTATAAATTATTCATATTTGTGGGATTGCTATGTACCCTGACATGTTTTATTTACTTTATCAGCCTTTGGTTTGACGATGATTTTTAATGGCATTCGCAAGCCATCGATTTATTGGTAGAGTTATGTAAACAAACAAAAAATTACTAAATAATATTTATTACCACTAAAATAGTAACAGTGACATGAAATAATATTATTGTTTTTTTAATTAATCATAGAGAATCTTAAAAAAAAAAATAAAGAAGTTAACACACAACTGTATCTTAAACCGCAAAATTGAAATTATTTTTAAGTATTAGAGTTCTTCCATTGGGAAGCTTCTCTACATGTGTTTCATGCCTTTTTTATGTTTCATTCAAATTTACTTGTTGTATTACTTGTTATACAGTTGTAAATTCCAATAAATAAATATATAAAAAAAAAAAAAAAAAATTTAAGTGTGTGTGGTAAGTGGTCGTTACGGTAGCATATGATTTTTGTTATTCACATGTTGTTTTTTTTTATTCAATTAACGTCATGTAATGTTGCGATGGCTGATCGGACGATGGGAGTCCTAAATTTTGCTTATCCAGGTTAAATTAGGATAGAGATCTTCAACAAGCACCTGGAATCGAAAAATGGCTAAGGCCCAACTTTTATGTCACCTCCGAAATACGTCATAATTAATTATATTTTACTCCTATTAAAAAAATCTAAGGCTATCTTTAGATTTGAATCCGCCACCTTCGGTATCGAAAGCTGTTATACTAGCCACTATACCACAGAAGTCCCTCTTTCAATTATTTATGCATTTATATTTTGATCCATGGCTGGAATTGCAATAACAATATGTTAAGGTGAGACAATATTTATTCTGTCATATCTACCATGGCTTGACAATGGACTTTTTTTACAGCATTCGTTATTCATCAGTGTATGAAAAGGGCCATATAATAAAAAGAAAAAGGAAAGGAAAAAAAGAAAGACATAAAAGAAAACCACCAAATAATATTATATCTTAATTAAATGAAGATTTGTTACCCAGTAACAGTAGTTTGAAATAATATTATTGTTTTTTAATTAATCATAGAGAATCTCGGAAAAAATTAAAGAAGTTAACACAGAACTGTATCTTAAATCGCAAAAAGGAAATTGATTTGAAGTATGAGTGGTAGGTGGTCGTTACAGTAGCATATGATTTTTGCTATTCACGTGCTTTATTTGTTTATTCAATTAACGCTATTTTATGATATGATGGCTGATTGGACGATGGGAGTCCTAAATTTCACCTATCCAGGTTAAATTAGGATTGGGATCTTCAACGAGTACCTGACATCGCACACGCTCAGGATCATCTTTTTACGTCTCCTCGAAAGTCCACTTGCCAGGTTCGAAACAGCGACCTTGGATAAAGAAGGCCGTTATTCTAGCCTTACACCACAGGTGACCCGGTATTCATGAGGTAAAGTAAATATTACCAGGTTCTTTCGAGGAAATGAATCGGAGCCAGACATATGTATATGTGTAGAAAATAGTAGCTGGTTGCTATGAGTCATTAGTCGGTTAGTCGCGGAGGGAAGAGGATGCGGGCTCTGTCACGAACTAGAGGAAACGCCGCCGACATCTGTAAAGAGTCTGAGGACTAATTGTGACCGCCGTGACCGATCCATTAGTCACGTGGTCAATTACCCGCCACCGGCGGCTCCTCCGTAGTAAAAAATTAATTAGTTAACTCCCTCCTGTGAGAGCACTAAACAGCCTGTCTCTGCGGTAGCGGGTTCTTGGAGGAGTAGGTGTGGACGCTGAGTTAAGCTACAATTAGAAGCAGTGCATTCTTAGTGTTTCAATAGTAACCTTTTTTTAAAAATTCTGGTGCGGCAACACACGACTTTTACTTACTACGACTGTTAAAATTAATTTAAAAACTATTAACTATAATCCAATTTAAAAAATACTTAAGTTGATTATAATAAAACGTCTATTCATTTTCGTTGGAAACATATGATTTGGATTAAATAATGTATCTCCGAAATGGGTACCTGTGACAAAATATTATATATACTGTTATTTTAGCCATGAGGTGATCCTAGGCACACAGAAATGATGAAAAAGCCTGGCGACTGGGGTTATCACAGCCGAATCATCTCAATGCACGGCCTTAAGCCTAAAAAATGTACGAATGTACCGAGCCCAAGATGCTTTAAGAATACACTTTTTTTTTTTTCTGTCTTAGATTATGGTTACTGTTTGAGAAATTCCGTTTGCATAATAATATATGTTTATTACAGATATGAGTAGATAGAGGGAATGGTTCCTTTTAGCACTAATACTCGTTGACTTAGGTTTTATTTAAAATAATCGTTTCTCTATAAAATTTTATTTTAATTATACATAAATATATCTATATATTTGATGATATTTAAATTATATTTTTAAAAAAATGTTTATTACCAAAGATTAAAATTTTTAAAAAACATTTATGCTTTTAATTACTCTTAGAAGATACTTAATTACTCATCCTTCAATTATTCCATTAGAATCTGTAATACATATTTTTTTAATCGCGTTGGAGGTGTCGAGAAAATCTGCATAATTTAAAAGATTTCCCTTTTTAAATAATTCTTTCTTTCTTTTTTTTTTTTTTTTTTTTAATTAGCCTAGTTTGAGGGTGTAATAAAGATGAGATTATAATTATGCTAAACAAGAAAGAGATTTTCAAGTGCCTTGACTCGGCAGAAACCTGGAGCCCTGAAACATTTCAGCATTAGGCCTCAAAGAGATTCCGTGAATATGCAAAAGCCCAGTTTTCATGTCACCATAGCAGTTGTGAATGACATTTAGTTTGTTTATAACTTTGTTAGTCATTATGTATATAAGGCTCCCCTTATGCAAATTCTGACACACACACTCCCTTACCTGCAATATACAGCCAATTCCCTCTCTTGACCTTATGATTATAAACCATAAGTTGACCTCACACATGTAATATTAATAATGAAATATAACTTAAATAAATACTTTTATAGAGGATTTCAATATATCAGGAAAAAATTTCAAATTCATTATTCAAAAAAAAAAAAAAAAAAAAAAAAAAAAAAAAAAAAAAAAGGGAAGGACTAAACAGATAACAAAAAAAAAAATTGCTAATTATTACAAAATGGTTTATCATTTCAAATAATTATATTTTAGTATTATAATTTTTATAAAAAATAATAAACCCATAAAGTGTCTTGGGTTCAGAATTTACGCTTCTACGATCTAAATTAGTTATGTCAGATTTATAATCATGTTTTTAGTAAATAGTCCTTCTGGAAGAGAAGTTTTCTATAATTTTTAAAAATATATATGTAAAAAAAAATTAAGATGAGACCCTTCAAGTCACGATCTGTATTTTCTATAATTTTTAAAAATATATATGTAAAAAAAAATTAAGATGAGACCCTTCAAGTCACGATCTGTATTTTCTATAATTTTTAAAAATATATATGTAAAAAAAAATTAAGATGAGACCCTTCAAGTCACGATCTGTATTTTCTATAATTTTTAAAAATATATATGTAAAAAAAAATTAAGATGAGACCCTTCAAGTCACGATCTGTATTTTCTATAATTTTTAAAAATATATATGTAAAAAAAATTAAGATGAGACCCTTCAAGTCACGATCTGTATTTTCTATAATTTTTAAAAATATATATGTAAAAAAAAATTAAGATGAGACCCTTCAAGTCACGATCTGTATTTTCTATAATTTTTAAAAATATATATGTAAAAAAAAATTAAGATGAGACCCTTCAAGTCACGATCTGTATTTTCTATAATTTTTAAAAATATATATGTAAAAAAAAATTAAGATGAGACCCTTCAAGTCACGATCTGTATTTTCTATAATTTTTAAAAATATATATGTAAAAAAAATTAAGATGAGACTTCAAGTCACGATATGTTTTTCTATAATTTTAAAAATATATATGTAAAAAAAAATTAAGATGAGACCTTCAAGTCACGATCTGTATTTTCTATAATTTTTAAAAATATATATGTAAAAAAAAAATAAAGATGAGACCTTCAAGTCACGATCTGTATTTCTATAATTTTAAAAAATATATATGTAAAAAAAAAATTAAGATGAGACCCTTCAAGTCACGATCTGTATTTTCTATAATTTTTAAAAATTATATGTAAAAAAAATTAAGATGAGACCCTTCAGTCACGATCTGTATTTCTATAATTTTTAAAAATATAATGTAAAAAAAAATTAAGATGAGACCCTTCAAGTCCGATCTGTATTTTCTATAATTTTTAAAATATATATGTAAAAAAAAATTAAGATGAGACCTTCAAGTCACGATCTGTATTTTCTATAATTTTTAAAAATATATATGTAAAAAAAAATTAAGATGAGACCCTTCAAGTCACGATCTGTATTTTCGGAAATGAGTGGATTCTGAGTTGAGCTGTCCCTTGAAATTGACCTTTTAACCACTAAGTTTGTTTATTCCAAACATTTCTAGGAATGTTTTTTTTTTCTTTAATCGTTTATTATATTTTTTAATATTTGATTGGTTTTGGCTTTCAATGGAAGTAAGATGTGTAGGAATAAATTTTACCAATATATGCAGCAATAATAAAATGGAAGTCCAAGCGTAGGTGCTTTGTTGAAAGAAAGAATCCAGACCAATTGTTTTAAGAATTTGTTGGATAGTAAATTATTAAAAATATTTCGGTGTTTACTTCTACTCACCTATTTATGAAATACATAGGAAAAGTTTGGCGACCGTGTCCGAATGACCAAGTATCCCCCAAAGAACAGTGTGTATGTCTGTGGTAAGTCTAGCTCCAAAACGATAACTTAACGAAACTTGAATATTTAGCTGTTATTCATCAATGCTAATAAGATGATGTACCTCAGTTCTTGAAATCTACAAAATTGAAGTTACTTTGGAGGAAGAAAATTCAAAATATCGGCATTTAAGCGTTGTCAGACTATTTAAATCATAATGGAACCTACACCATATCAATACCCATTAAATTTTACATCTATATAGCGAGTTTAATCAATATCGTTAGAGCCGTTTTTGAGGAAATCGCAAAAATGTGGTTAGCCGATACTGATGACAAAGTTGCTGTAACATCTCAGACTTATAGTTTTTGCGCTAAACTTACCTCACACACACAGACCTTTTTTCGGGACACGGGGAAAACTGGAATCCGAAAATTTTCACGATCGCAATACTTCCCTTACTATTTATTTAATATATAGGTAAGGGAAAGATATAAGAAATCGTATAATAATATTTCTCTGAATTATCGATATAATGCATTCGTTTTATAAGTAACATTCTCAGCTGTTGGTATTGAACAATAATCTTACAAAACATCTCAAATATTCCATACAGTTAACTTCCGAAACTATTCCCTTGGCTGAAATCTGTTCAACACGAGGAAGTTGGTCAACTCAGACGTCACGATTGAAAGAAGACCGGGCGTTCTACATGTAGATTGTGGCAGGGACAAATATATGGAGGATCTCATGGGAGAACCTTGTGGGACGCCGCACGGGAAATCAAAACAACCTCTGGGTCCAACTCATAAACATACCCCACCATCATATAATATCTATACTCGATCCATTCCGATATTTAGATGACGCGTAAATACAAATGATTTTGGGCGATTTTAGACAGTTTTCAGTCATGAAACTACCTAGAAAATCGCTTTTATTAAAATACTGAAAAATATGATACATTCGGTCGAACTATGTGTCAAAACAATAACCATTCATATACATGTTAGCAACAAAGTTATACATTCTACCCGCAATGACTTTTTTACACTTTATTAATACTAAGATAAATTAAAGCATTTTGGTTGTATGATAACTAGAAAATACGAAATCCAGGAGAAAATAAATTAAGGGTAAAAGGCGGAAAATGCTTGTTACTATTCTATAATTACATTACACAACTTGCGGTTTCTACCAAGAAACTTGAATGTTAGAAATTATAAAACTGTTATTCTCCCGACGGTTCTATACGAATGTCGAATGTGGTCGCATACATTAGTAGAATTACAGTTATTAAGAAAAAAGGTACTGCAATTGTAGAGAGAGGGGCCACAGTCAGAAGATTACACAACTCGGCATTGCGGAGCTTGTATCCTGTGAGTATAATTGAGTTGATAGCATCACGACAAATCCAATAGGCGTGTAAAGTTGTTTTGCTAGGTGATAAACGACTTTCAAAAAAGTTGGTTTGTGGTGAACTGATTGGTAGGCGTCTGGAGGTATTCTGAGGCGTTGATGGGAAGATTGTACTAAGTCTGATCTCGGGAGATTAGACGTTTCTGTGTAGGCAACATTTGGTAGTATCCGCATCGAACCTTCGGGTTTGACAGGCCTATTATTATTACAATCTCTTATAAAACAATTTTCCTACAGATTTATTGATAAATCTACCTATCTAAAATTTACTGTCTTCGTCGTAAACCTATGACTTCCTGCCCTACAGTATCCTTTAATAATATTCTGCTTGTTCCAGTTGAACAGATCCGCTACCTAGGACTTCTATTTGACAAACGACTAACATGGAATCCGCACACTATACTGAAAAGACAAGAAACTTCTCGCCGCTTTCGGTTGCTTCAACACTTACTAGACCGACGCTCTAGCCTCCCACTTAATTACAAAAGGCTCAGCTACATCACCATCATAGAGACTGGACTCACGGAGTTGAGCTTTGGGGATCTACTAAACCATCAAATTCTTTACGTTTTCAATCCTTACAAACCAAATTCCTTCGAGAAATCTTCAACGCTCCTTACTTGGTTGCGAATAAGCTCATCCATAAAGACCTTAATATTCCTTATGTAGCTGATTTGGCTCGGACCAGGTATCAATCTTTCCATGACAAACTCCACTCCCACTCTAACCCATTAGTTTCAATCCTTCCTCTTCTATTCCTCATAATCCTTAGAGACATCTGAAAAGAAGATGGCCTCGAGACCTTCTAGTTTGAATTATTTATAGGAGTGCTACCAATGGGCAGTTTCTTTTTTATGCGTCTTATATAACAGCAAATTTACTAGATGTATTAATTATTACAGTTGTAAATATCAATAAATAAATTTAAAAAAATATATACATATATTTATATATATATACACACTGTAATGTAATTATCTTCCAAACTGTACACTACGGATCGTCCTCTTTGCAATATATAACATCCATGTTACACCGCTTATAGGTATCATGATGGAGCGACATCAAACGTCCAATAAGAAAATTACTCTTAGTTTTTAGGGAGGCGAAAGTCCATCATAAGGTGGAATGGAGCGTTAAACCCGGTGTAGGTCGAGCTAGCATGCTAAATAATGTGCCAAGGTTGGAGGCCTTGTTAACCCCGTTTATGGTGCCATCCTGCCTTTTATTTTTTTAATATAAGGTGCCATCCTG
Organism: Piezodorus guildinii; assembly: GCA_023052935.1. Classification (NCBI taxonomy): domain Eukaryota; kingdom Metazoa; phylum Arthropoda; class Insecta; order Hemiptera; family Pentatomidae; genus Piezodorus; species Piezodorus guildinii. The sequence continues at coordinate 153,831,975 of CM041293.1, read as the reverse complement.
AGGATCGTAACAGTTTTATGAAAGTGGGGCCCGGCACTCAGGCAACACTGTCCCCTTTTACAGCCACTTACCATCCTCCCCCGGGACACAACTCCCTCCTCAAACTCCTTCCAATTATAATACTTTATATTATCCCAGAGTTTAATGTTCCCGAGGGTGGCAATTAGAATCGGGTTTTCGATTACTCTCGACGTTTTAAAATAGATGGCAATCTCCATCGGCTCTTGCGGGATGGGAGTGATAACTGTAAACTTCTTTTTTTTATAGCGTTAAACTGAAACTGCGCCCATTGTACGGAATAATAATTGCTTTACAACACCATTTCTAGAAGTCAAGTCATATTTTCATCAAGAATATAATCGGAACTAAATATCTTATTGGTTTATTATTTTCAATAATGAACCTTTGTAATCAAGAAGATTAAAATTTAAGACTTCTTGCTTAAATAAAGTTCCAATAAGGCAATAAAATAAAAAAATATTAAATCGTATTTTAATTGCGTTTAGTAATAAAATTGTATCGAGCAACACACGACTTTCACGCACCTCGGATGTTAAAATCAATTCAAGAACAGAGTTGAAAAAGTTTAAAGAATTATATTCAGTTTCATAGAGAAGAAGATGATTCCGGGTGCAGTCAATATATTAAGTAGCAAATTTAACTTACTTGGGGATCACTTGTAGCTGGGTGGCTAGCATAACAGCCTCCTATGTCAAAGGTAACGGATTCAAACCCGCAGGTGGTCATAGGATTTTTTAATGGGAGTAAAAAATCCTTAGTTATTCTGTTCTTCGGAGGGGAAGTTAAAAGGTGTTCCCTAGCCTGTGCGATGTCAGGTACTCGTTAAAGATCCCCATCCTAATTAACCCTAGGTAGACAATATTTAGGTCTTCCACTGTAGCATTGTCCGATTAGCATAAAGTGACGTTAAATAAATAAACAACGAATTACTTGTGCCAACGTTTCGGCCTAAATTGCAGACCTAAGATAGAGATCACAACAATGGCCATTGAATAATTAACCATTGTTTTGATCTATCTCCTTCAATCGCTCCAAAGAAGGTCTATGATACAGGCCAAAACGTTGGCACAAATAAATAAAGTTTTCTGCTTAAATTTATTGTTGACTGCACTCGGAATCAACTTCTCACCTATGAACACAGCAAACCATTCTCACTTCAGTTATTATAAATACTCACTTCTTATACAGATTCATTACAAACATATAGTTATATTAAATAATATAACAACATATAATTGTTATGTAAAGTAATAAGTAAATAAGATAATTTTTTTTTTTTGTTTTTAATCTTTATCTTTCCAACTGTACATTATACATCTATATTACTATACTTATGATGGGAAAAAAACAAGTTTGCTCTTTCCTCCTTTAATTAATAATCAAATTCATTCGACGTGTATATTCAGCAGTTTCTTATCAATACTTATAAAATGATTTTTTTTTTTTTTTTAAATCTACAAAATTAACGGTAATTTAGAGGAAGAAAACTTAAAATATTGCCAATTAAGCCCAGTGAGACTATTTCAATCAGAACGAAACCTACATAAAATTAAACCCCATTAAATTTTACATCGACACAGCGAGTTTAATTAAAATAGTTAGAGCCGTTTTTGAGAAAATCGCAAAAATGAGCAAAATGCGTGGTATAAAGTGACTTTTCTTTTTAGCCGATTGTGATGAAAAGTTACATACACTCTCAGACATACACGCTTCAAAACTATGAAATTTAACTTTTCATAAATTTATCGTTTTTTAGCTGGACTTACCACACTTTTCGCGGGACTTGGTTTTTGGAATTATGAGACGCTGCTCGTAAATTGCCTGTAAATTTTAAAATTACAATACTTTCCGTAACTACATTTGATATATTATGAAGTGAATGTAAAAGGCAGAGTAGCTTTTGAAGCGTCCCTATGCAGTCTAATTTACAATAATATATTGCCATAGATAATAAATGAACATTCGTTAATTAGACGCAATGCTTGTTAATTGCATTAGGTCTATAATAATTCATTTTGTGAAACTAGGGGTACTTAGCAGAGACAATTTACCTCCAAGCGCAGAAATTAAATCCTTTTTCCCCTCCATTAAGTGGATAAGCATTTAAGACTTCATTAACATTGGAATTGCAAACAAAGCCCCCTACCAAGATAGCAGAAATATTTACAAGTATCTTCTGAAGGATTCTAAATAGAAATTTCGTTAAATATACCATAGAGATCTCCTAAATTGTGAAGAATTTTTTTTTCCACCGCATAGAATGGCATCTGATAGATATACTCCGCCTGTATTTATTAATCTGCAAGAATTTTCATAAACAGTGGCGTTAAGACAAATATTTATTTTACTTCATCTATCTCTGGAGTTGGAAGTCTACCTACAAATACAGAATATCATTGAAATGAAAATAAAAATAAATAATTTTTTGGGTACAAGTTCCTTAACAAATACAAAAGAAAAAAAAATGCTTATGGTCTTGTTACATGTCGATGTAATGTATGAACAATTTTATATACATACAAGGATCACACACATATATCCATTTATTTTACAATGGTACGGAAGATCGATAATCAAGAAGGTAATTAAATAGTTAATGCTGGAAGGGAATTGGTTTTAGAGATAGCGACATGTTACGAATTCAAAAAGGATGATAAACGAACAAGAAAAGATTTGTCAAAGGATGCAGTTCTATCTTCTTCTTCTTTCAGTGGCGCAACAGGCCGTGTAGACCCTGGGCCTCGCGGTGTAAACTCCTGCAAGTTTACACTTACGCTTCACGATGCTATTTTTAGTGTAGGGTCATCACTCCCTACGACTAATTTTGAGAGTGGCCACCCTTTGGCTAACGGGTCTCACATACCCGGGGGAGAGGTTGTGAGTGAATCCCCATTTTTTTACATCCTTATAAAAGCTCCGCCGGGCTTGGGATTCGAACTCAGAACCTGTAGCATAAGAGACTAGCGCGCTAGCCACTCAGCCACGGGCTCCCCCATGCAGTTCTATCTGGTGGAGGATAAATATCGAGTGTCTAACGAACGAATGGATGTCAGAACGGAAGGTGAGGAGTTAAGTGTCCATCAGGAGTGACCGTGAGTCCGTGTTTGTGATAAGTCCAGCGCAAAAAAAAAAAGAAAAAAAAAAGTCTTATGAAACCGAAACTACACATTTGAGATGACTACATGCACGATGTGTCATATCAATTTTTTCTTTAAAATTAGCTTACCAGAGGAGCCACTTTATGCTACGCGTTTTGCACCTTCTTGCGATTTTGTCAAAAACGACTTTAACGATTTTGATAAAACTCGCTATGCCGATGTAAAATTTAATGTGTTTTAATATTATGAAGGTTTATTTCTAATTGAAATAGATTAACAATGTTAAAATGGCCATATTTTAAATTTTCTTCCTCTAAAGTCCCTTTAATTTTGTAGTTTCTGCAAAAATGACCGTATAATTATTATTAATATTAATAAAAAACAGGTAATTATTAAAAGTTGAACGAATTCGATAACCAACTAAAGGAGAAAACTTCAAAAATTCAATTTCTTGGTTTTAAACATGAGAATAGTAATATAATTTTTAAAATTCTTTTATCGATTTTAACAACGGAATTAAGTGAAAGTTGGGTGTTGCCCGCAACAGATTTTTTAAATCTGTTTGACGAACCAGAAGAGCTGTAAAGTAGTTAGCATATATAGCTCAAACTATTTTGATTTAACACGTCATACCGTTGTAAAATAAATGATGTGCTTTAACGTCAAGTAGGTTTGTTTTACTTTGATTCAAAAAGAGTAGCAGGGCTTTAGCTTTAATTAATTAATTAAATTGAGCTTCAATAGAAACATGTGTTTAATCAAATAATCTATTATATTATTATCTACAAGATCAGTCGGTTTTGACTCATTCTCTTTCAAATTTCGCAAGCTTGTGTAAAAGATAATATCTTTTCTAAAATCGTTAGCTTTCCAATGGTATATTATTAATGTATGTTACTGTTATTATGATCAAAAACAAAAAATGCATTAAAAGTATTATTGCTCTTTTCTCCTTTCCTTGCATATCGAATTCGTTAAACATATTTACCCATTTTTTTATCAACGCTAACAACACAATATGGGTAACATTTTGAATTCTACAAAATGGAAGGTTCTTTAGCGGAAAAAAACGTATCGCCACTTAAGCCCCGTCAAACTAATTCAATCAGAATGAAACCTAAATTATTTTAAATCCTATTTAACTTTACACCGAGACAGGGAGCTAAATCAAAATCGTTGGTGCAAAAAGCATGATTCAAAGTATTGGGTTGTTTCACATGAAATGTCCGTTTTTATAGTTTCTGAAATACGTAAAGGATTTTGCAAGTCTCTGTGGTTTTCTTCCGAATGTTTACATATTTAAAGTAAACAGTTACTAATTATCTACCTTTGTATTATAAACATTAGCTCCAAATATGAACATGGAAACACGCGATTTTCGAGTAATATTTTGTACGAGTTTAAAGTCGGCCATTCAGCAGCTGAGGCCGCTAGAAATGTTTGCAAGGCGTTTGGGGAAGGGAGTGTTAATGAACGGACCGTTCGCCGTTGGTTTGCAAAGTTTTCAGCTGGGGATACCGACTTGGAAAACTTGCCCCGAGGAAGACCTCCGTCCGTAATAGACAAGGATGTCCTCATACAGTAGAAGGAAACCCCTACCAAACAGTTAAAGGACTCTCAGCACAACTAAATGCAAGTGCATCTACCGTTAGAAAAAGGTAAATACTTCGAATAAAATTATCTTGTTTTCATTTTGTATTTTTTAATAAACACCCTTTACCTTGAAAACGGGCATTTCATGTGACACAACCCAATAGTTTTTTCGGTCAGCTGTAACATCTCGGGCGTATAGTTCTCTCAAATATGAAATTTTAGTTTCCTACGAATTTTCGTTTTTGCGCTAGACATATATAAAACACACGGACACAAGGACCTTTTTGCGGTAATTGGTCATTCGGACACAGAAGATCCTAAAACCTGTATTTTTGTTGAAAACAAGAATTCGAAAATGTTCACGATCGCACTACTTTTCCTTAGTATATATTTCATATATAGGTAAGTAAAAGTAATTATTATTGTATATAATAATATGTATAAGGGAATTGATCATTCAATCTTAAACAAAAATGTTTCCATGGGAACTGTTTAAAATTTGTTTTCAACACTACCTTAATTTAAAAGTTCTTAAATTAATTTTAACAATCGAATAGAAGAAAAATTTTGTTTCGAGCGAGCCTCAGATTTTTTTTTTATTAATTCAATAATTTTTTACGGCATTAGTCCAAAATGTTTTCAGGTTTGAAGATATAATTAATGCAAATTCTTCATATTGACTTGAATTCTCGGCATATTCTACAGAAACATTTATGAAATAATTTTCTTTTACATCTTTCCAAATATTCTGTAAGGAAATTTTAAGCATCGGGATATATTCCCGGAAAGAAAACTATGCGTTTGCACATTCACCAAATCTTATTAGGGAGCCACAGTGACATTTTACCTTTAGTAGTCAATAATATATTCTGTGGCATTTTAGGGAAAACATTAACCCCATCTTAAACTTTAAACGGAGCAATTAAATGTTTATTTATTGCCCTAGGACTGGCTCCCTGTGTTTTATGTTGAACTTAAATTAAATATTCTAGGTTAAATACTGAAGTCGACTAATTAATCTCGACGGAAGTAGATTTAGGAAAATTGTGTGAGCTTTTCTCGCTAAATGAAAAGTTTTAATAAAATTTATAGACCAGCGAGATTATGCGTTGAAAAAAAAAAAAAAATACTTGTATAATTATTAGTCTAATGATTATTTTACTTTTTAAAATGATCTGTTTAAAATAAATACAAAAATTTCCAATTAAATTCCTATTTAGTTTAAAGCAAAACATCTGTTTTCATTAAATATTCTCTGAAGTGGAAATAATTAATGACAATTTCAGTTTATAAATTTATAAGAACATTCCTTTTATTTTAACAACTAACAATTTGCTACGTTAATTTTGTTTCTAAAATGTTTAGTACTTTGTCGAACAATATAACCTGTGCGATACTGTAGAGTAGTAACACTGAATCCCATAACCTCCCTCATTACAAATATTGTAGTATATGTTCATAAGTATATGGGCTTACCATGACACTCTGTTAACTAGTACCACTTATTTGATTGGATAGTAACTTTTCTACAATATTGCGTTTTTCAAAGGTATATAATACGTCTATGAATTAAATATATATATAACTTCACAAACTTTTATTAAAAATTAATGCACAACGTTTCGGCTAATGTGGCTAAACCATCTTCAGGTGCTAAGGAACAATGTTATCTGCAAGTACAAAATAGTAATTATCAAATGAAAAAAAAAAATCGTTTAATACTCAGAAATAAACTCTTGAAATTGAAATTTCTGCTTGAATATTATTTTAAAAAATAATTGTAGACCGAATAATTACTTGTTTAATAAACTCATTTTTCGGTACATAATTTATTAACAAATAAATTAAACCTAGCTTTGGTCTAGTTTTTTAATTATTAAATAACAAAAGTTATAATAATTTCTAGTTCCTATAGAATAATATTGCAGAATATAAAAATTAAGCTTATTGTCTTTGAGTAAGTTAATACGGATTTTATACGGTTTTCACTATAATTTTGGGCATCATTTTCAAAAGGTTTACGAGTAAAGTACATTGCAATTAAGTTTGAGTTTTTTTTAGATGGGAAAAATAAAATTTGTTGAATCAAGGAACATAAAATCTTTCCTCTAATATGAGTAATAATATAGACGTATTAATAAGGTGTAGATAATTTAAGATAAAGATCAAATTCTGTTAATTAAATTGGAGGCTGATGTGTAGCTTTACCACTCTTTTATTAAAAATTAATGCACGACGTTTCAGCTAAAGTGCCATCTTCAGGTGCTAAGGAACAATGTTAGTACAAAATATCGTCCAATTAATAATAATAATTCTCAAAATTTCATCATGAAAATTATATAACAATAACAAATGTATGATAAAATATATAAAATTTATGCAGTTAAAGTTGTAATAATCTATAACATTAACGTCAAAATCCTAAAAATAGATTGAAACCGATTAGTTAATTAACTATTGCAATCCACTCATGTACCCCAAAATCCAATTGATATCCAAGCAAGAAAAGACAATAATAGGATCTGGTAGAACATTGACATATGACAGATGCCAAAACGGATTGTACCCCAGGGGTTATGTTCAAGCAGTCATGAATCGTATTCCACTGCTCCTTTGACATGTGATAGTTCTGGCGAAACCTAAATAGAAACAGTCGGGATCTAATTATTCGGCATTCCAATAAAATTAAAAAGAAAATAGTATAACGATTACAAAAAATAATTAAAACGAGACGTAGGCATGATTATACGAATAACGTACTAAAACTCATTAACTTCTAAAACGTAATTGAACAAAACACTTGAGAGAAAAAAAAATCAATTTTAAACTTTCGGATAAAAAAGGGTAGGAAATGACATTAGCTGATTAAAATTTTGAGTATTTTTTAATTTCAGATTCACAGATGAAAAATATATGAGATGCAGAGATAAGACATGAATGAATTTTCATCAGCATTTACATAATAAACATATTGGTGCACTTTAATATTAATATATAATTTTGTATTTATAATCTTAAACTTTAGAATATTCAATGTTTGCTTAATTTGCAATCCCCTGAACATAAGATTAAAAAGAAAACCGGAATTAATTAATGGAAAAGCCTAGTCCGGGTTTTCCTGGCTGATTATAAGTGTTGTATATAAATGTTTAAGTTTTTTTTCATTTATTCTTAGTCATAATTTATTTCATGTGTTCATTTTATCTTATTTTTGCCATAATTTTGTTTTACTTTTTCTTTCTATAAATCTTTCGAAAAAAATATAATTTCAGTTGAGTTCTGTAAGAGGGTTGGTGTTGTATGTTAGTCTTTGGTGGAAGTTATTGTATTGTTCTGTAGCAGTGGCTGAATAGTCGAATTTTAAGTTGTTATGTATGACGTTATTTGTTAAGTAGAATGGTTAACTATTTTGCGCAGCACTTTCGACTGAAAAGACTGCATTCTTTGGATGGTTGATAGGTTTAGCAGAGTCGCACAGTTCTATCCCGTATGTCCAGATCGGTTTTAGCAAAACTTTATCAAGCGTTAGTTTGTTGGTTAATGATAATTTATAATGTCTGTCAGGTAATCTAGATTAAAAAAAACCGTATCGTCAGTTCTTTACGTTTTTGTCGAATGTGGGTTCTCCAGGTCAGTATTTTGTCCCAGTGAATACCTAAATATCAAATATCATCGGAAGTCGGAATAGGAATATTATTATAATTAACGGGGAGAAGGTTTATGGTTCAGATTGAACACTACATGAGCACTCTTGGACTCATTCATCTTTATTTTCCACCTAGAAGCCCGAGCAGAAATTTCATCAAGGTGGTTTTGGAGGGATATTGCCGCTTGAAAAGGATCCTTTTCTGAACAAAGAACAGCTGTATCATCAGCCAAATCACATTAGCGTATATTGATCACTATAAATAACTATGATGGAGTGATTGTCGACCTGAGGATGGGAGAGGTTTGAGGATGGTCAACAAGAAATAATACACTAATAAGAAAAATTTATGTGTGCTGACGTTTAGGCCTAAGCAAAACAAGATAAACTACCAACATGAAAAAATTATAACAGTTATAAAATATAGAAACGGACAGCAATATAAGCAGATTGTTCGGTTATTTTATTACGTATTATAATAAGAAGCCAAGGAATAAATAAAAGTTAATTAAAATTTGGCATATAATGGGTATAGGTTGAGAAATATATTTATAACTAATATATTAAAGCTAAAACAATAGAATGAAGAAGTAAGATGACGGTCTTTTAAGATAAACAATTTTAAAGTAATATAATACTAAACAGACAATCGTATATGAGGTGGCTGTATATATTAAAACTTTGGAAAAGGACAGCATCAGAACGAGAACGAATTAAGTAGTAATAAAAGAGAAATCATAAGCAATAAGAAAAACTCATTGAAAAGCTGGAAAGATGACATAGCAGTGACAATTAGCAAAATCACAACGGAATTGAAAATATAAGACAACTTAAAGAAAAAAATAAAAATAATAGTATCTTAAGAAATTAACTGAAAATGAAATTTTGCTTGAAAAAAACGTATTTACGGCTTAAGGTTTTCGAAAATAATTTACAGCGTAAAATATTTGGTCCGAAGAGAGAAACTCCACCACTGTGGAGTTTAGAACGTTGCACAACGCGAAATGCGGAACTTGTATCCTGTGAATATAATAGAGTTGATAGCATCGCGGAGAGTCAAATGGGCGAGTAAAGTTGTTGGAGGCGGAGCGGATTCCGAGAAAGTTGGTTTTCGCTGATTCGACTGGTAGGCGTCCGAAAGGTAGGCCGAAGCGTCGATAGGAGGATTGCGTTAAGGCTTGGGCTTGAACGGTAAACATTGGACGTGTCTTTGTAGGCGGAATTTGGTGGTATCGGCATCGAACCTTCGGGTTCGGTAAGCCTATTATTACTATTAAAAAACGTTTTAGTTAAAGATAAACTTTTTAACATAATAATTAAATTTATATTAAAGAACGGACAAAGATTAAAACATCTTAGTATGAGGTAAGGTTTATAAAGATTAAGATTAAAGTAACACTAATTTTATTTTACTAATACAAGAACATTCAGTTTTATTTTAAGAGAATCCATGGTGAACATTAAGCAACAAAACTAAGTGATTACTTTTAAATGAGAGAAAATCTAGGCATAGTTCACACCCAGGCTCAGAGAATGAAATGCTGCTTAGGATAAATGTTATCATTAAAAGAATAGGAAAGACCATGGGGACGGGAAATGGAAAAAACAAAAAGGAAAAGTCATATTTATCCGGGCTCATTAGGATTTCAAAGCATGGCCCTAAGTATAACAATGAATATATCAAGAAGTGGTTCCTCCCTCCATTTTTATGTCTATCTTTTTCTCCTTTTTTTTACTTATAAGGATACTTTTTTTTTTTTTAATTCTTTGTTCTCTGTTTTTTTTTCGGGAAAGATATTATTTCTAATATTAATACGTTTCAAAATATTCTGTATTTTTACGTTCTCTTTTAAAAATGGTAATAATGAACCAAAATATGTGGCCTGATAAAACCATATTAAAGGCCGAAGTGTAAGAAGTGAATGTTATTTCTAAGCAGCCCATCAAATACTATTATCGTAAACATACATCTATATTAATTCAATTTACTTTCTTTTAAACACATTATGTGTGTATATATATATCCTATCAAACGAGACACTACATACTGACCATGACATTACATTCGTCAATGCAACTGCAACTGATCGCAACAATAATTATCATGACATGACTCTGAATTCAAACCCGATGACTGACAACCTATCCACTTCTACAATCGCTTATAATCCGCCGACTATCGAGGCGCTGGCCAAGACACCTGCTACACCTATAGCCATTTATTTTGTATTATATAGTATTGCGTTGTGTCACATGAAATGTCCGTTTTCAAGATAAAGGATTTTTTATTAAAAATACGATATGAAAACAAGATAATTTTATTCTAAGTATTCCTACCTTTTCCTTCCTACACATTTTTCCCAACGTTACACCAACTTTTTTTATACCCGAACTGAAAAACTCTTCTAAATTGACTAAGTTGACAAGTCAGGAGAATATGGTGGGTGCAGAAGAACTTCTTAGCCCAGTTCTTTCAATTTTTGCACGGTATGTTTTGAAACATGTGGTCTTGCTGCCGCTCAGTGAAATCATGAGGTACCCATGTATCGAGCTTTTTTACTTTCCCAATACACTTTAAATGTCTGGAAACGGTAGATGCACTTGCATTTAGTTGTGCTGAGAGTCCTTTAACTGTTTGGTAGGAGTTTCCTTCTACTGTATGTTTGAGGACATCGTTGTCTATTCCTCAGGGCAAGTTTTTCAAGTCGGTATCCCCAGCTGAAAACTTAGCAAACCAACGGCGAATGGTCCGTTCATTAACATTCCCTTCCCCAAACGCCTTGCAAATATTTCTAGCGGCCTCGGCTGCTGAATGGCCGAGTTTAAACTCGTACAAAAATATTACTCGAAAATCGCGTTCATATTTGGAGGTATACTAAAATGTGGGTAATTGATTGGGAAGCTAATGTTTATAATACAAAGGTAGAGGATTAGTAACTGTCAACTTTAAATATGTAAACATTCGGAAGAAAACAACAGAGACCTGCAAAATCCTTTATGTATTTCAGAAACTATAAAAACAGACATTACATATGAAACAACCCTATATTCAATTCATTGGTTTGCATATAAGATTTACTATTTGTTTATATTATAAGCAAATAGAAAATTCCATATGGTCAATAGTACTATAAATAAAAAGTTTTAAATCAAAATCAGCAATATACAGTATTCATCTAGTTTTATTATTCAAACGGAAAAAAAAGCATGGTAAACTTCTTTTTTACTAAAATTGTATAATTAAAAAAATTCATAATTTTGTTATAATCTAATTTACTTTTTAATATTATTATTTTAAGCTGTATGTTTTTTCTTATTTATATTATTTATTTGTTCTTCTTTTCCTCTAAGGTATAAACGTTTTGGTATTCATTCTCTTCTAATATTATTCTAATGGGACTTGCCCTAAAATAAATAATTATTTTATCATTATTATATCTTGATATGGTACCAATATTGTCACCATCTCAACTAATAATCCTACTTTTTCTCTAATGCGTATCTCTTTACCGGGTTTCATTGTGTAATTGTTAATAAAGGTGCATTAACTTTCATAAATGTACTTCTATTACAAGATAATATTGCTCATATATCAGGAATGAACATACATACTGCAGATCGCAGATGATATAACCTAATGAAAAAGGCAAAGAGACGTACAACTATTTTGCACTTTAACTAATGACTATGAAAGAGACATACATGACGACCACACAGGTCCTGCCTGCCTGGCTGGCCCCCTTCCCTACAACACGCCACGGACCACAACCAAATGGACGGCTTTCCGAAATAATAAATGGCTCTTTCTCTCATGGCCGGTTTAGCGGTTAAATAAATCTGCCCTGAGTCTGTTCCACTCCATATTGGGATAATTACCATCAGTCCTCAACGGAATAGTTCACGGCGCAACTTTCAAACAGTATACAGTACATTTGTTTTAACTAAAATAATGTATTTCAGTGGTTTTCAACAAAAATGTTCCGTGGAACCTTCATCCAATCATTTCAATTACAAGGAATCCCTATATAGTAAATTTTATATATAATAATAATAACTTTATTTATTTGTTTTTTAGGGCAAACCCCATACAAATAGAGCTGGCTGGCACAGCACAATTAATAAATTTATCACCAGAAAATATACATTATTAATCACAATTCCAATAAATATTTAAAACAAAAACAACAAAACACATATACAGCAATAAGCATAAAGGTGCTGCTATCTTTATGATTACTTTCCTCCAACATATACAATAACAGATTAAATATATGAATATCAATAAATAATGTAAAAAAATAATAGTACTAAAGTATATACTAAATCCCTACAATCACAAACAAATCCCGAAATACTTAAGAATGATTAACATTCTGAGAAGAAAGATGATGAAATCTTATTTTATGATTTTCTCTGACAAAAATAAATTATAATTTCATGTCTATTACGTGGGGTTTCGCAAGAATTTCAAAAAAGTCATCAATACTCACATTATTTAATTCGGGCATAAATTATGGTATTAATTCTATTGTCATGGTATGCAGGACATCGAGCTAAAAAATGGAAACAATCTTCCAATGCGTCTCCATTACAAACTGGGCACGGCTTCTGTGGGTCCAGACTATACTTCTGCTGGCCGACACTAAAGGAGATGGCGTACTTTCCTGACAGTCTGATCTGGGCTAAAGTCCTAACATACGCGATATTGCATCCTAACATTAGATAACTTATATATATATATATATATATATATATATATATATATATATATATATATATATATATATATATATTTAGATCTTTAGTGGGCTTTATAGAAGATAAGTATTTTTTCAAATACTCATACATAAATCAAATTTTGTTATTAACTTTTAGAATTGTTTGTATATGATAGCATGTTTTTCTAAAATCTTTAGACGGTATATAATACATCTATATTACTATTTAATGTAAAAAAAAAAAAAAAAAAAATCGCATTAAAAATAATATGCTTGCACTTTTCTCCTTTAGTTGTTTATCGAATTCGCTCAACTTGCATGTATCCGTTATTTATCAATTCTAATAAGATGATGTGACAGATTTTTTTTAAATCAACAAAATTAAAAATACTTTAGAGGAAGACAATTTAAAATATCGTTATTTAAGCCCTGTAAGATTATTCAATCAGAAAGAAACCTACATAATATTCAAACCCATCAAATTTTACATCGATATAGTGAGTTTAATAGAAATCGTAAAAGCAGTTTTTGAGAAAATCGTAAAAAAGTGCAAAATGCGTGGTATAAAGTGGCTCCCAGCTGATTAGCTGATTTTTATGTAAAAGTTTCTGTTACATCTCTAGCGTTTTTTAAAATTAAATATGTATTTTTTTCAGTTTTATATAACTTATTGTTTTCGCGCTGGGCAAAACATAAACACATGGACACATAGATACACACAGACCTTTTAGCGGGACCTAGCTCAGGGGACCCTAAAACGCGTATTTCCGTTGAAAACTGGAATTCGAAAATTTTCAGGATCGCAATACTTTCCCTTACTGTATATTTCATGTGAAAAAAAAAACAAGCAGTAGCAGGAAACCTGTCAATTAGCACAAGGAATTAAGATCACTTAGAATGTTAAATTCGTCCGTGTAGAGCATGTGATTCGTATTATAAGCCAAGCATTTTACGTTAAGTTCATTAAAAATTATTTCCAATTGAGCCACTGGTTGGGAGTCACTGATGTATTTAATACTTGTCCAGTAAAGAGATTAAGTACTTTAAATTAAACCTCACCGGACTGAAAAGACAAGAAACTGCTCCCAGATACCGATTGTTACAACGCTTACTTGACAAACGTTCAAAGCTTCCAATCTACTACAAAAAACTAATTTATAGAGCCATTATTAGATCTATTTGGACATATGGTGTTGAGCTATGGGGATCCATCCAATTCCTCCCGCATCCAATCCTTGCAATTCAAAATCCTCCGAAAGATCCTAAATGCTCCGTATTTTGTCACTAATAAAACTATCTATAAAGACCTGAATATTCCGACAGTTGCAGACTTAGCCAGAACTAGATATATCTCCTTCAATTCCAAACTACCAGCCCACTTAAACCCGCTTGTCCGTATCCTCTCATCTCCATCTATTCCTCGTCCTCTCTCCTTCCTATCCTCGGAGGCGTCTGAAAAGATGGTGGTCTCGAGACCTGCTAATGACATAAACATTGAAGTGCTACCGCTGGGTAGCTTCTTCACCAGACTTTATGGTTACTTTATTTTTCACATTTACTTGTATTTTTCCTAAACAATTGTAAATAACAATTAAAAAAAAAAAAAAAATTAAACCTAAAGGCCAGTAAACTTGACCACTAGCAGAAATATTGTAAAGTGTGCCCGATTCGGCCCAGAAGAATCGGTTATATCACTTTTGATCTGTACAAAATCACAGTAAAACGAAACCGTCTTGTTTTGTTTTTTTTATGTAAAAAGCAAAATAAAGCGTTTCTAAAACATTTTGAATCGAGACAAGAGAAAAACCTGACTGCATTACGAACTTATATAACAGGACTTTTCACGTAATGCTTAACTGTGAAGTATGTTTTGCGAGAGTGCAGAATAGTGTAGCCTTTTTTTTTTTTTTTTTTTTTTTTTTTTTGAAACTAGAATAAAGAAAATTGCTATGAATTTCACAGTTAAACTTAAATGCGTACAAACCACCTAGAGAGAACTAATTTTTCACAAACGGAAACCCTTTCAACGAGGACAACAAGACACCCTCGGATGTAATAATTGCGGAACAATCTGCTAGGGAGTGTAAGTGAAGCTATTGCTCTAATATGTAGCCTCTGGAAGAGGCCTGGACAAAGCAGTTCCAGTGCTCTCCAGCTATTTACACCGCCTCTCACTCCAGCAACAATGGCGTTTCTTTGAAGTCAGCGGTGAAATTCTACGGTACAATACCTTCAACCGGCGAATTATGGCTCTTGTCCTCTGCAATTTCATTTGTTCCAGGCTTCTATAGTAGTGAAGTGGGGGGAGGAGAATTTGATTGAAGGTCCTTATATTAATTATTATACAATTTTTAAAAATTAAAACAGAACATTAGCCTCATTTTCTTTAATGGAGAGGAGAGATCTTCTAACAGAATATGGGTACGTACATAGGAGTTAATAATATGCAAATGATTTTTTCCTTAGCTTACCTATATATGAAATATATAGTAAGGGAAATCAACCTCAAAAAATAATTGCTGAAATATGAGAAGCAATATATACGTGTAATATATCGTTATAATGCACAAGGAAAGTGCATTTTGGAAAGTTAATTAAAAAAATCTGGTGCGGACAACACACGACTTTCACTTATCTCCATTTTTAAAATCAATGAAAGAATTTTCAAATACAGTTAGAGATAAAAATACGCGAAACTATTAAAGAATTTTTTTTTTTTTAACTTAATATTTTTATTTGCACCTGTATATGTTACAATCAGCAAATGAGCTATATATGATAAACATAGCATGGGTTGGCATGAGGGAGATAGTACCCAGTGGTGCATCCTCCTGACATTCAAAAACCAACTATTTTTTCAGGCTAGGAGGTCCCTCATCCAACTCCTTTTCAGCCTACGCCGAGTTATGTATGGTATGTCAGTTGTAGCCATGTTTTGTACAAGTTTGTTTCTATGTCCATTTAGTTTGTCGTGAAATCGTTTGTAAGTCAGTCGAATGTGGTTTATTGTAGTTGGAATACGTAAGTCAGTGTGTAGGGTATCGTTTGATACATATGGTGGTGAGTTCATTGCTAGTCTTAAAAATTGTGATTGAAAGGTTTGTATTTTTCGTATGTGTGTCTTTTTAGCGGGTCCGTATATTTGGCAAGCGTAAGTCCATATTGGTTTTAATAAATAAGTGTAAACATTTAGTTTCTGTCTGGTGGATAATTTAGAACGTCTATGTAATATTGAATATAATAGTCTAAGTCGAAAGTTTAGCGTTTTACGTTTTGTCTTGACGTGTGGGCCCCATGTCAATCTTTTGTCAAATATTAGTCCTAAGTACGTTACTGTATTTGTTTGCGGTAAAGGGTGATTGTCTATGTAAACTGAAGGGCAGATTCCGCGTCTAAGTGAAAATGTAATATGTAGTGACTTCTCATGGTTAATTTTTAACTTCCATTTCTTACACCAGTTTTGTACGTTGTCCAAATGGTGTTGTAATATCATACTGGTTTGTATAGGGTCTGTGTTTCTCGTAATAATTGCAGTGTCGTCGGCATATGTCGCAGTTAAGATGTTTTGGTCTGTTGGTAAGTCATATGTGTATATTAAGTAGAGAAGAGGGGCAAGGATAGAACCTTGGGGTACACCTGCAGAGATTGGTTTTATTGATGAGGTCTCAGAACCCTGTCGGACAGAGAAGAAACGGTCATAGAGAAAAGATTGTAAAACTAAGTAATATGTACTTGGAAGTATAGGTTTTAGTTTAAAAAGAAGACCCTGGTGCCATACTCTATCAAAAGCCTGAGTAACATCCAAAAAAGCCCCAGATGCGTACTGTTTTAGTTCTAGTGCAGTAGTAATGTAGTCGGTAACTCTGTGTAGCTGTTGTGTTGTGGAATGAAAAGAGCGAAATCCGAATTGGTGATCTGGTAATATGTCGTGGTCTGTCAGTATGTTAATAATCCGTTCGTACAGCAGTTTTTCAAATATTTTCGAACATACCGGAAGAAGGCTAATAGGTCTATAAGAGGCAGGTCTATGTTTGTCTTTGTTAGGTTTATGTACCATTGAAATTGAAGAATATTTCCATTGAATAGGGAATTTAGTTGTCCTAAGTATAGCATTGTACAGTGTTGTAAGGAAGACTAAAGCTTTTCTGGGGATTTTTTGTAGTATCTCAGCAGTGATAAGGTCATAACCAGGAGTCTTCTTTTTTGGCATTTTCATAATCTGTCTTGATACTTCAGAAGGAGTAAAGGTTTTTGGCGGAAAGGACATAGGAAGAGGTGAGTCTAAGACTTTCTGCACATAATTTTCATGTTGTATGTCTGTTAAGTCTGTGGTTGAGTTTTAAAAACAGTTAAAAGATAGTCAGCAAAAATTACAGATTTCTCTTTATCCGACACAGCCCAAGAACCATCATCTTTTCTCAATGGGACGGATACTTCGCGATGTTTTAGGAGGCGCTTGGTATGTTGCCAAAGACTGCTGTCGTCCGTTGTCAAGTTTTCCAGATATTTGTCAAAGTTGGTTTGTTTAAATTTTCGTATTTCTCGTTTCAGTTCATTATTAAGTTTGTTGAAGGTTCGTCTGTCTGAAGGAAGTCTGTTAGTTTGCCATTGTTTTCGTGATCGTCTCTTGGCTCTTATTAGGTCCCTGATGTATTGAGGGTAGGACGGTAAACTTACTCCTTGCCTTCTTTTTATTTCTTGTGAGGACCAGGCAGCTTCTTGGATGGTTGAGGTGAAAAGTTCAACCGCTTCTTCTAAATCCTTTTCGGTTTTTAATGCTTTAGGCACGGTGAGCTGGTCATTAATACATTCATTAAAGATGTCCCAATTCATGACGCCGTAAGTGAGTGATGGTCTCCTTTCTGCAAAGAATTTTTCTACCCCCAACATCAGGGTTACCGGTAAATGGTCCGAGCCAAGATCTGTTTCGGTAATAATGGTAATTGGTAGAGTTGTCAAATCTTTGGCTATAAATATGTCAAGTACGTCAGGTTTTTTGTACTGAGAATTTGGTAAGTAAGTTGGTTTGTCGGGGGCAAATACATTTAATGACAACTGGGTAACAGCAGACTTGAGTCTCCTGCCTCTTGGTGTGCATAAACGTGAACCCCAGTGTTGATGTTTCGCATTGAAGTCGCCTCCAGCAAGGAATGTTCTACCAAATGATTGAAAGAGTTCTACGAACATTTGCTCTGTTAAAATATATTTAGGGGGACAGTAGATAGAAGCAATTGTTATGTTTCTGTGGTTGGTTTGTAGCTGTATTCCTGTTATTTGTATTTGAGCCGTCGAGTTTACGTGTATTGGATAATGTTTAAGGTTAGATTTAATTATTATGGCTGTCCCTCCGTGGGCAGTATTGTCTGGATGGTCTGTTCTGTACAAAGTATAATTTGGTATATAAAGTTTGTTACGTGAAGTTAGATGTGTTTCCGTCAGAAGTACAATGTCAATACGTTTTTGTTGCATATAAATTTCCAGTTCAGTTTTATGTCGAAGTATTCCGTTTGTGTTCCAAAGAAGGATTGACAGGGAGCCAACAGTCAGAGAACTAATGTCCATAAGTAGCTGTTAGGGCTTGTGTTAGTTGTGATATTTGATTCATTAGGGTCAAAAGGGGCTGGATGAGGGCACTTAAATTATTTAATAAATTTGTTTGTTGGGAAGGTAAAGACCCAGCTGGTTGTACCAGCTGACTACTATCTTCCCTCATACCTGATCTTGGATATGGCTGAGGCTGATGAGTCTCTAAGTTCGGTCTAGGACAGTTCGGGCGCTCCATTCTTGGAAGTAAAGTGAAAGGTTCCGAAGGCTGCTGTTGATAAGGGCTGTTTGGTAGAGGTGGGTACTGCTCTAAGTCTGGTGGAGGTTCGACAGTCACCGGCGGAGGACGGTACTTCTGGGTTCGCTGTGCTCTCAGGTTCTTGAGGGCCTGGCATCCCCGGTAATTGGCTGGGTGTGCCCCTTCACAGTTGGCACATTTGGCAGGAGTATTTCTAGTTTTGAGGCATGCCGATGTTTCGTGGGCCTCTCCGCATCGTACACAACGTGGCTGGTGGTTGCAGTAACATTTGGTGTGAGCAAAGCCCTGGCACCGAAAGCATTGTGGAATTTCTCTCTTTTTTCGGACCTCTTCAATTTTTATTTTGGTATAATAAATATAATTTAAGTCGAATATTTTTTCATTATATGTATTTTTGGTTATATCGACAAAAAACATATTTAGTGGCAATTTAGTTCGGGCTGATATGGAATTGGTAACGTTGGAAACGTCATACCCCAATGTTTTTAATTCCTCTTTGATAATCGTTTCTGGAGTAGATGCATGGAGACCCTTAATAACCACTCTCGGGTTCTTATCTTCTGACAACTGATAAGTGTGAAAATCGGCGTTCACTTTTTTTAAACTGCGTACGGCCGATCTGTATGATTCCGGCGAGGCTGGGTAAAGTATCACATGCCTAACTGTTGATTTAATATTAAATTGATTCTGGCCTATTTCTTTCTTTAAAAATGAAATTAAGGCTTCTATATTTTGAATTCCATTTAAAAATATAGGAGGCGGTTTTACTTTTTACTGTCTGTTTCATTTGGTTGGTTGTAGGCTTCTGTATTATTGATTTTTAAAAGTGGGTCATACCTGTTTGTAGTTTCAATGTTGTTAATTTTTTTGGTGGTTTTTCTTAGCTCTCCTGAAGAACAAGGCCGTTTTCTTCCCGTCACCACTTCCCATTCGTTGTTCTCCTCAGTAGAGGCAGAAGGACCTGCCTCTTGTAGCAGTTCCATACTTCTGCCCTCTTCGGGCATCATAGCCCCACACTACTTATATCCACTAGTATAAATGTTTACTATTAGTAATTATTCACATTCAATCACTGATCCTATTTATAAATAAAAGTACCGTGCACTGTTTTGAACAACCGAACATAAAAGAAATGGTTCTTAATTATTTATCCAATTTAACCTCAGCACTATAACCTTCCACCACTTCACATTTTTTGCACTTTTTTAATTGTTACTTATATATAAATCCTATAACTTTTATAACTTTCTGAACTAGATAAATAACTGGTCCTTTAGAGATAAGAATCACACATAAATATCATTTATAAAAAAGAATAAATCATATTTCGAACAGACACATTCATAGCACGTGCTTATTACTACACTGTCATCACCTCCTATTAAAGAATTAATTAAATTGAATTTATATAAAAACATGTGTTTTATTAAAAAATCTATTATATTATTATCTAAAATAATCAGTTAGTTTCATCTTCTTTTCATCACTCTCTATTAACTTTTAAAAGCTTGAGTATAAGATAATATTTTTTCTAAAATCTTTACATTTCCAACGGTATATCATACATGTATATTACTGCTCTTATGTTCAAAAACAAAAAATTGCATTAAAAAAATATTTTTTCTGTTTTCTCCTGTAGTTTGATATAAAATTTATTAAATTTACATATTTACCTGTTTTTCATCAGTTGTAACAACATAATATAGTTATTTGTATAGAATCACCAAAATTAAAGGTACTTTAGAGAAAGAAATATAGGCATTTTAGCCCTGTCAGACCATATTTATCCGAATGAAAACTACATGATATTAAAGCCCATTAAATTTTACATCGATATAGCCAGTTTAATCAAAATAGTCGGAACCGTTTTCGAGAAAATCTAAAAAAGGTGCAAAATGCATAGTATAAGTGGCTCTTCTGGTAAGCTCATTTTGATAAAAAAGGTTTTGTAACGTCACGGGCATATATTTGTCTTAAATATGAAATTTCAGTTTCATAGGACTTACCGTTTACGCCCGGGAGTTACCACACACACACTCACAGACCTTTTTGCGGGACTTGGTTATTTGGACTCAGGGGACATTAAAACGTGTATTTCCGTTGAAAACTGGAATTCTAAAATTTTCACGATCGCAATACTTTCCCTTACTATATATAGTAAGTGAAAGTAAAAAGGAGTACAATTTTACAGAAAGTTGTTATTAGCTAATAAACCTACGGACATGTGTCACTTTTAATGTTGTAATGTGGTAAGTTATCGTGATTCAGTGAATCTTCCATACACTGCGCAAAAATATTAAGTAGCAAATCGTCCGTAAGTTGTTAAAATAAATGGTTCGTTATTAATCATTCCTACTCTTAGATTATCTCATGAAAACAGATCTTTCACTGAGAACTAAATGGTATTTCAATGAAAACTAAATTAAACATAAAAAAAAAGTTTATTTGATATATTAAATATTATATAAGCACATTCCAGAATGACTTGGAATATTATGACATAACTTAGACAATTACATGTAAAATCACCCAAAGATGTTAGCTGTCCTAGAAGCTGTGACAAATTTTCATCTAGGTTTCACTTAAGAAGACTGATCTACGTGACCATCATAAGACCTATCTGGACTTACGGAGTTGAGCTATGGGGCTCCACTAAACCATCAAATACTTCCCGTCTTCAATCATTACAATCCAAAATCCTTCGAAAAATCCTCAACGCTCCTTATTTTGTCACGAACAAGCTCATCCGTAACGACCTTAATATTCTCTTTGTTGCTGATTTGGCCCGAACCAGGTATCAATCCTTCCATGACAAACTCCATTCCCACTCTAACCCACTAGTTTCAATCCTTGATTCCTCTTCTATTTCTGACAATCCTCCGAGGGGCCTGAAAAGAAGATGGCCTCGAGACCTTCTAGTTTAGATTCATAGTGGAGGGATGCCAATGGGTATTTTCTCTTCATGTATTTTTCATGTATATTATCTGGCAGCTAATTTACTTGATGTATTTACTAATACAGTTGTAAATCTCAATAAATGAAAAAAAAAAAAAATGTTTCACTTTAAAATAACAAATAAACTGAACATAGAATAGAATAGAATAGAAAAAAAATTTTATTCTGGGACTAGGTCCCCTAAGAATAACAGTTATGTACAATTTGAATATATAATATGTCTGGCCAACAGACAATAAAAACATGTCATGAACATATTTTGATTTATTGACTAATAAATGTTTATGATTTCTAAACATTGTAATAGATAAATGTCATTAAATGTATATAACATATTCTTGCTTAGAACACTTTTTGCTTAGTGCAACTGAATTTCTAATCCCAAAGCAATAAACTTTAAATCGGACAAATAGTAATTTTTTAAAAATAAATGACACCACGTTCAAATTATAATCGTGCAAAGTATCTGCGAGTCACTAATTAAAATAATGACTGAAGCTGAGTAACGTCCACATAATTGTTTATTAAAAATAAATAGTGAAAATAATTCGGTAACCGAATTACCGAGTCTGGGTGAGCCTATATAAATAATTATCCCGTTATAGCCGGGTTCGAACCTAACACACAGTGTCTAGTGCTTCTATCCATTAGACCATACCGCTCCTATAAACTAATATAAATATGCTATGTAGTCAAATATTTCTTTTTTTAACTAAGAAAATATAAATTATTAACTGTAAATAAGATGAAAATAAAATGTTGTATTTTACTATTTTAATAATTTCCAGAATAACTGGATATTTGGGTAAATCATAACACTGCTAAATTTTAATAAAAAAATAACATATTAAATTCACTAATTCCCTTAGCTATCAGTAATAATTATTAGCATTTATTTTTCTTTTAAATCCACAGTTAGCTCGGTTGGAATCCGAATGAATATATTTTCGCTTATCTTTCTACGCCCATTGTATTTTTATCATCAATGCTACAAAGGTAGGATTATAAATACTTCGCCTTTTTTATCTATTTCAGCATTATACAAATTGTTTAAAAGTTGTTGTTTAGTTATTTATTGTTAGTCATTTAACGCCACTTTATGGTGATGAGGCTTATCTGAAGATGCTGCAGTGGGAGTCCTAAATTTTGGATAGAGATCTTTAACCAGTACCTGCCATCACACATGCTCGGGACCACCATTTTATGTCCCCTACGATAGAACGCAAATCCAAGGATTTTTTACTCCCTTAAAAAAAGAATAGTTACACCTGCCGAGTTTGAACCCTTGAGCATATAAGTTTTGTATAAATGTAAATAGACCACAAGTGAATCCTCTCTCCAAAAGTTAGGAAGTTGGTTAAAGTTACTAGACATATTTTATTCGGTAACCAAAAAAAATGCATGTATATAAAATTAGCAATTTTTTTTTTCTCAGTGTATTTAGGTGATGAGGACATGAACCTTCGCTCTGTAGATTTTGAACTTTTAATGGTATTTAAAATGTTTATTCTTCTTCCTAATCGCAATACTACGTAAAGCTTCTAACTAAAAAGCTAAACATATTAGAAAAATAAAAAAAATATATCCAACGGAAAGTGAGAATGGTTGACTGAGTAAGTGAGTGAGAGAAGTTAGTTCAGGGTGCAGTCAAAAGAACACACATTATGATATAAACTTGATAAACTGATGCCGATGTTGCGGCCTAAATTATAGGGCTTCTTCAGGGCGCTTTGAAATTATTTAGGCCGAAACGTGGGCACCAGTTTATCAAGTTTATATCTAAATTGTGTGTTCTTTTGACTGCACCGTGAACTAATTTCTCTCAATCAAATATATTCATTTTTACAATTGTGCATGACGACCATTAATTTTTAGAAAAAAGGAAAAATAAAGACATTTTATATTTATTTATAAATATATTTGTTTACTTTAAGCAGCAATTGAAATGTAATATCTGCAGTCAATTATTGCTAGAATGAATAATGATATAGAAGAAAATGATCGTTTAAAGCCTCTGTTGGGTGGAATCTCTGTTAATTAAAAGCTTAATTTATTTAAAACCTTTTTTTTTTTCTTAAGAGGATTGTCATAGAATTACACGACTTATAATTATTCATTTTTAAAAATATTTAGTTACTTTCTGGTATATTTGAAACATCGTTTCATAAAGAAGTCTTTCAATTTCTTAAATCAGTGGATAGTCACATGAATAGTTGTTATATAATTTTGTTCAACATACTGAAGTGTAATTAAATTAACTACCTTAAATTACCGCTTAATTATCAACAGTAAATAACCATAGAGCAATGCATATAAAAGAATTTACCCAGATTAGTAGTAAGGCAAAGAAAATGGGAATTTACCAACCGAAGTAAGTAAATTATTTAGATTTCAATTAAGACATAAAAAGAAACTATCAACGTGGTTCTTTCGACGCAAATCCTGTCCAACGGTTAATTTCAATTCCATACAGCTTCCTTCCTCAGGAAGGATCCCACATACAAGACTTAAAAGAAAAGAACTCAACCGCAGATTCGGTCAGTTATATAGAGTACTAAACAGAAAATCTCATCTTACAGTAGACAACAAATAACTAATATACAAGACAGTACAGAAACCTTTATGGACCTACGGACTTGAACTGTGGGGGACAGAAACATTCTAACATCAAACGCATCCAATCCTTCCAATCCAAAGTCCTCCGAACAATAGTTAATGCTGTACCAACTGTACCCTACACCATGACCTTAATATTCCATTTGTTTTAGACCTGGTTCCATCCAAATTCTCCAAATTTCATCAGAACCTTACTCATCATCCTAACCCTCTAGCACAATCCCTATCCAGCACCACCCATCCGTACAATCCGCCTCGAAGATTGAAACGGTAGTGGCCGCGAGACGTATTGTAAACATTTAAATTAGAGTTCTGACACTGGTCAAATCCTCCACTCATGTACGGTATGTTTGTGGCTACATCTGGCTCACAGCAGTGATGCGGCTGAGATAGAGGCGCTGGGACCTCTTGGATTCCGCTTTTTCCTCCACAAGTAGAGGGAAAAGCGCAGTTTAGGGTTCCTTTAGCAGTTGTATATATTGTATATAGTTATGATTGTTTGTATGATGTTTATTTATTTGCCAACTTTTTATTTATCTCATTTGTAGGTTGTTGTTTTGATGAATTTATTTATTTTCTATTTTACGTAATTTGACTATTATTATTATTTTCTTCTGTATATATTGTATGAATGTGGTTTCATATCACTATTACTATTGCTCATTTTGTAGCAAATTGTAATATATCTCAATAAATAAATAAAAAAATTAAAGTGGTGTAAATAAGAATTTCTTCCAAGTTTACAGTTTTATATCTACTTATTTACCCTCCAGTGTCACATTACATCTTTTAACACTCAATCACAGATCAAAACAACCCTTTGGTATCTTAGAGAACTTCAGGAGATAAAACGAAATATCGATATATCATTGGATTTATAGTTGTAGTTGTGGCATATCAGGGCCAGTTGATTTATAAGGTTGGGATATTGGTTGAGAAGGCCATCCAGAACTAACGGTCTGTGGAGAATAACATGACACAAGTATCGGAACCCACAACCGGAGTGTGTGTGTGTGTGTGAGATAGAGTGGAATAGAGAACGTGTGAGTGGATGCCTTTTATCTCGTTCTGTCAACAGTATCATATTGATAACGCCTTTGTTGTTACCAATTGAATAAGTCGACTGTGAATAGAAATGTCAGCCGAATACAATACTACAAGAGATTAGTAAATGAAATAAAGATTACCCGATGAAAAAATTAAAAGTTATTTTACACATTAGGAATCATATTTTTACAGTCGTGAAAATTTTATAATATAAGATTTTACCGGGATTCACATTTTCGGAACCCCAAGTTCTAATAACATAAAATCTCGGGATAAAAAAAAATCCCAGGAAAATAAATTTATTATTTTTTTAAAATATATTTAACGAAAAAGCTACTTTTTATTATTGTTTTTTAAATTCTTCTCTACCGCCCCTTTCAATTGTTGTTACCAATTGAATAAGTCGACTGTGAATAAAAATGTCAGCCGAATACAATACTACAAAAGATTGGTAAATGAAATAAAGATTACCCGATAACAAAATTAAAAGTTATTTTACACATTAGAAATCATATTTTTACAGTCGTGAAAATTTTATAATAAAAGATTTTACCGGAATTCAGTTTTTTGGGACTACAAGTTCTAATAACATAAAATCTCGGGATAAAAAAAAATCCCAGGAAATTAAATTTATTATTTTTTTAAATATATGTATCCAAATAGCCACTTTTTATTATTGTTTTTTAAATTATTATCTACCGCCACTTTCAGGTTGTATGGATTTTCTCAGATCTCTGTGTGAGAGCTGGAGATTATTACCAGAGTTAACGGGCTCAAATACTATATCTTCTTTCACTTTGATTGTCTAAAATCCAAGGCGCTTATTTAGAATATACAGCAGTATTGAAATAAATGAATAAAATAAATGAGAGTACATATTAACACGTTCACGCAGACGCCGATTTCCATTGCCTTCTCTGTGGGGCGCCGCTCGAATTTATGCCGTGTTTCAACCATTGTTGCCTGTATAGACCTGGAGACGAATTGTATGTTCGCCAACAATCCAGTGAGTGCTTATTTTGCAATTCATGTAACTTGTACCGCTTTTACTTTCACTTACCTGTATATGAAATAAATAGTAAGGGAAATAATTGCGCTCGTGAAAATTTTCGAATTCCAGTTTTCAAAGGTAATACAAGTTTTATGGTCCCCTGAGTCCAAATGACCAGGTCCAAAAGGTGTGTGTAACAAGTTTGATTAAACTCGCTATATCGGTGTAAAATTTAATGGGCTTTAAAATCATGTAGATTTCATTCTGATTGAAATAGTCTGACAGGGCTTAATATTTTTTATTTTCATCCACTAACGTAACTTTAATTTTGTAAATTCTATTAAAAATAAAAATAAAACATATTATCTTGTTACCATTGATAAAAAACAGGTGAATAAATACGTTGAACGAATTCGATATTCAAATAAAGGAGAAAACTGAAAAAATATTTTTTAAATGCAATTTTTTGGTTTTTGAACATAAGAACAGTAATATAGATATACCTTTGGATAGCTTAAGATTTTAGAAAAAATATTATCTTATACACAAGCTTGTAAAAGTTAATGAGAGTGATGAAAAGCCGAAAAAAACTGACTGATTATTGTAGATAATAATATAACAGATTTTTAAATAAAACACATGTTTCTATAGAAATTCAATTTAATAAATTCTTTATTAGTTTCACTCATTTTCGAATCGAACTCTAATTAAAAATTCATTAATCTATTTTAACAACGGTGGTAAGAGAAAGTCGTGTGTTGCCTGCACCAGTATGTACAACTTGAAAGGCAGTTAATTTTTTTTTTTGAATGTTTGCCCTTGTAAAAAATAGACAACATAGATCTGGAAATTAACACCGGTGTTACGAGTCGCCCGATAAGACAGACTAGTGTGAGCCACCGGTGACCCGCGCCAGTGTGACCGTGTTAAACTATGGTTTCATAGACGTGTAGAGAAACTACCTATTGACAGCCTTCAAAGAAATATTATTAGTCAGAAGATCTCGCGGTCGTCTTCTTTTCATACACCTCGGAGGATTATCGGGAATTGGAGAGGAAATACGGATAGAGGTTGTCATAAAAAGAAAAGTACCCTGGTTCGGACGAAATTAACAACATATTGGATATTAAGGCCATAATGGATAAGTTTATTCCTGACAAAGTAAGGAGCATAGACGTTTTCACGAAGGAATTTGTATTTGAGGATCGGATACAAGAATAATTAGATGGTTTAGTAGTGCCCCAAGAAAACTCCGTCCTTCTAGATTGGCCTTATAATAGTCATGTAGATGAGTATTTTGGCCTTCTCTCTCGTAAGAGAGGAAGTAAGCAAATCAGCCAAACCTACAACTTAAACAAATATAATGACTGAATTCAAGACCCCATTCCGATGGCATTTGAGGCAGTGGCCTAGAGATTCGCAGATTCAATTTAGCTCTCGGAAGAGAACATATTGTGCAGATGGTGATAAGGAAATTTCGTCAAAACATTTGCATACGTAAAAATAAATTGCTGGCAGCTTCTTTTTTTACAAAATGAAAATTGATTTTACAGAAATTTATTAGTCAAATTCGATTGGTCGTTATGCCTCTTTATACCAAGGGTTTAAACCATTTTCACTCATTACCAGGAAACAATTTGATGATATTGATTCAATTGATAATGTCAATGTATAATTAAATGCTCTTTGCTCTCAGGGATTTGGCTCAATGAAATGGGCCGTCAGGGCTTTAAATGCTAAAACATCTAAATTTCAAACTCTAATTAACCTTTAGATTGGTTTATTGACTACATTTCATTTTCAGAAGTACTAAAAATGTAGATATATAAAAATTAAATATATAACATAAAATAATTATAAAAATATATAACATAATATAATGATATTTATTTTAAGAAGAGAAATAGGTAAAATTTGTACAAACGAGTTTTTTTTTATTTTAATTTAATTATACAATAAAAATGATGACTTTCCTCTCTAAATAGTGTATATAATAAATCGGTGATTGTCTCCTATGACGTGTCGAAAGGCATATTTAACAATAAAAAAAAAAGAAAAAGAAAATATATATATATATATATATATATATATATATATATATATATATATATGTATATATATGTATATATATATTATATATATGTATATATATATATATATATATATATATATATATATATATATATATATATATATATATATATATATATATATATATATATATATATATATATATATATATATATGTATATATATTATATATATATATATATATATATATATTATATATATATATATATATATATATATATATATATATATATATATGTATATATATATGTATATATATATATATATATATATATATATATATATATATATATAAACATTTACATAGTAATGATAATGATAATAATACAAATGATAATAATAAGTGGTAATTACAGTTTTAAAGAAAAAATATTCCACAAAATTATATCATGATAAACATTACAATTAGTGTGTGTGCGTCAATACAAATCATGTAATTTGGGAGTAATTACTATATAATAATGAAATTATAGTGGAAATATAAAATA
Organism: Piezodorus guildinii; assembly: GCA_023052935.1. NCBI lineage: Eukaryota > Metazoa > Arthropoda > Insecta > Hemiptera > Pentatomidae > Piezodorus > Piezodorus guildinii. The sequence continues at coordinate 153,802,908 of CM041293.1, read as the reverse complement.
AATATTATTATATTGACTGATTATATAGCTGTTATGGATGTAAGAGATATAAATGCTTGTGTAATAAATGACACAATATTGTTAGAATACTGTAGATGAGAAAATCGAGTATTGAATAATACATTGTTTCTCCAGAATTACTGTAATAACCTTTATAATAAATAATGATGGAGTTTTGTTGACCGTAGAGAAATTAGATGAGGAAGATGGTTGGGGGTGCGGTCATAAATTAAAACACACAATTAAAAATAAGCGTTATTTTAATTATGTGCCGACGGTTCGGCCTACAATGTGGGCCTTCATCAGGGCTAAAAAGAAACAAGATAACAACCAATGTAATTATAGACTTAATAATGCGTTAGGTATATAATAATAATATGACAGTAATAAATTATGGGAACATAAATAATATTAAATGTGAAATGATAATAAGATGACAATTATAAAGTATGGAAATAAGGTGACAGTTATAAAGTATGGAAATAAACAAAATTAAGATGATAGTTATAAAGTATGGAAGTAAACATAATTGAGATGATAATATTGTAATGAGAATATATAAATAGAGACTAAGTAAATGAAAAAAATGATAAAGGAAAAATATGTGAACAATTAAAATTTTAAATATTAACAATTTTGAGTTGATATATGACGGCAATATATTAAAAACATAGTTAAGAGTATAGGTAATATATAAAAAATATAGTCATTACAAAAGAGAAACAGTATGAATAAAAAATAATTTAAATTTTAAAATAATGTAATATTAAACTAATAATTATATGTCAGGATAGGTAACGGAGAAAGATATGAGTATGGAAAGGGGGAGAAAGAAATGGGCGATGAAAAAAGACCCTTATCAATAAGAAAGAAACACTTACGTGACAACGTGGAAGCTTTGCCTACAGAAGTGATGTGTCTCAGTTTAAAAAACGCTCATTGTGTGGAACGGAAAATATGAGAACTAAAATGTCCGTTAGGAAAATTCCAAGAAGCTAAGTTATGTTTACTGATTCGATTGTTAAAAATAGCCAAAAGTTATTACTTGAGAGTACTAGAGTTATTACTTATGAGTATTTGATAAAATTGTAAGAAATAGTGACGAGGTAAAGATTAAAAGATTTTAAGTAATAACGGATGACGATGATAAATGATGAATGATGATAAGGTAATAACGAATGACGATAAGGAGCTGTCGAAGGAAATGATAAATAAACAGTAATCTAGTAGGTAAACAAATAAATAAATAAAGAAGGGGAGTACGAAAATTAAATAAATATATAAATAAAAAAAATTTGATAATAAATAAATAAAAATTATGAAGAGATGATCAGATGGTTGTTTAAAAAATGAGCTAGGGATGCTTTATTAAATTTAATATTTGAGAATAAGCTAGTGACAAGTTATGTTTGTCAGTCTTTTGATTAACAGGAAGGGGTTCTAGTTGTATGTAAATGCATTCTGTAATGAGTCGTTTGTCATGGTTGGGAACAGTGGCAAGAATGGATGTTTTATCAAAATCAAAGGAATGGTTAAGGGTTAAGGAATGTTCTGAAAGTTTTGAAGCGGTAGAATTTTTGGAGGAAATTGTATATTTGTGTCGATCTTTGAGAAGGTTTTTGGTTTCACCAATATAGGCAGAGTTGCAATTAGGAGTTCCGCAAGGGACTCTATAAACAATTTTTGACAACAACAGACCAAGAGTAGACCAGTCTCTTAAGTAACAGACCACCGTTCAAAAATTGTTTATAGAGTCCCTTGCGGAACTCCTAATTGCAACTCTGCCTATATTGGTGAAACCAAAAACCTTCTCAAAGATCGCATCACCCGACACAAATATACAATTTCCTCCAAAAATTCTACCGCTTCAAAACTTTCAGAACATTCCTTAACCCTTAACCATTCCTTTGATTTTGATAAAACATCCATTCTTGCCACTGTTCCCAACCATGACAAACGACTCATTACAGAATGCATTTACATACAACTAGAACCCCTTCCTGTTAATCAAAAGACTGACAAACATAACTTGTCACTAGCTTATTCTCAAATATTAAATTTAATAAAGCATCCCTAGCTCATTTTTTAAACAACCATCTGATCATCTCTTCATAATTTTTATTTATTTATTATCAAATTTTTTTTATTTATATATTTATTTAATTTTCGTACTCCCCTTCTTTATTTATTTATTTGTTTACCTACTAGATTACTGTTTATTTATCATTTCCTTCGACAGCTCCTTATCGTCATTTGTTATTACCTTATCATCATTCATCATTTATCATCGTCATCCGTTATTACTTAAAATCTTTACCTCGTCACTATTTCTTACAATTTTATCAAATACTCATAAGTAATAACTCTAGTACTCTCAAGTAATAACTTTTGGCTATTTTTAACAATCGAATCAGTAAACATAACTTAGCTTCTTGGAATTTTCCTAACGGACATTTTAGTTCTCATATTTTCCGTTCCACGCAATGAGCGTTTTTTAAACTGAGACACATCACTTCTGTAGGCAAAGCTTCCACGTTGTCACGTAAGTGTTTCTTTCTTATTGATAAGGGTCTTTTTTCATCGCCCATTTCTTTCTCCCCCTTTCCATACTCATATCTTTCTCCGTTACCTATCCTGACATATAATTATTAGTTTAATATTACATTATTTTAAAATTTAAATTATTTTTTATTCATACTGTTTCTCTTTTGTAATGACTATATTTTTTATATATTACCTATACTCTTAACTATGTTTTTAATATATTGCCGTCATATATCAACTCAAAATTGTTAATATTTAAAATTTTAATTGTTCACATATTTTTCCTTTATCATTTTTTTTCATTTACTTAGTCTCTATTTATATATTCTCATTACAATATTATCATCTCAATTATGTTTACTTCCATACTTTATAACTATCATCTTAATTTTGTTTATTTCCATACTTTATAACTGTCACCTTATTTCCATACTTTATAATTGTCATCTTATTATCATTTCACATTTAATATTATTTATGTTCCCATAATTTATTACTGTCATATTATTATTATATACCTAACGCATTATTAAGTCTATAATTACATTGGTTGTTATCTTGTTTCTTTTTAGCCCTGATGAAGGCCCACATTGTAGGCCGAAACGTCGGCACATAATTAAAATAACGCTTATTTTTAATTGTGTGTTTTAATTTATGACCGCACCCCCAACCATCTTCCTCATCTAATTTATAATAAATAAAGGACTGACTTAATGTTAATTAACAAATGGAACATTAATGTAACTTTATGATAATAAAGCAGTGATTTTTCACTAATTCCTTCTTGTTAAGTAATATAGCTTGTCATATTTTAACTTAAAGCCAGTTAATTATTATTTGAGAGAGATAAATAACTGTTTTATTTGGATTATCTTTAATGTAATCAGAAATAAATCCTGAATGAATCTTTTAAATGGTGGTATATTCCACACAAATCGTTTTATGACGTCAGTATTTAGTAAGTTTAATAAAATTAGTGTTGAATCTTATTTAAATTCTTTATTCAATATTTTTAATGCATACATTTCAATTACGTAATAGGTAATCAGAGGATGGTCTGATGTAATCTTTTAATTGAAAAAAAAAAAAAAAAATCAAGTAAAACATTTCCTGGTAGGAAATGGATAAGAAAAATCAACCCTGTGTTAAATACATGGATTTAAATTATTTAAATCATTATCGAAGTAAATTATCCAGTTATTTAAATTTGTATTAATGTCTTAAGTACATGGATATGTGAGTTAAAAATATTCTATAAATCGAAGTAACACTTAAAAAATATAAAGTAGTCATAATGGAGAAATATTAATACAATAATGTACGATTCGGCGCTGTACCAAGAATAAAATGACTGTATTAATACATTATATCATATTGATTGAATTACTCGAACAAATTTAAGAACTTTCCATTTATTTCAAATTCTAATTAAAAAAATTAAGGATGTATAAAAAAATAACTACATTAGAATGTGTATGTTTGGCTTAAAACATATATGTATATGCATTAAGAAATAAAAAAAAATTACTTATTAAGAAAATAGTATTTTTTCTTCTTGCATTAATGAAAAAGATATTAAAATTATAATAAAACATAATATTATAGATAGAATCGATGTTAATTTATTAAGGATGTAATCGTTTATTTTATGGACTTAGTTATTTATTAAATTATATTTATTGAAATTTATAATAAAAATACACTAAACATACATAATATTGTACTAAAGTAGACCAGTCTCTTAAGTAATCTCTTAATAACATAAACATAGTAAATAAGCAAAATAATAAATGAAAGAAAAAATAAATATAAAACATTCCAAAATTTTAAATTAAATAAAAAATTGTATATTATAATAATATATGTTTAGTTAGTTTGCGTACATACCGCTTAATACTATTTTCGATATAGTTTCCAATATTTTTTGTAAGGACATTTTCTTTAATTAAACTTTTAGCTGGGGAGCTGCTGCCAATGAGTAGTATCCCCACATCTGAATCATGACCTTTGTATCTTGTATATTGTATCTAGTATTGCATATTATTATACAGTTGTAAATAACAATAAATCTATTTAAACAAAAAAAAAAAAAACTTTTGGGAACAATCTTTTTACAAAGCTTGTTAATGTAATGTTTAATAAGAGGTACTTTCAATTCTAAATGCATGGTTTTAATTCTATTATTGTATGGATAATTTCCACAGATTCTTATACATTCATTTTAGAGCTATGTAATTTTTATAGTTAGATTCACACATAAAGCTAAATATTGGGCGTACATAAGTAAAAATTGGTTTTTAAAAAAGCCTTGTATATTAATAATTTATTTGTTAAATTTAATTTAGAGTGTCTAATAAAATATGCACATATAGTATACAGAGCTCTGTTGGTTTTGTTACATACATAATTTGTGTGCAGTGTAAAAGTCGGTTTTTTATCCATGACTAGACCCAGATATTTGATGTCATTTGATCAAGCTTTATGCCTTTTTGTTACAGAAATTTGGGGGATAGAACGAGATCTTGTCTGTTTAAATAATATTGCTTTAGTTTTATCTTTGCTTATCTTGATTTTCCATTTAAAATAAAAGCCTTCAAATTTTTAATTCTGTGGTCAGTCTGTTAGTATATGTTTCCGGTCTGTAACTTGAGTGCAAAATGCTGTATCGTCTGTGAATAAAGGTTTGAAAAATTTATATGTGCTAGGCATGTTGATAATATATAAATTGCGTTAGCAATAGAACCCCGCCCTGGGGAAGTCCGGCTTGGAGTGCAAAAACATAGCTTTTATCCAATCATTTTGTAGTGAAATAGTTAAAAATGTTTTATAAGTAATGTAATTCTAAATATTTTTTGAGAAATAATTCTTTAGAAATTTGTAAAGAATAATAAGAAATATAAGTTTAACGCAAGATTTCAGGAAAAAAAAAAAAAGATTATATTTTATTTTCTCATATTGTTCCACCACTTCGAAAAAAATCCTGAGTATAAAGGATTATAAAAGACAGTTTCCAAACCAAAAATCGATGATTAACACTTCTCAAAAAGGTTTAAAAAATACATATTTTTTTTTTCCTTCTCCCGCAAAAAAAAAATATTTCGTTTATGAGGCAGGTAGGGATAGTGTTTTAGGGCGATAAATGACGAGTTATTACGCCTATTTTTAACGGGCCATTTTCGTTTAAGAATCATGATCATATAATTTTTTCATTCCTTCGAATCCTAACAATCAGAGGAAAAATTATCATTGATTAATTTCAAATAAATTGCGTATATATATAAAGATAATATATAAATTGCGTTGGCAACAGAACCCTGCCCTGAGGAAGTCCGGCTTGGAGTGCACGTAGACCATTTATACAAAATTAGTATAAGGAGGATAATAGGTAGTAAAAACGGATTTTTATAGTTGAACCCCAATAAAAGAAATAAAAGCCCAATAAGAAGAAAAATCGCTTAAGAATATAGCCGCTTGTAGTAAGAGAAAATAATCCCGACGAGAAATGAACAGTTTTAATAAATAAACAGGAAATGAGTTTTAATAAAAGAAAGGAATGAAGGTCTAATTACCCATAAGCCCCTATAATCCACCACAGGCTCCAGCGATAATCCGTGCACCCCCTCAGGGAAAGTAATTACAAAATGAGCCAATAGAGGGCGCCAGATCTTTTCGACTAATTGGAACGTCTTAAAAAGAGGAGGGCTTTCCCAGTGGATTAACCCATTCAGCTGGAGATCCTGTCCAGGAGTTTTACTGGAGAAAATAAAACTGCCATAACAAAGGAGAGATGGCTCGTCAAATAATCCGAGGGAGTAGCCTTAATGGGGGATACCCCGCTTTGAGGGGGTGCACCGGGAAACTTTCTATTAAAATCCCCTCCTATTATTTCTAATTTAGTTAATAAGTATCCGACGATTGATTCCTGTCATCGGATTAAACTTTATAATCCACTTTAACGCTTAGAGGATCCATTTAATTTATTAACGCGAGGTATAATTTTTTTTATTCTTTTGTAAATTTTATAAAAAGAAGGGGGATTTTTGAATGGATCGTGCATCTCTTCCGCCTGTCAATCAATTATTAACAAATGAGTCTTATATAAATTTTTACATAAAGACTATTTCTTAAGACATTCCTTCACAGCCTCTTCTTTATTTAACATACCACTGTATTGTTTATTTTCAGATCTCCCTTCACACCTATCAGTAGAACGATCCCTATACGCCGATGACACAGCTATTTATACATCTTCATATATGATCGATAAAATAATCAATAGGTTACAGGCTCTCCTCAGAAAACTTATTCGCTACTTTTTTAAATGGAAGATTAAAATAATGTTACAGAAAACGCAAGCGATAATTTTCACAAAAAAACATTATTATGAACGGAAACATAATCTCCTGAGCCCAGTCTATACATTACTTAGGATTAGAAATGGACAAATCCTTAACTTTCACAAAACACGTACATAATAAATGCAATAGAGCCAATAATATTACCAAGAAAATGACCCCAAACTTCAATAGATACTCAAAACTATCACCAAAAAACAAACTAATTCTCTACAAAACTGTCATCAATCTCATACTGACCTACGCTGCCCCAGTCTGGAGTTACACATGGTGCAGAACACATGCTTGCGAATCGTAAATAATTATCCTCTTTACATGCGAATCACAACCATGTTATAGGATTTACAACTACCTTCGATTAAGAACTATACGTACTTGCTCGCACTATTTTTTTTTCTCTTACCCATACTAGTGACAACCCACTCTTTCAAAAAATAGGTGATTACGACAAGAACACATTAAAACGTTACATACATAACCGTACTACTGCATCAAATTTGAAATGTAAAGAAGAAAAATTATTAGTTTGATATATTAGCATATAACCAAAATATTGTTATTTTGTAGTGTTTTGTTTCCACTTAGTTTTGTTTTCGACATAAATTTGTTATGTTCTTAATTTTATTGTTTTGTTTTTTTTTACTTTAATTACTTTGTTTTAACTTAAATTCTTTTTTTATGGTGTAGGTTTTTGTTTTCAGATTTTTCCCTGTCTTCTAAATGTAACATAGGCTACAATTACCATTAACTCTTACTGTAAATATCACGTAAAGGTAACATGTAATTTGTGCAATTACCACAACATGTATAAAGTTTGAGGCATGTGGACATTTGTAAAATTTAGAAAAATAAAAATCTTAATCTTTAAAAATTGTATTAGCAGGTCTGGATGCCTTCGTCTTTTTAGGCATCTCAGGGAATAGATGAAAATGAGAGGTTAGAGACAGGCGGGTTTTAGGATGTTTGGAATTAAATTAGGTGTCTCTATGTCGGCTTAAGTCTACAACCAGTGAAATATTTAGATCTCTAGTGATGATTTAATTAGTAAAATGTAAACTATTAAGGATTTTCCGTGTGGCTTTTGATTGGAAATGGGAGTAGCCTTTTAAATGTAGTAAGTCTATAGTAGTGCTGAGCCATATATCTCTGCAAATTTTTAAACGATATCAATTTGTTTTTTCCCATTTTGTTGGAAATTTACTTCTCTATCAAAAAACATTAATATAAGAATTTTTTTTTTTTTTTTTATTTATTGAGATTTATTACAATGTGTTTCATAATGAACAATTATTTTCTCCACAAGGAGAAAATAAAACAACAAATATTTTCTTGATTAATAACACCATGAACTTGGCAATATTAAATGTCAATTCAGAAATAATTAGGAAAAGCAAAAGAAAAAAGAGGAAAAAAATCTTTAAAGAAACAAGAAAAATTATTTATATAAAAATAAGATTAAAAATTCTGGAACGGGAACACACCAAAGAAGTTGACAAATAGAAGTTGAAAATAATTGTGATGTGATACACATTCATACAATATATACGGAAAATAATGATAAAGTCAATTTACATAAAATCGGAAATGAATAAATTCAAATATATACAAAACAATAACAATTAAAAAACAAAAAAAAGACAACAAACAAATCAAAACAACAACCTGTAATATAAGAAATTAATAAACATTGTTACTTATTTATTAATTTGGACAAACGGATTTATTCTATTCGTTATTCGTGTTTTGCATATCTTCAAACATAGACCCTCAAATTTTTACAGGGATATATTTTTTTTTTTTTCGGTTACAATGATTCATTATTGAAAATAATAAACCAAAATCGTTTGACAAGTTCATTCAAGCAAAGTTCTACTACGGTGATATAAACAAATTAATGAGAAAATAAAAATAAAAATAGAAAAAAAAAGTTAGGGACTGCTGTAAAAAATAAATATCTGTGAAGTGTCGGAGCGATCAGAAGGAATTATTCCGCCTAGTGGAATGAGAAAGCCGATACGATAGACTAAAGCGTTGACCGAAACCTGACGTGTCGGAGGCAAAAAACAGTTAACACCTCGCTGTAAGAGGACACCGCATCCAACTGTTAGAGCAGCCAGAAGGTCCTGCAAGTATCGTACATGGAAGGCATCAGGTAGAAACTATGGCAGGGGTTGAGGAACAAAAAACAACGTAGAATATTAACTCGTAGAATAATATAATACGTCTTTTGCTGCCGGAAAGAATGTATCAACAGACTACAACTACATATTAAAAATCAGGTGCGGGCAACACATGACTTTTAGTTACTTCGGCTGTTAAAATTAATTTAAGACTTATTAAATAAACATAATTTTAATATAAAGTTTATTCTGTTTCAGAAAACATGATTCAAATTGTTACGTATAATCTTCGGTAATAATTTTATGCTCTATTGGTCACATTACATTACCTTTTGCAATTATGTATGTAAGATAACATTTTTTCTAAAATCATTAGCTTTCCAACGATATATTATACGTCTATATTACTATTTTTAAATTAAAACAACTAAAAATTACATAAAAAAATCGATTTGCTCTTTTTTCCGGTAGTTAAATATCTAATTCGTATAATTACATATTTACCCATTTTTTATCAATGCTTAAAAGATGATATAGTTAATTTTTTCGAATATACAAAATAAAGGTACTTCAGAGGCACAAAATTAAAAAAAATCCGCGTTTAATCCCTGTCAGACTATTTCAATTAAAATGAAACTTTATAATATCAAAGCCCCATTATATTTTACATTAATATGGCGAGTTTAATTAAATCGGTATAACCCTCTTTGATAAAATATGTAAAAATGTGTAAAATGCATGGAATAAAGTAGCACTTTCGGTCTGCTGATTTTAGTGAAAAAGTTGCTGTGCCATCTAGGGCGTGTAGTTAACTTAATTATGAAATTTTAGTTTCTTACGACTTTTCGTTTTCAAGTTAGACTTGTTCGAGTTACGTGTTACCACACACACACACACACACTTTTTTTTTAGGGATTTGATTATTTAGACTCAGGGGAACCTGAGTATTTCCGTTTAAAACTAGTATTGGAAAATGTTCATGATCGCAATACTTTCCCTTACTATATATTTCATTCATAAGAAAGTAAAAATAAATATCAATTAACTTTATATACTACTAAATGTATCCAGCTGCTTTGCACACATTGTTTCATTTTGTAGTGAGTTGAACATATCTACGCTGATGGTAAGAGTAGCTATTATGGATACAAGTTTTCATTCGGTCAATAAGTCACACTTTCAACTATGCACAACCAATAAAGTTATTATTTAGTGCTAGATCTATATTTTATTATCTTAAATTTAAGATAGAACACTAAAAGAAGAAAATTACTCGTTAGATTTTTTAGATTGTATGTAGTCACATCTCGTTAGCAAGATAAATGGAAGTTGATCCCGTTTGTGGGAGGAAAGATAAAAAAAATATATATGTATTTTTAGGTTTCATATAGCGAAATGATTTTAGTTGCTTAAAAATCCCACAGCAATTGAACGTGTTGCTATGAGAACCTGAACACTAGACATACACGTAATATGCTTAAATATATATGTTATCAATATAGTAGCTTTACTTATACTCAGATGATTTTCCTTGCTAGTGGTTAAACATTTCGGCTAACAGGGCGTATTACGCCTTGCTGAACACTCTCCGCAGCATGTCTATTACTAGGGGTACCAAACTGGTCATTTATAAAACCTTAATTCGCCCTGTTCTTACCTACGCTTCTCAGACCTGGACCATCTCAGCGAAAAATGGAAATAGCCTGCTAACCTTCAAAAGAAAAATCTTAAGGAGAATATTTGGCCCTGTGAAAGATGGAGATGGATGGATAATTAGGAGGAACAGGGACCTTCATGACCTTTTTAGAGAAATAGATATCCTGAAAGTTATAAAGGTGGAAAGGCTCAGTTGGGCTGGCCTTGTCGCAAGGATGCAAGGGGAAGAACTGCCCAAAAGAGCTTTGGAAACCCCTCTCACAGTACTTGACGAACCGGTAGACCATGGCTGCGATGGATTGATGGAGTGGTGGCGGACGCACGGAGCCTGTTGCGAGTCAGGAACTGGAGAGCGGCAGCACAAAATCGGACAGAATGGCGGCCAAGATCCACCAAGGGTTGCAGAGCCACGCAGATAGATATATAGTGGTTAAAAATTTGATTATCTTAGCAATGAGAAGCTATAACCTATCAGGAAAGGTGTAGGGTTTTTTATTATATTTGAAACCAATTTGGTAAGATGCTTTAGATATATATTTTTTTACCTACTTATAGGACGATTTTTTTTCAAACTCAGCCGTATTGCACACCTTGACGGTAAGGTGAACCTTCAGGAAACAATTCAGCTTCACATTAGTCATTTTTGAGATTCTGCGATGACCGGAAAAGTTGGTGCAATGGTACTTTTATGTATAAGTACTGTTTATCACATAAAGCACTAAACAGTAACAAGTTCAGGTTTGAAATAAAAATACTTGAAGTATCCATCGATTCAACTTACATAACCAGGAAGGAAAATGGGTCCTATTAGGAAATATGATTAAGTACCTTATATAATTTCTGTTACGAACATTAATATTCCAGCAGCAGTAATGAATCATTAAACAAAAAATCTGGTGCGGGCAACACACGACTTTCACTTACCTGCGTTTAAAAAATCGATTAAAGAATTTTCAAATAAAGTTAGAGATAAAAATAAGTGAAACTATTAAAGAATTAATTAAATAGAAAAAAAAAACGTGTGTTTTATTAAAAACTCGATTATATAATCATCTAAGATAATCAGTTAGTTTCATCGACTTTTCATCAATCTTTATTAACTTTTACATGCTTGATAAGATAATATTTGTCCTAAAATCTTTCTTTTTCCAACGGTATATTATACGTCTATATTACTGTTCTTGTGAAACCTTTAAAGAATTAATTAAATTTAATTTCTATAGAAACATTTGTTTTATTAAAAAATCTATTATATTATTATCTAAAATAATCAGTTCTTTTATCGGGTTTTCATCACTCTTTATTAAGGTTTACAAGCTTGTGTATAAGATAATATTTTTTCTAAAATCTTTCTCTTTCCAATGTCTATATTACTGTTCTTATATTCAAAAACAAAAAAATTGCATTAAAAAAATATTTTTTAAAGTTTTTTCCTTTAGTTGTTAATCGAATTCGCTCAACTTGCATATTTAGCTATTAATTATCAATGGTAACAAGATAATACTGTTATGTTCATAGAATCATCAGAATTAAAGGTACTTTAGGGAAGAAATTTTAAAATATTGGTATTTAAGCCCTGTCAGCCTATTTCAATCAGAATGAAACCTAAATGATATTAAAGCTCAACTAATTTCACATCAATATAGCGATTTTAATCAAAATTGTTAGAGCCGTTTTTGAGAAAATCGACAAAATGTGCAAAATGCATATTGTAAAGTAACTCTTCTGGTTAACCGATTTTAATGAAATGTTGCTGTAACATCGCGGCTGTATCGTTTTTCTTAAATATGAAATTTTCGTTTTTGACTTTTGTTTCGTTTTTGTTACTTACCACAAACACACGGACACACAGAATTTTTTGTGAGACTTAGTTATTTGGACTCCGGGGCCCCTAAATTTCCGTTGAAAACTAGAATTCGAAAATTTTCACGATCGCAATACTTTCCCTAACTATATATGTCATATATAGGTAAGTGAAAGTAAAAGATGGTACCGTAATATAGTGTGAATGTATCGTCCATTGTTCTCATTACACAAAGCTTGTATTGTATTAATTAAAACCAGAATTTAATTGAAACTAAGAAATAGAGACACGTAAATATAGAAATAATTTTAAAATGAAATACTTTTTCTCTTGAGTCCATAATTGATTAGCCTTTAGAGGTGCTATTTTCAGATTTCCTTCGGTTTGAATAACCAACTAGCATTTTTAATTAAGATTAAACAAATAAAATAAATTAAAAAATTGAAAGAAAGCATCTCAGAATTTTTTAATTAAAGTTCGAGAGTCTATCATTTTATGTGTATTTTAATAGAGTCGAAATGTTTAACCATCATACACACGCTACTAAACATAACTTCACGACTTATGGAAACGTTGGAAAATTCGACTTAAACAAGACAGAAAAAGATATAAGGGCCCACACATCAAGAACAGACAGATAAAAAAAAGGGCCAAAACTTTTATACTCACTAATTTAAAGAAGTTGAAAAACAAACCTTTAATTGAAATTTGTTAGGGTAATTTTGGGTACGAATCCAAGATCCCCATTAATAGACATATTCTCCGACTATGGTTACATGGCGATATTATTAATGTGTTACCATATATTTACCACTATCGATATGGCTCACAATACCCCTAGAAGCGAAATAGGAATCAAGCTAGTAAGAGCCGCTATGTACTACTAAGACTATTTTTTTCAAGATGGAGTTTAATACAAAAATCTAGAAAAAATAAACTAATGCTCCAAAGGATTGTTACTCATATATAATATATATATTATATATATATATATATATATATATATATATATATATATATATATATATATATATATATATATATATATATATGGGATTTTATTGATTATGAGAGGATGACTGAACAGGACTATGCAAAATAAAATAGGACCTTTGAATTGTTTTCTTATCCACAACAACAAGGAAAATTTATAAACTTTTTGAAATAGGAATACAAAAATAGCTGTTTACGAATTCAACAGTTACATATTTAAAATACAATGTACTGCTTTGTACTTAACCTACAAGTTAGTATGGTGAGTAACCAACAGTCAAATAATTTAATAAAACCGTTGTAACTGTTGCAGATCCTAGTACATGTTACTTTTCCATGTAGGACATTAACGATACTGTTATTACATAGGAACCGGGTCAGAGGAGTAACAGTTAGTTAGTACATACTCTAGTGGTATGATACAAGTAGACACTAGATTTTTATGTAAATGAACATTCAGTTTCCCTTTAGGTTAAGAGCCGAAACAGAGAAACATGTTACATCAGTAAAATAACTTACCTATGTGTTTTTTTTGTATGATATACTATTGGGAAGCAAGAGATTTTAGAAAAAAAATAGGTTACATAAAAAATTATAGGAAGTAATGGAGACTGATGAAAAGCAAATATAATTAAGTAATTGCTAGGATAATAATTTAAAGGTAATATAATTTGATCTTAAAAATAATCTTTTCCATCCAACGTTTAAACGTTTTTCAGTGCTTATTTTAAGAACGAAGGTATTTTGCTTGTCCCGGTTAAATAGATCTGCTATCTAGGGTCCTGTATGACGAACGTCTTACATGGAATCCGCACATACGACTAAAAAGACAAGAAACTGCTCGCAGGATTTGGTTACTTCAACGCTTACAGGAGTTCTAACGCTCTCACCGTCCACTTAACAACAAAAGGGTCATTTACATGACCATCATAAGGCCTATCTGGACTTATGGAGTTGAGCTTGGGGACTTAAACGGTCAAATTCTTCCCGTATTTAATCCTTACACTCTAAAATCGTTTTTAAAATCCTCAACGCTCCTTACTTTCTCACGAATAAAATCATCCATAAATATTTACTGTTTTACGTGTTGCTGATTTAGCCCGAACCAGGTATCACCCCTACTAGTTTCACACCTTGCTCCCTCTACAGTTCCCGATAATCCTCCAAGGTGACTAAAAAGAAGATAGCCTAGATAGAGATCTTCTTGTTTAAATTGCCTACTGGAATGCTGTCAATTGGCAGGATCTTTACATGTATTTTATCAGATATATCAGATACAGTTGTGAATTCAATAAAAAAAAAAAAAATAACGGTGCACCAGGATTTCAATCTTCTACTTGTTTGTTTATTTATTTAACGTCACTTTATGCTGCTATGGCTAATCGGACGATATTACAGTGGGAGTTCTAAATTTTGCCTATCCCGGTTTAATTAGGATAGGGATCTTTAACGAGTACCTGGCATCGCACAGGCTCGGGACCACCTTTTAACGTACCCTCCGAAGGACGGCATAACTATGGATTTTTTTACTCCCATTAAAAAATCCTAGGACCACCTGCGGGTTTGAATCCGTTACCATTGACATATGAGGTTGTTATCCTAGCCATCCTTCTACAAGTGATCACTCAATCTTCTAATTTCAGCAGGAACAAATGTGATCCAAAAAGTTTATTTATGTTGAGGATTTGTTAGTGTATGTATTTTCAATTAAGCTCATGCAATACCTCATTATAAAGATGAATTAAAGAGAAAAATATGTTTGGAATATATTTTAATATATACATATATATGGCTAACCTACTTTAAGAAGAGATAAATTGAATGAAAGATATGAGAGGGAAGCTATAGATAGAGCTATGAGACGTGGCTGCTGGCTGATTCTCCTCACGAAGTCAATTCATTTTCACGTCAATATCACAGTGAGACGGGCTTTAGCAGATCTCTCTGCTAAAGGATCCCTCGTATATTGTAGGCCGTTTTGCAACAATTTGTCCCGTAATTTACTCTCTCTTTATTTCTCTTTCTTCTAGCATATATTTTATCTCCCTTCTTTTGCATTATTGCTTTGCTTAGATGTAAGGATACTGACTGTTTTAGCACCGACACAGTATCCCTCTTCTCTCTCATACTTCAGACATGATTTTGATTAAACCCGCTCTATTCATTTAAAATTGAATGGGATTTAAAATCACGGAACTCACATTCTCACTAAAATAGTTTGACTTAGCTTAAGTAACGATATTTTCAATTAAGGTATCTTTAATTTACTATTGGGTTGTGTCACATGAAATGTCCGTTTTCAAGGTAAAGGATATTTATTAAAAATACGATATGAAAACTTGATAATTTAATACGAAGTATTTACCTTCTTTTTCTACACATTTTTCTCAACGTGACACCAACTTTTTTATCCCCGAACTGAAAAACTCTGAGCTTTGAAGTGAAACCAAATCTGAAAAAGCACTATTCACTTGATCATAATTTTCAAAAAGTTTTCCTTTGACGAAGTTGTCTAAATTCCTGAACAGGTGGTAACCTGTTGGAGACAAGTCGGGAGAATATGGTGGGTGCGGAAGAACTTCGTAGCCCAGTTCTTTCAATTTTTAAACGGTGAGTTTTGAAACATGGGGTATAGAGCCGCTCAGTGAGACCATGAGGTACCCATGTATCTAGCTTTTTTACTTTCCCAATACATTTTAAATGTCTGGAAACGGTAGATGTACTTGCATTTAGTTGTGCTGAGAGTCCTTTAACTGTTTGGTAGGGGTTTCCTTCTACTGTATGTTTGAGGACATCGTTGTCAATTAAGGACGGAGGTTTCTTCGGTGCAACTTTTCCCAGCTGAAAACTTAGCAAACCAACGGCGAATGGTCCTGCCATAAACACTCCCTTCCCCAAACGTCTTGCAAATATTTCTAGCAGCGTCAGCTGCGGAATGGCCGAGTTTAAACTCGTGCAAAAATATTACTCGAAAATCGCGTGTTTTCATGTTCATATTTGGTGGTGTACTAAAAAGTGGGTAATTGATTGGGAAGCTAATGTTTATAATACAAAGGTAGAGGATTAGTAACTATTTACTTTAAATAAGTAAACATTCGGAAGAAAACAACAGAGACCTGCAAAATCCTTTATGTATTTAAGAAACTATAAAAACGGACATTCATGTGAAACAACCCAATAGTAGAGCAGTATGGACAAGAACGATAGGTACATACCACAGATTTTATAGAAACTTTGTTCGTGAAAATCAATTTACAATAAATGTCACTTTGTCCAACTCATTGGGATTTTCTGGAAAACGGCCCTATCTATTTTGATTAACCTTGTGTCAATATTTGATTAAAGTCTAAATAATATTAGGTTTTCCTCATTGGATTTGCTTGACAGGGATTGAATGTGCAATATTTATTAAAATTTCTTTAACCTTTTATGTCTTTTAAATTTATGCAAAATCATTAACTGTTCAAGTTACTAGTAATAATTTACAATAATCTGGTGCAGGCAATAAACGGCTTACACAAACCTGAGAAACTAAAATCAATTTAAGGAAATTTATGTTTTAGATCAAATAATATAAAATTCTTAAGTATGATAATCACTTAAGTGTTTGCCCTATTCGTCATTTTATATTACCTATTACCACTTTGTATATAATATAACTTTACCTGTTTACTTTTTGGCTTTACTACGATATCAAGCCTCTATATCACTATTCTTGTGTAAGACAAAAAAAAAAAAAAAACTCTAAACAAATTTTTAGTTCTATTCTCCTTTAATTAGAAATCAAATTTAAGATGTACATTGAGAAGTTTTTATCAATGTTAATAAACTGTTAAGATTAATTACTTGGCATTTACGAAATTAAATGTACATAAAATAAAATACAAACAAAATCATCATTTAAGCCCAATCAGACAAAAATTAGAATCAGATTGAAGTCTAAATGATATTAAGTCCTTATAAATTTCACATTGATATACCGAGTTTAATCAAAATCGGCATAGCTGTTTATGAATAAATCGTAAAAGGGTACATAATTCATGGAATAAGGTGGATCTTCTGGTTCGCCGATTTCGAAAAAACTGTCCCACAAAAAGATCTGTGCTTGTGTGTGAGGTAACTGGAGCAAGTGAACGAAAAGACCTATGAAACTGAAATTATATATATAAGACAAATATGTTACAAAAGCTTATTCATTAAAATCAGCTTACAAGAAGCGCCACTTTATACTAAGCATTTTGCACATTTTTATGATTTTCTCAAAAACGACTCTAACAATTTTGATAAAGTTCCCTATATCAATGTAAGTTTTAATGAACTTTAACATCATGTAGATTTTATTCCGACTGAAATAGTCTGACGGATCTTAAATGCCGATATTTAAAATTTCCTTTCCCTAATGTATCTTTAATTTTGAATATTCTATAAACATAACCACATTATCTTGTTAGCATTGATAATTAATAGATAAATATGCAAGTTGAGCAAATTCGATAAATAAAAGGGAGAAAACTTTAAGAATATTTTTTTTAATACAATTCTTTGTTTTTGAATATAAGAACAGTAATATACATGCATAATATACCGTTAGAAAGCTAAAGATTTAAGGAAAATATTATCTTCAAAGTGATGAAAAGCCGATAAAACTAACTGATTATTTTAGATAATAATATAATACATTTTTTTAATAAAACACACGTTTGTATAGAAATGAAATTTAATTAATTCTTTAATGGTTTCATCCATTTTTATCTCATCGATTTAAAATAAGTCGTGTGTTGCCCGCACTAGATTTTTTTTTTTAATGTGAGTATGGATTATCTTTAAGACCACTATACTGAATGGACAATTTACCATTTGTAATCAACAACTTTTATTTCAAAAATTTACTTTTAGAAATTCCTACAAAGGGTTTGAAAGGTTTTATTTGGAAGGAAGAAAGAAGATAGGAGACTAGGAAGCTGTTACGGTAATTTCTTTGAGGCTATAGAAGTCCAGTGCGGTAATGGATGTTAAAAGGCAATGCGACCACTCGGAGCCGCCAATCCAGAGGGGAGTGGTAAATGGAGAAGAGAGCTGTGTAATGCCATCATTGGGGACGGCCAGCAAACAGTTAGTTCAAGGGGAAGGGGAAATGACTAAAGAAAGACATCGTGCAAAATTTTATTAAGATAAAAAGTTCAAAATCAAAATGATCTGTATTAAGTATATATGCTTAGTAGAAGCCGAGAGAGACATGGAAAAACAAACAGATAAAAACAAAGGATATGGAAGACAGAGCGGAATTAAGGGCTAAGGGCCAGTTGCACGGTTCAACCTAAGGTAAGCTTACCCCAGGTAAAACTACGGTAGATAGTTTACCACCGATTTCAGCTGGGAGCGTTGTTGGTAAGTTGTTTACTTATACTACCATTTCACGGGAGATGGAAGGTAGGTCCGCCATTTTACTTCCTTATTTCAATTCTAAACCTTATCAGCTTCGTTACTTTGGAACTTCTTTTTATGAAATATTTTCTTATATTTTAAACTTAGTTATTAAAAGAATATCGTTTATGTATTATTATTTATCGTGGTTGTTAAAAGAATATAGTAAATTTATTATTTGTTTCCTGACTGTGAATTAATATGTTTAGATTGTTTTTTTGTTTTTTTTTACTTTCATTCCACAGCAATCAGTTAATAAGTCAACAAAATATCATCTATTTTGGTTTTTAGTCACTTATAATTTCCTTTGGAGTCCTAAGAATGAAATTAACAACATACTCCTTCTTGTTAATTGAAAATTATAACCCTAATTATATAAAACATACTGTAGAACATTTTGTACAAAATTATGAGATATCTGTCTCTAGTCTACATTTAAATGCATTAATAATAAAATTAATTGGTTAATGAAAAATGAATAAAAATAAAAAAATTAAAAAAATAGATATCTAATCTCACAAGCCAGAGTTCACACAGCCGCCAGGTTTTTCCTTTTTCATTTAAGGGACCCACTTTATAGAGGCTGGGACTGCACCGGGAGGGTTTCCATACCTCAGTGTCGTCCCACAACTGAAATAACAATTTACCTTGGCCGGATTAGGACCATTAGACCACACCGCTAACAAAATAATTGTTTATTTAGAAATATTTTAGATAGACATGTATAATTTTGCAAATACTATAGGCAAATACATAAAAAAAAATTTTAGGACCAAAAAACTAGAAAAGGCTGAATTTCATTCAGAATTATAAAGTCATTTCTATGTATCGGATATAATAATTAGTGTACAATACTCTAAAATTTACATATATAATTTTAAGAAATAAAATACTTTATAGCAAACCCTGAAAAGTATACATAATTAAATCTATTTTATGTATTATGAGCAAATAAGCTATATTTTTTTGTAACATTTGTTATTCAAAAGAACTATGTTCCGGAATAAAATCATAGGTACATAAAACGAGAAAAATATCAAATATAACGGCATGCCAACAAAGTTACTAATTAAAAAAAAAAAAGAATTATATATAACATTCGTTTTTTTTTTTTTTCCATACTATGAGAAAAGAAATCAAAAGTCAATAAAGCTAATTGTACATCAAAACCTAAAACCTTGTTCCAAGAACTGAAATTAAAAAAAAAAAAAATCCGTAATTGCTGAGAAATGGAAATGATATCGAGAGATGGGAATCAGGTTCAAGTAATTTAGGTTTCCACTCATTAATTAACATCGACCCATTTCTTTCAATTAACATTTTCTTTTCTTTATTCATTTTGACAGGGACTTAGCGAGTAAAGCTATATTCAGTAGTTGATTCTAATTTATTGTAAGTTAGTTTTAAAATTTCAATATCCAATATTGGGCTTCAAGCACTTAAATAAATAAATATATATATATATATATATATATATATATATATATATATATATATATATATATATATATATATATATATATATAAACACGGAAATAAGTTTATGAGAGTTGCAGAGAGATAAACCCGACACTACGACTCAGCTATCCCAAAGACAGATGGTACTTGGAGCCCTGTGTTAGGTAAAGAGCTGGGTCTAGCCTTGATTCTGGCGGGTGAGGAACTTTGCTGAGAAGTGAGGGATAAGTCTCCAAGTTGACGGCCTTCTGGACAGTTAGTTCCAACTTACAGTTAGTGTTAGAGGCATAGCTCTTTAGTCTTAATTAACGTTTGTGGTTATCAGCTCAGACCACGCCTCTTCGCAGTTAAGAAGTGAATTCAACTTGGCTATGCCGTTGGATTATATTATTAGACATCGTCGGTCGCTGGATTGCGCCATAGTTTAAAAACTTCCTAGAAGTCCTATATTTTTCTCAGTAAATCTTATGAAAATATTATGCTATATCCAGGCTCGAAACTAAAGCGCAGAAAACATGATGATAGTTTGAGAGTTGATGTGAATAGTAAAATGGCGTTTTATTTTTAGCTTAAAACCTATTTTTAGCAATGACATATGAAATATTTTACATATCACACTATTCAATAACAACAGAACCATATATATAATTATAAATTGGTCTAATCCTTAATCCATTTGAGAACAAAGATCTAAACAATAAAAAAAAAAAAGAACTAATAGTGTACATTTATTTCAACTTATTTAAACACTTCAAAAAAAAAAAAATTAAGTATTGACTATCATTTAACAGTAATTATTATTGTCAGCTAGCGTCATTATGGGAAGTGAGAAGACACTGGAACAAAAGGTATTTGAAAGTGGAGAGAGAGGTTGCTCGACGGATGTTTGTTGGGAGAGAATTCCAAAAACTGGTGGAGCGGGATAGAAAGGAACGTTCATATGTTTTAGTTCTATGGGAAGGGATATAAAGGTCGAAATGTCGGGATCTAGTTTCTTGTGCTGGGAGTTGATGGAATGGTAAAGGAATGTTCCGAGGAAATATTGTGTACGGGTTTGAGGGAAAAGTCACTTTAACTCGTCATAAAGATGGGACACGTGAGACCGCCTCAAGGTGCCAAAGACAAATCTTAAAAAACAGTTCATGATAAACTTTGCTCGTTTCTTTAGCATCGACGAGAGACCACCGTATACCATACATCCACAGTCAAAGTGGCGGAAAATCAGTGAGGAAACGAGGAGCTTACGAGAGGACTGTGGAAGAAGATGGAGGGAACGATTAAATAACTTGAGAGTACTTATTGACCATCGGGAAGTTTGGTCATTACCTGTATGTATTCAGTTTCTGTCTAATTTGTATTTCAATTTCATTTTTAATTCCATTTAAACTCAAATTAATTCTTAAACGTTTAATCAAGTTTAACTTTCCATGAAAAATGTATAAATTGATTTTAACGACGGTGGTTATTAAAAGCCACGTGCTGCTATAACCTAAAGCAAAATTTCAATTCCAAAAAAAAAAAAAATCTGGTGCGAGCAACACACGACTTTCACTTACCTCCATTTTTAGAATAAATTAAAGAATTTTCAAATACAGTTAGATATAAAAATGAGTGAAATCATTAAACAATTAATTAAATGGAATTTCAATAAAAACATAAGTTTTATTAAAAAATTGATTACCTTATTATCTAAAATAATCACTTGTATCAATTGATTGTGTATGAGATAATATTTTTTCTAAAATCTCAAGCTTTCCACACACACACACAGACACACATACAGACCTTTTTGCGGGACTTGGTTATTTGGACTCAGGGGACCCTAAAACGTGTATTTCCGTTGAAAACTGGAATTCGAAAATTTTCACGATCGCAATACTTCCCCTTACTATATATAGTAAGTGAAAGTAATAAATTAAATTAAATTTCTATATACATGTATTTGATTCAAAAATCTATTATATTATTATCTAAAATAATCAGTTAGTTTTATGTTCATTTTATCACTCTCTATTAACTTTTAAAAGCTTGTTTATGAGATGATAATTTTTCTAAAATCTTTAGCTTTCCAATGGTATATCATACATGTATATTACTGCTCTTATGTTCAAAAATGAAAAATTGCATTAAACATTTTTTTTTTCTGTTTTCTCCTTTAGTTTGGTATCGAATTTATTCAATTTATATATTTACCAGTTTTTCATCAGCGTTAACAAGATAATCTAGAAATTATTATTGAATCTACAAAATTAAAGGTACTTAAAATATCGGCATTTAAGCCCTGTCAGACCATTTTTGTCTTAATAAAACCTACATGATATTAAAGCCCATTAAATTTGACATCGATATAGCGAGTTTAATCAAAATCGTCGGAACCGTTTTTGAGAAAATCGAAAAAAGGTGAAAAATGCATGATATAAAGTGCCTCTTCTGGTAAGCTCATTTTGATGAAAAAAGTTTTGTCACGTCTCGGGCGTATAGTTGTCTTAAATATGAAATTTCAGTTTCATAGGACTTACCGTTTCCGCCCGGGAGTTACCACACACACACAGACACACACACACACACACACACACACACAGACCTTTTTGTGGGACTTGGTTATTTGGACTCAGGGGACCCTAAAACGTGTATTTCCGTTGAAAACTGGAATTCGAAAATTTTCACGATCGCAATACTTCCTCTTACTATATATAGTAAGTGAAAGTAAAAAATAATAAAAATAAAATAAAAAATAAAATAAAATAAAACACTTTCGATAATCTTCTAAGTAATTACTTCTCATATTTTCCTATCTAATTAAGTATAGGTACATTTAGTTTACATTATATCGATATAGATAAATTTATTTCAATCCTTTCTCATACTCAAGACCATGTAGTATGGAAGGTATTTAATTCCAATTTAATTGAAAAATATAGAAAATCAATAATCAATAGGGATGATCTGTCTCTAAAAAGTATAAATAAATATTTTTATTTTTATTTGAATGTAGAAAGTATATTTCTTTTATTGAGGTATTTAATTCTAAAAACATTCATTTGATTTAATCTCCCATAATTAAACCCCATTCCTATTTTATTTTTCTTTCACTCAAGCCTCTGAAAAAACACACTAGCTATTCTGGTCTTTGTAATTACGTGCTCGTTTCAAACGTATTTAGCATTCATATCTGGATTTTTTTTTTTCAGTAGAATATAGTCATATTTTATTCATTACGTACATATTTTGTAATGAAAGCTAAATTGCCCTTAGTTTAAATTTATTAGAAGCTAACAATAGCTGAGTGTTTTGGGTAACTAGCTATTATGGAATATCGAGGAATTTAATATCGTCGAATAAAACTAAATAACATAAAATTAGCTATTTTCATTTGACTTCACCATTGCAGAATGAAAAATAAAAATATTAAAGCCTAATAAATATACAACGATTTTTGACTAATAAAGGTGTAAAGTTTATTAAATGAAGTGGCTCTTCTGGTTTACCGAATTTGTTGAAAAGTTGCCTATCAACGTCTCAGGCATATACGCTTCTAAAATATGATATTTTCGTTTTATAAAACTTATCGCTGTTTTTTCTGCAGGACGTGCCCTTTGGACTGAGGTTACCCTAAAACGTGTATTGAAAAACTTATAGGTAAGCAAAACGTTAAATAATCAATTTTAGTTTCAATTGAACAGAATCGTTAGCTAACGCCTATCTGGCGTTAACATAACTTAAGGTGTTGAACATATATTTATGTATTTAATTTAAAGGTAAAGTAAAAAATTATTAAAAACTATATCTGTTCACGCCATTAGGCGGTAAGATAAAGTTTTTATGGTAGTTTAATAAAAAATAACAAACTTCCTCATTTTTATGATGTTCATCATAAGATCATTTTTTGACTTCTTGTTTATGTTATATTTGCTTAAAAACATAGTTATTTTAAATAGAATTAAAAGTTATCGCCAAGAATGTAAAAAAATTAGAAGAGAAATACAGTAGAGGACAATCTTATTTCAATTGTTATTAGGCACACGATACGAAGCAAGTGTTAAGGTAGCGTCTAAACGGTGAGGCTGTGCCGTACATAGACTCTCCTCTACTCTTAACGAACTCTGAACGTTAGCAAACCTATTTGTTCACTAGCTGCATTCTTTTCTCATCGTTTATTTTGGAAGTTGGAAGAGCCGCCCTGCGGTAGATTTCTTTCATTATCAGTTTCAGCTGGAAGTCGTTTACGTGACTATAGCCTATCTTTAACCTTTATTGTCGATCTAATTTATTTATATCTTTATTAGAAAATTAAATTTCTGTAGTTTCTTAATCACCTTTTCTTAAATATATTTAATTAGGTCAAGTTTACTTCTACTATTTTCTTTTTTTTTTTTAATTTATCAATTGATATTTATAACTGTATAGGAAAAAAATACTAGTAAATATGAAAAAATTAACAATTGGCTTGATAAACTCTCGTGAAGAAGCTACTCAGCGGTAGCACTTCAATTTTATGTCCTTAGGCCACCGTCTTTTTAGGATTACCGTGAATAGATTGAGATGAGATGATACAGACAAGCTGGTTTGAGTGGGCTGGTAGTTTGGAATTGGGATATTCAGGTCTTTATGGATAGTTTTATTGGTGAAAATATAAGGAGCATTTAGGATCTTTCGAAGGATTTTGGATCGCAAGGATTGGATGCGGGAGGAATTCGATGGCTAGGTGGATCCCCATATGTTTAATATTTTTAATTAAGTAAATTAAGTTTCTTATTTTTTCTTATATCAATCCTATTTGGTAAATTTTGCTATGTATTTTTACTTGTGTGGTTTATATGTATTTTAGTTTAATAAATGCATTGTGATTCAATGTTTACTTTCATTATTTTACAGTCCACTAATTTTCTTCAACCGAACTATCCTGAATTTGAAATATCGCATGGAGTACTATTCTTAAAACGATAGCTCAGCGTAAAAAATATCAAACGCATTATAATAGTTTTTTGTTCATATATTCACTGGAGGTATATAGAAACGATATGAAAAATAATTTATCTTTCTTGTAAATCTATTCAGCGATGCTCGGGCTATTGAAGGGTCGCCCCTTACCTTTGATACAATATTTATGACAACAGATCCCTGCTAGCAGAACTACTCCATGCTTTTGTCTCTCAAGCACTTCTCTTTTGTTAATATTTCAAGGGTTTGCTTCCTATATGAGTATTCTTGTTTTATGGTCCTTTCCAAACGGAGGTGGGATAAAATAAATTTTTAATTCCTTTTTTTTTCTATTTTTTTTTTAGTTGAAGATTTTATCCTTTCAACATTTAAATTTTATCCTCGTCTTTGAGTCATATCTCCTTCTCCAACACCCATCAAAATACGATCGAAATAAAGATCATTATTATCACTTCAGTCCATTTTCGGTAGGATTTTAAATAGCATAAATTGTTGTAAAAACAAATTTAATCAATTGAATATTTCCCTCCACTATTTAAAATTTCTCGCCATTTAAAAGTAGCTTTTTATTTCCTTTGCTGTGAAACAAAGACTTTTGTTTTGATGAAAAAAAAAAAAAAAAAAACTTATTTTTTTATTTATTATAATTTACAAAGGTATTACATAATAAAACAGGAAAATATGCTATTACACAAAATATGAAGCAGACTTAAAATGATTTCCACATTCAAATTGACATCATTTCAATAAATATTATAAACCATAAGGTCTGCGGTACTTCTTTTCAGAGGTCCCGGCGGATTATCAGGAATTGAGGAGGAATCAAGAGTTCAAACAAGATGGTTAGAGTGGTAATATACTAGGTATGGTACGGTTCGGGCTAACAGTAACACAGAGGATATTAAGGTCTTTATGTATGAGTTTATTCGTGACCAAGTTAGGAGCAATAATTTCACGAAGGATTTTAGGTTGTAATTGGGTTCGGAAGAATTTGATGTTTTAGTAGAGCCCCAAATCTTAACTCCATGAGCCCAGATTCGTAATCGCAGATTGTAAAAGAGCCGTTTGTAGGTCATTGGAATATTAGGAACGTTTTTTATAGTAAGTTTTGAAGTAACCGAAAACGTCAAACTGTTTCCTGTCGTTTTAGTCTGACGCAAGTCAAGATGGAGTCGTACGTATCTGATCTTTCAACAGGACACAGCGAAGTAAGTATTTATTATTGCAGGATACATTAGGGCAGGAAACACAGGTTCTTGAACATTATTTGAGTTAATTTGAATAAAAAATCTTTAAAGTTCATTTTTTTGTACATTCTGTTCAGAATTAATTTTTTTCTCTCGTAAAGTTAAACTTGTAAATTTACGAAATGAGCAAAATGTTGGGTTGTAAAATAAGTTTCCGAGCCTTTTTCAACATATCAAATCCTCTATGTTTATAAAACAAGTTACTTTGTCAATAATGTTTACACATTCTAAAAAGGATTAGTTAAAGTTCTTTTATTGCAACAAAATTTGCAATGTGTTGGCGATGATGCACCAGGAGGAGCACCGTCCTTAAGTATTTTGCTCAGTTCACAACCTGAAATTTCGACTTGGACATAAGCACTAGGGTCGTCCTTCAACTATTGATGATGTGTGGATTTATAAAATTACCGAAAGATGGCAACTTGATAAAAAAATATTTACAAGAATCTTAAATTTTTATTGAATTACCAGTAAAGGTACTACGAACTTAAACTTTAAAACTCATTTACGGCAGTCGTTACATTGATAGAATGTTAAGTGCACTACAAGTTTTAATCGCTTCAGCTTTGGCAGATTCGCACTCGAAAAAAATAAAAAACATAACACATCGATATGCGTCGGAAATTTAGAACAAAAAAAATGACACATGGCTATACATTAGTTAATAAAGTTCCAAATATTTTTCTAATGTATAATGTTAAATTAGTAACAAAAATACATAGAATTACTATTTTGCTCTTTTCATTTAGTTGGATATTGAATTCGTTCAACTTATATATTTATCTGTTTTTGTAAATGCAACACGATTATAGGGTTATTTTATATTATTATTTTTTTTAATTATACAAAAGTAAGATACTAGAGAAAGAAATTTTAGTATAGAATTCGAGAAACTTGGGATCTCTTGAAAAGTCCAATCTGGGGTCCCTTAGCGTTGTATAATTGTATTTAGTTACCATTGTTTGTATGATGTTTATTTATTTCCCAACTTTTATTTATCTCAATTATAGGTTGTTATTTATTATTATTCTATTTAATGTAATTTGACTATTATTATTATTTCTGTTATATTGTATGAATGTGGTCTCATATCAGTATTACTATTGTTCATTGTGAAACAGATTGTAATAATTCTCAATAAAAAAAAAGTTGTCTTATATATGAAACTTTCACACACACAAAAAACAAAACAACATAAAACAGCGAGTTTCATATCGATATACGTCTGAAGTTTACAAAAATTGCTTACACATTGGCTAATACATTAGTTAATAAAGGTCGAAATATTTTTGCTCTATTTGTGATTAATGACCAAATTTTGTGCATGGTTTTGGGTTTTAAAAAAAAAACCTTATGGACTGGCATGATGAACAAGTAATAATACAATAAATTCAAACACTACTTAACAATTGAAACCAAAGTAGCTTCTCTTAAACAGGGGAGGAATAGAAGGGCCAAATCAAAAAGTAGTCTCCTCTGACTGTTGCGGAAGCACTTCACTTAAAGGGAGAGAGTCGGTTATTAATTTTCTGGTGTTCCACTTCAATGTCAGGCGCACGGGCCCGGCCTGGTAATTACCTTGTGAATCATAACGGCAATGAGGGGTGGGTGTTGCGAATATTGTGCGTTCAGCCGAGCGCTTGTCTACTTCAAAACAGATTCATAATATCAATTTTCCATTTAAAGTTGTTAAAAAATCTAATAATGTAAATGAAAAATCAATTTATGAATTTTAAAGTATAGAGATGAAAAAAGAAGAAAGAATTAATTACATTCGGTCTCGATAGAAGCAAGTGTTATGTTAAATAATTTAATATATTATTATCTACAAAAATAATTTTTTATCGACAAAATATACTTCAATATAAAAGTTCCATTTTGTAAGAAAACACATTAACATACTATTTTTACACTTTTCATTTAGTTCTATATTGAATTTTTGTAACTTATATATTTACCTGTTTTTATCAATAATAACAGGTTTATTGTTTTTGTTTTTTTTTCTTAATACACACAAGTAAAGATACTATAATAATAATAATTATAGGCTTACCAAGCCCGAAGCTATCCCCATCAACGGTTCGGCCTTCCTTTCGGACGCCTACCAGTCGGCTCAGCGAAAACCAACTTTCTCGGAATCCGTTCCTCACCGAGCCCAAAAACTTTACTCACCCATTTGAGTCTCCGCGAAAAAGATACTTTATAGAAAGAAAAAGAGATACAAGATAATATAATTATTATTATAGAATCTACAAAATAAAAGGTACTTTAGAGAAAGAAAATTTTAAGTATCGGCATTCAAGCCCTGTCAGGATATTTCAATCAGAAAGAAACCTCATATTAAAGCCCATTAAATTTTATATCGATGTAGAGAGTTTAATTAAAATCGTCAGAGCCGTAAAATCAGAGAATAGTAAAATGGTGCATAGTGCATCGTACAAAATTCCTTTTCTGGTTCCCCGATTTTGATGAAAAATTTGCCGTAACATCTCGGGCGTATTGAATTGAATACTTAGTCTTAAATATGAAATTTCAGTTTCGTTTTGAATTTTCGGGCTAGACTTACACTTCACACAAAGACATTTTTGGGAGACTTGATTATTTAGACTTAGGGGACTCTAAACATTTATATTCGGTGAAAAATCGAATTAGATAATTTTCCCGATGGCAATACATTCCTTTCTTATATATTCCATCTATAGGTAAGTGAAAGTAAAATTCATTAATTAATTGTAACAACGGAGGTAAGTGAAAGCCGTGTGATGCGCGAATCAGATAGTTTTTTTATAGTGTGTAGATTAATGAGACATGAGGTTTCAATAATGATTAATCTACACAAGGAAACATTATAAGCACCTGAATATGGCGGCGTATCAGCCGAAACTATGAAAAATTGAAATAAAGTGGTCGAGTAAGTAAGACCACATTTTCATTCTACTATTGAATTCGTAGACATAGTTTAAACAAAAAAAAATTAAAAAATCCTATCTCTATAATAAGTAGCTTGGTAGGAATTATTCTCTTTACTTTCTCCCTAAATCCTTGAAATAGCGGAGGGTTGAATTGAATAATCATTCGAAAATGGAGTACTTCCCTCCCCGAAAACATATAATTTTTCGATGAAGCATGATAATATATTGTAACAAGACACGAAGGCGCCTCATAAGCCATTATTTCTAATCCAATAAGGACATCCACGCAAAGAATTGTGTAAGACAGAGATGCCAATCCGACCCCTTGGAAAAGAGATTAGAATCGATGAACAATCCCCTTAGTGCATTCTGTCGAAGGGAAATCCATCCAATAGCACTTTAGCAAATCATTGTATTCACAGGCGAATTGCTGTTTTGCGCTTTAGACACTAAAGCGGCATCATAAAAGCATGAATGGTGATGTACATTTGCCGGAATTGTAACGGTACCAACGCCGGGAAAGTAATATTACCTCGCTGTGAAATGGTAGGTAGCAGCTACCGAACAATTTTATTGTCAGTTTATTAGAGCTATTTGTTTACAGAAGCAATAAAACGACTTAAAAATGAACAATTAAATTTTAAAAATTATGAAGAAAGGACCGTTGACAGTAAACGAATGAAGCCATATCAACGCATGTGTTTTCTCCAAACTTTTACAATCCAAAAATGAACTCTACTGTTAACCTAACTCATCACTGTTTTAGACAACCCCAGTAATGAGAACCTTGTTCGAATATCGTACCTTTTCGATAATCGTTAGCCACAGTTTTGCTTCAATCTACTTAATTTTAATTTCCGAGAAATGGATTCCCGATTCGCCGTTTTATTACCGGACAATAAATCTATTGTCTCATTCTATTTATAAAATAATCACAATGAATACAAATAGTTTTCTGTTAAGAGATCGATGACAAAATCATTCCGGGTGGCGTCCAGTGAAAGAAAAACAATAAAATAGTGTTAACTAACGCCGGGAAAGTAATATTACCTCGCTGTGAAATAGTAGGTAGCAACTAGCGAACACATTTTTTTCAGTTTATCAGAGCTATTTGTTTACGGAAGCAATAAAACGACTTAAAAATGAACAATTTCATGAAGAAAGGACCGTTGACAGCAAAAGAATGATGCCATACCAACTTATCTGTTTCCTCCAAACACTGACAACCCAATAATGAAATTGACTGTTTACTTAACTGATCACTTTTTTGACAACCCCGAACCTTTTCGATAATCGTTGCCCACAGTTTTGCTTCAATCGACCTAATTTTATTTTTCGAGAAATGGATAATAAAATGTTATTGGTAATTTTATCTATTGTCTCATTCTATTCATAAAATAATCACAATTAATATATAAATAGTTTACTGTTATGAGATTGAGGAGGTAATCAATCCGCATGGTGGCAAGTGAAAGAAAAACAACTAAATA